>CM060607.1:8179651-10579651 GCA_030578255.1 Tiaroga cobitis | reverse complement strand
ATAACCAACAGCAGCATGCCATGTACACACAGACACAATTCCACTCTTCTTCCTTCAGCAAATGCGACAGAATCAACAACACCTCGTGATATTTGTTCACCGGGCAGCACTCTCAGTTTCTACACAGACCCATTGAAACATACTAGTATTAATAGCACAACAAACTGCATTACATTACAGCAGAACCATGGCCTAGCAGTTAGCACAATAGCTACAGACACATTGTGCTAATGCGGGAGACTCGGGTTTGAATCAGTTCCTATAGAGTGCCTAGAGGGATGACGTATTTTTGTATAAAATCTGGAAATGAGTCAGCATTTTAGCACTTCTGGTTAAATCATCCTGAAGTGAAGTTTTTGGTTAAATGCCAGAATTAAGCTGTGTGGTTAACACAAGCTCATATTTTTACCTGTTTAATTCTACAACATAAAAAACATCAGTAATACCCACTTGTGATAAAAAAAAAAAAAGCTTTTACTTGTCTTGAAAAAGTGGCTAAATGGGACGGGACATTGAACATCATCATGATGAACAGGTAAACTCATCTACTCTAGTACGCTTTTACAGAACAGTATGCTGTTCATATACACACTTTTGCCTTTTTTTTGGGTAAAACAGCAGCCTTCTTAGTATTCCTCAATCTATTAATTATATACGATATAAGAAAAAAATCAAAGTATCAAAAGCATAGGGTCGCTAGCAACCAGAGATATGTAATAGTGTAATAATGTTTTGCGTGTATTGTGTATTCAATAAAAAATGTAATGTCTGACAACTCAAAAAGTGCAATTCACCTGTATTCCTAAAGGAGGCAATGATGATGTAACATTTCACTCATAATTATCGCAGGCATAAAATAATAGAATATACAAGTGCCATCAGCAAAACTTGAAATGACTCAGCGATTTACTGCAGAGCAAGTGCTGTACGCAATCAATCAAATATTAGTGTCCCTGTCATCTGGTGAAGAATCTGTCAGCGATCAAAATATTGATTTTGAAGACGCTGAAAAGACAGTTTTGAGAATATGGTTGAGATGGCGAATATGAGCCAGATGCTGAATGTACTTGAGCTCTGACAATGACAGCGATGATGGTATAAAACCAAGTTCCATTCCAGTTCCAAAAGTTAACGAAATGTGCTTTATTTCACTCGTTTGTAATTGTTATTAAAATATCAAGAGAGTTTTATACTATTGTAGCAGTTAGAGAGCCATCCGCGTTAGATATAGATCTGGGTCGTTAAAGACCCGAATATGTAATAATGATTGACAAAACATTCATGCATATAAGGGTTAAATAAAGACTGAAAGAGTTGTCAGAAACTGTGGTGGTGTTGAAGGCATGTGACCGGGGTGTAGTTCGTTTATTGAATACGTTTAGCTTTTCACTTCTGGTAATTGTATTAGGCTCCAGAATTCAAAATAGTTTGAATTCAATCTTTCTACATTTTTCTCACGACGAAAAAAAAATCTGTAAGAATCATACATTTTTGATGGTCACAGAGCTTCTTTTCTGCAATTATCCAAAAGCCAATGGAAAAATCCTATAGGGATTTTATCGAGGAAAACATGGTGATGCTAATTTCCAGATTGGTCAACAAAAATACGTCATCACTGCAGCTTTCTACACCTCAATATTTTCCTGTCACCTCTGTAATTATCTCTAGCATTTGACAAAGGCCAAAAATAAAAGTGTTTTAAAAAAGCCTATATACAGTATATATTATTAAGAATAATTAAACATTAGTCTAGCACAAGTCAAAGATCATTTGCCAAATTATCAGAGTGCCACACTTTTAGTCTGAGTTCAGTTCTCCATAAAGTGGAGGAGGGAGGAGATGATTGCATAACTTCATTAAAGCACATGGATTAATATGTCATGTGTGTTGTCTGCAGTGGAGCAGGGCAAGTTTTGGCCAGGCCAGCTGCTCTGTGAGCAACTGCTTCAGAGAAACGGGATGTGCTCTTACTCTTCCCAAAAACCCTGTTACAGGAAATGTGGTGACTGTGATGCCACTTCTGTTTGATTCTAAAAGTGACTCGGTCACATATCAAAGCGATTAGCTCTGTGGTTGACTAAGTTTGTAAAAACTATGCTAGTATGGCGTGCAATCTAGTTTGCTTATCAGTCGCATTGTTTGCATGTGAGATTTGCTGGTCGTTGATAAAACTAGAGTGGTTTCTTTTGGGTTAATGCCATCATGTGTCCTCTGCTGCTCATTCCTTTATGCTTAAAGTGATAGTTCACCCAAAAAAGAAAAATCTGTCAATATTTACTGATGTCATTCCAAACCCCTTTCTTCTGTGGAACACAAAAGAAGATATTTGCAAGAAAGTCAAAGCTGCTCTTTTCCATCCAATGAAATTGAATGGGGACCAGGGGCTGACAAATTAGAAAAATTACAAAAAGTACCAAATAACTGACTGACACATACACTATTTTCTATCTCAGACCAAAAAAAAAAAAAGAAGACATTAGCCAACCTTTGGGATCAGCAAGATTGCAAGATTGTAAGAATGTTCAGTAAGAATGTTTTTGAAAGAAGTCTTGGTATCACTTTACAATAGGGTTTCATTAGTTAACAAACTAATAATGAACTGAACTTCTACAGCATTTATTACTTTTTGTTCATTTTAATTTCAACATTTACTAATACATTACTTAAATCAAAAGTTGTATTGGTTAACATTAATTAATGCACTGTGAACTAACATGAACATATTTGTTCTGTATTTTTATTAACTAGTGTTAACAAAGATGAATAAATACTGCAACAAATGTATTGCTCGTAGTAAGTTAATGTTAGTTAATACATGTTATTGAAGTCTTTTATGCTCACCTAGGCTGGTGAAAAAAAATATTCAATTCAATTCAGCAAAATGTATTTCTTTTATTATTATTATTGTATTATTATATCATTACAAAGTAAAGTTTTTCTATTTTAATATATTTTAAAATAATTTATTCCTGTGATGGCAAAGCTGAATTTTCACCATCATTTCTCCAGTCTTCAGTGAAATCATTCTAATATGCTGATTTGGGACTCAAAAAGAAGAAAAAAAAACCATGAATTTCTTTAAAAATAAAATATTACTGACTTTTGAACGGTACTGTATATTCAAATATGGTGTGTCAAAATGACAAAAAAAATCATTTTGGATGAACGGTCTCTTTCCCAAACTCAGAGGAAGTTCAAATCACCTTCATTCTCCTTTATCAATGATCCAGATCATGCAAAAATGATGTGGTGATGCAGCACAATTAGTATCTCATTAAACAGATTTCACCAAGCTGCATAATAAGCGATATAGCGTGTTGGATGAGGTAAGTGTGGTCTGAAGCGCAACATCCAGCTGGCATCCCTAACTACTTTGGCCCACTCACTAGAGTGCAGCGCCAGCAATGGTACAAATCAATGGCATACGAGGATGTGCAGCAGGGTTTAACAGCCCTTATGTAATTCCTAGAGCCTCTAACATGGGCATAGATAGAAACAATAGAGCTGTAGAAAGATTTCAGGTAGAAATCATGCCAGTTATTCGCTATCGAGGCTTTGCAACCATGAAGATGAGAATGGGATCAATAAAACTGTTACAAACCATCATGAATCTCAAACGCCAAACTTGTGATCTTCTGTGTGATGACCATCATGGGCCTGGAGACAGAGGGAAAAAGGAAAGTTTGTATGTGAGATCCTGTTTGCACCTGAAATTGAGTCTGTTGGATTCACATGTACGTGAGAGCTTCCACTTCTATCAAACCAAGCTATTCAACATTTATTATTTATACAGCTGTATTGATCACATCTCCACACAGCTTCTCAAGGGTTGTGTTCACCTTGGTGTAAATAATTTTGATCAGCTTTGATCCTGAGATAAAACTAGTACCGGATCATTATGAGGGTGCATGTAGACGCACCGGTGTGTATATAGTAACATGTTGTTTATGGTTTTAAGACTGCATATTTGATCTCCCTCATCTGAAGTTGAATGAGCATAGACATTTCAAAATAAGAGTCCCAGTCTATTTCAGGCAGTGTGATCAATTCCCACCCAGTTATTATTTGGTTACACAAACTGTATGTAATTTAATTTAATTTTCATTTAATTTAAAGTAAACTATTTTAGCTTCTGTCTGTCATGCCCTGTCACAGGAAGGAAAGACTAAGAACATTATTTGAGGCATATTATTAAATATATAGATTTTACTAGTATCAGAGTTAATATATATTTAACAAAAACTATTAAAAAAAATCTCTTTTCTTGAAATAAATAAATATAAAAAAAGGTTAGTTTCATTAGGCCTAACCTTATGTACCAAACTAAAACTGAAATAAAAAATTTATAAAAACTACAGATTAAAAAAAAAAAAAAAAAAAAAAAAAAAAACAGATTTACTAAAACTTAACTTAAAAAAAAAAAAAGCAGAATTAAATTGAATTCAAAATATTAACAAGTGATATTTGGCGATATTTGTTTCAGTGTGTTATATAAATATATATATATGCAGAAATAGTTAGTTGAGCCCCTAAAGTTTCTAAATGTGCTCCTACATTTTTCAACTTAAGAGCACATGTGCTCCTTGGGAAAAAAGTAAGCGTCAAGCCCTGCCGATATACTTTGTCTCGCTGTAGTTAACTTGTATATTTAATAAGAGCGGGAGTCTCGATGTAGTGTGGCATAAAGCCTAATGCAAGCATATTTTATTGAGATTATTGCAAAGCAGAACACAGTGAATTTTTCTCTCCTTATGTTCAGTATAATAGGTAGTGAGAATTTTGAGGTGCATACATGAGGCATCTTTTCACAACAGACACGGACACATACTTGAAAACCCCAGTACTTATAGTTGTGATTATTTTTATTTATTTTTCATTTCCATTTTATTTTTAAACAGTCTTTTGAATTTATTTTTTAATTTTGTCACTACATCAAAATTGTTGGGTTTTAATATGTTCAGTGTTTTTGTAATTTCAATGTATTTAGTTTTTAATAGTTTTAGTATTTATATAAATGATACACTACTGTTTTGGGTAATTTTGGGAAATAAAAGTTTTTAATTGTTTTTGAAAGAAGTATCTTATCTTCACCAATATATGTATTTAATCAAAAATACAGTAAAACTGTAATGTTTTTGTAATTTAAAATAGCTGTTTTCTATTTTTGTGGATTTACATTTTTTTTTAAGGATTCTTTAATGAATGGAAATGACAAAAGGACAGCATTTACTTATGTTAAATAGAAAAGTCTTTACTGTCACTTTTGATTAATTTATTCAATTTCGTACTTGCAGAATAAAAGAATAAAAGCTTTCTTTCAACATAAAAAAAAATTCTGAAGAGTAGTGTAATCTAAACTAAACCAGTATAACTATATATAATTCATATATAACTATATCATTTAATTTCTCAGCACAGGCAAGTGTTATTGCTATATAGTGAGAGTACCGTCTTTAATGCAGGAACATTTTACAATATATGTATACAAAACTAAAATGAATTTATTTATTGAAATTTAATTTTTGTTAGTTTTGGAGACATTAAAATGACATTAGTTCCCATTAATATTGGAAAACATTTTTTTTTTTTTCAGTTAGCAAAAAAGTGATAATGCAGTGCTAAAATAACTTACCCAGTGAAGTCAGCTGAGTACATGCCATAGTCAAATACAAAGATTCTGGTGACCTGGCAGAAACTGAGATATCCAAGCGTAACCACAAAGCAGTATCTAAGGAGAAGGCAAACGAGGGGAAGAGTTAAAAAAAAAGGCTATATTTGGTAAAACATACAACATACATACTAGGCATACTTCATTTCAGCAGTGTGTATATTGTGGGCACTATGCAAATATTATGTATGCAAAAAGTGCAGTATACATAAACCACACACAGTGTGAAAATAATTTGCACTAAATTGTCCTTCCATTTCCTGCTTGACAAATAAACCAAGTCATTTTAACATCTCTTTATTGGCTTACATTTGGCAGTCTAAACAAATGAGTAATTTTCATAGAAGGCCAAGTTTAAAAAAAACTGATTTAATTTAATTTATGAGATTAGAAATGAATGTCTCTCACTGAATTAAACCTGTGAAAAAGTAAACGTCATGTGATAATATATTTCTGTTTGGAATGTTTATCGCTGTAAAACTAATTTACATCTTTTTTTAATTGTACAGTATGTTTGGTGCAATATTCAGTAAACGGGAAATTTACTGCATCATCCGAATAGACAAACAATTTTCATTGAAAAGACATTGTCCAATTACAAACATTTCTTGTGGTTCAATTATTTCCTTACTATATAATGTTTTGATCAATTTACTTCACTTAATAAAAAGACAAAGAGACCAACAAAACTAGTCAAATAATAAATATTAAAATACATTCCATTAGTATTTTACTCTTATTTTGTTGGTTAATTTCAATTTAGCAATTGCCGCCATTATCTTAAAATAGCCCGAGCCCCCACTTGGCCGCAAATAGCTCACATCTGATATCTGATATTATACAAGCTAATTCATGCAAGTTATTTGCATACAACAACAAATTTGTGAGTGGAGAGAGTGATCAAGGCTTACACCCTGCCTAAAGCGGCATGTTAGAACAACACTATCAGACTCGTGCCATAACTTCAACTTGGCTTATTAACATCCTCCCACAATCCGATAAGGATCGCTCTTTTATTCAGCACTGAAAGTGATCAAAGACCCACTGATGTTCAGCAGGGCCTCAGTTTGAGGCAAAAGCCTCCCACTATCAGCACACACAGCTGCAGAACGTTTGCTATGCTACATTCAGGTTTCTGACTCAAGCAGCCAAGTCCCCCGATTCCTCACTAGGAAACAGTTGGCAAATTCTTGGCAATGTAGTTTCTGTCTTTGCCTCAAACAAAGCCGGTAAACATGTCTACAGTCCCACTCGCAGTATTCAGAGGCGGTGCCTGCTCGGTCTCAACACTAGGCCCTTCATCAGAGCTCTGAGCAGCACTGTGTGTACTAAGAAGACCTTCTTCTGTTTAAGCATTCTGTAGGATGATTGTGTGGAGGTTGCCTTCTAGTTGCACAGGGAACATTGTGCAGTTAGAAGATGAGCTGTGATTTCGAATGTAGAATGGTGGTGGGTCAGTCAACGTGACATATGCATCCCAAATCCAAAGTATAGTATGCCAAACATGTCTGGACTGTATACCATTTTTAGTGGATTTTAGTGGAAGTGTGCATCCTTAAATGTTTTTTTTGTTTAGCTAATATTGGCCACAACCACAAAAAAATAAAAAGTTTGTGATGTTTCTCTACCAACTTGTTCAATAATAATGCATTTTAAGATAATGGTTTGTATATGTGCAAGCAAACGACTGTTTACATCCTACAAAATTATGGTATACTGCCTCCGAAAGCAAGATAGAGGTTTTGAACACGTTTATTGCTTTTACTTCTGCAAAGTCATTTATTATATACGGAAATTATTATATACAGGAGTTGCATTTCCATTACCCTTCAAATTGCGCAAACTGAAATTGCGAAATGAAATTTCGCAAAAAAAAACTACCATATATAGCAAAAAAAAAAATTCCGCTTGCATGAGGTGGTTTTTCAGGGGTTTTTTTCCGTATGTTTGGCCAGAAAATAAGAGTTCTTTATTAAGCTTATAAAAGACAAAAGAATTACAGGAATACTGGATTCTAAACAAAAAAGAAATGCCACAATTTATCAAGACCTCGAAGCATGATTTTTAGAATGACTTATTGCAAGAGGAAATTGGTTAATGAAAACTGTCATTCAGAAATAGTTTTTTTATCGACATTTAGAAAATATCTAAACAAAGTAAACAAAGATCTTGTTGTTTGAATAAGTACTAACATTATGTATATAAAGGCTCATATTTTATTTATTTGAGGTCTGATGGAGACATGCGGGACCTGAGAGCGAGGTCTAGCATTTGCCACCTAGTCATAGCCAATACATGGCATACACTTATAGCCTGTGCATATAGTAGCATTTCAACTTTTATAAAATGAGATTTTGGCCAAATGTATTTTACAACAGGAAAAACTGAGCGCCCATAAAGCTACAACAAACTAGTTTGTAACCTGTTGATGAAAATGTAATGTGATGCCGCCGGCGACGTTTTAATGACGGAAAAAATGCACATTTGCACACATTCGCTGGTCAAAAACCCCGTAACTACATTTGAGTTTGACTTTTGTAAAATGTTACAATATATTGATAAATAATCCAACAACATATAATTTGGTTTACCATCGGAAAATCACAAGCACAGGTGCGCCCCCGCGCTGTTTCATACTGGAACTGACACAAAGCGACGGAGTGATCCTCGTCACCGAGGTATTTCTAAGAAATTTCTTCTTTGATTTATGATTGCTGATATACTTAATTTTGTTAACATTTAATCATGTTATGGTAATAATATTAAATAATGATTAATTCAAGGCTGATAATATGCCCTTATTCGCTATCTAGCTAATTTTTTTATCTAGTATTATAGTAGCTATGGGTGCCCTTTTTCAGTTTCAACACATGCCCCTCAAAAGGTCTGTGCACGGCCCTGACAGCGAGCCCTTCCCAGTCAATAGTAAAATTATAGTATTTTTTTAAGACTTTAGGGCTAAAGAAGCCCTGAAACCTTGTATATCTATATTATTATTATGGTTGCAATTAATAGTGAATAAATCTAAAGCTTTTGAGACTATTATTTTGTGTTTTTGAATTTGTCATGAAGATGTGACCATTTCTTCCTTGTATGTAGGCATACTAAATAATCTTAATATAAATATTGAAAGTGCAAACTAACTTTCTAACACTAAATCAGTGACAAAAAAGTAATCTGTGCACACAAATCTTTACCTGGTCACACAATGGCTTTCAAGAAAACACAAAACAAAAACAAACCAAAGCCAAAAAAAAACCCCATTGAATTTAAATAAGAATTTTTCATTTTAATTTAAAACAGCATTTTAATTAAATATACAGCCATCTCTATTCAAAAAAGCGTTGGCTCCTTGTATGAAAAAAGTTGTGACTTCAATTCCAAAAGTGCCATGTTGTGCATAACGTGCATCACCTATTGCTTTTTTTCAGCCTCTTTCCCTTGACACAGTCTCCACTGGAAGGCATAAAATGCCTTTCAAGGACTCACACTCTACAGTAGCCCTTCTATAAATATACATTTACACTATTCATCTCCAATAAGGCATACAAGAGCTCCAGTGACCCGTGATGAGGGCATATCTCTCTCTCTCTCTCTCTCTCTCTCTCTCTCTCTCTCTCTCTCTCTCTCTCTCTCTCTCTTCCCCCACCCCATTTGCATTCGGCAATGACCACCGCACTAAGTCTCAAGATGATAATTTACAAAGGTGAGAAAGGGTGAGGTGTTATCAGCAGCTGTTAGATGGGGGTCTTGTCTACGTCATAAAACCATTCTCTCACATGCCTGAGTGGAAACATATTAAAGCAATAAATCACATCATAAACGTGTCATTTTTAATGAAACGGGCAACAGTCACACCATTGTACAATAGAACAAGACCAGAGAACGACCTTTCACCAAAACTCTAACTCTCAGAGCAGAAGTTAAAGGCACACGGTTATAGAGGGTAGTCTTGTGTTGTGTATGACTTCACATATTTCACGAGGCTGAACGTGAAAGCAAGACCTCTGTATGAAAGCTTACCATGCTCCATTTAATCTGTATAGATTCTTAAACTCTTAAACCTGAGTTTGACACTCAAAGAATCAAGCTGTCAATACACAGATATCCATTAGAGCTCTAAAAAGATATACACACACCAACAGTGCTTTAATCGTTGAAGGTCACCAAGCGGTCTAGTTGTCTGCATTGCCTGTCTGTGTTTTTAATTATTTGCATAAAAAACCCTGACATTTGCTGCTACACCAACTATCTGTCACTCAAGTTGCCTCAAATCATTTGGCCTGTTTACACCTGGTCACTTCATGCATTTTCTAGGATAGGATAGCTATCCAAAACGTGAAAAAAACAGGTGTAAATGCCCTCTGAAACGCTTCGAGATGGATTTAAACCCTCCTGAATCCTGAAACGAAACTGGAAACACTTGTGGTTGTTGAAGCCACGTGTATATTTTAAACCTCCCAAAATGGTAAAAAAATGAAACGTGCGTAGAAGGCAAATATGACAGCGCAACTGCAATACGCATCGCCATTCACATGGCCCACCGCAGAAGTGCAAACTGCCCCAAATGAAACTGAAAGTTCAGCGTGACACCCTAAACCTCAACAAAAGTTTGACCAATAAAAGCCATGTCCCAAGCACAACATTTGAATGTTCTTCTCATAATAAGTTTATGTAGCCTATATGACAGACTTGTACTGCACATGTTGCACTTAACTGTATTTTACTTTTTTGAAGTGATTCCAATCATATTTCAAGCAATTCATCTGACGTGTCTCAGCTGAAGGAAATAATCCATTATTATCAGCTTTAATATCGCTCAAATTTTCTGATCGGGCTGTCACGGCCGGCTCGCAAGCCGCGACAAAGAAGGAGACAACACGTTGGATATTGCTCAAAAAGAATAACAAGTAAGAATAATTAAATGAGAAGGAGACGAGACGCAAACAAACAACGGCATCCAAGACACGGGACGAGGATGGGAGAAGCCGCGCCTTCACAGCTGAAGGGAACTGCTTTTAATTGCCAGCATCAGCTCCAACACAGGTGTAACTCCTTAATCAATAATGACGTCACTCACTTTAACTCCCTCCTGCAAACCAAACAGAAAGAAAAACACAACCCACAAATATGACCCATACTGGGTTCATAACAGGGCCGATAATGATAACATTAAAAATGAACATATATCGGCTGATGCTGATATGGTGGCCGATATATCGTGCATCCCTAGTCTTAAAGATGCAGTAGGAAAAAGCCTGTCGACAGTTTGTGGTGCAAGAAAAAAAACAATCCACATAAATTCGTCAAAAAAGACCAACCAGTATGAATCCAAGGGTGCACATACTTTTTACACATGTATGTTTCTTTCTAGATATTATTAAAAACATCACATTATGGAAATAAAATAGGTTGAACTTGCGAATGCCATTTCGTACTGGCTTTAATGCCAGAGAAGAGAGAGTATGGAGTATTCAGTGTTTTTATATAAAGAAGTGTTTGCATCATCACGTCAGCAGCTAATCTATGCCAGTTTTATTGTTAGTCTGACTTAATGACTCCAGGTAATAAACCAGTTAAGTAATGTGACCCTCTCAAAATAGATACTTCTGCTTTTTCTGCAAACACACACACACACAAATATAGTGGTTATCCACCCCTGTTTTTCAATTTCCCTTCATCCTTTGCTTTGCCCTCTCATCTCCCCTGAGCAGTGGAGCATGGCATCACTCTATTACTGACTGATCGTCTCCTGGAGTTTCAAAGGTCTGTTCTGTAGCGCTGCATCCCTAATGCGCCCTCTGTTCTCACTGCAGGGAACAGGGCCAGTCTATGTCTCTATCATCCCCACAGACTCCTGCACAAGTTCATCTTATCAGTCTTCAACAGTTTACAAGTTGCTGCTTTTTACCTTCTTAGAAGAAAACAACATACAGCCAAGAGAAAGGAAAAGTGACTTGTTTCATAATCGGTGCAAACTACAGATTACTGTGACCTAAAACATTATCTTACATCTAATATGAAACCTTCACGGTTCAAAATACGTTGTTTCAAGGTCTAGTTTAGCAATGAAAAGTCCACTAGGTTAAAGGAATGTACTGGGTTCAATCTATTAGATTGTAAAAATCACAAACTATTCAGGAGTGTCCTTTTGTGGTGGGTTAACTGTTGTAGGTGGAAGGCTCTGGTTATTTGCAACAGACATAATTCACATGGAGTCTGCTCCACATAAACCATAAAGCAGTTACACAGAAAAAGAAAAAAAATCTTGTTAAGTTTACGATAAAAAAAGCTTCCGTGGTTGCCAGAAATTCACTGTAATGTTATGGGATGGTACTAGAGCCTGTATATTTTACAACTTAATAACCGTTCATTTTATTAAGTGATATAATGTTAATATACCTATCTACTTGAACAAATCAAAATCTGTTGTTTTTTTTACCTTAAAATATACCAACACAAAACACTATCAGGGTAATACAATAAACATGTAATAACATCAACTAACAATTAACTAATTACTGATAACAAAAATAAGAAGAAACTAAATTAATTATATATATTTTTAAATCATACGTGATGTGTCATGCAGGGACTTCTGGGAATGTCTCTTTACTGTTTTTCACAGTGAATACGATAATTCATAGTTGAAAAAAACCCCCAAATATGACAGTGCTTTAGAGTAAGATTACATATAATACAATGTTTTTAGTTTTTCTCCATATATGGTAAGAAAACTTAGTTAACCAATTAACAGGTTTTTACTTTAGATTTTCCCTATTTTCTTTAAAAATTACAAATATTTTTTACAGTGTACGTCATGTCATGTTTTGTACTCTTGTGCAAAAATCTGATTAATGGATTTACATGTTCATGACATTAACTTTACAAAGACATGTTTGGTAAGTAGGAATGCACTGATATAAAAATTCTATCCAATACCAATAAGCCAATAATAATTTATGTCACAGCCAATAACCGATAAATGGCAGATATTAAAAAACTACAAATGAATTTGAGCACCACAATATTACAGAATGAAAAATTCATATTAAGATTTTCTAATATATATATATATATATAGATATATATATATAGATATATATATATATAAACAGTACATTAACATTTAACAGTATTCAGGGTTTTTTTATCTTTTGTTTTTAAAGATGAACTGAAGATTAAATATCCAGTATTTATGTTTGCTGGTTTTTATGATTTTTTTCAGAGGAAAATGTGAGGTGGTGTATTGAACCCAGAACTATACCTACTACGTGTTTAGTACACGTGGACAAACTCCTTGTATGATAATTATGCAGTTATGCAAACATCTGGGCAGGAGGCCAACGGTCAACTTGTCATAATGACCGAAGTTCACAAACCATGCTGGAAGGCCTTTTGGCTGGATGTTCAGATGTATGTGCCAAGGTCAGGTGACCTAGCACAGTTATCTAAATCTTTCAGATATGGGGAAATCAGATGTCCCTGTTATTCAGAAAGATGAAATGAAAGCATATGATTGTGTCAGTATTTTCCTTGTTTTTTGCCATGACCTAGGATTCATTACACACTACACATTAGTGTTGATGGTTGGTTTTTAATAATAATCACTATTGAGCTGCACTGGTTATTTCTCGTACCGCCCTGAGCAGCAGTGCAAACCACATGTTCCAGCACATCCATTCATCTGACCTCAGATCAGAGGTAGCCGTCACTCAGCATACAACTTGTGGAAACAATGATGAAAACAGACGCTCACTCGTTGCCCCGGGGCGGTTTACTCAAAAGAATGAAAAGGATGTGTGAGAGCAGCATGGATTACTCTTCAACAAACCAAACGCAGGTTTAGACGAGTAACTCGGGCATATTGTGAACTGGATGGCTTGATGACTGTGCCATGACACTGTTGAGAACACTGTTCCAATGCCACAAATAATGCATTTTTGATTTGACATGAGGTTGTTTGATGGTGTAGGGAATTGTGAAGTCGGTACTCACTTGTGCATGTGTTCCACTCCTGTGAAGATCATAACGCCGTAAGCAAGACCGCTCTGTACCAGAAAATGTAAGGCATACCTGAAATTAAGCACAAGGAGAAGAGGATACCATTAAAAGGAGTATGGACACAACATTGTATTAAACTATGACAGTCAGTTTGAACAGGACAGAATTGTGTTTCTGAATAACATAAGACAGACAAACCCATATAGCCCATGTTCAAATCCCAGTAGATCAGCAGTTTCTGAAGAACTCAGACCAGCCCGTACCAACCACCATGCCACGTTCAAAGTCACTTAAATCACCTTTCTTCCCCATTCTGTTGTTTGAACTTCGGCAGATCGTCTTGACGTTGTATACATGCCTAAATGCATTGAGTTGCTGCCATGTGATTGGCTGTTTAGATATTTGCGTTAACATATATGCCATCCAGGGTGTTTTCCTAGGATCCCGATGACCCTAAGCATGACAAGTGGCCAAAACAGGCTTATAACGGAGTTGCTGAATGATTTCATTGCTACTTTCACTAAATCAAGATAACAACTTAATAAATTATTTACATTGCCTACGCTTTGTTCGTTCAAATAGAAGTGTTATAGCTTTGTCATGTCGCTGGCTTGCAGTGCATGTTTGGCTTTACGTTGTCTATTGCAAGAGGCTTTTATCTAGCAAATCCAAAATAACTAATTTGTGTGCACAACATGTCTAACAATGCTGAACTGCTGCAAAAGAAAAGCATGTTGCAAACAGAAAGTTGTCACAAAATTTAGTAAACCTGGCTGTAATCGACGCTATCCAACAGAAGAAACAGATGGGGTGACTATATTTCATCCATCTGGAATTGTTTGGAATGGATTGTGACAAAAGTGGGCGGTCTGTACCAGAATAGAGGAAGAACTATCTGAACTACTGGTACACAATGCCTATGCTATGTAATGGGAAAAGGAGAATTTTCTTTAAGGGGTGAGGCAAGAAATTGCATTTCGTTGAAACAAAAGATGAGCATTTTACTTTGCAATAACATGTGCTTATGAATGTCACACAACAACACCCGGAACTCACATTAAGAAAGTAAATGAACTGAATGAGCCTCTGCTGGACAGAGAAGGGTTCAGAGAAAAACAAAATCTCTGAGTATGTGACGATAGCACACCATCTCAACAGAACAGCTGACGGTCTAACCAGGAAGGGAAACCCCCTCACACACTGCCACACAAATAGAGAAGACATTTGCTTGATCAAATTGGTACTTACTACAATATGAGGAAAAATAAATGCATTGCAAAAATGTGCAAGTACCACACATTAGCGTCTGCTATTTCTTGGTAAACTTCTTCTTGCTGTCATGTTCATTGCATGAGGACTTCCTGTTTGATTTGGGTAGACTGACCTTTGCTCAGAGAGCTGTAATAGACTGCTCCATATGGTCAAATGTTTTTCAATAAATGCCAGCTTGAGCATGACTCCCACTAATGCAATTCGTCACATTGCATTAGTGGGAGAAAAAAAAAGTGTGACAAAAAAAAAGTGTTTTGATTATGTCAATTTGGTCTGTCTTTATTTTAGTTAATGTTGGAACACAATCCGAGGTCTAAAAGTCGTATGCTTTTACTTTGCACTTTTTTCATTTAGTACAAAATACAGTAAGTACAATAGTTTTGTATTACAGGTTTTCTGAAATGTTATGTTTAAAAATGCAAATGTAATATTTAATTAATTAAATAAACATGCACTAATTTCATACAATATCAGAACAGAAATGTAAACATTGGATAAGGCCAGGTTCAAAATGATGTTTCATCTGTTGACCTAGAGTTAAAGGTTTTTACAGAGGGGATCTCTTTTTATTGTTCTATAATCAGAAAATACTTAAAATTCCAAACTCCAACATTTTGATCCCAAATATATATTAAATCTTCAAACTAAGGTATAAAGAGTATTTTTGTTCGTCATTTTGAAATCAAACATTTAAAAGGCTTTGGAAAAGGTGGTTGGTTTTCCTTATCCATTTCATAAACTAATAGTTTAATGTTACTTTTCAGTTAAAGTCAACATTGAAAATACAAATAGTACCAATGCATAAACAATTACACATGTTTTACCTGTTAACTAGCAACTCCTTTCATGCATTTCAATGCAGTTATGTTAAACTCAAATTTAATTTGAACTAACAAGCACAGCAGCCAAGTTGCATTTATGGTTCAGTCCTGACAAAGCAAACCAAACCAAAACAGGCCTTCTTAAAAAATGGACAGAGTTCTTACAATAACGGTGTGTTGTTATAAACGTGTACAGATCAATAAAAAGAGGCCTACAAACTGCTCCATCAGAGCATCTCTCAGTTTCCACCATGCAGTGCACAGCGTAGCTTCTGCGGAGACTCTGGTCTTCTGCCAGTACTCATTATAAACTGAATGACTCGCTGAATGACTATCAATGACGCTGCTATGAATCAAATGTGGATGGATCTGAGATATATGAGGGATGAAGCAGATAAACACTCACCAGCCAAAGCAGAAGAGGGCCAAATAGAAGCCCAGCAGGGTGGCAACTACATGCCGGATGAAGGGACTCGTCTTACTAGGGTGCAGGTAGAGTCTGAACCAGAAAGCCGTGACCAGGGCGAACAGCTGGCACACCACAAAGTTCACCTAATGAGAGACACAGAAGGTTCATTTTGAGGTGCTCAAGAAGAAAATTCAGAAAGCAACACAACTTTCAATTAAACTCATCTTAATACAGACCAAATAAATTAGAAAGGTTCTTCAGATAAGCCTAGGTCCGTGACTTCAAAAAAATAAACTAAAATACACTATAGGATAGGAAAATCAAAACTAATCTCCATTTGATCTTCAAATGCATGTCTTCAAGTACTGGATTATGGCTTAATGCTGAATTTAAACTATGTTGACATTAACACAAGATAAATGCACTTGTGAAGAGGATAGTCATGTCAGTGGATGAGAAGAGGGAATTACATCATAACAAGCTTGAAATGTTCTCTTGATTCAGAACTGGGGGGGTCACTGTTTGGTTGCCGAGTTTCAGCAGTTAATTCCTGCTAGTAACTACAAAATTACGTGGCGAAAAAAGCATCTTCCTTCATCAAAGGCATACTACTTAATATACAGTATAGCAAAATAAGTACTTTCAGAAACCCTTCCATATATCCTCTCAGCCTTTGCAAGACGCACTGTCCATTGAAATCATCGGATTTTATGACAAGGAAGATTTTTCTTCATGCACAACCACTCTGCAAAACAAATTATAAGTGATAAGAAAAGAAACAGCATGTAGTTCGCAAACCAATGAAAGCGTTTTCTCTTACATGATGTCACTATTACTGTACAAAGTCACGACTGGACCTGAACGTTACAGTCTTCTGTGCTTTATACGGATAATCTCATAAAGTATGTACAGTTGGCCGCTGAGTTGAAACGTAGTCTCTCGCTCTTTCTTTAATTTCAGGAATATTTCACCTGCGCAAGATAACCCTTTTTTGTGAGCTATCCAATAACTTCATGAGTGCAATAGTCAAAACAATACAGCACCTGTATGGTGGCACACTACACAGATACAGAAATACTAGAGCTCAAGATCCTGATGATAAATGAGGTATATGCAAAGCAGTGAAATAAGCATTTAAATCCAAACCCTTCCTAAGCATCGCCGGTATTAATCAGTAGTTTCTCACTGATCGTGAGCAGCAAGTGGGTGAGAGCAGAGATATGCTTGTCCATTACCTAATGGACAGTTTATATCAGCGCTTAAGCTGCTTTTCTGCCATTATGGAAGCTGATGAGGTGCTGGTTATGTTCGGGATGGGATGATAGATGCATACAGCTTACTGCAATACTGGCCACGTACACTATAAGGTTTCTGAAATAACAACCACAGTTAAATACGGGCATGAATCCCCTAAATTATCGTTGTGTGTTTGTATGGAACATGACTTAACAATAGTCTGTGCTTTAGGTATTCACTTTGGCTATCGTGACCAAAGTAATATTACAGGCAGCGACCAAAGCCTTTTTTAATCATCAGTATCGACAGAGGTGTTGTGTTTTGTATTAGAAGGCTGCTTCACAGAGTGCCCTTTGGGCTTGGCTCGTAACACAATCCAGTTTATGGACCTGTTAAAATATGGGTCACGATATTTTTGACTTGTAAAGCTTTTGGATCTTTTTAGGTTTATTTTTGGGCTTGATCTTGTTTGTGTTTTTTTCTGGCAACACGAATGAGTCAAGGCTCAAACCTCTTTCCCTGTTTGCACCGCACGCACAGAAGACACATCTCTGATGCGCGTTTAAATACGTCATTGACAACTAGTTGCTCAGTTCTGTTCAGGAAAATATACCATGAAAATAATCTAAAAAACTATTTAAAAAATATAGTATGCTACATTGTTGACACATGACCTCACATTGAACAGGGTTCCCACACCTTGGTTAACTTAAAATTCAAGGACCTTTCAATGACTTATCAGGTCCAATAGCCTCAAATGAATGGACTTAATGTCCAACAACAAATGGTGAGGTACCATCGTAGTAGTTTCGTGCATGCGTGAAAGTCATGGCAACGTACAACACAAAGTACCTCATGCGGGAAACCCTTAACGTAACGCGTATACACGCTTAACTAACGTAAATCAAGCAAGCTAGTATGCATAGGCCACGAAGTGTTGGCAAAATAACACATTAGCAGACCGGAGAGAATAATATGGATTTTTTTCCAGAAAACTTCTTGCACAAAATAAATTCAAGGACCTGTATCTATGCATGTTTATTTTCAAAAACTTTCCAGGGCCTTGAATTTTTTCCCAGATTCACAAACTTTCAAGGATTTCAAGGACCCGTGGGAACTCACATGTTAAATTCAGAAAGTTTTGACCAGTTTATCACATAGGAGATGTATACATTAATATCTTTTTATTAACTTTTATCTAAAAATGTCTCCTGTTTTGGCGAATAATGAGTCAAGGAGATTTCGGTTCATTCGTCACTCTTGAAATGGGAGGTCGATTCAAGAGCATTGCATTGTGTGATTAAACTATATCACATTTTGCTGAATATAGAAGGTCATACAGGGATTGTTTATATATATTCATACAGAAAATATGCATAGTGTGCAAAATATACATATTGCAAAAACAAAACGAGTTGCTATTTTTAATATATCCTCAGCTGTGGAGCAACAGACACATTATTTCTCCCTGCTGCTCAGTGGCCTTCTGTCTAGCTCTCTTGAGTGTGTGTGTGTGTGTGTCTGAGAGAGAAAGAGAGAGAGTGTGTGTGAGATAAAGCAAGAGTGAGGTCATCTTCATGTGCCTGCTGCCATGCAAATGAGCTCCAGCTCAACAAAGATACAATCCGTCACCAGCTTAAAATAACTCCGCCTTCCCGACTCCGCACTGTTTTATTTATCGCTCACTCTCCATTCATTTTACTCTAGTTTTCATTTTTACTTGACAGGGACAAAGCATGTCCATTACAATAAGCGTGGCCCATTCCATCCCAGTCTCCATCTGAAACCAGGATGGGCTTGAGTTTGAGTACTTTCAGATATTTTACGCCGGTGATCGATTATGCTACTTGTTTTGTTTTCAAAACAAGCTTTCATTTCAAATGGCAGATCATCCGACACATTAGTACTGTAGACTGACAATTTAAAAAAAATAGAGACAGTGTGTTGCAAAAATCATATCCCCCTGCAGAATCCTCAACAAGGCATTTCATTGGCAGAGTAACTATATTTAGTGCCCGATTAGAAATGACAGAACATTGCTTTGCGGAGTCTAAATGGTTGAATTAAACATTTAATTCTCTTTTTTTGTGTTTTCAGTTAGCCTTAGTTAGTAATCTACCAGCTCTAGCCTTTGAACATGTATATCACTAATATCACCATAGCTCAAAATAGTCAAATTAAATATTGAAATAACTTTTGTTCAGTTTCAGTTAACAAGCTGCAGCTTTGCCAAAAAATAAATAAACAGGGGGTTACAATTCTGTCATGGGTAACAACAGCGTATAACTTGAGTAGACAAAGTGACAAAAATTAAATGTTCCTCCCTATTCTAAAAATGTGCTGGAAAGACGACAATAGCATTGGGTTTAGCATGAAACCTTGGGGAATGTTACTGAAAGTTCAATCAGAAGGCTTTTAGTTTGTTTTCACTGGTCTATTTCTGTCATTCCCTTGAGACACCTCTCATCCCCTCGGTCCCCTTCAGGTGCTTGTCACTTTCGTTCTGAATCTCCCTGTCTGAAATGTTCCAACTGCTGGAAACGTGTCCTCCCTTGAAAAGAAACCTCACGCATCTCCTTAACGTTACATGCAGTTATACTGTACAGAAACAGCCATTGTTTTCCAGTCTGCTTAAACAGGTCAACAGTGGGCCATAAACAATAGCTCATTGGCTGCTTCTTTGTATCCCCCACGCTTTCTGTATCACAGGAAGCATTGTTATTGGCAGGATAAATCTGCTGCACACACACACACACAACTGCAAGTAATTGTGCTGATTTATTGAGATGATGCGCCTTTGCCATTTTTCTATTGTTACATCTCTAAGAGCTCTTTCATAATTGAAATGACATAAACCGGCGTTTGTGGTCGCTTTAGAGCCATTAAAAAAGAACCACAGAATTACAATCAATTAATCTGGGACATTAAATTCAAATTAAACATAACCTTTCTTTGCTCTAAAATTCACACGAAACAGAGAAGCGCTTGGTGGACAATGTTTCTCTTGTTTTATCAACCAGAAAGCAAAAGCGAAAACACTAAAGTTATAGCAATATATGATGAAACAAACATTGACAGTGTTTCCTGAATGATGCAAATGAGAATACGCATCACCTAAAAGCATTTAGCAAATAAATTGTTCAGTACTGTTTAAGCATCCGGAAATCAAGCCAGTAAATAAACAACTTCACATTGTTTCTCTTAGTAGCATGAATATCATGTTATTTAAATTGTGATTATATTATAGAAAGCGATCAAAGAACGCTCCTTTTAGAATTCGTGAATCTGTCAATAACACAGCGCAAGTTTATCTGGACAATAGCCAAATCTCCCGTTATGCAATCAATGACACTGTTGTGTTTGCATTGTTATTTATGATGAAAGCATTTGTGAGAGTGCAGAAATCATGTTGCAATGAGGAGATCATTGCATTCACATGATCAACAGTGTCTGTCATCTGCTCAATGCTCATCACTGCAACCTTTCATGTGATAGGAATAGATCTAAATATAATGCTATGATCAACACTTTTCACGATTTGTTAATCTCGACAGCTGTAAAGGTAAATACGTAGTAAAAGTATTCCAGAGGGTTCCAAATATAATGCTTGTTTAATATGCAAAGATGTTGGCCAATCACAGCAGTGGGCGTTTGCACTGAAATCTCACAGCAGACACGCCCCTTCAAACAGAGCGTTCATAGGGCTAAAATCAGGGTAGGAAATGGACATTTATTTCTAAATTGTTACATTTTTTTTAATCATATATTAACATTATAAGTACACCTCAGGAAACAATATAAAACCATTTTAAAAAATCCAGTTCATGACCCCCTTAACTATTATGTTAACAACAAAACATAATACATAAAACAATAATAATTCTAAAAAACAAGTAATCGAAAATACCTTTTGTTTTTCACAGAAGAAAGTAGCGGTAATACCGGTACCAGTCGGTACTAAAAAAAGTCAACCGTACCAGCGTTGCTGCAGTACCGGCGGTATTACAGACTGGTATGTTCAGTAACAACTGATAGAGGCTGCTTTCAAATGCTCTTGTTTGTGTTCGTTTGAGCGCTCCCTGGCAGTCAAAGGTTTCTATTTACAGTGCGTTTTTACAAGCGTTGAGCATTGTAGCCAATCACAATCATATCTGTTGAGTGTGTGGACACAATGGCCTATAATAGGTGCTAGTCAGTAAGTTAGTCAGAATTCACTTAACACTGCTGAAAAGGTTTTGTTTTGTTCAACGAAAGCCACGCATGTACGAATCCTTTCATTATAACCAACAAAGAGTAATCACGATGTAAATCAGAACAATTAAGACAATTAAGCTTTTTTTTGTTATAACAGGAGTTTTCACAAGAGTTCAGAATATAGTGAGCTTGTGCTTTAGAGATTGACAACCTTAGTGATTCTAAATCGAGGGTTCTTCTCTTTCTTTCTGTTTATTACCCATTCACAATCTGAATACAAGTTTAGTTTTCATGCTGCTAAGCACACTGCAAAGTTTCCTGGATTGACAGCCATATTTAAATGCGTGTTTTGAATTGGAAACTGTGATTACTGACAGTGATAACCATGGACGAGACAAAACGGGACACGGCTTTTTAAAAGTACTTAAACCAACAGTTTTTGCTCTGGTATCAAGAACTGCAAATTTTTACTGGTATTGGTAGCAACTACTGAGATGTTGGTACTGTGACAACCCTAGAAGAATGCAATTATGGTTTGGATGGAACAACATGAGGGTGAGTAAATGATGACAGAATTTTCATTTTTGGATGAACTATTGCTTTAACAGCCTTCCTCATTATAGATTTTCATCACAAATATCAATCAGCAATATTTTACATGCTTTGTCTGAGATGCCAAATCTATGAAATTATTTAAAAAATAAAATAAAATACAAACATCTAGACCATGCAAAATTTTAGAGAGTTGTGATCACCAGTCTAAATAGCATAGGTCTCATCAGTAAGGACACATAGACAGAAAGAAAGACAGTGATGAGAGATTTTGTCCCCCTTTGGCTCTAAACCATCTCTCTTTGCAAGCCATCTGGCTTTGTTTCCACAGACACCTTCAGCCTTTCAGCTGAGAGAGAAATATATGAGGAAAGGGACATTTAGGAACAGAGAAACAGGGAAGGACTTACTAAAGGTCAATATTAAGAAATGGTCACTGTGTGCCGAGTAAATATCTCAGGGAAATGTAAACCATCCTTTATATTTGAGGGGAAATGTGTACTAGCATGAAGGGCGAGTACTAAGTTCACACTGTACTAAAGCTCAAACATGGGTTTCTAAATGTGACACCATTAGGGTTTGGCTATTAAAAAGAAAAAGGTCAACAAACATGCCAAATAGTAAAGGAAACAAAGACACTCATACTCAATTATTTAAACTAGTCCATAAGCTCCTTAATTCAAAAACAAGAGACACTTTAAAATCAACACTAAGTAAGATTTTTTACCTTAAAATAATGTTTCCAAAATCGTTTCAGTGGTTCATTAAGTCGTAACAGGGTGAAAGGCACTTATGCCTCCGCTTTGCGGTCCTATATCTGCTATAACCAGCTATGTAAGATTGCCAGATCGAGTCGGATTTCTGTAGTTCTAACGAGACATAAGAAAACTACAAATTTTACGTCAAGCGTTACAATAGTCATTATTTTGTTTTTCTTCGTTTCTGATGTCGCAATACATCATACTTTCATGAAATCATGCAACATACTCTACCTTGTCTGTGGACATCGTTCATTCCAAAGCCGGTGCTGGATAAACAACGAGCGCGCGTGCGACAGTAGGCTGCGGTAGGCTAAATTATTTACGACAACGGTAATGGACAATTCCGCTTCCAACCTGTAGGGCGACCACAGAAGAAAAGTTACTTGGTGTTGCTTTAAGCCTTCATGTTGATGTAAAAATCCATCTCTGCCAATGAATCATGATTGTGATTACGAGCTCGTCAAACTCAAGTGCTTTGTTGCCGGAAAGAACAGGAAGCTTGAAGGACACCAAGTTTATTCTTGCCTATTATTGGGAAATTCTTAAAAGCCAAAATTATATTTAGCGTCCCATTCACTGATAACCATATAAACATTCACTGCGCTATCTTGATAGTCAAGCTTGCTGACAATTCTGGAATTTCGGTCATATACAGGCTATTTTCGCAGTGTATAAAACATACAATACTCTTCAAATGATTATTCATGCATGTAAATATGCACAACTTTAATGACCAGACAAGGCAACGCAGCTGTTGTGGGAAAAACTGACAAAGAATACCAGTCACAGATGTTCCCCCCTCAGCCATGTTTAAAGTTTATGGCATGTCCATTTGGGTATCAAAATTATCCCAGAGCTTCCCAGTGGTAAACAAGCACAGAGGACCATCACTTCTTGCGTGAGTTTCACAACACGTGTTCGTTTTGCATGGTTTTTGAACCATCAACTTTGAGGGACCCATCCACTTGCATTATACAGACTGGGACGGTCATGTATATTTGGGAAGCCATGAGGCTAAGTAAATGATTGAAGAATTTTCATTTTTGGGTGGAGTATCCCTTTAATTTTCTACATGGTTAATTACAGTCATATAACCACATGAGGAAACCGCGTTTACACCACAGGAATTTTCCCCAGGATCTAGGGACTTTGGGGTGGTACGGTAGCCTACTCGGGGTGTTTCCACCGCAGGAACCAGGGTCTAAATGAAGTTCTAGGTAAATATTCCCCCTCCCGTCCCTGTGTCACGGGTCAGGTTGTGTCACTGGTTCTTCTCTGTTGTCATGGTCCTGTCATTTTCTGCAGCTTGTGAATTGAGCATTCAGTGCTGCCTGGTAGCACTGTGTGCACAATCATAAGCTGATCTCTTCCACCTGTTGCTCGTTTCCCTTACCCTTTATATTTCCAGCTCTGTCTACATCTTGTTGTCAGTTGATCACTATCTTTGCCGCGTGTTTGTCTCATGTTCCGTGCTGTCTTTCATGTTTGTTACTAGGGCTGCAACTAACGATTATTTTGATAATCGATTAATCGGACGATTATTTTTTCGATTAATCGATTAATCGGATAGGAATTAAATTAGATTTTTTTTTTTTTATAACTAAATAAAACCGTAAATCAGGGTATTTATGTGTAAAAGTGTACTTTAAAAAGTGCAAAAGCCACACATTGAGTTTTACTAATATCAATATTTGCATTGTTTTTAATGATAATTGCTGATGGCAAGTTGACAAACATGATTATTGTTAAAAAAATGATATCCAACATATTATGTTTTAACACAATTTTTGTTAAAACAAATTTACACAGACATGTTGTTCAGATGTGAATATCTGAACTAAAAACAAACTAAAAACATCTAAAATATATAATTCATTTAATTTTTATTTAAAATGAATTATATATAAGGAATATAAGGATAAAGAATATAATATATATTATATATAATATATAAAAGAATATAATATAAGGATAAATTGATTAAATAAATATAGAAAGACTGAAAACAATTGTGTAAACGTAGAGCCGCAGTAGATCGCGTTTGACAAACAATTAAAACTTAGTAGACTAATGCTATAAAAAGAGAACGGAATGGAGGTAACGTTACCCAGCAAGCTAACAGGCTTGAGTAAAGGACAGGAGAAATGATGCATTAGTGCACAAGCATTCGCTGAAAACCACTGAGTACAGTGACTAAAAAACAATATTTTACTGCTGCTGTTATTAACTGCCTTTGTATTTAGTGCTTCACTTTGTAAACACCATTTTTATTTAACCTATTTCTGCGGTAGCGCTATTTTAATCCATCACTTACGTTGCGAGCGAACTGATTGCGCAACCTGATGCTCGAGACAAAATACAGACATCCCAAGATCCCGGAAGTCCCGGGAGTCTCCCTCATATTGATTGCGGCTCCCTGATGCCCGCGAATTAGTTCAAACTCCCGAAATCTAGAGCGCGCAAGCAAGAGCGCGCATGCGAGACAGAAGAGACTGCTCCAAACCGTGTAGCGCGCGCGCTCGGCAGAGAGAGACCTTGCGTGTGTGTGCGTACCAGTAAACGCTCCCCGTGACGTAAGCAGACCAACTAATCGATAATGACATTCGTTGACAACGATTTTCATAATCGATTATAATCGATTTTATCGATTAGTTGTTGCAGCCCACTCACCTGCTTGTTATTTGTACTCAGGAACCTAAGTCGAGGAGTCTGTAGCAGCACTGTCTCGCTTGCTGGCCCGTCTTTCTGTGGTCGTCCTGTGCTAATTTCCTCTCTGTGGTCTCCTCTGTCTATGCTCGGAGCGCACGGGAACCACCACACTGAGAATCATTTATTTTTGCATTTATTTTGTGTTACAAAGTTTACTAATAAACTTTTCACGTTTGTCACCGCTATTGAGTCCTCCAATTATCTGAGTTACCTGACACCCTGCTTGCGAGGTAGTACTATTTCAAAGTTCAGGAACTTTCAGGGGTGAGACTTGGTCGCTGAACATGCTGATTGGTTTAGTTAATGCCGCATTTTGATTGGTTGACTCCACGCAGCATTTTATTTCAACCACCATTTTTTTTTTATCTGTTGCGGTGAGTGCAGTAACAGTTGTTTGCTATTCGAATCAACAATGGAGTTTAAAAAATCCGACAGATGGACCGACGACGAGGTTCAGGCATTATTACGCTTAAATTCAGAGGATGAAATCAGTGGGAACTGTAAAGTAACGCACAGTCCTACGTCAGTGGACTAATTTGCCAAATCTTCACGGTACCTTAGACTGCACTGGAAACAGGTCTGGAGGGAAAAAGTTCCTGGGACAAATTGTTCTGGGTAATTTCGACTTATAACTGCCATAGTTAAAATAAAGTCTAAAATAGATTTAGTAAGAATCTTCAAAAGTTCTGTCAAAATACCAAAATTCCTGTTAAACATTCCTATTAGGTGAATAAATCTATAAATCTGTATTTATGCAGCTTTACATAGCTGTTTAACTGATCTTGATACCCCCATATGCATTCATTTTCTTCATCTGTATCTTTTAACCTTATCTATACTCCTTTAAATATGAAGTGAAACAACATATACTGTAAAACAACCAGTAGCCTTGTAGCTGGCACCAACAATCATTCACAAAACAGACGGATGACAAATAGAGTGATGAGGAGGAGTGAGTAGTGTTTAGTAGTGTTTGTTTTAGAAAGTGTCTTTGGTCACTGAAACGGAAAATTGACCTACAAGTCATGTTTACAGTCAGTATTCTTGACTACACTCACATAGTTATGAATAATCACGTAGCATGGCCTTTGAGGTTAAAAATAGCATCAGGTGCATGTAGGTCAAAAATACCTTAAAAGGAACGATACATTGAATTCAGTGGGGGACAAATGTCATACCACTCTAGCCTGGCAATTAGGCCAATATATGGTTGGCAACATGGTTAACCAACCAGCTCAACTAGGAAAAATAGGCATGGTGGTCTACTAGCTTTAACCAGGTTAATCGCTTTAAACCAGCTTGAATCATGACCAGCTGTTCAATTTCATTAGCTTTTAGCAATGGGCTAAAGAAGCTTGACAACCTTTGATACAGACTTTTATGGAAGAGATTATTGGTTGTTGCATCATCCTTTCACGACTCGTTCAGGCTTGGTACAACAGCCCCATTTTGGTTTGTGTCTTATTTAATAAGGCATCGATTCTGATTATTCTAAAAAACGGCCTTAATGGCCTTAGGGTTCTTTCACACTGGCAGTTTAATTTTAAACGGGGTACGGTTTGCATGAAAAATTGGTCATGTGAAAGCTGTCATGCGGACCCGGGAGTGCAACGCAAGACTACCTGTAGAATGTGGTCTGAATTCGGATGCACTGGAACTGTGGCGCGATTCACGTGAATGTGAAAGCAACTCGGACATGGGTTCGCACTTGTTCAGGAAGTAAAATAACATGCGCATGCGTTTGAGCCAGTGACGACTTCATTAATTCAACAAAACACATGTAGGAGATGACAATGGTGATGATTTAATGAGACCACTGGCGTGCACAGACTTCTCTGTGTGTGTGTGTGTGTGTGTGTGGAGGGGGGTGGTCTTGGTCTGTGTTTGGTCTCCCTCAGTAGAGATCATGTTTCCCGGGGGTAGGGTGGGCAGTTCCTCCTCGGTAGAGATCGCATTCCATGGGGGGTGGGGGGGTGAGAGGTTGTTCACCCTCTGTAGAAATCGCGTACCGGGTGTACAAATAACTCGGGGTTAGACATGTGCCGGTATTCGGTAATGCGATAAATCGCGGTAATGAATATGCACGATATTGTTATCGCGGCCACTTCAAAATACCGTGAAAAATAATAGATTTGAATTTAGACTTTTAGAACACGCATTAGCTAATTTTCTATCAACCGCTTAAACACTGCGTATATGCTCCGCAAAACACGTGCGCACTCTGATGTAAACAATCCCCACATGTATAAGCACTGTGTGCACGCGGCGCAGAGCGCACTCTAGTCTAATGTAAACAATCCTCACATGGAGTAGAAGCATGGCGGAAGGAGGAACGCTGCCGACGATTTACCCCCCGCAGGGCTGCCAACTCTCACGCATTCAACTTGAGACTCAAGCGCCTTTCAGACAGGACGCAGAATACTCGCGGGGACGTTTTGTTGCTGCGTCGACCAAAGCACGCCGGGGTCAAAGTTAAAAATAGTTCAACTTTTTATTTGCAAAATAGCAAATCGCGTTCTGTCTGAAAGCCGCTTTACGGAATTGACACTTTTCACACGCTCTCACGCAGAGAAAAATCGCGGAGCAAAGAGGACACTGACACCGACAGACTAGACAGAGCAGGTTATACTTTTGATATGAAAAAAAAAGGTTCTGTCCATTGTGACAGATCGCTGCGCCTCAGTTCAAGTAAACCGATCATCTGTTACTTTTTATTTAAAGATACAGTACAACTTACCTTAAGGTTTATGCCTCATACAAAATGTCGATCAATCAGTGTTTTTCACGGAAAGAGGTCAATAAAACTGCAGGAGAACAGTTATGTCACAGAACGTTACATTTACCTCAGGAAAGCCATTTAATGACCAGCACTTTAGTTGACTAGAAAAAATTGTCATTTTGCTAAATATGTGCACTTTATTACATATTAATTATATGTTTACTTGTCATTACATAATTGTTATTATAATGAAAACCGCATTATATTTAATTTCTCTCTGTTTACAGCATTATGTGAGATATATTTTTTTCTTGAGAAAAATTAACATGCAGACAGTAGCCTACCTAATATTTATCCAAATGAGTCAAATTCTTGTATTTGATTTTAATCTTAATTCAATATTATTTGAATACAAACAGTAACCTACCAGTCATTGTACCATGTAAACATTGTAACACGTTGTCACTAAACTTAATAAAATTCTGTTTAGTTACCATGTTTTGAAAATCACAATTACACATTGTGATGCAAGTTGTTTTTTTAGATACCCGCAATCCATCTGTTTCTCTTGAGCAATTAAAATATCGTGATAATACCGTATACCGTGATAAAAGCTCATTCAATTAATCGCAGCACGAAAATTTGATACCGGCACATGCCTACTCGGGGTACCACGATACGACAGAAAAGGACGCTGGGACATGATGTCATAAGATGCAACCCTAAAAAGGGAAGAATGCTCAAGCATACCTGTTTTTTCACGTCATAGTCGTGAGTTTGACAGGCATCAGAACAACGTCTCCTCGCAGCAGATCTGTTTGGACTCTTTTACACATTTTACTTCATGCGTCATCATATGTAGGCTACGCACATACAACACGCGCATTTAGCCCAGCACACCGCATTGTTTTTGATGTTTGTTAAGTTCTGAAGCAAAATGTATCCCTTTGCCTTTAGATGCGGTATCTTTAGGTTCGGTGTTAAAAATGCCAATGTGAACACTAAGCGGACCAGGACTCTTTTCTTTTTTCTTTTTTTTTGGTCCACACCAAACGAACCAAGTGAACCGAACTACAAGTGTGACCCTTAGAATTAAAATCAAAAGCTCAAAATGGCTAATTCCAATGTGTGAAACATGGCCATTCCAACAAGTGGCCCTCCAGATCCCCCATAGCCTCAAATGTAAGGACATATTTGGCTCACTGGAGAAATAAGTCCAAGTTAAATTATACATTATTTCATCATAGCAGTTAGTTAACAAGCTTTTTTTGGTATTAAAAGAACTTAACCAAAAATGTACTGGGGTTGTGCATAAAAACTCTGTAGAAGTGAGTCTGTTGCATGGGCACCAGCTCAGAAAACATGGCACAAAAAAAATGCTGTATGATTCAGACATATTTTACCAGTAAGTGTCAAACTCGGGGTACATGTGTCTTCAAAGCGAATTAATAATGTAGAAAGACGCTCACCTCAATAATTCATGGGAATGTAATACATCACTGATAGTATATAAAGGGAGGTTAGACACTCCTTTGAGCCCTTCAGTTAAACAGGAAGACATGCACAATCACTTCAAAGCACTCAAATGGTAATCAATATCATGGCAAGTGATACTAAACCTAGAGCAATTGAGCTATCTGTGGCACTACCAGTCAGGTTTAACAATGATAAAGAGCCTTGGCAAAGATTCCTGGCAAAGAGGAAAGAAATGCAAGACACTGATTCTTATGCTGTTTCTCTAAGCTCTGAACCTCAAACTGAATACTGAATCACAGTATTACAGTATTAGAATCAGAGTTTCCGCTAGAAAAAAATGGTGCCGGTCAAAGTGACCGGCAGAGGTTTCGTTTAACGGACATTTTGATGATATGCCGGTCAAATATCGCCTCTTAATTAGTCAAGTTGAGAAAAACTGGAGGCAGGCTATGTAACTTAAAAAATGACATAATCAGGCCGTATAGAATGCAACATGTTATTATTAGCCTAACTTTCAAATAGACGGAAAAAAAACATGAACGCAGATCATTCATTTAGTTCGCTATTAAATAAGAGATCTAGCGCTAAAATCAGTTGTTTTTGAAATCAAGCTGAGCGCTCGTGTCCGCTGCTATCAGTGTCATGGACGACGCGCTGCGCGAGTTGCGCAATCTTCACTCGGACGCGCATTTCAATCTATCGCCGTTGCGGAGACTCTACACAGGCGAAGCACAGGCGAAGCACTGCTACTTGGGCGCAGAGATATCACGCAACACCTGAAATAAAGCTTGCCACAAAGAACCGGCGAAAGTAATGATTATGCATGAAACATTTGAATTGTTGATAAATTGATAAAAAGTTGACGATGCAGACTCGCCATCTTCGCTGTAGTGAACGGGCCTAGAGAGAGAAATGCACACTTCATATGAAGTGTGCACACGCCGGCACCTCCGAGTCCTGATTATATTGTCCACTATATTTGCTTCTTATTTATTAATCCAGGCAAATTTGTTGATGAAACTGATTAAAATGAAGATACAATTTATACAAAACGAAATAAACTTTAAAGAAAGGCTTTCTACAAAACAAAACTAAATAAGTGGTCAAAATCTGACCCATTCCAAATGTTTTCCGATATATTGGTCATCTTATGATCATATCTTACTCATCTCATGCGGTTCCCTTTTCATATAATCAACATAGATGAAATAAAAAAATAATAACATAATATTATTTATAAATATGAAACGTATGTTTAAAGCTATGGTATACGATGTTAAAAATCGGTCGAGAAAGCCTGAGACGGTAGGGAAGTTTTAAAAAACTCATCCCACGCCTCCACACACACACCCCCTCCCCTCTGTGCCTGATCCCTGAGCTATGTCACGTTTGAGTTCACGTCAACGCAAGACCAGCAACACAAATGTTCCGGCAAGGTTTTGAGTAATTGTTATTGCACCACACAGCGCATCTTGTTCAAATTCCGATCGGCTCGAACAGAAACCCGCCAGGCATACTGAAATATATTCAAGCACTTCAAGAAATATAATTACTTTGACCCGTGATAGGCGATGCTAAACGGCTAACATTGCCAATGCCGACCGGCAGCATGCAAGGTGTCAAACGGATAAAAAGCTATTTATGTAACACACGTCACAACATAAAAGTATAAATAAATGTTTACCTGCTCAACAAAAAGTCAGCTGTGTCAGCGTCGGTTTTTCATTTATATTTTATCCATTGCTGATCTGACGCTACGCTACTTAGCTAACTACCATAGACTGTCTGTCAGCTGCTTGCACGCGTAAGCAGGGGGGCAGGGTCGGGTGCGGTTGGGTTGGAGACGCGAGCGCCAGGCGGAGTTTCAAGTGGAGCTGGTGATTGGATGAGAACAGCTGACCAATGTAAGCTGTCAGGCCGGACTGTACAGCCAATAGACTGAATGGATTTTTTTCATTCTTTTTTCTATTCATATTGTTAGGATTGTACTATATAACCATAACCAGCATATAAACGAGGATATTAATAATGAACAATCTTTGAAATCGTATACCCTAGCTTTAAGTTTAACTTATAATAAGCGTCATACCGCTCCGCTTTGCTCACATGCTCTGGTGTGTAGCCTAATGTGAGCGTGCATGTGGTGGAGGGGTGCGAATTTCGAATAATAATCAACCCAGCGATCTTCGAATATTATTTTTGCTTGAAAATTTCGTTTTGTATAAATTGTATCTTAATTTTAATCAATGTTTCATCAACAAATTTGCCTGGATTAATAAATAAGAAGCAAATATAGTGTACAATATAATCAGGACACGGAGGCGCCGGTGCGTGCACACTTCTCTCTATAGGCGCGTTCACTACTCCGAAGAAGGCGAGTCTGCATCGTCAACTTTATCAATAATTCAAATGTTTCATGCATAATCATTAGGCTACTTTCGCCGGTTATTTGTGGCAAGCTTTATTTCAGGTGTTGCATGAAATCTCTGCGCCCAAGTAGCAGTGCTTCGCCTGTGCTTCCAAACATGCATTTGCCCACCTATCTAAATGTAGGGGAGATCGTGAATAACCCCAATTTAAAAAAAAATGGTGAAGTGTTCCTTTAAGGCTAGCCTGCCTGGGCCTGGCCATATTTGAAACGTCTCACTCAATCGTTCGTTGTTTAGGTCTATATTACAGTCGTTCTAGGCGTGCGCTTTATTTGAAATGCAGCATGCGATGTTGTTTAATAACTTTCAAACGGTAGAGCCTGTTCCTTTATAACATAGGTAGCCAAAGGTCGGTGTATTTTTGCTTTATACATTTTAGGCTTATTATCAAATTCATATTGTGTTAGGGGGGCGGGATTATTACGCAATTTTAATCGGACAATTTGACCGGAGAGATTTAATTTTGTCGGACATTTGATTTTTTTCCAGGCCAATGTCCGGTAATTACCGGACAACGGAAACCCTGATTAGAATTACAATAAAATACACCCTATTCAGATGCATCAACAAACAATTATATAGCATCTGAATCAAACATTTTGTGCTGAAGAACCACAACACAAAATGTTTAATTCAGATGCTATTTAACTGTTTGTTGATGCTTTTTTATTTGCCTATTTCAGGCAAAGATGAAATTATGAACATTATGAATCTGATCATGGAATTACCATAGTACAATGTCCAAAAACATTGTAATATGATGTAACTTTTTGGTAGGTTTTGTGTGTGTGTGCAGATTTTATTTCAAATTAGTATACTACTTGTAAACAGAATTAACAAATGCAACATGCAGAGAGAAAAGCCTACCAAACTAAAAAGTCTAAAGTGCAGAATGGCTAAACAAATTCAATTAGTTTTGCTGTTTTTTTTTTTCTTCTTCTTCTTCTTTTAAGGCCTTTCACAATTTTATAACAAAAATATAAAGAAGATCCCAAGGACATGAAGCCCAGCACGTCCACACTGTAAAATAAATGCCTTTTATTTGCTGAGCTACACATTTTAAATGATTAAATGATACACCCTACAACAAAACTGTCTCAATTGTGCTTATGTTTTATGATACAGCAGCTGTTCCATTCAACGCAGGGGGTAAACAAAACTTGTTCCATTTGATGACATGTCACAGCTCAACTTGGGCCTCACATTTGGTTTCTAAGCAACCGACTGCTCAACAGACCACAACTTCGCCAAAGGGAAGCAGATCGGCTTTGAGGAGGGACATTAAACTCCTCTGACAGCTCCTGTGGCAATGTGGAATGCTGTTCTTTTGAGACTGCCAGTAAGAGGCTTGACACATTACTTCTACACAAGGAGCGATTTGGATCTCAATCTCCCATCACCCTCATAGGAACTTTAGGGACCAGTTATGGACCAAGTAACCAGTTCTGGATTCCCAAACCTACTGGAGAGTTATGTCTGCAATGATGCCTGCCAGAATATGGGCACTTCATCACCTTCTCACACAGATTGGAGAGCAGCTCCAGCACAGTTGCGTCATGTTTTAATAGGCATCATAAATAGGTAGATAGCTAATGAGTAGCAGAAGTCAGAGTTTATCCACAGAGCATCAATGATAATCTGTATGAACAGACACAGACACTCAATAAACAGAAATCTCACACACATAACTACATAATAAAAGATTATTGAAGATACATTAAAATGGAATTTAGGTTAGCTGATATAGGCTTATTATGGCCAATACCGATCACCAATAAGTGTATTTTTTGCATTTAAAAACCATTTCAAATGAAGCAGCTAGGCCTAATTAATTAATAAAACTGACAAAATATACACATTTACACAAGATCTGGAATTAACAATGCACATATAATCTAACCAGCTCTAAACTACTTACAGTGGTGTGAAAAAGTGTTTGCCCCCTTCCTCATTTCCTGTTCCTTTGCATGTTTGTCACACTTAAGTGTTTCGGAACATCAAACCAATTTAAACAATAGTGAAGGACAACACAAGTAAACACAAAATGCAATTTGTAAATGAAGGTGTTTATTATTAAAGGTGAAAAAAAATCCAAACCATCATGGCCCTGTGTGAAAAAGTGATTGCCCCCCTTGTTAAAACATACTATAACTGTGGTTGTCCACTCCTGAGTTCAATTTCTCTAGCCACACCCAGGCCTGATTATTGCCACACCTGTTCACAATCAAGGCATCACTTAAATAGGAGCTGCTTGACACAGTAAGGTCCACCAGAAGATCCTTAAAAGCTACACATCATGCCGAGACACGAAGAAATTCAGGAACAATTGAGAAAGAAAGTAATTGAGATCTATCAGTCTGGAAAGGGTTATAAAGCCATTTCCAAAGCTTTGGGAATCCAGCGAACCACAGTGAGAGCCATTATCCACAAATGGCGAAGACATGGAACAGTGGTGAACCTTCCCAGGAGTGGCCGGCCGCCCAAAATTACCCCAAGAGCGCAGCGACGACTCATCCAAGAAGTCACAAAAGACCCCACAACAACGTCCAAAGAACTGCAGGCCTCACTTGCCTCAGTTAAGGTCAGCGTTCATGCCTCCACCATCAGGAAAAGACTGGGCAAAAATGACCTGCATGGCAGAGTTCCAAGGAGAAAACCACTGCTGAGCAAAAAGAACATCAAAGCTCGTCTCAATTTCTCCACAACACATCTTGATGATCCCCAAGACTTTTGGGACAACATTCTGTGGACCGGTGAGACAAAAGTGGAACTCTTTGGAAGGTGTGTGTCCAAGTATATCTGGCGTAGAAGGAACACTGCATTTCATAAAAAGAACATTATACCAACAGTAAAATATGGTGGTGGTAGTGTGATGGTCTGGGGCTGTTTTGCTGCTTCAGGACCTGGAAGACTTGCCGTGATAAAAGGAACTATGAATTCTGCTGTCTACCAAGAGATCCTGAAGGAGAATGTCCGACCATCTGTTCGTGTACTCAAGCTGAAACGAACTTGGGTTCTGCAGCAGGACAATGATCCTAAACACACCAGCAAGTCCACCACCGAATGGCTGAAGAAAAACAAAATGAAGACTTTGGAGTGGCCTAGCCAAAGTCCTGACCTGAATCCTATGTCCTAAGTCCTTGACTATTGTTTAAATTGGTTTGATGTACCGAAACACTTAAGTGTGACAAACATGCAAAGGAACAGGAAATGAGGAAGGGGGCAAACACTTTTTCACACCACTGTAAAACTGTTGTCAAATTAGACGTTTATAATCTTAAGAATCTCAGCTAAAATCCAAGATTTTCACTATTATTGTGGCCAAAGGAATTCATGATAACAAGAATATCACAATATCCATTGAAATAAAAACAAAATAATGGTATGCTATCAGTCAAATTCATCTTTAACTCTTTTTAACATATTTTGTGTTTTCTCTTTTTTTAGCCTATGAATTACATACTTCGATAAAACAGTACTCTAAAACAATATCGATATTCGATACAGTTTTCGATATCACTGGGAAAACGGCCATATAGATATTTTAATTATTGGGTAATTTTGTTGCAATATCTTACACACAGCACAGGGAGGCATTATTTGAAATTCTGAACTAAATTTACAATAAAAGACAAGCAAACAATCAGTAATAAAATAAGAACAAAAAAACAAATTGCAAACGACAGCACAGATAAATACAGGAATATAGAGACAAATAAAATAAACGCGCTTTACGTTTTTCAGGTGAACTTAATTTGGTACTAGCAAGCTGTTTGAGAGGCGGCGTTATACGCGCTACACTTAAATATAGATCAGTAGTGCACACACTTTTGGTGTGAGCGTAAAACCTTTGTGAATGGGTAAAATTATGCGCAATACCCACAACCCCACTCCGAAATTCATGCCCTGTAACACCAACACTTTTCAACCAGCAAATTCAAAGATGAGTAAGAAAGAGGAGGCAGGTGTGTCAAACTGGAGAGAAGAGAGATGGTCTCGGGTGTATCGATACTGCAGAAAAGGAGTATTGAATCGTTTCAGATATTTCAGTATGAATACGTATTGAAATATCAATATTTTTTACAACACAAGTGGAGAGGCATAGAGAGAGTTTGTAACCATAACTGTGCAAAAGTGAAAAAAAAAAAAAAGTGTATAACACTGTCTTTGTTACAGAATCCAAAAAACACGAAGCAAAGTAGAGAGCATCGCTTTCAACTGTCATCTTCGACAAAATTATTTTGTGCGACAGTAGTAGCTTTTTCCATTTTATGATGGAATGTTGGAGCATCAACCAGATAGTTATAGTTACTGCGCTGGATTAATTACGCTATACGCTGATTTCAAGCAGCCGCCATTTTGAAATGGCTCCGCTGGGAAGAAAACCGGAAGTGTCGCCTTTAATCATAGGAGAGTCGCGAATGCGATGGCGTATTGTTGTGTTTATTGTAGAAATTAGTTATTCTAAAAATGTACATACATTTCTTTCATACTTTAGACCAGTGAAATTCATTTATAAATAAAATAATTTTTTTATATATAATTCAGAACGTAAAAAAAGAAGCAGGAACGAACTATAGACATATCCTATATTGGATATTAACATCCAATAGTGTAAATCGCGGCAGCAGCTTCAGGTTGGTAGTCCAAGACATTGTTGTCTATCTGTACTTCCGGGGTTCTTCCCACCGGAGCCTCGCTTTCGATTTCAAAATGCCGGCTGCGTGAAATAAGCATATTATCTTATGTAGTATTAACATGATCTAAATTAATTTGTCTAATATCGGTTTTTAATAAAAGCAGTATAGTGCGACAACTCTTTTTTTGTAATAAAAAAAACGGCAGATGGAGTGACACAAAATTACTTTCAACCCAACGCTCATTGCGTGAGGAAAAAACCCAGCAATAAGTAGCATCTGTCGACACGTGCACACAAAGCAAGGTTGACAAAGTAAGGTCTTACCATGCCTGTTAAAAAAACAATGTTGCAAACAAGTAAAAAGTTATTTATAGTTATTAGCCAATAACCCGTTGTTAATGTATTGTGCAGCACTAAAAGAAACTTTAAGGAAAAAGAAGAAGTCAAAGTTAAAGATTATGCAGAAATCTACTTCATGGAGGAAAAGAACAAGCCTGTCAAGTCGGGCCAGCCAAACTTGCGAGTGGCACCTGTCGTTTCCCATGGGAATCTACTCTGTAATTCATTTCGCACCCGTGTTACTCTCTAGCACCACCAATGCAAATATAGCAGTCTGCCAGCAGATGCCTCATCTCTGCTCCTGGGCTGAATGCATTTCTTCCTGATTTACTGATTCACTTGGCAATCCATCTCTAAAATAGGTCCCAGCAACTCAGCAAATCCAACTTTACTTGCAGGCAGAGATAAGAGGCTAGTGTGCCAGAAGTGTTCCCAAGATAAAGTCACATTTCCTCCAGAGCTTTGCTCGAGCTAACCTCTTAGAGGCAAGTTCACATGTTCAGTACAATTCATGATATAGCCTAGCCCGCCATATTCATTTCCATTAAGTCTTTAAATGTATAATTTATAGTTAATCACATTCGTATTGCTAAACAAAACAAGGACCTCATGCAAATTTAATGAAGGACTGCATATAAAAAACTCTTTTATGTTTTGTTTTTTCCTTTCTCCAGGCTATTCTGTACAATGAGGACAGTGGGGTGGGGGGACACAACAAAAGGCCTCCTTCCACACAAAGACAATATTATGCTAAGCAGTAAACTAGTCCAATTGTTTACATTTTCTAAAGATGGGTTGTGCTTGTCCTTGAAAGTCGTCATCATGCTAAAGTAGTTACGCAAGTTAATATTATTAATGATATTATTAATTATTATTATATTAGTCGTGCAAGGAGGTTTCCAGGGCGTTGATATGTGATTGGTAAGATGTTTTGGGTGGTTTTTAGCATTTTTGCTATGCTTGGTGGTTGCTTACCATCCAAGAAGGGCTACTCCCAAGTTTCAATGATATGGCTCTGATCCCTCCTTTAATGTAAGTCTACGGGATTTTTTTCGGCAGTGTAAGGCTGGAAGCTTACGCTGCTATTTTGAACCAATAATCAGAACAAAAAGCAGTTGAAGGATTCAATAGAATTCAAATATTTATCTGACTCCATTATGATTAATCTGACTCCATTAAAGTTGTTGTTATTCTTTAACCTCGTATTCTTTAAAGGTTAAGGTCTTTCTTAGAACTGATAGGAAAACGTAGGATTTAGCCTGAACGTTTAGATAACAGAAATTATAATGACTTTAGCTTTTAACATCATATGACAATGATAAAAGGAAAGATTCTCAAAGCCTTTAAAGCAGGCAAAGTTATTTATTAAGTTACATGTTTAAATATACAGACAGTAGAATGGAACAACACACTGTATATGCAAACTTAGTTGTAACAAATAATGTACGGTTGTGCAAACGAGGCCGTAAAAGCCTTTCTCAGAGTATGAGGTTACGCACCGGTGTGCGGGAGTGGCGGGGTTAAAGCCTTTCTCCAAGATCAACAGTTACCCTGTTCTTATACCCTGAGCAAAGCATTGTTAAACATGAGTGGGAATACCAACACCGAAACCAACCTACAGGAAACCAAAAGATGAGGCAAATGGGTGGTGATCAAGAGGGGGAGAAGAACATTAACATATTCTCCTCAATGCATGTTTAACCAGAACCTAGATTGTACATTAGGATACTTTAATATGTCTATTAAGTTCACCACCATTCATTTCAGTGTATAAGCTGTCAGATGAGACCAAACATGACATAATTACATATTAGATCACACTAGTAAATAAACAGTAGTTGAAAGGATATGTTCTGTGAACCAAATGGCACAGATGTGTCATTGAGGTGTAAATGGCTCTGTCTCTCCTGACAGGACCATCCTGTGCCTGGAGTGTCCCAACAGTCCTCAATCAGCATATTGATGAAATCCCTTGCACTAGATAGGCATTAACATACTGTGATGACGAAGGCCATTGTGCCACGTTTATTTCACATGTATACCTTTAAAAGGCTTTTTGAAGAACTAGGGCAGTAAAGAGTTCTGCCCATATTTGCTCAGCCCTACAGCAGATTTATCATCCACCAAGTCTGAACACTGCTTGGTATTATTCATTCAAGTTCCTCAAATCAGAAGAGCATTCACATTTTGATTTCTGAAAGCATGTCTTCATCTCAATTGCCCAGATTTAAGAGAGGTCTACAATTTCACTAAGTAAATGTTTATACTAAACTACAAATTAGATTATCCAAATTAAGAGTATGTGGTTTATTGGCTCTGTATAAAGGCCCAAAATAAAGACAGACAGAAGCAGGTTGCCTTCTAGATTTCATCCACAAGGAGGAACATAGAGAGACTGAGAACAGAGAGCAGCAGAGGCGGGAACCGACTGTCTGCTCTAGTTGAACATCAAACACGGCTTTTCCAGCCAGACTCAGTTGAGAAGAGAAAAAACTTACTGCATCAGCAACCAGTGGACACTTTAATTTCTTATATGGACATGGAAGCAGAGTAGCTATCAGATTCAAAAAGGTAAACAAATTAAAAAAGTACAAACTAAGGAAGTTCCTTGTAGTCACGTCGCAATTTCCAAATTCCCTCAAGTTTTATGTCCAGGAATGTAATTGTACAACTGCAAAAACAATCTGCTGAATTTGGAACGATCTGCTCAACCTGAGCATCAGAATGGGGAAGAAACGTGATTTAACTTTGAACGTATTTCAGAAACTGCTTTTCTACTGGGGTTTTCACGCATAACTGTCTCTATGGTTTACAGAGAATAGTCAGAAAAAGAGAAAATACACAATGAGTGGCAGTTCTGTGGGGCAAAATGCCTTGCTGATGCCAGAGGTCAGAGGAGAATGACCAGATTGGTTCAGCTGATAAAAAGGCAATGCAACTCAAATAACCACTCGTTACAACCGAGGTTTGCAGAAGAGCATCTCTAAATCCACAACATGTCAAACCTTGAAGCAGAAGGACTACAGCAGCTGAAGACACACCAGGTGCCACTCCAGCCAGCTAAGAATAGGAACAATTCGCATGGGTGTGGGGGCATATTTTCTTGGCACTTTTTGGCCATCGTTTACAGCACAGTCTGAGAATTGTTGCTGACAATGTTCCTTCCTTTATGAACACAGCATACCCATCCTCTGATGCCTACTTCCAGCCGGATATTGCACAATGTCACAAAGCTCAAATCATCTCGAACTGGTTTCTTGAACATGACAATGAGTTCACTAAACTCAAATGGCCTCCACAGTCACCATCTCAATCCATTAAAGAACCTTTCGGATGTGGTGGAACGGGAGATTCGCATCATGGATGTGCAGCTGACAAATCTGGAGCAACTGTGTGATGCCATTATATCAATATGGACTAAAATCTCTGAGGAATGTTTCCAGCACCTTGTTGAATCTATGCCACAAAGAATTGAGGCAGTTCTGAAAGCAAAAGGGGATCAAATCTGGTACTAGCAAGGTGTACCTAATTAAGTGGCCAGTGAGTGTACTGTATATGTGCTGTAGAAGCCAAAAGTCAGTAGGATTTCAGCTTATTTAAAAATGTAATTAATACAAATTTGCCATATTCCCAGTGGAAAAACTAAAGGATCATGTGACACGGAAGACTGGGGTATGATGCTGAAAATGTAGCTTTGCCATTACAGGAATAAATTACATTTGAACATATAGTATATGTAAAAACATCTTTAGAAATAGTTTTTACTGTATTTTTAAACAAATACAAGCAGGTGAGCATACAAGAAACTCGTTTTAAAAACATTTAAAATCCCTGTGGAGAAATTTAATGGGGAAAATACTTCCAGACCCAGGTTGCTAAAATAGTGCATGGACAATGCTCTAAAATGAAAAATAAGCAACTAAACAGGGAGCATCTCAGATGCTGTAATGTCCATTGTTCTCCTGTATATAAACCTATAGCTGTAGAATCTAGACCGAAGCAGCTTCATCCGATTTCAAACACTTCACCAGACACAAAAGACTCCTGTCACTGGCAGCAGGCTTCGGCTACGTCCCTTTATGTTGATCCAGCGATCACAGCTTCCTTGGTCAGCTATAAATAACCCACCATTCAAGCATGCCCTGCATGACAAGCGGCTGCTATTCACCCTGCCTCAAACAGAATACAAAATTAGCCGAACAGCCAGCCAATACAAAACCAATGCAAAACTCTCAACTCTCTAGAAAGAGGTGATTATTAAAAAAGTGCCTCTGAGATGTCCTGTTAATTTCAACACCTCATTTTGGAAGCCAAAAAGTAAAGCTAGTCAAAATGAGAAAAAGTAGCTAAACATCCACCATTAAAGGGTTAGTTCACCCAAAAACGAAAATTCTGCCAGTAATTACTCACCCTCATGTTGTTCCAACCCCGCAAGACCTTCGTTCATCTTCGGAACACGAATTAAGATATTTTTGATGAAATCTGAGAGCTGGATCAATCCTCCATACTAGTCCATAGGCTTCTTCAGGGATTGAACTTGCCGGCCTCGAAAAGTTATTAAAGACATCGTTAAAATAGTCCAAGTGATTACAGTGGCTCAATCTTAAGTTTATCAAGCGACGAGAATACTTTTTGTGCGCAAAAACAAACAAAAATAACGACTTTATTTCAACTATTCATTTCCTTCTCTTTGGGCCTCTAGTCAGTTAAACTAGTGTAATTGCGTAGAGCTACGTCACACGTAGGCTCACTATTGGCCGACGCTGGTCACGTGCGTGATGCGTGTGACGTACAACAACAGAAGCGTACGCTATTACACTAGTGAACTGACTCGAGGCCCACAGAGAAGGAAATGAATAGTTGAAATAAAGTCGTTATTTTTGTTTGTTTTTTGCGCACAAAAAGTATTCTCGTCGCTTGATAAACTTAAGATTGAGCCACTGTAGTCACTTGGACTATTTTAACGATGTCTTTAATAACTTTTCGAGGCCGGCAAGTTCAATCCCTGAAGAAGCCTATGGACTAGTATGGAGCAGTGATCCAGCTCTCAGATTTCATCAAAAATATCTTAATTCGTGTTCCGAAGATGAACGAAGGTCTTACGGGGTTGGAACAACATGAGGGTGAGTAATTACTGACAGAATTTTCATTTTTGGGTGAACTAACCCTTTAACATCAATGAAATGAGGAAAATGCAGCAAAAGGAACAACAAGACCACATTTGTTGAGACACATGCAGTATGATGACTTGTCAGTTCTCCAATGTAAGTTGCAGCTGATGAGAGTGCACTTAACTAGTAGAGCTACTACCTAGAAACATGTAATGTGTGACCAAAAAATCCCAAACTATAAGGTGTAAATGAGGCTGACATGGAAGACTAGAAATGGGTCTTTGAAATAGTCCCATTTCTAGTACAATCCCATAAATGCAATCCTTCAATATATTGACCAAGCAATACAGATTTATTAAGTACATCTAGGCTGGTGATTGGGAGGGAGATTTCATGTATTTCATGAAGTAAAGAAAATCCCATGAGTTGGAGGGTGAGGGAATTTCCCAATTCAATAGAGTTAGACGTTTTACCAACAGAGTTAAAAAGGCATTAAAATCTGAGAAATGAAGGCAAAGCCCAGGTGGTAGACCCCAACAGACCAGTAATGGGACATGAATAAAAACCAGAACATATGCATTAGAGTGGCTGAACCAGAATGACACCTGTCACACTCAGGTCCAATAGAGACCAATAGAGGCCAAGACCAGTGGGCTCTACAAACCACCTTACACTGTATAAGGCAGTGATGTGCAAAAAAAATCTTTTTTACTGATGCATTTTATGTCATAGAATAAAACTTGAGCTTGTGTTAACCACAGACATTATTTCAGGCATTTAACCAAAAATCCACTGACTTCAAAAATACAAACTCATTTCTGGGTTTTAGGACTCATTCCCGTGGCACTCTATTGTCTCGGTTTTCTTTCTTTCTTACTTACTTACTTAGCTCAGATATCAGCTCTCCCTTTTTAAATGACCATTAATGCCTCCATATACCAGTTTTCTTCAATGCTGTCTGCAATTCTACGATTCACCTGGGACAAAGAGCATCTGCTGGAGAAGACAATGGCACGCTGATCCTGACAATTCTCTGTACGTGTACTTTCAACAGTTGGACTTCAACCAAGCTTTTTCCATCTCATAATGAGCCAAGGAAAATGAATATATAGACTAAAATGTTTTTTTTTTTGCAAGACCCGCTAAATCAGATCACGCATCCAGAAAGGGGCACGCCGACAATCCCACCTTACGAGCTGTAATGACTACAATCAGCCTCTGAAAGTCCTGGTTGCTAGGATACATCACTGCCACAGAGGCTGGCAATGAGACTGACAACAAGTCACAAAGAAAGCAAAGCGACTAAAATTGGATCAATTTCCTTTTCATAATATCAGCCATGAGTCATGACACGCAAAATAACAAAATAACCTGAGCATTGTCAGCAACAGATACCATCTGGAATGCGGGAAAAGATGCCGTCTGCTCTTAAGAAATACAGAAAATCGCTTCATGATGGTCTGCTAGCATTACTTGACTTAACATTTGGGGTGTTTATACCAAACTTAGAAGAAAAGGTTCAATATAAAACCTTAAAGGGTTCTGTCAGGCACTTATAGAACCTTTTAGCCTAGCGGTTCATTTTGTGGATTTAGTTTTAATTAATGAATTAATTTTGTTTTAATTCATTTTTAATTGTAATTTAATTTTACGATTTAAACCGCTCGACTCGTACACATACTGTATCACTAGAAAGAAAGAAAACCTCATTTTCTCTCAATTTCTCATTAGATAGAATGAAATATCTAAAAGCATATTAAAAACACCACATAGACATACATTAAAAGCTGGATTTTCACCACAGGGGGACAAAATAATTGGGGAAGATCGGAAATAGCAAAAACATTTAGAGTTCAGGAGCATTTTCATCATGTTCATGTTCACATGAACGTGTGCTTGCAAAGATAAAGGCCTCGAACCTGTGCATGCGTGGATACAGTACATGCGCACTCGTGCTACCTCGCGCACACACACCTTCATGACAAACAAACTATTTTGAGTATTACAACAAGCTTTCATTTTTACTTTTTTTTACAAAGATAAACTTTATCCTCAGATCAATGATGCCTACAATCAATCATTTTCTAAAATAAATACAAACCCTGTCCTAATTGTAAGAAAACAAGTTTATAAAAAGATTGAATCCAATATTTGGTGATGATATAGCATATTGAGAGATTTATAAGCCTGATGAATTTCACTCAAAAACTGAAGCGCATAAGCACAGATAAACGAGGCCTATGATCAATCCGTTCCAAAAACCTGTCCTAATTAAAAGAAAATAAGTTGACATAAAGATTGAATCCAATATTTGGTGATAATATAACATAACGAGTGATTTACAAGCAATTTTTAAAAGGCCAGTCATTTTTGACTGGGAACATCAAAGGTATTACAGGGTTTTCAACACAGCGTTAAGGGTTAAGACAGAACGTAGCAAGTAGGTCAAAAGCTCTCTGTAAAGCATAATTGTATGGCGTTTAACTTCAATGATTCAATAGCTGCCTTCAAATTCATGAGCAAAAGTTGTTTTGAAACAGTGAATTTATCCTGTTAAGGCTGATTCAAAGTTTGCTTCACTACACTTATGGTACAAAGAAGTTTCCAATGAAATATAACACTTAACCATTGTGGCAAGCAGGGCGGGGGCGAGAGCTGTGGGAACGGAGCGAGGCCTCGAGTTTTTCACGGAGGAGCTACGGAAGGATAAAAGGAGGAATGACGACAGTGAAGGACCAGAGAGGACCAGGTCTGGACTATTTATGTTGCGTTTTATTATGTTTATACACAGTAATCGTCAGTGAGGGGCTGCCGCTTTACTTTCGTTTTGTGTTTATTTATTTTATGATATTAAAGTTGCATTGAAACATTTGCCGGTTCCCGCCTCCTCCTGCCCTGAACCTTTAACACTGCTACTACAACCATGAACTAACATAATAAGTAACAATCTGCACCTTTGTCGCCAAGCGATTTGGCCTATAATTTTAAAAACTAAATAATTAATGAGATTCTCTGCAGGCTTTACTGCCGCAGTGAAACATTATCATCACTAAACAAATGCCTTAAAAGGATAGTTCACCCAAAAATGAAAATGTTGTCATCACTTACCCTCAAATTGTTCTAAACCTCTAAGAGTTCATTTCTTCTGTTGAACACAATCAAAGATATTTTAAAGAATATTGGTAGCCATTGACTTCCATAGTAAGAAAAACAATCTATGGAAGTCCAAGGCTACCGTCAACTGTTTACAAGTACATCTTTAAATTTGGGCCTGTGCTCAGAGGCTGCGATGAGTAAAAAGCAGTCATTACTCATACAACAAAAACTTGAGAGCTATGAACACCATCCAATCATTCCTGTTCTTGTTGAACAAGCAGATTCATTGTCTTTGGTCACTCTGGACGATGTCCCTGTTGGCTACAGTGAAGTTATTTAGGACAGCCATTCCTGTAAGCACAGCTCAAATGTTACTTTAACATACTCTGAAATTTACACAATCTATGTGTAAAAATTCAAATTAATTACAGATGTACTGATAGAACCACTAGTACCAAAAATAACATTCCGAATGATAAAGAAAATTCTAAATATCTTATCATATAATATTATTTTGTGTTCCACAAAATGCAGGTTTGGAACCAGAGTAAATTATGTTGGGTGAATTCTCTCTTAAGAGTGCTGAACAAAAACAATCACAAAACAAAAATCCAGAACTTGCATGCTCTAGCAAAGTGCAAGAGCTGTAATTATCTCCCTCTTATGCAAGTCGTCATATCTGGTTGATGAAATCAGCAGTATTGACAGTAAAATATATGGCTCTGTCTCTTACCAACTGATTTTAATGACAAGCCCTGGAAGTGCTCAGAAAAGAGGGAACCAGAATCAGCCAAATGCAAGACTCGGTACATAAAAGTTCTCACACCCACACCACATCAGAGAAATTACATCAAACACGTGTAGATTCCTGACAGGTAATGAGATGAAATTGTTTGTGTAATTGCTAGGGTTATTTAGAACCAGTTCTATTAAACACACAAACACACACACACACACACACACACACACACATCTTAGGTTGTCAGGTTTTATGGGTACTCTATCCTATACAAACTGTATATTCAATCCCCTAACAATAACCCTACCGCTAAACCTACCCATCACAGAAATCTTTCTGCATTTTTACATTTTCAAAAAAAATTACCTAGTATGATTTATGAGCTGTTTTTATCATGGGGACCAAAAATGTCCAAGGACAAGAATTTCAGATATTGTCATCTTTGTGGAGACATTTTGTAGGGTATGACTGAACCACTCAAACACACACAAATTATTTTTTAAGTCTGAATCTGCAACCAAATTCAGCATTATTCAGTGTATTGACTATTGTGTATTGTATTTCTTCTGTTTTTGATGCATTTATGTTGATTGTTGATTGTAAAGCACTTTAAGGTTGGTAAAAGCACTTTAAGGTTGGTAAAAGCGCTTTATAAATTAATTATTTTAACTATTTCAATTAATGAAAAATGATTTCTAATAGTTTTAGTTAACAATAACAACACTGCAGCCAATCCAAACATAGTAATAATGGTGCAGGGTAACTGGGTAAGTGGTTTAACTGTGAGGGAAAAAAATCAAACTGCATTAATTAAGTACAACACTACAGTACAACACCTCCCATAAGCAGACCTCAAGCATAGGCAACTGGTCCCAGGAGATTGCCAATTTAGAGAGAGAAAGAGTGGCATATACCTCCTGTGAGAAATCAGAGCTGCGCCTCATGCTCCTGCTGTACTGAGCGACAAGAGACATTGCTTCCTTATTACATTCCACTACAAAACATATCAACAGGTAGTGAAGAGAAACCAGTAAGCTTTCTGGTGTAAATTCATTTAAAAGTTGAGCCACTTTTGCCCACGATATGACATTGAGTCTTAACCAGGTGCAAAAAGTGTTGAAATAGCACTGCAGTTTTTTTTAACTGCAAACAATTAAATTAGGCTCACATAGACTTCATTACTATTTGACTTGCTGTGTGCATCTACCTGTACATGTATGCATTTTTAAAACACAAATCTACCTTATTCAGAGAGCAGCGCCATGATAGGGACAGTCATAGGAGGATAGACTTACTGTGTTTTCAATGGCATCCGCTGTAAAAAGCTGTATAGAGCTCCTAAATCACTTATAATTTTGCACAGCTCATATTGTCTGGGTGTTTTTGTCAACTGAAATTCCTTGGCAAGATCATTTTTGCAGTGTTTCGTCAGCAGAACAATCCAAAAACACATTAGATAACAGTGCAACCCACTGAAGAGATCTAGGTCTATGCCTCACAGCCTCACTTTCATTCCCGATAAAAATTAAAGATGGCGCTGCTGTGAATAAGGTCTATTGAGGTGACTAGAACACAGTGGTGAAGGAATGCTGTACAGTCAGAATAGTGACAGTAAAAATATTTCTGTCATGACAACTCTCTGAGTGATTGGCATGGTAATGGGTATATGACAATGTTGTATGTTTGGTCTTGGATCTGCTAGATCTGCTATGCTGCTGCTGCTTTTATTGCTGCCGCTGCTGCAGAGCAAGTACGGGACTTGCTACTGCTAATACATACACGACACGCTGCTGTGAGCAAGTAAGACATGCTGCTGCTGTACAATAAAGCGTAGCCTACTTGAATTACCCATAGCAGATCTATACAGGTGGAGCTGGGGAAGTTGGAGGGTTTCTGAAAGCGCGTTGTACTGCTAAGGCAAATCCTACCAGAGTATTTGAAGGTTGAGCAGCAAGCTCATTGCCCGATACGGCAGGAACCAATCAGCTTTGCACTATAGATAACGATGTGATTATGATCAGGTGAGTTAAAGGACCTATTAGCCTGAGGCATCAAGAGTTTCATGCCAGAACTGTGTATTTATAATGTTACAAAATATTTCAATTTCACATACATTTTTTCACATTTCAAAAAATAATCTGGCAAAACAATTATCGCAATGTCCACAAAAGTATAGGCAGCACAACTTTTTATAACATTGATGATAAGAATGTTTGCTGAACACCAAATCAGCATATTATTCTATACAGTTCTCCCACATGCGTCGTGGCGCTCTCGTGAACCCACGTCAGAGGCCCACACGGAAGAAAAAGAATAGTTGAATAAAGTCATTATTTTTGTTTGTTTTTGCGCACAAAAAGTATTCTCATCGCTTGATAAACTTAAGGTTGAGCCACTGTAGTCACTTGGACTATTTTAACAATGTCTTTACTAACTTTTTAGGGCCGGAAGATACAATGACCTAGCAGCTTATGAAGGAGTGAGCCAGCTCTCAGATTTCAGCAAAAATATCTTAATTTGTGTTCCGAAGATGAACGAAAGTCTTACGGGGTTGGAACAACATGAGGGTGAGTAATTACTGGCAGAATTTTTGGAAAATATCAAAACAATTGATATGGAAAAAACATATTTCAAAAACTGTTCACACACAGAATAAAGAAGTCAATGTTAGTTGTACCCCAACATTCTTTAAAATATATTTTGTGTTCCGCTGAAGAAAGAAAGCCATACAGGTTTGAAACAACATGAGGGTGAGTAAATGATGCATTTGTTTTCATTTTAACTATAGTGTCCTAAAATGCAAACCAGGAACCCAAGGGCTTTAGGACCCATGAGCTGATATCCTCACAGCTGACTGGGAAGTGACAAGGCTATTTTAACATTAACAGTCTCAAATTAAACAGTCATCTTACAGTGCAAAATGTTGAGCCCAGCCTAGGAACCCACATCTTACGTAACCACAAACAGATCAACATAACTTCACCCCAGTGTAAAGCTCAGGAGGTAGTAATCCTGACAGCTCTGACTGAATTATTGATTCTTGTCACATTATAGGGTTTGTAGGCTGATGCCTGCCAAAATCTTATTTAAAAAAGCTGGTGAAGAAGCATGCCAACGACAGAGCAAAGAGCACTAGAGCTGCAGTCAACCAAATGGACTTACAGATCAAAAACCACCTTGTTTGCTTGGATTTCCATCCTTGATTTATTTTGACTATAGGTTCATGTTGGAGGAATGTTGTCATTAACACTTTAGCTGCTGGGTCCACACCCAAGAAAAGATATTTAACATATCTAAAAAGTTGTAAAGAGGTTGAACAGGTGGGTGTTTCAAAAGAAATGCAAGAACATACACAATAGAGTGCCGAAGTTACGACGTCACTCTGTAGGCCAAAACGCGGAAGTGAGTTAGCATTTTAGCACTCCCGGTTCCCTCGCTCTAAAGTCTATGGGATTTTTGAATGGGTTTTTGCTAAATCGCCTGAAATAAGGTCTGTGGTGAACAAAGCCTCTAAATATTTTCACGTTTTGATCTATGACATAGAACACACAGTTATAACCTGCTTGTGGTTTTTTAAACTTTATTGTGTCTGCTTGTGTTTTTTAAAAACTTTATATAGGCTTCAAAATGTATAAATTTTGGATTAACTTGTAAAGATTATCTTGATAGACAAAACGTGTAAGGGTCACAACTCTTTGTTAAACACAGATCTTATTTTTTGCGATTTTCCAAAAGTCTATGGGGAAAATGCATAGCTTTTCGATCGAGGGAACCCACGCGCCGCTAGCTTCCGAGTTCTCCTACAAGGTGACGTCATCACTTCGGCACTCTATTCAGAATGCCTGCATTTCTTGACTCATTCTTGCCTGGACTTGCATTACGAGTTGGGCGGCCTGCTGTTGAAGAGGTCAAATAAGTTGAAAAGTATGCTATGTGTGCAGCGGCAAATGCAATGGTGTCAACATAAAGCAAAAGTAATGTTGTAAAATCTAAACAATGAAGTGACTATGCAATGGTGTCGACATAAAGCAAAAGTAATGTTGTAAAATCTGAACAATGAAGTGACTGGCAGAGCTGACACTGATAAAGGTCTTGCCATCCATGTCTGGTCATGAAAATATCTGCATCATCAGCAATGTGAACTCTAATTCCGTATTAACCAACCTCTTACATTGCATTGATAAAATGTGGCTTTCAACAAGATGCACTTCAGAACTGTCCTTTTCACTTACTGTCATGCATGGCAGTCTGAATAACTGCTAAATTTGATGAATATTTTTATAGTGTAACAGAGCAGATTGTGAACAAAGGCTGTATAACTCTCGTGGAGGGTTATGAAAGAACGATGACTTGACTGAGGCATGACTTATCCAGAGGCATTATTAACAATTTATCCATACAAGAAAGCTATAATAGGCAGATGATTCCGGCAAACACAGAACATATCTGCTGAAAGGTCCTTGGTAATGTATCTAATCAGTTTGTCAACAGACAACAAACTATTTGTTTTGTTTTGTAATATGTTCCCTATATAGGTGCCGTGCCATCGAAAAAGTCCAAACTTGAAGGACCGAGCGAGTTAATGAATCTATTTAGTCTGATTCAAAAGATTCGAGTCACTTTGATGAATCAAAGTCCCCGCTATTTAGATTGTACCAGATGATAGCTATGAAAAGAAAAACCTTTGGTCTTTTATAAAACATACACATTTCGAAGTAAGTTATTAAAATACCATGGCATTTGATCTTACATAGCCTACAACAAGCAAACAAACCCTGAACCAAATAACGTGGAAAATAATGGGGAACCGAAACATCTCTCGTCTCGCTCCCTTCCCGAGTGTTCTTTTGCTTCATGACTTCATGTTACAAAGGGTGGTTTTAGGACATCTGTAAATATAATCTCTTCTTTTGATGAACGTCGCTCTAGCACAGGCGAAATCGTGACTATGGCGCTGTTTCGAAACATATCGAGCTGCCTACATAGACATCATCATGGGGTTCATGAGCGCTCTCATGCATGATGTTAGACTTCTCTGAAAGCGCCTAAATCCTTTTTAAAACAGATAACATATTTGGTTTAGCAACGTGTGTTGCTAAACCAAATATGTTATCTGTGTGACTCACTAGTCGACAGACAATATTTTGAGAAAAATACAGGCAAGAAAAGAAGGGAAACGGGGGTTATGAAAAACAAGAAACTGAATTTCAGGGTTGTTATGTTGTACTCTAAAATATCGTACTAAAACGCTCTTATATCATGCAGTTGTCGGTGGCAGACGTGCGCATCAAATGTGCTGGATTTACAGCAAACGACTCAACACTAACGTTAGCTAGCGCTCTTTGCTAGGCAAAACGACAAAAGCGAAACATAAATCCCAGTTAAAGTGACAGTTTACCTGGTCCAGTGGCAGATCAATAATCTTACTAATTGGCTGCAGCAGTGTGGCGCCTGTGCAAGACGTAGAAGTGGCCATGATTCAGTCCAGCTCCACTCCCTTACAGTCAAATCGCCCTAAACACTGTCCGTCCTCTTTCTCTCCCTCTCTTCCTCTCTTTATAGTAGATGGGTGTTGGGAATGCTGTTTTATGCTGTTGCTCTCGCGGACTGTCAGCGCTGTTGGACTGCCTGAACATCAACACAAAGCCCGTGTAGGCGGACTGACTCGCCCAACCCCTCCATTACATCAAACTACTGCTGCTCAGTCACACACACACACACATACACACACACAGCTCAAGAACTGCCGCACACACACCGCTCAAAAGAACTTAACTGCCACTCCCTCTCATTCATCCCTCTCATTTGCCACAGCAGTACACTCATATTCATTGAAAAAAAAATATATTAAATTAACATGCACATGAGACTCCAGACAAATCATGGGTCGCCCCCTCATGGCCGCGGCCATGTTGACATCACATGACCAGCTGTGTCATGCAATTATTATTATTTTTTTATTATAATAACTTCTCTAAAGTGCTTTACGAATCAATAATACAAACAATAAAAAATACTTATAACAAATTAGTTACTGAATCCAAGGATACATCATGAATAAAAAAAGATTTCTCAACACTTTAAAATAACTTAAAGCTACACTGTGTAACTTTTTTAGTTTATTCTTAGCTAAAACACTTAGTTCTTTCAAAAATATATGTGCTCATTAATGTATATTTACTTCGTTCAAGTAATAAAGTATTCTCGTGAGTGTTTAATACGCCATTGAAAATACATACGGGTAAGGGGTTCTAATGCCGGTCGCCATGTTGCCCCTCCATCTTGAAAGTACATTAGCCAAAGAGGGACATCAAGCTTCGCCTTTCGCTTTTTAACACTCGATGGCACCATGTCGAGGAGGTCGTACTGGAAGCCATGTTAATCTTGGACTCCATTGGCCACCGTAGGAGTTAAAACGAAATCGAAATTGAGAGGAACAGAAACTAATATTCACTGGATGGTCATATACCTTTTCACCGCTAGATGGGGGTAAAAATCACACAGTGTAGCTTTAACATCAACAAGCATTAGCAAGACATTAGCAACATTTCTTATATATATTACTAACCGAATTAATGTCATAAAATTATGTATATTTGGATACGGATCCCCTGCAATACATAGAATGAGAAAATTGGATTGTATTGCATGATTAATATTGGAAAATAAATAGTAATTACATGCCTGAGTTCTGTGACCTTAAAAATTAGACCCAGAACCAAGATTTGACCAATATGATCTCTATTATAAATATGGTTCTTATTGTGCAGTAAGAATTACAACAAGGTCACGAGGACCAGCCTTTTTTTTCCTGAAAAATATTTTTAGTGCATCACGCCATAGAGCTGTTATGGGAATCCCAATAAACTGTTGATCCAGTCTTTGAGTTCATTGTCGGTCTTTATAAACAATGACCCCTCAAGTTCAAACAAGATGCTTCTGCTCAATTCATCTTCCAAAAATATTCACACATTGTGCTTTTGCTCACGTCTCTATAGCCTCAATAAACTCCTAATTACTGCTTATTAATAGTTATTAAGGTAGTTGTTAAGTTATTGGGTAGAATTAAGAGATATAGAATATGGACATGCAGAAAAATGCATTAAAGTGCTTTATAAGCCTACTAATAAACAGCCAATAGGCTATCCTAGCAATATGCATGCTAATAAGCAACTAGTTAATAGTTAGAATTGGACCCTAAAACAAACTGTTACCATTGATTGTATTCAGGTCAAATTGTTAGTTAGTACTTTTCGTATATCAGTTATTTTATTATATGCTCAGTATCAACACTCATAAGTGGACTTGTATGTTGTATAGGAGAAGCACTCTAGTGCAGTAGTCAGAGAGTGCCATCTACTGGTCATGTTAGAATAAATATCCCTGTTTTATCACTTCAGTTTGTTATTTATTAATTAACTTGGTTTTTAATGAACAAATTTGTTAGACAAAAACGTCTTTATAAAAATGTCAGAACGATATTGTTTATAAAGCAGGGTCTGGCAGCAGACTTTATTTGCACCCGCGGTTTCATTCTTGCCAACAGCATAAAGAAGATATCTATAGCCTACTTCTACATAATAAATAACCTATAAATAATAGCCATTGCCAAATGTGTTGCTAATAACTAGTTTTCACATGTACATATAGAAGATGTACATGTACATTCCTTTTAGTAGGCCTAGGCTAACAACTGTATAGCGGTTGCTGTTTGTGAATGAAAACAAAGGCAGATCATTTTTCAAAGCATCGTTTACATATAGCCTACTGTAATTCAGGTGATTTGATTTAATACAGCTTAACGTGCAAATGGCAGCTACAACTTGTAATGTTCACTTAGCCTAGGCCTACTATTAAAATTACATGCAAATGTCAGTCTGACAGCGCATGTCCATTTTAGAGTTCCAGGATAGCTCTAAACCACTCGACCATGTCGTATTGCAACAACACCTGCTCGTTTGGCTTTTTAGCTCAGTGGACTTCATGTTAACAAACATTTAAGTAACACTGGTGGGTCAGCATATTAGTTCAAGGTTAGTACAAGTTTCGGTACAAGGCTTTGTTGCTCTGCTGAACACCAGTGGCAGACATCCAGCCTGAGTGGCTGTAGAAATACTCATTATTCATTGCGTCTCAGTGTCTGGATGTTAAGCTCATACGACACACACAGCTCAGGTATAGCTACAGTACAGTAAAGAACAGGGTTGAAACTATATTTCTGCTTAATTGTTTAGGCCAGGGGTCACGAAACTCGGTCCTGGAGGGCCCCTGTCCTGCAGAGTTTAGCTCCAACTCACATGCTTGAAAGTTTCTAATATGCCTAGTGAGACCATGAGCTGGTTCAGGTGTTTAATTGGGGTTGGAGCTAAACTCTGCAGGACAGCGGCCCTCCAGGACTGAGTTTGGTGACCCCTCGTTTAGGCTAATATTTTTTTAAATAAAACCATCTCGCCAATAAACCTATTTTGTTAATTTGTTTTTATACAGTAGTGCTTATAGTAGTCTTTATAAAGGCAGTGTCAATGTAGTTTTAAATGTTTAACTTAGTAAAATGTGTTTCATGTGGAACCAATTAACTGGTTTCAAGTCAATATTAATTTAATATGTTTGAATCAACCTCTCATTCCAGTATGCAATAACTCGGGAACAAACAGAGAAGAATCACTCGTTCACTTTCATACACTGACTCATTGGAGTAAATGATCTAATTTTGCAGAAAAATAAATTAAATTTTAATAAATACAGGGAAGTGGATTTTTTTTTGTTTTGTTCAGTTTAAAAATAAAAAAGACAGTTATTCAGGATCTGTACCAGCTAAAAAGTTCCTTTTGACCCCACTAAACAAGTTATCAAAATTTTTCCTACACTCCATGATGCTTTGCATGAATTATTTTGAGGAACATTCATTGAGTTGCAAACAATTAATGAACCCGTTTAAAGTCCGCATGATATGAAAGTTGTGTTGAGTCTTTTCTTTCCAATTGTGACGTATATTTCAGAGAGAAATGGCTTCTCGAACAAGAAAAAAATGAGGGCAGGACTTGATTTTGGCAATTGGGAATTGATTGGATGGTTGTGGTTTGCAATTGTTGTGATCTCGTGTGAGTAACAGGTTGTCCCACCCTTGCGCCAGTAAACACCATCAGAGAAGAGAAGTCGCTGTAGAGGAAAAATGTGGATGAATCATTTATAATAAATACTGCAATATTCCATAAAAAAATTATTGGTGACTTTAACCTGACCCATATCATGCAAAAAATAAGCAAAATAAGTGAGACCAAGTAGCAGTTCTTGCATTTTATTTGACAGAATACTAAAATAACTAGTTGGTCCGATCCAATAAAGATACAAAAAGTTCAACTATATACATAAAAACTAAGAAAATAGAATGGATATAGGAAAAAGATGCAGTTCAAAAACGCATTATACAAATCTGAGCTTTATAAAGTCTACGATGTAAGAAGTTACTATATAGAGAAAAAAGCACTTCAGCGGAGTGAGTGCACAACTTTTAGTCAACCGCCTGTTGACAAGACACAACAATGCACTTATTTTCCCCCGTGCTTTTCATCGTGCCATTTTCTGAAGCAGTTCCTTGTAGGCACAAAGCACAAAGCTACACTGCATTTTGAACAGTACACAGGTGTCTTTACTTTGAGTCCTGAAAGTTTGCAAAAGACACAGATTCTCCTCCCAACTGTGGCATCTGACCCGTAATACTCTGGCCAGCATGTCTCTTTCGTTGAGTCGACCTCAGTTGTGTAGGGATTTGATGTGGACGGCTCTGGGTCACATGATGTGGACGGCTCTGGGTCACATGATGTGGACGGCTCTGGGTCACATGATGTGGACGGCTCTGGGTCACATGATGTGGATTTCTTGGGGGCAGCTGATGAGTTGGACAGTGTAGCAATCCTTACCAGCTCAGACACAAGTGTCTCTCTAAATTCCTTCTGGCTGAGATGGCTCTTATTCTGAGATTTGGACAGTTGCTGATGGAGAATAAAACTGTTCACCACGGCGATATCGATGAAATGAAAAAAAAAAGTCTTATACCATTTTTTGGTTTTGTGTAGGACATTGTAGTACCCAATTAGAGCATCCGAAACGTCCACACCTCCCATATATTTATTGTAGTCCTTCGTTGCTGCTGGAATTGGGATCTCCCTAATTTCCCACTCCCTCTTGGGATTCCTAACACGCCTGGTGATGGTAGCACCATCATATGCCTTGTGCATTGTTGAACACATTGAAACCACCCTTGAGTCCATCCACCTCACAAAGAGGAGCTTACCTTTCCGAAGCCAGCGCATGGATCCCTTTTGGGCTCTCAGGCTGAGGTCATTGGTCATTGTTCTAGGAAAGCCCTGTTGGTGGGAACGTATCGTGCCACACGCAAGTATCTTTTTATCCAGCAAGTCCAATAAAAGGCCTGGGCTTGTATAGAAGTTGTCCATAAACACCTGGTAGCCTTTGCCAAGAAGAGGAAGATCCAGGAGGCGCATCACAGAATCGTAACTCATTCCTTTACCTGTGGCCAGCGAAGATTTACCTTCATAAACAAAGAAGTTCCATGTGTAGGCACAGGCAGAATCAGCAAGAACAAAGAGTTTGTAACCCCACTTGGTAGGCTTGTCCTTCATGTACTGTTTGAAGCTGATTCTCGCTCTGGTAGCCACCATCCTCTCATCCACCGACAGCTGTCTGTTTGGATGGAAGTACGTTTTGCACGCATTGATGATGTCAGTGTAAAGGGGCTTTATTTTGAAAAGTCTGTCATGGTCAGGAGTCCCTTTTTTCAGTGCATTCGCTCGATCCTCCTTAAGATCGCAAAGATGCAGATTCCAAGTAATAGCATTAAATCTGGACCTGGACATCACCGATTTTGGAAAAGGTAAACAGTAAATGTCTTTTCTGGACCAGTAGTCTACAATATTTTTTGCACCGAGAAGCCCCATGTAAATAACAAGCGCAATAAACGAATACATTTCATGTGCTTTCAAAGGCACCCAAGGGAATTTTACACCAGCTTCAGACCTCATTTTCGCATAACTATTTGTGTTCGTCGCAATGGTGTCTATTACAGAGGTTGGGAAGAAAAGCTGAAATAGTTGTAAGGGGGAATAGATTCTGTCCATAACGACCTGGGGTCCTGGGTTTCGCTTTGGATGAAAATTGGGTAGCACTGGAGCTTCATCCTCCACGCTGATGTCATTCCAAGTGCCTGTGTCACTCTCCACTGACCTGCCACGTGCAGACCTTTTTCTCACCTGTGGAGAATGAGACCTTCCTTTGGGAGTCGACCATGGACTCAAGGAAACACCAGAACAAGATGTGGGGGTTTTGTGGGTGTAAGGTGTGCTGGTGGGGGATAGAAAGAGAAGACGTTGTTTTTTGGTGGTTGGCTCACTTTCTGGTTCCCATTCTTCTTCACTTGAGAATCTGTAACAAACACAAAATGGTCAATGGTCATGCGCAATACACGTGCATCTTACGCGTGCATATGTAAATCGGATATGTGCACAATGTAATTTACATGGACATAACAGTTGCCTAAATGCAATATGCACATTTATGCACAAAATCTCGCAAAAATTCAAGGGAACACGCAAAAGATGCAACATGCACAATGCATTTTACGCAAGCAACATATGCACAAATGTGCGGGACAATTCAAATGCACGGAACAACAGATTTATAAACAAAATGCACCGAGCAGATACACCGTTGATATGAAACACACAAATACGTGTATCGGGTCACAATGTGTACGTACTCCTCAAAATCAGTTTCCTCTTCTTCGTCGTTGTCGGCCTCTCCCACAGGCTCCTCGTCGATACTGCTAAATTCGTTGTTCCTTTCACGACCGAGCTCTTCCGAAACAGAATTACCAAAACGCAGCTTTCGGGTAGCTCTACCCTTTCTAGAAGCCATTGTGTCCACAGAAAGTGCGGCCAACGAAAGAATGTAGATAAATGCTGTTCAACGTGCTCAAACAAAACACTCAACATGTGCATTTGCAGAGCCGCAGAGCGAAACGTGACCTGCAGCGCTAGTCCAGCAGCAGCTTCAGACCGGAACTCACGAATGGGCAAACCCACTTCCACCACTAACTCTAACCTCACAACAACCATAACAAAAATACACCCTGACGAATGGCGAACCCCTGTCCACCACTAACCATAACCTCACTGAGACTATATACGAGACTTATAAGTCTATAAAAAAAAAGCGGAAAGCTGGACGACACGATCTGACCAATCAGAATCGAGTATTCCAAATAAAAAATTGATAAAAATAAATTAATAAATAAATAAATGTTATTAGCATGACACAAGTCGTAATTATGAGATAAAAAGTCATGATTAAGTTGAATATAATATGACATAAAACAGCAGTGAGATAAAAATGCAATATTTTGAGGAAAAAATGTGTCGAAATTAGCCTGTAAGATAAACCATAAAATGGTACAAAATAAAAGTCACAATTTTAAAATAGTTATTACATAATTATTACATAAAAATAAAAATGTAATTAAAAATATGTATTTAACTTTTTCTCATACTTTTAACTTTTTTCCTCCTCCTCATAATGCCTCATAATAGTTTTAACTTATAGGTCTAGTTTTTGTCATAATTTTAACTTTTTATCTCATATTTGTGATTTTTGTTTTTACCACATAATCATTACTTACTATCTCATTATTTCGATTTAATTTATTTCATAACTTTGATTTTTTTCTTTAGGGCGGAAATTTCATATTAACTATAAAGAGTATGTCTGTTTTTTATTGTATTTCTAAAATTATTTTGTATATAACCTATTTGTGTCATTGTACAGTATGGGTCAACTGTTGTTTTTAATTGTGCTTTATGAATAAATAGAGTAGACATTGAAACTATGGAACAGAATAAAGTACATCATATAGCCTACTCCTGATGAAGCCCATGACTGAACTGTAATGCATTGCAGCCTCTGCATGTTATAAATCCCTAAAGTAAACCTCCTCAATAAGAAACCATTTATTCTAAGAGTCACCAGCAGAGGCCATGAATCAACCCTGCATGCTTTCACCCTTCATTATGAGCTCTGAGTGGAGACCATATTAACATTCAGAAGAGAGCCATGCTGTGCAAAATGGGAATTAGAGATAAAACTTGCTCATCATATTAATTATTTTACAATATTCATATACAAACTGGAGTTAGTTTGATTGGTCTCGATGTCATTGGGGTCATCAGGGGCCACCAATGTGTGCAAATATCCACAATACATAAACCAAAAGCACAGTAATATTGTAACTGTAAACACATTTCCACAGTAGCCTAAACAGAATGAAACTGTATGAGGCATAAAATTATGTTTCCTCTTTTTAGCCTGAAGTAACTGTCGTCTTTTGTGAGGATGCAAATGCACATATCTTGCTAAAGGGTTGTTGCGTTTACAAATAGCAATAGATCGCTTTTGTAAATAGTCTTTATGAAAGGTGTAATTGTCTGAAAATACCATGCTCACACAGATTTTTAAAGAGCTATAATCACTGTTGAAGGTCTTTTTAATAATGCATTTAAGACAGAATGTCAGCAAAGAAAAAATATAGCATATTTCTGCAGAAAATGAAACCAAAGCACTGTTCTGCGAATGTTGCTTAATTTTTAATGTTCTGATCAGTTAAAAATCTCTTCAGGTTGTCTTTTGGAGTTTATTAAACGTGTGTTACTGACAAACAATTTTGTGAATTAGTTATGTTGAAATAACCTGATAATAAACTCTGATTAATTGTTCTCCTCCAAAAATATATATATTTGTATACTGGACATTAAAAATATAAAATACCAGCTCAATATCTCGAGCACTGGAGAACAAAAACTACTTTATCTGATAATCTATGTGAATTCAACTGCTCATAGTAAAGACTGGCTCATTACAGGCCTCAGCAATTACAGAATTATCATTTTAATTAGTCTTTTGTGAGGCAGGGGAGGGTGAAGCTTATGGAAGAGGTATGGCAACTAATAATTATAATAATGGCACTAAAAGTATTCTACAAGCTAATGAATTTATATCCAGGAAGGAGGATAGGGGTTCTTTCTTGAAGCACAAAAGATAAATCTAAAATATTTTGAAATTATTATAGGCCTATAATAAGCATAAATTCTCATATTATTCACAAAGGCACTCTATTATTGGGCAACTTCAAAAGTAAAGATTATTAGTATATAAGAACTTCAGTTTCAGTCTATTCCTCACACAATGACTTTTGAACTACTATATGGACTATTTTTATTAATTGTTTTGTCCTTGTTGGAGTTTTGGATTTAAAATCAAAGGTACACTTTCATTGTATGGGAAAGCTGCCTAAAATATTTGTAACAAAAACATTTAAATGAATCATTTGTAAGAAACAAAACAAAGCAAAACAGAAAACACAAACAAAACATTTAAAAAAATAATAATTCCGTGGTGAGCATGAGTAGCCTAAGAATTTTATACTAACGTTATAGATTTAAAATCTGTATTACATTGTAATAGCATGCACTTTTTAATAATACATTCGTCTGTTTTACACTTGTAAAAAAAGTTTCTTAGGCTTCAGAAAGAGAATAAAGGTCAATTTATTTTATTTACACGCTTAAAAATGTCCTTCTCCACCTTAAGAGAGGCGCTCACGATCCTAAAGGCGATCTGCAAGCAGGCCACGCCCTGCGTCAGTTACGATTGGCTTAAAGCTGGTAGCTCTGGTTCCTCATTGGTCACTCCTTTCCCATTGAATCTCCTCCACCTTTACTTTGTCAATTTCTGCGCTTTCATTGAATTGCGTTGCAAGAGCTGCATCGACCCAAAGCCTGCAGCAATCCCAGCACGACAACGTACACTACAGTCCCTTAACAGATGAGGACTACATCACCAGACTGCTTTATTATCAAACGGGTGGACCAAATTCGCACTTTCACACTTCACTCGTGGAAGAAGTGAGAACCAACACCGTGGGAGAGAGATTTCCCGTCGTAGAAGCGTCACTTCTCTGTAGTTGGCTAATGATTTTTATTAATTCCCAACTTATCTTTAATCCACCGAGGACAAAACACAGCGATGATAAGACTTCAGGACGCTCATGAGAGTTTTATTTCGTCATTGTATCTCTGAATTTCGACATTAAGTGCACCACGACCGGTTATTAAAAGGATTAAAACCGACATTTGTGGTTTTTGCGAAAGGAAATACAATGCCGGACCAGATCACAGTGGCGGAGTTTGTGGCGGAGACCAATGAAGATTATAAATCGCCCACCGCCTCAAACTTCACCACTAGAATGACTCACTGCAGGAATACTGTAGCCGCACTGGAGGAGGTGAGACACATAACTTTAATTAACCTGCTATTTTGCGATTGTTAAAACCTGGCTGAGTGTTTTGCTTACTTGCAAGACCACTAGAGTCAGCTATTGCCCCCCCCCCCCCCCCTTAGAGTAACTAAATGAGTTACTGAGGAGGCAAATCCTTTGTTGATGCCTCACCCATCAGACAACTGCTGTATTGCATTGTCTCATGCTGATGATGAGATCTAATAAACAGTTAGTTTATTCACTGCATATAGATAAATACACAGGCTGAAATGGATACGTTGATTGGGTTAGAATTTATATGGAAGAAAAATAATAGTTGATCAGCACCTGTTACAATTAACATTGGCCCGGTTTCACAGACAGGGCTTAGATTAAGCCAGGATTAGACCTTAGTTTAATGAGGGCATTTAAATAGCTTTTATAAATGTGCCTTAGAAAACAACTTTACTGGTGTGCATCTTGAGACAAAACAACAGCCCTCACATATTTTAAGATATATGTCAATGCAAGTTGCTTTCAGTTAAAACAGCTCAACTCACCAACTTGTCCGTCAAAGCTGGTTTTCTAGTTGGTCTAAACTGGGCATCTGGTTGACCAGCTACAATGTTTCAAAAGCCCACCTTGACATCCTTAAAGATGGTCCAAGTTAGAACATGATAATGACCAGCTTCAAAAAATATAATAAACCAGACTACAGTTTAATCTGCTTTACAATGTTCTCACAGCCTGGTCAAGATCCAAGTCTAGCTGGTCTCTGAAACTGGCGAAGCTGGTGTTCAGGTAGTTTAGTTTGATGATAAGCTAGTCTACCAGCCTGAACCCCTCTAAATCCACCCATCAGTTGGGACGACCATATTAGTCCAGGCTCCAAAACACATCTTCCAGTTTTACCTGGATTTTCTCAGGGAATATGAACGTGGTGCATAAAGTGTGTCTATAATATATTGTATAAAAACATCTCATAAGTGAGGGAAACCTCGCCCTGGCCAGATATAAATAGCCTTTCTCAACTCTGATGGGCTCTTCTGCTTTTGTGTTGTGTTGAATGGAGACAGCTTCCTGTGGGATATCCATCATCACAGCTCCAGATTATAACCATGATAGATGCTGCAGGCTGTATAGACTTGTTATTAAGTATACAGATAACAATAATGTAGTTTGTCAAGATGTTATGCTATCTTAGAAAGGGTCAATGCAGTATCTATATGACTGTCACTGATAATAGCAAGGTGAGTTTAATGTCAGTTTTTTGCTAATGTATTTCACTGGTTATAACTTAAATCCGCTTTAAAAAAAATGACATTGGCTTATATGATTTATGTTGTTTTAAGGGAATTCTACAAATGGGTAACTGCTTTCTACCCTGTGACTGAGTGTTTCTAGGAAAAACTCAGGAAGTCTGGAGCTAAATGATTGTTTTTTGTCTTCCTCTTATTGCATGCTGTTTGTTCGCTCTTTGGCTCTGTGGTCATTGCTTCAGGGACATAAATAGTGCTGCCCACATATTTGTAGTTTTATGGAATCACTGTAAGTTGGGTGTTTTTTGTGTGTTTCGTCTCACACTGACTGCCCGCCAACAATAAGAGTCCAAATCAGCATTTGTTGGAGAAGGATTTCTCGATGCCCTTCCATGTTTTAATTAGAAGCTTTTTTCATTTTGATTGGTGTATTCACAGAAAATATGTTTACGATGCTTGTCTGTATTGTCTCATGACTTCGAAACTGCTTCCCTCATGGGTCTCATTGCTTCAGCCACTTTAATATAAGGGCCTAATTTAACTTGCAGCTTTTGCCTGATTATAAACAGGACTAGATCGAAGGAATTATAATTTCTTTTTAAAGCAATTACACTGGAAAACAAGTTATTTTGAGGCCTGCAGTTGGGAAAGCTTCAGCCACTAGGGAAATGAAGTGCATGACAGTAAAATTATGAAATTGAAATGGGTAGCCTTCACTTGATAGGCTGGTCAAAACCAAACATTTAATTAACCAATAACCATCAGACTTGTAATGTTACTAGACTGAGAAGAACTGCATGTAGCACTATATTTATGTATTACATGGAGTACTTCATCTACAAACATTAAGGTTTGTGCTGTTCCAGCTATTATTGATTGCATCTTTTTAGTGTCAAGTCACCACCTCATGAGTAAAATGTGTTTTTTAGACTGTAAATCAGATCTTGGACTGTGAAACATATTGGTGTTTTTAGTTTAATAACCTCTCTCTTTTATGGTGTGGGAGAGTGGGGTTGGTTTATGGTCGGATGTGTCCTTGTCTTGTTGCGAGGTCAGCTGAGGGCAACGGGTTCAGAATCAATAAGCACCAGTGCTTAATAAATATCTGAATCTTCTCTCACATTTATCTGAATGTTGATTTTCTGATATGACTGTGGTTTCAGGCATGCATGGATATAACTCGACTTTCTTTTAAATAAGTTTAACCCACTTTAGCCCACTTTTGTAGGGCAAAGTAAGCTGTATAGCCTAGTTCAAACTGAGAATGATCTGACTCTTTAGTTTAGATATTGGCAGGAGTTTCGTCTCCTTGGTTGCACTTTATCTTTAGAAAGTGTTTCAAACGCATTCAAGGCTTCAGTGCTGCCCACCCTTGTGTGGTTTGAGTGCATCTTTGCAACTTCCACACAGAGTTCACATTCACAGTGTGTCAGTGAAGTGTGTGATCCCGCGGAATGACTCTGCTTGGGGATTACATGGAATCACTGGTATTCCTGGTATCCTTAAGAAATGTTGGCAATTCACCTTGTTGTCTGCTGAAAACCTTCGGCTGTCAAAGCCAGTGGTGCATTGTTGTCCAGAAGTCATAATCAACCAAATAAGCACTCTCTGAACTACAGTTTCTTTTGATATTCCGGTTTGTCCTTAGGAAAGTCAGGTCTCTGTAATATTCTGCTGCCTAGAAACAGCTTGGGTCTCTTTCTCAGTGTTAATTGATGTATTTTTTTTCATTTGTTTTATCATCCACCTGTCTATTTTTTTATGTTGAACACATCAAAAATAGGTTCAATGCAAAATATTATGTAAATTAGTTGTATTTAGATATTTGTTGTTCTAGTCAGCTGGAAGCTACCCTGGCATGTTCAAACATTGTAATCTGAATAAAGAATAAATGGCTGTTAATGTGTCTTCAGGCCGATGCAAACATTCACATACTGTCAATGCAACAGATTTTTTAGTAGAGGTGTTCTAATCAACACACTTTTGATCATTTGCACAGACATCTTGCTTGTAAAAAATTGGACTGAATTTTTGTGCCTAACATTTGTGTTGGTTTACACACTTTTGGTCTAAACAAACTCAGTTCCTCAGTGGTTTTCTGACAGGCAATGCTGGTCTATTGCTGGAATAAGCTATTGTTGTTGCAGGTATACCAGCTTGACCAGTATAGCCATGCTGGGTTACTATATTCAAAACATGTCTCATAATGATAACCTACTCAGGTCATTTAAGATGGTCACCAGCTGAACCAGATTAGTTAGTCTACTTGGATTGTTTCTTGATCACTAGTGTCACAGGGCTTGACCGTTACGTTTTTCCAGTTGAAAGATTTAGGAGCTTTTTAAAAACTGCAATGAAAATATCTTTAGAAATCATATGTTTTTTCTTAATTAATGAATGCAAGGAGACATTATAAGCAAAATTATTTAATTTATTAGAATGCAAAAAGCACACTATAGATTTAAATATTTCTGTTATATATTGTTTCAATACAAATAAAATCAATATTAAATATGTGTTAAATACAGTTTTAATATTTGAAGTAGCCCAGACAGAAGCTATAAGAGTTAACTTACTTTTAATACAAGATACAGTTTATTGTGTAACCAAAATAGCAATAATAACCAGAAAAAAAGGTTATGCATAATGCGAGACTTTTAATTATAAACAAGCCCAAAATACACTGGGACTCTTATTTTGAAATGTTATATTTAAAATGAGATATTTTTTAATGAGATATTTTTCAACATATTACAATATAAACACCATCAAGTAAACATTATCATAATTCATCGACAGTAGATTGTCTGTAATTGCTTGGCATAAATGCGTAGCATTCATTGACTGTGAACTGCGCTGAAGCCGCAAGCCTCTAGAACTCGCAACAGTGCCTGCGCTTTGACTTTCAGCGTGCAGCAAATTTAATAAACTTAGATTTTTAAGGACCCACAGGGACTATATTTATTCTCCTAAATAAATTTTACACTTGGCACTCATCACATTTTAGTGGCAAATGCAACATTTCCTTTTAGTCGCAAATGCAAGTAAAACACTCACGCTGTCAAGACCTGCCACGATGCTGATGGAAGCAGCAGCTGCTCTGTGGAACAGGTGAGTTGTGGGGGGTTTAAAGCACCAGTAGTTGAGATTACGATGGACAAAAGCTAAAACAACACTAGCACCTGCCACCTGTCCCCTGTAAATGTTAAGATGCTTTTTTAACCTGCTGTCTTTTGAGACCATAATTCACTCCTTGTGATTAGAAAGTCAACATAAAAAGGAATTTGCATTCCATTTACTTAAAGGGTTAGTTCACCCAAAAATGAAAATTAAGTCATTAATTACTCACCCCCATGCTGTACCAACCCCGTAAGACCTTCGCTCGTCTTCGGAACACAAATGAAGATATTTTTGATTAAATTAGAGAGGTGGATGACTGCTACATAGGCTGCCTAAGGGAATGAATCCTGACGGCCCAGAAAGTCAATGAAGAAAATGTTTAAATATTCCATGTCACAACAGTGGCTCGACTATAAGTTTATCAAGTGACGAGAATACTTTTTGTGTGAAAAAACAAACAAAAATAACGACTTTATTCGACTATTCCTTTTCTTCCTTGTAGGCCTGAAACGAGACTTAAAGAGATTTCCACGACGCACGCGCGAGAACTTAACTGAAGTAGTTGAAGGAGATCGCAATTCTCGTCGCTTGATAAACTTATAGTTGAGCCACTGTTGTCACATGGAATATTTAAACATTTTCTTCATTGACTTTCTGGGCCGTCAAGTTTCATTCCCTTAGGCAGCCTATGGAGGAGTGATCCACCTCTCAGATTTAATCAAAAATATCTTCATTTGTGTTCCGAAGACGAACGAAGGTCTTACGGGGTTGGTACAGCATGGGGGTGGAGTAATTAATGACTTAATTTTCATTTTTGGGTGAACTAACCCTTTAAACGTGATGTTTTTTCAAATGAAACGACATTCGACAGGATTTTTTTTTTGGATGGAACTTTATCCATCAGGATTTGATTGGAAAATAAGAGAGCTTGGTGACATCTCCTGAGGTGGAGTAAGTGCTTTTCTGGTGGTCACCATGCTGCGAATCCATCGTAGCTCACTGTATTTTTGGGAAACTTTCCCTTTGATTTGGGCCAAAGCCACGGGCCTTTCCCAATAGATTCTGGAGTTCTGTATCTCACATGGTAAATGCCAAAGGACCTTGAATGAATCCCTGATGACATGTTGGAAAAGTGGGGTTGAGGAAATCCCATTAATTGGGTGGAGCAGGTTGCATTGATCTGCTAGGGTTCACAAGTGCACTGGCTTTGTTTAGTGACTGTTGATGGGGGCAGGGAGACCCTCTGTCCCATCCAGGGGGTTTGTCACAGATTACCAGGGACAACTCCCTTTTCAGGGCCATTGTTAACTGGTCAAGCTCTACTTCTTCATTAATGAAGTTCCCTCCATTGATTTGTTGCTGTGTCCTTTTTGAAGAAGGCCATCCATTTCCCAGGGGTGGCTGGTAATCGTATTACACTGTCTCTTTCACTTTAAGCAATCCCAACGGCAAATTTGAGGACTTTTTAACTGCACGTCATATTTTTTTTTTCCTTTGGCTTGCATTAAAATCCTAATTTCTACTCTTTAATCTTTTAAATTTGTAATTATCTGTAGACCTAAATATTAACGATGCATAATATATTGCCAACTATATTGGTTTTTATCATTGTTCGCTAGTAATGTTATGATTCATTAGACTAATATTTACATTATTATTCATATAAATATATTTTGTTTTCAATTCAGCACTCAATTTCAAGTTGATTAGTAAAAGTGTTTTTCCTTGCACCGTGGAAAAAGCAAAGTCATGATCTCAGAGTTTTCATCTAGCTAGTGTTCAGGTTTTTTTCTAAAATGTACGAACGCCACCTGCATATACATTTCGACATGCTCGCTTGGGCTCTGGATTGCTGCTATTTTTACAGCTGCTGAATTGTTAATGCTGCTGCCACTGCTGAAAGCTTGTAGACGTGAGGGAGTGTTCATCTCTGAAAAACAAATAACAATCCTGCAGAACTCACGTTTAATTTTCTCAGTTTTTGACGTTAAAGGATTAGTTAATTAAAAATGTACGCATCCTCATGTTTTTCCAGACCCAGAAATATTTTCAAGAATATTCATACAGCTGTTTGAATTCCATACAACAGCTGTTTATAGTGACCACATCTGTAAAGATCCAAAAATGACAGCACTATAATAATACCACAAAAAATACCGGTAATCAAAAAGCAATAGTATTGCAGTATTCCAGACAATTTCTCTTCAATGTGGAGTGTGGGAACTTTTTCTTTCACATTTAACACATCTCCAGCACACACATTTGGTCTTAATTTGGTCAGATTGTGCCTTCATCAGTCTCCTGGAGTTTACACACTCCCTTGCAGTCGCTTTAAATTATAAAGCAGTCATTAAAACGGGAGTCAGTGTATGTCGTCTTTCCGTGTCGCTTTTTGTTTCTTTGGTAATCTGAGTTTTGCAACAAAGCACCAGCAAAAATAATGATTACCGTAGACCCGAATATAAGACGACCCCCCCCATTTTCCAGACTTATTTTTGGGAAAAAATAGATTTTTGTGGGAAAAATCTGGTTTTCAACAGAAAATAATTTTAAGAGCAAATTTCCGAGGCGTTGTTCCAAATGCCTCGCATCACCTGTGCCTCGTGTTGAGGCCCGCTCGTCGGCGGAGACCGGCACATATGCGCTTCCTGATTGGCCATGACTGCGGCTGCCCTAAGTGTGACGGGATGGATTTAATCACCCTGCGGGATCGTCTGGCCGTTTTCGACGACGTTTCGGCTCCCGCTCTCTCTCTCTCTCCCTCTGCACGAGCCGCGCAAGAAAAAGCGTATGCCGTTATTTCCCTGTCAAATGTCGAGAGCGCATTAACGTTATTGAAGCGCGAAAGTACATTAATATAATGCGCGAGCGTGAATCTCAATGCTCGCGCGCGGAATATAATGCGCGAGCGCGAATCTCTCTGCTCGCGCGCGGGAACTGGGCGCGCGCTCTCAGAAACACGCTGCTCTTGTAAGAATTTTCTCTGGGCTTGCTCAGAGAATATGCCTGCACTTAGAACGTGTTCAGTGCAATTGCGAAGCTCTCCTCTTCGCTTAAAGTAAGCGTGTGTATGTGCTTAGACTGTGTCCCGTGCGTTCGCGCAAGCCTACTCTTCTCTTCGAGTTCTTTCTCTTTGCTCTTGGCATAAACGCTGTCCAAACGGCAACAACCAATCAGAAATTGCTATTCCATATGTTATGTAGGGTTTTTCCCCTTTTTTCTGCTGTTCTGTAAAGCACGTTGGCCAGCCAGGGGCTGTTGTAAAAAAGAGCTATATAAATTAAAATAACTTTAACTTGTGAGTGGTCATTGGTTGTTTTTGGTCATAATCATTGTCCGTGTTCCCATTGTCTCTTGACTAGCTTTGTTCCCTGTACCATTGTTGGTGATTCTATGTTTAGTCCAAGTTTATGTTCATGTTAATTTCATATTGTCACTTCAACCCACATCGAATTGGAATAATACTTGGGTTCAATTCAACTCGACTACATTACACATATTATAGACATGATTCATGGGTCTTTTTTTAAATGATCTTTCTAGATCTTTTTGTCTTAATTTTAAAATCTGAAAGTTCTTGTTTTAGGTTCTTCATATATGCCTATTATAGGCTACCTTGTTATAATTATTAAAACCTTTCTTAATGTTTTTTTTAATTAATGAAACGTTTTTCATTATCTTAGAAAAACATTAAGAGAACGTTTATATAATGGGAGAATTGAACGTTTGAATAACGTTCTTATAACCAAGCAAGAACGTTACAACGTTTATATAAAGGGAGAATTGAACGTTCTAACGTTATTATAACCAGGAAATAACGTTAATACAACGTTTATATAACGGGAGAATTGAACGTTCTTATAACCAAGAAATAACGTTAATGCAACGTCTAAAAAACTGGACGTTTTGAAATTCAGAAATAACATTTTTATAACTTAATGGGAACGTTATGAAAACGTTCTTATAACCTAAAATTGTTAGCTGGGGAAGAGGAGAGATTCGCGATTGCACTGAACACGTTTTAAGTGCAGGCATATTCTCTGAGAGAGCCCAGAGAGAGAGAGTTCTTACAAGAGAAGTGTATCTGAGAGCACGCGCCCAGTTCCCGCGCACGAGCAGAGAGATTCGCGCTCGGCACATCATATTCCACGCGCGAGCAGAGAGATTCACGCTCGGCATATCATATTCCACGCGCGAGCAGAGAGATTCGCGCTCGGCATATCATATTCCACGCGCGAGCAGAGAGATTCGCGCTCGGCACATCATATTCCACGCGCGAGCAGAGAGATTCACGCTCGGCATATCATATTCCACGCGCGAGCAGAGAGATTCGCGCTCGGCACATCATATTCCGCGCGGGAGCAGAGAGATTCACGCTCGCGCATTATATTAATGTACTTTCGCGCTACAATAATGCGCTCTCGACATTTGACAGGGAAATAACGCCATAAAAGCGCCGTTAACAGAGGATGCCAGAGCGGACGGAGACAAGCGAGCAGAGACACGCCCCCCTGTTCACAAATAATTCCTTCGTTACTAATTCGTAAGACGAGTAACACTGGAGCTTGGTTTATTGTGTGTGTGTGTGTGTGTGTGTGTGTGTGTGTATGTATATGTGAGATAGACGCGTGAGTGACAGAGAGACGGAGGGAGAGCAGGGAAAGGAATGCAGCTGAACGAATACGCTGCGTGTTTTAAATAGTGAAAAAAAAATAAAAAAAAATAAAAAAGCTTTTCCTGTTTGTTTTCTTTATTTTAAAACAACATTTTGTTATCACAAATAAAAGTAGGCCCTTTACAGTTTCGAATGGATTACTCTTTATCTGTATGAACAAAAATGATGGATTGTTTCCGCTGTTATCAGGAAAAAATGCAAGGGATCGCGCCGGTGCCTCATGTAAGCAAAAACGTTAGTTTCCACTCTCTGCACAAACACTTCTTGGATATGCGCCTAATAATATCACACATTTAACTAGGTTAACATTCGAGCAAGAGACCATGTAACGTTTCTACTACTTACAGTCAAATGATAAGCCATATTTGAGGTCGATGGATGACAGGTGAAAAAACAGTTGTTTTTTTTCTGTAACTAACCGACTGATAAAAGCCTCTTCTTGTTGACTGTATCTTTGTTAATTTGTTATGAAATTAAAACATGAAACTATTGTATGACTTCAGAAAGCTTAGAATATGGCATATAAGAAGTATGAACCACTTATATGTGGCATCCCACCTCTCCATTTTGGAGCTTAACAAGCTCCAATCTGCATTCATGTCCATTATATTGAAAACAGTGAACAGGATATTAAAAAAAAAAAAAAACACCTTTTATAAAGAAAAGACAGTCATAAGGGTTTGGAACGATACGAGGGTTAGTAAATATACAGGATTTTTATTTTAGGTGCGCTGTCCCTTTAAGACAGCGTCTTGGGTTAACCGTTAAACAAATGGTAAAAATAACATGGTGCCTTTGATCTGCATTCATGTCCATTATATTAAAAACAGTGAACAGGATATTCTTAAAAAAAAAACACCTTTTATAAAGAAAAGAAAGTCATAAGGGTTTGTAACGATACAAGGGTAAGTAAATACATGATTTTCATTTTAGGTGCGCTGTCCCTTTAAGACGGCATATTAGGTCTTGGGTTAACCATTAAACAAATGGGAAAAATAACATGGTGCCTTTACCAGCTGAACTCAGGTGCTAGTTTTGTAGATGAGTTGTGGTCTGTCCAGTATGTCTCATAACACTTGATGTGCTGTGTACCCAGAAGGACATAAAACAGGGGCTTTTCTTTGAAGTGCCCACTGCAGGGCAAAAGGTCTTCCTGTTGACAAGTCTTCCACTAAAGACAAATGGACCTATATAGTGATGAGCTTTCAAGAGACGAGGAACCATAGCTACTCATTACAGACATTACATAACATAAATTTGATTAGCTTCAATTGAACTTTTTCTAAAATTTGGGTTGGTGTTCCAGTTCAGTTCTTTAGTTTCTCAAAGGAACTTTAGTAGGTAGTTGTCTGCAGTAGCGCCATTTTTTTGTTTCTCTCTCTTTTTAACACACATGCACGCACTCACACACTCAGCTTAGACAATGGTGGGTTTGTTAGGTTGAACTGCCATCAAGAGAAGGCCACAGAGCTTTAGTATGTGTTGTTTTCCTGCATCCAAATTAGTCCATTAGTAATGCGTTCTTTTGCGTTAGAGATGTTTCATTGCCACTGGTGTGTGTGTGTCTAGGTGAGCATTTTAACCCTATAGTGCTCTAGTTACCTCTGTTGTTATGGAGCACTTAACAGCAGTCCTGAGGGAGATTGTGTTTGTTTGACACTGGTTGCTTAGGGCAATCCCGTGACATTACAAGAGACAAGTAGCAATAAAACCTGTTTGAGTTTATAGAGTACATTATTCAGCATTGTGAAATCACTCAAGCGAATGCCATTGTGCTTTTATAGTAACAGGTTCTATATATGGCACAAGACTTTTTAGCTTTTTTCCATATGACATTAAATGTCCGTTTTCATGTTCCCAGCATGTCATTTTCTGAAAGACTGATGGTTATTTTGACTTGTTTCAGTTTCATAAATCTGATTCAGTTTTAAAGAAACATTTATTCCTTAAAAAGAACCAATAAGCTCATGGTGTGATAAAAGTCTTGTCCTTTTATAAGGTCATTGCTGCTCTAGACAGCTTGATGTTTCTTGTCTCTGCCTAGTCCAGCTCAGTCAAGCATACTCTGTAATATAGTAAAGCCAAACCTGCTCTGTAGTTTAGAGAAGGCCAGCCTAGACTGTAATCTAGGGAAGACTAGTCTGTAGTAAAGCCAAGTTTAGTCTTATAGTTAAATTAAGCCTCTCTAGTAAACCTGGGCTTAATCTGTTGTCAAGTGAAGTTCAGTCTTGTCTGTTACAAGTCATGTAATAACCTCTAGTGTATTAAAAACCCATCTTAATATGTAGTCTGGTAAAGCCAAAACTAGTGCAGTGTAGCCAAGAACATTCTGTTGTCGTGTAAAGTCCAACCTAAGTCTAACAAGTCCAGTTTTGTTTGTAACAAATTGTAGTGTTGCCCATTCTGTAGTCTTTTAAACCCCAGTTTAGTAGTCTGGCAAAACACAGCATAGTCTGTATTGTAATCTAAAAAAAACCCAGCATTTTCTGAAGACTAGTAAAGCCCAGCATATTCTGTAGTTTAGTAAAGCTTGGCCTATTCTGTAGTCAAGTGTAACTAGGGTTGTAACGGTATACCGGTATGGCGGTTTATTGCGATATTGACATGTACGATTATCATATCGTGCACATTTGCTTCTCCGCGGTAAAAAAAAAAATTAAACCAGAATTCACCCGCACTGTCGCATGCAACTTCTTTCAGCTTGACTGCTCCACCCATACCTGTACAGCGCTGAAAATGTCCGAGACAGAGGCTGCGAATCTCTATCTCCCGCCGAATTTTTTAAAACAATCTGCAGTAGCCTATGGGAATATTTTGGATATCCGAAAAACGATCGTGGTGTTGTCCTTGAAGATGGATATCCAGTTTGCAAGATATGTGGACGAAGAGTGGCTGCAAAAGGAGGAAACACGTCGAACATGTTCTCCCATATTTGGGAACACCATCCCTCCGTGAAGATAAAGGTAATTCATAACTTTTATAACTTAAGGCCATATTATTTCTGTCATGCTGAGGCAATCCCGGTCTGTCAAAAAGACGCACACCAGTCTTTTTGCGTTACAATACAGATGCCACGTAAAATGTGCGATTTGATAGATACTAAATGGATGAATAAATCAAAATATAGCTGTGCAGTAAATCAAATCGCGATGTGCGTGTCTGTGAATATACAGCGCAAAAAGACTGGTGTGCGACCCCCTTAATTCTATATTCAACGTGTCTCTGCATGAATGAACAGCGCCGTTTCGTCTAGTAGATCTAGTACACACTCAAGTACGCGTGATGCTCATGGTTTTTAAAGCATCTGCTGTCTCACCCACTATGTGAAGACGTGAACACATGAACATATCCAGACAGAAAACACTAAATGAGCATTTTATAATTGTTTTTTAAAAGAATAATCATCAAATACACTGACTGAAACTCATAGGTGTTCAGTACAACCTGTAAAAAAAAGTTTGGTTTAGCCTGAAGAAATAATGACTAAAATATATTAGTGTATATTTTTTTTGTCCATGTTTTAATTTAGTAAACCTCTCTTGTGTAGACAAACACAAGTTGTTACATTTTATCTGATTGCATTTTCAAAAATACATTTTGTATTCAATCACAGAATCCAGACCAGTTGCATCAGACAACCCAGAATTTCTGAGGAAACAAATATAACTTTCATAAAGACTCTATTGTTCTTAAATAATAATTAATAAATTAAAAATGTTTTTTTTAATACAATTTATTAGACATGTTTCAGTATTTTAAAATTTTGAATTAGTTTGCCCCATCCAAGTTATTTAAATTTCCTATTTAAATCCATGTTGTTGGTTTATTATGTGTGTATATGTAGTTACATGCTAATTGTCTATATGCTAATAATGTTCATAATTCTGTTAATTCTTTAGGGTCAAACTACCTCTGCAAAGACGCTTCCTGATCCAGCTCAACCAACTGTCACAGTCACTTGCAAAAGGAGTTAGATCCTACATCGAAACAAGCGAAAGAATTGAATCCATAAAGTTTTCGTATTTTCATAAAAAAAAGTTTGTTACAATGAACCATGTTCAACCAAAAACCATATCTGTTTTTATTCATTTAAGGGTCATTGTAGCTGATGATGATTATAATAATAATGATAGTTTAATATCGTATAGGCCTACCGTGAAACCGTGATATTATCTGAGACGATTATCATACCGTGAAAATCTCATACCGTTACAACCCTAAGTGTAACAAATCTAGCCTCAATTGTGTCAAACTGTGGTAATATCTAGGTTAGAACATAGTCTTGAAAACCCTGCTTAGTCTGTAGTATGGTGAAGCCCATCTTATTCTGTAGTCTACTAAAGCCAAGCCTAATCTGTAGTCAAGTGTAACAAATCTAGCCTTGTTTGTAACAAACTGTAGTATAGTAAAACCCATAGTTTATAGTCTAGTACAACAGCATAATCTGTAGTAGTAAAGCCCAACCTATTCTGTAGTCCAAACCAATATAATTCTGTAGACTAGTAAAGCCTAACTCAGCACTGTTTGGCTACATGGCTCCAGAGGGGAGGAATGCATGCTACGCTCAGGTCATGTGTTTTTAAATGAGTTGCAGCTTTTTTTTCTGTTTTCTCTCCTCTCATGTCTGAAGGTGGTTTTCTGAGTAGGCCGTGTAGATGTGCCACGTTGCCGCAGCAGCTCTAACTTGCGCTGTGCATCGTTTTTGGCCAATTTACACCAACTCGACTATTTCTTTACACTCCAGAATTAAAGTGCAGTTTAGTAGCAATTTTCCTCACTTGATTGATGGTGAATGTGTGAGAATGTGGATAAGGATGAGTTCAGATCACTGTGATGGAGACGGAAATATTAAAAACACTGTTGATGTTTTGAGAAATGGTGGCGTTAACTGTTTTTATCGCACTCTTGGTCCCTCTGTGCATTAAATTGTGGTGTGTGTGTTTGAAACTGTGTAGAAGGCTGAGGTAATAGACCCTTGCTGTGATGGTGTGGCAGACAAGGTGTTCTAGGAGCATTAGTGGGAGGAGATACACTATGGCAATCACATAAATGGAGTTCACTACAACACACACACACGCACACACACACACAACATTTCAAAAGCAATGATAGATGTCAGTTTTCATTTATAGACAGTGTTATACACAAACATTGGGGTCAAGCCAGATACCAAGTTGTTTCCTGAGTTTAGTGGTACAGCAAATAACGGAAGAGCTGTATTTTGAATTCCTTTAAATTCCTCTTTCTGCAACAGCCCATGTCTAGGAAAAGGCTATTCTTGTTCCTGAATGGCAATGACAACTCAATTATAGTGCCCAGGAATAGCTCTGTGAAGAAATCAGATGACCTTTTCAGAATAACAGTTAAACCAATAGAGTAATTCTGTTTGTCTGATATTTTTTCCCCTGCTTATACCACTATTGACAAGCTGTTTGACTGTTTATACCAGTACACATTAAGGGGTTGTCCACAAAGGACACGTCACTATTTGACCCTGGGTCAAAGAGTGCATTAAAATACTGGGCAACCCACCAGATCAAGTCCCTTTCGGCTGTACAAAAACATATGTTTGAAACAAAATCGAGATGCTTGAGAATATCAGAAGCAGATTGGCGTGCGAAATGAAGACCTCTGTGAGAGAAGCAGTTATTGGTGTGGCTGACAATGTAGAAATATGAAAATAAAGGTTCTTCTTGGTTCTCGATTTTAGATGATACTGTTCATTTACTTGATACAAAAAATGCAGCATTTACATGCTAGTCCTTGTATTGCTATAAAGATTGACACATAAGAGTGTCCTGTCCACGATAAAGACAAACTTTTTATGAAAAGTTTTTATAAAAAAAAAAAAAAGTATAATTTTTTTATTTCAAGTAAAAAATAAAAAACTTTTGTTTTTCTTGCACATTGATTACTAAATGTACATTCAAACACCTTAATCATTATTTTCAAATTTAGTTGGGACTTTTTTTTTTTATTAGGTTTTTGTGGAGTCACTCATCACATGATATTTATAACCTAAACTGCCTTTTCATAAAAAGGTTAAATTATTTTGATACATTTATTGACCTTGACACACAGTCCAGAGGGTCTGCAGTGGACATCTCTGACATCATGACTTTGTTCGTCGCACCACATGATTTGGATGTGGCAGACCCATTTCTTTTTTTCCAAATAATAATACTTAATACTGCTTATTACCTACTTATTTAAAGTTTACTACGTTTTAAGCATGTCATTCTTTTAATGAGGTTTTCTTCATTATGAAATCAGAACAATTCTACCACACATGTTTTGACATTTTATACCTCAAAAAAATGTTAAATTATATTTTTGTTGGGGAAAGTTAACTTTAAAAGTAATTCATTCTGAGAAAGTATAACTAATTAGCTTTACTTTTTATGGAAAGTAATACGTTACGTTACTTTTGCGTTACGTTTTCTCCCCTGTCTGGTCTTGTTTGTTTTTAATTTAATTACAAAAAGTTCTATTTTTGGCAAATGTAAAAGCCCTTTCACTCCAAAAGTGAAATTAATAAGCACAGCTTAAACAAACCTTTCAGCTGTGCTGCGTCATTCTGAATTGCAGAAGAATAGGACAGAAGATAGTTCAACACTCTTACTTTAGCAATAAAAAAAAAAAAGAAACAAAAAATTGCTTATATTAGTATGGTTGATTTGGATCATTGACGATCAGCAGCAAAGATATTGGTCAATAAAGTGAGAGAATGCATAAAATATATTTGTGTTATTTAACATATTTAGCTATTGCAGTTTTGAGTAATTTTCCGAGTTTGTATTCATTTTAAGGAATACTGAATCTGTTTTTGTTCAAGTGAGATGAGTAAATTTCTACTCACATTTAGACTAGAACTACAATAACTATCATGTTTACACAGCGCACACGACACCTCTGTACTTACTCACGGTTTGGGAACAGGAGAGGGGCCAGTCAATAAATGGGAAAACAAAGTAACTTTCGTTACTTATTTGAATATGTATGTACTTGTAAATTTGAAAGTAATGTAACTTTACTAGTTACTTGAAATACGTAGTCTGATTACATAACTCACATTACTTGTAATGTGTAATGCGTTACCCCCAACACTGTGTATAAATTGTATTGTTTATGTATTTTTTTTATAAATTAATAGACAAAATTGACCCACAGACACCATTGTTTGGACGAAGACAAATTCAGCTCTCTTTCAGGTTTGAACTAATTAGACACTTGAGAGTTTGAGCACACCCATGCCTCCAACACACGAGTGGACCACACAGGGTGGAGTTTACTGCCTGTCTGGTGTATTAGACTGCACCACTCTCATGGTTCCCATTCACAAACACTACAGCGGCGTCAGATATCACACATGAAGAAAACGCGACCCAGAACTGCCTTAGCCTTCTTCCTCTTCACAATATTTGTTTATTGAGAGAAAACATCTGGTGCCTCTGTGAAACCTGGATGTTAATCAGCTCCCTTTCCCCACTGAATTGGATAATTGCGATCCAGACGGCCTCTTTTGGCCCAAGTTCAACTGTGTTTGCACTGTTTTTTGTCTGGTTTGGGGGAGATGAAAGTGCGACATGTTATAAAGTGACACCAGACAGGAGCCAAGCACGTGCCCCGCAGACGACGCTCCCATGATTCCAGCTTTGTTCTTTAAAGTGGGCGGCACTGGCATCTGGGTTGAGACTAGAAGGCATGCGGTGAGAGGAAGTAAAAAATAGATTGTGATGCATCAAAAATATGGTAGTTGCCACAATTCTTTTGGCTTTGTCACTTTGGGGCAGTGGGAATTGAGGGGGAGGGTGTTAACCTACGCTTAGACATGCCGTCATCAAATACTTGCAAATCTGAGAACAATGCAGGCCAGGTCACGTCTAATCCCACTATGTGCAGTGGACCTGGAATCATTCTGCTCAGCAGCACAACTGTTTTCAACATTGATAATAATAAGAATGTTTCTTGAGCTCCATCAGCATATTAGAATGATTTCTGAAGGATCATGTGACACAGAAGACTGGAGTAATGATGCTGAAAATTCAGCTTTGCCATCACAGGAATAAATTACATTTTAGAAAACCGAAAGAAATTTTAAAATGAAATAATATTTCACAATATTACTGTTTTTACTGTATTTTTTATCAAATGAAGGCAGCCTTGGTGAGCGTAAGAGACTGAAATGTAAAAATCCATTTTTAGTAGTGTGTATCATAGACGGGTCCAGTAAATTCAGCAATACAGTAAGCATTTCTGTGCCGTGTTAATGTGGAGGCTCTTAGATTAAGCCTATTCACAGTCTGCAAAAGCATTAGAGTTTAAAAAACCTTGTGTTATACAGGGTAAGTGTGTTAAATCTTTGCTTTGGGCTTAGTGTGGCTTAACCGGGGCCAGACGGCAGATTAGGGCCTTGCTCTGGTCAGCCGTTTTGGGCTGATGGTCGGTTGTGGTTGGGCTGTTCTTTGAGTGGTGGTAAGCAAGGCTTCCACACATGTGATTTTGGTGAATATGGCTGAGGTTGTCAAAGAATGGTTGCTAGCTGAACAGGAAGACATCATGATTTCTAAGAATAAGTCATCAGTTTTTACGAATCTTTCATCCCTGTTTTGTGGATTAAGCTTAATTAAACCGAGAAATCAAATTGAGCCACAACCTAACGCACACGGTCAGATCATTATTTTTATATTCAATATTTTAGAGGATAAATTCATTCATTTTCCAAATACCATAATTAATTAATTCATAAATGTCAGTATGTTTTTGAGTCATGATATTTTAAAAGGCTTATTGACCTTGAAACACAGTCATGAGGGTCTGACTCTGAACGGGTCGTCTCTGTGATATAAATGCCTGTTTTTTTTGTTTTTATGCACGTTTCTGCATGTTGCTTACGCCACATGACATGGCATTGATTAATATTAATAGTGAGCAGTTTTGTTAAAATCATTTTCCTTTAAAATATTTAAAAAAATTGCCAAGGTTTTATTTGTATTAAATAATATTCAAATTATAACTTTTTATATAATTAAAAAAAAAAACATACATTTTTATAATTAAAATGTAATAAATAATTAATGAATGTTTTTCTTCATTATGGTATCAGGACAGTTTTTTTTTTACTGTATTTTTTTTATTAGTTTTATTCACAAAATTAAACCATGCTCATCATAGAAAAGCTGTATGCAAGTCACTGTATGAAATGCATAGGCCTATTTAATGTATGTTTTTAGAATATATTAATATACATCCGGATGAAAGAATAAGCATAACGGCATTGGCCCATATCTAGACATACAACTGCATATAATCAAATGTTTCAGTATTTTTAAAGTTTATTTTCCTTGTTTGACCCAATACTCCATTGATTTGAGGGTTGGTTCAACTTCTGCCAGTTTGAGACATGGCAGCATCTGTCAGGAGAAAGTTCCTCCATTTGGCCCATGGTGTGACTCTTCCCTGGTGTCCCATAAATCAGGGTTACTGCTGCCTGACGGGGTGATAAGCTCTGAAACCCAGTGCTCTCCCGCCAGCGTGGGGAATATAAAGTGACACAGTCACCCCAGCGATGGCCTGGCACCTTCAGAGATGCTGCTCTCCAGACTGGAGCAGGACAGATGGTGCCTGACGTCATTGACTTGAAGGTCCCTATTTTACTGTTCTGGGATGGTCATCAAACCTTCGGTTTTGTAATGTTTTGGCAGTGTGTGGGGTGTCTGTTATAGATTAGTTAGCGGAAATAAAGCAAGTGAAAGATGGGAGAGTGCCTCCCGGCTCTGTTCAGAAAGTTGGTGTGTGGGCGGCAGCACGGGATAAAGACGCCAGGACACCACAATGAATGTCTCATTTCTGTGGCAGATGTCATGTCACCCATTATCACCTGAGTGATATTAAAGATGACGTTGTGACACTCTTGCTCTTTTTGAAGCAGAGAGAAGAAAAAAAGAATGCAAAAAGGCGCATAGTCTATTTACATTACAGAGATCATATTTGGCATTGTGTTTCCCCTGAAGTCCACTTATAATTTTAGTCAAGATTTCAAATTCTGCTTTACAGTATAATTTTCAACGTTTTGTGCGTAATGGTAAATGTTAGAACACAATCCATAATATGTAGTACAAGTGTGTTACATTCTAAGTGTTGCCAGACGAGGCGCTATAGCAATTTACTTCGTCATTTGACCCTTTAAGCCCAAAGTTTTTTTTTTTTTTAAATTTTACGAATGCTCCAGCGCATGCATACATCCATTCACATGGCCTTTCAAAGGATACTCAGGCATTTACATCAAGAATATACAGTGTGAAAACCAACACTAACATTGGCTTACATCAAACTCTTTTCCATCACACTGAGGAAAAACCTGGCCAACCAATAAGTTTGGTGCTTTTGATCACATTCCCAGATTCGCTGCTGTTACATGAAATGGTGACTTGATGGCGCTCACAATTATCTATTTTGGATGTATGCTAAATACTGTTTGACTTCCTTTTCTATAATAAGCTGATTAGGGCTGGGTATCGTAACAAAATGTTCGATACCGATACCGATACCGATACCTTGACTTCGATACCGGTTCCTGAACGATACTTTTTTCGATACCAATTTTGTTTAACAATATAACATTACCTAATTTTTATTTTTTTTTTGTTCAGTTTGTTGACTTTTTTACACTCATATTTTGAGTATGTAAAAAAGCACCAATGCTGAAGTTTTCTATGTTTCCTAATCATTTAACAACATGTATTCTTTACTTCAATGAGCTCATTGTTTCTTCCTTAACTTAATGCATTGTTTAACAATGAAATTGAATGAAAATTAATAGAAATGCATTACACTGTCACCTCTGATAACAGATCACTCTAAATTGTAATTTAGACACATTCATTTTCTGTAAAGGTGCTTTGAAACGATATGTATTGTGAAAAATGCTATACAAATAAATGTGAATTAAATTAAATATAGGCTACTAGGGGGCGGGATATATGCCTCGCGCTCAGCACACATGAAGCTGCCGCAAAGCACTGGCAAAAGTAGCCTAATGATTATGGATGTGTCGGGAAACAACAGCAAGGAGATATTTTAATTGTTTATTAATGAACAAGTGTTTACTAATGGTGTGTTCACTGTTCACACCGAACGCGGATTTAATTATTTGCGCTAGTAGATTAGATACAAAGTCAAAGACGGGGATAGACGCATCATTCGCGCCGGGCGTCGCGAATGATGCGAATTGGGCGACGCGTTTTGAACTCGAGCGGAAGATTGAAGCGTCTAACTAGACGCGATAGACGCCTATTTGACGCTCTATTCGCGTTCGGTGTGCTTTGTATGACACACCGCTTTGCCTTATCAGATTTACCGTGTTACCGGTCTTGGCAGCAATTATCTTGTCGAAAATATTGCATCGCCCATCGCGTGCTTCTGGCAAACACACACACACACACACTACAGCCTCACGTGCGACGAGCCAAGTCTCTGGGCAGCAGCGTAAACTAGTGTTTTTCCTCCACAGCCAATCATGCTGCATGCATGTTTCACTGACGTTGACGAGATTAACCACTTAGGTACCGAAATTTGGTACCGAAAAACAAGACATGTTTCGATACTCGGTAGTACCGAGGCAATTCGGTCGGTACCTAAAAAGTACCGAACTCGGTACCCAGCCCTAAAGCTGATGTCAAAAACGGAAATTTGCGCAGCCCTTTGTATCCACCTTATTTTTAATGCAAGAGCAAGCATGGCCATTTGGACCTTGAATGTGCGAGGCTTCCGGTGTCATTCACTTCCAATTATTTTACCTGTGCAAAAACAGTCCATTATAGTGCTTTATATTGCAAACTTGTATGTATCATATTATTTTAAAATCAACATTATAGACACAATGGTTTGTAGTTTTACAGTTTACGGCACTTTGTTATTCTTCTAGTTTTTTCCTGTAGCTATAGTGGCTAATGAATCGGAAGTCTCACAGGCCCTGGTTACACCTGGTATTAAGATGCGTTTTGGTCGATCGGATCACAAGTGGATGACACTAATACAGGTGCTTGAGCTTGTCCACTTTCGACCACTTCCAGACCAGAAGTAGTCATAAACTCATTGTCTCAAAATTCATAACAAAAGACAGCCTATTCTCCGCCTACAAGTGTGCTAGCCAGACGGGATTTAAACTTTGTCGGATGAAGACCCAAATTTGGTTTGAAGACGAAAAATGTACCAAGCACAATGTTTTCCTGATTTCTAACAATTTTCCTTTAAAATATTTAAAAAATTTGCCAAGGTTTTATTTGTATTAACACATTCACAGCGTTTGCCATGGTCTTGCAGCTATCAGAGCAGAAACAAGAATATTTGTGCTTTTTAAAAGTGCCATCTACTGTCAGAGAGTGAATTTGCATTTTCATTCTTTATGCATCGATCTGAACAGACCAGCTGTTTGTGAAAATTGGGATACCGGTATGTAAATCTGAATTGGCATATGTAAATGTGGGCGGTCGCATGTTAATTTCCCATACAGCGCCTCCCAATCATGTGGCTTGGATAATTTCATAAATGTACAGCCCTTACAATGGACTCTGTTTGCAGTTTCAAATGAAGTGAGGTATTTCCGCGGATGAGAGTAAGCGTGTGGCAGGTCTGTAATTCATTTCACACTGTCAGAAACACTAACACAACATTTTGTTGGTCCCTGCATGCTTATTTAACACTCAAACAGTTTTACAGGGGAGCCTGTCATAATGTGTTTTAACATAATGAAAGTACAGCACAAATGTTGACTGAGGTAGACACGTCATATTTGGTGTGCCCTCTTCGTATCAAAGTTGACTGATGACGTTTGATGGACACTTAGCCTGTTCAGTTCTAGTCTCACATAGCCAGACCTTCAGACTGATGGCAGAATGTCTGGACTAAATCACAGCTTTCATTGGCCAAGAACCACCCAAGAGGACGTCTGACTCGCATGTAAAGCAACCGATCACGGTTCGTTTTTGTTTCGCGTCATATTTAGGGGCGTTAAAATGAAGTGTCGATGTCTCTATTATAACAGACCGGCGTACATCTAATAAATGATTCATTCATAAACGTTGTGCAAGTTTATGGCAAAAATGGCACAGCAAACTTCACATATTTTTGAAAATCCAGCGTTTAGTTGATTCCGATAAGCGCTCGGTCTAAGTTGTCAACATGACGGCTTTCTTCTTCCATGAGGGGGGTTGGCACCACGACGGCTTTGTTTCCAGGCGAATCGTTAAAGAACGCGACATGCATGTCTTCCAGAAATCCTGTTGAGTTCAACCAATTAGATGACGACTTTGAAACTCCTGAAGTGTTTCCCATTTTGTGTGCCTTATGCATAAGATGTTCAGCCAATGGTCAGTGGATGTGATGTCTGAGGCTGAGACTAGTTCAGTTCTGCCCTCTGCATTCTTTCAAGGACCCCGTTTCGAGCCTCACCAATTTAAATGAAAACCGATGAAGATTAATGTTGAAAGATGTAGGCCTAGATGAAAAAAATGTCACCGTGTTGTCACAACAGCACTTCATTGAGCTTAGAACCTCTGTAACCCCTTATATGCTCTTCACGAGCAGTGGAAAGAGATTCATTTGAAGGTGTAGCTGAAGAAATGTAGTGTCAGATCTCCTTCCGAGATGTGCGTTCATTAAAACACTGTCTCAGTTTGTCCTGGGCTGAGTGCCTCACTTACAGATAAAGATAAAGGCTAGTGAAATGAGATTAAGTGAAGGAGAAGGGCCTGTAGAGATGAATGTAAATGGAGGCCCATGGTGGTTTCAGATTACAGAGAGATACTTGATCAGTCTGTCAGATTTTACGGCACATCACTCTAATGCACCTCTTTCTGCACATAAAAGGGAAATGCACAGTCTGTAAGGCAGTATAAAAGTCTAGATCTGTATTTTTTTTATTGATTTGTACTATTAAAAAGGAGGATTCCATTGAAACCATCCTTCATTTCATTGTACACCTACCAAAGTACCATGGCATTGCCATCTGCTACATTATTGTACCATGGTACCACCAAAGTACTTTTTTAATGTTTACAATATGTGCATACAGTGGATATAAAAAGTCTACTCACCCCTGTTAAAACAGCTGTTTTTGAGTATATTTTAAAATGCAATTTATTCCTGTGATGGCAAAGCTGAATTTTCAGCATCATTACTCCAGTCTTCAGTGTCACATGATCCTTCAGAAATCATTCTGATATATTGATATTGTTGCGTAAGTAACATTTATGATGTTGAAAACAGTTTAATATTTTTTGTGGAAACGTATTTATTTTTAGGATTCTATAAATAGAAATTTTGAAAAACATAATTTATTTTAAATGGTGTAAATCTTTCGAAACATGAATGTTTTTACCGTCACTTTTGATTAATTCAATGCAATTATAATTCTGTGTACTGTGTATTTTTTTGTGCTTATTAGAGTATCAAGCTGATAGAGATTAGCAGTATTCTAATGTCAGACTCTGAAATAGCTCCTGGGTTTTGTAGCAGAGCAATCACATTGTGAACCACGAAGAGACAGGTGGTTGATACTTAACTAGTCACTGGGATTAATACAAGTAATCCACTTATGAATGCTGTTATGAAGTCCTGTTTCTCCAACAATTCTCATGTCACTTCAATAAAAGGCAGTTGTATAGTAGATCTTTGTGTGTGAAACAAAGACACACTGTGAAGTGAAATTTCAAGTTTTTTCCCCCGTCCCTATAGGACACTGAGGTCTAATGCCTAAAATGAAACTGCATCCCTCTTTGACTCAAGTCAAGTTCAAGTGTTGGTCACATCTCGTCCAGTCCTTCAATAACGCTATTGATATTTATTAAAAATATAATTGTTTTTGTGCTGAAATGTAATCCTAATATACAAATATAAAACGATATAAAATACTTTGGCTGATGCTTTTCTTTGGTTACTAAAGCGGTAGTAGTTTCATGAAATAATGTGGTGACTTTCTTTCTATTTTTACTTGATAATTTGATTTATTAATAACTGTACTGTTTTCTCAGTAAGCTTTCATTTTGCTTTGTCAGGCGTCTTGGTTTTGGTGGTTCACGGGTCGGCTCACTCGCGAGTAAAAGCATTGTCATTCTCCCTACCGCTCTGAAACTGAACACTCCAGCCAGCCGCTAGACGAGCATCTGGAAAGCTTTCATGTGATATATTTGGAAAATAAATATTACACAGCATTTTTAATAAAAGCAGGATTTACAGTGGAGGCTCCTGTGAACGGGGCCAAACAACAGTTGGTGTCAGGGATGGTGTTTCATTAGATTTGAGGCTTTATTAGCTGCATAGAGGTATTGAGAGGTGAAGGAAGAGGATGTGTGATCATCTGACCACATATGAGATGAGCTGGTACAATAGAGGAACTATTATGTTGATATGCTATTTCCCTTTTTAACGCTTTATGCAGATTTTCAATTGATATCACTTTTTTTTTAAGGTAATATACCAATCTGACATAGGTAAATAACAGGTTATTGTTAGTTAAGTTTCCTTATATTAAGGCAAATAAAATAAATAAATATTATTAAGATCAAAACAGTGTAGAAAACATGTCTATTATGTTTTTTTCTCTTGTACTCTTTTAAGCCATTTCAGAGCAAATATAACTGTCAAAAGGATGAAAAATAAGATGTAACTAAAGAAATTATAAAATTTAATATGGCAAAAAACGTGTTGTACAGTAATCAACATTTACATTATAACTGAAATAGACCTAAACACATCAGGTTACATCATACTGAATCAAATCAGGGCTTTCACACTTGAAATAGTTAACTCTGGGTCATTCTAAACCCTGGATAAACAGAATCCTGGGTCATCGTGCTTCACATTTCACACTGCTCATAATTTACCCAGGATTAAAAATTCACCCTGGTTATTCATAAGCTATCATTTAACACTGTACACATTTGGCAGAGTTTCATAACCCCGAATAAAAAGTGGTGCTAAACCTATTTCTAAATTACAAGTGTGAAACGGTCATTTACCAGCGGTTAAAAGCAGGGTTAAGAATGATGATAACCCGGGGTTAATTGCAGTGTGAAAAGCCCTGTAGAGAGCTTGTGAATCACAATCGAATTGATTTGTGTACTGTAACTGTACAATAATAATAACACTGGCTCAGATTTAGGCTTTAAAGTATGTAAGTTTCTTGCTTATGCTTGACACTCTTTTTGAGTGTTATATTGGTTTGTGTATGTGTGTTATTGCGTCCCTTCTGGGGAGTTTTCTTTTGTGGATGTGCACAGGTTCAGCTGTGCAGGCCTGCATGCAGACTTCCGCGAGTCCTGCTGAGCAGGGATTGTTTTAGAGTATTTTTAGGAGCTTGCTTTTGAATAATGAATCACCTGCAGACTGAAGACAGCAGGGACTGCCCCCCCCCACACCCCACACCCCACACTCACACCCCCTGTACATACAGGTGTGTGTATGTGTGAGATTTATATTCGAGTGTGAGACAAAGATAATTAAGGGTCTTTGATAAATGTGTGTGGTACAGTAGTGCCGATGTTAATGTGCATCTGTATTACTGACCTAAATGCTTTGGGATACACATATTACATCTCTCTCTCTCTCTCTCTCTCTCTCTCTCTCTCTTTATTTCTGTGTCTGTGTTTAGGCCCTGGATGTGGACCGCAGTGTCCTTTACAAGATGAAGAAGTCAGTTAAGGCCATTTACGCCTCCGGTCTGGGTAAGTGATCTCAGCCACTTCACTGCCTCGGCTCTCTGTCATACATCATCTCAGCCTGTCTCGTGATGTGGCCGCAGTCTGATTGGATTACAGTCAGGAAATCTCTGGAGCACATCTGCTCATCCATCTGATACAAGGAATGCACTCCGCTTTATCTATAGGTGACACTTTTGATACTTGATATGTTGATAATGCCAAAAAGCAGAGTTTGTTCTTTAGAATAGAACGGAGTATAGGTGGTAGTGTGTTTGATTTCCATTGTCAGAGATGTTCACTTTTTTTCAATGGGTTTTTCAAGTACAAAGTGATATTTGAAGAAAAGAGTCCTGATAATGTACTAGGAAGACAGGAGGATGGTCAACTAGGTTAGTTGTCTAAAAAGTGACTTTTTCGGTTGGTGAGGTCTCAACTCAACTTACCTGAATTCATCAAGATTCTTTTTAAGTTTATATAGTATAATGTATAATAGTAATATTTTGTTTTACTGCGATATTTTTTTTTTTTTTTATTATTTTGATATTATAGGTATTATCAACTAGCTAGAATTTTGAGACCGCAATAGATGTAAAGCACTAATCTCTGTTTTTTCAGAATTAAGAAGTAGGAAATTACTAGTCATCCAATTTTTTTATATCAGCTATGCATTCCATCAATTATGTGAATTGGTATGTTTTGTCGAGGCGCAAGTAAATACAGAGCTGAGTATCATCAGTGTAACAGTAAAAGCTAATGACATGCTTCCTATCCTAATGATATCTTCCAAGGGTAGCATGTAAAGGAAGAAAAGCAACAGTCCTATTACTGAGCCTTGAGGTACTACATGTCAAATCAAGTCAAGTCATCTTCATTTATATAGCGCTTTTAACAATGGATTGTTCCAAAGCAGCTTTACAGAGATAAACATATAATTTAAGGTAACAGACTGTTTTGGCTTTATAGCAGTTCTTGAATAATGTTATTTCTAGCTAAAGTTAGTTTTGATTTATTCACCTCCATTGAAAGGATCATTTGTTATTAAATTAGGGGCCACTAAGACAACGCCGTTCTCTCTAAACAGACTTTAAACGCGAACCTGTGATTGACGCTGACGGCGTTCACATGCGCATTAAGAATTGATTCTATAGTTATGTACTTTTGAAAATATGTGCGCAGGTTTGTAATTCCATACAACCCATGCCTAAACAAACTACTTGTCTTGCCTATAAATTTTGATACAGAATTTGTTTTATTTTATCACTTCGGGGTACGCGAGCCGGATTTTCAACAACGCTTTATCTGTAGAGTGGGAAAGGGATCCTCCATAGGGAGAGGATAGTGGATACTTCAGCACTGCATTGTCATCGGGTCCAGGCGGATCTCCTTCGTCTGATCTGGACACGGCCTAGATCCGGCAGGCTGCGGGAAAACCTCGGGATAAACAAAGACACTAATATTAGCGTAGATGCCATTTTTCTTATGATGTAACGAGTACATCAAGATTTAAGGGAAGTGTTCCCAGTTCCGGCTGACCTAATCTATGCAGCCTAACATTGAATTATAGAAGTCTATAATGTATTATGCGTATGCTAGGTCAAAGAGATGTGTTTTAGTCTAGCTTTGAACTGACAGAGTGTGTCTGCTTCCCGGACAATGGTAGGAAGACTGTTTTAAAGTTTTGGTGCTAAATAGGAAAAGGATCTACCGCCTGCAGTCGATTTAGATATTCTAGGTATTATAAACTGACAAGACATACTGAACTTGTGATCGATATACAAAATCAATTGTGATTTTAGACCAATGAAATGTCACTATGGGTGGGGCTATTCCATATAATGAACAACAAATGATTGCTGTGAACTAAAACTCATTAACATGAGCCAAAAAACATCGCTTGCCACTTTACAGAGTCGTGTCTGCTTGGGACACAGTGTTAAATTCATGTGGCTGACAGGCTGTTATCTTCACGCTGACCCATCGGAGAAGACAGCTTCCTTGAATTGCTCTCTTCCTGGAATATAATTAGTGTTTTGGAGTGTTTCCGAGTGATGCTTGATTGAATGGCTCCAGTTATCAGCGTGTACTAAAGGGCTGTTCTTTGTACTGGCTGCCGGTACTGAGGTTGAGCAGCTCTCCATTGTGCCGCCTGTCTCTGCCTATGACAACACAGATCATTCACACGCGGAATTTGTTTCAACTGCACAAGGAGGCCCAGATGAGAACGCAGGGGCGAGCTCTGCTGATCGACACTTTTCTAGGAACACTGCTGGCTCTGTTCAGGCGGGACAGCTGTCTCCCACACCCCAGGGGACAGCTGTGCCAGGACACTCCCTTCATGTCTATCTGTCTATCCCGTGCATGCTGATGGGATTCCCAGAGCCGTGGCTCTGTTATTGTTTCCTGTATGCGGGAATCGGTGCTTTTGTGCCGTTTCATTCTGGCAGGATCTGGTACTCTCATTTGATTACGCAAATTCCCATTTGATGGAGTATCGTTGAAACTAATTTGCAAGCCTCATCCCTTTTTCGTTATTTGCATTTTACTGATCTAAACACACCTGACTATTTAATATCCGTAACATATTTGCATATCATACAAAATGAATGCTAATAATAGGGATGCTAAGGAAAGCAGTACAATTGCTATTGCTCATATTTTCATTTGCATTCAAGTATGTTTAGACACATACAAATCAATAAAAAATATTTTAAAATGCTAAAAACTAAAATCAGTTGTTTTAAATGCGGCAAGTGTATTTAGGAATCACAATAATATCCTAAATTAATAACTTCTATACCAATTTGTCTAAATAAATAAAACAATAAAACCTAAACCTAAAGTGGAACAATATACCACAACATTATAATATTAAAATAAATATATTTAGTCTAAATAAAAAATAAAACACTAAAACCAGTTATTTTAAATGCAACAAGTATTGTAATTTATAATGTTTAGTACAAAAATGGTATTTGATGATGACAATGGTAATTTAAATGTAAAAATAGGTCAAATGAAAATAAATATCGTCCGAAAACCATATGCTACCGAAATATTGTTCACTTGGCAATTTCTCAGAACACCCTACCTACACCCCAATAACCGCCTATCTAGCAACTGTATAGCAAAAACCGGTCAGCTTAGCAAAAACAATTAAAAAAACTCCCTTCTAAATCAATTAAAAGTGGTTATTCATTAGAGAAGCCATATTTCATAATCCTTCATAAGAACGTCATGTTCTTCCGCAGTAAGTAATAAATCAGAGACTCTCTGCTCACAGGCTGGTGACCCATGGTGAGTTTGATTAATTTCTCTGCTCTTAACGCATTCTGTTATCAGTGAGGAACAGGACATCTGCTCTTAGCTGGCTTTAGAAAGGCCAGATAGCCCGGGATGTAAGTCTCTCAGTGTTGATGTGGGAGAGACAAATCTCCTCATCAGAGTGCTCTGAACTGCTAGGTCACATGCAGAGGTGCAGAAATAGGTCTAATTCACACCTGGAGAGAACAGTGACTGTGTGAAAATCACTGCTGGAGTCTGGAATTCACTGATGAGATTTTGAAATTAATTTATATTATCATTGTCTAAGAAGATGCAACAATGATCACAGGATGACAAAAGTGTTAATGTGCCAAGAATAAAAACAACACATTTTTCTATTTTAGCACTAGTTTATGGGAAAGTTAAAAGGTAAAACTTTCTGCTCTTTTTAATATCATTATAACATTGTGTTTGAGCAAAGACTGCTTTATCACAAAGATGTGATTATTACAAATGTTTTTCAAAATGCACAATAATGAACGAACATTTTGGGGAAATTTCTATTATAGTATAATATAATATAATAGTAATATTAGGTAAATAATATTATAATATATATATATATATATATATATACTTAAATACTTATACTAACTTAAATATACTTGAGCTGTGGAATTCTCGATGTGGTGATATGAAGCATCTTTTAGAATTTCTGTGGTGTTATGAATTATGGATTATTCGAAGGAAACTTTGCAAGAATGTGTCCAGCAGGACGTGGTTTTCTCACAGCACAAAACATCCCCATGGTCCATTTGAATGAAAGAAGCACAGGCTGTTACAGTCTTGAAGTCACAGTGTTTACATCATTGTTTGTTTATTCAGTCTCTTCGCCAGCTATCTCATTTACCAAAAGCCTTTTATTGAATACGCTGCCAGTGTGTCTTCAGCAAGGTGAAAGAGATCAATTCTCACTCTTGAGTGTTCTCACTTCAGCCCAAGAAACAAGCACTTCTGTCAAACAGTACTGGAATATTTATGCATGACGATCGTAGTCTATGGCAGACAGCAAGCTGAAGGCTGCCCAGAAAGGATGAGAGAAAGTGAACGAGGAAGAGAGAGAGATAGAGTGAGAGACATTGATAGAACTGGAGCATCTTTCCCGTATCTGGTTGGAGCCTGAGGCCTGCTGGAGGGTTTTTGCCAATAATGAAACCTTGAGCTGGCATCAGGTGTCACTCACAGTATATCAATTGTAGTGATGTCACTAGAGGAGGACTGTTGTCCCCATTGGTGTGTAGAGGATCATTTAGAGCCAGGCCTGAATGAAAAAAAAACTCAACTCAGTTTTTACACTCAATGCTACATAGTTGCTAGGGTGTTGCTAAACTAACAAAATAACTGACTACCATTTGGTAGACAAAAGTTGATTTATAGTTAGTCACTATAAAAATGTCATCAATATTGAGTTACTGCACTTACAGTCTAGACATATTGTCAATTATTTGTTTTTTTGCTCTGCCAAAAAAAAAAAGTTTACAGCAGAAGAAACCATTGCACATCTCAGAGCAACACAGTAGTGTTTTTTCATTCCTGAATGAATAAGTGTTTTTGAACAAATCAATTGAATGAATGATTCAATGACTCACTCTTAAAGACAGTAGCTTTGTCTAAAACAGTGTGCTTCTATACTATATATAAATGTGCGTGATATATAGTCATTTCTTTGTTCTTCATTTTTCAGAACTATAGTTTAAGAACCTTGCTGTATTTTTGTGTAATTAATTAAAGGGGTGGCTGATTATGATTTCACTTTTCTAGTTAGTGTTGCTGTTTGAGCATAAACAACATCTGCAAAGTTACAACGCTCAAAGTTCAAAGCAAAGGAAGATATTTGCTTTTAAAGAAATAGTTTTTTAAGGACTACAACAAATTCATCAACTAACCATTCAACAACTAACCATTCTACATGTTGTTACTTCTTTTTGAGTCTCTCCATCATTGTCCGACTCCAGTTTAAACATAAAAGGCAGAACAGTTTCTGACATTTTAGTGCTTGTCTGCGTAATTGGAGCTGCTAACACACACACACACACACACACACACACACACACACACACACACACACACACACACACACACACACACACACACACACACACACACACACACACAGGAGCTGTTGAAGCTCCGCCCTCTGTGCCGGGAGCACCTTATCATTTGCATTTAAAGTGACACACACGAAACAACGCGTTTTTACTGACATTCAAAAAGGGACAAATTTAACATGCTGTAAAAAATTATCTGTGAGGTATTTTTGAGCTAAAACTTCACATACACACTGGGGACAACAGAGACTTATTTTACATATTGTAAAAAGGGGGATTATACCACCATTTAAGAGAAAGTGCACCGCCATCTTACTCAGACGAAAGTGACTTGAACGCACCTGCCGTCGTAAACACGACTTCCCACCTCGTCGTCAGTATGAACTTCCCAGGAGGACTTGAACGACCCTACTCTGAAGTAGGAGCTAAATTAGTTGCTAGTTCCCGCAGTGCAAACACGCCAAAATCCGGGTACTTCCGCCAATAGTTCTAGGAACCATGAAAAGGTACCTCTGGTGCGAAAGCCCCTATATTTGGGTGCAGGGATTTAGTTACCGAATCAATCAGGGTTTTTGAATGAATCAGTTGAGTGATTCAAATGACTCATTCATAAAGATAGCCTTCTTATCGCAAAGTACTGGTGTAAACAACCTGCAGATAAGGTCACTGAAAATCTCTTGACAGTCTGTCTGGAACATAAAAACACAGACAAGCGGAGTAATACAAATTCCCAGTCCTTTTGAACTAAATATTAGCACTCTTGGAACACTTAATAAAATCCAAGTACCGGAACTTCCTGTATTATTGTATTGTGTTAATTATATTTTTAGCATCAAAAAGCTTTTAGATAAATTCTAGAAGTAGATTGTGACTTATGATTGGGGATTTTCCTAAGCCTTTAAACCAGGTGCAATATACACAGGTGTTTAAATGACTCAAGCATTACTCGCATGAACCAACCCTCTTCCACTCACGGGCTCAATCGTGTCTGTGGTTACAGGGCTGACTGTCTGAAACCACATGATAAGCTCAGTGAGTACCAGAAACCGTCAGAAAAGTCAATCATATGCAACAATATTTGTGTAATGAAGTTTCAGAAATTGAACACCCAAGTCATTGCCCTAACTGGTATATGTTTGTGTGACTGGTTTTGAAGGTGACCCTGAAAATGACTAATGTAGCAGTCATTTTGTTCCCCGAAAAGCTCATTCAGACAGCCGCAGCACGGAAAGCCCTGCTAGGTTTGAGTTACCGTAAGGAAGGACACAGCTTGGATCCGAAGTTTTGTCATTGCAGACGAGCAGGAGATGTGCAGAGCTCATGTGTCGCTTTAAAAACAAAAGCCAGATCCAAATGCACAGTCGGCCACTGCGACAGAAAACAAAATGGGATGTTTAAAGTCCAAACACAGCCTGTGTTGAGGCTGTACACACACCGCCGGGCCTGGAGATTTATTGTCATAACATTAGTGGCGGCATCAGCTGTATGTGAAGAACCCTACTGTGAATGTCAAACCGTGTGGTGATCGCAAGCTCTGCTGTAATATTTAGAACCCCACATGCCTTTTTTTGTAAAAGACTTGAACCGGTTAAAGTATTCACTGGGTGTGTTGAAAGTCCAGAAAACATTCTTTAGTGAAAAAATATTTGTAGAATGCAATGGGACTGGCATTATCAGTGGTAAATTGGTATATGAAGTCAGAAAAGTCTGCAGGCCTGTAATGAGTCACTGATGCAGCTGGTGGTTTGAAGGAACAGGTCTTTACAGCTCATAATCAGACACTCTCCCACTGCTCTCCTTCCTATCCGTTGTCACGGTGGGCTGGAGAAGGACAGAGGGGACTTCAATTTTTTAAGTTGCATGAGGGTATCAGAATCTGTCTTAACTCGATCAGAGGATAATCAATATCTTATATTTACTAATAATGATATTTAGAATTTTTAACAGGCACTCTCATCCTGGGGTGCGTTTCCCGAAAGCATCGTTATTCAACTATGATCGCAATTTCCATTGAACTCTATTGGTAACGATGGAACTTGCGACCATAGTTGGCTAACGATGCTTTCGGGAAAAGCACCCCAGATCGATTTAGAATGGCCTTAGCCTGTTTTTCCTAAAGATTGTACACTACCAAGTAGTTGATCGGAAGGAAACTTCTCCATTAACTTAATGTCTGTAGACAACATGGCATATAGGCGAAGGAAAAGCGCTTTTACAGTAATCCAATCATATTCCTTCTGGTAACTTAGGGTTATTTGCTAGAAGTTTATGTGTTTGTACTTTAGGTTTGAAATCCCTTTGAGGGAAAGTATAAAAGTAAAAACCCATTCTGTCTGTTCTACGCTATTAAGGGATAGTTCACCCAAAAATGGAAATTAGCCCATTTACTCACCCTCAAGTCATCTTAGGTGTATATGACATTCTTCTTTCAGACGAATACAATCGGAGTTATATTAAAAAATGTCCTGGCTCTTCCAAGTATTTGTCTTAGCAACATGCTAACATCACACATTTCGGAATCAATTGTAAATGTTTGCACTTTTCCGCTAATTATGTGATGCTAGTGACCCTTAAAGCCTAAATGTAGTCTGTTTTTTACTCGTGCGTTAGGTTATGCGTACAGTTTACATGATGTGCATTCCATCATCAGCATAGTATATGCGCACTGCGCAGCCCAGTATTCCTAATTGCGCATACTCTGTACACTCAGCGTGCACATTTGGCAATTTTTTTGGCCTAATTAGCTGGTCAACAAGGTAGCAACATATTGGCCCAAAGAAACTGAAGAAACGGAACAATGTTCTACTAGTGATCACAACAACAACAGATGCCTGCTTTGAAGAGCAATTGTGTGTGAGGGGCTGATACTGGACGAAGATGAAACATTCTGGTGCGCAGGTGTCAAGCACCTTTGTTCGCACATGGTTGCATGCTATCAAATGCATACTTTAAAAGACTCTACATTCTCTAAGCGTTCACGACTAAACTGAAGTATATTTTGGGCTTAAGACATTGCTGTCTATGTTGAACATCTCAGATCATTTTAGTGTCAGGAAGGATGTTGGTTTAGAAGACATCTGACTATTTTTATGGTATACAGTGAGGCAACTAGTTTTTGGAAAACAGCTTTTTTTTTATGTTCAGGTCCTGACTACTACATTAGATATCAAGCTGAAGCTAATAGGAATCTGGACTCCCTGCGTTTGAACTGGAGTTAGCAGTTTTTACTAATGCATATACGGTATTCCACATTTGTGGTCTCGCTTGTATTTATCAAGTGCTAATTTATTGAAGCAGGTGTAGCCATTCATCAAACTGAATAGGCAATAGACATACAGCATAAACAGATGCCCTTTCCCTGCTCTCCCAGCCAGGTATAAGAAACTGTGGTTTCAATATTGACTGGAATCTCCTCAGCATGACCTTCAGATATCCATTATCCTTATTACCCTGTATCTAATTACCATGCCTGTTGTTGTGACCTGGGCAGTGCTCCAAGTCTACTCAAGCACATGAGCGCTAAGATCTGCTAGAGTGCATCTCCAGGTCTTCCTTTTGTTATTGTGATGTGATGTCGCCACATGGCCCCAGTTCTGGACTAGCTTTAGGGTGATAGCGTACCACTGCCTCACTTCCTGTCCCATTGTGTCCTTCCTATCGAGATACAATAGGTCACTTACAGAGAAAGCTCTCAAGCTAACTATCGTAGACTGCACTAAAACAAATCAGTTATGAATAAATTATTCATAAGAAGGCATTGACTATGTAATACTATGTGGCTATTCTTGGCGACAGTCTCTGTTTGAAGAAATTGCGCTGGATAACTTTAACTAGTTGTGGGAAGACGTTCACCCACGAGGGAGTCTCGAAAAAAGCTCCAGGTGTTGATTACAAACACGTTGGCACGCTGACTAGCATCCCGACATTTTACGACATGTCTGTACTTGTAAATTACACATTTTCCCTGAAGACAAACTATTTCGAGTTTGTAACATCATCACTGCATGAGTGAATTACATGCTTGCTTGTTTTTATCTTTTATGCTTTGCCCCTGGAGAGGATGACAACTAGGAGTTTGATGGAATTAAGAGGAAGTTCTGGGTTTTTGTATTTAAGTTTCCATCAGGCACTATCAGGGTCTTTTTGTCTTGCCATACAATAACAATGAACAGAGTGTGGAAAAGACTCCTTAAAACAATAAATAGACTATATTGTGTGTCAGTGGTTGAACAAAGTAGATGTGAATAGGTGGACTGTAACTGATAATGATGGAATACAAGATGCCACAATCTGGAAGAAAGAAAGCAACAATAGGAAAGAACAATATGGAGGGAATAAAAGCACAATACTGCAACTGCAAAGAATATTAGGCTTACGTGTGTGTAGACCTTAATAAACTTTTTCATTATTCCATTATTCCAAGTCCACATAGAATTTAGTGGCTTATGGATTATTTAAGTTTTGGTGTAGACAATATTGACTTTCTGTTTGTAGCTCATGTGGAGAACGAGGAGCAATACACTCAAGCTCTGGAGAAGTTCGGAGAGAATATTGTGTACAGAGATGATCCTGACCTGGGATCAGCGTTCCTGAAGTTCTCAGTCTTCACCAAGGAACTCACAGCGCTATTCAAGAACCTGGTGAGGACACTTATTTTGCATTTATGTGATTTTTATGTAGAGCAAATTGGTTTCAAACATCTAACCTTTCAGCTGTTAATGTGCTTGGACCTCTGGGCCCAAAAGCTGATCTTGAGTCATTGGTCTACAGGGTGGATCAACTTTCATGAAGGTGTTTTAGCAATTACTGGTATTTTTACCTCAAATAAGTTGAGCTTAACATTTGTCAGTCATTCTGTAATTTATGATTTGGAATATTTTCTTTTCTATTTTTTGCAAACCTAATGAATAATTCCTCTAACGTTGTGTTTGTATGAATACTACTTAAACCCTCTGATTTTTCTCCCGCTGCAATTGACTGTTTTATTTCCTCGCCGCCTTGTGTCTTTATCTCTGATTGCACAATTACACAGCTGGGAAGACAGACATTTGTCTAACGCTGTGCTTTCGCTCTCTAGTTTCAGAACATGAATAACATCATTACCTTTCCATTGGACAGTCTGCTGAAGGGAGATCTGAAAGGGGTTAAAGGGGTAAGTTAATTACTTTAAGTATATAAATGCTTTTTCTCTGCTTTTTGGCAGTTTATCAGCAGCATATTGATCAGTGCTTGTCTCAAGGTGTTTTAGGCACATGCTAGTCAGCCAATACACAGTGGATGGATAATATTCCTTGGCATGAAGATCTTTAGTTTCATGCGCAATCACATTACTTTTTGCAAGAATTTACACCATCATTCCCTTCGTTTTTGTGCATTTTATTTGTTACGTTTTGTCAGAAATTGACAACTCCGTCATTGAAAATCTGTGTTGTTGTTGTTCTTTTTTGGACATTTTATTAGCAATCCAACTTTTAAACATAATGTTCTCCAATGCTGTTGGTTGAATATGTTTGGCGGAAAGTTTAATACCAGTCTTAGACCCCTGTATGTCTGTTTATGCTCATATGAACACGCATGAGCGAAAGACAGCTGGTAGCAGCTCTCTACTGAACTGATTCTCAGAATGTTCTTTTAGGCCTCCTCATTGTATTAATGTCCACTGTGATCTCCTGACCTTCTCTGCACCACGTGACTCTGTCTTGTTAGCTCTAGGGGGGAATCTGATGTGATTTACTCCTAATGAGGCGCTTCACTCAGCTCCCTGTCTCGTTTCCCTGGTGACCTCTCTCTCTCTCTCTCTCTCTCTCTCTCTCTCTCTCTCTCTCTCTCTCTCTCCTCTCTCTCTCTCTCTCTCTCTCTCTCTCTCTCTGTGATGAGGTTGAAAAGACATTCCGCTTGGGTGATGTGATTCCTTAAGTGTATGTGCAATTTGTACTATGTGTAATGTGTAGTTAAAAATGAAAGGACAGTTAATGGTTTAAGTGAATCAGTGAGACCCCTACAGACTTTATTGGGCCTTAATAGTGACTTATTGTAATGTGTTACACAGTGACCTAAGCGTTTCTCTCCATCTGAGGTAGCATTCACAACATCACTGCCTCTCAGCACGATTTCTCATACTGAAGGCCTGTTCACGCCAAGACGAAATGTGTTGATTTAAAAATTTGCTGTGCAGAAGCATCACATTCTCATATAAATCCACCTCAGATGAAGATGTAATTCCTGCTTTGTGTCAGTTTTTTTGTTGAGGTGATTGAGAAAATACCGGCGGCTGCCTCGATTAACCTGCAGTTATGGAATGCTAATGGTCTCAGAAGGGTTTGCATCAGGATTGTGCTTGATTCTGAGCGCAGTAGGGGACTGCCGCTAATGGGTGGAGATTACAGGCCTTGTCTTGGGCCATCATTCCAGTCATTAACCTGAACCTGTGCCTCATTAACCCGTCAACAAATGGATCTTTGAAATAAAGTGTCTTTGGTGTCATTACAAGGTCATCTGTTTTGTCACCCGTCTTTGGATCCACAGTCTGTTAAATATTTGTAAAAATGAATGCTGTACAAAGTGTTCACTGGATACATAATGTTAATGAATTCAACCTTGATGTAAATGTTACGGTTTGTAATATGTCAGAAAGCTTGACCCCCAACGTTCCCTGTTCCTGACCCTGAGTTGCATGTTTTCAGAATAGCTGAGGGAGGCGGAATTGCAATCCTCATAAAACAGGCACACAGACAAGCTGACATCATGCCAAAACCCCTCAACTTGATGATGCTGCTGTCTTTTCCTCAGCCGCATCTATTGTCTTACAGTGTTGTGTTTGTGAATGACACATCCTCTGTTCAGTCAGTCCACTGAGTTTGCTGGAGTAGACGGTTTTGTGGGCCTCAGAGGGAGTGATGTCAGCGTTGAAGCCCGCTGAGCTGTGAAACCCACCCACTCAAGCTTTTTTAGACCCCTCTGGCTGATAGATGATGTGGTCTCAAAGTCCAGGTGATGGCATTGTGACTCAGCTTGTTAGAGGCATGTTCCCTGGTGCTGTGTGGTGAGGTATGATGATTTATAGTTCAGCTCAAAACGGTGTTTAATGTCACTGGCATTCAGAAATGTGCATCTCTCTCTCTCTCTCTCTCTCTCTCTCTCTCTCTCTCTCTCTCTCTCTCTCTCTCTCTCTCTCTCTCTCTCTCTCTCTCTCCTCTCTCTCTCTCTCTCTCTCTCTCTCTCTCTCTCTCCTCTCTCTCTCTCTCTCCTCTCTCCTCTCTCTCTCTCTCTCTCTCTCTCTCTCTCTCTCTCTCTCTCTCTCTCTCTCTCTCTCCTCCCTTTCTCTCTCTCCCCCTCCCTTTTCTATGTTCATGAGTGAATTGGCTGAATTGCTGAAAGGTCATTCTCTTAATCGAATCCTGAAGTTGCCCTTTTGGTTATTGAGATCTTTCCTGTAATGAGCCATGAAGATATCTCTATTTCAAACCTCAAGAATGTTCTTAAAAAGCAGCAGCAGACTAGACCTGCATCTAACCACCATTTTAGTATTCGATTAATCTGTCGATTATTTATTTTATTAATCAGTTATTTCACATCTCGCACAATGCTCCTCCTTCAAACAATGTGTCTTATAGGGCTGGGATGGTTAGCGCATTACCGCAATACCGTGGTCATGTGACGCCTACCGTGGGTCTAAGCAAGTCACCGTCATCACCGCAAAAAAACAAAACATTGCCCTGCCCATGTGTGCACGTTGTGTCCAATGAAATGGATTAATTGATTCTAATGGCATGGATTATGTCTAATGACATTGTGTCTTACATGGATTCAAGGTTTTCTAAACAAAACGTATCAAAAGATGGAGCAAATCCGACCTTTCGCGAGTTGTGGAGAAAGTAGTAGCCTATTGACTGTTTTATCCCCAGAATATCAGCAGTGAACTCCGTCTCCGATCGGCGCACAGGGACAAAAATAAATAAATAGCTTAAATAAAACGCACATCGACAAAACTGACCTGACTAGGCTACTGTACAATTGTATTATTTCGTTTTGAATTTGTTTAAAAGTAGGCATTTCAAGCTTTCTATTTATTTCTCATGTCTGTGAGGCAAGTAGCCTACACGCTGAGTTTCGTTTCATTTATGAGACGAACTCCGGTCTCAGTATTTAACGCGGTTTACCGCGGGAATTTCTTGCTTTTCAACCGCGGTTAGAAAAAATCCATACCGTCCCAGCCCTAGTGTCTAATATAATCATCTTACAAAACAATGTCAGGGTCACAATGGGATGCTGGTGGAGGAAAACATTTTCTGACTTGCTCCTCCAAAATACCCCAAAGTGGCTCAAGAATTTTAGATCTGGTGACTAATTTTAGATCTGGTGACTCTGCAGCCCATGGGAAATGTTCAACTTCACTTTCATGTTCATCAAACCATTCTGTCACAAGTCTTGCTGTGTGAATTGGTGCATTATCATGCTGATACCTGGCACCACCTTTAGTGTACAATGTTTGAAACATTAGGTACACATGGTCCTCCAGTATGGTTCTGTAGTCGCTGGCAGTGACAGTAGGGGATGCCATGATATTGTAGCCCAGCAAATGAGCTAAACGAGCCAGCGAACTGCACACCAACAATTTGTTCTCTTTTGAAGTCTCCCATTTTTGTTATGTGGATTGCAATATTTTATGTACATCTGTGCTTATCCTCTGCTCATTCAACCTTCACATCTGCTCTTACTGATGGAATGTGAAAGACTGGCCACCAGGCCGCGCATATATAGGCATGAAACCTCCAACATTGGCCAGAGTTTCAGTTTCATTGTTCTCAACCCCTATATAGACATAACATTTATGTAATTTGAATGAAAAAATTGCCACATCACATGCCCCTGTTTGAATGGCCACGACACTTCCTGTCTCTTCTAATTCATATTACAATGATTCAAGTTTGGAGGGATGTTCTTGAACTAATTTTTCTTGTCAAACTCCTCTTACTGAGACATTTTGCTGGCACAGATGAGACTGTTTTCCCGCACAACTCAAGCTGCGTGTAACATCTGTTATGGAAGCGCATTAGCGGAGTGCATAGGACTCTTAGGAAGTTCCTCTACAAACACAGCCTTCTGTTATTAGTATAAACCCTCAGTAGAGCTGCTGCAGAACGCTCTGTTTGTACAAGCAGAGAATTTCCCTAAAGCTTTCAGATGATGTCATTACAAAAAGCTGCCACTGGCATTACATCAGGTACTTTCTTTATGAGCATGACATCATGCGTGATGATGCACACTGAGTTTGGCAAATGAGTGGTGATTTTATGCCACTATTCTGCTAATCTAAGTCTCAAACGGCATTGCCAGTTTTGTGCAAAACACAAGCTCCAATCTGATTGTCTGGCTGATGCATCCAGTCTAAACAATCTTGATCATTTGCGTTAATGTTCCTCAATGCATACAACACAACCAATGAGCTAACATCGAATTGTATGGCAATGCTGAAGATCATGATGATCAGAGAAAAAAAACATTGCATGAAATTCTACAACCTGGACCAGACATTATGCTGATAGTGAAACGTCTAGCTCTGTGAGACAACGCTGTTGCTCAGGCCCGTTTTCTCTTTAGTTATTTGGGTTACACTGCGGAAGTCAAAATGAAAGTTGAGTCATACGTTTGTCTGATGAAAATCCCTTCTCTCTCTCTCTCTCTCTCTCTCTCTCTCTCTCTCTCTCTTGCAGGATCTCAAGAAGCCCTTTGATAAAGCCTGGAAAGACTATGAGACTAAAGTGTAAGACATTTTCAAATAATCTAAAACCATTGATTGATTTCTGTCACGCGTGTTTGCTTATGTTTATATCTTAGTCTGAAAATTAATCAAATTGAAGGGAAGCATCAGTTTCCCGATTGTCAAAATGAGGGATCAGTGCCGCCCAGCACTCTGGATAATGAGCTGTCATTGTGACCACCTCACTTCCTGTACTCCTATCCTATGCTATCACACTGATTGTTCTGCATGCCACAATGTATGACATTTATAGAGCACTTCTTATATATTTCCCAAGCTGCAAGGGACATTCTTTACTGAAAGGGTAATATATTTTCTTATAACACATCATTTGATTAATTGATTTACCTTTAAAGGCAGGTGCTTTTTATGGTCCTGTCTTTATAAATATCATTGCTGTTTTCCATCATCGGCAGTTTGGCTTAGTCAAATACATGTTTCACTTGCCCATCACTGGATATAATCTCCGGTGTCTGATTGTGATCGATACCTTCATGTTTCCAGACAGAAAGAAACAAAACCAACCCCTAATGTGACACTGGCCCTAACTCCATTAAACTGGTTTTCATCGTCACCACCGCTACAGTTTGAGTTCTCTTCAATCTCTGTGTCTGTGCAAAGCTTTCGGCTTTCTCGCAAATTGCAGTTTGCGTGTCAAGCTTCATTAGTGCAAATATCCTGCTGATGAGTATGCTAGAGATCTCGCTGTGTTTGTGTAATAGTCAGAGAATCTGAAAAAAAAATCTGGTGGCTCGAGAGAGCAGGTGAACAGCAGGAAACATCTAATCACGATTCATATTTACTTCGTTTGCGTGTTTCTTTCTCCCAAAGATGAAAGCAACACTCCACCATTTTATGTTAATTTATTTTTAACTGGTTTGATATTGAACATGATTTGTTTTCAGTAAAAATGGTGGACTGTTCTTTACAGTCACCCGTGGAAGTGATGTGCTGGCATGAGGGAGTCTGTTCAGACTAATTTCTTCCATCTGTCAGATGTACAGGTGCAATACCTCATTGTAAGTAATCATTGTCGGGAAAGCTACTTTGAAAAACGTTAACTATATATGTTTTAAAACTTTTTATGCCTTTATTGGATAGAATTTGAATTAGGGATGGGACGATTACCGGTTTCACGATAAACCACGATAAAATGTACTGACGGTTAGTATTATCGTTTAAAATTTAATTATCATTAAAACCGTGTTTGATTATCGCGATTTTAATAACACACTGTAAATCCTGTCCAGACAGCAACAGTCTGACGCAGGCGCAGCGAGCAATGTTTTTTTTTTTTATTATTCGAGAAGGAATGGCCAATGGCGGAAGGCAGTGACCGTGCTCGGGAGATTTTCCAGCCTTTAAGAGGACCAAATCTGAGGTGTGGTCATATTTGGGTTTTTACAAAAGTCCTGAGGGAAACTTGATCGAGGATCGTCACCCTGTCTGGAGAACAAAAAGTCGCTGCAATAGAAACACTTAAAATCTGCTGAGTCGTCTTGTGTGACCATCACCCAGTGTTGTATAGCGAACTCAAGGCAAGTTAACTTTGACCTCAATACCAAAACTACGTCTGGGAAATAATTGGGCACAAAATGTTGTTTTGAGTTGAAAGATTTTATCTCACTCACTTGAAATAGAGGTGAAGCTTCCGCGAAGAAAAGTTCGCAGCAAGTGACTTGAGCCAAAGACGAACGAACAACTTCAAACCAGAATATAATTAAGAGTGACATTTTAAGGGATAGTAATGTATAATTTCATTGTACACTTATTACACCGATTGGGAGGCTGGTGGTGGTGTAATGGTGTGGGGATGTTTTCTTGGCACACTTTAGGCCCTTAGTGCCAATTGGGCATCGTTTAAATGCCACGGCCTACCTGAGCATTGCTTCTGACCATGTCCATCCCTTTATGGCCACCATGTACCCATCCTCTGATGGCTACTTCCAGCAGGATAATGCACCATGTCACAAAGCTCGAATCATTTCAAATTGGTTTCTTGAACATGACAATGAGTTCACTGTACTAAAATGGGCCCCACAGTCACCAGATCTCAACCCAATAGAGCATCTTTGGGATGTGGTGGAACGGGAGCTTTGTACCCTGGATGTGCATCCCACAAATCTCCATCAACTGCAAGATGCTATCCTATCAATATGGGCCAACATTTCTAAAGAATGCTTTCAGCACCTTGTTGAATCAATGCCACGTAGATTTAAGGCAGTTCTGAAGGCGAAAAGGGGTCAATAACCCAATTTTTTTTTAATCAAAGATGGATTAAAAAATATTAAATAAGCTTTAATATTTAAATTTTTTATTGTTACCTGGCTTTTGCAATGAAAATAGCCACACACACACAAAAACGTTTGGCTGCAAAAAAAAAAAAAGAAGAAAAAAAGAAAACCTTGCAATGCAAGGACTTGTGGAAACATTGAGTGGTGCAAAATAGTCAGCAAGTTTCTGAAACGATTCATTGAATTAAAGTAAGTGTTAGAACAGGTTCACTAAAGTGAATCAGACTTGACAGTGGTATTTGAAAGAGACAGTTTTTACGTAATACTGCAAGCAAAATAATTTTACAAAAAAATACTCCTTTTCTGGTTTGAAATTTTACAGGTTTCTGGAAAAGCTTCATTATTTTAAACAGCTGATCTTCTGTAACACTATCAAAAAGTGTATATAAAGGAATAGTTTGACAAAAAACTTTTTTACTCACCCTCATGCTCTAACAAAGCTGTATGACCTTCTTACTTCTGTGAAACACAAGATATTTTGAAGAACATTGGGAACCAAATAACATTGAACCCCATTGATTTTCATTGCACGAAATAAAAACCAAACTAAACTGATACGGTACATTTTTAAAAAATAACATCTTTTGTGTTCTGCACAGGATAGAAGTGCGTAGAGTTTTGTAATGACATGAGGGTGAGTAGTTTTTTTCGTTTGGCTAAACAATCCCTTCAACCATTTACACGACACCATTTTCAACTAAATACAGAAAACGTATGCATTTTGGCTGTTCATTTACACAACAACAGCTTTTTGGGAATAATACCATTATCGTCTCAAAAAAACTAAAATTTGTAAAACCGGTGACATCATGTGCATGCATTTCCAATGTTTCTTTACAAAGTGACATCTCCAACTACTGGCCTGGCATGCATAGTACAGCGTTTTTAGTCGTTTTCACGGATCCATGCGAACGGGGATAATTTTTACAATGTTATCGTCTGTACGCAAAAAACGCAAAGGAAGAACTTTTCGATGTTTAGTTCATCAGTCGTGTAAACATCCTAAAATTTATTTTTATTTTTTAGGTGATAGAAAAAAACAAAACCTTTCAAGTTAATAGTCTGGCTTCTCCCTATCACTAAATACAGAAATCAAAATTGTTGTCAGAGGCAGCTTCTCATGCTAACACATCACTTCATTCAGCGCTTGATGCATTTTATCACAATCCTTTTTTGCCTTTACCTTTTCTAGTTTCACTAACTAGAAATGGTTTGTACTGGAAATGGCTTCTAGTGTTCAGCCATCTCCTGATCACATCTCCACGCTAGGCTTGAAACTCTGAAAGCAGAGGTTCCAGAAATGGCCAGCCTGCTTCACGATCGGCCGCTGAAGCTGAGAGCGTATAAAAGCCTAAACCAAACGCATGGGGCTCTCTCTGGAATCCTTCCCAACAGAGGAAATGCTGCATCCGTAACGCGGGGTACAATATGCCGCTGGAGCATATGGAAAAGAATGCCCTGCTGCATGAGTGTTTCCTGTGCGTGTGTTTGTATTTGTGTATCCGAATTTTTAAGGTCATCTGTGTGTTTCGCGCAGTTCTAAAATAGAGAAGGAGAAAAAAGAGCACGCCCGACAGCATGGAATGATCCGGACTGAGATCAGTGGAGCGGAGATAGCAGAGGAGATGGAAAAGGAGCGCCGTTTCTTTCAGCTTCAGATGTGTGAGGTCAGAAGAGACTAATTTCATTGGAGAATCCTGTTATGGTGCTGTAATAGGCTCTTCCTGTGCAGTGTGTGCTTCAGTCTCCTCCATTGGTTTGTTACAGTACCTCCTCAAAGTCAACGAAATCAAGATCAAGAAAGGTGTCGACCTGCTCCAGAATCTCATCAAATACTTTCATGCACAGTGCAAGTAAGTCTGGCCACATGCCAACGTTTGTATTGAACAATGGCCATCATAAGGGCCGGTTCACACAGAACACTGCGCTACTTTTCTATTGTTTTTCTATGTGGACACGTGCAAGACGGTAGAGGTCTTCACGGGTCCACTTGGATCCGAAAACCCGAGGTCCGACCCGAGACCCGAGCGGGTTCGGGTCCAAAACTCCGACGAGTGTCTGGGACACGGGTCGGGTTCGGTATTAGTGGCCTCGGGTCTCGGGTAATATAAATAAAATACGCTTTTTCCAAATGGACCCGAGAAGACCCGAATTCTTTTAAACTATGTTGGGCATTTAAGAAAATTGCAGTATTTAAAACAACTCTATGACACCGTTCTCTCACTTTTTCTAAGTGAGAGAGCGATTCCGCGCTTCTACGTGCAAATGGGCTATAAGCATAAGCACGGTTGCCTCCGCATTTATTTACTCAGTTGCTCGCGCCACATAAACCAACCCCTTCCTTTGCCAAGAAGAACTAGTGCGCCATCATGTGGATGGATGTTTGACTAAATGCAAGTATTTGAATTGTCGTTAAGCCAGGCCTGTCAATCAATTTTAAAAAATCGCGACACTGTCAGAAAAGCATGATAACAGAAATTGCGAAAAATGTCAGGGAAAACGAATGGTGGTTCTAATCATCATATGGTCCGGTAAATAACATTATGCCAAATTTTATAGGACGTAATGGGTTTAGCACCTCAGCACGCTTGCGCGTCTATGTTAAGTGCATTTTTGAGAAACGCAGGGCTGCAGGCTGTGCACAATGTAAATGACGTTTACGTTGGGGTCCAGTCGGGTTCTAAAGGAAATGGCGTCGGGTCGGGTCGGACTCGGGTCTAATTTTATCGGGTCTATCTCGGGACGGGTTTTTCTTAAAAAAAAAAAAATGTATGCACGTCGGGTTCGGGTAAGTAGTGATTCGGGTCGATTCGGGTCGGGTGCAGTTTTTAGGACCCGAGAAGACCTCTACAAGACGGACATATTTAACCATTGCATTTGCGTCTCGCATCTTTTGCAGTCTCGCGCGTGACGCATTCTAAAAATGTCAAATTAAGTTGTTCATCTTTAAAAAAAAAACGTGTCTCAGACTCCCACCCTGCGACAACTCATTCTGGGAAATGCCCCCCCCCCCCCCCCCCCCCCCCCCCAATTATATATATATATATATATATATATATATATATATATATATATATATATATATATATATACTACATTATATTGTGATAATGCGATACCATGTGTAAATGAAAATGCGTCCTGGCTGACCACTTGTGATTGGTTTGCTGAAAATAATTCTTAGTGGAAACAGGGTTTCTCTCTCCTTCGCTTGATTTACGGGGTATTGTATTTAATTTGCTGGCGTCAGGGAGCCGCTGTCAATATGCAGGAGACTCCCGGGAGGCAGGGTATCTGGTGTTTCAAGAGCTTGCTTTTTTTTCTGTTCCACTGATTTCACTGTTCCACTGTATTCTGTGTGTACCGGCCCTGAGACACTATTTTGGGGGCAATAAAAGGTGCAAAATGTAATTTTTAGGTAGGCATCTTTATACTTATTATTTATATTTTAAGGGGTGTTTAAAGCAATTAAAGGGATAGTTCAATCAGAAATGAAACTCATTTACCATGTATTCATCCACATGTGGTTCCAAACCTCTATGACTTTCTTTGTTCTGTGGAACACAAACAAAAATATTCTGAGCAATGTTCTAAAGAGTGTTTTTTTTTTGTGTGTCTATACATTGTCAAAGTCAATTGAGTCCAGTGTTGTTTTAATAGATATTTTTTTAACTGAAATGGAGCTTGTGTTTAATTATTTAGAAAATAACTGGCATTGTGTCTTCTGTCATAGCTTCTTTCAGGATGGTCTCAAAGCAGTGGACAACCTCAAGCCCTCAATAGAAAAACTCGCCACAGACTTGCACTCGGTGAGATATTCACAGCTGAAGTATTGACATACAGGGCCCTAACGTGGCTCACACAACTGATCTCAAGATCAGTTCTCATTTTTAACTTCTGTTTCCACTTCTGATTATGTCTTCAGATCAAACAGGTACAAGATGAAGAACGCAGGCAGCTAACCCAGTTACGGGACGTGCTAAAGACATCTCTGCAAGTGGAGCAGAAGGAGGTTAGTCTTTTCTCAAATCAAATCTCTCACAATGCACAGCAATAGAAAAACTATTCACAGTGCTCTGTGTTGTGTTTGATGTGTATCGATTAAAATGTTTTACTTCTGCTCAGCTCTTCTCTCATTAAATATCGCATTGAACCTGGTGATCAACCTCTACCGCATCATCTTCCTGCCAATTTTCTCACCCTTAAGCCGTGTGTCCACCAAAGCGTTTTTCCACGCGCTGGCGTATGTTTTCAATTGTTTTCAATGGGAGCGCCGCGTTTTTTAAACGCCATGAGCGTAACGAGGCGCTGAGCAGTTTTTTCACGTTGAAGCGCTGAGCGCCCGGCGTTTTTTACTGGTCGCCGAGAGTTGAAAAATGTTCAACTTTGGGTAAAACGTAGCGCTCATCACTGTCACTTTTTACCCAGCCGGCCAATCACAGTGGAGGAGGGGCGGGACTAACACCACACTGTCACAACAATAGGGACTTTAAGCAACAGCCTCTGGTGGAACGGCAACGGCATTCTGTCGTTCTACTGCGCATGCTCGACATTAACTGCTACTTCGCGACGTTCTACTGTAACCGTCTACTACGGGAGAACAGCTGATTTGCCGTCGTTACTACGTGACAGATTAAGAAAGTTAATGTTATGTGGCATTTATAATCGTTTCTGTATATCATTAAATGCCAAAATCAACCCTTCTCTTACTTTTTAAAATCACTTTATTTTTTGTATTTTGTCTGATGATTAAATTATCCCCTATGCCGTCCTCTTTACTTTTGCTTGGTGATTTTTGCGCTCTTTAGCTACGGCAGTTAACCGTTTACTTCCGGCTGCCGTTGCCGTTCTATCAGCAGCTGTTGCTTAAAGTCCCTATTCTTTCTGTACGACGGCATCAACCAGCAGAGCTAACCGAACAAAATGGATGAAAAATACATTTTTAGTATGAAACAAATTATCTGCGCAATCAGTTACAAGTAAACTGTGCTGCGGATATTCTGTATCATAGCAACGAAACGTCTCAACGGAAAAAACGCTGCGCTGCCAAAACGCTCTCAAGCGCTCAAAGCTAGGCGTCTCCAGCAGAGCGTCTGGCGTTTTCAGCTGGCTAAAAACGCTTCGGTGGACACACGACCTTAAGCTTTAGTCAGTCTCGAAACATTTAAGTGTTTTCTCGAGCAAGTAGCTTTGGCATATATGATTACAGACATTAAGAGATTACATACATTTAATCTCAATGCAAATAATCAGAAGTTAACAATCCTCTTAACTCCGTGTGAACAACTAAGAGTTTTATTTGTCCCACCATCTTATTATTACACTACTGGGTTACACCTGACAGCCCTGTTTATTATAAGAGCGCACTATATATCTGGGATCATAGTGTTTTCAACCTATACAGTATATTTTATTTATTGATGGTGTTTATTACTATAGGTGTGTACAATATATCTGTGATTATGTGGTTTCTGAGAATTTATTTTATTTTATTATTTCATTTTATTATTATTTTTAGTTTGATATTATTTTTGATAGACTTGTTTACTAAAGGAGTACACAATATATTTGCGATCATGTGGTTTTTAATTTATTTTTATTTTTTTTCAGTAGGCAACATAGTCTTATTTGGATGACATCGACTATTTTTACCCATTTCAAGCAGCATATTTATCTCAATTTTTTGGGTTAGTTCACCCCCCCCCAAAAAAGTGAGTGAACTAAGAGTGAGACTGGGTGAACTAACCCTTTAAGTGTGAATTTAAGTGTTTGGGTTTTTATTAGATTTCTTTTTTTTTATTATTGATTTTCAACCATAATCAAACTGGCTATTGGTATTACCCAAAGTTAATACCAATAGCTACCAATAACAATAGCTACCAATACCAATTCCTACCGTATATCCACCTGTTTCCGGGGGGCGCTACTGTAAAAAATAAAGTGGGTGCAACTTCCGGTCAGGCGGCGGAAGTAGCATACCAATGGTATTTTGTGTGCTATTTAGCGAAGAGGCTAGGTGTTTTTCAGATAATATTTTACTATTTAAAATAAGTCGCAAACCTTAATGAGAGATGTCGTTACGGAGCTCAGGGACAACATGTGCTGTTCGCGGTTGTACATAGGCCTATAACCGGACTAAACTAATTCAGTGGCAAATTGTATTATCCTACAATCTTGGACTAAAGATTTTAAGTGAAGGCTACTGTGAAGCAACATATTCAGAACATGAATGACACATAGTAAACATTTCATAGTATATCTAATATAATATAGGCTATATATATATTTCTCAGGTCTGTAAGGCAAGTAGACGCTGAGTTTCGGTTCATTTATGAGACGAGCTGCAGTTCAGGCGCCAGCGCCTCCGTGTCTTGATTATTGTCTGCTATATTTACCGCTACTTATTATTTATTAAATCCAGGTAATTTGTTGATGAAACATTGATTGAAATTAAGATACAATTAATACAAAACGAAATTAACTTTAAATAAAGGCTCAGTGCTTTCGAAAAGTTAAAGTATTTTTTTTTGTCACCCTCGTGTATTTCCCTCATATTAAATACAAAATGCATGTGCTATATATTTCTAATGTCTGGACTCCTTTATTGATATGATATATGATATGATATGATATATTATATGATATGTATATAAACCGAGGTTTCTATAGCCTAAATGCATTTTCGGAGAATTTATATTTTGACTGCAAATGTCACGTCCATCTTCAAGTTTAGCCATAACCGAATGTCCAGTTTAACTGCCACAAGTTGATCTTGTAATAAAGAACTCATCGTGGAAAAACACGCTGTATTTTTGTATTTTCATTGCATTTGTAATTGATAAAAAGTTTAACAAATTAAATAATACATTTTAGTATAAATATTAATGATTAATCGATAGTCGAATGAATGAATGAGTGTCACGTTTCGCTTGTTTACTTCGAACCGGAAGACGCACCCACTTTTGACGCAAGGCCTCATGGGACGTAGGAAACTTGTGGATAGGAGTGTTGTTTTCAGTTTGGTCTTCAAAATGTGTGAATAACCTGTCTAAAGAATGCTCTCTTCTCTTCTTTAATGCTACCGTCCTTTGGCAACGAAGTCTAGGAGAGTAAGTGCATACTTGGTATACATGAACATATTTGCGCATTTGCCTTTTGTTTACAAAATGTAGAAGAAAAAACATTCAATGCAGATTAATTCATTAAATCTAGGGCTCGGAGTCCAGTTCATACAATGTTGCCACTGATGTCTTTTATCCGACCCTGATTGATATGGCAGTATGTTTAAGCCGAGCTTTTTAAAGTCAGAATACAGAATACAGCTCATTTTGGCTTTCGCTCAACTCAACAACTCCGCTCTCATTACTGGCTCAGAGCCTTGTGTTCCAAAACAGTGCGTTTCCAAATGAGCACAGCTCCCTGGAGAGGCTTGAAGCCCACTGCTCCCATTTCCTCACTGGAGTGACAACACTGCCGTAAAAACCCCCCAGCTTTTCGCTTCCTCTGCCTGCTGACATGCCAGTGGTTCACTGCTGCTGTGTGTGTGTACAGAGAATACACTTACATATCTGCATCTCCTCACAGGACTCACAGGTTAGACAGAGCGCCACCTACAGTCTACACCAGCCTCAGGGCAACAAAGAACACGGGACGGACCGGAGCGGGAACCTTTACAAGAAGAGCGATGGGTAATCATATTTTGGCATCACATAACAGAGTGTGCATTAAAATGCCATATAGTGAGTTGATGCACACTCATTACAGCGACTAAAGTCCATCTTGCGTAATTGATCATGTATTTAGAGCAGTGGAGGTGTGTTTAAATCTTTGTTGTATGTTGATGGGACTTTTACTTTTTCCTGCCTCCTTCCTCAGGTTGCGGAAAGTGTGGCAGAAGAGAAAGTGCACAGTGAAGAACGGTTATTTGACTATCTCGCACGGGACGGTACGTAACCGCATCTGACCTTCTTCATATCTGATTGGTTTCCGTGCTCATATGCTTCTACATTCACTAACTAACATCTGGGTAGTTGAAATGCCAAGTTGCGCAGTGATAGTGTAACTTTCGTTTTAATAGGGATGGGACAAAGAATCTTAACATTGATTCTGCTGATATTGATGTAATGAGAGAATTATTGTTAGTTTTTTTTTATAAATGTATACTTTAAGCTTTTGAAGTGAAAAATTAACCGTTAGTAATAAATAAATAATACAAATGATTTAACTATATAGTTGTGTAGGATAGGAACCGTTTCTTCCTTTTTTGTTAAATAGTTGTATCATTATTATTATTATTATTATTATTATTATTATTATTATTATTCATATGGTTAAATAAATATAAACTTATTTAATGTTAATCATGTTGGTTTACAAATATAATATTGAAGGGATGTATTTAACCAGAATTCACAAATACACTTTCCATTTAATAGAGGAATTGGTATCGATTTCTGCGATATTAGTCTTGACAGCAGTTGAAATCATTTTGAAAAGGAAATGAGTGGAATTGGCCATTCCTTAAAGTCCCTGTAAAGGCAATTCTAAAAAAAAAATTCTAAACCCATTATAAATGTTAGAAATGTGTTGCTAAAACATATTACAAAGACTGTGAATTACTGAATTGTGGAGTTAGACCGTTAAACAGTTTTTCACCATTGCTATTTTCCGGATTTTTTGGGCGGGGCTAAAACGGGGCTCGATGACGCACTGGAGCCCCTGAGCTCCTGGACACGGCCCTACTTGATGACACACCGAGGCCACTGAGGCTGGCCCCTCCCCTAACGAGCACATTCGCATCAGTTCGCCGCTTGATTACTGTCAGTACTATTAGTTACTACAGCCTACAGTTTGCTAGCTAGCTATGCCTTCGACACGGAAATGTGTAGGCTACTACCTGGATGCGATCATGTACTAAACAGATCGGTGTCTTTATTTAAATTTCCTAAAAACGATCACATCATGAAGAGGTGGATTAATTTTGTGAAGAGCCAACCTTGATAGAGAGCTGAGGATCACCGCCAACACCCGCCTCTGTAGTGATCATTTTACACGGGATAGTTTCATAAACTTTCGTCGGAGACAACTGGGATTCACTGATAATCCGCTGTTACTGGTGAATAGGGCTGAACTGACTATCTCCCGCCTCATCCTCCCGTCCCGAAAGCAGTATAACCTAAAATTACCATCGACAGCTTTCCCGCGAGTGGGCGTGGTTTCAGCGCAGCCAGCGGACACGCCCCCAGCGTTTGAGAGCAGAGAATACTGCTCATTTTTTCAAGATTTTGATAGCTTATTTTATGTACTTGCCGGCTTTTTTTATCATTCAAATTTGGCTGGGTGGCTAATGACACATTTTTCTGTGGTGTGAAAAACTCAGAACACATACTTAATTTTGACTTTACAGGGACTTAAAAAAAATACATTCTTCTTTATTTTTTAAATAATTATAATGAGTAGTTTTATGCTTATTTTAATTGAGACTAAATGGAATGTGTGCTTTTAAAAATTAGTTTGTCACACTGTATGAGCATTTATTCGAACTAAAAATAGAATTAAAAAAATAATTAATAATAATAATAATTGATGAATTAATTAAAAGAGAGGCAGCCCACCTTATCTTTGATCAATCAGATCAGGTTCCTCATTAGTGCAGTGCTAACTCAGTAGGCTTTTAGCCACTTGGTGAACATCATTAGTCATTCTAGTGTATTTTCTAGGGCCATTTCCTTTGGCCTCAGTGCTGTTCAGACTTGAAGACCAAGACAACTGGCGAGGGGATTACAGGAAGTGTAGTATAAAAGAGGAATTCAACGGTTGAATAAGGGGTTAGAATTCTGTCATCAATCATTCACTCTCATGTCGTTCCAAACCTGTAAGACTTTCGGGGTTGGAACGACATATAAACATTCATCAACTCACACATCAGTTGTGGTAAATGGAAGCTCAAGGATGTTCGTTTGACGTGCGGTAAGTCGCATAGACAAGGGTTGCCCAATCCTGCTCCTGCCGATCGTCTGTCCTGCACAGTTCATCTCCAACCCTAATCAAACACACCTGAAGCAAACAATTAACGTCTTCAGGATCTCTTTAAAATTAAAGTCAGGTGTGTTTGATCAGGGTTGGAGATGAAATCGTGTTGTCGGGAAATCGTGTAACAAAACTGATATAGCTCACAACATACTGCCATTATTTGTAGGCTTCAGTTTGTTTGTCCTTTTACACACATACAAATATGAGCTGAAGGCAAAAAAATAACGGCAGTATGTTGTGACTTATATCACTTATAGCATCCTACTAGCTACCAGATTGATAATTCGCTACTCTACTAGCATTCCTTGATACATTAAGTTAAATGGAGGACAAGATAGATTCCGTAACATGGCCAGACAGACAACAAATTCGAAAAAATAGAGATATTGTGCAAGCAATATATTTAACTTACTAAGTTAGTCCAAAAGCATGACGGCCAGGTCAGCATCGGTCGGACACCCCTCCTCCTCCTTTAGCCAGCGAGCGTACGCTGCACCAATGTTGATCCTTGTCCTGGCTTTTAGTTTATCACTCTCCCTTTTTCTTTCTTTTTGTGTCCTCTTACAAAATCTTTGCCTTCTTCCGAGTAGCTGTTGGTTCAGCCATGAAGACAACATACAGACGGCAATCAAATGCGAGTTGAGCTCTCACGTTAGAATTTGGGGAAGTGACGAATGCCATAAAGCGGTCGAATTTTGTTGTTCTTTTTGTGCTCGGGTTCCTACCCGAAACCGAAGTTACATGGTGCTAGTAAAAGCGATACAGACACCTTCAGGCTACGGCAGACGTGTCATTCAACCTATTGTAAGTCGATGTACCATCTCAATGGGTTTTGGTAATATATTATAAAGGTTGAAAAGTTCCACAGTGTGCCTTTAAGTAAAAAAGATACGGAAATGCGATTTAAAAATAAAAATGTAATCAGTATAAATTAAATCCAGTACAACAAATACAACCATTATGTATAAATTTTTCACAGTTCAAAATAAATCATAATTTGTTGCATTATAGTAATGAGACTTTTTTTTGTATCACACCATGATGGATGTTCTGAAATGTTCTCTCTCTCTCCGGTTTCTCTGTCTCAGGCTAACAGACCTCCTGCCAAACTCAATCTTCTCACCTGTCAGGTGAAGCACAACCCAGAGGAGAAGAAATGTTTCGACCTCATCTCCCGTACGGTTACACCCGTCACAATTGCTTCACACACATGTTTATAAATCCGATTTGGGAGATCTGTAAAACGTAGTTAAAACCTGGCTGCTAAACACCTAGCTAAAAACGTTGAGGGCAAAAAAACACACTTTTTTAAGGCTACAGTGTAACTGTGTTGTTGTTATCTATGAGGAAATATTGGCTGAGGAAACACTGACCCTGGCTGAGGGATTTTCTCCCATGTTCCTGTGCTTCCTTTAACATCTCATCTAACCACAGGAAACTAATGTCAGAGAGAAAAACAAGTTCAGTTTTATGTGTGGCTCCATGAGTGGGAGAGTTTGAGCTTATCTTGCCTGCCCCGTCCTCTTATGTTTTTTTTTTCCCAGTTTTCCTCATTCCAAATAGATTCTCACAGTGTCACTCTTGTGAGGGAAATGCAAGCGTTTCTTCTCAGTAGAATTTAATTAAATGTTTATTGTCATTGTACAATGAAATTTAGTCTCTCATTTGAAAAGTACACACACACACACACACACACCAAAAATATAAACTGATGAAAACAAATGGTACAGAATGTAGGTTCTTCAGATAGTGTATTCAAAACAGCAGAGCCTCGGAAATAACCCAACCTAATGACAGTGCTGTCTATTTGCAGTGTTTCATGTAGGATATCACAACATTTTGTGACAAAAAAAATATAACATTTGGACCTTTTTGTAATTTTGGTACAAATCAGTGTGAAAATCGGGCGGATCTTTTAGTCACTTTTTTACCGAGATCACTTTTTAGTCACTTTTTTTTCACCAAGATCTATTTGTCCTTTGATCTAACAGTCTTTCTCTTTTTCTTTCACTCTTAGATGACAGAACGTATCATTTCCAGGCAGAGGATGAGCCAGAGTGTCAAATGTAAGTGTGTTTGTGTGTGCTGTGCGTCCTGTCATGTCCTGAAACCTGTCGTATGACATTCTCAAGAGTTTTAGGGAGTAAGTAACAACAGCGTTTCCGTTATCTTTGCGTCTCTTCTCAGATGGATCTCAGTTCTGCAGAACAGCAAGGAGGAGGCGCTCAACAACGCCTTTAAGGGAGACCAGCATGTTGGCGAGAACAACATTGTGCAGGAGCTGACCAAGGCCATCCTGGGTGAGGTCAAGCGGATGGCGGGGAACGACGTCTGCTGTGACTGTGGAGCTCCCGGTGAGTAACCTGGACATCGACAGGAAGGAGGAAGTGGAGAAAGAGGGAGGGGGGCTGTTTTGAATTGTCTCACAGGAAGAACAAAGCGGAAGTTGGTAGTAAAGGAACTCTGTTAAAATGATTGAATTTGCATATGCTGCTCTGTTTATAATAATTTATTATTATTATAATTATTATTGTTGTTTAATAATGAATGCAGCAATAAAAATAATTAAACAATTTAATTAATTTATTACATACAATAATGTATTTCAATAATGCTAGTAATAACATTTATTTATTTATTTATTTATTTATTATATAATGTAACTTTAAAATGATGATGAAAATAATAGCAGCATTTATTTAATATTACATTCATTAAATAATAATAATAATGAATACAACAATAAAATAATTATATAATTGAATACATTTATTAAATATAATAATCTAATACAATAATGATAATAATACTTATAACGTATTCATTATTTTTTTTTATAATAATAAATGCAGCAAAAAATAATAAACGTACTATATGATTAAATAAAATATGGTAATATGGTAGTTTTAATAAATTTTTTTAATTAATATTATATTTGTTTAAAACTAATAATAAATACAAAAAAATAATACAAATGTATATAATTAAATTGAATATGGTAGAATTTAAAATTCTAATTAATATAATAATAATATTACATAATGTGATTGTATTTATTTATTTTCTATAAGTACCTCATTATATCAAATTAATTTGATCAATTTTTAAAATATAATAGTGATGATGTCAACAACATTTGTTTATTACTCTAATTAATATAATAATGTTAATTTATTATTATTATTATCATCATCATTATTATTATGCATTTTTTATTTATTTACCTTTCCCAAAACACCTCTGGATATTTTGGGATCAAGAATAGTTGCAAGCTACAGTAGATTCAGACTTAAGAGTGTGTGTGCGCTAACTGCTCGCTCCAGCAATTTGCATAATTGATCAATGATAAAACTCTACTTGGCAATCATTGTGGGAATGAGGATTAGCCGGTTCATCTTTTAAGTTCCATTTCGATGTTACACATTCTTGATTCACAGCTTATGTTAAAGCTTTTTTTTTTTTCTTCTCCCCTCTCGTTCTCCCTCAGGGCCCACGTGGCTCTCCACAAACCTGGGCATCCTGACCTGTATCGAATGTTCAGGGATCCACCGGGAGTTGGGTGTGCACTACTCCAGAATCCAGTCTCTAACACTGGATGTTCTCAGCACCTCCGAGCTCTTGGTTAGTGCTTGATCTTTGATTTCACCGATTCCCCAGCGCTGCTGCTGGAAGCCTAAGATTGGGTTTATTTATTTAGTTTGCACTGGATTCTTTCAATTCAGCTTTCATGCTTGAAAATTTTATAGGGTTTGCTTAAATCACTTGGGCTCTTTGTGAGTTATTCCACACGCAGGATTTCAGCCCAAAGCTTTTTTGGCCAGCAATTTAGGATCATTAAAGCAATTACACAAGACTGCAGAACTATTAGCCACAGTGAGAAAGCCTCGGGTCTCTGATTGAGTGCCATGAGACATTGTTTGGCTGATTGGGATATTACGAAGTAACAAAACAGATCAAATGGACCCTGAATAAATGCTTTTGTTGATACTTTAGAGTTGCGAAATGCAATTAGTTTAGTTTTGATTTCATGCGTGCGTTTGCATGCATGTGTGTGTTGTGGTGTTTAGCTGGCCAAGAACGTGGGGAATGCTGGATTTAATGAGATCATGGAAGCTTGTCTGACGGCAGAAGACGTGATCAAACCAAACCCAGCCAGTGACATGTAAGCCAAAGTTTCTCTTTGGGAATTTGTCATCACTGATGTTGTATTTTTATGCAAATTCATTCTTGTTTAATTTCCTTTTAATGCCTCAGGCAGGCGAGGAAAGACTTCATCATGGCCAAGTACACGGAGAAGCGCTTTGCTCGTAAGAAGTGCCCTGACGGGCTGTCGAAGCTGCACACGCTCTGTGATGCCGTGAAGGCCCGGGATATTTTCTCTCTCATTCAGGTCTACGCTGAGGGGGTCGACCTAATGGAGCCGATTCCTCTGGCCAATGGCCATGTGAGTCTGTTACTATCTTTCCTCGGATTTGATAAGAGTTATTCAGTTACTTCCTTTACAAACATTTACCATGGTAATCATAGTATGTGTTAAAATTCTGCAAGGTGTATGTAAACTTATGACCAAGACTATATATATATATATATATATATATATATATATATATATATATATATATATATAATATTGCACTATTTGAATCTGATCCCATACTAATTTATCATGAATTTACAGTAGTAACCGTTACTGGGATATTTTGGAGGAAATTCATGGTAATTTTTTGTAAACATGACAGTATTCAGTAATATTTTGCATTCAAGCGCAGAAAATTTGTGTGCTTTTGAGTATAATAAATATTTTAGTTTCACATGAATCATCAACATCATTCATTAACCATCATATTCGCCATATGCGAGAGACTGTCCATGAATTTTCTTGCGGATGATTTTTCCGAGGTAGGTCGCCAGGTCTTTCCCCAACCCCCCCCCATCATGTGACTTGGGACTCAAACACACAGACGCATTCACACTTACTATGGACAATTTAGCCTCTCTAATATTCGTATACTGCATGTTTTTAGAAACAAGACATGCAAACTACATAGAACTGAACAGACTACATTTTCACGAAAGATTACACAAGTGTTCTGTATATAAGTACTCATGGTTAATTGGCCCATAATATCGTGGTCTATTCAATCATGAGTGTCTCTTATGCACAAACCCAAGCTACTCTATAAATGTCATTTTGTTTGTTTGTTTGGTGTGGTAGGAACAAGGTGAGACGGCCCTTCATCTGGCCGTGAGACTGGTGGACAGAACCTCCCTTCACATCATAGACTTCCTCACCCAGAACAGGCAAGACTCAGACAGCCGAGGAGAGGCTGGAAAACACCTTTCCCGAGTTTATTTCCCTTCTTTGCTGACTGATGCTACCCAACAACTAAATCTGAATGAACGGCTTTTTTTGTCATTGATTTGACCAAAGCCGTTTAAAAGTGCTGGTTTTTGAATGTTAAAGAGGCAATTATAGCTGTGCCTGGAATGGAAAATTGAGATTGAATGTTTTCTAAACAGGCACAATTGTGTGTTTCTCCCCTCAGTTTAAACTTGGATAAGCAAACGGCTAAAGGAAGCACAGCGCTGCATTACTGCTGCCTGACGGACAACAGCGAGTGTCTCAAACTTCTGCTGAGAGGGAAAGCCTCTATAGACATCGGTATGCAGCAAATCAAATCTCCTGTAGTCCCTGTTGAAACAGGAAGTTTGGGTGTGACATATTGACGGGGTCCCTTTCATGATGTCTTTAAGGAATTCCCAGGGTCCTTGATTTGTCTGGTGGCATTTTTCAGGATGTTGTTCTCACACCATGTTCTTATTTTGACTGCTGGGAAAAGTTAGTGTGGTGATTTGTAATTCTCTTGTTGTTGTGTTTTTGACAATCTGTCCACCAAGAATGGGAAGAAAAGATAACGGAGTCATATGTGGCCTAGCGGTTCTGCGTGTATGTGGGTGGGTGGGTGAATCTGTGCCAGGGAATCTCCTCTCAGATCCCTGCCAGCGTCTTTTGTGACCAAGCTGTCTGGATCGACTTGACTTTGTCTTGTCTGTAAAGTCAAATTCAGCACAGGAAGCCAAGAGTACAGAATGTGGTGGGAACCTCATTCTTTCCAGCTTGGCGACTGTGATGCTTTCTAAAATGTATCCAACCAGTGGATCCTCCTCTTGAAATGTGTTTGTGTGTATATTTAGCTAATGAGGCTGGCGAGACCCCGCTTGACATCGCCAGGCGACTCAAACACCTGCAGTGTGAGGAACTGGTGAGCTGTCATGTTTTACACACAAAGTTCTTGTAGTTTAATATGTGAGATAACTAGATGGTAAGATGATGTTTATGGTATGCTTGTCTCTCTTTTAGCTGAACCAGGCACTTGCAGGGAAGTTCAATGCTCATGTGCATGTGGAGTACGAGTGGAGACTTCAGCATGAAGACCTGGACGAGAGTGATGAAGATCTGGATGAGAAGGTGAGGAAAAACTCCTGAAGGAGAAGTATTTTGGTTGCATGCGTTAGATTTTGCTCGACTCATATATTTGTCGTGTATATTATTGTGTATATGTGTTGATATTTAGTAATAGCTAATGCCTACTTTAGTGTGTGTAGATATTTAGTAATATTTAGTTTTCATTTAAATAGTTATTGTAGCAGAGTAGATTAAAATATAGCAAAAATCAAGTCAAAAATAATCAAGGCATGTTTTCAACACTGTTTTAACTAAATGAACACTAGAAAGAATTATATTGGATTATATTTAATCATTTCACTTAGACAGTTTGAACTGATTCCGCATTTCAAAGCACATATTTTGCTGATGTCCAAATATTGAATTGACCAAATAATAAGTGCTTTGTTAAAATGTTGATTAATTTTTGTTTTGCTTGCAAAATCTGTTTTTTTTTTTTTTCTTTTTTTTTTTTTTATATTCAATGTGTTTACCCAGTCCCACTTATGATCTTTGTGTCTATAGTCCAGTCCTCACCGGCGGGACGAGAGGCCCATCAGCTGCTACACACCGGGCAGTAACTCCCTTCAGCCCAGTCCGGCCAGCCTGGCACGAGACGCTCGAGACATGGTCAAAGACAAGCAGCGGTTCGTGCCCAACCTGGTCAACAACGAGACCTATGGAACCATTATCAACAGCAACTCACCGGTCACCCTGTCCACCTCTGCTCCACCTCTACCACCCCGAAATTTAGGTACTTTACATTTCACTTAGATAAAAGAAAAAACACTGATTGAGAGAAGAAAAAGACCCTTTTGCCTTCAGAACTGCCTTAATTCTTTGTGGCATTGATTCAACAAGGTGCTGAAAACATTCCTGAGATTTTGGTCCATATTGATATGATAGCATCACACAGTTGCTGCAGATTTGTGAGTTGCACATCCATGATGCGAATCTCCCGTTCCTCCACATCCGAAATGTGCTCTATTGGACTGAGATCTGGTGACTGTGGAGCCCATTTGAGTATAATCAACTAATTTTCATGTTCAAGAAACCAGTTTGAGATGAGTCGAGATATGTGACATTATCCTGCTGGAAATATCCATGCTATCATGTTGTTTACGCCAAATTCTGAATCAGACCAGGCGTTTTTTTCTATTATCCCATTTTTTTTTGAGCCCATGCAAATTGTACTTCAGTTTCCTGTTCTTAGCTGGCAGGAGTGGCACCTGGTGTGTCTTCAGCTGCTGTAGTCGTTCTGCTTCAAGGTTTGACATGTTGTGGATTTAGAGATGCTCTTCTGCAAACCTCGGTTGTAACGAGTGGTTATTTGAGTTGCTGTTGCCTTTCTATCAGCTGAACCAATCTGGTCATTCTCCTCTGACCTCTGGCATTTTCCCCCACAGAACTGCCACTCATTGGGTATTTTCTCTTTTTCTGACTATTCTCTGTAAACCTTAGAGATGGTTATGCGTGAAAATCCCAGTAGATCGGTTTCTGAAATACTCACACCAGCCCAAACAACAACCATGCCACATTTAAAGTCACTTAAATCAAGTTTCTTTCCCATTCTGACACTCAGTTTGAACTTCAGCAGATCGTCTTGATCATCTCCAAATGCATTGAGTAGCTGGATTAGATATTTGTGTTAACGGGCAGTTGAACAGGTGTACCTAATAGTGTGGCCGGTGAGTGTGTATATAAAATGTCTAGCATACATTTGAACTACTTCAACTACTTTTTTTTTTTTTTTTTATCATTGCTGGATCCACTTTGTTCATATTTATAATTGTAAATGAAATATATACTAAACATACGCAAAAAGCAAATAATTATACGAGTCACTAATTCTGTTCAGGCCACAACTGGCTGCTGTATTTTTAGCCTCACAAATGTCAGGTCTTAAAATGGCAGAAATCTTTGACCTGTTCTTGAATTCTCACCCTCACCCAGTTACACCGCAGAGCTCCATGGCAACGGCCGTGTGAAGATTCTGACCTATATGTGCGCTCCCAAAGTCTCTGGACAGGGAGCCGTTATGAGCTCAAACGCTTTCAAAAATGTTCATAAGGACTTACAGGTCTGTTAAGATAACATAAGGGAGATGCCAGTAAACAGGAGATTGGTGGAATTTGTCTTAGAGTTTCACTTGGATAAAAAAAGACACTGATTTGTGTGTTAGAACAAGATGAGTGAGGCTTTGAAGTGAATCCCATAAGACACTAATGAAATTAGATGCATAATGGATCTCTGCAGGTCTGGAGCAGGACCAAAGTCCAGAAAAAGAGTTAACAAAAGCGCTGTCCTCTCTTTTCATCTCACATTTCATCTTTTTTTCGTCTTCTCTTCTTCCCACAGTACAGCCGTCTGGTCTTGCTGGAATAGCTCAGGGATCGCCCGGTTGGAAGCCTGGCTCCCTAGATCTGACCGGCAGGCAGAGATCTTCCTCTGACCCTCCCAACATGCACCCCCCAGCGCCCCCCTTACGGGTCACATCCACTTCCCGTGAGTTGGCTGTACATAAATGAGTGGATGAACTTTTGCTCGAGGTCGAGCGCTTCTGTTTCACGTGGTGCTTTATGTTAAGATTAGATTTGAGTCAGATTGTTCTTTGATTGATCCTGGATCAGCTGGTTGTGATGTCACGGCGATGTCTAAACGTATGAATATTAATTAGGTTATGCTGTGTTTGTGAGTTGAGTTTGTCTAATCACATAGTCTAATTGATATTCATGAACCAATACCAGGTATCAGGCTTCAAAAATTCTGGTTGTTTTCTGATTTCCAAAAACAACTTCAGGACAAGCTCGCTGTCATTCTCTTTCATTCAATTCATGTGTTCGGGGATTTAAAGATCACTATATGCTCAGATCTGTCTTTTGATCTTTTAATTCAGGGTCAAAAAGTTACTTTTAACTGTTTGAAATAGCATGAGATATCGAAAAATGTTCTTTTAATGCAAAGACTATTTTAAATGTTTTATTATTTATATATCATTATTATTACAGTGACTCTGGTTATGCTCTGCTTTACAATATTTAATCAGCTATACATAAACTATATTTTAAACTAAAAAAGCCTATTTAATATCAGTATATTTTAAACGTATATATTTTTGTTATCATTTATATAATAGTTTTATCGATTGGTACTTTTCTTATTTGCAAACAGTCAACAAAATAAAACATACATATTCTTAACCTTTAAAAACAAGACAAACACAAAACAAAGGGAAATAGTTATTAAACAGTGACAATATTGTGGATTAAATAAATGTATAATTTTCTAATTAATCCTATAAACTTAACATCTACCTTACTAACTATTAATAAGCAGTAATTCAGGAGTTTATTGAGGTCGTAGTTACTGTAAGTTACATAAACTGAAATGTGACATATATTTTATATAATATTATATATACATCTTTATCCAGAAATCAAGGAAAACTGGAAAGTCATGGAAATTCACGTGTGGGAACCCTGCTACCAATATTGTCAAATATAAAATATTGAAACGTCTATGCTTTTTTTAGTAATTGTAAGCTGTTTATGTTTAACATAATTGCATCTATTTGATGGTCTCTGCAGTTCTTGTGCCCAGTGGTGCTCCCCCTCCTATGGCTAAAACTGCCAGTATGATGGAGGCCAAGAATATACAACCCAAACCTGGACACGGTCCTCCTGGTCAGAACGTCAACCGGGCTACAAGGTCAGAATACTAAATAACCCATGACCACCTGCACACACATATGCCCTCTACTCTGACAGTCCTGCCCTATAGGACAACACAGACTCATTATAGCTGCGGTTAGCCGCTAGTCCTTGAGTGGAACTTTCTCCAGTGTTTGGCGAGTCTGACTCCTGTAAAAGGTGAGCGTGTCCTTATCTGGATGCAGAGGTGGAAAATGCCCATAGGGAACTGCTGATTTACCAGGTCATTAATTCCTATTCAAGTCCTCATTCACGCACACAGTGCCAGAGGACGGCACAAGTAGGGCACTAATCTGAGCATGACCTGAGTCTAAATATCGTTACTTTTAGTATTCAATATTACAAGAACTGAACACAATATTCACATCTCTTCTTTTTGTTGGTTGCAGTGCGGACAAAACCTTCAGTAAAAGCACACTAATGCGCTCTGGATCAATCGAGAGACCAGGTAGATGTCAGAGAAACCATGTTAACTGTAAGTTGATTGTTTTAATAAAAGGCTTGCTGCCATTATTGTATTGAAAAGGCAATTCTGACAGTGATGCCATTTCCTGTTTTTTTTTTGTTTTTTTTGTTAAACAGCTAAAGTTCCTGGAGGCCCCCAAAACACCATTGGTCAAACTCTGCCCGCTACCCAAATGCCCAGGAAAACCTACCTGGTATGTTTAACCACAAGAGGAAATTCCAGACATGTGAATCAAGTGAATACATGATGGATACCGCCTAATATGCCATATTATTTACATAACATATTTACTGTGTATGAGATACTAAGTGACATGTTCTTGTGTTTCCAAACCTGATCGGTGTGTGGCAAGCAGAAGCCGAAGCGTGTGAAGGCCATGTATAACTGTGTGGCTGATAATCCAGACGAGCTGACGTTCTCTGAGGGAGAGGTCATCGTGGTGGATGGTGAGGAGGACCAGGAGTGGTGGGTGAGTATCCTGACTGCTGCACACTAGACTTCAACTCTATGTAGATGACTCACTTTATATAGTAGCAGTGGTATGAGAGAGAGAACCAGAGAAGAAAAGTGAGTTTACTGTATTTCCCTTAATATTACTGGCTGGTTGTTAATAAATAAATTACTGTTAAGTAAACTCACTGAGGGCCGCGGTCTGGTTCAGTGTCTCTTGCTGGAAAACAAGTAGCCGGTCTGTATTCAGCCAATCGCCTTCGTTTCCACTGGCTGTGTTTAGTCATTCATTCTCCATCAATGGTACAGGGTTGACTTGCTGCTCTCCCCGCTCTGTTCAGGCATACAGTAGCTGCATGGACAGGCGTGGGAGTTTTGCCCAGAACAGAACCATACCGCCAACACTAACTGTATGCTATAATTGTAATAAATGTATATATTTGGCGAAGTGGTCATGACTGAAATGAATCCAGTGTTTTTTTTTTTATTATTTACAGACCATTATGGTGTTTATTTCAATTTTGAAATAATTTTCTTTTATTATTTCTGTAGTTTCATATGCTTTTGTCATTTTTATTAGTTTTTCACTGTCTAGCTTTAATTTTTATTTGATATATTTTTCTTTATTTTTAATTTTAGGACTTCAACTTTTCAACATTTCTCATTTTCAATTTAGTTTTTTTTAAGTTTGCATATTTCATCTAATATTGATAAATTTATTTCAGCCTTATTTCCATTTACAAAAATCATTTTAAATCAACAGCTTTATCTGTTGTATTGGTACAATGACACACACACACACACACACACAAATCTCTCAGCACTGTATGCAATTTTAGGAACATTTCTAACACACTTTCTCTTGATCTTTTTGTAGCTGGGCCACATTGAGGGAGAGCCAATGAGAAGAGGAGCGTTTCCTGTCACATTCGTGCAATTCATTATGGACTGAAGGGCCGGAGATCACGGACACTGAGCTGGACGGATGACGGCACTTCTCTGCCTCTGTGTCCTCACTAACCATCATCATCATCATCGCTATTCCCTTTCTCATGAGGCTTGTGTCCTCACTGAGCTTTCACTAATCCCTGCTCTCTCATCTGGCTTGAGCAGTCACTGGAATATAACAGCTTCCTGGGCGTTGGATTTTTCTTTTAGTTTTTAAGTTTGTGGCCTAGATATGTTGCAGAACGACAGTTTGTTGCAATAAATGCACTTTTGACTTAATTTATCATGACCACAATGCTGAGAAGAATGTCACCAAGATGAAGGTTTTAGTCTAAGATCATTCACATCCTTATTCCTTTTAGACACAATAAATAGCGTAAGGTTTTGAAGTACAGTACACATTATCTGTGAATATAGTCTTATTTGCCCACATTCCATGTCTGGCAAGGAAAGGCAGAAGGATAATCTGAGAATCACTGGCTTTTGAGGAATCGGTTGGGAGAGATAGCTTCGTCAATGGTGCTAAGCCAGGAATATGCTACGAGAGCCGTCTGCCCTAGGAGGGGGAGCTCCGATGTCCCCATTTTCACACTACCTGCCCCAGTGCTGAGTGTATAAATAGGCATTCCACCGCTCACACCTGGGATATATCTGAAGTGCACTGTGGATGAGAGAGATGGAGAAACAGACAGACATAAGAGCGCTTTTGTTCTGGCTAAGGGACTGGGAACAGGAAGACTGAATGAAAGAAATCTTGACTCTGTACCTGCTGGGAGTTTTGAGCGCTGTGACAGTCTTCGTGAACATTCGGTGGCCTCCAGGGAGAGGAAAGGAGCCAGTGAAGGGCATCAAGAAGGTTTATTTCTGTATAGATATTTATAATTCTGAGCCGTCCTTCTGTGGTCTTGATTTAGATGCTCTTATTGATTTTAATGATCTTTTGCAGACCTTCCTTCAGTGTGTAGGCAGTTTGCCTTGAGAGGCCTGTGGAACACTGTCATTTCTCAACTGGCTCGTTCTTTCTTAAAGCGATAGACCAAAAATGAAAATTCGGTCATTAACTCATGTTCTTTCAAACTGTGCAAAAGAACATGCACTGCAGAATGTGCAGACTGCTTTTTCAAAATGGGGACTATTAATGTTAGGCACTATAAAAGTGGTCCATAAGATTAATTGGCTATTTTCAAAGTCTCCTGAAGCCCTACTGTAACTGTGTGAGGAACAGACCAATATTTAAAGGGAAATTGTAATTATTTACTCATCCTCATGTCGTTCCAAACCTGTGTAACTTACTGTCTTCTGTGGAACACAAAAGATATTTTGAAGAACATGGGAATTTCTCAAAATAACTCCTGTGTTTCACAGAAAAAAAGTAATTCAGGTTTGGATTGGAAAGACATTGTTATTCGCTAAAAATCAAACCTGCCTCGACATGAAAAACCAATGACGTACAACTTGACAAGTGTCATATTTGAAACAAACAACTTTAATTTGTCTATTGTAGTCAACATATGGGTTCAGTGTACTTGGAATGCAGTGCATGTGTCATATGGACCACTTTACAATTTACTATTTTCCTTGACAGGTTTGTCGCCATTATGGAAAAAGCACTCTTGACATTCTTCAAAATTTTTCTGGCTAGATAGAAAGTCATACAGGTTTAAAAGCAAAAGATGACAGTATTTTAATTTTTGGGTGAACTAACCCTTTAAGAAGCTCTTACCTTTCTTCAGTGTGTAGAACATGAACATACACTGAATAGTGTTTTCAGCTTGAGAGCACTAAAAACATTAACAGATTTCAAGGTGTCAGTTTGAGATATGAATTATATGTATTTCCACCAACCAGGATGTGCCCTGAATCTCCCAGCTTCGGTTGGCCAGATGGGTGTTCCCTGTACCAGTAATAACTCGGCATCTCTTTCTTTCTCTAGCGCTAATTGTAATCCAGGGGAAATTAAAATCACAACACTTCTCTTAATCCTTTCTAAAGCTTTGAAATGCTCATCCATCAGTAATTGTGTGCAGGAGCGTTTTTAATGTCATGAGTGTTTGATGTGGTTGCAGAGCAACTTAATAGAGTCTGTTATGTAACTTTTAATTACAGTCATGTTAGTCTTGATTGAGCTCGGGCCAGAGTGACCTGTAACTCGGGCAGTGACGGCATGTAATTATCCTGCATTCAGCTCAATGTATACGGACGGCACCTGGCCGGCTGTGATTGTAAATAAATGTAGACTTTGCTTTGTGCATATTTAATTGTAAACAGAGAGCTAAACTGATAATGACTGGCGTTTTGTTAGATAAGACTGTTACAGTACACTTTTAATTGAGATGAAAACAACCTCAATTCATCCGTTTACCATAAACGTCATTGTTGCTAATATATAAATATATGCATACATGTACAAATAAATGGGAAAACTGGAATAAAAAAACAAAACATGAATTAATTCCGTTCATGTGTTGCATTATTCAGGTAGATTAAGTGAAACTGACAGATAAAAGGACAGTATTTTAAAAGGACAGTAAAAGGACACACCCCTCCCCCTCCCCCTCAGCTAGGGGCCTGTGGGATGTTTTTGTATTAAAGATTAATAATTTGAAAACAGAAGTCCATAACTCAATAGGTTAAAGAGCACTGCCATCTATTGGGGATGAGGAAAAAAACATGAGAAGAAACTCTACGTTACATTCGCATTGATTTATTGTACCGTATTAACTGATCCGATCCCACTTGGACCAGGACACTGGAGGACGACAGAAGAAGGGCATGTTCAGAAGTGCAGGATACAGGGGGTTTGGGTTTTACAGCATCTTTGTGTTCCACTGACACTAATGTACCACGCTTAACACAAATCCCACTAGAGTTCAAGAAGTCACGGATTCACTGGCCCATGGTGGGAAATGTGCTCTGAGGTTGTTGTATATTTACATTAAATAAGATTAAATTAGGTTACAAAAATAGACGCAGCCCGAACTTGGACTTTTGGGTTGGGGTGGGGCTGTTTGGAGAAGAGGATGCTGGGTAAGACTAATGAATATGGTGTAAACGTGGTTGAGAAGGCTGCCCTTTCATACTGAACAAAGACCGAACAGCTGTACTAACATTAATCAAAGTGAGACAAATTCCAGCACATCTGTTTAAAAAGGGCACCTTCTACAAACAGACTGACTTCCTCATCCTGCTGAAGGAACCAGTGAGGGTGGAAGAACAGGAGCGTTCCCAGCACTCCTCAGGACTTCTCTGAGGCCAGAGCACAGTCGAAAGAGGTGGACAGGACTTTACAGATGGCCTGGGCTTGTTCCTGCAGAGCACAAAAATTATGTGTTAAAGCTACAGAATGTAGCAGAGTTTTCAATGTTCACAACCATTCAAAAGTTTGCAGACAGTAAGGATTTTTTTGAAAGAGAAATTAATACTTTTATTCAGCAAGGATGCATAAAGGTTGCATAAAGGCAAGGTTCCTTGTAGACATACAGTCACTGACCGCCTCAAACAAACAGCAGCCGCATTTAACAGTTCCTCCTGAACCAGAACAATGAGCTTATGCTGCGTTCACGCCATGTCATAACCGCAATTAAGAGATGACAACCTGTGATGTTCTCGGAGCTGTTCACATCCTCAGACTCTGATTTATGCGTTTCTATGGCAGCACTATCAATGGTGAAATGAATCAGCAGCAGTCAGGGGCTTCAGTAAGTCAGAGCTCTAAGTTGTGTACATTCATTATAATTGTAATGTTATGTGCTTTGAGACATGAGGATGTTTAACGCCACCTCGTGACACTTTGCAGGCTCTGATCTGGCTGTGCACGTTCATGTGTTTCGGAGGAGGTATGGCTTGGGAGACGCTCTGAAGGGTGCTTTTTTTTAAATCTAGCTTGCTATTGCTACCCTCCCTGAAATTGTCTACCCAAGCTTTGAGCAGCATAACAGTTTTCAACATTGATAAGAACTGTTTCTTGAGCACTAATTCAGCATATTAAATGATTTCTGAAGGATCGTGTGACACTGGAGTAATGATGCTGAAAATGCAGCTTTGCATCACAGGAATGAATTTTAAATAAAGCTTTTTGTTCTAAATGATGGTTCCTTCAATTTAAAATAAAATTACATCTCCAAGCCATTTTAGAGCAGATACATAAATAATGAAATACGAAATATTTCTGCTACATTATCAGATCTTTATATGATAATATATCTTCTCTCAGAAACACTTCCTGTATTCAGGTCTTACCGCATTGCTGCACTGATACACCCAGATGCTGCAGTCATGTTGCTTGGCATCAGTGGTCTTCAGTGCGAGCAGGTTCTTTCCAGCACCCAGACCATCATCATAGCAAAGCATACGCACAATCAGGTAGAGCGGGTGACGGTGAAGCACATCCTGAGAAAAGAAAGAATCGATAACAAATCAGATACCCAGCCATGCCATTACACTGAAATCCTGAATTTCATAGTGGTGTAGATAGATGTTCGGCTTCAAGACATGCAGTTCCACATTATTTTGTGAACATGAATTTCAAGCTCCTCTCAACCTGCTCCTTTATTTCGTGTAAAAAGAAAAAGAGCCAAATATCTCAGTTAACAATGACATTGAGTCAACTCACACACTGGTCTAACGAGGCCACTTTAACTCCATACTTGGACACTCCCAGAATCATTTCCTCATCTCCAGGCACAAACGGCAGTTTTCCGTCTTGCTTTAAAGTGAATACATGAGATTATGTTTTTAAACAGCTTCAGACAAAAATTATTATATATTTTTTTAAATACAGTTCGCTAGATTAGAGGTCTGAGAAGATTTCTGAGAAACACTGTTGAAAGTGGATCAGACCGAGCACCACATCAAAATTGTAGCCAATCAGCAGTAGGGGGCGTGCCCACTCGTGATGGGGGAGGAGAGAGAGTGAACAAGAGGGAGATTTGAGTGTAAAAATAGAGATTGCAAAAGACAAAAGGTCAGAGGAACATCACTGGAAATAGAAGGCAAGAGATCAGGCAAGAGTTGTAGGACCTGTGGTAATATTGGAAAAGCTTTCCAGCACAGGAGAGACCCAAGGCCTGAAAATGTATGCCAAGGATGCATTTTTTTCAGCTCCATACATAGAATGGAGAAACATTGGTTTTGCTATGTTTCACAGAACCAAGATATACTGTTGTATTGTAAAGTACAGTAACAGGATAGTTTTGAGTGTCATTGTTTATCTGAAGCTGGTGTGCTGCTGGTGACTATCAACATACTCTTGCTTGTACATAGTCTTGTGTACTGCATTCATTTTTTGTTCTTCCTAGTCGTTTGTTCTTCATCTTTGCTTTATGTTTCGTAAATAATTATTTTGCTTCACTTCAGCTGGAATAAAGAGACCTCCACTCTTGCATTGAGTGTTTGGGCATTTTGGGGGCGGAGCAATGAAGGGAGGGGCCTGTTTGTTTGGGTTGATTTCAAATATCAACAGTGTTTCTCAGAAATCGCTTACTGCACCTTTAAGGGTTACAACCTTCCCTTCTGTAGAGCCTTACCTGAGCTGCATCGATGAAGTTGATCAGGTCTAGAGGCTCCTGGAGGGTTTTGCTCATCTTAAACTGCAGCTTCTCGATGGCTCCCACATACTTGACTCTGAACTCAGCACACGTGTCAGACACAGCGTTACCTGAAGGGTCAACAAGGTCAGGAACTCTTACGGAGTCAAAAACATACACGCATGCGTTTCTACAGGTTTCATTGAGGACTAACCTGAGCTCTTGGTGGAGTCTGTATCAAGACTGGCGACTGTGCTTGACCTAGACAGGCCTCCCAAACTGGAATCTACTGACTGTAAAAAGGGTAATTACGGTTTATAATGAACTTTGTGGAATACACAAGTCAGCAGACAGAATTGCTGAATCCAAATTCACTCTTTTATAAATTATTAGGTCCCACATCATAGCATATTGTACTTTTTTTAATAAGGATTTGTGTAGTATGAATCCATGCATGCCATTTGAGCTAATCCTGGCCAAGACCTCTTTCACTGCACTCTCTGTTATGAAGGTGACATTTTATTATATTGTAGTACAGGCATACTGGGTCAATTCATACTTAAAAGAAGTATGTCATTTAGCATAACTAATGCAGTATGTGCTTGCTGCTAGGGATAGAAAGCACATGCAGAAATGTGCACATTCAGCCAACATTTAGTTTATGACGCATGTACTTGATTACTTCTGGTGAACTGACCTTGCTTTTAGTGCTGATCTCACTGCTCTGGGAGCTGCTGCTGCTGTGGCGCTTCTTGACCTTTCGAAACATCCTTCACCATGACGCCAGTGCTGCAGTTCTCCAGCTTACCAGCAGATGGCAGCAGAGTCTGAGGAGATTTATCAGCTTTAGCACTATTTAAAGGTAGACTAAGCAGTTTTATACTTTCAAAATAAACTCAATTTAAATATTGGGTCAAAACATCATCAATCCTTGTTCCAAAACGTGAGAGGAGAGTCTGCTGGCAAAAAGAGAGCATGACAGAGCTCGTAATAAAATGAGAATCAACATTGGCCTGGCTTTTCGGAGATGGCGAGAACTGAGGGATTTGAAACGTTGTAAAAGCAATGCGAAGATGCTGTTTTTATTACTCAACAGGCGAGTAAGGTATTTTATTAAACAAGATAAATTGCCATATGTAGCTCTCTAACAGAGTTCAAGCATTGTAAAGCATTATCTATTGTGAAGGGTAATTTCATTATGGTTGTTGTAGCGCTGTGCTGTTATTTTCAGTGAAGTGTCTATTAATGGGTATAACTACAGTAATGTCTTTCGCTACTTAGCCTGAGTTCTTTCAATCTAAACAGGTTATCTCTCTTAAACCTAGTAGTAAATATTTTATGAGTAGTGGGATAATCTCTCTCTCTTTCTCTATGAGGAAGAATCATATTCATCTGCACAAGCACAACCAAAACAATGTCCTTCCACAAATTGCATGTAGTTTTGTTATATTAAAAAAAATAGTTACATAGTGTACATTTAAATTAATTAAAATCACAGCCATAGTTGTTTCCTGTAAAGCTGGTACTAATATTTAAAGAATGTATACCCAATAGTGTACAAATGACTAACACTGAAGATCGCGTGCAATATGTAGCCAATAAAATATTTTAGAGACTATAATTAGAATTAAACCGAGAAAGAAAGATAAACCACAAAATATTTTAATGACTTTTAAGGCCTTGAAATCAAAAAAAAATTTTTGATAAAAATAATTCTCATTATTTGGTAATGGAACCAGATTTGAGACATTTATCTAAACATTTATCGAAACAAACATACAAGCAAATTAATTTATAATTATATAATTTACTTATTAAAATATATATTTTTATTTATTCACAGGTAATATTTGACCCTTATTTAAAGAACCATTTATGACCTTTTACCTTTGGATTTTCAGAATGTTATGTAGTTTTAAACATATTTAGATATTTTTTATATCTATGGACTAAATTGACATCAATATCTATATTTGTACATAGTATTTTCTAGAGTCTTATACATACAATACAATTTTAGATACAGATATAGGAACGTTTTCTGGCTAAAATGTCGTAACATTGTTTAATTATAACGTGATACTGTAATTATCCAATTATCCATTAATGTGTTGGCAAACTTTGATTCATTCCAATCAGTTCAAAAATGTCCATTTAAATTAACCGTTGTATGATATTCACACTCGAGACTGACTTCGAACCAAATAACTGAGTCAACTCAAGAGTGTAAATTAAGTGACGTCTCAGCGTAATGAACAATTAACAAGGTTCCTTACGTAGTATTTCTGTTCAGATACACTTATTACGCTACATATCAATAGTGCCTTTATACGAGTTTAAGAAACAGCATGGACAAACATGTTCTCGGGTTCGAGATGAGCCCACGCCCCTATAAAACAATGGTGCCAAACTTTGGGTAACTTCAGAGAGGCGCTCGGCTCGCGCACTAGCTCGTGGTGTGTGATTACTATAGGCACGAGCTCTCCGCGGGCACATTGTTAATGAAAACCCCTTGGAAAATAACGGAAACCCGTTGCTAAGATAAACATTGAGCAGCACCCCTGACCCACGTCTAACTTGACTAATGCAAACGCAAAGGGCTGTTATTTGGTCGTTTATTGGCATTTCTATAAACAACTATGGATAATATGAACCTGGTAAACAAACACTGGGCATACCTCTATTTTGAGCTCACTATGCAGCAGTGTAGGGCAGTAATAATTATTAATATGGTTCATCAAAGCGGCGGTCGGTAGCTCTCTCTCACTCTCTCTGCTTTGGCGAGACGTGCGTTGACACTTCACTTCCTGTACAGCTCCACCCTGCACCTCTTAAAGGGGACGCACGCTAATAGGTGGCTAAGTTTGGAATGGAATATCAACTTACTTCTAACGTAACGTTACTTTCTAAAAATACTGCACATACTAATATTTTTAAGTAGCAAGTGGCTAATGAATTAAGAATGGACAGAACATCAGATTACTAACTATAAGCTGTATTAATTCATTCATGAATTAATTTATTCATTCATAAATTCGTAGGTGGCTACGTTTAGAATGGATGGAATATGACAGTAGTAACTGTAAGCTGTATTATTATTTACTTATTAAACAGTAAGCAGTTGTTCTGAAGACAGCTATCGGCTCGTGTGTCTTTGAAAGCAGTCACGCGCTTCTACTGACACAGTTCAGTGAACGAGAAAGGATTCAGTACGTGGAAGAAAATGATTCAAAGATTTGAACTCCGAATCATTTACGAACGAAGCATCGGCTTTGCTGCTTCTTCCTCGCAGTAGGGTGTTGCAGTTACAATGTCGACTCTAAAGAAAGTTTTATGGCCCCAAATCATTCTCTTCGGTGACTCAATAACACAGGTAACAGTTAACATTTTGGGACACTGCCGTTTGAGTTTTAATAACGTACTTACTGTAACATGCATTGTTTTTGTTTCAGTTTGCCTTTCAAGCGAACGGATGGGGATGTGAAATCTCTCATAAACTCGAGAGGTAACGTTAACGTTACAGAGTTCATGACAGCACACGGATGCATTATTGTATTCACACCGCCACAGCTGATGATTTTATCATTTAAAAAAAACAAATAATGATTTGATAATTTCTTTGATTTATTAGAAAATGCGACGTGGTAAACAGGGGCTTGTCGGGATACAACACAAGGTGGGCTAAGATTGTGCTTCCTCGCATTGTGCCCATTTCTGATGCTCCTATTGCGGCTGTGACTGTTTTCTTTGGCGCTAATGATTGTGCTTTGGAAGGTAAGACTATGCCACGTGTGTTGTGCATCATTGCTAAACAACAGCGGCGGTGATAGGACAATAAAACATTTTTTACAGACAAGAACCCCGCGCAGCACGTGCATCTCCAGGAGTTCTCAGAGAATTTGAAGGACATTGTCAGATATCTGGTGTCTATAGGGGTGTCCAGTGACAAGATCATCTTCATCACACCACCACCACTTCAAGAAGCCGCCTGGGAGAAAGAGTGCTTGCTAAAAGGTGACACACCTCCGGACTTTAGGTCGTGTTCAATACTAGTGTACTGCAGGCTGGACACTAGTGCTGCTTTGCAGTAAATTCAGTGCTTAGTGTAAATTGAGTGGTTTGCATTGTGGGATACAGTGTACTGTTGTACACTTAACAAATATAGACAGTGAATATACCTATTCTACAAAAACTTCAGCAAACATACTCTACTTTCAAAAAGTATTAATAAAGAATGTGCACCAGGTGATTTAGCTGTAAATTTAATCATATATATATATATATATATTGTAATTTTACAACATCTGTCAAATTTTGTACATGCAACTTTTCTAGTTTTATTGTAAATGTTGAAAAAATGATGAAGTTTACCATGCATCCCCCTTATTTTCACACTGACTGGAAGTTATATCAGCCACATTTTTAGCATCTGTTTTTTTTTTTTATTATGTAATTGGACACCAGTTAATACATTTTACTTGCATCTTGTTCAGTATTAAAAATGCTAAATATCCAGATCAGTTAACTGAACATGCAAACCTTATGAAACTTGTATCGCTGCATATTGCATGCCATTTCTCAAACTATTTAAAAATATATATTTGGCTGTATAGACTGTGTAGCAAGCAGTAATCTAGTATTTAATTACAAAGATAGCCTCAGTCTCTCTCACACACACTGATTATGATTTTCATCAGGTTCAGCTTTGAATCGGTTAAACTCTGTGGCTGGTCAGTATGCGCAGGCCTCTGTTCAGGCTGCAGGACAGTCTGGTGTGGATGTTCTGGATCTCTGGACACTCATGCAAAAAGATGGACAGGTAACGACGCACATGCTGGCACATACTGTTGTGAATGAACATGTATAAATATAACGAATATAAACAAATTTGTTTTCCCCCTCAGGATTTCTCAGTGTATCTTTCAGATGGACTACATCTTTCTGATAAAGGAAACCAGTTTGTGGCAAAGCATTTATGGACACTTCTTGAGAGGCGAGTGGCTAACTTGCCCTTCATTCTGCCTTACTGGGGGGATGTGGACCCAAAATGCCCTGAGAGCAGCCTACTGTGTGATTAAACCTCAGGTCACATGACGCACAGCGGATGAAACACCATTCAGTTCCTGTGGTTTAAATTAGAACATTTTTGGATACACTAATCATACATGGTGGAAGGACCAGCCGCCAGTCCTATTTGCAAACAAGGAGTATTTTGAGTTACTCAAGCAAGTTAAATGACAAATGTCACAGATTATGTTTGATGTTCTGCCAAAAAACATTCAGATTTCTGTATTAAAGTTTTGGTGAGGTCAATTGATTTACTGGCGTTTAAACATACACACACACACACAAAGCTTTTAGTAGGGACAATAAGCACTTTCATTTTATACCTCCTTGCAAAATTCCAGTGTATTTTTTTCAGCCTAGGTCCATAACATAATTAGAAACACTTCAGTGTAGAGGCAGTTTTTTTATGTGGGTTCATATCCCTAAAATATGTTGAATAAATGTAACAACCAAGCATCAGAAACACATTTAAGGATAGTAGATTGACATTTATAGTGAGAGGTTTTAATTATTTCTGATTTTATATACAGGAATATAAGAAACAATACAAAATATATATGTAGTCTATTGACTTATGGCACATGAAAACGTTGTTAAAACTCAACTTTAATAGTCATAGTCTGATATTTCACAGTGGGGGCATAATAGTCTATACTAATACTTCTATTGATTTTGGTCACGTCTATGCATCCGTTTTAGTGGCAAAAAGATGAAATCTATGAAATATGCACATCCCTGGCTCTGTAATCAGTGTTTCACATATTCATACAGGTATATTAAAATGACACGAGATGCTGTAGAGAGCACATATTAAACTGAACAAGCCTTAAAATATATGAAAACATTTTTAACATCCTGTGCACTTTCTATCACAAAGCTAAGAAAACTCTGTATAAATAGAATCTCTTCTTACAGTTCCCATAAACACACAAGTAATTTATATACATATGGCATAGAACCATAGAACATGCATAACTTGAATTTTGTCAGCAAGTCGACCAGTGCAACATTAAAAGTGTGATGACATGTATAGAGGCGTGCTGTAGGCCTGCTGCTTGTGTTTTTAATGAGGTATAAATGAGTGAGAATACAAGAATTTGCACTATTGGAACTGTCAAGGCACATATTGACTGGTTCAAACGACATGAGGGCGATTAAATAATGACAGAATTTGTTTTGGGTGAACTGTCCCTTTAAGCTCTATAGACAGCATCTGATTTGTCAATTACCACAATAAAATAATTTTGATTTGTACTTTTACAACTAAAAGTACCTAAACAGTTACAGCGGAAGTATACGAGGCAAATTATTAAAGGAATAGTTCACCATAAAAAGAAGATTCTGTCATTATTTACTCACCTTCATGTTGTTCCAATCCTTTAAATAACTTTCTTTCTTCTGTGGAACACAAAAGAAGATATTCTGAAGAATGTTTTTTATACTGTTTTTGTCCATGCAATGAAAGTTAATGGGGTCCAAAAAAGATTCGACTCTCAATGTTTGGACAAAAAAAAAAAAAAGTTTGGGAGTGTTTTCCCCCTCCCATGTAACGACATGAGGGTGAGCAGATGGCTGAATTTTCATTTTCACTTTAACCCCTTAAACTTTCATTGTAAATTCATTCAAGTTCATACCTGTCAACATGTATTTTTGCTTGCTTTTAAAGACTGATAGGCTAGGCTAGTCGCATTTCGCAGCCGTCCAAAGCCGTATTGAATTTATTCCTTTCATTTTTATATTTACCAAACATCAGTTATTTCTCTTGGCAGTTACTGACTTGCTTGTAATTGACACTATTTGTAACAACGACAATTGTGCATTAAAAGAATGCTACAAAATTTCTAAAAACCAACCGAAATGTGTCAGCAGTCTACACATCACATACACTTTTAAATGCACCAACAAAATGAAGCCTGATTGCACCGTTTATTACGGCTCTTGTCTCAATCTAGTGATCTTTGACTTGAGTACGAGTGTCCTCAGCACTCGGTCTCCTTACTGTCAATGCGCGCCTGTCTCTTCAGCCGTCTCTTGTCCCCGCGGGATGACATTGCCTGTCCGGTGAGGTCCTCGAAGGACCTGGCAGCTGTGCCGCTTTGAGGGAAGCCTTCCTCCTCGTCCAGGTGAGAGGAGTCTCCGCTGGGGTCCTCCTCGATTGTGGCCATTCGCAGCGGATCCACTCTGGGTTCGGCGGAGAGGTTGGCAGGGCCTGGGGCGGCGAGCGTCTCCTGTGCCGATGACACGGCGGGGCCCGTTGAGGGCTGAGGTCGTGCTGACAGCGGATGAGGGACCTTGACAATGCGGAAGGGCACCGGTTCCAGACTGCTCAGCATCTCTGCGCTCTAAGGATAGAAGTTTATGACAGAATCAGTAAGGAAGACTTCCGAACAGCTTATCATGGTATTCACTACATCACTAGGGATGGGCACGAGTACTTGGAAGTGACAGCAATGATCGATTTTAAAAGCACTATAATTGCGTATCATAAGTTTCTTTCTTCCAGTCAAAAACATCTAGACCAGTGGTTTGCAAGCTTTTTGACTCAAAGGCCCAGCAGTGTCCAACACAGTAGTCCCCCTGCAGTCAATAATTGTATCCATTAAAAGTCTTCTTTGATAATTAAAATGACTTTTTAAATGTTTTACCATGCATATGCAAATTAGTCTCCACCTCCACTCAATCACACCAGCTTGGACAACCTGATCCACTCGGTCAACTGTAATAAATGCTACACAATGGCAAGTGGAAATATTGGTTTAATTCAGCGATATATAAGAGGAAGAGCGAATTATACTCTCTGTGGTCATTAAAACACCAGGATCTCTTTTGAAAACCCATTGGCCTCTGTCCACTGTCCAGGTGGATGCTGCACATTGGTGGTGGTTGAGGAGATCCCCCCTTCATATGTATGCCCAGAAAAGCGCTATATAAATGTAACAAATTATTATTATTAAAATAAACTGGGTGTGTAGATATATTAAATTAATTCAACAATATATTTAGTGATTCAAAAAGATAAGAAAATTCGGTATATTTTTCAATAACAATAAATGATTTAAGTTTACATCTTGAATTTTGTGTGTTTTAGCAATTGAATTATTGTTTTTAATATAACTGAATAATTGAGTTGCCCTGGCCCCCTGGTTAAGAACCACTGATCTAGACATCGCAATGAAAAAACAAAACAAAGGTTTTCGAGAACAAAATGGCATGAAACGAAGTGTTTTGAAGTATTTTTAAACATGACACATCATCTTAAACCGTGACTAAACTGACACCAAGGCACGATGGAAAAACATCTGTATGGTGCTTGTGTACGTAAACTAACTACTGATTAACCAAAAACTTGAATTTAAATTTTAACTTTAACATTTTTTTAGCCATTTGTTTTAGCCATTAGTTTAAAAAAAATAATGTATAATCTATTATTTTGTATTTATAATAGCATTTTTACTGAAAAAAATCACCACAAAAGTAGGCAGAAAATAAAATAAAAATTGCATGTTCTTCAGTTTTTTGTAAAATCTAGGACAAATCTATTACAATTAGCAAAAAGAATTAAATTAAACGGAAGCACAGTTCAATTATTCTTATTTACTGTATATGTCAACTAAGTGAGTAGACAAACTGATGCCCATCCCTATGCATAACATGAACAGCATGCTACACTTGAGTTAGATGCGGCAAAATATGCAATCCATTCACATCTCTTGAACCAAATCAAATGAAGAGAAGGGCATCTGTAGCGTATGCAGTATCAAGAGAGTTTCAAAGTCGTGCATTTAAAACGCTCAAGGACCGAACTGCATTTAAAAAACACTTTGAACCAGAAACCGCCAGCACATCCTCACTGACACATACAGACATACAGGACAAGCTGAACTGAACTCAGTCGGCCCATCTGACACGTCACAACCAGTGCGCTCCGACTCGTCACACCCCGGAGAGGGGGGGGGGGGGGGGGGGGGGGGGGGGTATGGGGTATGACGCACACTCACCTGAGTTAAGAGCTCTACTACACACCTCCACTACCATCTGCTGCAGTTCCACAAGGGTCAGAGCAAACAAGCCACAAGTCATACACTACAAGCCCTGATTAAAGACGCCATGCTAACTGAATGTTATTATGTTAATTTGGGGTCGTGAATGACTTTAATGCATATTAGTGTGTTAGTATTCTGATCTCCGCTCCATGAGTAAGGAGTCCCATCTTTGAAGTTGTAGTTTTGTGACAGAAGGACTTACACTAGGGTACATCATGGTTTTGGAGTTTTCCTCATATTGTTGATCCAGTTTCTTGTCCTATTAGCAAGCAAAGAGAGATGATCACTGTAATGTATTGTTTAGACAAAAATGACAATTATGTCATCATTTAATCACCATAATGCCTTTACTTCTGTGTAACATGGTGACAGCAATGCAAATGAGGCTATGGCAAAATAACAAATTTCAGACTGTTCCTCACAGTGTTCTTATTGAACTATTACAAATCATTATTGTTGATGGAAGCAAGCTGAAAAAAATAAAATATAAATGTTAGATGAAAAACTTAACCGCTTGCAAAATGGCCTTTCAATAAAACATGGCAGCCTATACAGTAGAAAGGCGAAGGATACAAAAAATTTAAAATAAATCGGTGCTACCTGACTAGAGAAAAAAGGCTGTTTTTCTGTATTCCCTTTTGCCAAATACGTTGGAAAATATCAACACCCATAATACACTGTACATGTTGCCACCCAAGGCCACTGCCAGCAGTCTGTATGGATACGGTTGACCAGAGTCAAATACTGCCTTGCTTTAGAAGGTAATACTTTTTAGTAAACTTGTAGTCATAATTGTGTCGACTTGCATTGTTCCCGGGTGCAAGAATTCAAAGAGTAAACGTTTAACTGCAGTTACTTTCGGTTTCCAGTGAAGACTCCAGAGTGTTGTAGCCAGTGGCTAAAGGCGGCAAATAATCGTAAATACGGAGAGAACACAGTGACGTAAAATCAAAAAAAAAAAAAAAAATTGTGTTTATAGTCAACATTTCATACCGTATGACCACAAACAGTGTTTTAGGCCAAACGGAGAGAAAAAAACAAAACAAAAGAAAAGGCCATACTGTCCGTTCCGCCTGAAGCAAAATAGTGTTGCTTTCGTCAACGAAAATTATGACTAAATATCGTCGTCAACGAACCTTTATCACGTGACGAAAACGAGACGAGACGCAACGTAAATGCTGGCCATGTGACGATGACTATAATTAAATGTATAATGCAATATTGTTGACGAATAAAAACTAGACTAAAATGTCTCTTCATTTTCGTTGACCAAAACGAGACGAAATGTTATTCAACGTTGTTTCGTCTCGTTTACTTGCATTATTATTATGCAGCATTTCTGTTTCCTGTGTCACTTCAGGGGCTGCATCAGATCGCACTGCGCAGACGCAGGCGACTTCACATCCTCAAGCCCCACTCGCGGCATTATTTAGAAAATGCAGCTGCGTGAGTTACGGCTGTTTCACACATACTCCGTCTCCGTGTCGTGTGTAGTGCTTATGCGGTGCGTGTTGCGGTGTGTATGTAGGAGCAGCACGAGCTATTGTGCTTTCACATGTGCTTCGTTTGCAGTGCGAATGAACTGATCTACGGCTGTACCACAATCACAACATTTATTTTCTATTTTTTATTTCAAATCAATATTTTTAGCCTACATCCATTATGTCGCGTTGTTGAGGTACTGTGTAGATCTCTGCTCTGCTGTTATGCACGCACCGCTCCATGACGGACCACATCCACGTGCGGTGTGAGCGCTCTCACCATAGGCTCTACATGGGTGCGGGAAAAAAATACGCACCACATACGCACTGCATACGGAGTATGTGTGAAACAGGCGTTAGCATAAACGACAACAAACAAAGTTAAGTCTGACACAGAGAAAGGGATTCGTCTTTGGGAGAAAAAGAAGAATTGACATTTGGAAAAACTTTTTTCATCATGTGTAGGCTACTTCTAACATGTTTGGTTGGTAAAATAAATGTGTTGTAAATTCAAATCAGAGCGTCTTCCGTGTCTGGAATGGATGTATTCTTGAGTCTATAAGGTAACAATAATATAATAAGATAACTATAAGAAGATAAGATTGTTTGAAATGGGTTTGGCTAAAAGAAAATTTTGGTTTTGTCTATACTAGCCTACTAGGTACTTATACTATATTGACTTGGTTAAATAGAATTGCATTACTAAAAAGAGACTAAAATACAATTTTCATTGACTAAAACTAGACTATGTCTTTCGTCGACTAAAACTAGACTAAAATGTCATCAGTTTTCGTCGACTAAAACTAGACTAAAATGTCATCAGTTTTCGTCGACTAAAACTAGACTAAAATGTCATCAGTTTTCGTCGACTAAAACTAGACTAGACTAAAAAGAGTATGAACGTGACTAAAACTAATAAAAACTAAAATGACAGCTTGACACAAAGACTAGACTAAAACTAAAATTAAAACAGGCCACCAAAAACAACACTAAAGCAAAACGCCGTCGCGTAAAGGTAAGAAAGCTGTTACCATAGTGTTACATTTTTACCATTATGCTGTTTAAAGAGTAGACAAAGTATGATAACATTTTTTTATAAACCTACTCTTGCAATAACTGTTTTGTTAATAAAACTCTGTCTATCTGTCTAATTACTAAAACATACATTTAAAATGAAAACGCTCATTCAAAATATTAATAATAAATACTAAAATTATCGTTTGGCTTTAGGAGACTTGGAATATAGTGTACAAGCCATATGGGCCACTTTTATGATAAGAGGTTTTTTTTGTCCTTTATGGACCTTGACAGTCCAAATTCACATTCACTTATTGCATAGATTGTATATTCTACCACATAAGTTCACCGAAGAAAATGACAGAGGATTAGAACTACACGGCAGTGAGTAAATGATAACAGAATTTCAGAAAATTCACACAAAATCAATTCAGAAAAACATATTAAAATTTGTGAAATAAGTCTTACCACACAGTGCACCAGTATGCTTAGGGGAATCCAGAACAGGAGAGAGAAGACCACCACTGATCCCACTATGTTGTCAGCCAAGAACTTCCCTGCACATTGACAGAAAATAGTCACCACTGGCATTTACAAAATATACAGAAAAAGTCCATTTCACGGCATTATTCCTAGCTAAATTCACTCTGCTATCTCTTACCAAATGTGTTGATGTCCAGTTTGTCTATGAAGTCCCATAAACGTTCAATTACATCTTGGACCTGCTTCATGCATTTGCCCTGAAATGAACACCACCACAGCATTTATAGAAAACACTATTTATCAGTCTGATAGATGATCATTGTCAAAAGATAGACAAGCAATGCACTCACGTCCCCGTCACAGAAGCCAACAGTACAGGGTTTGCCCTTGCGCAGGTAAAGAAATATCCCTCCACCAAAAAAGGGAGTGCACAGCCCGTCTCTGCTCCTACAGCACACTTTACACGATTCCTCGGTCTCTGAAAAACATCACAGCAAATGGACAGACTCAGCATTTTTGCATTCATAATGGAGGCTAAAACAGTGAACACGATTATTAGAATGCATAAGTTTCAGTGTACATGGACCATTCCAATTAACCAGGAATATCTGCTAGGCCAATATCTGTCAATGTGATAATGACAAATGCCAATATATGTGCAGGTTCTGTTTATATTTATTTGGAGTACATGTTGTGTAAAATAGCCTAAATATTCCTGTAATTTTAGCCTTACATGCTATCATATAGGGAAGACTGGGGATAAAAGTCACATAGTCTGTATTTACACTATCTTCTAACTTTCTATTCATAAAAGAAACCTGACAAAATGCATCACGGTTTTTATAAAAATGTTTCCAACTTTGATAATAATAAGAAATGTTTCTAAAGCATAACATCAGCATATTAGAATGATTTCTGAAGGATCATGTGACACTGAAGACTGGAGTAATGATGCTGAAAACGTAGCTTTGCCATCACAGGAATAAATATAATTTTAAAATATATTCAAATAGAAAACTTTAAATTGTAATATATGTCAGAATATTAATGTGTATTTGATCAAATAAATCAAAATCTTCTTTCAAAACGATGAAAAAAATCTTACTGAGATTAATACAATTAATGAGTAATTCATACATTTTTTTTTAATAAATTACTAAAAAAATGAAATATGACCCGCATCATTTTTCTGGGGCAATAATGGAGTAAATGTTTAAAAGCTTTATTGTAGCCAAGATATTAAGGTCTGTGTCTATATAGTAATTGAAAAATATCAACTGAAGTACAACAAATTGTGACAACTAGCCTCAGTCTTCCATATATAGAAACAACTTTATATTGTCCACCGCTGCTCACTAGGTATCAACACTGGTCATTCAAATAGATATCTCTGTAGGGCACTAGCGTAAACACAGAGGAGGATTTGTCTAGACATTTACCATTGCATGCGCAGGACTCAAGGTTATGCAAGGCCTCACAGAAAGGCTTGCACTCGCCTTTCTGACATCGACCCTTGTCCACACACTCTGTATTATCAAACAGGTTACCAGGCGTGGGGCACTCACTGCTGTTGCCTGGGATACACAAGGGTTAAAAAGTTAACCAACCAAATATAAGAGGTGTGCTCAGTAGTGGTCTGGATAAACTACACTGACAGTGTGGAGTTTTATGTTATTAGTTATTATATTATTACGTGTCATTAAAGTTGAGCAGGCTGACCTGTGCACCTGGACGTGTTTTTGCAGGTGGCAGTGATGGTCTCCTGACAGATCTTATCTGCACTTTCAAACCTACAGTTCTTGCAGCAGGGGCTGTTCCTGTCACTGAGGGTCACAGAAAACAAGTCATCAGGCACAAATACTCATAGCAACAATGATTTATGTGTGTGTGAGTATTATTCCTACAGAAATCATAATAATATGCTGATTTGGTGCTCAAAAACATTTCTTACTATTATCAGTGCTAAAAACAGTTGTGCAGCTTAATATTTTTGTGAAAACACAAGATTTCAGGATTCTGTGATTAATAGAAAATTAAAAAGAACAGCGTTTATTTGACATTATAAATGTCTTTTCGGTCACATCTGATCAATTTAATGAATCCTTGCTAAATATAAAAGCAGTGGCGGCTCCAGAGATTTTCTGTTGCAGGTGCTATGGGGATGGTTAACACTTAATAGATGGTGCTCTGATCGGTTTTGTTGACGAGGGGGTGTGTGTGTGTGTGGGGGGGGTGGTTGGGTGTCTCTCGCTCTCTCTGTCTTGCGCGCTACACGGTTTAGAGCTCGCGAGCTATAGATTCCGGGAGATTTGAACTAATTTGCGGCCATCAGGGAGCCGCTATCAATATAAGGGAGACTTCGGATGTCTGCAAACGTTCGCCGGCCGCTGCGTCCATTGGCCAAAGAAGATCGCCTGTTTGGGCCTCATGTTATTTTAGACCAAATACATATTTTAAATTATTATTATAAAAATTACAGACATTTCTTGGGGGTGCTGGGCGGGTGCTATGGCTATTATAGGGGGAGCTACAGCACCACCTAGCTCCCCCTTGGCGCCGCCACTGTGTAAAAGTATTAATTTCTTAAAAAACAACTTTTGAATGGTAGTGTATACACACATATATATATACATTTTGCTATAAATATATACCAATGTCTATAAACCTATAGTTTAATAGTGTCTTTATTTGATAACATCATTTATTGCGCAAAAAAACAACAACCCATAAAGGACATTAAGTACAGTTTCTTTTTTATTTTTCTACCTTTTTATTATTATTAAATTAATTTAGTATTAATTATTTTATGTATTTTTTATTTAAATTATTAATATTCTATTTAATTTATGTATCAATATCTCAGAGCTTGTGGGTCTGGTTCATGGCTTAGATTGAGGTATTTTTTGAAATCCCTATGAATTGTGGAAAATACTTCAAGAACGAAGACCAAATAGTGAAATATTGGGCGGTCACTATTGTGATTAGACCTGGGCAAAGTTGATGCTAATAATCTCATAATGGCTGATATAGTGGTCTATCACGTTTAGCTTCTTTACCTGCATTGTGCCTGCTTCCTGAATTTGCACTTAGCTGTGCAGCAGAGGTCGTCGTAGAGATGAAGCAGTCCAGGGTCGCAGTCCTCGTCCTCCTCCACACGGGAGTTCCCACACAGCTTACTGCTCCTCTCCTTAAAGCACTGGTGGGCCTTAACCTTTAACGCCTTAATGACTGAGTTCCTGCTACAACTGGAGAAGCGCTAAGGGAAACAATAGGCGAGTGAGAAAAAGTAACTACATGTTAAAAGAAATAATCAGCACAGGATGGATAATACCTTGTTGTTGAAGTGATCTCCGCTGACCGCAATAGGGTACATGACATATTTGCCGCCCTGGTCGTCGCTGGGCGCACAGCCAGGTACAGTGTCTGGATCGTGTTCAGCTCCAAAGTTGTGTCCGAGCTCATGAGTGGTTACAAGATCTGCTTCCTGGATAGACGATACATCACTGTGCTTCATCTAGTATGCAAAATCCAAATGGTATTTAAAGCAATGTATGCAAACCTTAGTCAGAATAGTTTTCCCATAATTCATGGTGCTTGTCAAGCCAGTGTTCAGGTAACTGGGTTTCTTGACGGACTGTGATGGATAGTAGGCTGTAAGACAAAATGAATGTGCAAAGTCAAGCGCTGTTGAGCGGAATTCCATTCACAGTTGTAGAGATCCTTACGTTTAGGGCAGAGCCCTCCCAATCCCTGTTTGGAAGGGGCCACGTATGCCAGACCCAGAGTGCCATCATCAAAGTCCTGATAGGTGAAGAGATGGGCAAGGCAAACTGCAGAGGCGTTGTCTGCGATGTCATAACTGAATTGCTGAAGAGAACCCAGAGAAAGATGAGAAAGAGAGAGTCAACAAATCTGTGTTTCAGGGCTCCTCTTTAAAAAAATAATAAAAAAGCCACATGCTCTCGGATTTAGAAGCCAAATGACTCTTTTAAATGACAAATGACAGAATTACTTGATAAAGATGGTCATTCAGAAGTTTCTTTACATTTTAATATACATTTGGCGCATAAATATTCAATATAGTGATCCTGATATAATTATGCCATGTCTCTTTTTGGTTCTAACATGTAATTTAAATAATGTTGCCCTTTGATCAATAATATTTCTATACAATATTTTTTTTTAGAAAACCATTAATTAATTAAATAATAATTCATTTAAATAACATTTTGAATAAATAGACTGATTTATGGTTCACAAACAGTAGCGGATCTCGGTTCATTTCGAATCAAACAATAGAAAAATGACTCACAGTTCAGTAAGAGAGTCTATTGTGAATGAATTCACAGACAAAGTTCGTATGATTCTAATCGAACATTAAGTCACTGTTCAGTGAATCGGACCTCACACTGACTTCATTTATTTGTGCAGGAAACACTGGCACACACCCTAATCAGATGATATCTGACTAATCCTAACGGTCTTCATTTGAAATGTCTTTTTGTTGCATTTGCGATAATTTTTTTCACAGTCTGCCAGCCAATAACATCGGACCCGAATACAAAGCACATAAACTGACCCCAACACTGGATCGCTGTTGTAGATTGATCATAACATTTTGACCTGTGTATATTTCCAAGGATTTCATGGCACCACTTACTTCCAAAAGCTTCTTCACATCCCACACACTGCCAGTTCTTTCAAGTGGGCTTCCATCCATATTGTAGTGAATCTCTCCTGGGGCAACTTTTGTGGGCCACTTATTTATGATTATCTGTTGGCATATTTACATCTTAGATGGCAAGATAACACTAACTCATCAAACTTTGAGTTTGCACATTGAGATAAAGCAATAACAAGCTTATAAAAAGCCAAAGCATTGAGAACATGAACTCCACTGTAATGCATGAAATGGATTTCGTCACAATGGGAGAAAATATCCAGATACGAAAAGCCACTTCTGAGAAAGACCAAGATTAAAGGTAGGGTAGGTAGAAATTTCCAAAAAACCTTTTTTCCAAATTTGTTTATACCGTCTTCATATATCAATGCATAATTAACATCTAAGTACCCTGGAAAAGAAATTATATAAATCGAGTGTCTGTAGTGCTCTCAGGGCTGTAATAAACACAGCTCATTATTCCATCCGGGACGAACGAAGTGATTGGCTGGGGCGACTGTCAATCTCCCTCGCTACCTGCTGCAACAGTGCTTTCATCGTGGAACCTCTTACATGCAAAACACCGTATATGTTATGAATCTTACGCGAAATTCACCTGCATCAGTGTAAGTGATGATAACGGAAAACGTGTATCAATGAAGCTATTTATAGCTTTGCCTTATTTTACTAGCTCGTTACCGAATCAAACTCAATATATTTTAAACTTTACCAGTATCGATATGCGAGCTTGATAGTGAGTACTAACAGCCATGTTAGTTGTTTATATTCATAATGATAAAGTTAGTTATTTTATTACTTGTGATTCTGACATGATGTCACTACATGCACGGCGCTCCTCTACGCTCGGCGCTGGTAAACGCGTCCTCCAGCTGAGCGAGCGGTCGGCAGCGCGCGTTCATGTGTTTTGGGGGCGTGGCTTTGGAAGGAGCCGAGAAGGGAGGGGGTGGAGTGAATGGAATAATGAGCTGTGTTTATTACAGCTCTGAGAGCACTACAGACACTCGATTTTTTTCATTTCTTTTCCAGAGTACTTAGATTTTAATTATGCATTGATATATAAAGATGGTATAAACAAATTTGGATAAAAGTTTTTGGGGAAATTTCTACCTACCCTACCTTTAAGTCACACCTGGAGTCTGCTACAAGCCATGTGACAAAATCTGGAAATGTTGGTGGTCTAATGAAACTAACATTAAGCTCCTTGTATTAGAGTTGCGTCAGCTGCTATGATCACTTTGAATGAGTCACCAGTTCTACCAATGAGAAAACCAGGGATACATTGGGACAATCGCATAAACCTGTATGATTTTCTTTCTTCTGCGGAAACACAAAAGGAGGCGTTTTGAATAATGTTTCGGTTGTTCTTTTCCATGCAGCCTGGAGCTTTCAAGCTTTAGAAAGGATGTAAAGCAGCATAAAGGTATCATAAAAGTGGTTTATACGACTAAGCGTGTTATATTACAAATCGTCTGAAGCCTTTATTTGAGAAACAGAAGTTGTTATTTACTGAAAAATTTGTGAAACAATAAATTGTGCTCAAGAAATGGATCAGTTTGATTTGTTATTGAATCATTCAGAACATATTAATGAACCACTTGTGTGATTCATTCAAGGTTTTCAAAGAAAAACAACTTGAAAACGTATTATTAACTGGAACATAAATTACGGTATATATAACTTATATTATTGGAACATATTTTTAAAGTGCCTTTGCACCCTTTTTCATGCTTTTCAAATGTCAACTGTTCAATTACCCCTTTAACAAATATGAAGAGAAACTAGTCAAACTCATCTACTGAAGTGATGTAGAAGAGAAAACTGAGAAAGTTATTAAGGTCACCTGTTGAATCTGCACACCGTAACCTATAAATTCATGATCCCAGGATGTGTTCCTATAGATATCATCCACTCTGTCTATCAGCTCAATCTGAAAAACACAAAATGCTCAAATTCAATGTACTTTTATCAATAAATCTGATATAATGGTGTTAATATGAATCATATCCCCAGTGCAACAAACTGCTCTCTTGTACAAGAGCAATGACATGCCACCTTTCCAGTTCTATTTCGTGTGCTTTGCTCACCAAGTAGTTGAGGGTGGTGCTCTCCTCTCCACGGCCCATGTGCTTAAAGAAGCGATGATCTGCCACTAACAGCAGCGGGCAGGTGTTCTTCTTGTGGTCGTGTGCAGATCTTCTCTCTCTGTTGTGAGGCTCTGCATTCAAAACATATAAATCATCTAAACATGGTGCACTATGAGTTTTGTTATTTCTAATTAGTTATGTAAATCCCAAAGCATCAAAATCCATAAATGGATCTAACCAATTTAAAGCTACACAATGGGGACTTCCATGAATATTATAATGGAGGACAAAAAATAAAGAAGTTATTCAACAGAATTATTATGGTTTGTCTCCAGAATATTTCCAATTCTCACGGCAAGAGGTCAATGCTGGGTGACTACATGCTTGAATGGGCGGCCTTTGTCAGACTAATGAATAACTCCTACACACTCATGCAGTATCAATCCCGCTGAGCCAACCATGAGCATGTGAATAAACTGAATATCTATTGTCCATTTAGTCATCTCTCATAACGAAATGTGCCTGTCTCAAAATGGCCAAAAACAAAACAATTTGACCTTTAAGACTACATGAAACAACATATGATATTTACACTGCTGTTCAGAAGTTATCAATTGATTACGTCTTTTAAATTTTTTAAAGTCTCTTGCGCTAACCAAGGCTGCATTCATTTGATTAAAAATTCAGTAATATTGTGAAATTGGTTTGAAATTGATTTGGTGCTCAAGAAACATTTCTTATTATTACCAATGTTGAAAACAGCTGTGCTGCTTCATATTTTTGTGGAAACTGATTTTGTGAAAAAAATGCAAGATTCTTTGATTAAAAGCAAACAAAAAAAATAACAGCATTTATTTGAAGTAAAACTCACTTTTGATCAAATTAATGCTTCCTTACGGAGTAAAAGTATTCATTCATAAAAATAAAACACTTGAATGGTAGTGTAATTCTGTTAAATAGAGATGCACCGATTGATCGGATGGTGACCGGAATCGGCCAATTTTCACGTGATCGGCCATGATCGGCCGGTCAGTCTGACATAATCCGATTTTATGCCGGTCAAATGCACTCGGGCGCCGCATGATTAACATCGCGCAACATCAGCATCACACGTGCACACGGAACGCGCACATGTAGGAAACCTCGTGAATTCACACAGCAAGCGGGAGCAGCGCGTTTTTTTTTTTTGTTCGGCGTGAATGTTAATCAATGAGTGCATTCACACCGGGAGCCGGAGCAGCGCGTGAGCGTCGAGCAGGAGCCGCGCGTGAGCAACAGATAAGCGCGGGTTTCGGCGCCGTGTCTATTTTTGCTGCGCTCAATTCAAGTGAAAGCACACTTTTGATGGACAAAATAAATAGGATTTCATCCAAAAAGTGCCCAAAATGCACAGAATTTGCATGTCTGGTGTGTTTTAACAAGAACTGAAGTAGGCTAGGCTATGTCAGAAAGAAAATGAAGACTCAAAAATATTTATTGAAAATTTACCCATTTAAACTTGTTTTTATAGAGGGAATGCATTAACGTCACTTCCCCGCCGGAACACGCCCCCCTCAGCGGGACTGAGTGGCAGAAGAGCTGCTGCGTGACTGGAGTTAATAGGGGAAACTGCGAAAACGCGAGTAAAACAAACTATTATCAGTTTAAACTAAAAGTTGGACTCGATATAGTGTTCCTTACAACTTATCAAAGATCCAGTGATCCATGGATATTGACATGCAGCCAGGAATCGTGTTTCCTGACATTTATATGTGCCTGATTTCGACGCCGGGGAAATAAATGAAGAAAATTTGCCTGTAAACGTTTTATATAAATACAATATAGATAGGTCTAAATCCGAGTGATCACTTACATTAATGTTATACTGTATATCATCATATCGTCCAGCCCTAAAACTTGTATAGTTTTTTGTCAGTGTTTATTTAAAAACATCCAATTATGCAGAATATAGTCTGTTCTGTAGCTTTTTGCAGTCTGTAAAAATATACAGTACCTCAGATTTCCGGTCAAATCTAGTTGTACAGTCAATCGCAAAGCTCTTTCCCGTTTGAGATGTGTTTTGTGTGATTTTCACGGCATTCACGCTGAAAACAAATGCTGCCGCTCAGTCTTTTTGCCACTTGTGGGCGTGACCGCATTCACTCCGGCCGACGGTGACGTCATGCGCATACCCTCTATTATTTCCCAATCGTTTCCCTGCACATGCTCCACTTGTCCTGTTTAGCCTGGCTGGACATGTGTCAGATGAGAGAAGAACTGTTTGAGAAATATAACTTGCCATTGATGTACAAGTGATTGCAATAGGCCTGTGTGTGTGTGTGTGTGTGTGTGTGTGTGTGTGTGTGTGTGTGTGTGAGTGAGTGAGAGAGAGAGAGAGAGAGAGAGAGAGAGAGAGAGAGAGAGAGAGAGAGAGAGAGAGAGATTGTTATCAGATTGTTTTAGTTGGATATTGGATGTGAAAAGGAAATGGTTCTTCTATAACACTGCACTTTAGATGTGTGGGAATTTCCCACACCAGGAGTAATTTATGTAGTTCTATTTTATAGCGATTATCTGTTCAAAAAATGTTCTATGCAAAATGTTCTATTAAAGAGAAGATAGAAAATAAATATTTGTGTGTGCTATAAAGTGGTTTGAAAAAATGAAATCGGAATAGGCTAAAATCGGAATCGGCAGGTCAAACTCAAGGAAAAATCGGAATCGGGATCGGCCTAGAACATTGTAATCGGTGCATCTCTACTGTTAAATAACATATTTTCTGAAATTTAAAAAAATAATAATATTTAGAAGATAATGTGAGCGGGGCTTGATTTTATTGATGCGGATTTGTTTGCCCTTCTCAAAATGTGGTCCATGAAGCTTTTCTCACAGTATTTTCAGGCTACCTCCGTCTAGTGTTTTACTGTGTTTAGTAATACTGTGTGTGTGTGTTTGGATCTTGCTGATGTCATGTCTACTTTATCTCCCTGTGCAGCGACTTTAAGCTTGGGATAGGCACTTCATAAATAAAACATATTATTATTAGCATCAATATATATATATATATATATATATATATATATATGTAAATACACACCCTCCTCCTGTTCCGTTTGTCCTGCTGCCTCTTCTGGCAGGAGATCCTGGGCATTAGCCTTCACATATCCACACACTTTGGGCGAGGACAGTCGACTAATATTCTTAATGTCCTCTGAGCGGTACACCAGCATTCGGCCATCAGGGGGCGACTCTGTAAACCGCCACAAGGGCTAACGAAGACAAGACAAGAGATACTGAAACATGCTGTAAAAAAAAAAAAAAGTACTTTGTAAAACTAATTTTAAATGCTTTAAAGTATGAAGAATTTTAGGAGCATGTGTAAACAAATCACCTCTACATTATATTCAGCCTCTTCAGTAAGAATGTGGGCTGAAAACTCGTCCCCGTCTATGTGTGCTTGCACTCGGGAGTGCTCCTCTCCTGTTGGGATAGCAAACAATCATGGATGAAAAAGAAGAAAATTCAGTTCTCGGCCGAGGCTAATAACCTCATAGCATGTCTTACCCACTACGTGTCCTTTAAAGTAATTCTGTAACTGAATATCATATTGGTCCTCTTTTCCATTCTCATCTACGAAAACAGCCTTGACGTTGTCCGTGAAAAGTTCTGTGTTTGTTGTCAAGTACAGATTGAAGTGCCTTTGAAACAAGATGTAATAAACATGTTTTTAGTACAGTGAATATCTAAAATAAGAATCAGCCTCAAAATCATTAATTGAGGTCAGAGGTGGCCAGAGAAAATAACACAAACACTCTCACACATAAATTTTTTTTAAATAATAATAATAATATAGATAAGATAATTATATATATATATATATATATATATATATATATATATATATATATATATATATATAAAAAGATATTATTATAATATGTCAGGGGTGGTCATAAGAGATTAACAAAAGCAATTAAAAAAATAGATATAGAATAGAATAAAAATAAATAACACAAATACATATATATATATATATTATATAAATAGAAATCAGGGTGTTTAGAGAATAAATAAGTAAATAAATAAATAAACAAACAGAATATCACATTATCTGCCATGTAATAGCAAGAGAGAGGCATGTGTGGATCTGTTGGCTTTACCTCCGGAGAGCTGTGAAGCTGACCAGCCGCTCCACATGTGACCGGGCATCAACATCCCTCTTCCTGAGCGAGTGAAGCTGGAGTCCTGATGCAGGCACCACATCATAGTCTGACAGTAAGGAGCTGAGCGCATCTGGATGAAGTAATGCACATACAGTATTAGGGATGGGCAACGATTAATCGAGATTTTTTGCATCCAAAATAAAAGTTTGTGTTTACATAATATATGTGTGTGTGTGTGTGTGTATAATTATTTTCTATATATAAATACACACACACATATATTTAAGAAGAATGTGTTATTAATATATAAAATATTTATATTTATATATATATATATATATATATATATACAGTATATACATGCAACTATTTCTTAAATATATACATGCATATGTATTTAAATATACAAAATAATTATACACACTACTCACACATATATTATGTGTAAACAAACTTTTATTTTGGATGCGATTAATCACGATTAACAACAGAACAACAATATTTACCATCACACACACCTTTTAAACAACACATAAAAGATGAAATATTCCTTGGTCAGTACTACAGACTGTAAGTTTATTTATATGATCATACAGTGACCCAAACCAAGACTCTACTGCAAGAGAAGCATCAACATGCCTTTCCATTCAGTCTGCAAATACAGCACCTTCCCTGTTTGAGGAAATGAACTAACATAATCAGTCATGACTGAGTCAAAACAGGAAAAGGAAGGAAGACTGAACTCACAAAGCAAGATAGCCCATACATAACGTTATATATAACCCCATTTAAGAAACCAGTATATTTAGTAGTTTGAAATCGTATTTCCTTGTTGAGCCAATTTAAATAACGTTAGCTTTCTCAGAGTAACTTACCAAACTCGTGTACCTCTTCCTGATTTCTCAAGTCTTCTTCAAAAGAGGCTGGTTTCACAGCAGAATAGACAAGAAGTGGAGCTAACAGCACTAAATAAAATATTAAAGACTCCATACTGGCGATGCAGCATCACTTCTGTCAAAGCACCATGTTTGGATGGTAACGTAAGTTCTATGCTGTCAACATCTGACTTAACGTTACTGTCCGTTATTTACCAATATTCACGAGCACCTTCTGTTCGGCTTATTAGACGCGACTATGAAAGAAGGCATCAGATAGTATAATATTTGACAGGACAGGACCCGGGTGAATGCTAAATGTCCATAAAAATGAGATAGTACACGTCGAACAGCCACAGCTTTTAGCTGGTCTCAGTCCTCCCGCTGGATTCTGCTGCGATCAATCTGAGGAAGAATTCCACCGACTCTACTTCCGGGCGACGATTGAATTCCCAGGAAGAGGGAACTTTTATTTTGAATTTATTTTTAAATTAGATTTACTACCGGTATCGTGCTGCTTTTTTTTTTTTTTAGGAACATGATTTATGACACTTAAGTAATTAAATAAGTAATAAAGCAAGGCACACCAATAAAACTGAGAAAAGTAAAAATAAATAAATAAATACAAACAAACAAAGAAGGGCCTTTTCATTCATCGTTTTACCCAGAATCAACATTACGTTAATTAAATATTCTGCTTTTTTGTCATCCAACAACATTCCAAATACAGTATGGTATTAAGAAAATTTCTTTACAATTTTAAAACGTATGTTCGACAAAACTAAAAGTGCAAAGCAGTTGCCTAATTATATGAAATTATTCAATGAAAAGGTGAATGAAATTTTACTTAGCATATTTGGCAAACATTGTTTTATTTTTCAGCACATCCTGAATTTACATATTTTATCATCTATGTTTTTAATGGTATATTTTTTCAACAGTGGCCTACTAAACAGTTTTATTGACATTATAACCAAAATGCAAATATAAACAAAACAGGAAAATATGAACATGAATACATTTTAATGTCACAGTGTTAGTGGCACAGATGATACAAAATATGTTGTTTTTGTAGTTGAATTTTTTTATCCTCAAGACTTCACATACATGCAATTTTACATACAACTGTACAAGTGGAATTTGGTTCTGATTTATAGAGAATAAAACACATTTTCTTTATGACGTATCAAAAACAAACACATGATAAAAGGCCATCTAAGGAAGAGTGAAAGGCAAAACTAGTTTTAAAAGCAATGGCAAAGCCAAGGTCCCTAAAAACCCAGTCATGTTTTTCAGGGCCTCACGTCAAAACAAGTAAAATAATAGGCCTAATTAATATTTGGAATAGGCAAAAGTCAAGTGTGGAAGACAGACATCAATACAAACATCAGACCACTGTGGTGAAAAAGAAAAAGAAAGACATGCTTTCCAAATTCTTGCTCTAACTCCAAACTATAAGAGCTTACAGGAGTTTCATCTGGAAATATAAAAACCAATCTGCAAGGCTAAGTTTTGTGCAACAAGCAAATTCCCACAAACAGGAACCATACAGTTTTTGGTTGTTTGCAAGATCTATAGTGTACGTCAAGGAGTATTTCCCGGTTTACATGTAAAGCCACAATTATTTCTAATTAGATTTAGGAATAGGAACAAATGACATTTCAAATGGATACATGACACAACCCAAAAAATAAAAAAGTGAATAAAAACAGCACTTGACTGAATTCAATAACCCTGAAGGAAACGGTTATATTGTACAACTAATATTTCATAATCACAGTATGCAATAAAAAAGAACATCAAATGCAGTATCACAACAAAAACAAATTATACAAGCAGCTAAATTTATAAAGCCCATACAACATCGGAGTTCTGCTTTGAGTATATTTACCCACTGTCAAAAAATGTTCCCTCATCAATGTCTTAAAAACCTGCTTGGCATGATTGTCAATATATACATGTATATATATAAGCATTACTTTACATGAAATGGCCAAATGTTGCTGAATAATGAGCATAATTAGATTCAGCTGGATCGAGTAACTTGTGTGCTATTCATAACTGACAATGATGCTGTGCTTTAATTTTATCAAGCTGATTCTTACTTCAGAATAATGTACCAAAATCAATTTTGAGATCTATTTCATGGCCATTTCATCTATATCACAACATTTTAGATACATATCCATAAAGGTATACCTTTAAACATCACACAAGTTCAAAAGAAGTGCCAAAATTACTAATCTAAGAGGACCTGAGGATAAATACATAAACAAATAATTATAAAATAAAACTAAAAAACAAAGCTCTCAGCTACAGGAGAGAAAACCAGTGAGGTACTCAAAAACTTTAAGGCTAAAACAGGATAATGGAGGTTGCTACCAAAGGATGGAGGTGAATAACAGGAAATATTCACCAGAAATCAACTTTATAAATACTGTGGGTTCCAGAAGGATAAAGAAATATTGTGTTACAAAAGAAAAAAACATTCACTTTGTCATATCAACCTCCGATATGGCACAATTCCATTACATAACATGAACGAAAAATGGCAGATGATGAAATCGCACCAAGGATTTTGAGGAAACCTAATGAGCTACATATTATACAGCTACACATATGGCAGGTGCTCTGATTTGAATATTTCTAAGTACATATGATACAACATACACTTGCTATTCCAGGTGGTGCAGGCAAGACCTTGACATTCAGTCTCATTCCTATATTTTGAAACCAGTCTATTAAATGAAAGAAAAAAAATATTTTTAATGGCTTTTCAGAAACTGTTGAACAGAATTTGTTTTGAACATAATTTGACATTCTTCCTTTTAACTAAAACACACTAACTTGTCCATATAATCCATTCAGTTCAAGACAGCAGAAACCACAAGTTATATGAACTTGCATAGATACAGTGCTAGACTTGTAAATATGTTTAAGACAAACAGTCTTTAAAAATCAGTGTATAATCCCAGTCTGAATTACAGTGACTGTTCCAAAATCCCAAATGCTATGAGATACAAACTTTACTATCTGAGGGAAGAAAAAAAAAATCAATTAATACAATTCTCAATTCTTAGGAAATGAACAGAGTTCAAAGCTGCAAAAAAGGAAACTTAAAACTCTTTTGAAAGAGCTTAAAAAACGTTCTATATGGTTGTAGTATTTTGACAGTTCGCATTTAGATGTTGGGTGTTCAGATAAGCCTTTAAGTGCCACTTGAGCGACACTTTCAGTGGGCCAATATTTGGCATTGTAAACTCACACAACAGCCCTGCTTTGGAATCATATTTATGCTTTATATGCAGGGACGTCAGTGACTCAATCTCAAGGCTAAAAATTGTATTTAAGTGCACAGAGAAATTTCATTGATGACATCACCAGCCAAAATCAGCAAAATCAAACTAGGTTTATCTGGAGTTTTACAATGAAGTGACATGAACAGAACAAAAACAAAAAGAAAGTGCTATTAAAACGTTTTGAATCTACAATTGTAGATCTACAATTTGAATCTACAATGTAAAGTAATATTAAGCTGTACGTTTTGAGCTGAGAAATGAAATCTACTCCCTTTAGAGAATTTAAAAGTGACAGAAAAGCCCCTTATCTGTGTAAAACAAGTAATAAAATAATAGGCCATGTGACTGAAATGCTACTATGAACATAGAAACAGACAGACAAACACACTGAATATATTTTCTGTTAGAACAGCACCCTCCATAAGAGCCACATATGCAAAACATCCACAAAATAGTCAAGCGCCCGGATGGAACAGCACCGTGCTCTTTCGGTAACGTCTGAGGGGTGCGCTAAGGGAACCCCCATCTGTCGAATCCCCCACCTAAGCAAGCAGCAGCCTCATGAGGTCTGCTTTAGTCTCATCGGGCCTGTGGGGATGGAGCCTACTCAGCTAGCTGTGACGGTAACCGTGGCGTGAGATGGCTCGTGTTGCGGCTTCAAATGCGCAAGTCCCACCGGTTGATGAAGAGCTCGAAGGCGGAGGAGGAAAAGAAAAAGGATTAAAGGAGATGACCGGAATTCCTCGTACAGGGACTGCTCACGCCGAGCTGTTAGGTGGGTAAAGGGTCATCGTCGCCTTTACTGCACTTGCACTTACAGCACAGCACGAATGGTGTAGCTAGAAGCAGGAACGGAGAGGCTACCAGTAAGAGGAGGCCGAAACCAGCAAAGATTCCAACAACCTGCGGAGAAAGAGATGAAAACGCCATGAACGTCAATGATATGAAAGAATGTCCACAAAGAAAAATTGTTTAAAACACATGAACAAGTTTTCTTGTACTTTTTGCATTCAAGGTGGTTTCATATTAGTTTGGAAAAACTTCTATACAATTTTCAAGACAAGTTTAAATTGAATGGCATGTGGTGTAGTAAAACTAATAATACATTTTCCTTACAAACTGAAAACTTTTTTTTACACATTTTATATATATATATATATATATATATATATATATATATATATATATATATATATATATATATATATATATATATATATATATATATATATATATATATATATATATATATACATACACACACACACACAAACTAAATTCAATAAAAAGTCAAGACTTTTATTCTTTTCATTCTTTCTTCATTTTTATATAAGGACACCCTGATTTTCTTTTACTTTATACCCTCCAAAAAATATGAAAATTAATTTTAATTCAGAAATTGAATTGTATTTTAGTATAGTGTTGAATAAATTAATGTTTTTTATTGTTTGTATATGGCCACTTTGACATATCACTGTTTTAAAACTGGAAAATTCTTCAAAAATTTGATGAGTGCTGAGGATGACAGAATCTTTACTTTTTATTGAACTTTTCCTTAATATATTGAGTTGTAACACTTTGTTTTACAGTGTCCTTGTTACACGTTACACGTAGTTACTATAGTAATAACCGTAAATGATGCATTATTACACACAACTAACTTTAAACCAAACCCCAATCCTAACCATAATAACCCTATAGTAAGCAGATGTAGTTAATTAATATTACGCAGTATTTAATATGTAGTATTACACTGTAACAAGTACACCTTAAAATAAAGTGTAACCTTGCGTCATTTTGTTTCTTATTTAAATTGAAATGATCACAAGATAAATAACTGTTATGTTTGTTGTTTTTTTTTAGTAAAAGCAAGACAATATATGAACACATTTCTTTCCTAATCTTGCTCATCCTCCTTCTCACCATCATTTCTAGAACTCTTTCTACTCTGCAATCAATAAAAGTAAGAAATGAAAAAAAAAGGGCAAAAATGTCCAAGTAAACAAAAATCCACTGCTCTGATGCTGCATCATCTTCCACCACATAGGGGCGTCATATCCTTAGAATTTATAACCCTTACAAAATAGCACAGAGATTGAGTTCATCTTATGCATGAACTATATAGATTCTGTCAATGTCATGGGCCAACAAAATTACACATATTTCACATCACTGTAGGAGCACCATGTAAAACTAATTTTCTCTGGATGCAAAACAATCTCTGAATTGTGAACAGGGATTAGGATACAATAAAACTCTATTCCTTCATGCGGAATCTTCTCAGCATTACGAAGATGACAATACCCATTTTTCATGGGACAAATTATAGCGTTGCACACTATTTCTGTTTCTATGTAAATGTCCCTCCATTTTGTCTCTTTTTTCTCAGAGCTCTTGTGTGGAATGGCATGAGAGGAGAAGAGTAGAGTAGAGTGTCGTAATGGAAGAGTGTTGCCAAACCCTGAGGTTCAAACCCTGGACCGGCAGCTCCATCTTTACTAATTCATTAAAAAAATCTAATTTCTGATGCTGCTCGGCTGAAACGTTGTAAAATTCAATCTCATAGGGCTGGAGCAGAGCCGCTGCGAATCTTAATATGACTCACTCCTCCCTGCAGAGCAACAGATGTCTTTGTGCAAAAGTACTGAAAGCTCTCCATAGATTCAGGGCCATCTCACCTTTTCAACATTATGTTCAGCATATGAAACGACGAGCGGGTGAAACTCAAGGTTTATAAGGTGAATAAGGGTATCAGAATTACACTTTAAAATGAAAAGAAAAACAAAAGAAACATATTGCAAAAAGAAAAAAAATGATCATTAAGTTTTTTTTTTTGTTGCTTTGACACATTTTCATAACTATTAAGCTCATTTCCCCTCAAAACTGTCATTATTATAAATTATATATTATAAATATATAAATTATAAACTGTTATAAATTATAAATTAATACAAAAATATTAATGCTCAATTAATGCTGTAATTAAAATATTCCTGATACAATGTATTTTTTTTTTAAATCAGCAAAATTTACCTTAGCATAACAAATGGTACCATGATAAATATGAATACATATGTAATATTAAAACAAGTACTTTCGAATTATAATTATAAATTAAACATTATTATGAATTATAAAATATTTTAGAGATCTATCCAAATCCACATTAAATATACATATACATAACACAACTTCATACACTTCATAAAGAATATGCTGTAAACCATATACAGGTGAAACTCAAAATTAGAATATTGTGCAAAAGTCCATTTATTTCAGTAATTCACCTTAAAGGTGAAACTAATATATTATATAGACTCATTACATGCAAAGTGAGATATTTCAAGCCTTTCTTTGTTATTATTTTGATGATTATGGCTTACAGATATGAAAACTTTTTCACAATATTCTAATTTTTAATTTGAGGTTTTCACAGATGCAAGCCATAATCATCAAAATTATAACAAATAAAAGCTTGAAATATCTCACTTTGCATGTAATGAGTCTATATAATATATTAGTTTCACCGTTAAGTTGAACTACTGAAATAAATGAACTTTTGCACGATATTCAAATTTTTCGAGTTTCACCTGTATATGCATATATACATACACACACACATACAGTATATATATATATATATATATATATATATATATATATATATATATATATATATACTGTATGTGTGTGTGTATGTATATATGCATATACGGGTGAAACTCGAAAAATACTGTGTGTGTGTATATATATATAAATATATGTACCGGTATAAATATTATTTATGAAGTTCTGTCAAATTTCAAGAAAGGCAACAAGGACTTTTGGAGTGTTGTTTCAAACAGACTTCTGCATACTATGTTTCTCAGTTCCTAATGACATCTCTTAAAGGCTTTTTTTCAACAATATTTGTGCTGATTTTTGAACCATAACATTTTTTTTTTTCAAAGCTATTAAGAAATACATAATGGACAGTGGGACTAATGAGCCTTGTGTTCAATGTTTTTTTGTATATGCCTTTAATCCAAGAAAGAGGTTGATATTTTCTTAGTATTATTCTTTTTTTTAAATCAGCCTTTTCAAATGTGATATTCTCCTATCATTATTTAGTCTAACAAAAGAAAAAGGAAGGGAGGTGGGAGTACCCGAGTTGGCCTTTTAAGATGTGCTAGTCTAAACTGTTCTAAATATATGGCAGATTTACTGCTCTTATCCATCATTTGATGAATAATTTTAGTGAATTTGTCCCAAAGAGACCTTCTTACATATAATCTGCTGTGAAACAGCAAGTATCACCTGCTCGAACCAGACAACCACTTACTTCATGAACAAACGCTTGTGTCTGAATGGACGCCTATGACTTGGTCACGTGTAGAAGCACGTGTGCCCGTTTTGAACACTGCAGAGAAAAGTAAATGGGTAAAAAAAACGTGTGCTCCTTCCCATGAGCACCCACCTGTGTTCTGTGCCAGATCACCGAGGCTCTGGAGTGGCCTAATTTGTTCCGACAGGGTCCTTTGTCATAATGGATCAGGAGGAAGTCGTCCTGTCAAACACACAATTTACAAGAGGCCGGTCATTATCTACGTGGGGGTTCGGGACAGCTGCATGAAGGACACTGTTGCATTTACGGCCTCAGTGGTGCGCAAATGGCCAATAAAAATACAGTAAGATCGCAGCATGACGTTAAGAGTGTTAAGCTGAGATATTTTGGACACTGTGTACTTACGTCCAGAGACTCCAGGCAGTACCAGCAGAAAGCATGCTTGCAGTTCTTACACATCATCTGGGCACAGCCCTCGTCTCTTTCTATGTAGACTTTACATTTAGGACAGCGTTTGATGGGGGCGTCGTCATCATCAGCTTTAAAGAATGAACTAAAGAAAAAAAGAAAGAGTAAGAGTTAAAATTGTTAGGGATGCACCGATGTATCGGCCAATAATCTGTATCGGCCGATAGAAGCAATTATTTTCATAGCTGAGGATCAGGGACGATTATATCCTGTTAATCAAAAGGAGGCGGAAAAACGTGTGAGACTGCAACTCATACTGTGTGTGAAGAAAATGTCCTCGTGTTGAATTTAGGGCTGTTGAAGTTAAAGAAGAATCACATGTAGTTCAAGCCATGGTTGCCAGGTCTGCGTTTTTATCCCTACACCATTATTTACATTTATATCTTTATATACATTATTTGTAGCGCGCTTTCTATCGAACAATTGCAAAGAGCGTTGTGCTTTGTTACTTCTGATAAGAAACAAAGTCTCTGCTTTCAAATTCTGTCCATTTGATCACAAAATTCAAACAATCAATGGTGTTTTGATGCTCTTAAAGGGTTAGTTCACCCAAAAATGAGAAGTGATTCATTTCAGAAAGTCATTTCAGTAAGTTCATTTCAGCGATCTCACGTCACATTTAAAGGGTTAGTTCACACAAAAATGAAAATTATCCCAGTTTACTCACCCTCAAGCCATCATAGATGTATATGACTTTCTTTCAGCCAAACACAATCTGAGTTATTGTACAAAATATCCTGGCTCTTCCAAGCTTTATAATGGGAGTGAATAGTAGACTGGTTACAAATTAGAAGTCTAAAACCAGAATTGTTAAAAAGAAAGGTCAAAAGAGCTTGAGTTTGTTGCCCAGCCCTGTTTGTTTGACCTGCGAGAGGCAGTCTTAATGCTACGCTTAATTCCTACGTCATACGCCAGATCTTGACTCTCTTGTGAACGCGCGGACGGACGTTACCGCAAGCTAGTGATTACGGTTTATAAAGTTATAATCATGGATTTTTTTCTTCTTACAAAAAACGTACCGCTTCACTTCAGAAGGTCTTTATTAACCACCTGGAGCCGTATAGATTACTTTTATGATGGATGGATGCGCTTTTTTGGGCTTCAAAAAACAAGGTACTATTCACTCCTATTATAAAGCTGGGAAGAGCCAGGATATTAATATAACTCTGTGTTTGGCTGAAAGAAGAAAGTCATATTCACCTATGATGGCTTGAGGGTGAGGAAACAATGGGATAATTTTCATTTTTGGGTGAACTATCCCTTTAAATGTGACGTGAGATAGCTGTAGTGCCCGGTTTAAGCGGCAGTGTGGAGAGCGAGTCTTTTTTTCCACTTTAATACTGTAGCACGAAAAAACATGCATGAACAATAAAAAGATATGTTGAAAGATAAAGTACAACTTGCTGAAATGAATCAAATCTCATCTAATCACTCAATCTGTGTTTCAACCACGGAGACATGTCAATAAAACAGCTTGTGAACAATATGTCACTGAACATTGCATTTACCTCAGGAAAGTAATCAAATGTTCACAGATAATTAGCTATAAATAAACACTAGAGAAGACCTTATTGACTGTTAATTATAAATGTATGTTTGAAGACAGGTGTTTATGAAAACTTTATGTGCAAATGAGTACACAAACATTTCAGCATTTAATTATTTCAGTGTTATTATTATATCTGAAAATAACTAGCAGTTCAATATAATAGGTTGGGCTCTGTTGTTAATTTTAACCACTAATATTATAGTAATGTACCAAATGAACGGGTTCCCAGTACAGTTTACAGCATTAGTTGAGAGAGACCGTTTTTTCCCCTTAAGAAAAGCAAACTATCGGTATCGGCAGATATCATTCTGAATAATCAGCTATCGGTATAATTGATCATTTTCGCTGAGAAATTTTATTATCATTGGATCTCTAAAAACTATCCCTTTTCACAGGACAAAAAGAAAATACGGTACTGGTAAATTCGATTTCTACAGTCGCTTTTTTTTCCCACGCAGACAGGCCCATCTCTTTTCTATGTATTAAAGTGTTGTGGGCCAGGGACAGTGTTCGCTGGTAATGAAGAGGCTGACCCACAGGAACCGGGCTGACGAGTACAAGCCCATTCATTTCCAGGACAATTCCCAGTCTATTGATCTAAGAGAAGTGACACTGTGCAGCAAAACTCTCATAGCCCGTTAAAAACAGTACTGCAACACCGCAGTTTAGTGAAGTACTGTTAATAATCACGATAATAACAGTAATATGATTATTTCTGATTTGATTATACACTACTGTTTGAGTTATATACACAAATGTTTGAGGTAAAAAAATAAACTTTTCTTCAGCAAGGATGGATTAAATTGACAATAAAGACTTTTACACTGTTCTTTTGAAATTTCTATTCATCAAAGAATCCTGAAAAAAAGTATCACGGCATCCACAAAAACATTAAGCAGTATATTAAAATACTAAATGTTTTCAACACTGATTAAAAAAAAAGAAGAAATTCTTGAGCATCAAATCAGCATATTAGATTTATTTCTGAAGGAACGCGTGACACTGAAGACTGGAGTAATGATGCTGAAAATTCAGTAAATTATAAAAAAATTCAGTAAATTACATTTTAAAATATATTCTACACAAACACACGAGCGCGCACACACAAGGACAACCTGATTTCACAATTTTATGGAATACTCATCAAGAAATCATGTGGAGTGAAACTTTGATTCTTAGATTTGATTCTATTATGATAAGTGGGCATATTATTAATAAGCAAATATATTAGTAATATTATTTTATAGCTCAAGGATGGCTGCTGGCCCGGGGCCAGTGTGAGAGAGTTTTAGGCTATTGCCAATAAAAGTTTTACGTTCACTGATACATTTTTTTATGCCCTGTAAACTTAATGTTTGGCTTTCTGTGATGTATTCCACATTGCTATAGCAAATTCTGAAGATTTGTCACCAATATAACTGACTGACTAACACAAAAATAGCATAAATGACCTATCAAAGTCTTCAACTGTTATGTGAAAAACTACAAACCAATCAGTGATATTTTGCATCGTATGTTATCATTTTTCAGCAATGACGCTATATAATTGCATGCTTAAATGTTCTTTTTTTGTATAAAACAAATCAATATATATTTTTTTTTTCTGGTGAACTGGGCCAGAAAGAAAAGAAGATGATCTGTATTGTTGAGCCCTCCCTGGTTACACAAGTAGCAAAGAAAACATTTGAATATTTTTGAATATTGCATCTATTCAAGTACATTGTAAAGAAAAAAAAAAAAAAAAGTCAAATAACCTAAAAACATTTTTTTCCCATGCAGGGCCATTGCTTGAGTCCTTAGGGAGGCCATGAATATTTAAATGCATTATTTACACTTTTTTTAAGAGTCATGTCAGCTCATAGCTCCCTGAGGAAAGTTTAAAGTGTTTATGTTTAAAGTGTAAATGGGGTCCATTTTGATTTCATGCTGTCTAAAGACTGATTCTCTCACTCTGAGATATACCTAGGAGTTTAGGCGCAATCTCAAACATGAAATGATACAGAAATTGAGCTGTAAACTTGAAAGGCTCTTTGGAGTATTATGACTAGTGTGTATTAGTGTAGCAATTCACTTCAGAGCTGGCTGACTGTTCACTCCTGTAAAACCCAAGATCAAGGATCAGAAACTCTGCTCAATGATGCTTTTGCTTTGGAATCAAGTGTGCTTGTGACATGAATCTCAAATAACACCTGTGCATGCATCTCTGGCTTACTGAGCAGAGAGAAGAAAAAAAAAAAAAAAAAAAACACTCTTCAACATCTAGAAGCTGAAGATCCATTCTTTGACTGGATGATAAGCATGTTCAATCAGGCAGAAAAACTGACAGATTGAGGTATTTTATTTCAAATCTAATGTCGACTTATCAACATCGAACATCATTACACTGTACATGCCTCATCGTGACAGCTGGATAGTGGATACACATACCAACCAGGAGGGAGGATGGGAGTGTTTAAACGCACATCAAAGAGACAAAACTACACTGAAGCGAATCTGCTGATGAATGAGGAGGAGACAAGATGAGAAAGACTTAAAGGAATAGTTCAGGATAGGATAACCTCAGATAAAAGATAACCTCAAATCAACAGCATTTGTGGCACAGTGTACCCACAAAAATAATTCATTTTGACTCGTCCCTTATTTTCTTTAAAGAAAAAGGGTTACATGAGACACAAATGAGGTAAATGGAGCCAATTTTCAGTGGAAAAGCAGTGAAATCACTTGAAAGCAGAAACGAGAAACTTAAACTACCATTCAATAGTTTGGGGTTGGTAAGATTTTTTAATGTTTTTGAAAGAAGTCTTTTATGCTCACCAAGACTGCACTTATTTGATTGAAAATACAGTACTGAAAGTAATTGTCACAGTCACGTTCAGTTTGTTTTGTTTTCATTCAGTCACATGTTTTCTTTGTCTAGTTTCCCGCCACTTATGAATTGTCATGGTTACTGATGATTGGTCCTCTTGTACAGCCGTGTCTCCTTATTAACCTGTGTTAATACCACTACTTAAGTTCCTTTGGTCCCTCAGTTCATTGTCGGTTGTTGTCTGTGCACTAGCACACTGTTTCGTATGTTGGCTTGTTATTAGTTCATAATAAATCTTATGTTCTTTTATAATCAACTTCATCTTCTGTGGATCTAAGCATTACAGTAATACTGTAAAATATTAATATTATTAAATATATTATTTAAAAGTGTTTTCTATTTAAATATATATTAAAATTATTACTGTGATGCCAAAGCTGAATTTTCAGCATCATCTACATTTCTAATTGTTATCAATAACATCAATATTATTATTATCAATGTTGAAGAAAGTTGTGCTGCTTATTATTTTTGTGAAAACCAAGATTTTTGTTTTTTTTCAGGATTATTTGATGAATAGAAAGTTCAAAAGACCAGCATTTATTTGAAATAGAAATCTCTTTTTGCTCGTTGGCCTAAATGTCTTTACTGTCAATTTTGAACAATTTAATGCATCCTTGCTGAATAAAAATGTTAATTTCTTTCAAAAATCGTACTGACCCCAAACACTTGAATTGTAATGTACAATTTTATAAAACCCCTCACATTAATTCTTCTCTTAAAACTTGTATATTAAAGTTGGTCCTTTTCATTTTTGGTTGATCACTTTACAGTCAGTTTAAGGCATTATGTTGCAATGGCAAAAAATAAGTTGTAATATTGGATATTACATAGAAAAGTAGATTTTTCACACTAAAAACATGTTAACATGCATGTTTTGTCATATTTTAAGTGCCTCAAGGTAACCCACATTTTTGCTTTTTAAAAAAAGGAGAGACAAGTAAAAATCAACATTATGCCAAAAGTGCTGTCATTTAAGCACAGCTTGTACTGAACCTAGATCATTTCTTTAAAAGACAACAGTACCTGCTTTCTCCGGGTAGAAACGAGGTGATGGGAACGTTCTCCTGACAGTCTTGGTCCGGGTGCCAGCTGGCCTTGCAGGCGGAACAGAACTCAAGTGTGCAAACGCTGCACCGCACCAACTGCGGGAGTGGCGTGTCAGACTCCTTCAGCTGGCACACGGCCTGGCACGTGGAGGACGGGCACCAGGTCCGGCTTGGGTCCAGCAACACCTCTGTAGGGGGGGTGAGAGATGAGAGATCAGACGCAGTTTCCGTGAGTGTTTATTTTAGGCTGCTTCCAGCTAATGCAGGCTGACAGGTCACCATGGTTACACCATCTGAGATGGAGGGGTAATAGAAAAGAGCAGCTTCGGCCTCATCTGCCCTCAGGAATGACATCCCAGAGCTGCTACTTATCATAGCTTCGCATAAATTCATTAGTTAAATTAGATTTCATTAAAGCAAAAAGCTGCATGAGGCCTGTGCATTACAGTGATTTTACGACTGGGCACAATAGGTGGCGGAGACAAAGTTGTTCAATAAATAATTACATTTAGTTGTAGCTAGATTCATTTATTCTGATAAAACATGAGTGGTGCTTGTTTGTGCGAAAGATCTGGATGTCTGGGTGTAGCTATGCAGTTGCTAATTCATTCTGCTAGGGCCTTGCAAGGTGATTTTGAGGTGGTTTCTAGGATGTCCTAAGATGCTTACTGATCCACACCAAAAACAGTCCACTCCAAGTCTCTGTGAATTCTGGTCCCTATATAAGCCTTTGATTGTTACTCCAATCAGAATTTAGAGATGTAACTACCCATTTCATAATGGTTTTACTTGCTCATCTGCCTGATGAATGCATAAAAGGTCAGTTAGTGGCACGCTGTATGGCTATGGTTATGTAATGTGTGGTTGGGGGCAATAATGTTAGAAAGAGGACTTTCAGTAATATCTGCGGTCTTGTTTCAGGATGGCATGCATTTTTGTCTGTCCTCATGTGCACTGCAAATCTCTCACAAACTAAACACACTCGCGCTCACCCTCTCCATCTGACACGGCAGGTCATGCAGGAGTGTGTATATGTTATTATAACCACCATTCCACTCCAGTTTCCCGGAACACCGATGGGCTAAATGAACGCATTTTAACACTATGTAAATCTTTCAATTATGAGGGTGTTGTCGCCATACATTTACCCACCCATAGACCCTCACCTCGAAGAAATCAGAAGAGGTTGAAAGTGGACAAGAGGGACAAATTAAAACACCAGGTATAAATGGGAATGTGCCTCCCTCGTCTACTTGTGATGTGATCAACTAATCTCAACACATTTTAATACAAGGTCTAAACAGGGGCTAGATAGCATCAGAACAACTGCAACGCGTAACTACATTTATTTCCCTCCCTTATGTCTTTTTCAAAATAGGCTAATGTAACACACTGGAGGGGGTGGACAGAGAATATCTCTCAAGCAAATGTATCCTGTGGTTCAAACAACTGGAGACTATCAGAGTCCAGAGCCTGGGATCCCCTACTGAAGAAAATGATGAAAGAAGATTCATACGCCAGGTTTATGGCACAGATCCTCAGGTCTTATCTGTTTAAGGGAACCTTTATGCTTTTGATCGAGCCTATCCAATTAGCAATAGTATAATTGACTCTTTATTCGTCTTTTAATCTTGGAGATTTCTGACTAGAAGCTACATTTGTTAAAATTAAAAAGCATTTCAGGTCAGCATCAGGTCAGCTCTGATTTGGATACAGAGCGGAAACACAAAGAGTCTTCATTTACACTTAACTCTTTTTAAGGTCCTGGGTTAAGTCTATTTTAACCTTGGGTTTCACACTTGTAATTTTCATAGAAGGTTTGCAATGCTTTAAACTGAATTATGAAGATATGCTCTGGAAAATGTGCCAAAGGTATGAAGGTTTCCCTCTCACACTTCAAATTGTTAGCCATTGGTTTAATGTCATTCTGGATTTTAAAGCCGTTTATAGTTTACCTTGGGTTCATAAATAATTCTTAGTGGCCAGAATAGGGTTCCAACAGGCATTTATAAAATAGGAGTCAACTATAGAGGTTTATTAACTACAAGCAGTTTGAAACTCTATACTTAATGTGGTTGCACCATTTATTCTTAACCCTTGTGAATCCGTGTATCATCGTTCAGTCGTTTTTTTTTATAATATCGAAATAAATAAAAAGGAGCCGTTTTCTTATTTTTCTAATTTTAAAAAATAATAATAATCACAAAACAAAAAACAAGAATTCAGCTCGATTTTTCGTTTGTAGTTCAGGGGTAGAAAAATGAATAAACAGCTTGAATATTCGATCTCTGCATGTGGGTGTAAATGTCAACATCATCACATAGGTCTTGAGGATTAAAGTCTGTCAGTTGAAAACAAGAGCTTATTAAAACAATTTAATCAGTCTGATGTTTTATAATTATTTTGGTTGAAGACAATTCTGTAAATATTTCTTTTATATGTAGTTACCTTTCAACAAGTTTAATGGTGCAATGCAAAAATGTTTAATAGTGCGCAAGTTGTACTTTAGTGCCCCTTTACATTACAAGGCTAAGTTGTAACTTGTTTGCAACAAGCTTAATGTTACTAATACTATCAAAACATTGCTGTTTGTTAGTGATCATCCTGACCAGCCCAACATTGGTTTAACGAACCTGAATGAAAACAATCATAACACATTTATGCATTAACTCTTTACAAACACATACTGTAATCCAGATTATTTTTAATGTAACTTGCAGATACAAGGCTTCTGGTCCATTTATTTATTTCCGCATGCAGTTTTTTTTTTTTTTTTACAAAAAACGTCTGTGTGATGTTGGGACTTGTTATCATTTTATTTAAATATTAAGCATAAACACAATGTTTAGTAGTGCAAATAGTTATACCATGTACAGCACTTTGTTAGTCTTCTAGCACTTAATGAATTGGAATCCTGCACAGTCACAGGAAATATTTTGAAAGTCAGGGCTGTGGCATATTGATCAGCACGAGTTCCAAAACGTTGAGCCTTGGTGCTCACGCGGACAAAGTACAAAGATTTGATTCTGCCATTTTCCAGAAAAAAAAAACTGCGCAAATGATAATCAGAAAACATAATGAGGTACAGTTAAACAAGGTGTCTGCAGGTGGCAGGCTCTCATTGAAGAAAAACAGAATGGAGGCTTTTACCTCTGTGACAGCATAAGGTCAGCTGGACCTACACGAGTCCACTCACATCCCTTTCATCCTCATACCTGCACTGGCCTATTTATCTACAGTGAGTCACTCTGAGTCATCTAGGACAGCAAGCATGGAGCTCACCCTCAACATGCACACATGCCTCATCAGCCCCAGATGGATGGACAGACAGACAGCCTCTTTCCACTTACCCTTCTCAAACTGCAGCTTCCTGTACCTCTGCATTATCTCTGTGGCCACCATGCATTCAATCTGAGAGAGAAAGAAAGAAAGTGGACAAAAGCCATTATTAAACAATGTGGATGGATACAAAGGCACTCTTTGCTTTGCAGATATTGCATTTAGCATTCAATTTGATCTGGGTAAACACATATCCAACAACAAATACGGTTTCTAATCTAGTCACTGTCTTGAGATCAAACAACACAGCAGGAATATGCAATTTTAGTTTGGTAAGGATTGCCCCCCCAAAAAAAGGCACATTAGTTGCTCTGATGCTTTGCATCTGGGTCTGATTCATCTGGTTTAGCTGCTTTGATACTGAACGAGCCAGCCATCCTCACAATGAGCCTGCAGCGGCGAGGAGGAACCCTGCCCTCGGACTGACCTCATACTTGGAAGGATTTCGTGGTGCAAGACACAGAGGGGAGAGTCAGAGTGGAGAGGTTTCAGCATCCATTTTATGCTAAAAGAGCTTGATGAGATGCAGGTCCATTTTAGGACTTCTATTTGGACGGTCAAGTATTTGTTGTTTTAGAAGCTGTGACTATTGAAGGTTTTGTAGAAAAAAAAACTGCATTACACTGGAGTTCCTAAAACCCCTTTAATCCTGACAAATTCATCCTTTTCAGACTCCCCACCAAGATTAACATAACCACATTATATAATGCTTAACAGATCATTAGTTAGACACAGTTATTAATTAGTTAATAGTTCTGTATGTTATTTGTATCTTCCAGGGTTCACCCAAAAATGAAAATTAGCCCATGATTTACTCACCCTGAAGCCATCTGATTTTCTTCTTTTAGGTGAATACAATCGGAGTTATATTAAAAAAGGTCACGGCTCTTCCAAGCGTTATAATGGGTGTCAATGGGTATATTTTTTTGGAAGTCCATCAAAGGGCATCTATCTGTGATAAAAGTGCTCAAAATGTCTCTGATGGGTTAATAAAGGTCTTGTGAAGTGAAGCGATACATTCGTGTAAGAAAAAATATCCATATTTAAAACTTTATCGACTAAAACCACTAGCTTCCGGCAGACTGCCGTACGCAAGTCGACTTGGAAGAGCCAGGGCCTTTTTTAATAGAACTCCAATTGTATTCGTCTGAAAGAAGAATGTCATATACACCTAGGATGGCTTCAGGGTGAGTGAATCATGGGATAATTTTCATTTTGGGTGAACTATCCCTTTAAGGGCCCTTTGTTTAAAAACCCTTATAGTAAAGTCCCTGACATGAATGCTGTACTGACCAATCACAACTCTGTTTTATAATAGTAAATATTTAGCATTAAAAAGCTGTGCAAAATGCAGGAATATGTACGCGTTCAAATGTTTGGTAATTTTGTAAGATTTTGTAATGTTTTTGAAATGGCAATAAAAACAGCAATGTTATGAAATAATATTGCATTTTAAAACAACTGTTTTCTATGTGAATATATTTTAAAATGTAACTTATTGCTGTAATGACAAAGCTGAATTTTCAGCATCATAACTTCAGTCTTCAGCGTCACATGATCCTTCAGAAATCATTCTAATATGCTGTTTTGATGCTTAAGAAAAATTTCTTATTACTATCAACGTTTAAAACAATTGTGCTGCTTTATATTTTTTGTGGAAACGGTACATTTTTATCAGGATTCTTTGATGAACAAAAAGTTCAAAAGAACAGCATTTATTTGAATAGAAGCCTCGTGTGATATTGCAGGTGTTGCTCGTGTATGATATTGCTTAACTATATCGTATGATATAAATATGAGGCAAAAATTCATACAGGGGGCATTTTTGCCCCAGTATCTTGCATTTTAGGGGGATTCTAACTGCCTTTTATAGGCTTCATCATGCAGTGATGCAGATGTTACTGCCCCAAATGTTTGAACGGTAGTGTATGTTGACATTACCTCATTTTCTTGTAAATGTCCACGTTTCGGACAGGCTGAGTCTGGACAGCTGATGGCCGTTTCAAAGCCCTCTTTTATGAGAATTTCCACATACTGCTTCAGGCACTTTAAAAGGATAATAAGACATACAAATTAAATGAATAAAATAGAAAATATGGAATTTGCTCAGTGTCTGAGAGTGTGAGTACAGAAGCACTAAACCACTTGTAATGCACTGTTAACTTCCTCAAAAACATGACGCTGTATAACATCTCAATTTAATGAAGACGCAGTCACTTGTCCAAGACTAATTATCCTTCAGTGTTAGCAATTTGCAAACTCACTGTTTTAATATGCTGTGAACAAAACATATTTTATTATTTCATTTTTGCTTCAGGAGAAAAATCAGGTCATATTTTCTATTTCTCCTACTATATCTCTCTCAAAAAAATAAAAAATAATAAAATAATAATAAATAAAATAATAAATAATTAAAAAATATTATTAAATAATTTTTATCTGAACGCACCAAAAACTAAATTGTGTATTTGAGATTTTAGGAATGTTTGGCAAGGCAAAGTCTGAGGGAGTTGTTTCCATAAACATGCTTCGCTTAAGACACAAAGACAGTTTTGTCTCTAGTGAGCTAAGACACAAGCAAGACAAGGCTTCTCAGAGTCAGATGAGGAGATGTTTTCCCTTTACCCTACTCTAGCAGCTTCCTTTCCCCAAATGTTGCCTGCAACCTCAAGATATAAATAAAACTGGTCTCAAATCAGTATAACTACACAGCAAAGGGAAAGTCAGAACAGCAAACCTCAGAGGGTTGAATAAGACTGTTTATTAATGGACTATGAATCACATTTCTGACAAAAAAAACCAAAAAACAGTTCAGTTGGCCTGTGGATATTCCGTCTATTGCTGTGAACTGTGCTTATATATAGACACATTTCAAAATGTCTGAGGCTTATGTAAGAATCCCACTCATTTATTTTTAGACATTCCATTCCTATAACAGTGAAACCTAAAGACAGAAATACTCATAAAATCTGGCTGAAAGCACACATTATTTTAAATCTTTGTGGAAATCTCTCATTGACTTCTATTCTAAATGTAAATACAATTGATAGAATAAAATTATTTCATCATTTTATTTCATTTTGATAAATAAATAAAACAAAATAAATAAAATATTTGCTTATTTTTATTTTATGTTATGGGATATGTTATTTATTATGTATTTCATTTTATTTTATGCTGACAAAATTAAATTAAATTAAATAATATAATAAAAATAATAAATAAATAAATATAAATAAAATATATATTTTTTAAACATGTTTTTTGAACCCTAAAATCCGTTTAGATACTACTCACCAGGGTGCAGAAGATGCATTGGCACTGGGTGATGGTGGTCATTTGCTCCAAGGGAAACTCTCCCAGGCACAACTTACAGGTCACCAGCGGGTCCAGGGCCAAATCCCAGGTGGGTCGGTACCTAGCTGTGGTCATGATGCCTGATGCAGAGCTGAAACAGAATAGCTGCTATCAGACACGTAGATTAGACAAAGCCTATAGTTTTATACACTTTTACAAACGGCACAAAGCTTTTAACCGCTGTCAATCTAAAGTGCCGACTGCCGCTGCAGCCACGATAAGTGCTACTCAGCGCTAATATCCACGGCATCACAAACACCAGCCCTCTAAATGCACATCAAATTAGCCACATTACGTTTAGAGATGGTCTAACTGAAGCAGTGGTGAAAGGGGCAAATACATTATTTACCCCCATTTATATTCTGTAGCCTAAAGAGATGCCTTTTCAGAGATGCGTTCGGGATTCTAGTCTGACTGTAATGGAATGAAAAGTCGGACCAGATAGACGGAGCAATTTTTCGGCTTCTGCTGCTGAATGAAAGATGAGTTCACTGCGTGGTACTCCTTAAATGAGAAGGGTGGGAGAGAGAGAAAGTACATTACTCTCTGCCTACGTCTCCTCTTTTCAGAGTTTTTCAGAGAGGGATATTTTTGGAAGTCTCGACAATGAGACTGATTTTCTCACGCTGAAGTGAGCTTTTGTGCAGAGAGGCTCGTGTCTTAAGTGTTTACAGGAAGTGCCTGTGAGAACATCAACACTGCTTGGCTGCTAAGCAACAGGGGAACAGGGAATCGCTTCTGCAGGTCGAGGAACGGGTGCTTAAGGCAGGTTATGTTGGATATCATATGCTGAGAATCACTCAGGATGCTTTTAGAAATTTCAGTCAGTGATGCAGAGAGTTGTGTGATGTAGTGGTTGAGGTTTAGTGCTAGTTACAGGAAGGCACTTAACACCACGCAGGTGCCGTTTACGTCACCTTTCTATGCCGACATCAAATGAAACCGGAAACATTTCACTGGAAATGTGCTACAACTAGTTGATGCCACATTGCTAGGTGGTTGCCAGATGTTTTGAGTGGTTGTTAGTGATTTTTACCCAGTTGTTTGCCAGAGAATTATCGAGTGCAAAGAATTCTACAACAATCAGAGAATCATATATCAAGCCAATCTCGCCAAAATAACTTTTTAGCACACACCCACTCCTATGAACTACTGCAAATCAAATTAGTCTGACTCTCGTTTATGCTCTCAAAATTCTTAAATATTTGTATATAAATACGCATATTTTGCAATAAATGTAAAATATATTTTTGATATATCATCTCGGAAACCTTGTATCTCCATAGTCTTTTTTCTTCTTCATTAATCATTACTGTTGGTCATCTTTAATGTCTGTGTGTGGGTTTTGCAAATATTTAACCAATAAAAAGTATTTAAAAAAAGTTTGTGACTAAACCTTGTAACTCCATTGGATCATCAAACTGTCGGTAAAACCTAAGAACTCCACCCCGCCTCAATTGTGAATGAAGTGCGGTAAAAATTTCAAAGTCTCTGTAATGCAAGAGTAAACTAAAAACACTACATATGTTTAATGTATTTGAGGAGTGGAGAAGAGTCTATCATTTGGCATCTTAAATAGCCTGTGTGTAGCACTTTGCCTTTAATAACAACATGAGCTTTTGGCCAAATTACACTTATGTCTGAAATTCTCCTAAATTTGACTATGCTGTTTTTCTCTCTCATTAAATCCGTCAAGTACACAGTCTTGTACCCATGTATTTTTATCTGACATAAATGTCCACAGCATAAATTATATGAGGTTGCACATCAGTTTAATATTTTTCATAACCTCTCACCTTAAGTATAAGAAATATCAGAGAGGCTTTGCATGAGACAATCAAATTCATTTTCTCTGAGCATAAGCACAGAATTAAAAACAAATCCCTAGTGCTACAGACGTTAAAGGGCTCTTAAGCTCTCATTCGTCATTTGCACAAAAACTCCTGGCTGTTTCCGCTTGATAAGTCAAACGGGGTGAAGTACTGATGGCTTGATGATGCAGCAACGCAGCCTCCAGTATCTCAAGAACAGAGACGCCAAAGAAAGCTGATTTTGCTGGTCGAGCGCAGAGGTCTTACATCACTCTTACTTCAACCCGTCACAACCTGTCTTGCTCGTCCACATCCATCCATCTCTGATGCTCGTTCTCTCAGGCTACCACCTCATCTGAGCAGCACAGAGAAAAGAGAACACATTAACTATATATCTCATGAAACAGGGGTGCATGATATCTTTATGCTGATATGTGGCCAAAGAACCAGAACTTAATGATTCTTGAGAATATATATAATATATATATATATATATATATATATATATATATATATACACTCACCTAAAGGATTAATAGGAACACCATACTAATACTGTGTTTGACCCCCTTTCGCCTTCAGAACTGCCTTAATTCTACGTGGCATTGATTCAACAAGGTGCTGAAAGCATTCTTTAGAAATGTTGGCCCATATTAATAGGATAGCATCTTGCAGTTGATGGAGATTTGTGGGATGCACATCCAGGGCACGAAGCTCCCGCTCCACCACATCCCAAAGATGCTCTATTGGGTTGAGATCTGGTGACTGTGGGGGCCATTTTAGTACAGTGAACTCATTGTCATGTTCAAGAAACCAATTTAAAATTATTCGAGCTTTGTGACATGGTGCATTATCCTGCTGGAAGTAGCCATAAGAGGATGGATGCCTTCATGGTGGACATAAAGGGATGTACATGGTCAGAAACAATGCTCAGGTAGGCCGTGGCATTTAAACAATGCCCAATTGGCACTAAGGGGCCTAAAGTGTGCCAAGAAAACATCCCCCACACCATTACACCACCACCAGCCTGCACAGTGGTAGCAAGGCATGATGGATCCATGTTCTCATTCTGTTTACGCCAAATTCTGACTCTACCATCTGAATGTCTCAACAGAAATCGAGACTCATCAGACCAGGCAACATTTTTCCAGTCTTCAACTGTCCAATTTTGGTGAGCTCTTGCAAATTGTAGCCTCTTTTTCCTATTTGTAGTGGAGATGAGTGGTCCCCGGTGGGGTCTTCTGCTGTTGTAGCCCATCCACCTCAAGGTTGTGCGCGTTGTGGCTTCACAAATGCTTTGCTGCATACCTCGGTTGTAACGAGTGGTTATTTCAGTCGGCCCATTCTCCTCTGACCTCTAGCATCAACAAGGCATTTTCGCCCACAGGACAGCCGCATACTGGATGTTTTTCCCTTTTCACACCATTCTTTGTAAACCCTAGAAATGGTTGAGCGTGAAAATCCCAGTAACTGAGCAGATTGTGAAATACTCAGACCGGCCCGTCTGGCACCAACAACCATGCCACGCTCAAAATAGCTTAAATCACCTTTCTTTCCCATTCTGACATTCAGTTTGGAGTTCAGGAGATTGTCTTGACCAGGACCACTACCCTAAATGCACTGAAGCAACTGCAATGTGATTGGTTGATTAGATAATTGCATTAATAAGAAACTGAACAGGTGTTCCTAATAATCCTTTAGGTGAGTGTATGTGTGTGTGTGTGTGTGTGTGTGTGTGTGTGTGTGTGTGCGTGTGTGTGTGTGTGTGTGGTGTTAAAAAGAGGTGTGCTTCAAGTGCCAAAAGAATCTATAATAGAAATTGTTTGGAATTAACAATTAAGGTTCTGATTCAACTTAACCATTCCTTCCCATTTACGCACCCTCTACATCAGTCATCAAGACCTGCAGTGACAAATGTTTTGTGAGAAAAGGTGGTGCATGAGAAAGTTCACTGAGCTGCATTACTCAAAGTAATTATCACTTTCCAACAGAGAAACAATAACAAGGAAAAACATAAGTAATCCTCAACAATGCAGCCCTCGGAGAGAACATCACTATGCCCTAATTTCAGTTTCTTATCAGATCACTAAACAGAAGAGAACAATTATTTATCATGAGCTCAGGCTGCAATAAGATTTACAACATTATAAAAAATACCCTCAAAAATTCATGTAATGAAACTTGAATAAAAGGGATTGTTCACACAAAAATGAACATTCTGTTATCATTTACTCATGTCTATGCAATATGCATTTCTTTCTTTTGTGTTTTTTGCCCATACAAAAAGTCAGTGGGGTCAAGAGTTGTTTTGGACTTTCACTGCATGGCAAAAACAGATATATATTAATAAAATATGTTCTTATGTGTTCAAAAGAAGAAAGAAAGTCATACAGTATTGGGAAGACATGAGGGTGAGTAAATGATTGATTGCTAGCCATCGTTTCTATTCCGGTACATATTGAGAGTATTACTTATACAGAGTTTTTTAGATGTTCAGATATGAAATAGGTGCCGAAGGTGGAACTTCTCAAAGGTCTTGTGCTGGTCTCCAAGTCTCCCCTCCATTATTTATTTTCAGAGAAATGGGTCAGTCTCACAATGAAACCTGAGAAGTACATGCCTGAATATTTCAAGATATGGATGCCCCAGTCTCCACAAACATGAACACAATGTTCCCTCACTCTCTTTATCTGACTTATGGGTCTACTCAATCATCCTTGAAAAGAGATCTGCCCCATGGGCACAGTTCAACCTCATTTATCTTAATATAAAATATTGTAATACTGTAGGGTTTCATAATACTTCCAGATAATAATTGCCCAAATGAGATCAGTAGGATGTCAAAAACACACCAGACTGGGATGAGAACAGGCATAATGAGAATTTTTCCCACATTATAATAAATCAAAGAATGAATCAGCAGGTCAGTATGATTAACTTAATGCCTTTTACAAAGAAAGATTGGATTCAAAATACAACAAATCTTATAAATTACACTTGAAATATTGTTAAAATTGTAATTGTCATTGATTTACCTGTGGAAACTTTTTTTTTAATAGCAAAGAATTATTTTTACAAAGTAGATGTAAACAAAATATTAATAGGTCAATATAAGCCTTCTTAAATTATTTAATAGTGTGTTTAGGTAGTAACAAATTTGGAGAGAGGAAAAATATTTCAAAACTATAAACCAAAATGATCATTTAAAATGATAATTAACTGCACAATTACTAGAAATGTGTGCCTTGGATATTATACAATTTCCATACAAAAAAAATTGTGGAAAAAGACCAATTTTTTTATATTATAATAGACAAATTATAATTTGGCCGTGTATGAAGTATTAAATTGATAACTTATTCCTTAATTTTATATTTAAGCGTCACATCTAGTCATGCATAAAACATTAATTGTGACCCTGGATCACAAAACCAGTCACAAGTCGCACAGGTATATTTATGGCAATAGCCAACAATCAGGGGCGGCCTTACCTATGTTTCACCCGTTTCAATTGAAACGGGCCCCGCCCTCCAAGGGGGCCCCAACAGGCCAGCAAAATCCCATTCATTTTCTCCATAGGATATTGATTTTCAGCCATAATGTCTAAACCATCCAAGGTAGATTGACCACGAGCTACGAGGTTGTGAAATGAAAGTTTCTGCTCCTTTAAAAGCCACAAGCTACGAAATCAACCTTGTTATTTGCAAAACACTGACGTCTCTGATTGGACAAACTCGTGGTTACCATGGTGACGATTACCACTCCCGCGAACGGCTTAAGCGATCTGAAGTATAATATCGGTAGTTTATGTATTTACACCTTTGCCTTTTTTGCCGTTAGGTTAAAATGTTATTTTGAGCAGGAAAATAATTTTAAGAGGAAATGAAACGTACATATGCCAGTGGTGCTGAAAAACGAAAGACATCGGACAACAAAAGAAAAGCTTTATTCAGCCTACCAAAAGTGAAGTTACCCTGCGTGAAAGGGCGAGGCTTATCCCAACGTAAAACGCTGTATAACTGTATAGTTTTAATCAAATAAGGTTGTATTATTTCTATGTTGAGCTGCCTGTTCATGAAGCTGAAAGTGCACGTAATAAAATAATATACCATTGATGAAAACCAACAGGAATCCTTGCTTTTTCTGCTCTATTATGTTTATGTTTTATGTGGGTAGGGCCCCATATTAGTTATAGAAACGGGCCCCCAGATGCTTAAGGCCGCCACTGCCAACAATACATTGTATGGGTCAAAATCATCGATTTTTCTTTTATGCCAAGTAAAGATCATGTACCATGAAGATATTTTTTACATTTCCTACGGTAAATATATAAAACATTTATTTTTGTGAATGAATGCAGCACAATTGCAAACATAAATGGACAAGTTTAAAGGCGATTTGTTTGCAGTTTGTGAGCTTAACTATAACTAACAGTTAATGAACTGAATAACAAAGTGATTTGCTCAGAACATCTAAATTCATTAAGTTGTTTTTCCAAAAAGGTTGTGTTAAGCACAAGTATAAAATGGTGGCAATAAAATAAAAGGAACCCGTGTTCAATAAATAATCAAATTTATTAATGATAACAGACACAAAGACAATTTCTCCACTAAGTATTGCTGTTCATTATAGCCTAATGCTGTGTTCACATCATGTCTGAATTACTGTAATTACGAGATGACAACTCTGAGATTTCACTCCGAGCGGTTTGCGTTTCTATGGCAACGACAAAATATTTAACCACTACATTATTTCATTAATTTAATGCTATATGCTCTGGCATAATAATGAAAAGGCAAAAAAATCTCACCAGGTAACGGGCTATAATAAAAAGATGAGAGATGCTTAACTACCTTTAACTGTTTATTTTACATGTCATCATGACAGTCAAATCCATTAACTTGAAATAATGATAATTCCAACATAACAATAAAAAAAACATATCTGTAGGTTGTGCATCGTTGGAAAGCAATGCATCACATTTAAATGGAATTAAAATCATGTGTGAATATCAAATCGCCTTGAATGGCTCATCCAATCAAAATGCTGGACTACCCGTTTTAATAATAGCTTTTTGACTACAGATGCACTAATATTAAAATTATGGTCAATATTGAAAAGTCAATCATTATTTTTTTGCAATATCTCTCTGTAAAGCTGCTTTGAAACAATGTGCATAAAGAAATTCAATTGAAATTTCCATAAAAAGAAAAATAAAATTGAAATTGACTTAAAATTAACTATTATGTTATAGCTGATAAATGGACGATATTAGTATTCTATATTATTTTGTATAAATAAGAAATAAAACACTAAAAAAACAAATTAATCCATTTAAATTGCACAACAACATTATATAGTAAAGTTCTGAAGAGGTAAAAGAGGTTTTGATGTGAAAATATGGGAATTTCCCAAAATGAAGGAGCCCCAGTGTGTTTTCGTAAAGCTGGGCTGGTCTCTGACTGCAGGCTGTGTGTGTGTGTGTGTGTGTGAACTCGCTCAGAAGGTATGTCAGCCCTCAGTCTGTCTTTCTCTAAAGGTCATTCCTGGCTTCCTGTCAAAAACTATAACCTCATTATACTGCCATGATACCAAGTGAATGTCAGAGTGGCATATGACAAATATCAATTGGTTTCATAAATGAGACAATAAGATAATTTTGACTAAAGTCTCTTTAAAGGGGTTATGATTATGCTTTTTTTACTGAACGGTATCTGCTATCTGTATGACCACACAGTCTGTTTACAACATCTACTATTGAAACAGATGTTTAGATCAACCAATGTCTTTATACAGTGTGTGTGTGTGTGTGTGTGTGTGTAAGTATCTTATTATTAGAAGAATCGGATCGGGACTCTGTTTTAGTAGATACTCAATAGTATTCAATGACTAGGGTTGGACGCGTATTTGAACCGGACACGTCAGAGCAAACGTTGCTTCACTCTTCCATTTGTCCTGTTGTCGGGAGTCGCTCAAGTGCATAGAGTACTTCAGAAATTGAACGTGCTTTCATGATCATAATGGCTTCTCTTTGCTTTTGACACAACTGGTGCAATGATGTAAAGCTATTTGTTGATGTCTTGCTCTAGAGGCAGCCATATGCGTGAAATGCTCTTTTTGTATTTACAGGATGTTTTAACGGTCATGTCATGACCCCTTTTTGGCAACTCAGTTCACTTGGCAGCCATCTTGAAAGGCCAGAAATCTACTAGGAATATTTAAAATATTTACAATTTCTCCAGCTCATTAAAGATATTTATATACAGTTCTTCCGAGAAAGCAACTGTAGCTGTCAGACTAACACATATACCACTGAGAGTAAAACAGACAGTCTGGAATTTCATGGAAGACAAGAAACTAGTGCATAAAGCTAAAAACTTCAAGTGGCCATGACCCTGTGTGGACAAAAGCACACACGAGTAACTGTTCTCTCACCGTTTGCTTGCCCTTGCCAAATGACCCACATTTATCACCCAAAAGCAATTGAGCACTATTCTATTATTGGCTCAGTCTTTATAAACGTCAGGAATCCCAGAGGTGAAACACTCCTAAAGAGCAGACAGAGACAATTATCTTCAGTTCTCAGCAGTAAGATCAAAACTGAAATGTACAACAGGCTACTTTACTGAACTGATACACTGCACTTTTTATCAAGGTTTATTTTTGAAGTTCAGTGACTGAGAAGGCCACAATAACAATTTGGAGAGAAGGGAAAGGCGTAGCGCCAGACACTAGTCCAAAAAAGTTGAATGAATGGAATTCCTTGCCGTGTGTAGATCCCAAAAAATAGCGAAAAAAAAGAAAAGACAAAAGATCCGCACACGAGAAATAGTTGGCCAAAAAAGCTCACATGAATTTATTGTCCAGAGGCCACAAATAAATTGCAAAAGATTGTCATGTGTGACACATGGCACTAATGAAGGGTTGAACCTGAAAACGTTTTGCACGTGCAGTTTTTGCACTTTTGTTACCGACTGTTAAGTTACCGACTGTCAGAAAACGTGAAGGGAAGGAGACAGAGTTGAGCCAACGCAGAAGAGGCTAGCTAGGATAAATAGGATAAACTTTCAGCCAACTCCCCACAGAAAAGTCTGTTCCCATCATTTTACCACAGGTTTCACACATAATCCGTGTGCAATGCGTGTGCGGTGCGCGTGTGCGGTGCGCGTATGCGGTACAGAAGCAGGACGCGCTAGTGCTTTATATGCTGCGTTTGCAGTGCGTAACTGATCCGCAGCTGTAGCAGTAACTTACCACAAACACCCCGGTACTCACTATTTTTATTTTAACACATACTCAATATTTTAACAACGTAAGCCAATTATTCCATCCATTCTATATATTAAGTTGCTCAAGCAAGTGGTCAAATATGTAACCATGTACTTATATTAAAATCGCAAACATTTTAAATTAAAAACTTAAAATTGACAAAAACAACCGACTCTCATGCCTTTTCTTTTGCATTTACATTTTAATACAACAAATCTTGCATATCACAAAGACCTTGTTTTTCCACCTCCACGAATGAGACGAGTGTCGTTCATTATGTTGCCTTGTTGAGGTAAATTGTAGTTTGTATACGGATACTGTATGAACGAGATAGTTATAAATATCCAGATAAGTTACGGCTGGCAATAAGGATGGATCTTTACTTAATGCTATTGGGTCTATTTGATGTGGGTCCACATCAAGCTTATCTTCTCTTGATACCGATGAGATGAAGCCATTAGGCTAACGTCACTGCTCCCCTCAACTCAAATCTGCGGACGGCTAGGGGCAGCAGGACAGATGTCATGTCAACAATATGGCCGCGGTTAGCTACTTCCGGTGTTTGCGAATAAGGTCTATAGGAATGAGACAAGGTGGTCAATTAGTCATTCAACAACTGTCTAGCCAATTAGTATGGTCCGATCTCCAGTACCAAACACATTAAGTGAACCCAAAACTCATTTAATCATTGGCTTCCCTATGACAAATTATTTGACTTTTAGGCAAACCACTGACTAGATGATTTTAATTTTTTTTTACTTTTGCTCATCTCAATCTGGTAGATATTGGTTAACCGGGCCAGAGCTGGTAGCCCTTGACTAAGCTGGTGGGGACCTAGTTGAGCTAGTATACTTAAACACAATTGAGCCGGTTGAACCGAGTTGAGTTCCAAAACATAGTTTGAATTAGTTGACGAGTAAATACCACCTTAACCTGGTTTCTTCAGCAATATAAGCTGGAGAACCAAGATGATGAAAGAAATGCAGTTTCAAAATTTCCCGTACTGACTTGTTAGGAAGCCAGCAGATTCACGAGAAAGTGATACAACAGCAGAAGGAGTTCTCAAACAGCCTGAAGGAAGAAGATCTTGGAGTTACTCTGTTCAAAGGTCACAGGAGAATGTACTGTAAAGGTCAATCCTCCAGAATAAGGAGAATATTTCTCTAATGATCTGAGGTCACTCTGCCTAGCATCTACAGAGGGTGCAAAACATTTCCCAGTGTGACGACAAGGATTTGAATGAGAAAAAAGAAAAGAAAAAAAAAACATCAGCCATGTCAGAATAGAACTACATTAAAATATGAAGAGACATCTTTCTTCTCAGAAGTCTTTAGAAAAATTAAGAGGATATGACAAGCATGCTGCTGAGTACTTATTTCTATTGACACGATCAGAGACAGAGAGCCCTGAGGTTATCTGTGAATGGCATCTGTTGCCACTCAAGATTCTTGAGTGACAGCAGATCTGAGAAAAAGTCAAACATTTTGCCAACAAAAACAAAAGGCATGGATGAAATGTCTGCACGTCAGTAATAAAAGGTCTTTTCAAAATTCAGATACTTTTTTATCCATCGTTACTTAAAAAAAAAACACAGTATGAAGAGTACAGTAGCACCTGTAGGCAATAGTTGTGAATAAGCTCTGAATCACAGATGCTGAGGACAGGACGTGCTCAAACTGGTCTCCCCTAGCAAACACTTCATACATCCTGGCTTGACACTTCAGACACACTCTTCTAGACATCTCATAGTCTTGCGAAAACCAAATGAGTGCATGAAAAAAAATATTCGGAACATTATTGTATATAACAATTAGCTGGCACAAAATGTTCGGTGTCTTAGAAAACCTTACAGAACTGAAGTCCTGTGTTAAAAAATGCAACTCAAAGGACGAGTCAAGGTTTACTAGTTTGCTGAGCCAATCAAAGTTCCTCTTGAACTCGTAAAATAGTGGTGGCAAGCCACAGCAGCAACACAGTTTGAAAAATGTTCCTGTTGTAAAGTTTTTGAGTTGTGAGATAAAGTTTAAAATAACAGATTTGTAGGAAATATGGTGACCTTGTGAGATAAAAAGTTATAGATATAGTCTTAATTATAAGATGTAAAGTTGAAACTGTGACCTATAAAGTTTCAATTCAAATAAATAAATAAAGTCACACTGGGGAATAAAGTCGCAATTATGACAAATTAAGTCTTAATTGTGAGATAAGAAAACTGAAATCACATTTTAATTAACTCATTTTATGTCATATTTTTAATTGCTGAGGTGCCATAAATGAAAATGCAGAAATGACTGGTAAAATTTTGTGGTTAAAAAAAACATTACGTATAATTCCATTTTCTTCACATTAAACTGTTGCCGAATTGCTGCATTAACCATCATGGTGGTACCGGAATTTGGACGATGTTGTACAGTGCTAAACGCTTTGAGGCAAAGCTTTGCTCGTTTTTACAACCTTCACTGTCTGATGAGTTCACACGTTGCCATCAAGCTATTAACATGCAAATGTCTCATTCTATCACCAGCCACATGTGGCAAAGCTCAATGCTGTGGGCAGGTGTGAGCGCCAAGTTTTGAGTGGGTACCAGCTGTGAGAACTGAATAAATAAAAAATTATACCCGTCAACCAGGTAGGCTTAAATCACATCAGACAGACTTCCAGTAAGCTTTTTCACCAAAACATCTCAAATGATCTTGTTTCTGTTTAAATGACAAATTGTCTCACAAAACCCAAGCAAAAAAAAAACAAACAAAACAGTGTAACTTTAGTGTTTAACCACCCATATTATATATATATACTGTATATATTAAACCAATAACTTTGACTCGTGTGAGTCTTTTGGTGTGACTCATTTATTTTACGCCATGAATCCCAATGTGTTCTTGGCACACTCACTTTGGAAATTTATTTTGCACATATGCAATTTTTATACACTAGGCTAGTCTACTGGGACTTATCCTGCGAAATATCTGACTCAATCAGATCTGAACCCAGCTGAGGTCACCTTCTGCCGTGAGCCAGCCAGTCTCCTGCCTGCATTACAGAGCTTTGCCATAACGGCTTTCTCATCCACAGCTGTTGGGCAGCAACAATGTACCTGAGATCGCTGATAGGAACGACTGACTGATAGAGAAAAAAACGGTATGTTATTAGGAGACTGCATTAGATAATTCTTAAAAATTTCAAAAGAATCCTTACAGCTTGCTTGTGGCAAAAACAATGCCTTGAGTGACAAAGGCATCGCAGATTTGATTTAGGAGGAATTCAGTGGTAACATTATATGGAATCTTGAAGTAAACAATAGGCCTATTTGATTGAAAAGTTCATTATTCATAAGTTGGTAATGGCATGGCAATAACAAAATCCTGAGTTAAATGTCTGTTGCCATATTGCATCTCATAATTAAATTGCAAAATGGTTGCACTGTATGTCCAACTGCTGACCATAAACAGCTTTAAGTGCTCTGTAATGCATTTAGTGCATCAAATGTATGTGTGTGGGGGCTGAAAAGGTCAAACAAGGCCATATTATGATTAAAATACAGTATGCTTGTCTGTGAAGCACATCTATAGATTAGAACACATTTGCAAAGCTAGTCAATGTCTTCATGGATTTCCCGTAAAAATTCCCAAGTCAGGTGCTTTAAATGGGACCACCAGGAAGAGTTATTAAAAATTCAATATGGCCAGGTCAAGCTATTCACCATTCTTTGTTATTAAAGTGTTACATCTTATTGTATTAGGAACAAATGATACCAACAACAGCATAAATCAGAGTACGCTATAGGCGGTATGATGATATATCATGACCACAATATAAAGTATTGTATCGTAACGTATTGTTTATATCACGGATTCACGGTGTGTAAATATATCCATGTAGCACAGTATTTCTTAAGGCCCCGAATCCCTGATTTACTGACAGAGCTGCTTTATAGTAGAAAATTAAATTGTACTTCTGATGAAACGAGACCGTAACACTGCTTTCATGTTTAATACGGTAAAGCTGCTTGAATTTAAGCTATCTATTGTATAAAGACGTGATATATAAATAAACGTGACGTGACTTTACTTTACTGGAGTGCCGTAGAGCTCGTGCAAACATCTAGGGATGTCCCGATCAGGTTTTTTTGCCCTCGAGTCCGAGTCCGAGTCATTTGATTTTGAGTATCTACCGATACCGAGTCCCGATCCGATACTTGTATAATACATAAAAAAAAGAATAAAGAAGAGAGAAAAAACTGATCCAGGATGTTCCTTATTTTTTATTTAATTCACCTTATTTTAACATTCAACAACTCTGTTAACAAACAGAGCACTTCTGTGAGGTAGCTTGTACAATCAAGTAATAAATAACATAAAATCTTCACTTTTGGACTTTAGTGCAACAGTAAATATAGAAAAAGTCTAATATAAAAACAAATAGCAACTCAACTTAAAATACCCGGCAGGGCAGGCAAAAAATAAAAATGTTTTAAAAGTGTATAAAAAAATAATGATATATATATACATTAGGACATTAGGAGTGTAACAGTTCACAAAATTTGCGGTTCGGTTCGATACGATACAGCAAAAAGAAAGAAATGCCCGAGAAATTTCCTATTTATTAAAAGAAAAACTATTTTTAAATAAGTTTGAGTTTTTCTACATCTTGAAACTTTCAGGTTTATAAATGGGGGTAGGGGAGAACCGGGGCGAAAGTAACACGGGACGAAAGTAACAAAGTGATTTTCTCTGAGCCCTGACTACATTTGCATTTCAAGCTATGACAGCACTTTCGGCATGCAGCCAGTGACCGAGCTGCTAAATATCACGTGATTTCATCATCGTTCCCCGCGGTTAGGTCCGGAAAGCAGTTTTCGAGTATGATAAGTAAATTACTGAAGCGGTCATTTTTTTTAATTACAAGTTGTGTTTTTCGTTTCATGTGTCACACAGTAATGATCAATCTATAGGTTATTTAGTGCTGTAACACATCCTGAAGTTTGCTTGGTCAGAGTTTTTCAGTATAAAAGTAAATCGGGTTTAAATGTCAGGAGTTCCTGTCGGGACGAAAGTAACACTTGTTACTTTTGTCCCGCTATAGGGAAAACAAGTGTTTCTTTTGTCCCTCTGCTACTGTGGTGACTTTCTGTGTGTTGCAGCATTTATTAAAACATGTTTATGTCATATTATACCAACAGAATATGGCAGATGTTTCTGAGGGGGCTTTTAAAGATTAAGTCACATTTAAATTAGCTGATTTCTGTGTCACCATTTTTTTTTCCACTCAATCTGTTTCCATTTACCCTAGTCACATTTAGGCTTTAGCCATACCTTATAGCTTTAACACCTCCACCTATGAATTTGCAGGGTTTCTATCCAGATGTTTTTTATGCACATTTTAAATGTATGCATAAAAACAGCTGGATGGAAACATAACTATTGTTACATTATGTTGAGAATTTATATTATGCTAATTTATTTTAATTTTCATATTTTTCATGTTGAAAAAAAAAAACATTTTATAAAATCGATTGACAATAAAAAAATATTCTAAACAATTCAAGTTTGTACTGTTGGGTTACTTTTAAAACATTTGATGAAACTGAAATTAAAAATAAAAAAATGTAAACGAACAATTTTTTCAAAGATAAAGGCCAAAATATGTTTGCAGTTACATGTTAACAAGGTCATACTCGGGTATATTTAGGCTAAAAAAACAAACAAAAAAAAAACAAGAGTAACACAAAAAATCTAGCTTGTATATTGTTGTGTTACTTTTGACCCACCTGTGTGTTACTTTCGTCCCAACTGATGGGGTCGAAAGTAACATGAGCAGTCTTAAGTTCGATGGGGTCGAAAGTAACATGAGCAGTCTTAAGTTCAAAGTGAAATTATACTGAAGTTGTTCTACAGTTTTACAAAATTCCACCTGGTATTGATAGACCACACTTGTGAGTGACTGACCACAGCAAAATTATATCTCTGTCTAAACCATCATCTTTTAAAATGATGTTTTTCTGAAAAATGGTACTTTCGCCCCCGCTCTCCCCTAATCTTTGAAGGATGAACAAATAATGTTTTGGTAATCACTTTAAAAATAACATTCAAATATATATATTTATATTATATTTGAGTTTTGAAGTGCAACATTAAATCCATGTTCATTCACGGCACAATGTTTCTCCTGGTTCCCACGTCAGCGCTGTTTGATCTAATAGGGATCTACGGTTAATAACGGAGAAATTTGAATGCTTCTCACTAGATCTCGCAGCGATGTTATTACTTCAGTGGCGAATTCAAATGTTTTCTTCACTGGATCTCTTAGCACAGTGTCGCTTGATCTCGCGCTGCACAGATGTTGCTGGTCTGAACTGATAAACGGTCCATGAAGCACATTATAATTAAGTTTCGTTCCGCTTTCATTACGTTTGCCATTTGATGTTGCGCAACGTTGTGGTGATCGCACCAGCGCGGATTTTGTCTGCAGGAAAAATGGTCCTAGGAATCGTTCGGTTTGTATGCGTACCGAACCGGAAGCCTAAACGGTTCAATAATTACGTGTACCGTTACACCCCTAATTTACATATATCCGAGTCCTGATCGGGAGGTAACGTCCGATTCCGATCGAGTCTGAAACCACGTGATCGGGCCCGATTTCCGATCGCGTGATCGGATCGGGACATCCCTACAAACATCCACATCGCTTTGATCAGATGCTTTTTCTAATGCTTTATTATAAAATGCTTGCTGTTTTCCCAATATTATTGTGTTTATTTTGTAATTGAGAGAAAAGCGTGCAGCACATATTTACATATTCATCTGAACGTCGCTCTTAGCAGAGAGGGCGGAGTTGGATGTTCGATAACAGTAGGGCTACATCGCTGCTCACGTTTTTCGAACTTTGTTTTACCCCTAAACGAAGAACGAAAAAGAACTTCGCATTGAGTATATCAGAGCCTTTAAAGATATTGAAAGTTTAGAAAGAACATGCAGAGGTAAAGAAACATGAGAAAATAAAGAACGGGACGTGCATAATGTTAAAGGTGCAGTGTGTGATTTTTAGCGACATCTAGCGGTTCGGTTGCGGGTTTGCACTAAGGGCTCTGCCCACTGCTCACCCCTCCCTTTCGAAGAAGCTACGGTAGCAAAAACGGGACAAACATATCGTCGTCTGAGAGCAGAGAATAGCCAGAGTAAGCACTGCTTCTGTACCACAGTCCATTTTAAACCACATCATGGATAAAGTTTACAAAGCCATAGTCAGGTGAGGATCAAGGGTCCGTCTAAATATATAATATAATAATAGTAATCAGCTGATTGTCTCACAAACATAACCAACACATTTCTCCCCACATAGCAAACCCATAATACAGCGAGGGAGAAGAACCACATGAAACTATGCAACTATATATTTTTTCTAACAGGGGGTAAAAGTTTAGCTGGCTAAATATGAGCTGTTACTGTGGCTGAGCTGGTTAAAGCTTAAAGCCTTGTTTAAACTCGACGCGTCCGCATGAGCGCAAAGGTGCGCGCGGCAAAAATGACATGATTGTAACAGCGCGCGCGCCTCCGCATCCCCTAGACACCATTTACTACACACAATAGGCTTTTTTTCCTCTGATTTTGAAAACTCTTCGCGATCGACTTAAAATGCTCGACAGGTTGGTGATTCCTGTAACATACTGTTTTACGGTCAATGACAAGAGTACTAATCAGCTGTCTCACGACCGTAACCAGCACATTTATCCCCACATAGCAAAGCCATAACACAGCGAGGGAGAAGAACTAAGTTACATGAAACAGTCCATATTTTACACCACTGACAAGGGAAAAGTCACTACTCACGGTGTTTATGGCTATAGCTTCTAGGTTTCTGCGGCTGAACTGAAGCATCTGTGAGCTGCCTATCGGAGAAAAGAGTCTGGGGTTTTTGTTTTGTTTACCATTTAAGCCACCTTTATGAGTAAAGGACTAATACTGAAAGTTAAACTACAGAATGTCTATTTGTGACGTGGAAAGATAAGTGGCCTCATTTGGGAGGGACTTTCTGACTGTCATGAGCAACACACTTATCTAACCTCTGTTCTACTTATTTCGGGTGAAACTGGATAACCGTATATCAAATACAGTGCACAGATCAATAATGTTACTGTTTATAGTGCACATATTGGATAAGTGCATAATTGTTCTTTAGTCAAGGCTAAAATGCAGAAGTGGGCTTGACATTAGATGGAGGACAAAGAGTTTGATGTTAATGCCTTAAATATACTGTCAAGCATAAAAGTCAATTCCAACCCTAGATAACACTAACCAGATAAAGACTCTCCCATAATGTAAACAAACCACCGTTATGCCATTTATAAGATAATATTTGAAAGAAAAAAACATTGCCATGCCAAATCACACAGGTAACATTTTTTCAAAACTATACTTGTCAAAGATAAATACATGTCTCCCTCTTAGTAACCCATCTAAATGATGACTAAGCCAGTAAAGTAATGAATGCTGGGTGTTGGGTCCAGAGGGACTGCACTACCAAATGTAAACACTGGCAGTTAGCAACATGTGGTGTTGTCAAACCTTTGCAGCCATTAGTTACTTGAGAGGGCCATGGGAGTGCAAAAATGCAATCTAGCTTGACCTCAAAAAAAAAAAAAAGAGTATGGTGTATGATCCAACCAACTGAATTCTCTTAGTAAAAGATGCTTAAATTATCATGTTCCTTAACGGATACTGATATTTGAAATTTATTTATTTGCAATTTCAATTAGTTATGGCATCTACTTGTAGGCCAACACATGGGGTTTGGAATTTGGGCTACATGTTTCCATTAAAATGGAATATTGCATAAAACATTTGCGAATAAAGCAGAAAAATATCTACAATAAAAATGGAAGTTGCTTCAATCGGGGAAGCCATAGGGGATCTATTTTCCTACATCATAAATGACTTGCACCCCAGAGCACATAGACGAAAACCAATAAACGCTGTCATGCATTCAGATGCCTGGTATTTAGTAAATGCAATTGTGAGACACTTCTGGGAGGTCATTAAACCAAATCATTTTGATGACAGACCTTGGCTCAGGCATTTCAGAATGATCAAACCAACATTCGAGATGCTATGCAATAAAACGGGTCTGCTGGTTAGTCCAGTTATCCAATCACATCCACTGTTGAGACAAAGTCACGTGAGTTTTTTGTTGCACATCAAGGGATTTATTCGGTAAATGTGTCATTGTTTATCGCATGTCTTCTTATCGAATAAAAAATTGAGCACATACAAAAAGTATGTACATTTTTAGCATTTATGTGCATTGTGCATATCTTGGTGCATAACAAATTTGTCTCCTGCCTTCTTGCCATATTGCAAACAACGTTCAAACCAAATGTACCTTCCACAAAACATTTACTTGAGATGTTAACAGACGCATTGAGAAGATCCTGGTACTTTGGATCCCACATACAGTTTTCACGACCCAGGCAGGACCTTATTCCTTTATACTGCACAATCCCAAAAAAGCATGGAAAATCCCTAGAACTCAAAGCTACTTACTGTCTTTCCATGGAGTGTTCAAGGGTTTATGTAAAAATTTAACAATCTACACAATCCTAATCCTAGACCCCTGCAGAGCACCAGCACCTAAACTGGAGCACATCAACTCCTCAAACACCCGAATGGGTCATTTAATATGAATATTTGCATCATCTGACTGGACTGGCCAAGGGTCCCACGATCCCAAAACAGAGTGTGCTGCCCTGCCTACCTAGGCAGCTTTTTCAGGCATTACACCAGCATTTTTGGACATCACGATGCCCAAAAATGCTGTCTAGGTAGGCAGCACACCAGGTTTTAAAAGCCAGCCCATCTTATAATGTGCCAGTATGTAACCTATGAACATACAATAAAAGTAAACAGCCATCTTAGACATCAGTCGGGTAAAGAAATCTATATGAGAGCTGCACATCCAAGAAGAAAGTGGAGTTTCACCGTTTAGCCAAATGTAGATCATAAAGCATTTTCAAAAATGAAAACAAATCAAACCGAAAATTTGATATATTGACAGCTGACATAGACATTTGTCTTTAAACGAAAGAACGCTGCACAAATCCTATTGCATTAATGAAAGTCAATATAGTGCCATTAGAATGCGCAGTGAATACTGTGGATAAGCATACATTCTAGTTTAAGACAGACACGTTCATCATAGCTATCTGTAATTGCACGAGCGTTTTACCTTATGTCTTCATGTAGTTTTGCAGCCAGATATAAGAATCAGCTGATCCGTCGGACGCGTTGTGAAGACGCCATTAGTCTGTATTTCCTAGCACTGTTCTGTACGTCTCTATATATTTGTAATGTGTCTCTGAAGCGAATGCGCAGCACTAGCGCCCTCTATTGGGTGCAATACACAAACTACTATATGGGGCTTTAGAAAAAGCTTGCTACAGTTTTGGGAAGCTTTTTTTGGGGGGGGGGGGGCGGGGGGGTTGAGGTAACATTACCTTACATGTAACATGAGGTGTCAACCTGAAGTTTATTCAGATTTTATTAACCATCTTTCGAAATTGTTATACTTTTATACTGATTAATCTTTATTTGAAAAACAAAATGTGTCAGATCCAAAGACCTGTTTTTTTAGTTATATTTTATTAGTTGGGTTTTATGAAAGACTAACAGGGTGAAATAGTACATATGAAATGGGGGGGGATCATATCATGTATGCAGATGACCATGTTATTTTTAGTCCGAGTAGTGGGCAGCAGGAGCTTAACATATGCTCTGATGGGGTGGAATTTGATATAAAATACAATTTCAGCAAAAGTGCTGTTTTAATTTGCAGAACGAAACAGGATAAATGGCTTGATTTTCCTGTGTTCATGCTAGCCAATAATAGCCTTGAGGTCCGCAAAAAGATTAAATACCTTGGTCATTGTATTACAGATGATATGAATGATGATGATGACATATACAGACAGTGTTATAAGTTATATGCACAGGCAAACATCATAGCACCTAAGTTTAGTTACTGCTCTTAAAGTGGCTCTGTTCAAAGCTTACTGTACACCACTTTATACTGCCCATCTGTGGTCTTCTTACAAAAAATCCAGCATGCAGAACTGAAGTTAAAAGTTGCCTACAATGATGCAATGAGAATTTTACTCAAGGAGAGGAGGGAGTGCTAGTCAGATGTTTGTATTTGTAGGGGTAATCACACTGAAAGCACTTTTAAGAAATGTTAGGTTTAACGTCTGGATGAGTCTACCAACAGTATCATGGTGGCACTCTCAAATCCCTTAGTGAGCAGCTCCAGGTACACATCCAGACTGAGAGTGCATTGGCTGAAATGTCTGTATGTATTTTAATTCTTGCATTTGTTTTTTGTTTTGTTTGTTGTTATTTGTCCTGTCTTGCGTGGTTTTTTGGACATGAGTATGGCAAATAAACTGAATTGAACATGAATTTGGGCAACATAGGACATGTATGATGATGATGGGGACTGATAACAGGGATTACAAATACAACTGAGCAGCGAGAGCTTGAAGAATTATATCAAGAAATTCAAGTTAGCAAAATCAGTAACAATTTTTTTCAAGTCCTTTGTATGAAGGCCTATTCATCTTAAAAGATGACTCTTTGAGCAGTTTGAACAATTACATGAGATCAGATGTAACAAGTTGTCAAAAATATTTATTAACATAATAAAATATTGAAATAAAATACAATATAGAGTTTCAACTTCACTGTAAAATGAAAAGATATCGAGGTATCATTTTGATTTCTATAGAGTTCTTTTTCAAGGTGCCTCAGTGAACTTCTCTCTGATAGAAGTGATTTAAAGCTTTCCCATTATAATGGGGTGGGGTTACAGGAGGGTATCACTGATAGTCTTTTGAGTTCTTGCAAGAACTAGAAAACTCCCCTTATTGAAAATGAGCTTAAAGGATTCCAACATTGTGATCTGAAGAGCCTCAAACTGTGGCTTAAAGAGATAGCCTACTCCACCCACAAATGAAAAATGAGTTTCTTTCTTCTGCTGAACACAAAGGAAGATATTTTGAGGAACGATTGGAACTCTGGCACCATTGACTTCCATAGTATTTTTTTTTCTATTATGGAAGTCAATGGTGCCAGACAACTGTTTGGTTCCAATCGTTCTTCAAAATATCTTGCTTTGTGTTCAGGGGAAGAAAGAAACTCATACAGGTTTGCAACAACTTGAGGGTGAGTAAATGATGACAGAATTTTCATTTTTGGGTGGAGTCTCCCTTAAGTAAATTGCCAGTTCCACTGTATGACAATTAAAGCATCTAAGGTGCATTAAGTCTTAATTGTAACTCAAAGTGTCTTCATGCCTTCAGAGTGCACATAATTAAAAAAATAGATAGATCAATTATCAATAATTTTCCTATAGGATTACATAAAAACAATTACTTCCACTAAGAAAGTCAAGGTAAAGAAAAACACAGCAAAGTAAGAGTTGAAAACATAGTTTGGGTAATGCAAATACTCAAGCATAATACAAATAAAAAATGAGCATTTATCTATACAAATAATCAATGTCTATAATATAATTATTTCAGTGCAGTAGAATCTCCTTATATTATATAAAAATATTGAATATACAGACAGGCACCAATGTATCAAATCTGGGGCTGTAATACTGTATAATTATTATTGTTTAGCATTTATAAATTAAATCAGCTTTCAATGTAAACACAGAGTAAAATAAACAATATTGAGAAAGGTCACCACTCCAGCTTCATATCTTCCTTGCTCCACACATATTTCCCCCCTCTTACGAGGAACATCTTCTCATCAAAACCACTGAACTTGATGGCCTCTTCCACACCAACATCCAAAATGGACTTTGACGGATCTTTCCTCCCCTCTCGGCAATCCAAGAAGCGCATCTGCGGAATCAGATATGGAGGATTAAAAATCTATTTATGATGATTGCTATATCTGATGATGTAGCGTAGACAGCATGATTATTAATAGAGATCAGAGATTATCCATGGGGGAGAAGTCATTTGAAGCCTGGAATGAGGCAAATTACTGCAGGTCTTATTAGATTCCAATCCATAATCCCTTCACTACTGATATGACGACATAATGTAATTTAAAAGAATCATTGACACTGTAATAATAGTGTAATCTAATATACAAAAAATCCTTTAGACTCTAATGACAACATAATCAAATATTTATTTTAAAAAATCCTTTGCGCAATAATGAGAAAAAAAACTGCTGAGGAGAAAATATGACCACTTACATATTCATCAAGAATCAGGTAAGAGTCTCTCATCTGTAAAGGGGAAATAGATGAGAAAATAAACAATTCGCATCAAGTTATGCTTTATATTCAAATCCCTAGCTTCCATCTCTGAACAAAGCTATTTTTATTTAAATTCAGAACTCGTTTACGTCTTAAAAGCTTCGGTAATGAAACTGAGAGTTTATTGCTGTATTACCCATAATTTGAAGCCACTTTATCTAGCAAATTGTAAGCTATTTTGAAACGAGCGATCTGAATTAAGCCAAAGTATGCGGTCTGTTTCAAAATTACCTTTTGATTAGACTCTGGAACCAGACACTTGACGCTCTGATGGCGGTCCAGGTAGTCTTGGAATTGCTGCTCACTAATGACAAATTTCTCTGCCTCGCGGAGGCTGTTCTCCCCTGCGTTTTCACCATCAATTAGCAGACACTGGAAGACCTGTGTGAACATTGCAGTACATTCAGCAGCCTGGCTATAATGATAGAGGAATGGAACATGGAAGTCTGTAGTAAAAGAAGTAACTGTACCTTCCAGCGCACTGGGTTCAGAGCAGTGATCTGCTCTGTCATATCTTCGTCCACATTGTAGGTGTTGATAACCGAGTTGATTTTGAAAGCCACCTTGTAGTCCCGGCACCAGGAACAAACTTTATGTAGATTGTCCAAATGGCTCTTCTTGCCCTGACCTCGACCGATGACTTTATTGGTGTCTTCGTTAAAACTGTCGCAAGATACAGCAAGAATGTCCAAGTACTCACCTGTAGAATACAGATGCAAATTAAATTAACTAATTTAGGAGCTGACAGTGCTAGACTTTAACCCCTGGCTTAAGCCTAGTCCCAGACTAAAATGCATGTTTGAGCTGTTTTAACTGAAAGTAACTTGCACTGACTTATAATATGTCAGTGCCATAGTTTTGTCTCAAGATGCACAGCAATGATGTTTTTTTTTCTAAGGCATGTTAATAAAAGCTACTTAAATGTCCTAATTGAACTAAGGCCTAATCCTGGCTTAATCTAAGCCCTGTCTGTGAAACTGAGCGTACATGTGTAAGGGAAGTATTTTTTCTGGCTAATTTTGTCACCATATGCAAATACCTTTGATAATTTGAAGTAACATTTAAATACATGCTTAAAAATAACCCCTTTTAGTATTCCATAATTAAGTATTTTATAATAAACATTTTTTGAGCAAATATACTGTTCAAATGAATGTGAAATATTATTTCAGTTTAAAATAACTGTTTTCTCCTTTAATATATTTAGAATATATTCTATTTATGTGATTATGTGATTCGGATTCTGTCTTCAGTGTCAGTGATCCTTTAGAAATCATTCTAATATGCCGATTTGGTGCTAAATAAACATTTCTTATTATTATCAATGTCGAAAACAGTTGTGCTGCTTAATTTGTTCAAAATAACAACATTTATTTGAAATAGAAATATTTTGTCACATTATAAATGTCTTTACTGTCACATTTGATCAATTCAATGCATCCTTACTGAATAAAAAACGTTAATCACACCAAACTTTTGTATGCGGTGTATGTTAGAGCTACAATTTTAGGTTGGGCATTTCACAACTGCTTTCACTTTTTTCCCCATACTTTTTATACAGACAGTGTCAGGGATTCTCATGTGCATGAATTAAAAATAAAGATCAATTGTTTGATTAAATCTCATTACACACAATGAACGAATTGGAACAGACAAAACAAATGCAGAATGCAGTGACAAACAGTGATGAAGTGCTGTGGTGGATTTTGTTGCTAGTGTGCAAAAATTATGTATATTAATAGGCTACTTAATATTAATATTCTTAATATACAATTATTAATTGGAGCTTAATAATTAACATATAAGTATGTATTTATATTGTGTAGAGCTGTATGTAATCAACATTGTTGTTAAAACCGTGGAAAATGTGTAACGTTCACCCTAAAGTGTTTTAAAATGATCTTTGCTGACCTCTGGTGGTCAGGAATGATTCTCACCGTATTTCTGAAACCAGGATTCTTTGATCAGACTGCCATTACTAACGATGCTGACGCTCGGAAGCTGCAGATCCTGTTTGCAGTATCGCACCAACTCTCCCAGAAAAGAGCCTCTCTCGTGAAGAAAGGGCTCTCCACCCGAAAAGTTAACTTTTTCCATTCCTAAAACATACAAACCAAGTTTTAGAATAAGAAAAGACAGTCTAGTCATCATTAAAGTTGAAATGGGAAACAAACATATAATTTACATTTATATTGATTTATTAATTATGACAATTATAATGAAAACAAATTAATATAAAAAAATATCAATTTATATTAATAACTAGGCTACATTAAATTATTAATGTCGCATGTCATGATCTCATGTGAGTGACAGTTGCCCCGCACTCGTGCCATTAATCACGTCATCAGATAAACATGGGGAAGTTATTTTGATTAAATATTACGAGGGCACATTGCTTTTATTATTATTATTTGTATTTATTTATTTAAAAATAATGATTTGCACGGAAAAATAATTGATAATAAATTCTGCAATATTCCATAAAACAATCATAATTTAATTGCATGGTGACATGTTAGATTACCTGCTTCTTTCAGAAGTCGTAACCCTCGCTTTGCCTCTTCAATAGGCAAGACGAACGAGGTCTTCGCAGTGTGGAAGCAAAAGCCACATTTGTAATTGCACTGCCGGGTAAAATGGTAGTTCACACTGCTTGGAGTGGTCAGCTGTGCGCTGGATCCCTCTTTCTGCTCTTTGGTGCGAATCTTAGGACGACTGATCATCCCAAGAGGCTCCAGTATGTCTGATAACATCATCAAAATCCATCTCAACAGGGCTGAAAAGAAGCTGTGGACGTTCTTGAAACACAACTGCATCAACATTCTTGCAAAACCAACTTGGTTTGATGTCACTATGGTGAAGTGTGTAGAGACTGATACTCAGAGAGCTCACACCTCCCTTTTTATAGGACGGTCTCAAGTTCCGTTCTGATCGGTTTCTGTTTTTGCTCGGGGGGACTGAAAAACGAAAGATAAATAGCTATCAGCTGAGTCAAACATATGCGAAAAACGAAAGACAAATAGCCTATCAGCTGAGGCAAAGATAGGCGTAGTTGTTTAATTTTCCTTAGTCACCTGGATTTAGTAAATATAGCCTTTAAAGTTTATACCAATCATGGCCAATTAAAATGCAGCAAGTTGCAACATATTATTATTCTATTTTATAGGAATATATTTGCTGGTCCTATCCTTAAAGGGATAGTTCACTTTGAAATTAATTTTTGATATGTTTTAGCTTACCTCCAGTGCATCCAAGATGTAGGTGTCTTTGTTTCCACAGTATCTTCAATTTTGATAATTTTAGGTAAAACCGTTGTTGTCTGTCAGTCATACAATGGAGGTGAAGGGGGTCCAACTCAAAGAGCAGTCAAAATTAAACATTATTTAATGACTCGTAAATGTAAGTACACATTGATGCCCTAAGACACGAAACGAGTGGTTTTTGTGAGAAAACGAACAGTATTTATATCTTTTTTAGCTCGTGTAAGCATATCCATGTCCAAATGATCTGAGAGCAGGGCGCTTCGGTCTGCGCATGCGTACAGCGTTCGCCGGAATGCCCCGGAAGGGCTCCCTCGCGCGTGTTTACGTCACTCATTGTTTATGCAGAGATTTCGGAAGTTTTACCTTACACTGTGAAGATCTAAACATATTTAGATATACAGGATCGCAATGGAAGACGATTTCTATATACCAACAGACAAAGTTGATTTTTTTTCACAACCTTATTTATTTGAACACAACCGGGGCATTCCGGCGAACGCTGTACGCATGCGCAGACCGAAGCGCCCTGCTCTCAGATCAGTTGGACATGGATATGCTTACACGAGCTAAAAAAGATATAAATACTGTTCGTTTTCTCACAAAAACCACTCGTTTCGTGTCTTAGGGCATCAATGTGTACTTACATTTACGAGTCATTAAATAATGTTTAATTTTGACTGCTCTTTGAGTTGGACCCCCTTCACCTCCATTGTATGACTGACAGACAACAACGGTTTTACCTAAAATTATCAAAATTGAAGATACTGTGGAAACAAAGACACCTACATCTTGGATGCACTAGAGGTAAGCTAAAACATATCAAAAATTAATTTCAAAGTGAACTATCCCTTTAAAGGACACTAACTCTACAACAATAATATCATTAAGTGGTCACACTTTATCAGGTTTAATTCTCACTAATAACTAACTATTAACTATCCCTTTGCCTAAATAAACTCCTAATTAGCCTACTGCTTGGGGATGTAGAATATAGGCATGCAGAATAAGGCATTAGTGCTTTAAGTAGCCTATGCATGCTGCTAAAACATACTAGTTAGCCAAATAGTGAGAATTGGACCCTAAACTAAACTAACATATAATTAATGATAGCTGCACTTCACCGTAGCTACTGTTGTTTTTAGAATGTTTGGCGGACTCTTATGTTTGGTGAGTTACGTAAGTGGACGGCTGGCTATCCTACTTTCGTTTTCGGGTCAAGTTTCGTTTCTCTGTAAGCGAAAGCTAGTACAAATGTGATTCTTCCATATATAACGTACTGTGCTATCTAACACCGTTCACAATGCTAAGGAGAGCAATGTTTCGCTGTGGAGAGCTGTGTTCACGTGTATTTGCGGTGGAGTTTGATTTGCGCGCTGAACCTCTTTATTTCACACTGAGCTCAAGCCCACAGGTTCTCCATCATGATCATCAACGGCTCTTTGGAGAGTGTGGGAAGCTCTTCTCGGTACATGTCCGAAGTGAGAACAGAATTGAGAAAGCGCAAACGCACACCGAAATAAAACACAAACTGTTTTCAACAATCTCGCGAGATTGCGATGTTTTTGAAGCGTCTTCGTTTATTCCGGACGACGAAAAGAGCGTCGTTAAAGGCTTTTTCATACGAGACAAATCCACTACAACACTTTCAGAGGACTTATTAAACACATTGCGGCAGAGTAAAACAGTTTGTGTGTTTTCATACAAGCGCGAGGGTCAGTACTGCTGGCAGGAGCTGTGGTCACCTGTCAGTCAAGTGAAGGAGTCAGTGAGACAGTACATCACACCTGCTACAGTAGCAGAGCATCACCCATCCACACTGAACATCAGGAACTCCGATGTCTTCTACAGTATGGATGAAGCCTATAAGGTTCTTCAGGAGGTACAGTAGGATTTTGAAACATTTTGGGACCAGATTATTGTACTATATAGGCTATCATACACGTAAATATTACTAGCCTACTAGCCACTAATGCAGCAACGATGGATTAAATGAATCAAAAGTGACTGTAGTCATTTATAGCCTATGTTATAGGGTGAATTGCCCTAATGTGGGACATTTTTTGCACTTCAGACTTCTGTGACATATTGCGATGTGTAACCAAAACATTAAATCCACACCTAATACCATTTTAAAAACCCCAGTATGTGTCCTAATCACATCAAAAGAGAAAATTCAGATAACCCATTCATAAGAGAAATTATAGACATATTAGTGCTCTTATTGCAAGTTGTCTGAAAATAATCTGCAGCTCCCTAATGTGGGACAGTTGTTTCCCCAATGTGGGACACTGAAAAATCTATGATAAAATACCAAATATCACATTGATACATGTAGAATAGTAAAATCGGATTTTATTTTAGATTCTTTAGTTAGTAATTGTCTTTGTTATGAATGAATGAAACATTTAAAATAACAAAATCTTTAGTTATATTATCCATTTCCAGTAAACCAGTATCACAATCCATAAACAAGACCATTATATCAGTTATAGTGATGCATTTGTAAAACACCTAAAAAATAAACAGATAAACTTTGGACCAAAATAATTTGGTATAATTACAAACAAAAAATAAATGTACAATTGTTTCTGTTTCCTCGTTACCAAAACAGCATAATGAAGAAACCCCTTCTTTAAACTTACTGATAAAATCATTACAATGGATAATATCTGTTTATTATTTTAAAGTGAGTTTCTTTGACTTATTTATTAGGAATTACATATTTATTAATATCTGACCACAGATTCTGAAAAAAGGTCATGGAAATCCTGTTTCCATTTCATCGATGCCTTGGGTGAAACATTTTTTCTTTAGTTAAGATTTGTCTAATATAAACATTATTCATATTTTTATTAAAAAAATAAAAAATAAATGTTTAAAACATGCCCCACCACACATTTTTGACTCATTGAAGTACTGTCCCACATTAGGCTGATCATACTGTCCCGGATTTGGAAACCACATTTCCTAATGTGGGACACTAGGAAATTTGATAAAAATATAAAATATATAGTTTATACACATAAAGTTACACTATGTTTTGATGGACAAACATTTCATAAGCATATTAGGCTAAAAAGTAGCAGGATTGCTTTGTTTAAAATCTATTTAACTCCTTAACATCAAATTTGTTAAAACTCTATGTCATTAACCTTCGGATGGTCTTCACACAAGGTGTCTCCTTTTTGATGATTGCTCCACCCTCAAATATGATTGGACATTTGATAGGTCATGTGATTTTGATCACATGACACCACAGCTTTGTCTAACCCATAGTTTCACTGTCATTCATGCATTTATGGGGGACCTACAAACACTAAACCTTAGGTGTCCCACATTAGGCAGTGTCCCACATTAGGGCAATTCACCCTATGCTGTTGTTTAGAACTTTCTATTCATCAACGAATCCTGAAAAAAAAAGCGCATCACATTTTCCACAAAAATATTAAGCAACACAACTGTTTTCAGTACCAAATCAGCATATTAGAATGATTTATTTAAGGATCATGTGACACAGTTTGAAGTAAAGGCTGCTGAAGCTTTGCCATCACAGGAAAACATTTCATTTGAAAATAGGGGAGAAAAAAATAGAAAACAGTTATTTTAAATTGTATTTCACAATATTACTCTTTTTACTTTTTACTGTATTATTCATTAAACAAATGTAGTCTTGGTGAGCATATAATATACTTCTTAAAAAAATATAGGCCTATATATATATATATATATATAGGCTATATATATATATATATATATATATATATAGGCTATATATATATATATATATATATATATATATATATATATATATATATATATATATATATATATATATATATATATATATAGCCTATACCAAACTCAAACTATATTATGTTTATAAATGTAGTATACATATAAAAAAAGCTGCAGTTATACTATTTTACTTTAATGCTGAAATGAAAGTATACTTGATTACCTGATATAAAAGAACAATTAACAATGGGTGATTATTTAACCAACGAAGTTCAGTACTCTAACCACAATGCAGCTTGAGGTAAAACATTACATCCTCCTCTGCCCATCCCAGTGCACTGATATTATCCCGGAGTCAAAGGAAGTGTTGAAGCTCGTAGACGAACAGTTGGAGACGAGCAGTGGTGATGGATTTCCTGTCATTGTGATCGAGGGACTTGACGCTACAGGTTAACACTGAGTCTTTCTGTCAAATATTTTGTTCAGCTTATTAATACCAAGCAGAAAGTAATATCATCTAAAAATTCATAGCTGTCAATATGATTCAAATCATGCTTAAACAAATAGTTTGTACTCAAAAAGTTTGTTGACTCCTCTCGATACCTTTCCCTGATTTCACCTATAGGTAAAACTACTCTCACAGAAGCCCTGCGGGAGTCTCTGAATGCCACTCTGCTGAAATCTCCTCCCCAGTGCCTGGATTCCTTCAGACAGCGCTTTGACTCAGAACCACCCCTCATCCGCAGGGCCTTTTACGCTCTGGGGAACTACATCACTGCAGCCCACATCGGAAAAGAGTCCTTAAGGGCTCCTGTCATAGTGGACAGGTATGTGTGCGCCACAAATACACTCACACGATTCAGCTGATGTTTGGGCAGCACTGTGGAACATAGGGTTATAGCAGATTTAAAACTGGATTTGTGGAAATTGATGCTCGCTCAAGCGTAAATGTTTATTTGAGGATATTTTAAATATATACCGATCAGGTAAAATCATTTATATTTGTAATCAGAGCATAATTTAGCTGGCATAAAAAATATAATTTACAAGGATGAAATTGAGGCTGTGAGAAATAGACTTGTAAACCTCACTCCCCTGGCCTCAAGAGGCGTGCTAGCGCCTAACGCTAGCGGCTGCAGTCTTTAGCGTCCTTGTTAGCGCACCAGCCTCCCATGCCAGGGTTTAAATCTCGCACTGGGGTGCGTTTCCCAAAGCCAACTATGGTCGCAAGTTCAGTAGTTACCAATAGAGTTCAATGGAACTTGTGATTCTTGCTTTTAGGGAGAGTAGGACCGGTTACATTTGGGGCCGTGACCGTGATGGGAGTGAGGTTTAGGGGGGTGAGTGTAACAGACGTAGGCCAGTAAGAGCTGTGCGTGTAAACCTCACTCCCCTGGCCTTAAGAGGCTGGCCTATTGACTGAACCTGGTGTAAGGCTAAAAAGATCCATGTCATGACTCATGACCCTTTTAAGTTATTTCCTTTTCCCGGCACTGATATAGATAACCTCTAAACACATTTTTTTGGGGGGTTTCCTTTAGGTATTGGCACAGCACAGCAGCGTATGCCATTGCCACAGCAGTCAGTGGAAGGGTTGAAAACCTCCCTAGGCTGGACTCAGAGCTCTACCAGTGGCCAGGAGACCTGCTTCAACCAAACCTGGTGCTGCTTCTCACTGTCAATTCAGAAGAAAGACTGAGGAGACTCAGAGACAGAGGACAGGACAAGACCGTTGAGGAGGCTGAGCTAGAGCTCAATCAGCTCTTCCGACTTAAGTAGGGCAACTTGTTGAAGTGTTTTATCTTTTAAGATCACTTGCTTACTGTATGTGATAAGCCTTAAAGTTTTCAGATGTTGTGCGTCTCTATATTGGTTGTACTGATTACTCTAAAGTAAATGTCAATAGCTATTTCTTGGGCATTTCCAGTTAATAGTGCCATTTGTGAGAGAAAATGTGGCTTTTCTTAAATTAAGCATTTTACTTGTGAAAAAAGTAACAACTTAATATGAAACAATATTAATAATTCATAATAGAATTTCTCTTTAAAACATGTTTGTACCAACCCCATTTAAAATGTTTTAGGGTTGAATATAATGGGTAAAGAAGACTTGATAAGAAGACTTGATAAATACTTTTTTTACCATGTGGTCAAAGAATTTATATCAAACCCAAAAATGAAAATGTCATTGTTTCTACAGAAACAATGACAAATTTAACATTTTCTCTGGAAATGCATAAATCATTTTAGATAAAAAAAAATTAAAAATAATACACTGATAATGAAATGTGAAAAATTTCGGTAGAACACATTTTTTAAATTGTATACACTGCTGTTTAAAGTTTGGGGTCAGTATTACTATTTATTTTATTTTTTTTAAAGAAATTAATACTTTAATTCAGCAAGGATGCATTTAATGGATCAAAAGTAACAACAAAGACTTTTACATTTCTATTTAAAAAAAATATATATTCATCAAAGAATCCTGAACAAATCTATTTATGGTTACCACAAAAAACATTATGGCTCAATTTCCTGAAAATGACCCCTATTGGTAGCCAAGTTTTTTAGATTTTTATCCAAACAATATCAAGTATATTTAGAAAGCTGTAAGCAAAACAGCTTTGGTGCACTTATGACAAATTGCTCTTTTTTTTTTCAGAGTGGAGGAAGCTTACAAGAGAATCCAGAATCCCGCCTGCATTATCGTGGATGCAAGCCCCTCTCCACAAGAAGTGCTGCAACAAGTGCAGCATTTAATTAGGAACAAATGTCACTTGTAAACACCCGGCTCCCTGTCGGACGAGGCAAGAAGCCCTGCAATCCCTCCGCAAACCACTAGATGGTAGTGCAGTGTTACGATTCCATCCTCAGTCAACTAAACCCACTGTAAGAGACCCAGTCAGCTGAGCCTGTTGATTGAAAGGGAGGCTGGTGGCTAACTGCCAGCATATATTTTAGGGCTCGTATCTGGACATGTCACAACATATTCCCCTTCCCACAGAGCTTTAGTGATGACACGAGAGGGAAAGTTATTGCGGGTGCCATAGCTGGATGTCAGCTCTCATACGCAGGGTCACAGCGTCCACTTTCCTCACTCTGACTTATTCCCAGTGAAACACAGGAACTCAGCTAAAGAGGTTTGAGAATTCATCAATCACTTCAATTAGATTTAAACACAAGAACTCATTGTTGCTCAGCTCGGCATTCACTCCTATAGGAGATGGAATCAAGGGACCTTATGGAGGTATTAAAAGCAATAGATCTGGTCCAGGCAATTTAAACTTGCTTTGATTTGTTGCTGTTGCTTTTGGACCCAGACCCTGATCATTAATTAAGAGTGATGTGCTAGGACAAAAATGTACATGTATAACTCAGTTTTCAGTTCCAGTTTGTTTATTGTACTGAAATAATCAGCTAAGAATACATAATATGATACACATCTTTGTTTTTAGTTTTTAAAGAAAGTTCACCTAAAAATGAAAATTCTGCCAAGAGGGGAACACACCTGTCAAGCTCCAAAAAAAAAAAAAAAAGACAAAACAATTATTTAATTTTTTTAAATTAATTGATTTTGGTGATTGCTCTGAAATCTCATAAATTGTTTGTAAACACATCGTGCCAAGTTTTGACAGAGATTGAGATTTAATCTCAATGCTATATTGCAAGCCAGTATTTGCGTGAACAGACTGGTTTATTAATACTATAATTTTCTTTTTCTTTTTCTTTTTGAATCATTGTTTTTTTTGTTGCTATTTAATATCAATCATGTCAAAACTTGGCACAATGTGTTTACAAACAATTTGAGAATTCAGAGCAATCACCCAAAAAAATAATAATATTCCAAGTCAAATATTACAAAGCAAATAATATTTTTGTTAACAAACTGATTTATTATTTTTTCAACTGAAAATATTCTACCATAGCTATTAAATCTCAATCTCTCAATCACATTATTAGTGCAAATCAACTTAAATTTGATAATGACCGAAAGAGTTTTCATTTTTGCATCAAATTATCTTATAATTATACATTTGATCTTCAATAATCCAAATAGTCCCACACCTTAAGTGCCACGGCATGCATGCAGGCGCCCGCCATGCCCTCATGCAACAATACCACACTTATCCTATAATTCATTTATATGGTGAGCACTGCATTTACCCAGTGATAGCAAGATTAATTAAAGGTTTTAGTAATTATGAGCTCAGTGAGGATATGGGCCAGGAAAGACGGAGTGACCCGTCTCCCTCACACTGATGCCTCAGCAGTGCGGAGAAGAGACTAGGGTATATTCATATGGCAATTAATGGAGTCCTGTAGATCACTGTCAGACGGCTTTCCACACCACTGCGCAATTACACATTCCCCTTAGCCAATTATTGAATCTCTTGCTATAGATGCAATTAAATGTTTATTTTTTGAACACACTGCTTATATGCCTGGTGGTGGTTTATATTAATGCCTCACAGGCGCAAAAGGCCAAATTTAAATATGCGGCGTGAGAAATGTACTGGTCAGTGATTTTAATAAACTCGCTCCAGTTAAATTCCTGAGATTTTCTGCTTGGAGACCACAGTGGTCTCCAGTGGTCAGACAGTCGGGTTGATCAATTTTACATCTATTTGCACTTGCTCTCTGAGGGAATATACCGTGTTTAAGGATTATATGTTCAGTTGCTATGGACAGACGCTCCTACAGCGCAGTCCTTATGAACTAGGGAGGGGGTCAAACATGTGCTCTTACAATTCTGTGGGTGGCTTCTAAGTAGCTTGAGCAATTCTTTATGTATTTCCATCCGTTACTGACTGTAATAAGTCTTTCTTATAGTGCATTGTGATAAGAAACAGAAGATACAATGTTTTTCTAAAACATAAAGTTTGGGGTTGGTAAGATTTATTTTTAAATGTGTTTGAAAGTGCATTATAATCATCAAGGTTGCATTTTTATCCATGTAAAAAACAGCTGTGCTCAATATTTTTGTAAAAAAAAACAAAAAAACATGATACACTTTTTTCAGGATTTGATGTAATAGAAATATTTTTTAACACTCTAAATGTCTTTACTGTCACTTTTAATGAAATTCATTCTGGCTTAATGAAAAAAAAAATATATAGTAGTGTTGTAAGATAAAATAAGAAATATGGTCAGATTTGTGAGATATAAAGTTGCAATTACAAGAGGTACCTCACAACTGAGAAATAAAGCCACAATTACCAGAAATATTTTTTTTTAATTGAGAGATATAACGTCAATTTTATAAATAATGTCAGAATTAAAAAAATACGGTCAGAATTCGAGAAATAATGTTACAATTATGATAAATACAAATGTATTCATATGTGATATGGTATTGGCATAAAAAGTAACAATTACAAGAAATACAATCACAAAGTTTTATTACACTAATGGAAATACAATTTTTTTATGAATAATTGTTAATATTTCTTTAGATGTGAAGGATCTATGGATGTACCCTTCACTATATTGTAACTTGTTAATACATCCATATGATTTATAACAGAAAGTACATTTTAATAAACTTGATATGCTTTACAACCTCATATATTAAAAACACTACAAACTACCAATCACAAAATTTTCATTTCACTTTAAACTACTTATGGATAAGAGACCTTATTTTCAAACACTTTCATTTAAAGCCATTTACAAATGTGGAGTGCAACAACTTTTATAGGAATCAGACATAAAAAACCAAGCTGAATGCACTGACCTCTTTAAATAAACATTTGATCATATGTGCTTTTGAAATATGAAAAATCAGGTCAGAGTGCAGAAGGTCTGTGCAGAGGCAAAAGGTAATCCACCATCCTCCCCAGCAGGCCCCACACAATCTACATCGGCCACTTCAATATTTCATTAGCACAACAAAGAACAAGACAGAGAAAACACTCTCTGCAATAATTAAAGATCCAGCAGGGATGGAGCCGCACAGCAGTCTGCGGTCCCCCCCGCCTAAGTAATAGATCAAATGAAAGCTGTCCCTGTGAACATGAATAATGAGTGAAGTGTGGTGGAGAAGTGGGGGTGGTATAGGATGGTGGGCTGGAGTGGGATCTAGAGACCTGGCACCGTCACCCTCCTTCTCCGGGCCCAGAGACACTGCCAACTGCAGGGGGGTGAGAGGGGGCAAGAGGCCTATAGGACCCTATGGAAGGAAGACTAGAGAGGGACTATATGTGTGTTTTATGCATCTATAACTGCACCAGATGATAAGCAGGTGACTTTAGATCAGGGTTCATGACTTTTAGGGGGTTATGATGGAGATTATGATTTTGTGATTAGTAACGCTTTACAACAAAGTTATATACATTAATGGATATCTTTTTTTCCGCATATCTTGGTTAAAGTTCATTAATAAATACACTCCTGCCCATTGTTAGATCATGGTAGTTCTTAATGATGCTACATAACTTAATTATATTCAATAAAATTATTTGGACTGATGCTGATTCTGAGAGAAAACGTGATAGTATATGAAAATGCTAGTAACGAACGCAACTTTCACGTGCATCTGATTAACAGATCAATCAGATGGGCAGTTTCCCCTGAATGAATCATTGTTTTGAATGAATCATTGGTTCAGTGAATCATTTGACTCATTTATAAAGATAGGCTGCATCCGAATATGCATATTTCCTCATTGTATAGTAGGAGAAAACTGTACGTGAAAAGAGTAATGTCCGAATTCACAGTAGTCATACAACATTAGACAAAGGTACCTCGATAACCTATGTCTGGCGAGATTCTGAAGTGCACATCTGATGGACACTTAATGATACATCGAATCTAGCATCCCAGACAGCAACATAGTGTCGGCCCAGATCCGGCCCACCAGATGTGGATCCCACACGGTCCAGATGTGGGCCGGATCTGGGCCGACACTATGTTGCTATCTGGGATGTCTGGATTACATGAAGTAATATCCAGATATACTGTAACTGTAACTGCAAAATAAACCTCAAAAGTGACTTGCTTAAGTATAGTGACAGTGGCCCGGGACAATGATCAGTTGTAGAGTTTAGCACTCATTATACATAAACACTTGGCCACGGGATGCTGCGATTGACCAATCAGAATCAAGTATTCCAAAGACCCACTTCTAGCCTTTTTGAACAGCCCTTGTTCATATGAAGAACTGGGCAAATACATATGCTCTTTACAGAGATGCACCCTTAAAGATATACAGAGATGCACAAACAGAAAATGAGCCGAACATCAATGTGCATGTCACATTTTTTTTTATTTTTTTTTGAGCATTTCTCGGATAGGATGAAATTGCAATGGGTGTTCCTGACAGCAGACAGAGGAGCTACTCCAGGAATTGTTAAATATTTAAACACGCTGCGAGATCTCATTAAAATCTGTACAAGCGCAGCCCTCACCAAAACCCCCATCAGTGTCTAGCACAGTCATTTTGGATACTAGTCATAACTCAGTGAAGTGTGACACAACACTTATTATCTAAAGCTTCCTTGTCATACTAAGAACATCATATATCATCATTTCCAGTGAAATGAGGCAGCCTTTGACGGAAATTCATAAAATCTTGGAGTGATTCGCTCTGCTTGAATTCTGACAGCCGAAGGCGGAAAACAACAAGAAATGGATCGAGGGTAGAAAAAAGTAAGGGAAAAGAAGAGTGCGTGACAGCTTGGTACTACACGACTAACTCTGTTGAGTAAACACAAAAACAGGATGGTGAACAAACTTGGGTTCTCCCTAGTGCTCTCTTCTACCAAAATCATGCCAATTAATTCTTTGTATTCTTAGCGTTACCCTATTTTTAACTGAGATGCCCTCTCACTTAAATTGATTTCCTGCGGAGAACTTGAATCTTCCTTGTACGCCATTCAAGATGTTCCCGTCCTTTCTCTTCCTCTTAGGAATAAATCAAAGACTGCGGCTGCTTAGTTGCTGCGCGGCTGTGTATCTTTTTATACTTGAAAATGGTTTATTTTTGTTTTAGTGCCATTAATGGTGGGGCACGCTTTAAACTTCATCAGTGCCAACCGTCGAGATGAAGCACTGTGTCTGTTTATCCCTCTCCCATCTCCTTGTTTATGTATTTATTGAGAACGTGTGCGACGCTTTGGTTTTCACAAACCCAGTCCCCCAAAATGAATGCAAGGCTGAAAAAAAGCTAAGATCTTGAATTGTGGAATACAAATTTTCTAAACAGCCTCGGCTGCACACAGATAAAAGTAGAGTGACTTCTTTCGCACTTATTTGAGCATCTGTGGAAAATCGAGTCTACGATAAATGTAGCGCTGCGAAAGAAGGAAGTCCGCTCAATCGCAGAAGTTTGCTTGATACAATACTGGAGAGCATATATAATTATCACATACAACAACCAAGACCAAGTTGGATGTGTATACATATTTCATAACTATCGTTCTCTGTCTTAAAAAAAAATTGTTAATCCAAGAATGAACATTTTCATGTCGTTTCAAACCGTATGATTTTCTTTCTTCTGTGCGTGTAGTTGTAGCCTTTGAGCATCAAAAAGGCATGCAAAAGAACCATAAATGTATCATAAAATCAGTTGGGCGCTATATTTCAAGTCTTCTGAAGCCATGCGATAACTTTGTGTGAGGAAGAAACCGAAAAGGTTGTCACTTATTGATAATCTCCTGAGCTGTTCAATAAGATGAACTGGATGTTTTGGTTAACAAAACTTTCAGACCAGTTTTGTGAAACATATAATGCATTTTTTTTAAAAGATCTGATTGAAAGGAACGGATTCATTCACAAATGGGACATTACTGCTTCCCTCCTGGGAATGAAAGATTTATCCTTTCATCAAGATTTTCTAATGACTTAAAAGTTGGTCTGCTTTCTCAAACAAAGTTGGTTTCAGGAGAGTTGGAAAATAGCATGTCCATGAATGGACAACCTGATCTCACGGCAAAACATAACTATGTCATAAGGTGGCGATTTTTTTTATGAACTCGTATGAAGTGAACTGTAACAAAAATGTACGATTATTAGAAATAATTAAGCATTAAAGGTCCGCCCCTAACCATAACCAAACATAGCTGTCACTGGGGCATAAGCAGATCATACGATGTCATACAAATTAAATGGTACAATTCATACAAATTAGCCACCAATTTGGCAAAACGTAAAATAGTTACGAACTGCCATGTGATTGTGTTGGTATGGCCCACTTTTATGATACTTTATTGGGATTGTGTTTTCCTTTTTAGACATTTTGAAGCATAATTCTAATTCATAGCAATTTTATATAAAAGCCTTGAAATTTTGTTTTTCTACTCCACTGTGTCTCCTTATTGTTGTGGGCTGTTGAAGGTGTTTGAGAGGAAGCCCTGAGGTGGGAGGAAGAGATGAGTGAAATCCTCACTCCTTATCCAGAATAAGCTTCATGAATCCCTTTACACCCATTTAGTTTACTTACTGTGCGATTCTTCTGACTATGACCCAGACATCTCCCTACTTTAGAGTTCACTCACTCCTCCTCGTAAAATATGGAGCTTATGGCCGTTCATCTCTATAATCATCCGTGTGCGTGCTTGGCGGGCGGCTCCAAGACAAGCTAACAAGAACTTGGGCTCCACGCCAGCTTCCTATAGCTCAGTTCAAAAAGTCCCCACTTTTTCAAAAGGTAACAGTATGAAGGTCCCTTTGAGGTTGAAAGCCTTCACGATGTGCACAATTGCTATCATTCCTAAACATGTTTTTAAACAGAGAAGCATTATGTTGTCACAAAGAATAATGCATGCAGTTCACACAGCGAACTGTGGCTTAAATATAAAGCTTAATCAACAAGTTAAATGCTCTGAACACCCCGAAAGCCTTCGTAGCTTGAGGTGGGATTTCTTTAAACAACTAACTGTACCATGCAGACATACTGCAGTAAGAAAATTGCTTTTCCAAGCTGAGCTGATGTAAAATTCAATATCAATATTATGAAGTCATATCTTTACTTGAACACCACATTAATTTAAAGGATAATTCCGGTATTTAACACTTTGAGTCTATTTTCTAGTTTGTTTTGGATGAACTAGAGTGGTGGACTTAGAAATGTTGACGATGGGTCCTGTCTCGACTTTTTGACTATTTTAGAATAGCCTCTGACCGCTTGGGCATGCTCAAACATGTCCTTAAAACAGCCCTTAACGTTCGTTTTAACTGTGCAACTCACCGAGTGGTTAGTAGTGTTTGTTGATGATTAAAAACAAATATATCAGCGAAATGTATGCTTTCAATCCGTGTTATTTGCTATAGTGGAACTATTTTTTCAGATACCTCACAACCGCGTATAAACTTCCGCTCGATATTTGAGTCTGAAGCGTTAGCACACTCCCGACCACTTGATGGCGACAACCACTTTGCCACAGTTGCTCAGCTCACGCTAGCCTTCCTAGAGACGGAGAACCGAGCGAAAAGACTACAACCAAATGTAAACAGACCCCTTTCCGTTTCCGGTAGCGCAGTAATATCAATGAGCACTGAGTCCTCCAGGAGACATCAATGCGATTTAAAAAAAATGGCAAATAAAACACGACAGAAACTGTATTTCGCTACGTTACTCGTTTTGGAACATCAACAAACACCACTAACCACTCGGTGAGTTGGAATTTTGAAAACGAACGTTAGGGTTGTTTTAAGGACATGTTTAAGCATGCCCATAGACAGCCACTCTGAAGCGCTCAGAGGCGATTCTAAAATAGTCAAAAAGTCGAGACAGGACCCATCGTCAACATTCTAAGTCCCAAGTCCACCAGTCTAATTCACCCAAAACAAACTAGAAAATAGACTCAAAGTGTTAAATACCGGAATTATCCTTTAAAGACCCCATTGAGCCAAAACTGGAGTTTTTTCTTCCTGAAAATGGAATACTGATAAATCATAGTGCATGCAATAAATATGATTTACTTTTTTAAAGTCATATACACATTAAATGACATTAAATATATATTATTCTAGTGCATGTAATAAATATTTAATATATACATTGTATATTGTAATGCATCAGGGGCGTTTCCTCCGAGGAGGCAAGGGAGGCAGTGTCTCCTCAGAAAAACTGGATTCGAAAATAATCGATATTACAAAAATAAAACAATGCAAATATTACAAAATGTGAGATTAAAAAGTGTAAAAGTCACTTGTTTTTCTAAAGTAACACTCTCCAGCAGCGACACCAGCATGTAAAGTTACAGTGGTAGGCTTGCCTCCTCTGAGCCCATTGACTTTTAACAGACCCCCCAAAGCGTGTGGTGAGTTTGATGAGGGGTAATTGAGAATGAATGGGGGAAAGTCACGTGAGAGGAGGCAATGCCTCCATCGCGCTATGATTGGATATGATTGGTTCGTGCGGTAAATCCCGGCTCTTGTTTTTGTGTGCGTTCTCGAATCGGCCTGAATGAAGACAATGACAGCGTTAATGGCAAGACTGATTAAAAAGCAAAGAAACAACTCAGCCACTTAGATATCACCGCTTTATGTCACGTCAAAATCAAACTTGAAATGGCCTAAAAACATGATGACTGTGGTTTTTTTTATTGAGCAACCAGCCCAAGCTGAAGATTACTTCACAAATAATATTGTTTAAATTGTTACTGCCTTTAGTTATTATTTTGGAATACATGTAAAAATGCATAAAAACACTAACTTAATTAAATTTATACTTGGTTTTAATAATTAGAACATTACATTGTTAGCTTAAAAATACAAAATAGAATTGTATTTGGTCTCTCTTTTTTATGTAATATTTATTTAACCAGGAAAATTAAGTGTAAAGGCCAGTTCACATCAAGGACAGAAACTATAAAGATAAAGGTTTAGTTCTAAAATCGTTCTCAATATTAAAGAATGGCAGAGTTCACACCACAGCTGTAATGATAACAGCAGAGAAACGATATCGTTGGAATCACTTTCAGAACCAGCTGATGAACGATAAAAACATTGGCAGCCAATCAGAATCCATCCTGCTGTAACGAGCTCAAGCATTTAAAGTTTTAGACAAGCACATGCTTAGAATAAACAGAACGATATCGCCTGCTGGTGTGGACATTAATATAGTTATCGTGGTAACACTACAATAAGGTTCATTAGTTAACATTAGTTAAGGTATTAACTAACATGAACTAACAATGGGCAATACATTTGTTACAGTATTTATTAATCTTTGTATTTATTAATGTTAGTTAATAAAAATACAGCTTTTCATTGATTGTTCATGTTAGTTCACAGTACATTAACTAATGTTAACAAATACAACCTTTGATTTTAATAATGTATTAGTAAATGTTGAAATTAATATTAACTTAGATTAATAAAAGCATTGTTAGTTCATGTTAACTAAAGTAGTTAACTAATGTTAACTAATAAACCTTATTGTAAAGTGTTACCGTTGTCGTTTGTTATCTTTATATTTATGGTTGTTGGTGTGAACAGGCCTTAACAGGGACATCGATTTACATTTATAAGCTGTATATGAAAAATTTGAGGACTTTTCCTTCTCATTTTAAAACACCACCGCACACCACTGATATATATATATATATATATATATATATATATATATATATATATATTTCATGGGATCTTAAATTTTATTTGGTAGCGTAGGTATTGCACATTCCCTGAAAAAGCCTACACAAACTCAAAAAACATGAAGTGCCCTTTTGAGTGCTCCAAGATGCAATGTTAAGACCACAATTAAGGGCCATTCACATGTGTTTGAACTGTTTTTAAATAGTTTTTCTACATATGCATCAGATGGATTAGACCCACCTGTCTGACACAAGCAGCATGAGTGCCAGTTTGAGTCAGGTAAAAAGTAGTTGAAGTAGGTCTGATGGCAGGGCCGGCCCGAGGCATAAGCGAACTAAGCGGCTGCTTGGGGCCCCTTGGCCACCAGGGGGCCCCCCAATCGAGTCGAAAAATCGAAAAATATTTTTTTAGATAACGTAAACAAGTGTCATAAATGAATGAATTAATATGAATGAATGAATAATTAAAGACAATAAAAGAAAATTCTGATTTCATGATCAATATACCTCCCTACAACTGCTGCTGTGTCTGCCAGCGTTTAAAGTCATGCGCATAATCTAGACACCTCGCGCGTGCATAGACAATTCGTGCGCAACTGCGCATAGTCGCAGACTCGCGGTAATGTTAAGCCATGTCACAAAAAAGGACGTATCCCTCTGGTGCCGAAAATAGAACGAAGAAAATGACAGAGGAGGAGAAAAAAAGAGCAAGATAAAAGTATGTTTGCATGATTACTTACGGTATGTTTTGTGCAGCAATTGAACCATTCCTATCTACGGCAAGCCCAGAGGGGAAAAATACATTGCATACATACACACATACTGTATACAACGATCGCCAGTACATCATTAACGGTATTATAGTAATTGACTTTGTTGGATTCTGTCATGTACAGTCTAACAAAGTCTGTTACAATAATACTAATAAAAAAAAGACTTTGTGGACAGTTACACTGTATTGAGACAAATAATAATATTTTTTTACAGCTTTCAACAATAATTGTCATTGTTGAACCCTTGCTCTTATTATGTTTTTGATTTCTCAGTTGTCATTATTTTAGCAAATAATTGATTTGATATGTTTTGAGACAGTTTGTTGTAATAAGTTTCAAAGAGTTAGTAAAAGAGTAAAGTACAAGTTAAAAAAAAAAAATATTTAAGTAGGCTATCTATTTTTTATTAAGTATTTATTTTGTATTTATACATAACCTCACTGTATTAATTTATAATGTATCATTGTTGCGTGATATTTGTGTCAATAATCGTCAAGCACAGGTGACTCCGCGTAGTGGGAGGGGCCCCCAAATCAAATTCTGCTTAGGGCCCCCAAAAGGCTCGGGCCGGCTCTGAGTGGACGTCTCAAGGACAGTCCGACCTGTGCAAAATATAATCATATATGGTGCAACATATAATAAAAACAGAGAGAGTGTCAGTATGCTCAGTCACACTCACTGTCTGTCACAGCATCGCTTGCCCAGGGACTGTGACGCGGCACTCAGCACCACAGACACAAACCCGTGAGCTCGTGAAAGTGCCAGCAGGGGCACTGCACCTGATAGCCAGAGGATTTATAACCAGCAGACTGAGAAATAAAGAGAGAGAGAGAGAGAGAGAGAGAGAGAAAGGGATGGGTAGAGGGAATAGAGAGCATGTGTGAGGGGAGATTGCTGCAGGCATTTCTCAGTCTGACCTTCAGTGTCCCGTCCCAGTCGAGCTCTCTAAATGAGTCTCTACACCACCGGCGGCCAGGCAGCCATCCAGCCGCGAGGCAGGGGACAACACATTTTGTCCACGCATTCACAGTGGTGATATGTCCAATTTTCACCCAATCCCCTGAAGAGTGTGTTCTCAACAGACGCACTAAATGTATTTCAATGAATAGAGCACAACAGCAGGGTTCTCCATAGAGAAAACACTAACATATAAACCTTTTAATACAAACCAAAAATTAGCTCAGAGATTGTTATGGTATATGTATTTTAAGAATATTCACTACTAAAAATAACAAGTTTAATAGCCAAATTGCCAGTAACTACAGTACCCATAATCCTGATGAGAGATAAGCCAATCAGAGAAGTTGCTGTTACCATGGAAACAAGAACCACATCAAAAGAGCTCAGCAGCAATTGCAAAAGGTGTATTTCACAAAGTCAGTTACATATCAAGTCAGTCACTTATGTTTACATGGATGATGTGACTCTTTTTTTGGGCTGAATTGGCTTTATGCACAGCTGCACTACTTCCTGAACTTTAGCCAGCTCCTTTGTTTCCTGTCTGCCATTATTGGACAAACTGATTAATCCAGGTGTGCCTGGCCTCAGTAACAATAATCAGGCACACCTGGATTAATCAGTTTGTCCAATAATGGCAGACAGGAAACAAAGGAGCTGGCTAAAGTTCAGGAAGTAGTGAAGCTGTGCAGAAAGCCTATTGAATCGAAAATTAGTACCGTTAAATCACACGTCATTGCAAGTTATCACATCTAACATAAAAGTTTTTGTTTATATAATATATGTGTATATTTATTATTATATTTATATATATTTTATATATGTATGCATATATAAATACTATTAAATATATGTGTGTATATGTACACACACACGCATTGATTTATCGATTGACAGCACTATTCAAAATACACATTAAAATTTGAATTTATACAAAAATTCTATTCTTTCTCTTCAATGATAAACTTTTTCACTTTTCTGAATTAAAACCATTTTATCTATATATCTATAAACCAAAGAGATAAATGATAAAATATGGTGCCAAATTTTCTATAAAAAAAAATAAGCATCAAAGCTGTTTTTATTCATTTAAAATATTTTAGTAAGTATTAATATTTAAGCTGCCAAAGAGAAGTTGACTATTAGAAGTTGACTTATTGACTATTTTAGTATTTTTAATTGAGGGTTACACCACTTGACATTTGAGTCATCAAATAAGTAAGTACATTATTTGCTTCAGATTTTGTTTGTTGTTATTCATCTCTGAGCTGGTTGGTTTGTTTAAAGTATATAACTCCCTAAATAGAAAATAAATGGGAAAAATACTTCCCTTAAAAATACTAAAATCTGCTGAAGAAGTGGGAGTTTGCTATTCACAAGACTGTGAAATTTCCCAGTGAGCAAAACCAATCAGATATGATTCTGAACACAGTGCTGTGGTGGGCCTTTCCTGTTTGATTCAGTTTGGGCCAATAGGTTCATAGATGAATAGTGAATGATTCAAGGATTCACCCCTGATACCAGCAGAGCTGCAATGTCTCTGCTGGAGTAATATCTCCTATAAGAGATGCTCATAAAACACAACCGTGATACAAGAATGCTTTACAACCACAGGGTCTCCACCAAGTCTGCATGGCCCTGCATACAGAAATCAGATAAGATAATGCTTCTGTGTGTGCGTGTGTGCGTAATGCACATGATGGGCATTTATGAGAGACCGTGGCTGATCTCTTTCTTTCATAGGGCATTCATAAAGAAGCATCCGGATGTGCGGTTGTCTGCGAATACTTACAGAGGGTGGTCAGAGTTTACTGTGTTATCAGACAGGGGCATTATTCAGTCTGCTGCTGGCAGCACATTGCTGTAATTGGCCGAAGGGGATGGGCGTCCCGGTGGGTTCACATGGGGGCTTGATGCTCCTCGTCTTTCAGCTGCTCCTGTTACACCCTGATGTGCTGAGACGACCGTGCTGCGGCCCGTCTGTCAGTCCTGTGGTCAGACACAGACATCCTCACCGCTTCCCTTTCCAGTTTCGATGTCCTGGGCCGAATGTCCTCTGTGACCATGAGATGGGGCGGCAGTACACTCCAGTTATTAAAAATAAAGAGCTCAGTGCTGGCGCAAGCTGTCAAGATCAATGATCAAATAGTTGTGTCACAACAGAAGGTTATTAATTCAATTTTCACGGATTATTTGATTAATTAGGAAAGATGCTGTTTTGCTATTCAGTGTATCCTACAAAAATTAAGAAGGAAAAAGATAAGCAGTTACAAGATTAGAACAATGCTCATACATTTTTATAAGTCCTTAATCCTAAACAAAGTATTAAAGGAATAATTTGCCCAAAAATGATTGGAATATAGTGGTCAATCATTCATTCAAGCACAAAAAAGTCATTTAAAACAGTAACAGAATCCTTAAATAAAATTTGACAAATATTTTAATGATTTAAATACAGGTAAATTTAATGGCCCAAAATTGGCCATAATTCATATAAACAGCTACAGCAAATTTTGGTGGAGGTTTTGCTGCTAATTCGGGGTTTCACTTACTGTCACCACCTTGCCCTTTCAGTGATCACTGAATGTATTCAATAAACATACAATTATTTGTGTTATTAGTTTAGATTGTGTTTATAATTGTGAGTTACATAAAGATGAGACCACATTTTAGGCAGAAATAAAGATATTTTCAAAGGGTTCACAAACCAAATCTTGCCACTGTATAAAATGCAAAGCAACTCCAATTGGAAGCAATTCCACAAACGTTACATGGTGGGGGTATATCACAGTATACTCACTACAAAAAACTAGACTACACCACTGGTTACCACCAGTTACTTTTTACAAAACATTTACTTCCCTAATCTGTCATATAGTATTAGCTACACTGCACAGATCCAGTCTGAATGATTTCTTCATGAATAGAACCGATATGGTTCTCAAATTCAACTCACTGAATCAATGATATTTGCAGTAGTTAACAGTGTGAGGAGGGTATCAGTCCATTCATCACACAAAGGTATTTCACTTCAGAAGTACGCTCTGACAGTGGTGTAAAGTAACGAATGACAAATACTCTCGTTACTGTAATTGAGTAGTTTTTTTTAGGAATTGTACTTTTTTAAGTAGTTTAAAAACAGTGTACTTTTACTTTTACTTGAGTACATTTTAAGTGCTGTATCGGTACTTTTACTGCGCTATTTTCCCTGAACCTGCCGTCGCTACATTTATATTAATAAGTATTTTTATAATAAGTCACGCATGGAGTCACAGCATGTGACTCCATGCGTGATTCCCGTCAAATCAAATCGCGCGCGGAAAACTTTGCATCAAACCAGCATCAACAGACTTCGAGACACCTGGCGCCAATTTATTTTGTTCACGAAGTGACTTTCGGAGTGGATCTTAAGCCTGGAGGAAGTTCATGCATTTGTGTCTTCATATAGGCAAAAAAAAAACAGCGCAAGCGTCACACCTCACACGTGCTTCAGTGTGTGTGTGTGTGTGTGTGTGGTACAGAGCCGGCCCGAGCCTTTTGGGGGCCCTAAGCAGAATTTGATTTGGGGGCCCCTCCCACTACGCGGAGTCACCTGTGCTTGACGATTATTGACACAAATATCACGCAACAATGATACATTATAAATTAATACAGTGAGGTTATGTATAAATACAAAATAAATACTTAATAAAAAATAGATAGCCTACTTAAATATTTTTTTTAATAATAACTTTTACTTTACTCTTTTACTAACTCTTTGAAACTTATTAAAACAAACTGTCTCAAAACATATCAAATAAATTATTTGCTAAAATAATGACGACTGAGAAATCAAAAACATAATAAGAGCAAGGGTTCAACAATGACAATTATTGTTGAAAACTGTAAAAAATATTATTATTTGTCTCAATACAGTGTAACTGTCCACAAAGTCTTTTTTTATTAGTATTATTGTAACAGACTTTGTTAGACTGTACATGAAAGAATCCAACAAAGTCTATTACTATAATACCGTTAATGATGTACTGGCGCTCGTTGTATACAGTATGTGTGTATGTATGCAATGTATTTTTCCCCTCTGGGCTTGCCGTAGATAGGAATGGTTAAATTGCTGCACAAAACATACCGTAAGTAATCATGCAAACATACTTTTATCTTGCTCTTTTTTTCTCCTCCTCTGTCATTTTCTTCGTTCTATTTTCGGCACCAGAGGGATACGTCCTTTTTTGTGACATGGCTTAACATTACCGCGAGTCCGCGACTATGCGCAGTTGCGCATGAATTGTCTATGCACGCGCGAGGTGTCTAGATTATGCGCATGACTTTAAACGCTGGCAGACACAGCAGCAGTTGTAGGGAGGTATATTGATCATGAAATCAGAATTTTCTTTTATTGTCTTTAATTATTCATTCATTCATATTAATTCATTCATTTATGTCACTTGTTTAAGTTATCTAAAAAAAATATTTTTCGATTTTTCGACTCGATTGGGGGGCCCCCTGGTGGCCAAGGGGCCCCAAGCAGCCGCTAGTTCGGCTGCACCATTCATTCACACAGAACATGCAGGATTCGTATTTAAATTGTCTTTGTGGTTTAATATTCACACTATATCGCGATTTTATTTCAAGTGTACTGAACTGCTTTCTATTTATTCCTCAAAAAATTTACAAATTCCGTGAAATTCCGAGTTATAAATTCCTTTTTTATGACTGGATTTTGTCAGCATTTTAGGGGGGGCGGGGGTCGTCCAAAACAATGGTAGGGGAAACGCTGTATTTTTAGTGCTAGCAGTCAAAAATAAAACTGTTGGAGAAATATTGAAATACTGTTTCTTTTTTTCTATGAATCTGTGATAAAAGAGTAAGCTACATTTTCAATTTGCAGGGTATAAGGTGGACTAACATTCATAGCATAATACTCACTACTCTTGAGTACTTTTAAAAGGGCTACTTTTTACTCCTACTTTGAGTAGTTTTTTGGACCGGTACTTTTACTCTACTCTCACTACATTTTTTGACAAGTAACAGTACTTTTACTTGAGTATGCTTTTTCAGTACTCTTTCCACCACTGCGCTCTGTGCACTTTTGTGATCCATTGACATTTTGGGGTCCTTCTGGAAGCTTTTCACTGTTTGAAACAAATATGTTTTAGTAAACAATGACAATATTTTCATTTATGGCTGAGTTAGATCAGGTCTCTCTCCTTTCACCTCATCGGTCTCTCTGCTTGGCCTTCTTCCTCTCTTCTTTCTCTCAGGCCCCTTGCTGTTCTGCCTGCCTTGCCTTTGCCCTGTCAGTGGGGCTGCAGGGATAAACTGTGTGATTAAGCAAGCCCGGCTGTGAACAGAGGAGAGATTGGAGCAGCTGTTCTCATAAAAAATGCAAGCCAATGAGACTCTCTTCCAGCCAGAAATCATCCTGCAGTTTAATGCATTCATTTTTTGTTTTGCTAGAGAAAGTTGCCCCCAGCCATTTTTACAACGGCTAGGTCTTCACTATAGGTGAACATGAAAATGAATCATAACACACACAGATAAAAAGCACAAAAGAGCACATTCATTTATTGGTTACTAAAGGTTTTAATCTTACTTTAGGTGCTAAGGAATGGCAAAGGTTTGGGTTTAACAACAGGGTCGTTATAAAATCAATCAAACTTTTAAGATGCATCATGTTTTTACATACACAATGAAAGTACTTGTACACTCAACAGAAATAGTTTATATACTTTAATAGTTTAACGCTTTCATTAAAGTTGCAATTTGCAACCTATTATACCTATGAAAAAAGGGGATATTTATCAAATATAAACCCCCCACACAGAATTGATGTCCAAAGCCCCACGGAAAACTCAACAGATTTCCACTTGTAAATCCATTAAAAATGTATTTAAATCCATAAATCCATTGCATATTTCTTCTAAAAATCTCTGCGGAAAATGTCCAAAAAGTCAGCAAGTTTCGTCTAGGCTTTTGGCTACAAGATAACAACAATCAAGGCAATAAAGCTTTCAATTTTTTTTTTTTTTTTGGTGAGCAAGCCTTTAGTCCTGTGGTGAAACACATTCAAGACATTCTCTCAATTTTCTGCTGACACTAAAAAAAAGAAGTGAAACTGAGGAAGGGAGCGTAGCCTTTAAAGTGGAGAACCAATGAACTGTACAAGAGGGCAACCTAAACAGGCAGTGTGCAGAACCTCCCGAATCAATCACCATCCACTGCTAACCCCCCCCCAGGAACTTCATAGCGAGAAAATGATCGCTAAAACCGCGGCTCTGCACAAGATATAAGCCGCCATGTTACATATTGTCAACACAGGATGCCATTTCTCTCGTACTGTCAAGGGGTTGTAGAGTTTTAAGGGGATTTCCAGACTGGATGGGCAACCTCTGGTTTTCTTCAAGCAGCTGCTGAACACGGGGGTCATGGGAGGAGGAGGAGGTTCTGATGGATTACCGGTTTCACCTTTGAGACGGACTCCATTAGCACACCTCCTCTGCGCATGCAGATAAACACACATGCACACACCAGAGAGACGTTCAAACTTGGGTTACAAATCAGTTTCTTAGTCTTGTTTCAGGACACGGACAGACATGACCATATGTGTTTGGTGATTTAATGTTACATCAATATAGGAACATCTTTATTCACCAATGTGTCCAAATGCTTTGGGGATGCACAGTCCTTTAGGTCATATCTGAAAGTAAAGTTCAATAGGTATGGGACTAGTTTGTCCTGAGAAGAAAATCTGTGTTTTTTATTAAATTCTGTCTCACAATTACTTAATGTCACATTAAGCACACACAATCTTTCATAATGGCTACATAGAGACCACAGACACTCCCATTAAATGAAAAACTATGGAAATCCCAAACTCATCTAAATAAGCAGATGAAGTCACAAATATCCAAACAAATGTTAATAACTGTAACTCAGATGTAGTTAAAAAGAAACCAATGTAAACAGTGCAGAAGGAAAAATATAAGGAAGGAAAGAGTGAATGAAGGAAGTAAGTAAGCAAGGAACAAAGGAAGAAGTAAGGTACTATAAGGAAGAGAGGAAAGAAAGAAAAGGGGGAAGGAAGGAAATGAATAGGTACCAAAATTAGGAAAGCACAAATGGAAATAAGTAGGTAGGTAAGAAGGGAGGGAATGAAGGAATCAAGTAAGAAAAGAAAGAGGAAAGTAAATACACAAGTAGGTAAATAAGGAGAGAAGTATGGGAAGTAGGTAAAGAAGGGATGAAAGAAGAATGGAAACATGTAGGTAAAAAGGAGGTAAGGAATTTAGTAGGTAGGTAGGAGGTGAAATAAATTGGTACTGTCAGGAAGGGAGAAAGGAAATGACAAAAGAAAGATGAATGAAAGGAAGGCAGTGACTAAGGAAGTTAGGAAGAAATTGACTAAAGGTGCGGACACATTCGCTATTGTTCAAAGAATTTCCGAGGGTAAAATCGAGTAATTTCAATAGGAATCCACAAGATCTAGAATTTCATTTGAGGGTGAAAGATTTCCCTAATAAGTTTTCGCAATAAGTTCAAGTTGGTCAAACGGAATTGTTGCATTGACCAACAGAAAGCTGCTTGGTTTGAAAGTGACTTCTGTGTGAACGGTGCTTCATACATTGCCACATTATGAGCAATAGACAATGGTTCTTTTATTGTCTATGGAACTTTGCAGAAATTTTGCTAATGTGTCCGCACATTAAGTATAAAAAGAAAGGAATGAAAGAGTAGAAGAAAAAGGATGTTGTTTTTCTAGTATCTGGTGCATCCAGGTGCCTCTTAACCACTATGCAATTATGCAGAGGTCAGCGTATATCTTTGTTAATGGACAGCGTAAGGACGGGGTGTTATGTTTTGAGTACAAAAAAAAGCTAATAGTTTCTCCTGGGATTGATATTTAATTGAATTCGTTTGCAAATAGCTTTAGCAGACTGAGTCATGGAGAGGTTTGTGCCATTGTGCGGGGTCAATTGTTCCACAATTTCATAGCATTAGCATAAGCACACTATACTGATAATAAATAAAACTGATTTTGTCATTGTATCTGCTTCTTTAAAAAAAAAGAAGAAGAGATTACTGGGTTCTTGGGACACAGCTGCACACTCCAGAAACCCTGCTTGAGTGTCACGCTACCCTAAACTGATTTATGAGACTTTTCCAGCTCCTCATAAGACCTCTCAGTGATTAACGGCAGCAATATCAGGTGAAATGTTCCCAAACAGTTTACATAATTCACTGTATTGCTCCTAAAATGGCATTGTTGTCACTTAGTGGATTATTGGAGGAAAGACTTTACCCTCACCGCTGCGCACAGTAGCGCGACGGTGAAACGCATATAGTCAATAAACCAAATGGCCACCATGAGGTACAGATTGTGTTGTTAAAACAAATGTTGTTTGTAACACTCAGACACTAGCAGAAGTTCTACATAAAAACAGCAATAATGTTTCAAAGATTTATGGATTCCCACTCCTTGCTTCATACATACAAAATATATTGCTAAGTAGCAAACGGAAATAGCAGCACTTTTGCCCCTTTCTTTACAAGCATGTCTCTCTCTCTCTCTCTCTCTCTCTCTCTCTCTCTCTCTCTCTCTCTCTCTCTCTCTCTCTCTCTCTCTCTCTCTCTCTCTCTCTCTCTCTCTCACACACTCTCATCAAAATCTCATCTGAAATACTCAAGCATGGTGGCGAATGAAACTTTACAGATAAATGAGATAAGCCAAAACCTGATGTGGTAAATTCGTCAAATTACTGTGTTAGCAACATAGTTGTGTCTCAAATTATTCTCTATATACACCATGCACTTTCACTATAAACAATGTAGTCTGCTATCTTGTTTTAGAAAGGTAATGTTTCCAGTTGAAGGAAACTAAGTTTCAAATGCACTGGATGTGTTGTGACTAGCTTTAGCATGTTAGCTCCTCTCCTTTTGCTATGTAGACAACACTACAACTGTTGAGGGCATAATACATTCATTCATCTTTCCACATATAGTACATCATCTGGGTATTCCTAGGAGGATATAATATAAAATGGACTGTGGAAGGTATCAATCAATCAATCAAATTTTATTTGTAGAGCACCTTACAACAGCCAAAAGGTGCACAAGGCGCTTTCCAGTAAAAACATCAATGGACAACAATAAATAAAAAAATAAGTGTACATAAGCAATTGAATCGGGACGGAAACTACATGTTAAAAGCTTGTCTAAATAAGTGTGTTTTCAACTGCGTTTAAAAAGTACTCAGCGAAGTAATACTTCGTAGTTGAAGTTGAAGTGCGTTCCACAGCCTTGGACGGCAAAAGACCGTCCTCCAAACTTCTTACATTTAAACTTGGGAGTCACCAAAGAGGTGTGTTCAGAGGAGCGCAGGGTTCTGACAGGTTGATAGACCGTTAATAGTTCTGCTAGGTAGGCCGGGGCCATACCATTGATGGCCTTGAACACGAACAGCAGAACCTTATACTCTACCCTGAACCGCACCGGAAGCCAGTGGAGTGAACGGAGGACTGGGGTGATATGAGAGCGTTTGGAGGGATTACAAAGGAGACGTGCTGCTGAATTTTCTACCAGTTGAAGCCTATTGAGGAGTGTATGGTTTTTAATTGTCAGTAAATAAATAAAATAAAACAGTAACTATAGGTGTAAATTGAAAAGGTGACCCTTTTTCTTACTTCCACACAATAAGTTCTGTAAAATAACAATGAATATTTTGTATTTTGAAATGTTTGTTTTAGCTAAGAGGGATTAAAAGTTGGGCAAAACTAAAAAGCTACATTAAAAAGCATATAATATTGAGGATGTCATCTCATATTTGCAGAGATTTAGTTTTCAAATATCTCTCAGTTTGCCTGTTAACTCGTGAAAAAAACCAACAACATAGAGACTCTTTCAAACCGAAAATCTCTTTTGGGAATCACTGTGTAGTTGCTGTGTAGGTTCATATACCCCCAAAATGGACACACAAAATTAGAGATTTAATGATGTTGACAATGTTTTTATTACAGATATTGTATCACACAATATTAAAAGTATACATAATAATTATAATATATATCTATATTATAATGAAATCTAAATGCAAACATTTGTTAATGTCATTAATTCATGAAGTAACGATGAATAAGATCATTTATTATTCTTGCGTAATGTTAATTTACAAAAACACTATTGATCTTGGTGTAACACTTTATTTTGATGGTCCGTTTTGAACATTCTGTTAAATATAAGTAACTTTGTAACTACGTGTTAACTAACTCTCCTTAGAGTATTAGTAGACTGTCTGCTTAATATCTGCTAACTCTTTATTGTGATGCTCCCCAAACAGGCATTCTACTGAATATAAGTAACTTTGCAAGTGTTATACATGTCAACTTATTCTAACCCTAACCCTACCAGTCTACCATTCCTACTAACACTCTAATGAGAGTTAGTAGACATGTGTGCAAAGTTACTTATAGTCAACAGAACGTGTTAAAGGGACCATTAAAATAAAGTGAAACCTATCTGGGTTGTCATAATTGTATTGTTACATTTATGTTGTTACATTATGGACAAACATATGATAATCAGTGATATTGTAAATTAATAAATTAATGCTATAAATTATTCATTGTTATGAACAACAACAACATTTTACATTAAGTTTCTATATACATATTATTAAATTATTATACACATGTATTATATTTGCTACAGTACATACTAATTATTATATTATATATGTATTATATAATATAACATAATAATAAATTATTATGATTTTTTAATAAGTTATTTAATACGATTATTTTATTAGTGAATAAAAAGATTGTAGTTTTGAGGTTTAGGGTCTTTGAATCCAACTGTGAAACTCTCTGATGTCACTGCCCACCGATTGGAAACATCAGCACAGCAGCTTCAACCTGCAATTTATGGCCTACACCCCTGAAAAACGCTTTGTTCAAATGTTGGGAATGAGTTTACTTTATTGCCCTCTTCACGCAGTAATAATTATGTGAGGCTAATGAGTAAATCAGCATTGATCAAACCAATAAACAAATGCAGTATAGGTTTTAGTATCATATCTTGTTTGCTGATAATTATGCTCTCGTACACAAATGCTCTCTCCCTGATATCTCAATCTTTTTCTCTCATTCATCCGAAAAACTCAGTTCAAGCAGCTGGCTGGTATTAAACCTGATCCCCTGGTTCCCTAGCAGCTTCGGGAGGCTAGCTCATAATAAAAGCATCTCTACTGGCCACAGCCCAGTGGGAAAGGATGGCCTTCAGCCAAGCCAAGCACTCTTTTGCCAACCACACCCGAACTGTGGCATCTGCTCTGCTTCTCCACTCAGCTCCAGTCTTACGGTGGGTCATGTTCAGTTCCATGCGTATTTGCTCACGGAACTGCATGCGTTCAAACCTCACTGGTGTCATTAGAGTAAATAAACCGATTGCTTATTTCAGGTTGTTTTGGAGAACGGAAAGGACCTGCTTAAGTTGCAAGCTCATACGAAGCCGAGCTTCATTTTGTTTGGATGGGGCCTGGTCCAAATTGGCGATTTCCCCTCCATACCTCGGATTTATGTCAAAACATATAAAAGCCCTTGTATAGAGCTATATAGTCTGCTTTGGCTGGACTGAAAGCCCAACTTAGTGTGTGTGTGGACAGCTGCTGTTTTATGTGATAGGCTCATTTTATCACCGGCTTTAGTTTGTGCGAGTACATTAATGCATGGAATCACCCAGCCTGATGCAAAAACAAAGGGAGGCATGAACAGGGGAGAAATGTGCACACAAATGTGTTAATCTTTACAACAAAACATAAACGCGTCTTTGCAATTTCAGATATTGCTTTGAAAAACAATCATGTTAGCACCATGGTTGGGTGAAATTCAGAGTTTAAGAACTGGCTCCTTTTCCGTTGATTAGTTGGAAGTTGAATTAAATTAGCATCGGCTCACTGGAGGTTTAACTGGAATATGAATTGGAATTTACGGAATTGCAATCCAAAGAAATTCAACTATTTGAGCAATTTCTAGATAGCTCCTAAATAACTTTGAAGATTTTTTTGTAAGCCTAATTTATGTTATTTGGCTCTGTCTAATTTACCTCTAACAGCATTCTTATGAGTATGATGAAGGGGGGTGGGGTGTTAAATACACTGTATTTAAAGTGCAAATACAGCAGCAGTCAAAGTGATCAGAGTTGAGGTGTGACAGTGGACTGGGGGTCTGATACAGACAGGCCTCTGTAGGCAATGCTGGATAATGTGGGGAGTCTAATAACTTTGTTTTTCTTGTTAACCTGATTGTTTTCTCACAAAGCTAATTAACTATTGGACACCTTAGGGATCATCTTGACTGCCCAGCTCCCCTTCTTTCCCCGATCTGCAGCCCTGCACCTTTCTGCTGTAGCTCTTGTTCCTGTCATCTGGAAATTGATGGGAGGCTGTGAACTGTCTGTTGCAGTCCCAAGGTGCCTTTGCTCAGCACATAGACAGTGCCTGAATTCCTCCTTCCTTCCAGTTGATTGCGATAAATCAATCGGAAGGTCAAATGTAATGGCAGAGGCAAAGTTTTCTCCACCGGCTGCAGCTGAGCTGGATTGTGAAGGGGAAGCTTTCTCTTGACCTCAAGGAGTGATCTTATATCCATTGCCTTCATTAATTGAACCCGTGAAACCAAGAAGACTGAAAGGATTGAAAGATTGAAAGGATGTCTGTGTTAATATTTAAACTCCTGTGGCTTTCCTGTAACACACACACACACACATACGCATACACACAGTATATACCATTTATATTCCTTTATAAATATATGTACAGTGCCATTTAGAGAAGCACCATCTGTTTATATCAGTGTCTGATATGTGCCACATTTGACAAGTCATTTGAACAATATCACAAAACATGACGTATGTGTCTTAGATGGGAGTCTATGTACTGATGAAAACAAAATTTGCCACAACAACAACACTCCCTGCACCTTGGAAAGATAATACTGGGATTTAATCAATGTCTAAAGAAAAGCTGGCTAAAATCAATAAATCCCATGCCTGTTTGTTTTCATGAGTAAGGGTGAATCACTGCCCTGCTTCTTGAATTGGACTAATTGAAGTGTGCAATTTATAAGAAGGCTTTAAGAAGGATGTCCATGACAGTGTGATACATGAGGGCGTAATTGATCTGCATGGTGAGAGACTGATATAATGGGCTGAAAGAAACCCTGATCAAGGGAAATGGATCAGGTCTCAGTGGGGAACATCTTTGATACTGATCTGCTGCTGCGAATGTAATGTTTACTCTCAAACAGAACTGATATGGACCGCAAGAAATTCACCAAAAAACTGAATTATGATATTATATTGTATACTATATAATTATATACTTATTTTATATGAGAGACCTACAATAAGCATATGCAAAGAAAACAACAAAAACACTTTAGTTACAATTCTGTGTGTGTAAATGGCATACAAATATTTAAAACCGTGCTCTTTTGTAGAAACCACTCCATTTTATGGAAAAACCCATGGAAGATGTAAGTTGACTAGTTAATCACAGTTTTTAGAATCCACTCCACAGTTAAAAATTATTCTAAGAATGCATTAGTTTAAGCATTCCTCAGTCTCCAGAGAAAACACAAAGTGAACTGCAAATGTTACGTATCAGTAAACACAACTGGATCAGGAAGAACAATTGATGGCAAGCGCAAAACTGCCAACGACCTCATTCGGTCCACTCTCTGAGGAAGCGGAGCCCCCTCAGGACCAGCAGGGTCTTAGTCTCCTGCTCTGGCTTAATTAATAAATTTGACAGTAATAGCTGGAACAACAATAGGTTTTAACCTGGCAGGATTGTGGAGCATGTAGTGATTGGGAGGCCTGTGATGAAGGTCCTGGGCAGGAATTAAAAGATCTTTGCAGGGATTGTCTCCCTCCACCAGGCAGGAGATTTGAGTCTGAATGAAATGATTGTATCAGATAGAAATCGATGGCAATCCATGGTTCCCTTAATCCAGCCACAGCGCAAAGATCAGGCTCTGATGCAGGCAATCTTTCAACCATCATTACACAGAGCGGATCGATCGCATTCTCTGCAAGGCCCGAGCCAGCCCTTCCTCTGCCTGAGATGAGGCCTACATAGCTTAAAGGGCTCTGGGTGCCTGACATGATACAGAGTTGTTTGTTAGAGATAATTAGCACAAACAAGAGGAAGGAGAGAATGAGAGAGAGAGAGAGAGACAAAGAGTAGTAAACCAAAAGTACAAGAGGTCTGTAATGGGAAAACAATGCATGCAAATACCAATTAGAGGACTAAAACATTATGTTGTATACTACAATTAATTTAGACAAGGTAATGTCTGTAAAATGTGTAAGTGTGCTATATGGTTCTACTGGTATGTGCTAATTACTAATACACCATACATGGACAGCATTCCCAGCACCTATCGATCCCTCATGCAGTATTTGTATCTATATTACCTTAGCAACATGCTAACACTAAACTCTATTGGTCTATTGGTCTTCTCACTAGCCCACTGTTTAAATATTCCTACACTCTAAAAAATGCTGGGTTATTTCAACCCATGTTTGGGTCAAATATGGACAAACGCAACCGGGTTTGTCCATATTTGACCCAAACATGGGTTGAAACAACCCCACATTTTTTTAAAGTGGTTCCCTACTATATAGTAGGCAAATAACTATATGTGAAAATAGCAGCCAAATTTACGTTCATAAAACAGTACCCGGATGACCTACTTCTGCTGAGATCAGAAGTGCACATCCAATCAGTGTTGTACAAAGTACTAGAAAGCAATACTTGAGTAAAAGTACAAGTATCGTCCTAGAAAAAGACTTTGGTAGAAGTGAAAGTTACCTTTTTGAATATTACTTAAGTAAAAGTCTTAAAGTATCTGATACTGTACTTAAGTATCAAAAGTAATTTTCTGATATTTAATGTACTTAAGTATTTGAAGTCAAAGTAAAAAGTTTTTTTTTTTTTTTTTTTTTAAAGCAAGCGGTTAGAACTTTGATTGTGAACTTTATTGTGGCCGTCGAAAGGAGAGAGGGAACGAGTGTTGCGTAGCCGGCCGCACTATAGTAACCTGGTGAGTTGTCGCTTCAGTCGTTAAACCCATAGGTTAAACCTGCTATAATGGCGAATTCAGGGGACTATTATAGGCTAAGGCCACGCCCCCTTGGCAGGCTCTGACGTGTAATGACGTGGGGCTAGCTCATTGGTCGCACCTCAGAGGCGCCCGCGCCATTGTATATGCAGTTGCCGCAGCACAGCCGATGAGCGAGCTAGACGCTCAATGTGCTAGCTGTGCAGCTGCAAATGCGTTTTACACATAGGCTTCAGTAAATCAAGAAAAAGGAGTTTCTCCCCAGTTCTCCAGTAGGTGCTTCCATGGCGGTTTCAGTTGTGCAGTCTCCTTTGACAACAAACAAGCATTACGCTGAAATAGAGCGTGCAGAGCGTGCGTAATGCAATCTAGAGCAGTAATTCGCCAAACCTCCCTTATTGCAGTCGCACACATTTCTTCTGAATTTATTTTGTAGTAACGAGTAACGAAGATTCTTCATGGAAATATAACGGAGTAAAAGTATACATTTTATCTAGGAAATGTAGTGGAGTAAAAGTGAAAGTTGACATAAATTTAAATAGCGAAGTAAAGTAGGCTACAGATACGTGAAATTTCTAGTACAGTAACGAAGTATTTGTACTCCGTTACATTACAACACTGCATCCAATGGACACTTTACTTTTTCTAAAGCCACTGGAGAAGAATTGTGAATGGCAGTTACAATGAAAAGATTCATTCTTTTCTACTATACACACATTCATACTAAACTCAGCAAAAAAAGAAACGTCCTCTTACTTTTAACTGCAAAATTGACTAAAATTATTATTATTATTACAGTGAGAGCAGATTTTCTACAGGTCTATTTATTAAAAGCCAGCTAAAAGTGAGCAACCATTTGATTGAGCTTAAAGAACAAAGCAATGCATTCTGAAAGTAACAATGTTTGTGAAATAAATCTCCAAGCAGCAGCAACTCCATGAGCAACTCTAATTGTAATCATCGGCAATCTCAGATGTTGTTAAGTTTCTTCCCCAGTGCGCACATCAACTTAGCTCTTAAAGCCCCATTCTAATTTCCCACCTCCGTCAAAGTCTGCTCTGTTCCCAGAGCTTGCTCTCCCTCCGAGGGCTTTGTCTGGATCTATGTAAAACAAGTAATTAATTCCCAACATCAATATTCAACTCATGAGCGGTGATCAGAGCCGGTACGTGCACAGGAGAACCGCGCAGTTAAGCCATTGAGCCTTGGTTTTGAAGCGTTTTCTTTATGGGTCTTCCATAACTAACCTCCGTTCTAGTGTTTATTTCAGCCCCCTGTTCCAAAGCCTGCCGGCATCGAGGAACTTTCTCACAGCAATTAAGCGAGTGCCGCTGAGCTCGTTAATTACACTGGCATAGTGCTGTTGTCACAAATCTAGATATGCCCCTGGTCATTAAAAATTGCACTAAAGGATATTTTGAGATGAATTATTCAAAGTGATGGCTCGCTCTCCATTATTCATGTGCTGAGAGGACGATTTGCATCGCCACGCTGTAAATGTTATTAATCTTGCCAATTACAAAACTTGTTGCAACTTACTTGCGCATGCTTAAGCCCAGTGTGGATGCCACGAGTTGGCTTTAATGTTTAAATGTTTGGATAGCTACGAAAATTAAACAGTAATTGCGGAAACAAATGGATTCCTCTAGCATAGCACAAATGTAATCACATATGCTGTAGGACATAAACAGATTCGCCTCTGGCGCAGGAATCTGATCATTGCCAGCCACCGCTGTAGTTTCGGCAGTATGACCGCTCTTCGGGATGGCTTCCAACATATGCCATTTAGAATTCTGATTGAGCGTTACTAATGAGTCTCACAGTAGAGCGTTAGCATAGTAGCAGGAACATATAAAAACAACTGGATTTCACAACAAGCCTGCGCAATTAATACATATCCTATAGCTATTCTTGTGAGGAAGCTTTCAAGTACAAAAAACATCCTCAACACAATTAAAACATTGCACGCAATATTGGTCTTAATGAGGGGTCGTTCTTGAACGTACATTCTCTGGTGTTGGAACGGTGAATGAAGGGCTTGATGCAAAGATTCCGAATCCATAGTCTGATGTAATGTATCTCAACCCTGAGCAAGCTAAATTACATCAGAGCACACCCTCATTAATTACTAAGGCTGTCGGCAGCATCTGAGATAAAGGAGACTGTAATAGCAGTGAGGGAACACATGCTTTAGATTGTAGAGTCAGCAGCTCTCTATGTGCGCAGCTCTGGAGCAGAGCAATAAAACTTACTGACATCATATGTGCCTCTGTATGATCCTTGAGATTCAGAATTATCTTAGCAAATTGTAATCTGCATATGCAGAACACTGCAAAACTGCTTTCAGGACATCATTTCTCGGAGCAAAATTTCAATCAATATTTCATGTATAGTAGTGCAGACTGCAACCTATTAATTCAGCCAAATCGGCAGAGGCAATGTCACAAAGGATTGGAATTTGGATTTATTCAAATATTGGTCTCAGTCATCTATAAAACCTGGAGAAAGCTATCTGTTACCATTGTTATTCATTCTAATGACACTTGTTTGGCTGGAGCAGGCCTGGATCATTTGAAATTGGCCATATTCTGTAGCTCAAACAGTAGAGAATGATGCTAGTAATGCCACGGCCATGGGTTTAATTCCTAGGAATATAAGAACTGATAAACTTTCCATTTCATGTTTTTCCTGCCAAACATCTGGGCTCAGCTACTTTAGGTCAATTGTTCTTAAAACGATAAGGAAAGGTCCAAGTGTGAATACAGTTCATCAAGGATTCATTTTAAATAGACAGTTTGTTCAGTGTTGAACTTTCACACAGCCAAATGATTCACAACAGCAAAGATTGGGCCATTAGCATCAGAACAAGTTAGATTACAAAATCTTAAACACATCATCACATCTCTTTTTTTCTCTCACAAATGATAAAGGATTGAATTAACAACCACATTCTCCCTAACAAAACATCTCCTGTTGTACCTCATCTTATTACTGTGATAAATTGATATCACACTAATTAATTCCACTATTAAAAACAGTATAAATACTGTGTCTCTTTGTAATCAAGCCAACATTTAAGAAATTAAAACATTTAGGTGAAATTTAATTGTATAATTGAGTACTTGAAATTCTGAATGCATTCTATATAACCCTTGGAGGGGTTTGGCGGTCCAGTGCAATTGAATAAATCATCGGCCGTGACTAGATTAATCAAAATGTCAGACTGCTGTTGCTGCTGTGCATGACTGTCTTTCAGTGCTGTCCGTTTGTAGTGAGTTGTCCTCTTATTTTAAAAAGTATCAGCACATCAGAACTTAAAGGGATAGTTCACCCAAAAATGAAAATTCTGTCATTAATTACTCACCCTCATGTCGTTCCAATCCAAACCTGTAAGACTTTCGTTCATCTTTGAAAAAGAAATGCAGATATTTTTGATGAAATCTAAAGTGAAATCTAAATCTTTCTGTCCCTCCATAGACAGCTACGCAACTACAACTTTGAGATGATAAAACTAATCCATATGAATTGAGTGGTTTAGTCCAACATTTCTGAAGAGAAACGATTGCTTTGCTGAACAGATTGAATTTAGGCTTTTATTCACATATAAACATTGATCATTGAACATAAACAGAAGCTCAACCAAACTTGATGCGCGCGAACAAACCTCATTGGTTCTTGCAGAAGCTCAAACGTGCTGCGTAACACAAGAATGGACCATTGCTTCTCTCACGTCAAGCGAACATACTTGAGCTTTCGTTTACCACAACTGATGTGTGAGTTGATGAATGTTTATATTTGAATAAAAGCCTAAATTCAATCGGTTCATCATATAAAACGATCAAGTCTCTTCAGAAAATTTTGGACTAAACCGTTCAATTCATATGGATTAGTTCTACGATCTCTTTATGAATTTTTTGAAGCGTCAAAGTGGTAATTGCGTAGCTGTCTATGGAGGGACAGAAATCTCTCAGATTTGATCAAAAAGATCTTCATTTGTGTTTCGCAGATGAAGGAAAGTCTTACGGGTTTGGAACGACATGAGGGCGAGTAATTAATGACAGAATTTAAATTTTGGGGTGAACTATCACTTTAATCTCACCGTTCTAACCCTAATTGTGTTAGTTTTGTTCTAATATTGTCATATTTTATTCTAAAGAAATTGATTATTTTCAGGTCAAACCAGGGGTGTCCAGGGGTATCCTGCTCCTGACGGGCCACTGTCCTGCAGAGTTCAGCTCCAACCCCAATAAAAAACTCCTGAAAGTAAGGTTATCTTCCTGTCAAACTGAACTCAAAACATGACCTTGTTTTAATAGTGCTTAATATATATCTATAACTAGTTATATACAGTATATAGCCTATATATATAATATTGTGTGCAGTCTGTCACGTCCACAGGAGCCTCATCCATGATAGGGCACGCATGCGCTAAACACGTATGAAGTAAACTAACCATGGAACAGAACTTGCTCCAGAGGAGGTTATATTCAGAGAGTAAGTTGCTATGGCTACCCTGAAACATTAAGTTGAGGTTATCTGCTTATACTTACTCTTAAACATACCCAGGTATGTCACATAACCTGCTTTCTGGAATACCCCCCAGGACAGTGGACCTTCAGGACAGAGACTGATCACAAACAAATGATATTACATATTTTATGATCAAGAACCATATTTGTAAAAACAAACTGGCCTTTTCTTAAAATTGTTTCATTGATGACGGCTAAGAAAAACATGGCTATTATTATTTCTCATAATTATTGTTTTTAAAAAAAAAGTATTAACGTTGTTGCTAATTTCCTAATTTATAATTACTGTTCATATTATTAATATCAATTTAATTTATCAATTGTGTAATGGACTTTCATTCAAGCAGAGACTTGAGCCATTATTATTATCATTATTACATCAAAGGATCATGATATCATCTAGCTTTACCTCTTTTGACTTTTGTCTCTTGACTCTTGAAATATAAATATTTTTAAAAATAAAATATGATTCATTTGTGTATTTGAATAGTGTGCATTTGTGATAAAGAGGGCAGTTTGTGTATCTGAAGGGGTCAGATTGTTTTTTTTAACACCTGCCTTGTCTTTTTTGTGAATACTTTCCACATAAACACACACACACATGCTAATACACAAGTTAAACAACAAGATCAGCATCTCCCGCCCTCTTCCATTCTAACATTCAATGTGGAGTCTCTTTTTGGTTGTCGTAATCTCATAAACATGGTTTTCTCTCCCCATGATGCGGGCTCAGGCAATAAAATCACTTACATAAACGTCTGCACCAAAAAAAAAAAAAAAAAAAACGATGTGATAAAAACGGCTAACATATTACTAGTACCACTTTGGATTCTGTGGATGTGCTGCGGTTGATTTCCTATAGGAACGCTTTATATCCACTTTTTATCACTAGTTCTGTCCTGCTGTTTGAGAGCCTGTTTTAATATGGGATAACACTGCCCTGTAGGATAATGAGAAGATGTGGTCCATTATGCTCCAGAGGGGGTTTTACTGTCTCACCTAGCCCTTGTCATGGCATGTGAAGTATACAGAAGATCAAATATGTACATTATACATAGACAGGAGTAGGGTTTTGCCCTGCAGCCATACAAGTTTGTTTAATAACATCAAGCTGCACTTTCTTTCGGATTTGTTTTAATCGTATGTACCAAGCAATGGTTTAAAACCCCTATAATACTATAATACCATAATAATTTTTCACAGATGGGAAAAAGTCTTGCATGAACAAATCAATGTTACCCTCAGGGACCACAACAAAAACACACATTCACAACCAAGTAATTTACACACCACAGGCTTATTTTTTCAATTGTCTATAGCAGTCGCTGGATTACCAAGCACTGCACGTATTGGGTGTCCACCTAATCAAACACACCTGATTCAAATGTGTCAGATAAGGGATACATTAAAAATGTGCAGTTTTGTGGAACTCCAGGACTAGGGTTGGGAACCACTGGTCTTTAGGGCAGTTTACCAACCCTGTTCCTGGAGGCACATCAACAGTAAACAATTTGGAGGTCTTCCTTATCTAACCCATCCATTTCAGGGGCCCGTTCTTCATATTTGGATTACTCAGTTATCTGGATTTTACTGTTGACGATTTGACATGATCCAGGATTGTTAGGTTCTTCGAAGCTCACCCCAGAGTTGCTGTCATAGCAACAGGTCCGTAAGCTCAAGCCTGCTCGGGAGCAGCTTATTTCATGTAAACAGGATTAGATTGCATCTTTTTAAGTGAAGGTGATACTTAAAGTCTGTCGGAGAAATCTTGAAATAAGGGAAATGATTGGGAATCATGTAGCAAAATGTACACATTTTATGGTAACACTTTATTTTGATGGTTCCTTTTGAACATTCTGTTGATTATAAGTAACTTTGCAACTACTGTACACATCAACTAACTCTCATTAGAGTATTAGTGGACTGTATGCTTAAAGGCCCCCTGAAATCAAAATGTACGTTTTTAAGCTCTTAGTATGAATATGTTAGCCTTAATGTTATAAATAAGCTTATTTGTTCCAAAACAATGACAAAATCTGCATTTAGGAGATATAAGAATTCAAAACTTACAGTCTCTCACTTCCGCTAAAATGGATCACAGATTTTTATGACGTCACCGCGGATTTCAGCTTCTCATTACATCTCCTGTCCAATCAAATGCTCTCTAGAATCTAAAGCAAATAACTTTAGGAAAATTTGGATCAGCGCTGATTCAAGACGCAAACTGTTTTGAATGATTCAGTCCGATTTGGTAAACTGGTTTGACCGGTTCACAAAAAGAGAACCAAAAAAAAAAAAAGAAAAATAACTTGCTCAAACGCTCAAGTTTTATTCCGTTTTCAAAAGGAAATGGCTAAAATTTATGCACACCTCTAGCAACGTTACTATTGAATCCAACGTATCAGCGCTCAGATTCGTTTCCATGGTGCTGTCAAGTACCACTCGCAGTCTGTGAGGTAAACTAAACGCTATTGGCTATTTGAAAAGGTGGATGAGCCATTCAATATGTCCCGCCTTAGCTTCCTGTTTCAGTGGAAATTACGTCAACGCATCAAACAAAGCTGCGCGTTTCAAGGCACTTCAGTGGGCCTTTAATATCTGCTAATTCTTTATTATGATGGGCTTTCTACAAACATTCTACTGACTAAAAGTAACTTTGCAAGTACATGTCAACTTATTACATCCCTAACCCTACCAGTCAATAATACTCTAATGAGAGTTAGTAGACATGTAGGTGCAATGCTACTAATAGTCAACAGAATATGTTAAAGGGACCATCAAAATAAAGTGAAACCCATTTTATTTATCTATAACTTTTATGTCGTTTTGGTCGCTTGGCTGTTTCCTTATAAAGGTCCAGAATTTATTTGTCAGGTGTGTGATGTTCTTTTTTAATATGATTAATACGTTGCTGTCTTGCCATCAGCCAATCGCTGCATTGTCTGATCTTGATTTCGAGTATCGATAATCTGGCCTTTCCATTGAACACAAGAATGCATAGTAATCTCAGACAACTTAATCCAGATATTTTAATAAAATCTACAAATTCGTTTGAAGAACCAAATTAGCCAGAGATCAGTTATCACGATTAGAAGATCTAGCATCTGTCAAATCATCTCAGATGTATTAATCGAGGTACGAAGAATGGACCCCAGGTCTTGGAGTCTCAACTAATATGCTAATTGAATTGAATCAGGGGTTTAATTGGAGAGTTCTAATGAGTGTTTGAAAATGTGTTCTATTGGTGTGCCTCCAAGGAACAAGGTATAGACAGAGTTTAGATCCAGCAGATATGAATTTCAGCTTCAAATGGCAATGTGACCATCTGATATTGTTAAAAAAAAATAAGGCACTTTCTAAATCTGGAAAACTTTAATCTGATTGGCTGACTTGATACAACTTTCTGAGTTTCTTTATCGTTTTCTAATTTTAAAGGGTTGGTTTATATCAAAACTAAAACTCTGCCATTATGCCCCCTCATGATGTTCCAAACTGGTTTGACTTGTTATTTGGTCCATACAATTAAAGTAAGTAAGATTATTAAAAAAATTGACCTCGCTGACAGTTATTCTATGACAAAAAAAAAAAAAAAAAAAAAAAAAATATATAAACATTTTGACCACTATTTTTCCTCAGATAAACCCGCCTCTAAACAGTACATAGTCACAAAACAAATGATGGTAGGTTTTTTTCCATGTTACACCTCTTGGCCAAAATATGATGCAATGTGGACCAGACCTTTTGCTTTCCAATGACTCCCAGACTACCGTAGACAGAAAGAGCAAAAGAGATGGGACACAGAGGTCAAAAAGACTGAAGAGGAAAGAGAGTAAAAGAACGAGCTCTGATTAGACTCCATATTATGTATGCATCTCCATACTTCCTCCCTGCTCCCCTTTTATTAAGGATCTTATGATGTGCCATCATTCATGTCTGTGTGTCATTCTTCCCCTCTGAATGGGATCATAATCTCCTCAGCTTTGCTTTTAATGGCAAAAGTGACAATATGCTAATACCTGCTGGGTGTGCACCTCAATTTGACACCTCTGTGATTCTGTGGGTTAGCGTAGGCAGATGTGCCCACTGAAGTGGAACCGGCAGGGCCACGTAACAGGCTTACTCATTAATGAGGCTCTGACAAACCACAAGCATGCCAATTAATGGGACTGAATGAACCCTTTAAACTGGAAGATTAAGAACTGGCGCGTACTGACGAGACAACGGAGACCGTAGCTGTAATGTATTCCAAACTATGGCGGAAGACTCTGATGGTAATGGTTTCACACAGGACACTGTCAGCGCCAGTGCTCTCACATTGGGTGGTAAAAAGGCAAGACAGATGGTTTGTTCTGTCAAAGAACTGTAAAGATTGTAGACTGGTGCGCAAAGTGCACCAAAGGTCAAAGCTTGTTTATCTCGAGCACCACAAGAAAGTCTTCTAAAAAGGGTCTTGTAGTAGGACTAATAGGTAACTGACAGTTTATGGATCTCGTTGTGTGGCAGGCCTTATTAGGTGTGTGTCCACCTGACATGTTACCTGCCTTTGTCTAGAAGAGACTGTAGAAGTTGAAGACCCATGAGAGATGACCCCACTAGCACCTTGTCCACCACTGACAAATGTCTTCTCCGCAGGGTAGTGTCAATCAGGCAGCACAAGCACTTTATTGAACCGCTGCCAAGATTGGGGACGGGACAAGTGACCGCATGAGTTTTTCCCCAGTCTTCCATCCTTGTTCTTTTCACCTTGTGTCCCATTTGTACAATCTATGTCTTTCCTTCCGAGATGGGTGAACGTACAATGAAGAAGCACGGAAGGATGTTTGAGAAGATTGCTGAGAAGCTGCAATGGGGTAAAGCACATAAGGGTGGTCAGCCCAGTGAGTGGTCTGACATAGGCCCCTCAGCAGGCTGCATTGATTGTTCTCCCCTCTCCCTCGACCCCTCACTATAGCAGGAGGCCTCAAGCAAAATGCCGGTAATTGATCCTACAGTATATCCCCTTGTGCGTTTTCCTGGCCTGCAGATGCTGCAGGGGATGTTTCACTACTAATGCACCCCCTTGTTTTGGCACTTGCTGTTCCTGCTGTGGTAACCCCTTAAGTCTCAGCAAGCCTAGATCATTAGTCTGAGGAACATCCAGTATTCAGAAGCCACCCGGTATTTTTATTATGTTTTTCACCATCCCAATTATTGGCAATTCCTATAAAGGGTCTGATGCAGAATCATTGACATTTCAGTTGGACCCCACACTCTCAGATAAATGGTACAAATGCTGTCACTGGGGCGGTACAGTATCTTAGTAAATAGTACCAAAAGTGTATTAGTACCTTTAGAAAGGGTACTGCCCAGTGACAGTTTTTTTAATTTGCAAGGAGAAACCGAAGCTTGTGATCAACTCCAGCGACTGCCCATGCAGATAAAAGTAGGAAATCATCACTACCAATTTGTTCCATTGTCCTGCTGCAATCAATCACCACACAAAGTTTTCATATCTCATAGACAGATTTCCACTCTTGTATCCAAACAAACCTACTGTCAGATGGAATTTTAAGGTACTCTTTAGTTGCTCTGTTTGAGTTAAGCACCTTCCAGAGAGCTCTGATACCAAGCATAAAATCTATAAACTGACAGTGTTTCTGTAACTTATTCAGAGCCAAATTGGGTATTCAGGTATTTTTTTACCTTCTGCAAGTTGTAAGAGAACTGCATATGCTAAATTATAAGCTTCCTTGGACAGGCTAATTAATGGTTCATGGCATCTCCTTGAATTGATTACTCTAGATGAGAGCAGCCAAATCACACAGGTTGGACCCTCATAGCTAACTGTGAATGAGTTACTGGTCCGTGGGACATAACACTTTGAAAAACCAACTTGTTATTATCGGTCTGTTCATTACATCCTCGCTGTTACAGTCCTTCATCGTACCTCTCTAGTCAGGCCACTCTTTTACGAACTTGCTTTATTGCTACCTTTGCCCTGGCTGCTTGTTGCTAATGAATAACGCTCTGATAGGGTTCTGTCAGACTAAATTTTAAGAGCATAGTTTTAAAAAAAAGGATCTATGTAGAGCAATAGGATACTAAACAGAGCTACATCTTGTAATTGGGTATCTGTCTTGTAGTTTCTTTTGTCATTTTAAAATCATCTCAATTTGTCACTATCCTACTTTAACCAAATAAATGGAGCAAAAATGGATCTTGTACATATGTGTCTACAATACATTGTTATCAACACTTACTTTCTTCTCCTCTACAGTGAACATGATATCTCTACCAACACCTTCCCAAAATGAACGAAGTTTGCCCAGCAACCAATTGGCTGGAAGTTTCAGTTCAGGAAGCACCAATTACAGCAGCATCTGTGATAGTCCCTGATGTTTTGTCTGATGCGGATGAGGTGCTACATGTTGTCAGCCGCAGACCTCTCTCGTGTGGCCTTGTCCGATGTCACACTCTTGCATCATGAGGTGAAGATGGAGTGTGTTGTCTCAGCCACAGACGGATGTCCGCAGTTGGCCTCTGGAGTCTCAGACCACAAAGTGAGAGGAGTAATTGAGTAACAGTGGTCAGCCCCCTTCAGGCTTACTAAAGGGGGAAGAGATCATGCCTCCAAATACCTTTAAGCTCAGTCGAATCTGGCACACATTAATCTCTCTGCTTCCAACTGTTTAAAAGACAAGAGAACTTTTGAGATTCTCCCAAACTACATGATAGCTGTACGTTTGGCATAACCAAGATATTGAATAATTAATCTGCTTTAAAATACAACATACAAACATACAAACACATAAACACATACAAACATACAAACACAGAATGAGCATGAGTCATATATATATATGGGGGGGGGGGGGGGGAGGGGGGGTTATCAGTCAAATTAATTTTTCCTTCGAGTGCAAATACAAAAATAAGATGGTTCTTAATAATCACCATTTATTCAATGTATGAACACAGAAAGTTAACAGGTTAATGTCACGTTTCCCATTCCATGACTAATAAAATAATCGCAATGTATTCTCTGTAAAAATGCGTTATCCGCAGGGTGATGGACACGGAGATGGGTAAAAAGGTTGGTGGCACATTCTGTAGCGCCGCGTCGCGTGAAGGACAACTCGAGGTATCGCACACCGGACGCGCACTTTCTCGGTTTATGGTCAGCAGTATTCTTATGTTTAAGGCGATTATGAAATTAAGATAATGTCTGTAGGCCTACTATGTTATGATTGTACAATTAAATACAATAGTTGCTGAGTCTGTGAGCTGAACACTTTACCTCAGAGCATCCATTAACTGAATTAATTGAGAATATCACCTGAAAATCCGATAACATCAGCAATTTTCATTCAAGCAGCTGATTTCTGTAAATTAATGTAAAACTAAATGTACATTGCAGCACAGGGTGAAGTCATTTACGATGATTTGCGACAAATATAATGTAAATTTAATATTAAACTATGTAAATGGCGCAGCAGGATTTTGAACAAGAGCCGTTGCTGGGTGCCGCGGACAGACGCCGAATGGCACAACCGGTGTGAAAAAGAGAAAATGTGTTCGAATTTTAAAGATGTGGCCCTGCGCTTCTCGTCCGGTGTGCCGCGCGACCCCCTTTAAAGTGCTGTTTTCTTTTGAGCCGAAGAACTCCCTCTGCAACATGACATCATGACTTTTGGGTAAACATACACGCCCCTTTCAAGTCAAGTGGCGTGTTATCTATACGCATTTTCAGCTATCCGCGTGAACCGTCATCTTTTGCGTGTATGTCTACGCCGGCAAATGTCCGAGTGATTCCGCGTGCCGTTAAATGTCCGAGCGAAACTAAGCAAAATGTAGATCTACATCTGGGGAGCGATATTTTTTTTCCTAGGATGGTAGGGGAAGACCCATAAATGGTATTAACCCCAGTGACGGGTAGGTTTAGGGACGGGGTTGGGGTAGGTCATATATTTATATATACAGTAATGTAACGTTAAGTCAACGGCGTTGATAAACACGCTGAAAAGTGATTATGCTTGTTGATAGCACGCCAAAAATGGAAATACAATTGGCGTGTCATACATACACCATTTCATGAGATCAGTCTGCCCATTCAGGCGAGCTTACTTTTTTCGGGTGTGGAGAGTGTTTCACTCTCTCGGTCAGACGACGTTCTCCTCAGAGTAGCTGCGCGGCCCGGGCTGCGTCTTCTTTGATGGGTGTCAGCGGGTGCAATACAGCTGAGACGTCAACCAGGTACTCGAGCAGGAGTATTTACGTGTCATGTTATCATAACAGTTCTATTCATTTTAAACATCGTGGTTATCGCCAATACCGGTATATTGCCACACTCTAAATTAACACGATGTCGATATTTCATGCTTTGAATATCACGATTATCGTCAACACCGGTATATTGCGACACCCCTAATATATATATGTATATATATGGTATAAAATGTAGTAAATTACATTTACAGCATTGTGCACAGTGCCAGCATGTGTTCGCCAAATAAAATGAGCGTTCCCAATTTGGCTTCTAACTGACAGACCAATTAATTTTAACATATTTCTTTTCTACTCTGTAAACTGCGTGAATCAGTTCCAAATCATAACACTGTACTATGTCACAACAAACTTCAGACACAATATTTGAGCTTAAACTTTACAACTCCAGTGACAGAAATGGATTTTGAAGACTATTCACAGTGCGGCGATGTCACCACCATGTCTTGGATTGCCTTTGAGTTGCACCATAACAAACCCCTGCTGATGTGGTTACCTTAGTGCCACAGTTATGAGATGGAAAAATATATTTTAAGTAAAAAAAGAAAATGAACAAAATGCGAGCAATAACTCTTCATGTTTTCAGTCTTCTGGTGGAATATCCTCTTTTCTCCCGGGAATGGCTTTTGTTCTTGCTGGAATCAGAATATCAATCAAAGCTAACTGTAAATGAGACACAGAGGGATGTGAAAGTAGTGCTGTTGCTAATTGATCAATGGCTTGTTCAAGGACTTAAGAGCCTGACTGGTCTCATTAGCTCAACTGTACGGGGGTCTTTGAATACGGCACCTTTCAGAGAAAACATCGCCAGAGGGCATTCTTACTCCCCTCAAATAAAACTGCAACTGAAAATATGCAGGGCTTTCGGTGAGTTTATTTGGTGCTGTCATCCCTTCAAAGTGTTGTTGTTTCTTGCAGTTGGTGGACATTTGCTATGTTCAAAGTGTTAGGTTCCTTGTTTTTTCCTTCAGCTACAACTTAGGGCTATCAAGGACTTAGTGCACAAGTGATCCTCATTTCATACAATTGTGTTACTCGAAAATGAAAAGAAATGCAACATAAAAAAATCTCTGGCTCTTACGAGGGTGGCCATTAGCACTCTAAAGACTGGACTGGGTTTAACTTGTCAGAGGACTTCAAAGCCGGCGGCTGTGGTCTCTCAGAATCCGTTCGGGCTGATGGGGAATTATTGATTGCGTGCTAAAACATCTCAGGGCGCTGGTGTACAACATTGGGCTTTTAAATGCAGCCCCTCAGACACAGAGCATGCATAATGCATTTGTTTCCAGAAAGGTAGATACATTAGAAATAGTGAGGTCGATCTGTTGGTTTAGTCAAACTTTTGTTAAAGCACTACCACAGGTTTATGCAGAGGATTTAGTGTGCAAATTATACAAAGACTAAAAGTGATCATATCTTATCTACTTTAAAATCTTTTTGATGGTGAAGTATAACTTCAAGGACTATCTCTCTTGTTTTATTAAAACAGATTTAAATTTTTTGTTATATTATGGTAACATTAAAACTGGATTTCTTTTTTTTTTTTTTTTTACCATGCCTTCATTAAGTGTCATTAACACTATAGCAAAAAATGTTGCTTCTAAAATTAGAGTGATCGTTCATTAAGGAGTGTCAACAGTGTCAGTGGAGTCTCAACAGTGTCAATAAAGAGCTTGAGATGAAATACAGGTTGTCAACCAAAATGCCTATTACCACTGCGTTTACTGCTGCCAAGAGGCCACACCGTTAGATACAACCCAGCAACCCAGTCACATGTGACACTCGTTCGTGAAATCACCATCATCAGATGGCGCAAAGGGACAGTTGGCACCATTGCTCTGTAAGGCTGGAATTTTTACATTTTTACTTGTAAATTAAGATTAAATAATGAAATAAATTGCTGGTAAAAATAATAACAATAATAATAAAACATTTAATCTTGGCTACTTATTTATCATATAAATGCATAATGTTGTAGCTATTTGACTTTTGTTACAGTGAAATATTACAGTGACGACTGCATGAAGTGCTTACTTTTTACTGTTTAATACTAGCCAATATTCAATAATAATCAATAATAATTGTTTCCAGACATAAGTCCACAGAGGTCCTTCATTATTGTTTTTCCATCTTTTCCTTCTTTCTCGCCTTAGTCTCAGAGATGGGCACAAATACATCAAAAACTAAAGATGTTTAATTACAAATTACAAATACTTACTCATCAAATGTATTTAACCCCTTCGCTGTCACAAAAATAAATATCACAAATATCACAAAATGACATAAAATACAAAATACTGCTGTGGAAAAAGTATTTAGTTAAAATACAAGTAATTTGTCATTTTAAAATAAAAAAATACAAACTAAATTTACAATAATTTGACGTGTATTACGTTGTTTTAATATTCCCATCATTAATGATTTATATTATCCACCCGCAATTAATCAGAATGTTATTTTTTATTACTTGACCCCATAGTTCAAATTACAGGGATAGAAATCTCAGTTTTGGGGGGGTCAGATAATTTTTCTGATATTGTGAAAAAATATAATTACAGTTACAATACAAGTCAACTCCTATTTTCACTGTAGGAACATTTTAATGTAAAGCAATTTCAGACAATCCCTATTGTGGAACGTACCATTTTTGACCACCGAGATAGAGAACCAGGGTTCAAAATGAGGGGGGTCTGGGGGGGTCCCGGACCCTCCATAAGTCACTAGGGACCCCCCATAAGAATTTATTTTTGGATTTTGGGGGGTCCTCGACAAATATATTTTAACATTAAAAATGATTGTAAAATGATAGGTCTTTAGTGACGTTTTATATTTATAACAGTAATTAATTTATTTCCTAGCTGCAACCAGGGCAGCTATTAGCCGAGTGAGTTGTTGTTGTGGTGCTCCTGCTAATGTACATTATAACATATTCATTTATAGTTAAGAAACAATATATAGACTACACACGACCAGAGTGCTGTTTTCCTGAATGCCATCACGATTGAAACCGATATATTGATTTCATAACAGTTCAATAAACAAATTAAGTTACTTACATTTTTAGACGCAATGACTGTTTTTGTTCTGTTTCAGCAGCGAAAATAGTTCCAAACAACAGAACCACAGCGCATCTCATAGCAACACTCACCCATCATTACTGAATAAGTCAGCGTTTTGAACCAATCGCTCGAGTCAAAGATTCAATTGCCCATTATTAAACCGCCTCATTCTCAAGGGGGTAATCCATCAGCCGGAAGTTGAAGCTGCCTCCGGGGGCCGCCATTGTAGCTGGCTATCACCCGCTGTTAGCATCCCATTGACTCCCATTCATTTTGGCGTCACTTTGACAGCGAATAACTTTACATCTGAGGCGTCCAAAGACTCAATTTGTCCATTATTTCTTTCTAAAGAAACACGACAATATATAAAAGGCTCCATTACTTTGTATCTTACGTTATGGCCCCGTAGAAGCCATTGTTGTAAAAATAGGCTAAAAATTGCGTCATAACCACTCGACTGTCCGTTGCACAGTAGAGAAGTTACCGTATAGACAGGAGGAGAAGCTCGCACAGTCTCGCAGGCAGTCTTTTACTGTCTAAAGTCAGCCCATGGCAGACCGAGTCCATAAAAGCAACGCGACAAAATATTTACACGTTTTTGAGGAATTGGAAATAATTCGATATGTGGCAAGTGAATACATATGAAGTAGCCTAACATTTATCCACGAGCTTTAAATTATTTATCTACTATACACCTACGGAGGATGGGGAAATTATTATCAGGAAATTATACAGGCAATGGAAGAAGAAAAAAAACATCTCAATGTCTATCGCGGTTAACGTTTTTTCTTTATTTATTTACAGATCTACGCTTGAAGATGAATGTGATCCCGTTCGGAAGCCACAAAATGCCTACATAACGGTTTTGTTCAAGTGTTTGTGACCATGATTTATTAGCCAAAACTACATGATTTAACACCTAGCTCACAATTCTTTATATATTGGAATATTATATGGTCATGTAATATTGAATGGATACGAAAATGACTCGAGGGGACAGTATTTTATAGTATGGTTCCTGGGCTCATACTAAGAAGTATTTTTTGGATGGGGGATTATTCTGTTTGATGTAGAAGGAAACGAAAAAGAAGGGAAAAATTATTTGCATATGTGCCTATATTTGAATCATTTTTTATAATTTTGGAAGATTGTGCTGTAGCCTACATGCATTTATTTATCTGTTATTTTTGATTGTATTGTGTGTGTGTGTGTGTGTGTGTGTGTGTGTACTAGCCAAATATTTAAATCTAATGGATATAAACATGTTAACGGTTACATAACAAAATAAACTAAACTAACTAACTAAAATTAGGCTACTAGAACTGCAGATAGGCTACTCAAACAATTACAATCCTATAGGCTATTTTAAAGTCGATTTTAGCCACTTCTTTTATCATGTCATATTGTAATTATATAGCGTAATATGTTATATTAAACTAATTATTATAATTATTAATAGTATTGTAATATATTAATAAACATTATATTATGTTTTTAGGGGCATGCCCTTCTAGACCTTCCCTCCTAGACCTTCCCTCCTCGTCATCCCGTCCCCTACCCCTGTAGTTTTACTGATACTTCTTTCAAGGTGTAATGTCGACCAAGTTAGATAAATGCTTTCATATAATCCAAAAAAAGAGAAACATTACCAGAAAAACACGATAAAACGTTTCGCCACCTGAGGTTATAACTTTAGCTCCCATACCAGGACGCAATAATAGCAAGATAACGTTAGCTTCAAATTTAGTCAAAGTTGTCAATAGGCTATGAATGAACATTCAATTTCATAATAAATAGTTGGTGAAAACTATCATTCACACAAACTGTCGCCCTACTGTGAGTTCGCTTGATTATTTACAATAGAGATCTATAGCTAGCTGCTAGAAACCTATATGTTGTATTCACCAAAGTTAGCGCTGACTGCATTGTTCTAGCTAATTATATCCTTGTGTTGGTTAGGCGAACATGAAAGTCGATTGAGAAAAACCAAACTGGATTTACCCACCTGTCCAGCAAAAACAGAGCTAACGTTACCTGAATGTCGGATTGGAAGCCCTTCTGCCGGCGGAGTTCTCACCACCTTTCAAAGGCTTTTCAAATGTAAATTCGGGCATGCGTTCCTTCTCCTTTTCCCTCTTCTTTGTATTTTTGCAATCTGTTCATCAGAACGTCGTCTCTTTGGTCGTGTGTCGGCCATATCAAACTTAAAGAGTTAAAATTCTAACTTCCCTCTTCATGCTTCTCTCCTCCACACCCCCCATGTACGCACACTAACCCCACCCCCAAATCATTCTTGTTGGTTATTGGCTGGAACACTGTTTGTTTTGTTTTGTGGAGTGGGTCGCCCCAGTTTGTTTTTGTTGCTGTTTGTGGAGCCTGGGCTGTCTACAGAGACCGCATTTTTTTTTACAGTGTGTTCAGGGGACAGGCAGCTAGCGGATAGTGAGGAGATGTTTGCTGTATGTGACAAAAAATGTTTTGGCCTAAAAAACGTGTGACATTGCTTAGAGCACCTTTAATTGTGTCTTGTTCAATGAGCGAGCTGGACCTTTTTCACAGACGGACGCATTTTAACGGTCATCAGCATTACAAAAAAAACTAGTTAACGCTGTTGTGGATGTTTCCAATACAGCTGCTGTGACGGTAAATTTGACATCTTTGATCTTTCTCTCTTCTGACTGCCATTATCAATCTCTCTCTAGTTTTTTACTCTTTTTGAAAGTTGTGAAAACACTGTTGTGGCGTTGTTCTTTTGCTATTTGAGCAAATGGGAACCCAATGATGACTTCCACTTCTGAGAAACCTGAAAAACAGTGTCAGGATGTGTCACGTCACATAATTTTCTTGCATCTTAGCCAAAAAATTTTGATAGCCAATTTGGTAGTCATATTAGTATTTTATATGTCTATGCTGGTTCTATTAAGCCTGGTTATTTAATATATGCAAAATAAAGTGATATATGTGTAGGAACCCCTAAAATAAATATGCCTTTTGTTTTGAAGTATTTTAAAATATAGAAATTTGTGATTTATAAATTTGTGAAAATTTGAATTTTTTTTTGTTTATTTCAATGTGATACAAATATTTTTGTTTCATATCTAATGAGATAGTGTTGAATGTAAATTTACTATTGCTGGCCAATGACTGTTGAGCATGATTAGTTTGCGTCATAACGTGAGTTACGTGAAAGGGGAGGAGCATCGCACACGGCATGAGAACACAGGAGGCAAATTTAACTGCTTGTATTAGAAGTGCGTCATTTTGGAGACTTTGTATATTCTATGTCATATAAGGCCCAAAGTGTAGAGAAACGACGCTTGGTTTATTTTATTTTTGCTATTTGAAGTGTTTTTTTTATTTCTGTTATCTTCTATGTGGTGTTTAGCGCGCTGAGTCAAGAAGTGTGTAATAATGAGGGCTTAAAGGCACACTATGCAAGAATTGTACCTTAATATAACAGCTTCAAAGTCATTTCGGTGGTAAACAAACTCATAGTAGGGCGAATCATCCTGGTAGTAAAGCTTGGGGGGGGGGGGGGGGGGACGCCGCTGGAAAAGCCAGCAATGCAAGTTTGAGAGGAGCGCCCCCGACAAATCTCGCGAGAATGACGACATGCTTTACAGCAACGATGTCACACACATCAACAACAACATTTGAAGCACGAAGACACTTGCGCGCATTTCAGACGTGATCCTCGACAATGGAAAAAGCAAAGAAATCGCGGTCGGAAGAGACTAGGAAAAGGAAAAGAGAATCTGACCGCGTGAGGAACCGGACAAGAGTCCCCCTCGGTCGGGCTTTCACTCGTTGGCGCGAGCTAAAAAGCAGCACTGGATGCAACAGTGATGCTGACCTGGCGATCTTGTTGATGGACTGGTAAGTAAATCTTTCTAAGTTTGTGTGCATTTTATTTTGTGATTTCACCGGAATGAATAGAGTCTCCGCAACGGCGATAGATTGAAGAGCGCGTCCGAGTGAAGACTGCGTGCGCGCCGCCACAAGAGACACTATGTATCCATGACACTGATAGCAGCGGACACGAGCGCTCAGGTTGAGTTCAAAAACACATTTTAGCGCTAGATCTCTTATTTAAAGGCACACTATGCAAGATTTGTACCTTAATATAACAGCTTCAAAGGGGTATCAGGCCGTGAGTGCAGAGACCAGTCTATGGCAGACGCTCTCCGTGAGTGGCATTTGTTGTATTGACAGTAACGTTAAATACAAGTACTCCACAGCGACTATAGGGGTCGCTGTTTGACAAAAACGGAATTCCTGCATAGTGTGGCTTTAACAGCTAGTGACATTCAAATTCTTGGTCAATAAACTGTGTCGGAGTTATTGGACGTTTGTGGTGGACTTCGGAATTTATCCAGGACTGGAAAGATTGTGTGGTTCGTCGTCGTGGGACGTGGATCAGCTGCATTCATTGCGTGTCCAGGACTGCTCATGTGAAACTGTGTTCGTATTGTAAGTGATTTCGCCATTGCTTCTTTCGTCGGATGGACGTAAGTGAACTCATTTTCGGGACTGTTGAATGTGAGTAGGCCTACATTGAATTCGTCAGCTGTAAATGTCTACCGTTCGAACTGGGCCCGCAACGATAACGACCATATATTTGACTGCGTCACTGACTCGCAACTAATTTTTATACTGAAAGGAAAAAAACCTGTTGTGAGTCTTTAAGTGCGTTTAATTTGTTTTGAAGGAAATATTGTTTTATTTTCCTTATTGCTCTACATGTTCCAGCAGAAAGGGAAAAAGGGACAAATGCAAGTGAAAAAAAAAAACCCAGAGAGAAAACGAACAATTCTGAGACTGCAAGTTGATTTGTACATTTTATTTACAAGAGAATAAGTAATTTACATACCATTAAGTGTTTATCTGTCTTCATATATAAAAAGGTGGTTCCTTGTTTTTTTTTTAAAGGGGGTTATTACATTAATGTAAAAAAAAAAATTATATTTGTTATTTCTTTTATCCTTACCTTTTGTATTCTGGTATTTCTTTGGAGTTTGGCAAGTTAATTCAATCAAGAAGGTACTGATTTCTGGGAAACTATAAATAAGAATAGTTTAAGTTGGTATTTTAGTACAAGTAATGTGTAATTGGTAGGCTATAGGTACACAAAGATAATTTACGTAAATTTTCATTTAAAGGGACAATGTGTACTTTTTTATGTATTTTATTATTTAAAATCAATGTTTTTATTCATAAATATGTCCCTCAATGGTGTACAAATACCTCTGCCAATTATCTGACTTATCCTCGTAAACGAAGAATTTATTATCTTTATATACATGGGCGGCGGTTAGGTCCACGGAGGCTTCCATGTAGTTCCGCCATCTTGAAAAACTATAATAGCAGAGAGGGACAAAAAGTACTAAGCCAACGCGTTTCCACAGCGGATTTTCGTTCAGAGCCAGCGTGACGTAGACTTGTAGTCAAGACCGCCTAAACCGAGACCAAGACACTACCAAGACCAGAGGGTATCGAGACCAAGACAAGACCAAGACGAGATCAAGACCGAGACCGGAGGGGAAAAAAACAGACTAGTATTGTTGAAGCTAAGCAATAACTTGTAAGATTTTGTTTTGCATTGCCTGCCTATCTCTGCCGATTTCGAAGTCTCCAAATGAATCCATTCTGCAACTTTTAAATACATAATTATACCTTTAAAAGGAAATTATGAGCTAAAGTCTAGGATCCAAAAGTTGGTTGCTTTGTCGCTATGGTTACACACACACACACACACCGTTGGCGGTGCGCTCAAAGTCATCTGTCAGTTGTGCAGTTACCCAAAATCTCCTGAATGAAGTTAAAACCCATCATGTCACTGATATGTGTTTGACTAAATATTAATACATCAAAAACTGTACATGATATGTGTTTTTTTAAATCAAGTGATCAAAGTGCTGCTGCGATCAGTGGTGGGGATACGGCAGGCGCAACGCACTGTCTTCACTCAGACGCGCGCTTCAATCCGTTGCGGTATTGTCGTGGATATTGATATTGCTAAATCGCCCGACCACTATGCCGGTCTGAGACAGCGAGACCTAGACAAGACTGAGAGGTCCGAGACCAAGACAAGACCAAGACAAAAGACCGTCAAGGCCGTGACAAGACCGAGACCACATAAAAGTGGTCTCAAGACCGGTCTCGAGACATACATCACTAGCGTGACGTAACCGAAAGCAGCAGAAATGGAGGAGCAGAGCAGTGAGAGGCTCTTGTCACTGCCCCGGCAAGTTTAAAATAGGGATGGGGCCGATCCGATCCAGTATCGGTATCGGGACCGATACCAGCGTAATTCACGTATCGGATTTTCCCGATCCAACCAGCGGAGATATCCGATATCCATGAGCCATGTCTGCGCTTTAACGTTGTCTGCTGAAACGACTCCAAAAGTGATTCCCGCGGCCCGCCGGCTAGTCTGCAAACTGTGGAATGGATATCCTGAACGGAGGTGCGGCTCAATGAGACACAGAGACCCCCCTCAGGAAATCCATTCCGCAGTTTGCAGCCAGCTAGCAGGATAGCATTGAGCTGCCAATATGTACGCTGTGTGGAAATCCTATGGTGGAAATACTTCACACTGGAAACACCACAGCAGAGCAAGACAGCAAAATGGAATGTTTGCAAAGCCGTATTAATTAAACCATTTGTCTGTGTTGCTTGTTTGCTATTTGCAGTCCAGAAGAGAAAGAGAGAGATCTCTCACCCGACACAACACGACACCCCATCAGCATGATCGGTGATTGTTGTAAAATGCAGTCTCTACTGTTGCTAAATTGCGGGACGCTTTTAATAATAAAAAGAGCTATTAAAAGCACAAAAATCTGCACAAGAGATGCTGTTCCCGCGGTGTTCTCCGTAACAGACCGCAACGAGACAAGCGCTTTATACTTTGGGCTTCATATGCGCGTCTAAACGATCAAATGTAGCCTACACAAAAAAATGTCAAAATGACCGGCTTGGAGATTCACTTAAACAGTTTATGTCTAAAATGGACGTAGTTATGAAAATAGTTGGGAGAAAATATGGTGCACTCGTTCTTAAAGGGGAAGCAGTCTAAGGGTGTATTCACACCAGGAAAGTCCGATAGTTCACTTGCTTTGGTCCGGACCAAATACATTTTTATTTTTTTGTTGGTACGGTTCGTTTTCACACTGCTCTTTTTGCAAGTGAACCAAAATTTGTAAGCGAACCACACGTGTGCTTAAGGTCATCCATTCATTGGACAGAAATTCAAACCGTACCAGAGTTTGTTTGGAACAGTACCGAGATCACCTCTTCAGCTGGGTCTCGGTTCGGTTGTTTGGTCCGCACCCGAGTTCGATTGCTGCATTCACACCTGCCCAAAAGGTCCGCACCAAGGGGGGAAACGAACTAGAGTTCGATTCAATCGAACCAAACAAGGCAGGTGTGAATACACCCTAATAAACATGCTGACGATTGCTCCATTACTGAGAATCAAACAACAAAAGGCAAAGAGAAAATCACTCACAGCTCTTGAATGAATAACTTTAGCTTTAACAAGCATAAATCTATCTATGATAAACTTTGCAGTGCTATTTTACTTTTGATTACTTTATTATAATTCTTTTTAGACCATACCTGAATAATGTTAGTAGACCTTCCTGAAATTAAAGCACTGTGTAGGCCTGTATAATGTGTATCTTTGTTTATCTCTTGTTTAATATATATATATATATATATTGACATACATGCATACATACGTACATATCATACTTGCCTGTAGAGAGGAGTTTATTTCAGCATCATATAAAATCAACAATAATGATAATAATAATATTAAAGCAAACACAGCTCTGGTATCGGAAAAGTATCGGTATTTACCGGAGATTACAAAAAACACGAGTTAATGTTGGGATAGCTTTTTCCAGGTGGATAGAGAATGCAGGAGAAAGACTTCAAAAGAGACGCTGAAGTTGCCTGCTTTCTTCTCGACAGGTAAGTCAATGTTACAGTCTTAATTACAAGCTTTTTTTCCATTGTTTGGTTGTGTACTTTATTTTATAGACAGATGAACATTTATTGTTAAAAGTTGATGATATCTAACAATGCACGTACTTCAGACAAAATATAATGAATAAAGGCATAACTACTTATTACAATAGTTCATGTTTTTCACAGTCAGTAATTCATACTGTAACATTCGTTTGTTCGTTGTGTCAAGTTGCTGTTTGTTTGAAATAACAAACCGGTTCACCCGAAGGAACACTCGACGAATTGCTATTAGAAGACATCCTGTCATAGCTTTTTGGTACATAATGGCTACCGTAGATGCAACGCGCATTTGAAAAAGCGATTTGCTGGAGATCACAATTCGTTTGAATGCAAAATACATATTCACCGCTAAATAGGAGGAAATTCCTACACAGTGTCCCTTTAAAGATAAACTCCGGCCAATTCAGCATTCAACTGCCGGGAATCCAGGTTTTCTTGTTTGGGAAACATTTAAATTAACCACTAGGGTTAAGAAAAGGGTTACATTTTTTTACAAGTATTTTAAATAATCAATTAGCAAATGCTATCGCACACCTGCAGGTGATTGGTGCATGGGGGAAAAAGACACACTATTAGTGCAAATGAGTATCAAAATTTTGTTGGCAAAGTTTCGGTGACCGAGTTTTTGTTAAGTAAAATATATTACAAAATAATAATAATAATAATAATAATAATAATAAAAATAACGTATTTAAAATACATGCAATTAAAATACTGCCCATCTCTGAGTAGACTTCCATACATTTGGAAATGACTTTCCCCAATTATTTCCTGAAATGACATTAGCTTAGCCTGGATGGCAGCCAAACTTAGCCCCACCTACAACATTTGAGGATGGGAAGGTCTGGACTTGATCAGTTGAGAAGCAAGTATGCCCGAACCAAAGCTGTTCGGACCAATCAAATTGTCAGGGTGGGCTTTATAAGATGATGGACAGATGATCAACCGTAACGTAATCATCCACGTCACCAAAGAGCGCTTGGGTTGAATTCGTTTACAACAAAGAATGGCTGGCACTGGAGAATTTAGATGTGTATTGAGCCATCGCATCTGTTATAGAAGATGTAGACAGCGCATTCATTTTAAAAGAGGAACAGAGAACCGTGATCAAGGCATTTGTCGATCGGAAAGATGTTTTTGCTGTCCTTCCTACGGAATTCGGTCTATCCAACTGAGTTCAGAGGCATTTTTTTTTACTGGTTCGGTTGAAACACGCCATAATCACAGCCCATTGGAGCAGTATCAGACTCCCATTCTGACTAGAATCTGAGTATGACGACGTCAGGCTAACATTAGCTGCCACAAGTAGCACTATTTTCAAGTTTTTCTTAACATACTTTTTCAAAAATACACATCTATGATAAAATGCTAGATAATGACAATGGAAAACACTCCAACATACTGTTGCTATGGTTACCTCCTTAGGCAAACAGCTTCTGTTCGCAAGCATCTGTTCAGCGCAAGTTGAAAGTTCACACTCAACATTTTGTTTTGACTTCCTTTGAGGGGTAGTTTTGGTGGAATTTTTGTTCTATCCACCATCCATTCCTAAAAAAAAAAATTTTTTTATTCAGCGCAAATTAAAGACTAATTCAAACATAACACAATTTCTCATCAAATTGCTCTGGAACCATTTTGATTAATAAGAGCTGAAGCTGCATTCAGATCACACAGGTGCTTTAAATGAGCAAGGTCAAAGGTCAGATGGTCAGTGCAGAAGCAATTTGCACCCTGCGAAATGTGCGAATAATTTTCGTCCTAGACTGCTGCTGTGAAAATGTCCATTTGTTTAGCAATTCAAATATTGATCCGTCTGCTTCCAGGGGTGTTGTTCCGCACGGATGTTGAACATGCACCTTTCTATTGAACCTGAATAAATACATGGTAACGACCAGCCAGAGCGGCATTTATCAGACCAGTACAACTGAACTCTGACATGAATACAAACAAAACTGCTACCATGAAAAATGCTTCAGGAATGTAATTGGGTGCCATGTGGAGCTCATCTCAGCAGACTATCCTCCAATCAAGCTCAAAACAGGTGCAGAGAACAGCACAGCTCCTTCCTCTTCTCATTTGGCTGTGTGCATGCGTGTGTGTGATGGGATAGGAAGTGGGGGGTGGAAACAGCGGCTGTCCTCATTACCAGCAGGCTAACACCTGAGGGATGAGATGTATGTTGATGCCCAGACCTGATTTTCACCCCTATTATCACCAGCAGGGGGTCGTCGCCGTGACATTACATGGGACAGAATGAGCGCGGATGGGGCAGAACTGGCGGCTTACTCAAGAGGACTACACAACTCGGGAGAAGAGCTTAATGATGACGGGCTGCGTGCCATAAGACTGGTGTTTAGTCAGTGTGGCTTGGCTAAATCAATACCACCTGATGAGGTGTCCGACGGCCTTAAGATGTGCATCAACAGAGTATGTTTTACCTCTCGTTCCCTTCTCCCTGTGTCAAAACTATTATGGTAAGAATGCCTATCGTTTATTGATCAATCAAGCAGAATAGCTGTGGTTGGCAGGCAAAGTTGCCGTTTCAATTTTTTTTGACTGGTACTAGGTTGGATCACTGAATAAGCTATAACATATTTACATTAAAAATTGAGGAATATTACAACAAAGGCTATATTAAGTTCCAGAATTGCTCAGAGAAGTGCAAGCTACAATAGTACAGAGAAGTAAGTATGTAGTGAGAATGTTTTAAAGGGATAGTTCACCTAAAAACTTAATTCTGTCATGGTTTCCTCGCCGTCATGTTGTTCCAAACGCATGTGACTTATTTTTCCTGTGGAACACAAAAGAAGAAATTTAGCAGCATGTCCGAGCTTCTCTTCACATGAAAGTGGATGGGGACCAGTGGCTGTCAAGCTTCAAAATAACAAAATAAAGTTCATCATAAATCTTTTTAGGTTCGTAGAACACTGAATTAGTTCAATTAAAAGGCTGATTTTATTGTATTTAAATTATTATGATGAATTAAATGTTCAATGTCATCACATTTATTTAACACTAATTTGACTTGCTGCATTCAACTCATTGCAAAGGATTCCATTGCTTTACTATCTTAAAATGATTACCATTTTCTATTAGTTTTAGAAATGTAAGAAAATAGTATAGTCACAGTGTTTGTAAAAAAAAAAAAAGTATGTTTAAATGTTGCATACAAATACCTGAATAACAATAAGATAAGGCTCTAAGAACAGGATGAAATTAAGGTGTTAAACACTGAAAGTTTTACTTTAATGGTCACCATTCACTTATGGTGTGTTCACACTTGACATGTTTGGTTCGATTAAAACGAACCCTTCTGCGACTGCTCTGTTAGTGCGGTTCATTTGAATAAGTGTGAACGCTGCCATCCGAACCCTGGTAAGCACCAAACAAGCGGACCGAGACCACTTCCAAACGAACTCTGGTGCGGTTCGAATGAAATATAAATGCAACACGGACCAAAGACATGTAAGCGAACCAAAAACGGGACATGATGTCACAAGATGCGACCCTAAAAAGGACCAAATGCTCAAGCATATGTCGCCATAGTCGCGAGTTTGCCCATCGTGGTTTAGTAAAGGCATCAGAACAACGTTGTCTCCTCGCAGATTATCTTTGTTTGTGTGACGGAGGGATTCCTGCCGATCCGCTGGTCAAGATCCATGTAGGCTATGCAGATACAACGAGCGCATTTAGCCTAGCACACAGCATTGTTTTGGATGTTCGGTAAATTCCGTCATGAAAAATACATAACAAAAGCCGACCAATCAGGTTGTGAACACATCCCTGTGCCTTTAGTTTTGGTATTTTTAGGTTCAGTGTTATTGCCACTGTAAACGCTAAGCGGACCAGGACTAACATTTATTTTTGGTCTGGACCAGATGAACCAAGCAAACCGAAGTACAAGTGTGAACACACCCTTAATTTTTGTAAAGCATGTGGGAGAGTAGAATTCTGTCTATAAACAACTCCTTTTGTGTTCAACAAAATAAATACATTTGTCCTTGGTATCCCAAGGCTCCGCTCAGTCACTGATCACAGACTAAAACGTGCAGAAGTGAGCGAAGATTGGAGCTTGCAGATCAAATGATTCTTCGGTATCCAAGTACTGTAGTGCCTTGCACCTGATGCCAGTGAAAGTGTATTTTTCTGTATGGTAGCCCTGCACTTAACTTAGTACTGTTCAAACCTTAGTTCAGTTGATCATTTGGGATATATTCCCTGAACTTTATAACAGTGTTCAGCTGGACTTCAAACCTAAATTATTATATCAAGTCTAGTCTGTACCCACCAAAGGGAACACAACCTTCTCTATTCCTTATTCCCAGACTTACACATCACCTGCTGCAATGAATTTTATTGAATTTTAATAGTGTGAAAAAGCTCCTACAGACACCGTACCAAAGATCACTTTTTTAGTGAGACCATAATCCACAGTCTGAGCTCTGATTGCCCGCCTGGGACTGTTGTATAAAGCAGCTAAGAGTTTCTGTCTGGTGCCCCAGAGTGCCATTCCACATGTGGCAGTCCCGAGGGCCAGGCGAATGGGCGTCTACATTACAAATAGCAGTTGGGAAAGCAATTGCATGTCCACAAACGCTCTCCACATCAGGAAGCGTTCACATTTTCCTGCCCTTGGAACACATTTACAATGTTATGTAAAAAAATAACAAGATTAATGAGATTTCAGATACTCCCCTCGATCTCACATCAGCTCACTCTGTGAGTTCTCTTTTAACTGCAAGGTTATGCACCAGACCGAAATTCTCTAGTGGAAAGGAAACCTTTATAAGGGCCGCCACATAAAAACACTGTTTAGCTTCGACCCCATTCATGAGAAGAGACTTTTTAGCATGGATATTTTCCCTTGTGTACTGCACAGACCCCAGTCCAATCTGGTATAGGGTAAATATCACGTAAAAAGACAGGCCATTGTTAGAAATCATTGCTGTTTTTCTTTTTCATTGGACACTGGATGCGTACGAGAGCCTCGCGACCCCTCAACACAATTTTCTTAAGTACAACTTAACTGTCAAGCAGCTGTGGAGGGACGTTTGTTAAGCTACGGATCACATTTATGCCTCTGAGAGGTTCGAGTTGATTGGCTCACAGGACTCCGCAGGGAAACCCACGGCTCTGGCTTTCCAATGACCTGATTTGACTGAGTGTCAACGGGAGAGCAGTGCTGTCGTATTACACAGAGCACTGTTTCCTATGGGTCTCATTGTCTCCTCTTGCAGAGATGCGCTTTACATACAAATTGGTTGAAATGTGTAATAGGTGCTTCGGCTTAATCATATTAAGAGACTTTTTTAATGATTTGCAAAACCCTACTGCTTTTTATAATTTAGTCTACACTACTGCTATTGGAGCAATCAAGGAGCTTCTCTGAAATCTCAGCTTGTAGGAAACCATCAAAACGTGTACAAAGTGAATGTATGACTTTGTTCCCAGAATTAAATATGCCTTTATAGCTGGGATATAGCAGTTAAGTACTTTTTATTATTCAAGCATTAATTATAATACATTATATTTTCATACAAAAGTTTTAATCCGCAGCAACGCTGTAAGAAAACAACTCGTAATTATGGAATGAACTATTTCCGTTTCATTTTTCCAAACACATTCAGCGTACATGAGTACAAATTTACATTTACTTTTGAAGCAGATGATGTTTTCATCAAAGCAACCGAGGGAAAAGTGCATATTGTGTTTGTGACAATTACTTAAGTAGGTCAGATTCAATGATATGAGCACTAAAGGAAACCGCAGTTACAATATGAACAGTACTAATACATGTGAAATGCAAATTCCCTAGAAATAGGTGCAGATCCTAACGTCGTTTTCTATGATCTTCAGCTTCAGCAGAAACCCTGGCAATGACTGATTTACATAACAGCACATTTTTAATGGTGCAACACAACCCTCTGCTATGGAATAATTTTTCAGGGTCTCCTATTATCTTGGGTATATTAAACTAGTTTATATCTATTAAATGTATTTCATAATGATTCATTGGTTCTCTAAGAAAATCAATTTAAATTTTAGAGAGCAACCAGGAATTTCAGTCTTTTTAAGAGGCTCATATAAATCCTTTGCAATTCTGCGTATGTGACATTGTGCTGCCCACAACCAGTAGCTCTATAGGGTTGGTTGGCATATTTTCCCGCTATCTATTAATTTTTTTTATACATTTAAAAATACATTAAAAATGGCATTCAAAAATACAATGACTTGAATGCATGAGCATGTTTTTAATTTTAGCATTAAAATTCATTTTTGAGGGGCAAGAAGTAATAAATGTCAGGGTGATAAAACTGTTTTAATATCATAATGAGGAAAAAACTCATTAAACGGATGAAATTCTTAAAAAGAAAATCTTTTGTTCGGCATAATCGATTATTTTTCCTCATTTATATATATATATATATATATATATATATATATATATATATATATATATATATATATATATATATATAACAAACTTTAGTCAGTCAAATCAAAGTCATGTGGTGCAACGAACATGGAGAAACATGCAGAAAAAAATACCCTCATGACTGTATTTGAACTTATGTCAAGGCAAGTTTAATTCAGGTTGTAAAATATCATGTGGTGAAAACTTAATGATATTTAATAAAAAATTTATTTAAATGAATGTTTTTTTTACTATGAACAAAATATATTTAAAAGACTTTTAATCTAGATTTTTAAAATTGTCCCCTTTGATCATAGACATAATTTTGTGTACACGTTCATAAAAAAAGAAAGATGTCCTGCAGACTTTATTTCTTTTTTTTTTGTTTATTCCTTTGGTTTTCTGTGAGGAAAACTACAACATAAAACTAATCAAGCAAAGGAAATAATTAGTGTTGTGGCCCTGTTTACACCTGGTGTTACAGTTTTTCTGAATTGCTAAAACACTAAACCCCATTCTCTGAACCAAATTCCCAATAGCCTAAACCAATTTGTTGAATAAATCACTCTTTCTGTAAAACATTAAACAAGTTCAGGTAGTTAAAACACTCTTTGCAAATCTCATGAACTCTTTTTGCAAAACACATTCTCACTCGCTAAAACACATTTCGCACTGTGATGCACTTATGTTCCAAAACGCTAAACACAGGCAGGCAACAGTTAAACACAATTACAACACAGTTGTCATCATTTACACACAACGGCACAATTGTTCACACTTATTTCTAATGATGTGACCAAACCAACTGTACACAATACAAGTCAGTTCAGAGCCAAAATTGACTCAAAATGTTGCACTGAATGTTGATACCAACAATGGATGGAAACAATAAAAGAGGGGGAGAAGGAAGAGTATGTGTATAAGAGCTGGTGAACAAGGAGGAAGAGGAGGAGGACGAGACAGAGCAGGTGTGGATAATGTTGTCAAGGCTGAATCTGGCTTTAGGGTTTTTCCCTTTGCCTGAGATGACAGTGTCTGTGATGTGGACAAAGTCCTCAGGCCAGATCAACATGAAGACATGATGCTGAAGCAGAATAAAATCTCTCACTGACCTTGATTTTGCAGTTGCACAACTCTTCTAAGTGTACTGTAACATGCTTTTGCTTATGGCGTTGGGTCACTGTATTTTCACAGTATGCAAGTGTTGAATATACAGACATTTGATAGGCCTACTATACAATATTCACTATACTTGCAGTGCATACAGTATACAATTTATTGTATATTGTACTGTAAGTTGTCATTACTATACTTTTTTACATACAGTAATTGCAAAATGTGTTTACTTTGTTACAATAGACTTTTTTTTTCTGTTACGGCATGCTTTCTGTGTTCTCCATTTTTTTGATGTAGTGTCTAACGAATGATCTGTAGTGTTTATAAAATTGACTTGCTGTGTGTATGATCTGAAAGCATTGTTTGATTTTGAGCACAGATAAAAATGTTTTGAGGCTATAGTTTGATTTTTGCCAGAAGAGTCAGAGGTTCTCTGAATGTGGTTTGAAAATTTGGTTTTGTGTTTAAAGGGGTCATAATGCCATTTTTGTACAAGCTAATATGATTCTTTAGGGTCTAAATTAAAAGTTTGTAATATACTTTAATAAAAAATTCTCATTAGCATTGTAAGAAAACACTTATTTTACCTGGTCTTAGCAAAACCAGCTTTATACTGATCCTCATTTATAAAGCAGTCTGGTGTGTGAAATGATTCGCGCAAACATGAGAGCATTGACATTGCTCGTGGGGAATATTCCCTTCGAAAACAAACTCAGCCACTCAGCCACTCAGCCACTCAGCCTAAACGCGGTTCGGATTTAGAAACATCAAAATGATTGCTGTGTTCGTTATTACACCCAAGAACAGAACACCACAATCGCTTAGACGCTGTTCTGCTCATAGACCGTGCTCCAGCATATCAACAATGACTATGATTGACAGCTCGCTCACGAGCGAGGGCGGGTCTGTGTTGAAACGCTGCTGTCAATCAACAATCGTGGGAGGGGCGTCCGATTTAGTGACGTCACAAAATCGAACGGCTCAGTTTGAGGCAGGGGAAAACATACAAGGAGATTAAAACAAAAACACTGGATAGATTTTTTTCATTATATGATGGTTGTGTACAGGCACTGCCAACACACATTTCAGTGCAATCAACTTGTAAAAGTGCATGTACCATTATATGATCCCTTTAAGGTTTTGAGAAAGTGAGTGATGGTTTCAAGAAAAGTATTTTAGCAATTCAAAAAAATCTTTTTAGGTTACATTTTGGTCGATTGGATTACAAGTGGACAAAGCTAAATACAGGTGTAAACAGGATCTAAAACGTTTTGAGTTCACTTTTTAAGACTCATTCAACCGGGTTGATTTCGGATTCTCATGTGGTCGAATGCGTTCGAACAGCCACAAAATTCCACCTACTGATCTAATGTGGATTTTTGTCTTCTGAAGACCCACGTTTGGTTTGAAGATGAAAAACATACCAGGCACAACATTCTCTCACCATTCCTTATTTCTAACACACCGTGTTTGCCGTGGTCTTGCAGCTATCAGAGCAGAAACGAAAGCTGCTGCTCTCCGTATGTTTTTCTGTTATCTTCAGTTGCGCTCACATGTAAATTGCGTGAGCTTATTTAATCTATTAGATAAAAGATAAAAAAAAAAAAAAAAACATACATTTACCTGCCCATAGACCCTCTCCTTGAAGAAATCAGTTCAGAAGTGGTTGAAAGTGGGGAACCCCCCCCCCAGATGTAAACAGGAATGTGTCTCCCTCATCTACTTGTGCTCCAATCGACCAAACGCATCTTAAAACCAGGTGTAAACAGGGCCTAAGGGATTGTCACATCATCCATTGGGTTTTACATTATCCAATAGGTAGAAAACATACAAAACAAGAGTCCATGTGTCTGTGCGGTCTGTCAACAGTCCACACGACACGTCACGCTAGAATTTGTGTTCTGCTCACTAACTTTCCATGCCTTTTTGACAGCTAACCAGTAGTTGTCCAGCTTCTGCAAATCTTAGCACACCACAAGAAAGATTTTTTTGCATGACTCCAGAGATCTAGACAGAAGAACTTGAGACAGAGCTGATTTTACAACCTGTTTGGGATTTGGCTAGTATAGCGTGACTAACACCCCTGCTGAATCGCATATGCTGCTGAATTTTAACTCCGCCGTTCCGCGGGAGGCACCGCATTCGCAGGACCTCTGAACAAATGCCATCTGTTACAAACAAACAACAAAAAGAAACGGTCCTTCTTTAAGAAATGAAGTTCGAGACCTGAGAAATAAACATATGTCATAACGTGCGACTCCAGACGGCCAATTATTTTTTATTCGGGCACTTAAACTTTGTGGAGGAGAGCAGGATATTGGCTGTAATGTATACACAATACAGCCTGAAGCAGCGGGGGCTCCGGCTCAAACTCATCCCAGGGGGCCTCTAGTGAGGGAAGGGAAGGTACCTTCGAGCGCAGACAGCCACCTGCATGTGTCTGCTTCGCTGTGTGCCAATTACTCACTGACAAACAGAGCGAGCGGCTGACAGTTTTCAGCGTGTTTGGCAGATGCCAGGCACGAATGCCCCAGTGTGCGCCCCACATCAGTGCGGTCTTAGGGTGAAGGCCTTGAAATGACAGCTTGGCTGGAGAACTGCCAAGATCAGAGATATCCTAAGAAGAGAAAAACATACTGGGGTGATCTTCTCTTGTAGATGGTTAATGGAAAGTGCTTACACTGGCTCATCTACCGCATCCATAAAACAGAAGGAGAAATGGTCACGAGAAACACTGAAAGAATTAACACGGAAAGTTCCTTTCAGAATAGCCCATACCACAGAGATAGTAAAACCTTATACGTTTATGTTTTGAATTATCTTCTACTCTGAAATCATTTAAAGACAAACTGATGACTCACAACACACTGGAGAAATTGTGTCCAATCAAATGCTTTCTAGAAGAAGAGAGTCCCCTCCCCTGAATTAAAGGTACTGTAATTATTATAAATAGCTGTAATAATTATAAATACTGCAGCTTTAGGCTATATTATAAAAGGAGGAAGGGAACTTCATTGACTTGTATGTCCTGCCCTGAAGTCCCATTTCTTTAAAACACATTGAGGAAACCTAATCAAGCCAGTTCACAGGGACTTTGCGGGTTATTTCAAAACTTGGCGTGTAACTCATCCCAAACCATTTGTGCTACGAACATGAATGATACTTTCAACTGCATTGCTTATTGAGTTAGAGGTGTTTCATTATTTCACACTTAAAGGGATAGTTCACCCAAAAATGAAAATTCCTTCATTAAAGCTGCAGTCCGTAGCTTTTTTGGGGTTAAAAATTATCCAAAATACATATTTGAGAAAATACATAACCAGCCAGTGTTCAAAACTATCTGCTTGCCTTAGCTCGATTCAAAGCGGTAAGCTTGTATGTTTTTAATTTCAGTGGTACTGGTGGATTTCCGCGGGAGATTCGAGCATGTCTTTGCGTCACAACGTCACATCTGTACACATAAAGGAGTCTCGGCTAGTAGGCTATATTGTGTGTCAGGATGCTGGAGGTGGAGATTTATAGCCTTTTCTCACAGAACTTGATATAATTAAACGTATCAATTTGATGGTGGATCCAGAAAGGTTCAAACGACAATCATCAGTGACAACTAGAGATTCACCCGCTAAAAAATACAAAAGACTTCGTTCGGATTTCGGAGTGGCTACAGAAATAAAGAGACTGCAACCGGCCCATGCGAAAACAAGGATACATATTGGAAGGACATTACATGTAGTTATGCAATGCTGACGTTGTTAACATGAACAATTTGAGAACAAAGTATAATTTGCACGGTTTTGCGTGATATGATAACTTATAAGTGATTGTTAGATTTAATCAGTGCGATTTACTGCAATGTCAGATCCAGAACAAAAGTGGATGTTTCTTACTTGTTCAGATGACATTTTCCGGTGAAAATTCTTATGTTGGTCATACTTCTAAAAATAATAATCTGTGATTCTGAATGACAATATCCACATCGGCGCGGTGACTGATAGCCTCGCAGTCTCCTCAAACAGTGTGTTTTTCCGCGCTGTGGCGTGTCGAGGGCGTTGAAGTACAACTCATGTAAAGTTGATAATTCCGTGAATTACTGCAATTGCAGATTTCGAAGAGAGATGGCGACAAAGAGGAAAAACGCCAGACTGCAGCTTTAATTACTCACCCTCATGTCTCTCCAAAGTCCAAACCCTTAAGACTTACCTTTTTATCACACTACTTTTAATCACAATCTAAGAGCTTTCTGTTCTCTCCATACACAGCTACGCAACTACAACATTGACGCTTTAAAAAGTTAATAAAGAGGTCGTAAAACTGAGTTGAAATATGAATTTGAGTGGTTTAGTCTAAATTTTCGGAAGAGACTCGATCACTTTAAATGATGAACAGATTGAATTTAGGCCTTTATTCACATTTAAACATTAATCAGCAACGCATTCTCATCCCAAGGCGTCACTAAAATGACAATTTTGACCATGCTTCAATATTCGACGCTTTAGGCACCCTTTAGCGTCAGTTACATGACGCAATCCTAGGGCGTCATCTTACTGACGCTTTACCTTAAGCGTCAGTTAGATGACGCGGGTAGGTTTAGGTCTGGGGTAGGGTTAGGATTAGATAGCGTCATCTAACTGACGCTTAAGGTAAAGCGTCAGTAAGATGACGCCCTAGGATTGCGTCATGTAACTGACGCTAAAGGGTGCCTAAAGCGTCGAATATTGAAGCATGGTCAAAATTGTCATTTTAGTGACGCCTTGGGATGAGAATGCGTTGGAATGGGCTGTAATCAGCGGACATAAACAGAAGTTCAACCGAACCTGCTTGACACGCGAGAACAAACCTCTTGCAGAAGCTCAAACGTGCTGCGTAACACGAGAATGAACCTCATTGGTTCTTGCAGAAGCTCAAACGTGCTGCGTAACACGAGAATGAACCTCATTGGTTCTTGCAGAAGCTCAAACGTGCTGCGTAACACGAGAATGAACCTCATTGGTTCTTGCAGAAGCTCAAACGTGCTGCGCAACACGAGAATGAACCTCATTGGTTCTTGCAGAAGCTCAAACGTGCTGCGTAACACGAGAATGAGCCTCATTGGTTCTTGCAGAAGCTCAAACGTGCTGCGTAACACGAGAATGAACCTCATTGGTTCTTGCAGAAGCTCAAACGTGCTGCGTAACACGAGAATGAGCCTCATTGGTTCTTAAGCTCAAACGTGCTGCGTAACATGAGAATGAACCTCATTGGTTCTTGCATAAGCTCAAACGTGCTGTGTAACACGAGAATGAACCTCATTGGTTCTTGCAGAAGCTCAAAGGTGCTGTGTAACACGAGAATGAACCTCATTGGTTCTTGCAGAAGCTCAAAGGTGCTGTGTAACACGAGAATGAACCTTATTGGTTCTTGCAGAAGCTCAAACGTGCTGTGTAACAGGCAATCAGAATCTAACCGGCTATAAAGAGCTTAAGCATTTAAAGCAAGAGACAACAACTGCAGAGCACACTCTTAACAAACAGAACACTATTGCGTGTTGGTGTGGACGCATATATAGTTTTTGTTATAGTTGTCTTTACAGTTATCGTTCTTGGTATGAACAGGCTTTTCAGCTTGGACCAGCAACAGCCTAGAGACGCACTAACAACATGCTAAAAAACACTATATATGCCACAACAAGGCCACGAAGATGAAGGTTCAGAGTTCAAATATGCAACGCATTCTCATCCCAAGGCGTCACTAAAATGACAATTTTGACCATGCTTCAATATTCGACGCTCTAGGCACCCTTTAGCGTCAGTTACATGACGCAATCCTAGGGCGTCATCTTACTGACGCTTTACCTTAAGCGTCAGTTAGATGACACGGGTAGGTTTAGGTCTGGGGTAGGGTTAGGATTAGATAGCGTCATCTAACTGACGTTAAAGGTAAAGCGTCAGTGAGATGACGCCCTAAGATCGCGTCATGTAACTGACGCTAAAGGGTGCCTAAAGCGTCGAATATTGAAGCATGGTCAAAATGATTCCCAAGGCGTCAGTTTCATGACGCCTAGGGATGAGAATGGGCTGAAATATAGGGTTTAATTGAATCCACAGAGAATTCTCGTTCTTGAGCACCAAATCTGCATATTAGAATGCTTTCTGAATGATCATGTGACACTGAAGACTGGAGTAATCGGAAGAATAAATGGAATGGAATATATTTTAAAATGTATTCAAATAGTAAATGTTTTTTTTTAAATTATAACAATATTTTACAATATTACCGTTTTTTTTAAATCAAAACTAAAAAATGAGTAGTGCACCTACCAAACAAGTCATCTTTTGATTCATGATTACAATGGGATACCAAAAGATTACAGAAAAATTATGTACAATACAAAAACTTGAGTCTATGTATCACAGCAACTCTTACAGTCTACTACACCAATGTAGTGAATAAAGATGTCAAGATCACCTTGATATCTGCGGTGATATTGCCATGTGAAGAAATTTACATTTAGAGTGATTTTTTTTTTTAATTTTTTTTTTTTTTTAAAGAAGTAGCAAACTTTATACACAAATTCACTTGGTCTTGGTTTCTTGAGAGCAAATATTTGTATCTCTTTGCTTTAGGCTTACCTCATGTACTTTCTGCATCATAATATGTTGACCAAATCATATTAATTATTGTGCCATAATTACTGCAATTTATGTATGCAAATTTGGGACACAAAACCCACAATTAGAGATAACTTCAAATAATAGCTTCCTTCATATAATTATTGCAATGATTCAACCCAGTGCTCAAACAAATTTCATTAATGGATTAAAAAACGAGCAAGTATACAGTTCTAAGAGTGGATTAGTTCATGCCGTTTTACAATTATCTCTATATGCAAATGGGAAAGATAAGCAATCGCTCGGTCTTCCCGACAGCTATGAAGACAAATAAAGAAAGTTACCGAGCTTGAAATAATAATGTCAGCTATTGAAATACATTAGAGCCGTGCAAACTAAAATGCTCCTTTGGAACTCATTTAATTTACTTTGCGAATGGATTTGTGCTGTATAAACAGATAAGAACATGAAAAATATGATTATTCTAGTAACATATGGTTAGCTGGCAGATAATATTAGGACATAACAACAAATTGTATCTTCTTTGAATATAATGTATACAGTGGTTGTTGTGTGGGTTAGAACGATATGAGGGATGTATTGAAGGTTATAAATCCCTTCTGCTTATTTCGTTTAGAGAATACGATTCGTTTTGAAAGAAGTGCACTTGCAGTTTTTTTTCTTCTCACCTTCAAGAAAACTAATTTCTAGTCTGGTTTGGTTATATTCTTTCATCCTGGATTAATGATTTATATTAGTATGTGGTGTGCGTTCGCTCATTAGGATCTGAGACTTTCTCTGGTTTCAATATCAACATAACCAATGTACTGTATCAACTGAACACTGTTTTCGTAGACCCCTGTAGCCAGTTGTTCACTGTGTACTTTGTACACTTCTCAGCCGTGAACAAACTGAACCCAGGTCTGATTTAAATGGGGGCCAAGGGTCCTTAACTTGTCTTCAACGCAAGTTATGGGACCCGGGGTCCACCTCCAGGTCTCCACAGCTTCTAATAATTGCTCTCTCTCTGGATGAATAGTCTCCAAGGGCTCAATTTAGGCAGCGGACGCTCTTCCCAGCACAGATTACTATCTGGGAGCTGCTGAATTCAAAGGGATTTGTGCATTCCTGTTCAGCAGCTTGTGTCATAGAGTCTGGAAACAAACTGACATGCACAAAATGGTTATAGAATGGGAGCCATTCACACGAGCATCAGAGTTTTTGGGGGATGCTGAGGCCCTGAAGTGTGAGGAACTGTTAAGTTTTTTTTTATTTTTTTATTACAGCGCTTGCAGTGCAGTACCGTATTGATTTCTCTCAAACCCTCTGTTTAGACGTTTTACAAAACCCCTAACTGTAAGTTTCTAACTTCTGCAAGTTCAGCCTGCCACTTAACATACAGATTCAAACTTTGACTTTTTAGACATATTCATCATTAGGATTAATATCTATTGGTTTCAATTGACTTAGATGTTGTACTGTGTATGCTAAATGTATACATTTTGAATAAAAAAATTAACCAACATTGATGCCATCGTAATATTTCAGAGTGCTGAAAATGGAGATGAAGATCGCTGAATAAAGGCTTGAATTTGGGTCTGTTCCTCACAAACATATGGATTTGAAAGATTTGGATTACAGCGCACGAATAAGATTGAATAAAATTGAATTAATCGTTTTTGGTGTATTTATGTTGCGTTTTCTGTGTATTTTATGGTTCTTTTGTCAGTCACAGCGAGAAAACGCATTGTGTCTCAAGGCAAAAAAAATAAATATTGGGCTACATGATTAAATAGTGGTTAAACGAGCACAGCAATGACATTAATTTTAAGGTTTCAGTCTTGTTTAACATTACATAATCTTTCAAAACGAGTTTGCTGCAAAAATCATACAGAACAGTTCGAAATGTTAATCATGTTAAGTAGGCAAGGCAAGGCAAGGCAAGTTTATTTATATAGCACATTTCATACACAATGGTAATTCAAAGTGCTTTACATAGGAGGAAATAATTAAAACAGTTTAGAATAAAAAATAAAATAAAGTACAGTAAAAACAGTCGGACGAACATTGGCACAGTGCTCATTCAGTAAATGCATAGCTAAACAGATGTGTTTTGAGTCTGGATTTGAATGTAACTACTGTAGGAGCACATCTGATCTCCTCTGGAAGCTGGTTCCAGCTGCGGCTGGCATAATAGCTAAAAGTAGACAAGGAAACTGTTTTATAAATGTGACTGACAACAATGGGTCTCATTCACTAAGCTAGCGTACACACACATTTGTACGCGAGCGTTTTCACGAACAAATCTTGATTCATCAATAATTTAATTCTAAAATTAATTGAAAAAATATAAGAACAACTGAAACCACTCCTATGCAGGAAACACTCTTTATGTTAAGATGAAATAAACAGATATAGATCGAAAGGCATTTCAAAAGTAACAAATAAATGTTGTAAAGAATAAAAAATAAGTATGGTAAAAATCCTCCAAGACAATTTTAATGTGCTTTTAATATATAGAGGTGCCATTTTTGTTGCAGTGATTGTTGGTTTGTTGCAGATATCCTGTTGTTTATCAGTAAGATATTTATTGTAGCTTTGTGATGATTTGGAAATAAAAATTTAAATTTGATGTATCACACATGTGAAATGCAAATTAGCCACAAATTAGTGAACTTACAGTACACAATTCATATATTTTTTTTATATCAAACCCCCCAGGATCTTCTCAGAAACAAGTCATGCTTTCACGCTTCTCACAGACTGATTTCATGAAATGGTGTATGTATGACACGCCAATTTGTATTTCGATTTTTGGCGTGCTATCAACACGCATAATCGCTTTTCAGCGTGTTTATGAACGCCGTTAACTTAACGTTACATTACTGTATATATAAATATATGACCTACCCAAACCCTGTCCCCAAACCTACCCGTCACTGGGGTTAATACCATTTATGAGTCTTCCCCTACCATCCTAGGAAAAAAAATATCGCTCCCCAAATGTAGATCTACATTTTGTTTCGTTTCGCTCGGACATTTAACGGCGTGTACATACACGCGGAATCACTCGGACGTTTAACGGCGTAGACATACACGCATACACGCGGATAGCTCAAAATGCGTATAGATAACACGCCACTTGACTTGAAAGTGGCGTGTATGTTTACGGAAAAGTCATGATGCCATGTTGCTTCTCATGAGGATTTTTGATCACAAATTAAGTTCACACTGAGGTTTTATGAGCCATCTTTGCAATTCAGATCTTTCAAATAACAGCTGAAAATGAATCGCCATTAATGAGGTGGATTGCAAGGTTACTGCAGCAGAGCTCTAATGAGGGCAATGTGAACTTCAATCAGACTCAACGAACATACCAAGAAAAATAATGAAATGCTAGATACTTCAGGCGATGCAAAATTATACATTATCAAAGACCGTACGACTCTTCAGTCATAGTAAATGAAATCCAACCTGACAATTGTAGTTACAAAAATGTTACGGAAATGCTAATCACACTTGTTTTTTTAAGATTTATGAATACAAATATTTATGATCACCACCATTGAGACCCTTTCGGACATTTATAAGTGATCTCAAACCAGCATAACTGACATAACATATATACGGAAGCTCATTTTACAAGGGAATGAATATTGTTGTAACTAAACACCTTGTAATGCTGCATGCAATCCGACAATGAGACCCCCCACAAGTCTTCCCTTCCTGTATAAAACCTTAATTCTAAGTTCAGTGAATGAGTGACAGTCTCTTCTCATTATATTCTACAGGTGACAAAAACTTTACTATTATACCACCTTACTCAACTCTAGTTGAGATTTCATCGGCTTCCTCCTGACCTCTGCGCTCAAGCCTTGAAGGCAGGATTACCATTGAGTTTAGCTCTGTCTTTGTTCCTGTGGACTGAAAGAGTGGAAGACGCTCACAAAACTCAAACAGCTGAAACTTCAGTCATCCACACAACTTTGTGTTCGCCATCAGTGGGAACTACAGCAGAAGATCAATAGCCAGCACACTCAATCTCACCGCTGACTCCTTTCAAACTATTTTTTCTTCTTCAAGTGTTTTCATGTACAGAATAACGAGATGATTCCTCACTATTGCAAAGTTCAAAGTTTTAGTTTTTTTTTAAGCTCACACTTTTATAAGTCCACTGCCATAAATCGTTCTTCTATCTTTTACAGTCCAATGAGGAAGGGCAGATTTTCTAAATAAAATTCTTAATAGTAGCCTACCTGTGTGTAAAATAAATGTTTTCATATCAGTGCCAAAATAGTAATTTTGAGATAATTATCAGATTATATATTTACACATGTTTCTTGAATCAAAGTAAATAAATAAAACCGATTCTTGAAGTACATTTTACCAGGAAATACTATTTCAGTCTTTCAACTTAATTTTGTTAAAATTAATATGCTTCTTGTTTGATATTTACTAGCAGTTTCTGAATGAAAACGGTTTCAAAGTAAACCACACCAAGTAATTTTTGGGTTTGATGATTCCATCATCCTGTCATTTCTGAGAACCAGTCAATATGGTGGAAGTGAGGCAATCACTAAGGTGAGGGTGATGGGTGAAAGTGTACAAAGACTTAATGTGAAGGTGACCGTGGATTGATGAATGAAGAGGCTGTGGTAAATAGGACAGACTGTGGGAAGGAAATACAGGAATAATCAGACACATGAGAGAAAGATTCTAGTAAGACAAGGTCAAGTTTGTTGCCAACCCTGATGCTGCATTCTCAAGAGGAAGAGCCTTCTGGGCTGGTGGTAGCATATCGGTTGAGGCTTTGCTTGCTTGGGTAAGGAAAACAACCTCATGACATGTGGATATTTACAATAATTAATTTACCAACTACTCTGTTTTGTCCAAAGGGATCCTACAGTGCATTCAAGGTTCACATTTAATCAGGAAGTTTGTTCTCAGATAATCAAACCCATGAAATTGGTGTTGCCTGCATCATATTCTAACAGCTGAGCTGCTGCAGCAACATATTAAGAGTTATAAGTCCATTAATATCAAAATTGAACACTTGAGTTAAGCACCTGGTTGCTCTAGTTAACTTGCAGGAAAAGCATCAGGTAAATGAAACCACATGAATGTAGATAAAGATAATTAGGCAAATACTGTAGGTTGAGAAAGATGACATGGCTTGGAGTTTACAGCTGAAATTCCCCCAAACTGTTACATGAAAGCTCAGAAAGTTATGAATGAAATATTGCCCATTTCTAAATGAATTCACATCTTTTAACTGGTTCGTATTTTTTTATTTTTTTTATCTTTCACCCAACTGCCAAACCGTATGGCAAGATGACCTTTAATCTTTTGCATTTTTGATATCAATTATCCAATTTCAATTTTCAATAGTTAAAATTTCTTGATACCAGGAAAAGAACTGAACTAGTAAGATGGCTATTTTTGATATCAGCAATTACATTTCCACTAGTAAGTAGGTGAATTATTGATATCTGCAGTTGCATTTTCAATGCCCTAAGTGAATCTGCAGAGTTCAGGTGGTACAGCGGTCACGTGGGACAAATAGGAGCTCTCCAAAATTTCCCAGCTTAAAAGTTTTAATTGCGAGCTCTGAGAGGACATGAACGCTTTTCACAAGTTGAAATCTCGTAATTATAAGTACACTGGAAAACACTTATTAGAGTACGTTTTACAAGAAAATACCATTTCAGTCTATCTACTTCAAAATATTAAAACATTAATAATATCATTATGCAATAGTAAATTATAATCATATTAAGTTTAATTCAGGGTGTTACTCGACATTTCTTTGTAATTATTTGTGAAATTTACTAGCAATTTATGAGTGAAAAAGAAAATGTTTCAGCGTCAAATTTCTGTTCAGTGTTAAAGTCCCCATGAAATTGAAATTGTTTTTTTTGGCTTTTAGTATATGTTAGACTAACTGCTATCTATAAGCTAGTGTGCTCCAAAAAAAACGAACAAAATTTGCATTTAGAAAAAATAAGCATTCAAAACTTACAGTCTCTCTCTTCCGCCAATATGGATCAATGATTTTGATGGCATCACTCTGCACTTCAGATTCTAATCAGATTGTCTGTCCAATCAAATTCTCTCTAGAGTCTAAAGAGCACCGCCCCCTATACTATAAATAGACGTTGAAGCTGTGGCTAAAATCAGTCACTTGTTCACACATGAATGGCACATAATGCACTGCATAGGGGATAGGGAACGATTCGGACAGTGTAAAGATGCTTTCCATTGGGGCGAATGAAGTCTGGTTTAATGTTAGTGTCACGTGAACCGTCGCAGCGGGCACAGTCTGCTGCGGTCCAGAGACAAGTGAAATGGAGGAGATTAGGAGGAAACTGCGGCTTTACTAAGCTCAATGGCTCTGGCCAAGCTGTGATATAAACTAAACGAAATTGGCTATTTAAAAAAAGGGGAGGAGCTGTGATATGTCCCGCCCTTTCTTCCTGTTTCAATGGAAATTACTTCAACGCATTGAATAATGCTGCGCGTTTCAAGGCACTTCAGTGGCCTTTATCTGCTGGAATCAGTATTGCCATATCTAGTCTAACTGACAAGACGGCTGAGGCCATTGCTTGGCATCTCTCTCAGTGAGAGACAATTTTCACATTTTTTATCCCACAGCCACATTGTAGGACCAATAGCCATACAAACAAACAACAGTTTTACTTGTAAACAGGATGTGACACAAGATGCATTTATGAATAGCTGAAGACTCATAACAGGATTTCAGCTCTATTTCAGGAGAAGAAGCTAAATTTCACATCAGATGCAGCATAAATAACCACACTCTCCTCGAATGAGAGAATCCAATAATCCTGTAGTGTTCAGTCTACATACATCGGCTGCCATATGAGTTTGGCTAATACTTCGCACAGACCATCTGTCACTGGAATATTATTGTAAAGTGCCTCGCTACAAAGCAGTCCAAAACAAACCGCACCAGATGAACATATTTCCTTGAAACCTTCTTACTGGTTTACATTTGTGACAGAAATGGCAATCCATAACGAGATGGATGAGATCGCACACACGCACATAGGCCTACACTTGCATACAAGCTAGCCATATTGATTTCGACGCGCAGAGGCAGAAACAGCGGCTAGCGCAGCCACTGGTCTTCAGGCAGATGTCTAATAGACTTCGGTGTGTCTTCACTTCATCACGCCAGGCCACCGCTGACAGTTAGATGCTGGAGGGCAATTAAAATTAAAGCGTGGCTGATTAGAATATCATATTCATCTGGATGGTAATTACTGTGTCTGGCTTGGTATAAATAATTAATTATGCAAAATCCATGCAGCTGCCACTGGCTAGAGTTAACTGACTTTCTGTCAATATCTCACAGTGCTGGAAAGGATAAAGAGACTAAGGAAATAAGCACTTTAGCTGCTATCTTTCTGCCCTGTTGGGCCGCTCCATGCCATTGAATCAGTGTCTGTTTGCCCTATGTGTGCGCAGGTGGCGCTTTGGGGACAATGTGAATCCTCTTTTAAAGCCCTGAAAGCATGGAAGTTATAAAGGGCAGCGAACAGAGCTACAACCTCTCATTAATACAAATGAACTCTTCAGACGTATTTCATTTACTCAGGGAGATGTGTTAGCTTGGCAATACCTCGCCGAAATTAATGATGAATAATAAGAACAAAACCCTCCTAGATTAAAGTTGGGCGAAGAAATATTTCCCCTCGAATTGATGAATTTCACGTGTTTGAGGAAAGCTTTTATTGTTCCAGCTTGTCAGAGGAATGGTGGTTTCTGAGATTTCATTGGTAATGTTGTTTTCCTTTCATTTGTCCTGAGGCTCTGCGTTACAACAAGGCAAACCTCCTCCACCCTCCGCTGGATTTTTCATTAGCCGTCTACAGACTGATTGATGATGTGAGTCACTCACACTGGAGCAGGACTAGATGCTGTTGACTGGTGAGGTAACCTGAAGCTACCCCGTAGCTTCACAGACAGAAATGTTTTAGGTTCTACACTAGGGTAAACAACACTATAGAGCCAAACATTAATAATAGTAATGGTTAAAAATTAAAATAAAATAAAATATCCAAAATCCAGTTGTCTCCGATAACACATTGTATATGTAGAATGTGCAATTTAGTAAAATGAGAGAATTGCTTTAATTTTGAACCTTTTGGCATGGTGAGTGCTAATTATATTTTATATACACACACACACACACACACACAAAAGATTCACAAAAATCGAACCTATCATTGAATGTAGGATAATGAAATAAATGTTTTTTTTTTCTCTAATACACACTGGCAACAATTATTGGTACTCCTAGAAATGCTTATGAGTAAAATATATCTTAAGTATATTCCCCTCCATGTTTACAATTTTTAGCACACCAGGGAAACTAGGAACATGAAATTATCCAGTCATGACTTCCTGTTTCACAGGAGTATAAATATGAGGTAACTCAAAGGCCAAATTCCCTTAATCATCCATCACAATGGGTAAAACCAAAGAATATTTTTCTGATGTGCAGCAAAAGATTGTAGATCTTCATAAAAAAGAAAGAAAATAGCTAACACAATGAAGATTCCCATTTCCACCATAAGGGCAGTAATTAGGAAGTTCCAATCAACAGGAAATGTTATGAATCTGCCTGGAAGAGGACACGTGTCTACATCGTCTTAATGCACGGCGAGGAGTCTCCAAGGATCACAGATGGAGAATCGCAGAAAATAGTTGATTCTTGGGGTCAGAAAGTAAAAAAAAATAAAAAAATATATATATTAAAAATCAAACAGCACCTAAATCATCACAAGTCGTTTGGGAGGGTTTCAAGAAAAATACCCTGCTCTCATCCAAAAACAAACTCCAGCATATTCAGTTGTCAGACACTACTGGAACTTCAAACGGGACTGGCTTCTATGGTCAGGGTAAACTAAAAATAGAGCTTCTTGGCAGCAAGCACACAGAGATACAGAGCAAGCACCCCATGTGTACGATTAAGTATACTGCTGGATCTTTAATGTTGGTGGCCTATTTTTCTGCTGGAGGTCCTGGACATCTTGTTTAGATACATGGCATCATGGATTCTATCAAATGCCAACATACAAATCAAACTCTGACAGCCTCTGTTAGAAATCTTATAATGGACTGGGGTTGGATCTTCCATAAGGACAATGATCCAAAACAAACATCAAAATCAACACAAAAATTGGTCACTGAGCACAAAACCATGGCCCTTCCAGTCCCCTGACCTGAATACTATAGAAAACTGAAGAGGAGAGTGTATCAATATGGACCTGGCAAAACCTCAGAGCTGTTATCTCGGAAAAAAGCAGGTTGCAAAAAGTATGAAATAAAATGGTGCTATTATTTGTGCCCATGGTGTATTAGAGGAAAAAAAACAAAAAAAAAAACATTTATTTCATGTAATCTGTGTAAAATAAAAAGGATTCCACTGATTGTATCATAAATACTTCTATATCAGGTCAAATGTTGTGTAACTGTGAAAAAGTCATTGGAAAGAAGATGGATACAAGATGATTTCCAAGTCATTAAATATCCATATACAGTTAAATCTATAATTAATAAATGGAAAGTGGCACGGCTGTAAATTTACCTAGAGCACGCTGCTCTCAAAAACTGAATGACCATGGAAGGAGATTACAGGCCAATGACAAACTCTGAAGGAGTTACAAGCTTCAGTGGGCAAGATCCGAGAGTTTCTTTTTTTCTTTTTCTTTCCCGGGTGCACCACAGTTTAATTGGAAAGTGGCGAAAAGAAAGCCCCTGTGAACAAGATGTCAAGATGACATCTCAACTTTGGTTTGCCAGAAAGCATTTAAGAGAATCTTAAAGTACATTTTTGTCATGAGACTATACAGCATGTTTGGCATTATCCAAACACTCCACATTAGAAACACAACACGTTCTTTTGCAGTTACCCATCCTAAATCTGCTACTGCTGAAACTAGCATTTACTAAACACTGACTTGAAGAGGGTAAGTACTTCTGCAAATTGTCATTTTATGTTCAATAAACATAATACATTTTGACCAATTTGTAGTTTTTCTGTTGATCAGTTTTTAAAAGCCAAGCCGATCCTCTGTGGTTCAGTGGAGTAAAGCAACAACAAAATAAAGAATACTTCCAAGAATACAGAGTGAACACTGTTTTTAAAACACCTCATTTAAACATCTAAAAAAAGAAATTAAGTGTAAATGCCTTATCAGCACAACCTTCTCAAAGGCATCCATAGGCCTTTATGCAGATGACAATCTAATGCAGAGCATTATATAACTGTGCGGTTGTTCTGTTCCATGTGGGAATTCTCTGGGAACTAATGTTGGAACCGGAACAAAGAGAGCTCAAGATCACTTAGCATGTTTATTAAACTTTACATTACCCTTCAATTATTCTCCAGCTACCCTATGCTCAAAGTCATAGCTTTAGCTGAAACCAGCTGTTATGTCATGTCAGAAGAGTATGGATAAACTTAAGAGAGTTCAAAATAAAGCAACCACACTACATAAATCTTGTAATAAATGCTGGTTAATTACTAGCAGCCTTGGACAGAAGCATTCCTTACAGAGAAGTCATTGGGTGAGCTGAGCGTTTGGAGATTACGGAACTTTTCTGACCACAGCCGGGCTAAATCACTGCAAATGTTGAGCACTGTGGGGTAATTTTCCAGTGACTACTTTCCAGCATATTTGTCAAATTAAATGTACTGTATGTTTAAAGCCTTGTCTTATACACAAAGGTCAATTAATAAATTGTTACGTAATTACACAAAATATTCCCCTGAAATGATATTACGCCTGGCGAACTGCCATGACACGCAGTGAGCTCAACTGTGGGGCTAATGGGCTAATGTAGTTTGCATTGACCACTTGAAAACAGTTCAATAATGATATACTTGGGTAATACTGTTGATGTATCCATGTGATTCTGCATGCCTTATAGTTTTACACTGAGAGATGAATTGCTGTGCCTTTCTATGGGAAATTAGCTCATAAGCAATATACAGTAAGCCTATAAACTGGATGATTTGTTTTAGCAGTGGCTGATCTGATTTTTGTAGTTGGGTTAGCCCTAAAATCTCATGGTGATTGTAGTGCCCCGTGTGATCCCCGTGTGATCCCTGTGTGATCCCTGTGTGATCCCCAAAAGAAAATTGATACAGCTGATAACCGAAATTGGTATGGTTTGCATTTTAAATATATGCCCGTGCAAAATCAGTTTTTGTATGTTTTTAGTAATTGTTGGTTTGGTATGTTTGAGTTGCTTAATAGCCTAGCCTACTATTACACAGGAGCCTAAACTCTGAGACAACGATAATGTTAAGCGCACCAGAATAAAATATAGTATTCAGAATTAAACAGTGTAGCTGACTTACAGAGTCAGTTAAATCGCTACTTTTTCAAAAATGAATCGCTACTATTTTAAAAAAGAATCACTACTTTTTTAAAAGAGATTCGATACTTTTTCAAAAAGAATCGATACTTTTCAAAAAGAATCGATACTTTTTCAAAAAGAATCACTACTTTTATCAAAAATAATCGCTACTATTTCAAAAGTGAATCGATACTTTTTTCAAAAAGAATCGCTACTTTTTCAAAAATGAATCGCTACTTTTTCAAAAGTGAATCGGTACTTTTTCAAAATTGAATCGCTACTTTTTCAAAAAGAATCGCTACTTTTTTAAAAAGAATCGATACTTTTTCAAAAAGAATAATGTAACTAAATAATAATGTAACAAATGTATAATAATAATAATGTGACAAATGTATAACAATGTATAATAACACTGTAATAAATGTATAATTACATTGTAATACACTTATAATGATGCTGTAATGTATAATAAGACTGTAACAAATGTATAATTCGATTTTTACACTACTTTTTTTCAAAAAGAATCGCTACTTTTTTCAAAAAGAATAATGTAACAAATAATAATGTAACAAATGTATAATAATAATGTAACAAATGTATAATAACACTGTAATAAATGTATAATTACATTGTAATAAATGTATAATTACATTGTAATAAATGTATATTTTTATTTACATTGTAATAAATGTATAATAAGACTAACAAATGTATTAATTTTTACACTACTTTTTTCCAAAAGAATCGCTACTTTTTTCAAAAAGAATCACTACTTTTTCAAAAAGAATCGCTACTTTTTCAAAAAGAATCGCTACTTTTTCCAAAAGAATCACTACTTTTTTCAAAAGTGAATCGCTACTTTTTCCAAAAAGAATAATGTAACAAAATAACAATGTAAGAAATGTATAATAATAATAATGTAACAAATGTATAACACTGTAATGTATAATTACATTGTAATAAACGTATAATAACTCTAATGTATAATTACATTGTAATAAACGGATAATAACACTGTAAATTACATTGTAATAAGTGTATAATAACACTGTAAACAATGTATAATTACATTGTAGTAAACGTATAATTACATTGTAATAAAGTATAATTACATTGTAATAAATATATAATAACAACCTTGAAAAGAATCACTACATTTCTCGAATAGAATCGCTACTTTTTTACTTCAGAAGTAAACAGTGTAGCTGACTTAAAGGGTTAGTTCACCCAAAAATGAAAATTAAGTCATTAATTACTCACCCCCATGCTGTACCAACCCGTAAGACCTTCGTTCGTCTTCGGAAACACAAATGAAGATATTTTTGATTAAATGTGACAGCTAGATCACTCCTACATAGGCTCCCTAAGGGAATGAATCCTGACATCCCAGAAAGTCAATGAAGAAAATGTTTAAATATTCCATGTCACAACAGTGGCTCAACTATAAGTTTATCAAGCGACGAGAATACTTTTTGTGCGGAAATAAAACAAAAATAACGATTTTATTCGACTATTCCTTTTCTTCCTTGTAGGCCTGAAACGAGACTTCAAGAGATTTCCACGACGCATGCGCGAGAATTGCGATCTCCTTCAACTACTTCAGTTAAGTTCTCGCGCGTGCGTCGTGGAAATCTCTTGAAAATCTCTGCACTTCCTCGTGCCCTTAGCAAGACACGTGTCAAGTTTGAAATCCATCGGACTAACGGTTCGAGAGATATTCGATTAACAGAAAGACAGACAGACATTCCTGTAATTTATAGATAGATATAAATATAATATAATATAATATAATATAATATAAAATAAAATAAAATAAAATAAAATAAAATAAAATAATATAATATTTATTATAGTGTGTGTGTGTGTGTGTGTGTGTGTGTGCTTTTGTTTTTGTGATATATGAGGACACAAATGTGTATAATGACATGCATATTACACTGGTATTACAACTTACACGTGATATATGAAGACATTGCATGAGTCCTCATATTTCAAATAGCTTAAAAAACATAAAAAACAATGTGTTTTTTTTTATGTAAAAATGCAGCATGTCTCCTGTGATGGGTAGGTTTAGGGATAGGGGCAGTGTAGGGGGATAGAATATACAGTTTGTCCAGTATAAAAGTCATTACGCCTATGGAATGTCCTCATATATCACAAAAACACAGCTGTGTGTGTGTGTGTGTCAGGTACATTGTGGGGACAAAATGCCCATGAGGAAAACAGCTTATAAATCATATATGATGTTTTTTGAAAATATAAAAATGCAGAAAGTTTTCTGAGATGGGTAGGTTTACGGTTAGGGGACAGAATATCCAATTTGTACAGTATAAAAATAATTATGTCTATGGGATGTCTCCATAAATCATGAATAAATGTGAATATATGTATATATATATTTTTTTTACATATGACATGAATAAATAAACAAATGGCCCTAAAAATGATCTACATATATTTTACATAAAATTACATGGATAAATAAACAAATGTTCCCCCAAACATAAAATTAGTAAAAAAAAAAAAAAAATTTAACAAATAAAAATTAAATGAAATGTCCAATGAAATGGCAATGAAATCAAAAAGAGCGCTAAATCGTATTCGTTATAAAACATTTGGTTTGACTCAGTGGATTTTGCCACATTTACAACCGCTTTAAAAACAGAGACTTTAACTCTCAACTGACACACTTTCCATGTCCTTCAAGAAGACTTTTCTAGGTGCACCTGGTGCTACCGGGAAACAGGGCCATGATTTGAACATGGTGGCAGTGCAGCCTGGCAGTATAAAGTCTGGCCTTCTGAAAGGAGCTTCACAGCTGTTTGGTTGTTGGCCTCCATTGCCTGGCACAGACCTGAGAACCTGCATTTCTCCCCCTCTGTCAGCAGCATGCAGAAGAGTCAGGCTGTCAACCACTCAACCCTGCCAAAACAAGACTGTACCACTCCCCTCACATCAGGGGTGTATGGCCCTGGGCTTTTGGGGTATCATTTTTTTCTCTAGACCAAATCCTGATTTCCCCTCGCCATGCAGTTCCCCACATTAACACGAGAGAGCTGCTGATGGTTAATTTAATGAAGATAGACTGATAGCAAAGAAACATGGTGAGCAACGATATGCAACATTTTGCACCAGAGAATTGTGCTGGAAACTATCTTCATGCTTTAGACTCTATACAGTGTCTTTCCTCGGTCTCAAGACCTCATAATAACATGCCCAGAATTAGGCTTCTGAATGTAAAAAAAATATTTTGTCTGAATATGTTAAAATGCACTCAAATACATATACTTGATTTCTAACTGAGCTTAAAAAATACATCTTTACATTTTCAAATCGTTTTTGTTGAAGATTCTCATGAAGTAATTTCTGTCATACATATACATTCATACTTTCATAGGCCCATAACTTTCATTTTTATTATTATTATTTTTATTTTTTTAACATCAATTCCAGAGAAGAACCAATTTAGGTTATCTGAAGTACCCCCTTTTTTAGTGTGAAGAACATTTTAATAACTTGCAGTTTTTCCCCCAATAAAGAGTCTTTTATGCAATGGAAAGGTTCAACGGATATTACGAGTTATTTGTGAAACCATCAATGCCACTAAAGGACCTTTATTTTAAAGAGTGTAACAATTTACGAATAAGAAAAAACAGTGTCACACCGTGAGATATAAAATTACAATTACGAGATATAGTTGATATTGTGATATATCACACTAAAGTCACACTATGAGATATTAAGTCTCCATTGTGGCCCTCTTTTGCAGTTTGTTCCTCCCACCTGCTGTTGGCAGATATTGACTGAGCAAAAACATGAGACCGAAAAAACAACATACAAATTTCCTGTGTCTCTGCCTACACGTTGAAAGGCTGTATCTGAGCCATGCAGGACCGTTATGCCTCTCAGAGAGAGCAAAGGAAAGACATAAATCAAGGCTGTTTCATGTAAGATATGAGATTTTCATTGAGCCTTTCAAATGAGGCCTTTTATGCTGGGAAATGACTGACAGTTGTAATGGTGTAATGCTCACAGAATGAGCTGAATAGAAAGAGGCAGTGAGCCAACTCAGATTTGATCATGAAAAACCAGCCTCCAAAATAGAGCTGGCAGCGCAAGCCCAGCTGATTCTGCTTTAATACAGCTCATAATGTGGAAAACTGGGAGCCCTTCCTGTCCGTAATTGCGGGGTACCAACATTAAAATGTGGTGGTTGCTTTAAAATGAAAAGCTTCTTAGTGCAAAGGAACTCCCTGTTAACAAGGTTGTAAATTCACAAGGTCGAAGCAGAGAGAAGAACTTCAGTTCTCCGAGGAGTAAGAAAACAAACCATGCTAATATCAGTGCTGAAATATGAAAAGTAATGTAAAACAACTTTATAAAGCCATACTATCAAAGATACTCTTGAAGTGCTATCTATTGCATTTCTATAGTTTTCTTAAAGCTACACTGTGTAACTTTTTTAGTTTATTCTTAGCTAAAAACACTTAGTTCTTTCAAAAATATATGTGCTCAATAATGTATATTTACTTCGTTCAAGTAATAAAGTATTCTCGTGAGTGTATAATATGCTATTGAAAATACAGACGGGTAAGGGGTTCTAATGTCGGTTGCCATGTTGCCCCTCCATCTTGAAAGTACATTAGCCAAAGAGGGACATACCCGTTAATTCAAGCTTCGCCTTTTGCGTTTTAACACTCGATGGCACCGTGTCGAATGTGAAGAGGGGGATTGCTTGAGACTGATATATAAAAACCTGAAAGCCTTTTTGAAAGTCTGTTGCTAATGGAGGATCACTCTTATTCTCGATAATACGTATCAGAGTCGCCAAGGAAGCGAAAAAGAGTTAAAAGTTAAAAATAAAAGTTACTTTACTAAGATTAGCTTGCATTCGTCTGGGAACCTGATAACTGATGTTAGCAATGAAATGGTAAAAAAAATTACGAAAACATAAAACTATTATTCATTTTACATAGATGTCATTACCTATATGTTACCTGACTAATTAAATTACTGCAAATTATAATAGTTTTCTAAAATAACCTCATCACTTGAAGGAACACTCATGGACGAGGTCGAACTGGAAGCCATGTTAATCTTGGACTACATTGGCCACCGTAGGAGTTAAAACGAAATCGGAATTGAGAGGAACAGAAACTAATATTCACTGGATGGTCATATACCTTTTCACCGCTAGATGGGGGTAAAAATCACACAGTGTAGCTTTAAGACAAGGAATATCTTCTATAATATAATGAATTTAATATGATGACAATATATAAACTACTGTTCAAAAGTTTGGTGTCCGTTTTTTAAAATGTTTTTAATCAGCATGGATGCTTTAGTTTACAGTAAAGACGTATACTTTTACTATTTCAAATAAATGCTGTTCTTTTGAACTTTCTATTCATCAAAGAATTCTGGGGAAAAAAAATCCACAGTTTCCACAAAAAAAATATTTATCAACATTGATAGTAATAAGAAATGGTTCTTGAGCCCAAAATCAGCATTTTAGAGTGATTTCTGAAGGATCATGTGACACAGAAGACTGGAGTAATGATACTGAAAATTCAGCTTTGCCATCACAGAAATAAATTACATTTTGCAGCCTTGGTAAGCATATAAGAGACTTATTTCAAAATCAAAAACAAAAAGATATTAAGAATGGTAGTGATGAAGAATTAGGTCACACTTTAGTTCTGGGAACACATATTCACTATCAACTATGAAGTTTGCCTCAATAAACTCCCAATTTACTGCTTATTAATAGTTAGTAAGGTAGTTCTTAAAGTCCCCCTGCAGTCAAAAATTGTATTCCTTAAATCTCATATTTGATCTCCAAAATTGCATATTAAAATGTATTTTTTCCTGTGAAAAAAAAAATGTCATGCCCAAAGATAGCTTGAATGTACAGTAACTCTACACCCTTGCTTCATTTAGTATACGCGGAACCATGGATATGCAAATGAGCCCCGCCCCCACTCACTCGCACCAGCTCAGAGATCCACTCGGTCAGCTTTACTGTAGTAAACGCTGAACAATGGTATCGCTATTTACAACATTAGACACATAAAGGTAATTAATATGATTAGCCTTATTTTGCATGACTACGTTATCAAACAGCGTTGCTACGTGTTGCTAATGTTACACAAACCTGTTCACATGTTCCCGTTCGCCATCTCAGAGTCAGACAGCTGCCTTCTTAGAAATGCTTTGAACAACTTCAAGTCAGTGGAGAAAGGCTTTGAACAACTTCAAGTCAGTGGAGAAAGGCATCTAGTTACATACATCGTAATATACATCATATGCATAATTCACCCGCTATATTGCTGAATGTACCTTATTTTTCATATAAACAGAAAAATATGCAGGGATAACCTGGCTTCTCTTGAGACCTCCCTGCTTCGCAGTTAATGAAATGCTAAAGCCTGCCCACATTGGCGATTTCAAACCGCGTTTTTGAGATTTTCTTTGGTTCACTGCAGTTTTAAAGAGAAAATAATCGGCAATGGTGTTGACTTATGAATTTGCACATGGTTTATCTCAAAGCATATTAAAAACACCACATAGACATATAAACAGCATTAAAACTGTATGTTTAGGAATTGGGTAGGATTAAATGATGCAGAATATGGTCATGCAGAATAAGGCATTAAAATGTGCTTTATAAACAGCTAATATTTAATATGCATGCTAATAAGCAACTAGTTAATGGTGAGAATTGGTCGCCAAACTAAAGTGTTACCAAGATTTATAATGTTGTGGAAGATGTAGTAGTTATAGATGTATAGTCATCTATCAGTCTATATTTCCATGGCTCTATATTTCCATATTACTTCCATGGATAATTGTATGGCACAAAGCACAGGAGTTGGTGCCATGGTGGCTGCTGGGCATGTTGTATCTGGAGTTATGACTGCATATAAACGAAGCACCATATCTGCTGGCTTTTATGATGTGGAGACTTTCCAAACAACTACTGATGTGAGTGTGATTTAGATCAACCCATTAACAATTAAGTTGCCAAAACTGTGACTACACAGATGCCAAGGGCATCTCCTTTCAACATTTCCCATGGAGACCTCTGGAGGTTCCTGGAAAACTACTGTTCGTATTGCAAATGGATCAGATGACCCTTTGCAATAGGGGAGGAGCCACCTTGGAGTCCTCCATCTGCTGCCTATCAAGGGAATGAAGATCATCTTCAAGTGTCCTTGTCTTGAAAAGCCCTTGATAGAACAACATGATGGAAGGCAATTAATGATCCCTTTAAAGTCATGTAGGCAGATTCTGATCACGCTGCATCTTCATGCATTTATTATATCAATTGAATTTGCATGTGACTTTAGCAAAAAAAAAGTTAATGATGGCTTAGAAAAGCTTTTTTGTTATGGCATTAGTTTGGGATATTTTCAGCCTTTAAATAGAAATTATTATGCTCTCTCTTTTTGCATGTGCATAATTATGGTTAATTATTGTTGAAGCTGGCGTAACAGTTAGCATGTACCCATGACTTTGTACCAATAGTGCTGCTGATGCAGGTTTGGTAATTAATATCCTAGTTCTTCCTCTCTCTACCTCCACTTTCCAGTAATTCTATACAACCCTGCCGGGCATGACTATGTCATAGTATGAGTAACTGAATATCACAGTAAATGTCACAGTAAACTGGCCTATCCGATACTATAATTTAATTATATAGCCTATATATAATTATATATACACACACACACTTACACACACACACACACACATATATACTTATTATATTATTATAATAAGTATAAAATAAGTAATATAATGTACTTATACTTATTAATATTTATTATATTACATTATATTATTTTATATTATTATATTACAAGTAGGCTAAGGCTCAATCCGAATTCACCACTTCACGTCTAGGGGTAGGGAGTCCCGATTCTTGTTGAGATCGAGGGGTAGGGCGAAGGGGTAGGGCTACATAGCCCTCGAAACGGAGATTTTTCAGAGGCACACTCCAAACGGAGGGCTACGAGAAAGTTCACAGAATGCATCGGCGAGATGGCTTTGCAAACGGTTAAACATTTAAATTTAGCGCCAGATGACACCACCATGCACTTTATTTACTCTCATAATAATACTATAGTTATTTAAATTAAGAAATTGTATAATAAATTACCTTTCCGAATCAGAAAAGACACATTTCGAGGAAGGAATGTTATAATCATCATGTTTCCTCAAAGTTAAGAGCAGCTGCGCTGATTTTCAGTCGTTGTCATGGAGAAATCCTGTAAAAACTTCGTAACGGCAGAGCCATCGCCGACGACTGATGACGTATTGGGTTCATGAAGGGTTGTTCCATTTCTTAGGGGAATGTTTCAACCCCTTGGCCCTTGTAACTCTGTTTTAAGGGCCAAGGGGTACACTCGAAAACAAGGGGTAGGGCCAAGGGGTGAATTGGAATGAGGCTTAGTATTAATTTCCAAATTACAACAATAGCAAAAAATAAAAAAAAACCTTTCATTCATAGCTGATAATTTTGGCCCCAGCATCTAAAGGATCTCATTGTGTATTTTCTGGTTAGCCCGTACATTCTCTCTTCCTGTGTTTAGCTGAGGCAGCTATCTGGATAATCCACACACAGATTACCCTGCTAACCATCAATCCCTGTTCTAACAGTTGAGGGGATGAGACAAGCTTTTGGCTTCTATCCATGGCCTTCTCTCTCTCATCAGCTTCTAATCTGCTGTGTTTGAGTTAGGAGAGCCACAGTCAGTGCCATTCTGGACCCCGTCCACCCAGCAGGCCCAAGGCCCAAATGGCCTTGTATCTACCTCCATGCTGTCCACATCTGCTACCACTCTCAGAACCTCATGCCCTATTGGGTGTACAGAGCACACGGACACACAAACATACGGATACGCACACAACCAGGCTTGTGCCATTTCTCATGCTGAAGTAACTGCAGGCGCCTGGTCAAATTCATCCATCAGTCTAAGACGTCCTTCAATCTGGACCACAGCTAATGCATTAAAACAACTGTGAAAGAGTGACGGCAATCATTGGAATGTTCTTTAAGCCAGCAGAGAATGCAATCAGTCTTCAAAATATTACTTTAACCACATATGTACATGCACAGAGTGACAAACAAAACAGGCAGAAACCATACAGCTAATTGGACACATGTGAGAATGGTATTTTTAGTGTTTACTTCGATTACATGCTGGTTTTGTCCCTCCACAGTGAAATTGTGATTTTGTGTGTATTCCCTAAGTGAAAATAAGAGCTAACACACAATGTAGCGAATCGATCTTTAGTATTGAGTGTTTGTAGTTATGCTTGTACCATATTATTTTAAGATGAAAGTCGCACTGATCCAGGCCATTTGTCCACTCTGAGAAAATATCACATGCTGGGAGAAGCCTGTTATCATCTTCTGTTGCATTTCTTTTGTCTCATATGAATGGAAGTTAATTTCAGCCATATCATAATATATATATAATTAAATAAAAAAAAATCATGAAAATAAAAAAGTCACGAATATGATATGTCAATTGTTTTATTATTGTGACTTTTTTTGTCAATTTCGACTTTGTTATAATTATGAATTATCTAATAATTTAGACTTTTGTCAATAGTTTTTTGCCATTATTTAAGTTGAAATTACGAGATAAAATGTCAGACTTTCAGTCAAAATGAAAAGTTAATAAGTCAAAATTAAGAAATAAGAACAAAAGCAAAAATTATGACTGTCAAAGAAATTATGTGACGATTTTGACCTCATTACCTCATAATTTCAGATTTTTATGAGAAATCTTTGACCTTTTATCTTATAATTAAAGTTTTTGTCATAAATTACTTTTTATAATTTACCAAAGCCAGATTTTTCCCCTTATGTCCAATACAAATGGCTTATTCAAATAGCACTTCTTTAAAAAAGCTTGATTAATATCAATATTGTAATTACAATTGTTTTTTTAAGATGTCCCAGTGTAATTATACATTTAAGTGCTGTGTAATAATAATGAAGAAAATCTACGTACTATAGGGTTAATATTAGGATTTGGTTTTAGTTTAGGGTTAGTTGCTTGTAATTATGCATAAAGTACTGTTGTTACTAAGTACATGTAAAACATGTAACAAGGACACTGTAAAAAAAAAATCCAAAAGTACTAAATTACATTACATTATAGAAACTTAAAGGGCTGTTGAGTGCTTGATTCTGACTGGCTGACGAATGTAAGGTGTGCAAAACAAAATATGTGTTAAAAAAAAAAAAAAAAAAAAAAAAATCCATCCACCACTTCTCAGCCATTTTTTTTCCCTACCAACAAAAGCTGTTGACATTACGTCATCAGTCTGGTCTCAGCTCTATGACTAGCGGCGGCTGCGGGCCCTTGGCAGTGATGACATACGAGTGAGACCCGTGCAGTGTGGGATATGCTGCCCGCTGCTTTAATGAGCCAGAAGCTCCCTGCCTCAGCACTGCTGCGAGAGAGCAGATAAGCACGGACGGGGGTTCGCTGCTCCCATTTAAACTGCACAGTGCCGCTCTGCCTACACTCAGCCTGGGAACCACACAGCAAAGAAACAAAGCACCCTCCCAGTGAGGAGACTGTATTATCATTCCAACCAGCGACAAGACAGCCAGCGAGACGCAGGCAGCTAGAAACCCTTTAAAAGCACAGCAGTGGAGAGCAACACAGAATGAAAAACTCTTTGGAAAGGATTAGTTTATTAAAACGTCATTTGAGTTACAATTATTACCATAGGGCACCTGTGATGTCATGGCCTGTGATTTTACTAAGGCCATGTCCACACTAATACGTTTTTGTTTGAAAACGCATCTTTTTCTCTCCGTTTTGGCTACGTCCAACGAAATGAAAATGAAGCTTTTTGAAAACGCTCTCAAAAGTGGATAAATTTGAAAGTGCCGTTTTCGCGTTGTAGTGTGGACTGTGAAGCCGGAGGTATTTGAAAACGATGACGTAAGTTTAGTCATGTGATCCATGTTGTACTAATAGATATTCATGTTTACCACTATTGTGCCTGTTATATGCTATTCACTTTTACACTGTTGCTAAAATATGTTACTTTGCACACTCTTCATATCACAGTCCTGCAAAGATGACAGAAAATGTACTCACATCAGCAATAGGAGAGCAGTTGCGTTTTAGACCAAACATATGGTGAATGGGTGCGACCTGCGACCAAATCAGTGAATGGAGAGACATTTTACTAAATAAAATGATCCTGTTAGAGGAATTGCACGATAACTTCATTATTTATTTTTCCATCTGTATCATCTCAGTGAGCTTTTGTGAGGTTTTACGCGTGCGCAGTAAGGTGACGTTTCTCATCCACACTGAAACGTCGGAAAACGCTAGGGTGGACGGAGAGCGCTTTTAAACGAAAACGCCGTTTTCAAATGTATCTGGATTAATGTCGATTTAGCCTAAGATCCTTCATCACATGATCCTTCAGAAATCGTTTTATTTGCCGATCTGGTGCTCAAGAAACATTTCTGCTTCTTGATGTTGAAAACAGTTGTGCTGCTTAGATATTTTTTGGGATTCTTTGATAAATAGGTATGACATTCAAAATAACATCTATTTGAAATAGTATTTTGTAATATTGTAACTTTGCAACTACATGTCATCTAACTCTCATTAAAGTTTTAGTAGACTGTTAGGTCTGGGCTAGGTGTTAGGGTTTGGGTTGGTAGAATAAGTTGACGTAGTTGTTTATATAATACATTTTCAGTATCTATATATATATATACTGAAAATTGATTTGTGTTGTGCACCTACTATTTTACCCAGGAAGTTAATAAGGTGCACAAGGCAATGGAACGATAAAAGTTAGCTTTGGGTACGTTATGAAGGTCAAAAGAAATGGAGAAGCAATCACAGGAATTCCTGTCCGGGCAGGATTAGAATTACACGTACAAGTACATCTGTGAAACAAATTTACCTGATCTCCACAGGGAAATCTAGTCCCGTGCGAATAGGGCTTAGAGGCAGACAGACAGACAGATAACGTCTCACAATTCTCCATGTATCACCAACTCATCCAGATTTGGTGTTTGCATTGTAGATGTGCTTTGCAGGCCACGGGGGAGTGTGTTCCTCTTCTTTAACAGGACTGTATTAACCCTATGCTAATGCACCAGATGTCCAGATCAAATAAATCAGTTGGTAACAGAGTCCACATCTGCCGTAAAGGGAGCGAAGGGAACTCAACACCTTTAGCTTCTTTCACCATAAACTATTCAGCTGCTGCTGCTCATCCATCTGGGTGCAATTTTGTAAACGAACAAAGGGTACGAGCTAAATGGCTGCATCCGATTAACCAATCACCTGAATTAACAGTGAAGACCAAAGGAAGAGAGAGGGAAAATTATCAGGTGGCCATTCATTTATTCAAAGGTGAAGTGTGTATGTTTTCAATGTTAAAAAAATGCTGAAACAAGAATTAAACCACTTGGAGTTTGCTCTGTCCCAACTGGAACCCTTAGCCTTTGTGTGAATTTACACTTTGCTGCATTGACTCTTGGGTAAGATTCCGCTGAGAAGTCTGTAGAGCACCAGTGCAAACTTGACAAAAGGGAGCACATAGGCTCACAAACACCCTGCTGAAACATAAAAGCGACAAATGTTTGGGGTCAGTAAGATTTTTAATAAATTTAATTGTTTACAGCAAGGATACACTAAATTGATCAAGAGTGAAAGCAAGATAAAAAAAAATTCAAAACAATGCTGTTCTTTTGAATCTTCTATTCATCAAAGAATCCTGAAAAAAGTATCTCGGTTTCAACAAAAAGATGAAGCAGCACAACTGTTTTCAAGTTTGATAATAATAAGAAATGTTTCTTGAGCAAATCATCATATTAGAATGATTTCTGAAGGATCATGTGACACTGAAGACTAGAGTAATGATGCTGAAAATTCAGCTTTCCCATCACATGAACATATTAGAGAAAACAGCTCTTTTTAATTCTAATATTCTTCCACAATATTACAGTTTTTTCTGTATTTTAGATCAAATTAATGCATCCTTGGTGAGCATAAGAGACTTCTTTAAAAAAACATTTTTTTAAAAATCATACCAACCCCAAACTTTTGAATGTTGAACTGTAAATCATCTGTTATCCAACGAACGTTGGTATAAACCTTTATCCATGAATACATCCAGTGATTAGCTGTCAAGTACACTCGATTTTAATAAAGCATTGAGGCAATTTTAATTACTCTCATGTGACTGTTAACACTCAGATTTGTGAAAACAAATTTTTATGGCTAAACTATCCATTTTACAAGCTATCCCAAGACGTCAACCAACTGACGCTTTTGACCATACGTCAACATCCGACGTTTTAGGGTACCCTTTAACGTCAGTTAGATGATGCTATCTAATCCTAACCCTACCCCAGAGCTAAACCTTCCCGCGTCATCTAACTGACGCTTAAGGTAAAGCATCAGTTGGATGACGCCCCAGGATCGTCTTCTAACTGACGTTAAAGGGTACCCTAAAACGTCGGATGTTGACGTATGGTCAAAAGCGTTAGTTAGTTGACGTCTTGGGATGAGACTGTGTTAGTTTGAGAGAGCGTGGTATGAATCAAATGAATCATTCATGGTTTAGCTGATGAGTGATCTAAAAATGATCATCTCAAAGGATTCTTCAATGCTCAACAGTATGTGCACTTAAGGCCTTAAGGCCATGACACAAAATATGTTTTATGGTCTATGAGGCTGTACATATTTCTTTGTTGTCTGCGGCTGCCATTAGATGATTATTTCTTTAATTCTTGTTTGAAATGAGGTCTATGTCCATGTGAAACCTCAATGAGTGATTCGAGACACACTACTGACGATGTGAACCAGAAAAAAACAAACATTTTGTGCTCTAGCAAAGCGATACTTGCCAAACCCAACATATATTCAAGTAGTTTACTGGTTTTTCCACTTTGGATTTGTAACCAACCCCCAGCAGCTGTCAGGCCCCTGTGAAAGGTCCAGACACACACATAAACACACACATGCAAATAAACAGCTCTACTGAACACTGCCTGAGGCAACTGTGACAGACCTACAATGACCATTACTTGAACACACATAAACAGGTACAGCTGTAATTGCAAACAGACTGTCTTATCCAAAATAAGCTAGATTACAAGGGTTGCACAAAATCCAGAATGCAATTAATGAGGGCGAATTGACTTGAATTAGGGGTATTGGAATTGAATTTAGAATCAAAGGTGTCCTGTTTTCACCATTATGGTCTAAAAAACATTAAATGATTCAAAAGAGCTATATTTTTTTTAGCTATATATTAAAACATTGATTATTAATATATATACTAATATACAGTATACTATATATACTAATGTTTTTGGAAAATACTCCATTTGTTATTGTATGATCATATTTTAATTGGTAGTTCATACAGAAAATCAAATGTATTATTAAAAAATACACTTGCACTGTAAAGGCAGTTATATCCATTTCTTTGAATCTGAATTAAATATAAGTTTAAAGCAATTTGATGCTATACAAATGTACGTGCAGTTCTTCATACTGTTTCACATTAGTTCTAATTCAGTTCATATTGATAAACTGAACTGAAATTGAAAAGCCATTCTCAATTTACTTATGAATGGAGCACTATCCTAGTGTTTACATTTTAATAATGAGCTTTAAAAAAGCACAGCACATATTCAGAAACTGTAGGAAGAAAAAAAACCCTTGCTTGTTGGAGCTGTGGCTTAGCGGTTTGTGCACATGCTCTGACAAATATTGATTTCTGGTACTCATATGGGCAAAGTCCCTTTCAAGGAAAGTCTATTAACTCAGCGGCCATATTTGCAACGTCTCCGGCAGTTATTTCGGGCATCCAAAGTCCTATCTATTTGAATGGGGGAATCCTGAAATCTCAAAACCTGCTTAGCAGCAACAAAATCTGACATGAACTGCCCCATAAATGTTGTTTCTTATATCAGCATTAAAAAAGTTTATTTCTCAAGCTAGACCAGCAAATGCGCACATGCAGTCCTAAGCACGAGTCTCAGGTTGGGTTCCGGAGCTTCTAACGACATCTCCAGTGACGCAATGACTGTACTAATTATCGATTGGCTCTTTTATTTTGAAGGTGGGACGTATTCCACCATATTGCAGTTGTAGTTTCTCCCATTCATAACTAATAGGATTGCACCGAGTACACTCTATACGTTTACTAAAGTATCTCTATAGTTTTTGATATGGGTTATTTCAGTGATTCAGATTTCCCGATCTCATTTCACCCTCTCTTTTCATCCATCATTAGAGAGCATCACTAATTAAATACAAAAACCAAACAAACTTAAAAAAGGTGAAATTAGGTAATGCACAATATGTTTACTGCAGTGCTTTACAAGCTAATCCAAGCACTAGTATAGCGATGTGTAATATTACAAAAAAGGAAGAAAAAAAAATCAACTATATTTATTCTTCAAAATCTAGTCTGAAAGACACAAAAGTTGAAGTAAGAGCTGATATGGGTGCATTAGAGCAGCACTAGTCAGATGCCACGTCTGTTGAGAAACTCTTTCAGCGCTAAAGCCTGGCCTCACCTCAGCTAGCTCTCAAGCCCTGTATACTCACTTAATACCCTCCTCTGCTTCCTGCCCCAGCCTCGGCCTCCTGTCATGCATATCAATGCTGTATGAGAGCGAGAACAGAAGGATTGAGGATTGGGCCGAGCACTGAGGCCTACACAACAGTCGGAATCAATCAAGTCTCTAGGATTACTGCTCCACTGAGTTGTGATCAATAGATCCACAGCACTATCTCCCTACCAGGAGATTGACGGGGGTAAATAAGAGTCCATTGGCTGATGCCGCACCTCTTATGTAGCCCCCCCTCTGCTCCGATCTTCCATGAATGCCCACACCAAAAGGGAAGCCTGGGGAGCAGAGGGCAGGTTTTGTAGTAAGTGGGCAGAGCAGAGGTTCCTCTTTGGTCCAGCGCCTTCGCACAATGACCACAGAAGAGAACAATTATTCCTGTTGTGGCTTTAAAATATCTCGACAAGTGAAAGAATGATTGATTGATTGATAGATAGTCGCAGAGACAGAGGGGGAGGAAGCGCAGAGATAAGAAACGTCCCTTTCTGATATCTTGAACTTTAGGACAGAGTGAGTCTTGTGATATGAAAATGACACTGAGATGAACATAGTGGGTTTTTAATGAAAAGCAGGGGGCTTTTTCATGCGTTGGCAGCCGACTCAAATGTCAGAGCTGAGCATACATTAAGCATAGAGCTTACGTCAGTGTGTTTTACTAATAATGACCAGAAGGGGGCACTGCTGTAGTTTTGAATGGGCTTAAAGGGGAGACAACTCAGCAGTCAGGCTGTCATACATTTTGAACACACATACTGTGCCAGGCCAAACACTCCTGTTTACAAATCAATTCCTTACATATGTCAGATCTACAAGAAACATCATACATATATCCTCACATTTCCTAAACTATGTGCAATTCACATGAACATAAACCAGTCTGTGGAGGTCTTAGCTGGTTTGAGGTGGTCTCTTAACCTCAGACCATGTTAGTGACTGCATAGCAACACCCTGGCAACCACACACATCATAGTGACACATTCTGCATGTGTACAACAACATTCTAAAAATAATTACAATGCTCATTTATTGGTCTTAGCTGGTTGTTCAGCTGGCACCCAACCCTGACTAGCGGCTAAGTGTCCAAAACCGCTAAAAAACCTGTAAAGACCAGCCTAACCAGCTTGTCCACAATGAGAGACTAGTTAACCACCTTAGTCTGGTCTATTCTGTATTCCCTTCGTAAGGATTAAGGGTTGCATTTTTTTTCCTCTGCAAAGGGTTAGCCTAATTTGGCTTGTGTCATGCATTTTAATAAAATACCACAGAGTTTGATTGGATGCACATTGTGCTGTTTTTTTTGTCCAGCATGGACTCTGGGTTGTATGTACTTTTGCCCTAGTAGTTTTGTTCCAGGTTCAACAGTATGTCATGACATGTTGTCATCTGCCTAACTTGCCTAGCTTCTACCAAATTTGCACCAAAATTTCACAGAAGATTGGACTTTTATGCCTTTAACATCAACAACATTTCCCCTATCCAGTGCCGGCACTATGGTGGGGCATTCGAGGGCCGTGCCCCCCCTAGCGGTCATTGATGCCCCTCCTACCACAGTTGCTAATACAATGCTAAATCATAAATCAGATGTAGGCTATACAATACCGATGTAGGCTATACAATACCGATGTACAGCAATCTATTTAAATAGTACATTGTGTTTAATTTGTCGTTTAATGAGACCTAATTATGTGTTGGTGCCAAAAATTTTCACGTGAAGAAATAGATATATCCAATCCATCTTTTGTAGGTGCTTTAATGGTCCAGTGGCAGAACTTTAGACAAGCGTAGCAGAGATTCTGGGTTCTAATCCGCACTTGTATAGTTTTTTTTTTTCCTCATTAAAACCGATTATGTTTATCAGTGGTTGTATATCAAGCAGGGACACGTGACATTTGTGTGCATTTTACTTTTGTGATTTCACCGTAACGAATAGAGATTTCTCGGCAACGGATTAAAACGCGCATCCGTGTGAAGACTGTGCGCGGTAGCGCGAGCCACAAGAGAACACTTTATCAGCACCACTGATCGCAGTCAACGAGCACTTTGATCACTTGATTTCAAAAACAACACATTTCAGCACTAGATCGCCTCTTATTTAATAAATGAATGCTCTGCTAGTTAACTGGTGATGTTTTATTTATTTGTATTGGTAGGCTACATTCGTGCCGCGAGATGTTTAAAAGTGGTGGGGACAATATCGAGCCTGGCAAAAAGTGGAGGGGAAATTCGCTAATAATAATAATTAATAATAATAATAAAAGTTGTTTCGTTTTTTTGCGTCAAAATATTTCTCAAACGGCAGTGCCCTCCTGCTGATTACCCAATGCCCCTCCAGTAGATCTGCTCTGGCGTCGACTCTGCCCCTATCTGTCTGCATATGACCTGCGACCACTGTTAGTATCATTGAAATACTATTACATTTGAATAAATATTTTGAAATTATTTTTATTTTTCCATTTTCCATTTTCATTTTAAGTGTGTTTTTGTCATATTTATTCATTTAAAAAAAGTCTATATAGTTTTTTTTTATACACTGTTTAGTTATTTTAGTATAAGTTAAATTAAAAGACAGTGGTAAATGTTGCCGAAATAAAATCAGTTTTAGGTTTCTTATATATTTTATTTAGTTAACATTTATATTAAATGCAAAAAAAAAAAAAAAATTCTGAATAGTTTTAGTTAGCTATAATAACCCTGCCTGCAACCCACTTTTGGGTCACGGCCCAATAGCTGAGAACCACTGGCTTACATAACCAGCAGGCCTTGTACTTATTACAGTGGCGTCATTAAACAAGACACAGCACATCTGGCTAATGCTACAGACGACAAGTAAGAGTAAGTCTAACCTCATGAGAGCCATAACAGCGGCAGATAAAGACTTTAGCAGAGGTACTGACCTCCTGCGCATGGCTTACCTGCGGAACAGCTGCAGTAATGTCCTCAGTCAGGTAATTAGTCTTGCATTAATACACACGCTGATCTTATCTGCTCTATTAGACGACCATACGGCCACAATGATTTATGCTCCTCTGAACTCTCTTATGCTGCCTGCAGTTCATACATAGTTGTATTGGTGGAAGGGGTTATTCAACAGACCCTTGGGGAAGGCTATAAGAGCTCAGCTTTAATACTGAGGCAAACGCATTGCTGACCTTCTGAAATCGGCAGGATCAAATGGCAGTTTAGTGCAGTTTAAATTGGGCTGTGACACTGCCAGGCTTCAAATTAAGACATTTAGTTGGGGGATTCAATAACAATGAACAGCAACTGTTGATTTATTCATTTGTTTGCCTCACACAAGTGCAGAACATCTGCATGATTGCGAATGTGATATTACATTAATAAAGCAGTTTAATTATCAAGAAGTTGTTTAACTTGCCTTTTAAGGCCCGTTCACACCAAGGACGATAACTATAATGATAGCAATAAAGATGAAGCTGTAAAAATCATTCTAAATGTAAAAGAATAGCCGAACAACTAACAGCAACGGCAGAGAAACAAAATAATTGGAATCACTTTCACAAAATTCCAGCTGATGAACAAAATAGTTATCACTATAATTAGTTATTCTTGGTGTGAACGGGTCTTTAAACACAATATTTCCAGTGTTTTTTCTTCTTCTTCGCCAACAAAAAAGGTTCTAAACGAAGCCAAAGTGGAATCAGCTGTGCTTCTCAGAGAAACCCAGTCATGTACTACGTCAGAAAACGTAGCCAGCTGGCTTGTTGCCTTACCGCCTTATCAGGCAATGACTTTGTAGGCAGCATTTGTGCATGAAGATACCTCATGAAACTGTTTTTGGACAAACTTCTGAGGCAGCATAACGATTTAATGATCTATAGCAAAGTAGAGCTAGCTTTGGTGATAACTATGCAAATATTGAATTACTACAATATTAACAAAATGTCTTGCAAAAAAATTGGTCAAAAACATACATTAAGGCCTACATATAAACTGACTAGCAACCACAACTTTCTGACGCCATCTTTATTTTTAAGCTCAACTGTCACAGAATGGAAAGCACAGGATTTGGGGATATCAAAGGGAGCGAAGGATACATCTGCTGCCTTCAAAAATCTATAAGATCAAGGGATCTCAGGAGCTAACATTGCATTAGGACGTGCCTTGATGCCTTGAATGCATACTGCGAAGGCAGAATTTGTCATCTTTCGGACGCAGCCAAGGTGTTTAGTTCCTAAATTAATCTGGGGTTTTCAATGAATCGGTTATGTGAATGATTCACTGAATCACTGATTCACCCCCATAGTCACTTGTTGCCACCTTCTTTTTTGTCACCTTTTTTCCCCTGGTAATTTTTCTGTTTGTGTTCTTTGTTTTGAGCTAAGTGGTCAATTTGTGGCGTTTACATGCATATTCGCCATACTTCAACAAACTTGAACCTTCATACGCAGCTGTGGTGTCCTTTGATTTTATGCGTATGAAATGAAGTCAATGGATCACAAAGTCTAGTGTGACATTGAGGTTTGACATTCTATCTGAAAGACAAACACTAACAAGGAGAGTGATACAAACAGTGAGAAGTCATAGTGCTTTTGGACAGCACCTCAATAAGCACAATTCCCAACTGTATAGTATGTGAAAAGAGTAGTAAGTCCAAATTCACAGTATTTATAAAACAATAGACAAAAATTCATATTACTACTTCCGGCAAGATTCTGAAGTGCACATTCAATGGACACTTTGCTATCCTATGAGGCCACGGGAGAGGAATTGTGAATGGTCGAAAAGTGACGCAACTGACGCTCTTGGTCACATAACAATGACAACATGACGGATGTAGTGCAGTATCCGATTTCATACTATGTAGAACATACTTTAACATACGGGTCATGAACTAATTACTTGTAAGTACCTACTCAGAGAGTTTACGACTTTGAACACAGATTTTGAAGTCTGGCGCTTGACCAATCAAATTTGAGGGCTGATTAATTGTTTTATAATCCATAATATGGCTAATTTACATATGGAGGCGTGTTTGTGCTAAAAAAGTATGATAATGGCTTAATTTACATAAATTGACTGCACCATTTAGCACCTGGCTAAATTGGATTGCTGGTTTCGTCAGTTTTCGGTACAGAAATACTGTCTTTTCAAAAAAAAGTTTTAAAGAGAAAGAAACAAAATAAGACAAGTCTTGAAAAGACTCTGTAAGAAAAAGGAAGCCACTGATCGCTAGCAGAAAAATATATGACAGCCAAAGAGTCGCGCACACGCTAGCACAAAGGTTTGAATAATGGCAGAATGACAGGCGGAAGAAAAAGGTGTGATTTAATGCAATTCAATGGTTGTTTTATATTGGATTAATGTAGTCTGCGCCTTTAAAGGCTGATTCCACTCATTACGCTCCTCAGGTTATAAGATTGTTCGTTCTTTGAAAGTCTTGTTATGTTTTGATGAAGCACAAGCTTTCTTTAGCCTTGGGTTGCAAGCTTGTTTTCTGAGAGCTTTCCTCTAAAAGGTCTCAAAGAAATTGAATTCTCCTTCAAACATCCCACCTAAACCTTTGGAGAAACTGCTCTTCAGAGTAATGCAGTAATACCAATCAACCTGTTTGTTTTTTTATTTGAAGTATACTTGTATGGAATAAAAATATAATATTATAAAGATGAACCGTGGCAGGCCTTCACTCACGTCATTGGACCCCACAGTCTGAAACCAGAGTCTTTTCATCTCATGCTATTATTGACTAAACTGAAGATCAACCTGTAGGCCAACTGGTACCCCAAATGTCTCCCACCCATAACATTCTTCACCTCTGATGTGCACATGTTTGTCTTTCATTAGCTTTCATCTCTCTTTTTATTGAACTTAACCACCGGCATGAATGCGTCTGGCTTTGATGTGATGCTCATCCCAGTAATAATCTATATTTACCCCACTGCTCATCTCCAAGCTAACAAACATTAGCCGTGTTGTTTTTTGATTAGCACGGGCTGAAGTCAGTGGTGTAAATCTGAAATGTCTGCCTTGACTGCTTTATCCGAAACTGGTGGACTTAAAATGTCAGCCAACGACGCTAAATATTAATGGGTTAGTTCACCCAAAAATTACAATTCTGTGATTACTTACTCACTCTGTTGTCGTTCCAAACCCGTAATACTTTCATTCATTTTCGGAATGCGCTTTCACAATGCAAACAAAGCACTCGCGTTGCTTCATACAATTGAGGTTAATCCACTGGAGGCTTGAAATTGGTAGTTGCGTAGCTGTCAATGGAGGGACTGAGAGCTCTCATATTTCATTAAAACGATCTTCATTTGAGTTCCGAAGATGAACGAAAGTCTTAAATAATTACTTGCGAGTAAATAAAGACAGAATTTTCATTTTTGGGTGAACTAGCCCTTTAATGATCGTGTTCGAAAATAACGTACCACCTACACTAAACCTAACCGATAGTGTTAACAAAAGCAAACAAGAGGCAAATCAACATTTTCTGAAGCATCCATTCCATTTGCGCTTGCTTCTATAAGTCTTAAACTCATTTATCATGAATCGTGTTTCACAGGACTCGTAAACCTGCTCCGACACACTTACCTGTTATAATTTGCACACCTTTGAATAGCTTGAATAGATTCTAGTCAGAATGTGAGTCTGATACTGCTCCATTGGGCTGTGATTATGTGTTTCAACCGAACCAGGAAAGAAAATGTCTCTGGACTCAATTGGATCGACAAATGCCTTGATCGCGGTTCTCTGTTCCTCTTTTAAAATGAATGCGCTGTCTACATCTTCTATAACAGACGCGATGGCTGAATCTACACACCTAAATTCGCCATCCATTCATTGTTGTTAACGAATTCATCCCAAGCGCTATTTGGTGACGTGGATGATTACGTTACGGTAGCTCATCTGTCAATCATCGTATAAAACCCGCCCTGACAATTTGATTGGTCCGAACAGCTTTGGTTCGGGCATATTTGCTTCATAACGGATCAAGTCCAGACCGAACTTCCCATCCTCAAATGTTGTGGGCTAAGTTCAGCTGGCATCCAGGCTTAGCCTCTGCCCCTTTAATAGTGAAAGCGAAAGTGCCCTTTTCGGACGTATCATGATTTCTACCAAGGGGATTGCACATTGCGGAACGCAAATCCCCAATTTTTTTTTTTTAAAAAGCAATCTTTACCATGGGGAACCATACCTCGCCCCCCGTGAGGTATGTATGCCACTGATTTGAAGGACACTTAAAGCAACCAATCACGCTTGTGTTTACACTTCACAGTTTGTGTTTAAGAACAGATACATTTATAAATTATCATATAATAATAACTACGAACTAAATTGACATTGAAAGACAAAAAGATAAGCCATGCATTATTCTAGGCCCATGTGCTTTGAAAGAAAGCTGAAGATGTATTGTTCTCCACTGCTTAGAGCTGGTCTGATATGCTGACAGGAGATGGAATGATCAGGGACTCTCTCCGTGATCCCGAACCATGGTGTTGAGGGGTTTGCATTCCAAGAGGATTTGTGTCGGGCTATCGCTGATGGAGAACACTCTCTAAATGGAAGAGATGTCTATTACTTCACAATATCGTATGAAGAGCACAATCAATTCACAGCTGTGTGCTTAATTACCAATGCAGAATTTTTTAATTATTTATTATGGAGACTTGCATGAATAATGTGACATGTCTTATATAATCGTATGCGATATATTTGAATGTATGTGAATGCAATGGATAGGATTTGCAATGGATATTATGAATATTACATTCCTCACACTTGATTTAAATTTTTCACTGAAGAAGTCTTCTCTGAATGCCAGGGAACCCAGGCAATGATTAAACTCATTCCCAGCTAATTCCAAATAGAATGAAGAGTTGACAAACTGTGACATCATAGCTCATGCACAAAGACAAACAATTTTTCTGTGAACCTCACCAAAAGCAGTTGTGAACAAAGGCTCAGCACAGGGCCCCAAATTCTTCAAAGTGGCCTACAGAGCTAATTGTTTTCTTTTGTCTTTTAAAATAACAAAAAAGGACAAAGAAGAAAAATCACAGCAATAATGTGATTAATATTTTTTAGCCCACAGTGAGAACAGAAGTCTAATGTTAAAATGAACAACTAGTTATGTAAATGAGTGGCTATGAAGGGGTCTTATTTGAAGTTGGAACGTTTGTTGTGGGCTCCCACTGTACTCTCTGCTTTCTCATCACAGCGAGGGACCTTTTAGGCATTTCAGTAGGGAATTAATCTGAATTATTCATCTCGCTGATCCACAAATGATGTTGCCTCCAGTCTCTTTTGGGCCTCTTGTTTTGTGGTACACAGCACCCTTATCTGTTAGAAGACACAAAATGTATTCTGATTTAATAAAACACACACACATATATATATAACAATATCACCGATAGAGTGTGGGTTCCTTGCCACTGTCTCCTTTTGGCTTGCTTAGTTGTGGACACTTAATATTCTGCAATATTATTGATTTGACTGCACTGACATTATTGGAACGAGAACTGAGCTGAGCTGGAAAATGACATCAGTTTTCTACTACAGAGCTGCTTAATATCTGAACTGAGATTTTCATATTTGATAATGTTTACACAGTTATTGAACAAAACTGAATCAACTCTGAACTGACTCCAGGTGAACAATGACACTCTTCTCTTTTTAGAGCTGCTATACAGCAGAATTGCACTCTGTTTGCATCATTGAATCATTATTTTTGTTGTGTATCCCTGTAAAGCTGCTTTGAAACATCTATATTTTATAAAGCACTATATAAATAAAGGTGACATGACAATATCATTTAACAGTCAGTAGTAAACGTATGATGTTTAAAAGTCAGTTGCAAGGCAAACCAGGCAGATCAGAAGGCAAAGAGACTGCAAAAAAAATAAAAATAAATAATTTTAAAGACATTCTCAAACACATATCTTCCATGTTAATCTGAGTTTCCCCCCTAATTATACCACTTCTATTTCTGTGGAGTTTTGCTGGTACACCTGCTCTACTGTTCAACTTTATTGTTTCAATAGTAATCATCAAATATGTTGTGATATGTTGCAATTTCATTTCACAGTAACATCCTGCCCTGATATGCCTGTCAACACCGAACGTGAAACTGCAGCACAATGTAACAAAGCCAGGAGATGCAATGTTTAATGTACTGGTTTGTGAAAATAAGCTTTGGACCAATGAGATTTCATTGTCTGCAGAGTCTAACGGCAAAGAAATAGAATTTAAGCGTCCATCAATAATGTTCTGTTGCTTGTTACGATGATTTAAACTAAAAACTCAAATTAGCATGTTTTCCACATCTCGCCTGGTTGCGACTTGAAATGCTGTGTTCAAGACTAATTTATTTGGATTTAATTGGCTCACAACAGATTTATCTTTCTACAATAAAAGATCACTGTAAGCCAAAATAATCCCAATAATAATACATAACAGCATAACGGAGGAAGTATCTATGAAAACTGTAGGGTTTTTTATCAACTCAGTTGTTTTAATCAAACACTTGAATATGTAAAACTGAATGGGGGAAAGATCAAAGAGAAAGGCCATAGGGCACTCATATGTAGTGGTGCGAGGAGTCTTCCTGGTACATTAATTAATTATTGAACCACAAAATATCCTCCAATGTGACTTGTAAAGGGAACCATGTGCTGGAGGAACATTTCTGGGAAAGATGTATGTCGGTTTGGCACATATATGGTGTGCATGTGTTAAATGATTTAAAGGAAATCCCAGAGAAAATAGTATGTGTGCCACTTCTCTCTGTTTTTAGGATGGAGGGAAACCAATGAATGTCTTGTGTTTCAGCAAGGAAGATCGTCGTTTAAAGAGACATAATGTACCTTAACCCACCACAGAGAGGGGAGAGGGGCTATAGGCCTGATAAATCCATGTCAGCAGGGCCAAAATTATCTATCACCTTATTCAAACAAACTATCTGTTCACTGACACTCTCGGGCAGATGTTGTGTGTGTAAGTAGTGTCAGCACAGCTCCCCCAACCTTCATCACTCTTGTCTTATCTAGTCTTTCTGTCTTCTCATTGCATGTGGAATAGTCAAAATATCTCATTGCCTGACACAAGTAGACTCACAATCATGGAAAGAATCTGGAAAGAAGAGATTTGGACAGAAGAACAAGATGAAAAAGTTAGAATTGGTGGAGAATGTAGACATTGAAGATTAGGAAAGAAAAGAAATAGGTTGAAAAACCACTAAACGGATCTCTTTACTATCTCAATTGTTTCTCCAAGACAGCAATTAGATTTTGTGAAGAAAATGACCACAGAAAACAATTCCATCTTGTGCCTCAGGTTGTGCATACAAACAAAAAATGCTTTGACAATTATGTACTTACAATGGAACTCTAGCTAGAATTGTCGTTGTGTTTACTGAACTGAAATACAACTGCAAATTATTTATGGTAACTTAAAGCATGACACAGAGAATGAAACGAGTGGAACACAAACAGCCAGAAAAGTCCGCTCACAACGGTTTACAAAAATAAAGTTTTCTTATCTTATCTTATCAACAGTTTGACGTTAGCATGTTGCTAAGCTAACAGCACAGTACTCTAATAAGCTTAAAAATACATAAATATTGGGTAAAATATTAAACTACTTTTTCATCAATTTTTTTTAGTATTGACTAATTAGTTTTAATTTTAGTATTGATTTATTTTTCACGCTAAGGTTGGCAACAGGCCAAATGAGCATTGAGGTATTTCGTTATTTACCTAAACCATTTGCAAAAATACCATTTGCAAAAATACCAAAGACTGCAATCAAAAGAGATTTCAATATGACCTCAGAAAACTCGTTCAAGACCAAATGATCTGAACTTTAATGTCCACATTCATTTTAGCTTTGTTCCCTGTTGAAAAACAAACAAACAAACAAACAAACAAACAAACAAACAAACAAACACACAAAACAAAAACAACAACAACAAAAACAACAACAACAACAATAACAACAACAAAATAAAACCAACCTAAGCTGGTTGACTGATCTTAGCTGGTTTTCCAACCTGGTCATAGCTGGTTTAGCAGGCTGGTTTTAGAGGGGTTTTGGACACTTCTTTAGATGGTCAGGCTGGTCTTAGCTGGGTCAGCTGGGAGACCAGCTACATCCAGCTTAAACCAGCTAAGACCAGTCAATCAGCATAGGAGAGTTTTAGCTGGGGGGGGGGGGGGGGGGGGGGGGGGGGGGGTTGGGGGGGTTAACAATCATCTTAGTTTATCCATTTTAATATCTTAAACCATAATGAGAACCCTACTGACTCTCCTGAGCTGTAAAAGAGCAACCTGTGAGCAATGCTTTTTTCCCTCTTGGACAGGAAGGAGAGTGTGGATGGTGGATGAATACCGGAGGGCAGGACCTGGCAGCTCTTTGGGAAGCTGCCCATTCTACCTCTCTCACATTCCTGGCTTATGGGTTTCAATCAATACTCGCTCCCTGTGGTCACCCAAAGCATGCTGTTTGAAAAGTGAGAGTAGCATGAAATGTCCATTATTAAATTACTGTGATGGACACATTTAGAACACTATTCTATTAAGAAAAGCAAGCTCCTCGATTAAATGATTGAAGCATTAATAACTCAGAGATAATTTGGGGATGTGATCAGAGATACATTTTTTTTATTCCGGTTCTGTGGTGTGTTACACTGTAGAAGTGCATTACTAGGATTGCATTATTGGATGGGTGTTTGGATATGAGGGTAGGTAAGTGAAGTAAGTAGGTAAAAAAAAAGTCATAAAAGTTTTTGAGCAAAGATTTTGCCATTTTTCAATGCAGAAATGCTGGAGAATGTAGGATGGGAAAGAAAACAACATACAGACATGCTGGAAAACATTTTATGTAAAAAAAATAAACTATTACTAAATAAAAAACTGCAGAAATTAACCATATCTGCTGCCCTTTCATAGCAATGTCCCTGGAGTGATTTGACCTAATTCTATACCATAAATTTGTAGTCATATTTTGTTCTCAATTCTCCTTTATGGCAAAGAAAAACAAAGAGCATATGTAGTTTTTTATAGCACTGTCCTTTAGTTTTTCTGGCAGCATACCTCAAGCAAATTTCAATCTCCAAATCAAACGAAGACATCTAGGGAAACGCTCCAGTACGCTACACAGAACAGGTCTATTTCTAGAGCGTAAGTTTGCTTTAGCTCTGGGAAGATGTCTGAAACAGATCTCACTTCTATCTACATTTTCCTATGTGGACGAATATTGCGTTACAGGTGTTCACATCTTTTAAAGCCCTCTTTGCTCACTGTTGGTCTGTATGGCCCTCGGCATCTATTGAGTGCTTCTGTGAAAGACATTTTTAATATAAATTATTTACTCCACAAAGAGGCACCGAGCACCTCCCTTGCTCCTAATTTTACAGATGGCCAGGCAGAGTTACAAGAAGTAACCCCTGGTCATGTTTTGCAGAGGGAATTGCTATCCTGGCACTCCTCTAATTTACATTGCCATAGTACAAAACATGTTATGATGTGTGCAGAAAACAACTATCCAGGACCAAGGCAGCGGAGGTGATTATTGGTATCCGTCTGTCCCACTCTTTTATTAACCAGTGCTTTCCTTCCCTACCTCAGGCATGATGCAGGTGTGAGAGAAAACAATCTACATTTGATTGGTTGTTTCATTGTCTGTTCAACTGACCCATAAACTTGGACAGTGTTGCATATCTCTGTGAGAGGGTTTGCATGTACTGATGCTGAAAATGCTGATAACAATTAAAAATAAGCTCATTATGCTGAAAAAAGTCATATTTACATAAAATTGCCTGTTTTTTTACTTTGAAATGTAAATTGATATGTGCATGCTTAGAATGCAGATAAATGTAGAAATGTCTGAAAATGTTGATTGGGTATTAAATCCAATGAAAAAGCACAGGCAAAAAAATTTTCTTTTATCTTTTTTTTGGTCAACTATAATGAAGATGAGATAAAATATTAAAAACTGTTGACAAAAATATGTGGTTATACTTTATTTTTAAGGTTTGTTACAGTGTAATTAGACGTTTAGGTACGGAGTAATACTAATCAACTACATGTACTTAATATAGGGTTACGGTTTGGTTGGGTTAGCTGCAAAAAAATTAATTATGCTGATGTTACAGTTATTTAAATGGTAACTACATGCAACGTGTAACAAGGACATACAAATAAATTACAGTATTAACAAATATGGACATCTGTTTAAAATCTGCCCAAAAATCCCAAGCTTGATAAAAAACACAAAACAAACAGGATTAATAATTCCAAGAATTTACCAAACAAACCGTATGACAACAAACAAACCTAGACAAGACGAGAGGTAAACTAAGGGGTGTTCTTGTCCAAGACGGAAAATATCAAAATAAAACATTCGAGAACACACCAAAACATCCCTAGATCCCTTACACACAGCAGTTAGTTTGACTGAAGAATCAGCAGAATGTGTTTGTTTAAGATCATGTTCCCTTTCAGTCGTTCACGTTCGACGTAGTCGACGTTGACTCAATGGGATCACGCTTAGGGAGCCTGTCATCTTCGAGTACTGTTAAAACAAGCCAATGCACATTGGCGTGCGAGATTTGCATCTCACACTCCGCCCCGCAGCGGATATAAATATGGAAGTGGATGCATGCACCAGTTGTCTTTTGTTTCGGAGCCGATCGGTGTCGATGTCTCTGAAGAATGTTGAAGTTTTCAACGAGCGAGTGTGTCGGTGTTCTTCTGGAAGACTCTCCCAATGCTGGTAGTGCTACAGCGCAAGTGCAGCGGTGATCGCGAGCTTCTGAGCTCTCAACTTCTGTTTTAACAGTATAATTTCTGTGTGTTTGTTGATGGTTGGTTAGAGGGCAAAGAAGTGAGTGGTTCACTGTTTCAGTTCACTGTTCAGTGTTGCCGCGGTCATTGTCACGGCACTGGTGATGGGTCCCATTTTCTGAAAGAGCACATGGGTGTGTTTGCGTCTTTTTCAAGATATCATTCCATCTGAGCGTTTTTGGATGCAGTCGTTCCCTGTCCCCCTCTGATGGTTGCATCATGTGTTTGACCAAAATATATACACTGAACAAAATTGTAAACGCAACACTTTTGTTTTGTCCCCATTTTTCATGAGCTGAACTCAAAGATCTAAGACTTTTTCTATGAACACAAAAGGCCTATTTCTCTCAAATATTGTTCACAAATCTGTCTTAGTGAGCACTTCTCCTTTGCCGAGATAATCCATCCACCTCACAGGTGTGGCATATCAAGATAGTGATTAGACAGCATGATTACCGCCGCTCCTGCTCTTGCTGGGCATCTGCAGCAGTCTCCACCCAGGCCTCAGTGTGGAACCAGCCGCAGGCAGGCCGCCCAGACTGTGTCAGACGCTGCCAATCCAGGTGGCAAGCATAAGGCCAAACATCCCTGACACAGGCCACCCAGGGATGGGGAAGCAAGCTCTTCAGATGGTTACTGTTCCGCCGCAAGCTCCCCGAAGTCCAGCGGTACCCGACTCAAAAGAAAGAGCAAATTCTTCTGTTCCTGGGTCCCAAAGGGGCCAGACTGGCGGTGTGCGACCTTGTAAAGCCTTGCACCCGTCAGCCCCCTCTTGTATCGCCAGCTGGCAGCTGGGTGTTGTTCGACGACCCAGTCACGCCTTCTCACGCACCCCCTGCCATCACGTGGTGACAGGTAAGTATTGTGCACCACACTCAGACCCCGCTTCGGGCCGCCTTCCGAGCCGGGTCCCTGTCCTCCACCTCGCTGCCCCACTCCTGGTACGTCTCTGGTACCTCTGGTTCCCTGGTCCGGTTCGTAGAAGCCTAAGATGCTTCCCAACCTGTCCAGCTGGCTCCTCCGTACCAGCAGACTTGACTTGCGATCAATATCGCTCGACGTCTGCCCAAGTTCAGTGCTATTTGCTACCTCGGTGTTGAGCAAATGTGCTCCCGTCATGCGTGCGGACATCGCATTCCTACTGGCGAAGGACGCGATGGAGCCCAGCCAATATGAAGGCCTGCTTCTATAGCCCGTACTTCATTGTACCCAAGATAGGTGGTGGGTTACGGCCATCTTGGACCTGTGACTCTTGTAACGGGCCCTTTTCTAAAGCCTCCGTTCAAGTTGCTAACACAGAGGCGCATTTTCGAGTGCTCCGTCCCCATGGTTGGTCTGCAGAGTTTGACCTGAAGGACATTTACTTCAGATCTTTATCCTTCCGCACCACAGGCCATGTCTGTGTTCTTGCGTTCGAAGATTCGAAGTATCAGTACAAAGTCCTACCCCTCGAGTGCTCCATAGCCAGTTGGGTCTTCAGGTCAACTGGGAAACAGTAAACTCGCTAACAGGCTAAGGATCTCTTTTCTGGTATGGAGATGGACTCGGTCCAACACGTCTCTTAAGAAGAGCGTGTCCGGTCGGTGCTTTACAGAAGTGAGAAATGGTTCCACTGAAACTTTTCAGAGGCTCCTGGGGCATATGGCAGACGCAGCCGCACGGCTTCCTCCATGTGAAGACCGCTTCAGCACTGGCTTTATGGCCGAATCCCGAGGTGGCTGTGGCAGAGCGGCATGCTCCGTGTGACAATCACCCTGGCCTGCCGCCAAACCCTCAGCCCGTGATCAGATCTTTTTGTTTCTCCGTGCCAACAGCTCCTAGAACAAATGTCCACCAACACCGGCTGAGGGGCCAATGTGCATTGGCTCATTTTAACAGTACTCGAAGATGACGGGCTCCCTAAGCGTGATCCCATTCAGTTGACGTCGACTACGTCTCCGTTCCCTCCTTCAGGGAACGAGGGTTGCATACGCAACCAAGACGTTATGAGAAACCCTAGAGACTTGGTCCGACGAACTGCAAAAAAGTTTTGTGCTGTTCAGCGAATTAAAAGGTTGGGTTGATCTGAGATTTAGATAAAATTATTATGGAAATACATTCTATATGCACAATAACTATGCTATTCTGAGAAACTAAGATGCCATTTACACTTGTTATAAACCAATCAGAAGTGGACATAACTACATACAAAATGTTTTGTGATCAAATTACTAACACCAAATTGGAAGGTAGTCAGAAACAAACCTTTCAATCAACCACTGTGCTAAAACAAGAATTTTAAATTAAACCTTAAAAAGTTAGTTCACACAAAATTGAAAAAAAAAAATGTCATCAATTACTTACATCCGTAAGACTTTCGTTCATCTTCAAAACACAATTGAAGATTTTTTGACACTTCAAAAAGTTCATAAAGAGATTGTAAAACTAATCCATAAGAATCGAGCGGATTAGTCAAAATTTTCTGAAGAGACTTGATCAGATTATATGATGAATAGATTGAATCTAAGCTTTTATTCGTAAACATTGATCAGCAAACATAAACAGAAGCTCAACTGTACCTGCTTAATGCGTAATAACAAACCTCCTTGGTTGATGCACAAGCTCAAACGTGCTGCCTAACACACGAGAATGAACCTCATTGGTTATGCTGAAGCTCAAACATGCATAACATGAGAATAAACATCATTGTTTCATGCAGAAGCTCCAACGTGCTGCGTAACACGAAAATGAACCTCATTGGTTCTCGCACGTCAAGCAAAAAGCTTTTGTGTTATGATCTGATATTTGTAAAACACAATATTGGTTACTCCACTACATTTTCGCTCAAATTGACCTTTGTTTTTGCAAATTGCTTTCTGTTTGTTTGCAAGTCGAGTTTTCCTTTGCAAAGCAGATCGAGTTTGTTTGCGAGTCGATTTTTCCTTTGCAAAGCAGATCGAGTTTGTTTGCGAGTCGATTTTTCCTTTGCAAAGCAGATCGAGTTTGTTTGCAAAATGCTGGATTTGTTTGTTTAATTTTGGCACATAATTCGCTCCATAAAGAAAACCTCGAGGTGTTTATTACAAATAAAGTAAGATAGTAACTTTTTTTCTCAGCTGTAGGCAAAGGCAAGCACGTTTCAAATCAGTGCTTCTCCCGGGAGACTAGCACTAAATTAATCCCCTATTTTAGCGCCATCTACTGTTTTAGAAGAGGAAGATACTCATCTGCATTTGTGAGAAAATCTGCCTGGACACATTTGTGAGAAAATCGAGCCGAGAGATCTTACAATCATAACAGACAGATATGCATTTGTATGCACTAGATTTGGTATTGGTTCAAAGGTTACATGCAATTTGTAGGATGGTTTGTATTTGTTTGTGAAATATTTTCAAGGATCATTTATTTATATTTGTAAAACACAATATTGGTTACTCCACTCCATTTTCGCTCAAATTGAACTTTGTTTTTGCAAATTGCTTTCTGTTTGTTTGCGAGTTGAGTTTTCCTTTGCAAAGCAGATCGAGTTTGTTTGCGAGTCGATTTTTCCTTTACAAAGAAGATCGAGTTTGTTTGCAAAATGCTGGATTTGTTTGTTTAATTTTGGCACATAATTCGCTCCATACTAATACAGCTCATTATCTTCCAGAAACACAAAATTGGATCAGTTAACCTCAAAATTTTTTCGACTGACTAAATCTCACAAATGTTGATATTCAGATGAAAAAGTAGCATAGCCATTTATCTAAAGGGTTGAGATGAGATATTGTGCCTTCTATAGTCAAGAAAAAAAATGAAGGTGGGGCCCTGGCGGTAGTGATGCGTGGGTCGGCTTTTTTTCCAACCCACAGGTCCCGCTTTTCTGAATTATTTGGCCCGCCCCAGCCCGCACCGCACCACTGTATCTATTTTTACAACCCGCCCTGCCACGCACCCGCACCCGTGACCGTTAAATAGACATACTAGGCATTGTAATGTAAATGAAAACAGCCTTTATTTCAGCCTGAAAGTGCTTGGAAATATCGCCCTGTAAACTGGCAACAAGAGACGATTATGAATATGAACTATAAATCAGGTCATATTAATAAGATACTAATAAACATTTGCAACATTTACAAAGCAGCGTTTGTATTCATCTAATAGGCTAAACCATTTTTATTTCTTAGACCCCCCACAAATATGTCTTGACATTCTGGAAGTGCCCGTTTTGTGGCGCTACTGTTTGTATATTTTACACACGAGTTGCACTTCCGGTAGCCGATACATACTACTGTTGTCTCCTGCTGCAACTATTTCTGAGAACAGCGCCCAAACATTAGATTTAGCAGCCTAACTTTATTTTTCTTTTCAATTTAATCAGGTAAATTCCCGACCTCAATTTCTCCCGCACCTCGTCTTCCATCTTCACTTTATTTCTCCGTTGTTGTTGTTGTCGTGGCTTGCGGCGGGAGCTGCGGAGCTGCTTGGCGCGCCGCTTTCGTGACGTGTCACGTGACGCCAAAGGTTTGGGGACCTCACGCAAGTTAAGTTGCTACGACATTCGTATTGTAACCTTATCAAATAACCGTAATAAAATACGAAAATAGATATTCCCAAATATTTAATTTAGGCTGGAAATTGCAAGCAACATACATGGAAAAAACAAAACAATAATAATGACCCCCCCCAACCCGCCCCGTAAATAAAGTGACAATTTCTTTACTCGGGGTCCGCGGGTTACGAGTTGGCCCGCGCATCACTACCTGGCGGGCACCTTACCCCAATCTACTCTCTATTTATTTTTATTGCGTCATCCCTTTTGTGTCACTTGTATTGAAGTCCATTGTGCACACTTCTGTGCTTTACACAAGGACTGTAAGTATGACGTTTAGAGTTGTTTCCTTTGTAGAGGATTCCAAATCTGTAACTTGAGATGTTCCATGTTGGTTAGGAAGCTGGAATCTACCTATTTAGGCAGTGAGGCAGTTTACTAGATTTTGTAACAGGGCTATGTCAGGTACATAGAAACTGAATCTGAGTTCCTTTTTCATATCTCGCCAGCAGCTGTTTGTGAGGTGATGTAAACCACGCAACACCTCTACAATCTCCATCCTTTGTTCTGCTTCCTCCCAAAAGCTTCTGCTAGATAAACAAGCTCTGTAGACAAACATAACACCCCAGAGTAGATTAGATAGCAGCGCTTTAAGCAGGTACACATGGAACCATCCAAAACTGGAGAAACTATGTTGAGAGGAGCTAGTTCAGGATTGAAAAATGTCTGGACTCCTTCCAGGCTGCGAAAGAGTGTTGAGCGAGATTTGGAACGGTGTTGGCGCCCTCCAAGCTTGATGGATGTGTGGCTCTTCCTTACAGAACGGAGAGAGCATCAGACAGCTGTACAATTGTCTCAGGACATCCGAGAAGAGAAGAAAAGCCTGCCAGAGTCATCAGAGGATTCCTCTGTCCATGCTACACATGTCTCATCCAATTCTCTTCCTGAGCCTCTGTACTTTCGTCCACAGGAATCCAGCTGAAGTCTCACTTGAAATGCACACACTCACATTGGCCGCTGCAATCCGTTTGAATGATAAGGCTTTCCTAGACCATGACGGAAGGGAGGGGAAGATGCTTTGAGAGCTAGAACTTTCCAGAATGATCTCCTGATAGTGATGTGGTTCGCTTTATGGTTCAATCTTATAGTAATACCAGGGAAAGTAAACGATCCACGGAGGAAATCTCATTGAGAAGCGCTATGCGTTATGGTTTTCCTCCAGAAACATGGGCGGTTAAGCCCTTGATGAGGAACACAAGAAGGACATTTTTAAATTATATTTTTTAGATTTTATTGGGAGAACATTTTCAGATACGAGCCTCTAATTTTTAACAGCAGGAATTAGATGGATGTATTATGCCAAGCTTATATCGGAATAGGAAGAATGGCACTATGCAGTGAAGCAAAAACGTAAACCTTACAAGAGAAGTAATAACGCTTTAACTGTATACAGACCCCTGCATTATTTATGGACTAAACTTTCAGCTGCCACACACCAAAGTGTTCTCAATAATTTATCCCCATGGAGACACATGTCAACTTGTGCAGTTGGACACCTCATGAATTTCAAATAAATCATGCAAAACAAAAAAGAGACATTATTAACGCTGCTTAAAAAACTGCTGTGCTAAAATATTTGTAGATTACTAACAGGGTTTGCTCTCATGCGGCAGGATTGGGATTTGATGATATATTGAGATTAGTTCAAATATATTAATATCATATTATATATTAATAATTTTCAAAAGAGCCCATTTCACAGAGTCTGACACTGTGTGAGATGATGTGTGTTATAATATATATATATATATATATATATATATATATATATATATATATATATATATATATATATATATATATATATACAGTACATATATATATATATATATATATAATGGGTTTTCATGTTTTATAGTGACATTCCATAGAAAATGAATTTTATACTGCACAACTTGTATATTCTATCCCTTAACCCTACTTCTAGACCTACCCATCACAAAAAAAATTCTGCATTTTTACATCACTTAGTATGATTTATAAGCTCTTTCCTCATGGGGACCAACAAATGTCCCCACAAGGACAAGGATTTCAGATGTTACCATTTTGGTGGGACATTTTGCCCCAAAATGTAAGGATGTAAGGTACACACACACACACACACGCGTGCACGCACGCGTTGTTTATGCAAAAAAAAAAAAAATTCTTAGATTACAAAATATTGTGGACTAAGACTAGGGTTTTCAATTTCCAGGAATAATAATAATAATAAATAAAAAAATATGGTGATATACTGTTTCCGTGATATGAAATTATTTATACTGTGATATATTCACACTGTGGTATTTTGGTCACAGCTTCCATCCATATTAGAGACTAAAGGATTGAGTCACAAAGGTCACACCTGTTATGGGAAGACTTATAGTCTCTATGCACAATAAGAGACGTGGATATGAATATGAATTATGCCCAAACCCATCTGAATTATGCATTTAATGTATAATCTAAGTGAGAACAGTGGGTTCCAATGGTCCAGGTCCCTGATATTTCTATGGTGTATATTTCTAATTTTTTTCCTCTCGGCTAAATGTTAGTCTTTGTGAGTGCAATTTAAAATGATTTCTAAAAATCAAATGTTCAAAAAAAAGTCATGCAATTCACTAAATCCTTGAGATATGTATTTCATTTATTTTGTAATTTTGAAATGTGCAGTTTTGTAAAGTGTACGTTTTTTCCCCTTATCCAGTTTTGGGGTTGGTATCGGATAAAAGCACCGAGCAAACCTCAACACCTTTCACTCTGATATTTTTTTCTCTAAAGATTTCTTATAGATTTGTAACAGTGCAGACTCGAAGTTGAGCTATAGGGACTTAAAGAATAATTTTCAGTTCATAGAACAAGGTCAACAAATGTCCTAAACAAAACAAATCACAAGTTCTCCATCGCATGTTTCAATAGATTATGTTCATATTTCCAGATGCATAAACATAAATAAACAATGCAGACAACCTTATGGCTTCTTTATATTTACAGTAATATCCATATTCCATGAATATTTACTAAAACAGTAGATATGTGATTCATTTCATGTTCATCTTGATCAGCGAAAGCAATAAGGCCACAAGGTTGAATCTGAACATGAGGTTGTTTGTGTTAATGCATGTGTATATGCAGGTAGGAGGTTTTATGGTAACCCTTCAAAGTCATTTGCTAATTGAGTTTTAATAAGCATTCTTGCTGCTCCACCATTCTATTTTGGCAAATTTGGATTATTATAAAACTATTTGGCATTAGACCTAAATAAATCATTTATAACATTAAGAATTGGTTAGCTTTTCAGAAGTACAGCTCAAGGTATCAACACCCTGATTCAGAACTGGAGCATAAATCACGTTGACCCTGCCGCTGTCCGGATAAACATATTTACACCGCTGCGACTTTAGAACATGAATGCAAATACATTGCAACTCTAACCTTCTCTCTATGTCTGAGAATTGAAAGTTCTCAGGATAAGCTATGAGATAACGTCCATTTGAAAACTGCACATATAGTAGGGGGAAAATCCTGTCTCTCTCTCTTTCTCTAGAAGGCAAAGCATGAAGCTAGAATAAAATGTTTTGTTTCTGTTGTTGCTTAAAAGCAGAGGCTCTGAACTTTCTTTGGATATATTGCATATTCTGGTATTCAGAAAACAAAATATTCTGGGCCATGACATTTTTGTGAAAATAATCAAAAATGCTGGCGGTAAGTGTGCCAGTTTTAAGTCTCTTAAAAAAAATAAAATAAAATGAATGAGTTAAATATTGAGCAAGCAATCTCAATGGCTACAGGATCAACAAATGCCAATCAGCTTGTGCTATGCGGTAATGATGTGATTGCTTGGAGTTTGCATGTTCTCCCTTTGACAGCATGGGTTTTCCCCACACAGTCCAAAGACATGCAGGTTAGGTGGATTGGATATGTCACGGAAATCCAATGTGTGTGATGAAGCCGACCCAGCAAATGAGTGGAACTAATGCTAGAAATATATATATATATATATATATATGTTTTGGGAGGAGCATAAACATTCAGTCCTGTCAATCATCATTACAAGTGTACTAAGCAGCAGACACCACGTCATCTCATTGACAAATTCTTCCGGAAGCCCTCCTCCTCCCCTTCTCCTCCAGTAAATTATCTCTATCCTCTTATGTGCAATTCCATCATAGGGTTTTTTTAACTCAGAGCTCAAGTCAAGCCTTGGGTTCGAGCCTCCTCCAAGGAAAGCAAGCCAAGTTAGTTTACTATTAACCTTTAAGGCTGAATGGGCAGGTGAACTAGTGAAATATATATATATATATATATCAAAGATGGGTCTAAATGTTAATTTACTATAGGAAAACTATGCTGTTCTCTCTAAAGAATGCTTCTTTAAGTCTATACAATGAATTTAGACAGAGTGCATTGTGACTTGAATTTAAAATGAATTGAATTGTCTTTCTGGCTCCATGTGCAGACATATTTCGATATGGTCTACAGACCAAGCAACATTTTCAGCGCACAAGGACCTCCATTTCCCAAAGTAGATGAAGACGACAAGTGCTGAACCCTAAGCCAAATCCTGCACTGCTGGGTCCATTTAATCTACACATGGAAATGAAGCCGGTGTTACACGGCACACTCCGGAGGAGGTCACTTGAGAACTAATCAGACTGATCCATTTAGCCAGCTCCCGGAGAAGCGTAGCGCATAACACTACGTCAAACGCTCTCCATTCTGTGCTCACTTACCCATGCTCAATTTTTTCAAATGAGGCTGAGGGATCAGACCAGATTCTGCACATGTTTACATAGATGAATTCTGAATGTGTGACGGTACTAAGGTGTCTCGTGTGACAGGGCCGTTTAAACGAGACGGAGAAGAACATTTAACCTCAACCCTGTTTAATGCACGGAATAACTTCGTCTCCCACTATCTGGAAATTTCATACGCTCATAGTCATCTGCTGGGGTCAGATATAATTTTCAATATTTTCCAATACATTAGAGTTAATACTCTGGCAGAGAAGTCTATCTGTGATGTCTTTAAACCAATATTTGTGATTAATCACCCGTCATTAATACTGATCTTATTACAAAATACGAATATATGCCAGATTGGATATGGTAATGGTCAGCTCATTTAATAAAAGAAATGTCAGTATGTGACTGGATAGAGATGACTATCGATTTGATCATATTTCAAATACAGGAATATTGCAGCTGACATTAAATTAGAATAGTCCACTAGCTTCTGCAATTATTCCCCTAGAGCTAAAGGGAAAAAATAATCATTTAATTCATATTTGGCTGTATTCCATAAGTGCAAAAAGATAACAGCACTCACATCCGCCAACAGAAAGTGACTTAAACACATAAATCAGCAAACAAACCAACATTATGTAAAATAGCAACATACATAAAACGTCTCGGTTACGTATGTAACCCTAGTTCCCTGATAGGGAACGAGACGCTGCGTCAAACGCTGCGGGAACGCCACTGCGTTGTGCGTCATGAAGCACGTATGGAATCAGCCCAATGGAGAGATGAAACGTCATAGGCGGGTGACGTCATCGACCAGGAAACTATAAAGCACCCCAAAAACACAAGCGCATTAGCTTTTGATAGGCTTGAAGGAAGCACTAACGGGAGTGCCGGGAGTATGGCGGAGCGACGCAGCGTCTCGTTCACCTATCAGGGAACTAGGGTTACATACGTAACCGAGACGTTCCCTTTCAAGGGAACTTCGAGCTGCGTCAAACACTGCGGGAACGCGAATACCCACGTCGCCATAGGACCAAATGACCGTCATGTGAGAACTAGCGCACAGAGGACGAGAGCACCTGTGCCCCAGGGGTAGAGCTTAAGTCTAGGTCATAGAACTTAATAAAAGTATGCGGTGAAGACCATCCAGCCGCATCACAAACATAACTCAGGGAAACCCCCGACAAAAGAGCTTTTGAAGCAGCCATACTCCTGGTAGAGTGGGCTCGAACAGCCAAAGGTGAAGGCTGACCAGCCGACTCATAAGCAAGTGAGATAGCCTCGACCACCCACTTGCTCATTCTCTGCTTAGACGCAGGACACCCTTTCCTGGGTGGCCCGAAACATACAAAAAGTTGTTCTGATTTCCTCCACAGGGCAGCTCTGTGGACATAAGCGTCTAATGCCCTAACAGGGCAGAGTAAATTAAGTTTCTCCTGGTCCGATGACATAAATGGAGGAGGACAGAAAGCCTGCAGAACCGTAGGTCTAACGACATTAGTAGGGACCTTGGGAACGTAACCTGGTCTAGGATGCAGAAAAGCTTTAACCATGCCAGGCGAGAATTCCAGGCACGAGGGTGAAACTGACAGAGCCTGCAAATCTCCGATTCTTTTTAGTGAGGAGATAGCAAGTAGAAAGATAGTTTTAAAAGTGAGAAACTTCTCGGGAACTTCTTCGATAGGTTCAAAAGGAGCTAGGGAAAGACCTTCTAATACAATGGCCAGATCCCAGGTCGGCACCCTCGTACGAACTGCTGGCCTCAGCCTCAAAGTGCCACCGAGGAAACGGGTTATAAGCGGGTGTCTCCCAAGAGAAACTCCACTGAAAGGGACGTGGTAAGCAGCTAGTGCCGCCACATACACCTTTAGTGTAGAGGGGGATAACCCTGTGGAGAAGCGCTCCTGCAGGAATTCCAGCACTGCACCCACTGGGCAGTTAACTGGGTCCTGCAGGTGTTCTCCACACCAAGAAGTGAAAAGTTTCCACTTCAAGACATAAAGCTTCCTCGTGGATGGAGCTCTGGAGTTAAGAATGGTCTCAACAACCTCGGTTGAGAGACCGGAGTCTATGAGCTGGGCCCCCTCAGAGGCCAAGCCCACAGTTTCCACAATTCTGGGCGGGGGTGAAGTATCGTGCCGCCCGCCTGGGAGAGTAGATCCCTCCTGACCGGGAGCTCCAAAGGAGAACCGTCCAGGAGAAAAATCAGGTCCGCAAACCATACTCGGGCCGGCCAGAACGGGGCTACTAGTAGTAGGCTGACCCCGTCCCGGCGGACTCTCTCCAGAACTCCTGGTAACAGAGCAATCGGGGGAAAGGCGTACAGACGTGACCTCGGCCACAGCTGCACCATAGCGTCCAACCCCAGGGGGGCTGGATGACTGATGGAGAACCACCGATGACAATGTGTGGTCTCCTTGGAAGCGAATAGGTCCACCTCGGCGCGACCGAAACTCAACCAAAGGAGCTCCACCACCTCGGGGTGGAGTCTCCATTCCCCTGGCCTCGGCCCCTGCCTCGACAGGGAGTCTGCTACCACATTCAGATACCCAGGAAGATACATTGCTTTCAGAGATAGTAGCTTCCCTTGGGACCACAGGAGGATCTGACGGGCCAACTTGTAAAGCCGGCGAGACCGCAGGCCCCCCTGATGATTTATATAAGAGACCACCGACGTGTTGTCTGATTGAACTAACACATGATGGCCTCTCAGGTCTGTTAGGAAGTGTTTCAGAGCCTGAAACACAGCCAACATCTCTAGACAATTTATATGCCACGATAGATGATGGTCCTGCCACAGACCTTGGGCTGGGCGACCACTCATGACCGCCCCCCACCCTGTGAGGGAAGCATCCGTCGTTAGCGTTATGCGACGACAAAGAGCCCCCAGCACAGGACCTTTGGATAGAAACCAAGTTTCTCTCCACATGACCAGAGCACGAAGGCAGCGCCGCGTGACTTTGAACGTGCGGAGCGGATTTCCCCTCGGGGAGAATCCCTTGGTCCTGAGCCACCACTGTAGTGGTCTCATGTACAACAGGCCGCAAGGTATAACGTTGGACGCTGCTGGCATCAGACCCAACAGTCTCTGAAACTGTTTCACAGTGGGAAGCTGGCCTAGCTTTACTTGTTTCACAGCTGAGAGAATCGAAGCGATGCGGGTCGGAGAGAGTCGCGCCCGCATCGAGACCGAATCCCAAACGACACCCAGAAAAGTGGTCTTCTGGGAAGGAGATAATACACGTTTCTTTGCGTTCAGCCTCAACCCCAACTTTCTAATGTGAGCGAGGACGACATCTCAATGCCGAACCGCCATCTGCTCCGTCTGAGCTAAAATCAACCAATCGTCGATGTAATTGAGAATACGAATGCCCTGAAGCCTCAGAGGCACTAGTGCTGCATCCATGCATTTCGTGAAAGTGCGGGGTTGATAAAGCTAGGCCAAACGGAAGAACCCTGTACTGGTACGCCTCGCCCCCGAAGGCGAACCTCAGGAACTTCCTGTGTTGTGGAAGGATGGAAATGTGGAAGTATGCGTCCTTTAGATCTATCGTGACAAATCAGTCCTCGGATCTGATTTGAGACACGATCTGCTTGATAGTGAGCATCTTGAATTTTAGCTTCCCTACCGAGCGATTCAATAGGCGCAGGTCTAAAATTGGACGCAACCCCCCATCCTTCTTTGGAACGATGAAGAATCGGCTGTAATAACCTGACTCCAAACTGGGAGGGACCCGTTCTATAGCCTCCTTTTGAAGGAGCGTTTTCACCTCTTGTTCCATTACCAGAGCCTGCTCGGGGCCCACCACTGTGTGCAGAACCCCTCTGAATTTTGGTGGACGACACCTGAATTGGATAGCATAACCCTTTTCTACTGTCTGCAGGACCCAATGAGATATTTTTGGAAGGCTTTTCCACTCTGCCAGAAAATCTACTAAGGGTACCAGTCTCTCGAGACTGGCCTCTGGTGTAACTTGAGCAGCAAACGCACCGCCCTGTAACGGCGTACCGGCAGGGAACAACTGGTTTGACTGCTCTGAGACCCTCCTCAGAGGGAGCGAGCGTCCCTCGGGAAAGCGCTCGCTGGGACCGTCTGCGCCCCGGCATAAAGGCGGGGTTGGCAGAACGAGCCCCTGAGGGCACCGAGGAGGAACGGGCACCGTAAAAAGAGGTGAACACCTTTCCACCTCGGTGGGGACCACCCTCAGTATCCTGAGCGCCTTGGCGTCAGGACTTCTTCTTAGCCGAAGCCTTCTTAGCCAATATAACTGTCCTCAGATCAGTTCTATTGCTAGAAGGCTTCGGCTGAGAGTGTCGCGGCTGAGCCCACTGTCCAGCAGGGGGAGCACGAGACGCGACACTCTGCCTCTGCTGCGCTCTATGTGATGAGCTCGTAGACGGCCGGGGCTGCTCCCGCCCAGCAGCCCCAGGGACGTGAACTTTCAGGGGAAGAAACTTTTTAAAAGCTGCAGTTTGTTTCTTCTCTTCCTGGAATTTGTCGATAACCGAATTAACAGCATCACCAAACAAACCCAGGGGAGAGAGAGGAGCATCTAAAAGAAAAGCCTTTTCTTTCTCTTTTATATTGGTTTGGTTCAACCATAAATGTCTTTCTGCGGCCACCAGAGCTGCCATAGAACGACCCACTAGCTTGGCCGATTCTCTGGTGGCACGCAGGGATAAATCAGCAGCCTGACGCAGTTCGCGAACTACGTCAGTACTGACCTCCTCACTCTCACTCACGTCCCTTAGCAGATCAGCCTGGTATGCCTGCAAGATTGACATTGTATGCAGGCATGACGCAGCCTGACCTGCTGCCGAATACGCTTTACCCACCAAAGCCGAGGTGTTTCTTAAAGGCTTGGTGGGTAATGCCGGTGCCTTAAAAGATGATGCTGCTTCGGGGGAGAGATGGCTCGCAAGCGTCTCTTCCACACGAGGCAAAGCACCATAACCATGAGCCTTAGCTCCCATAATATTAGAATATGTCGAAGTCTGGGGACTAAATATTCTATATGACACCGGTTTTCTCCATGATTTCGACACCTCGGTGTGGAGATCATGGAAAAACGGCAGGCACCGGCGTGGAGGCTGCACACGTGACTGCAAAAATCTCTCATCCAACTTTGATTTTGAAACAGACTCCTGTCTAGTCACTGGCCATTCAATACTGAGTTTCTCAACAGCTCTTGTTAAAACCTCCATAAGCTCATCACTCTCGGGAGTGTGGGGTGGCGAATCCTCCACATCTCCCTCAACACTAACAACATCCAGCTCCTCAGAACTGGATAGCTGCAGTATTGGTGCCTCAGCCCGAGCGGAAGAAACCGCAGCGCGTGCTTCCGAACCCGGGACTGAGGCACTGGATCTCACAGGTGAAGGGAGAGATAAGGCAGAGCCCGTCTCAACCCCCACTGAGAGATCCATCTGCGATCCCCACGATAAGCGCCGCCGCTCTGCCTCGGCAGAAGCGGGACCCGAACCGCGGGGAGCGCGCACCGAACCGCTCTCCTCAAAGAGCGCCCGACGGGAGCGGAGCGTCCTTAACGGCAGACGCTCGCAATGCTCACAGTCAGCCCCCTCGAGAGCTGACTGGGCATGCTGCACTCCCAAACAAACAATGCAAAGATCGTGTGTATCCCCGCCCGTTAGATAACGCGAGCAGGGAGGAACACACTTCTTAAACTGTTGTTCATATCTCTCAATATAAGGATAAATTGTTTGTGTGGTGCAGAGTATGTAAAGACAGACAATATCACACAGGGACAGATTCACATGTAGCGTGACTGAAAGCACAGAAGCTAATGCGCTTGTGTTTTTGGGGTGCTTTATAGTTTCCTGGTCGATGACGTCACCCGCCTATGACGTTTCATCTCTCCATTGGGCTGATTCCATACGTGCTTCATGACGCACAACGCAGGGGCGTTCCCGCAGCGTTTGACGCAGCTCGAAGTTCCCTTGAAAGGGATCTGACAAGAGCATCTATTTCAAAACACTTCATGACATAAACAATCTAAAGATGTAAAGTTTATTTTCACTATTAAACTATTAGTGCTGACTCCTGAACAATAACATTTTCCACAATGAACAGCACAATTACCTTAAAGCAATATAGAAAAATAAATGCTTAAAACATTTAAACCTTTGCCATCCATGGAACATTTTTATTGCAGAAGAGGTTTTTTATAGTGGAAATAGTTATAGTTAGAAATAGTAGAAACAGAAATAGTTATAGAACTTTTATAGTTCTTAAAGTGTACATTAACGGACAGAAACAGGGAGACTGTAGTTCTCAGGAATTATGCCTTTCGGTCTCTCAGAGATAGTTTGCTTCATAAGTCCTTTCTATTTTCTGTTCATACTAGGGGTCCACAAACCCTCCACATAATGTAATGGGTTGGCAGTGTAGCTGAACAAACTCCTGCTGCACCATTACAGCACAATTTCATCATCTGGGGAGAAAATTATGACAGACAGCCATTGCATATTTTATTTCCATTTCATTTCAAATGTCTTTATTTAGTCTGCGCAGGTGAAGTGAAGTCTAACATTTTTGGTGGGCTAAAAATATTGTAAAGCATCAGTAGTACTTTTGGGATAAAAAATAAATAAATTCAGAGTAGGAATTGGCTCTCTTTCAGTTCATGAGACTGAATCTGAATCGAATTGAATTGACCACACGTCCCACAGGATGTTGAATAGGGATGACAGAAAAAAATATTTACTGATTCAATTAAATAAAGTTTAGAGATAAAGCATAAATAATTAGAGCATTCATTTGGACTATAATACAGTATGTCTATTTATTACCTGATATGCACAATGATTTTATTGATATATTTATCTCAATTTAGTATTTACGGATATTACTTTAACCATAAATATAATATAATATAATATAATATAAATTACATTATTATCACAAATTTATAAAGGTGACATTCTAAGCATTACATTTTTCACTACAATTAGGCAATTTAAGTATTTACGCTACATTTAAGCAATACATTTTTCTCCACTGATTAGATATATTTCTTTCGATTTAGTAATTAGTATTATATAATATCATCTATCACGAAATGAGGCCATGTTGTGTGTATGATAAAATGTGTATGAGTAATTCATATGGAAAAATAAATGGATAAATAAATACATATATAAACAGATTATAGGCTTATGGCAATAGAATAAATCATTTTATTCTATTTTAATGATATTTCTGTACAATTACAGTTCTGCATACAGATATCTATTTCAAATTCAGTTTTTAAACAGGTATTTAAAGGCATTCTAAAGTTTTCTAAAGAGTGCATGACCCTGTCTCTCTTTTGCTTTTCTCTTTTCCCCCTGTCATCATATCTGACAAAACATGATACATGAATCACCCGTTTAAGCTCATAGGACAAAGTCCTGTCAAATGGCATGTGAGCTTAGTCTTTCTCAATATTTGGGTGAAATGTATCAGTCTCCAGCGCTTTGTGACATATGATCTAATGTAATAGCTCCATGTCCCTGAGGCACAGATGAATGATGGAGAGATGGAGGCATGACATTCAAAGACTGACAGATTGAGTGGCAGATATTTGAGTATCTGATTATCTGCAGTTTTTTTCCCTCCACACAGCTCAAAGGGTGTCCATACACACGGTGTCATTCTGAATGAGAGCCATTCAATGCTTTCTTCAGTATTTCTCAATGGCATTTTTGTCAGTGATAGGGACATTTCAAAATCATGGAAAATTCTGATTTATACAACAATATCTATGCGCAAATCCACCTTTTGAAATGTTTATCCAACATTTTTTTCTGCCATAACAATGACTTTGAATTATCTTAATTGGGGCTTTTATTAGTAAATATTAATACCTACAATTTGAATATAAAATATAATTACAAACGCAAAATTTTATTGATTGACAGATAAAATACTTTGTCATATCCCAGATTATTATCAAAGACAACTATAAATAAGCCATTTATAGGTTGACTACTTAAAAAAGTGTAAACACTCTCTGGGTCTTAAATCGAATAATTACCTATATAGTTTGCGAAAAACAGGACGCCAGCAGAGTACTATGTCCAAATACATATATTCAAAAAACAGTATGGCAAGAAGTACCAGCATGACCTACTACTTCTGCCGAGTTTCTGAAGTGCGCATTTGATGGACACTTTACTATCCCATGAGGCCATGGGAGAGGATTTATTAATGGCAGTGAAGAGACTCACGCAACTACACTGGTAGGTCATGTGACAGTAACAACATGGCGAATGTAGTACATCTGAATTTCATATACATATTTATACTATATAAAACATACTTTTTTAACGGCGACAAAGTCAGTTCAAATTCAAATACAGTACTCAGACAGTATGCGATTTTGGACGGATCGACTGTGTCTCTGTGGCGCTATTAAAACATTGCAGTGCACTACCAATGACGTGACTTTGTGGCAGGACTAACATTTTGTCTGACCAATGGAAGAGCTTTAAAGGATTCAGTGAGAGGATTATGCCAGTGCATGTACACCTATTCATCTAACATGAACGTAACACATTCATGCTTACCATTCAGTGATGATTGAGTGTTTTGAATGCTAGCATCCCTCATGTGTCACAGTGCGATTATACATGTTATCTATATTCACAGGCTGAGGTGTAATTTGGTCTCTAATCTGCTCATCTTTCCACTTTTTAATGAAGTAGCCACTTCAGTGAGGAGAAACGAATGTCATCAATTTAGAACAATATTCATAATCATTTATTATTCAGATTCATTCATTTCCACAAATTCAGTATTATTCACTGATTAATAAACACTCTCAACCTCTTGTGGTGTCATCAATAAGAAGAGAAACATCTCGAAGTCGCAGTAAGGTTATTACTGCTATAATTTGCACTACTGGAACTAGTTAAAATTCCAATTGAATACATTTTCATTAGCAGGAAATATTATGTGTTCAAACACATTGCTCATCTGACTTAACTGTCATTTTTTTATGATGCAATTTCATTTTAAAAATGAAAGGTGTCTACATATCTCTTATTTTTGCATTCTCATCCATTCATAAATCACAAAGAAACATCCTGCCTATTAGTCTATGTTGGGCCATGACTTTTTTTTTCTTTGCAACACGAGAATCTCGAAGAACATCCTGGACATTTTTTTTTTTTACACGTAAAGTAAGTGAACGAGGACTATGCAAGTTAGGGTAGACAATGATTAAAAAAAAAAAAAAAACACCATAAAACTATAAACAAAGTAGTCAAAATATTATTATATTCCAAGTGTGTTTTATTCCAAGTTTTCAGAAGTCTTAAAATTGCTTAGTGTAAGGAACAGATATAAATTTAAGTTGTTCACTGTTAATCTTTGCATTAAGTGAGCAGGCAACCATGTTATCAAAAATAGTCTGAATGTAGGCCTGCAAGTTTTATGGACCACATTTACACTCTTTTTTCTTTTGAAAAATCCCATAGAAGAACCATTTTGAGTTCCCAAAATAACATTTCAGAGGACAGTTCTTAAAAGTAAAAGTCTTAAGCGGCACCCTCGGGCCAAACCATTCTTGTATCTTAACCGTTCCGTTCCGTGCCGAACTGACCCAGCCGGTACGGATATGGTTTCATTTTCCACTGTGGAGCTGATAAGTCAGGTCAAGTCACCTTTATTTATATAGCGCTTTTTACAATACAGATTGTATCAAAGCAGCTCCACAGTGATAACATGAAAATAATACAACAAAGTTTGTTTCTTGAAGAAAATTGCGTCATTGTCCACCTTAAGTAAGGCAGATCAATAGTTGAAAATTATATGTCCCCAACTAAGCGAGCCAAAAGCTTCTTTAGAAGGTAATACAAATACGTCAGTCGTTGCCTTTATAACGCAAGAGTTTACAGATGGTATGATATGTTAATAGCAGCCACGTTATGGAAGATGATCGGATTATTAATTTCTTATTAACTTGTGTTTACTTCACTCAAATAGCGTGCTTGGCCGGCAACAGAGAAACTGGTAGCCAGGCAACAGACAAGTGACCAATCCTGAGTCCAGCCAACCATGGTGATTATTCTGGGCCGAAACGGTTTGTAATCGTGCAGTGCCGAACAAAGCCCAAGTGGAACTACACTCACCTAAAGGATTATTAGGAACACCTGTTCAATTTCTCATTAATGCAATTATCTTATCAACCAATCACATGGGAGTTGCTTCAATGCATTTAGGGGTGTGGTCCTGGTCAAGACAATCTCCTGAACTCCAAACTGAATGTCAGAATGGGAAAGAAAGGTGATTTGAGCAATTTTGAGCGTGGGATGGTTGTTGGTGCCAGACGGGCCGGTCTGAGTATTTCAAAATCTGCTCAGTTACTGGGATTTTCACGCATTTCTAGGGTTTACAAAGAATGGTGTGAAAAGGGAAAAACATCCAGTATGCGGCAGTCCTGTGGGCGAAAATGCCTTGTTGATGCTAGAGGTCAGAGGAGAATGGGCCGACTGATTCAAGCTGATAGAAGAGCAACTTTGACTGAAATAACCACTCGTTACAACCGAGGTATGCAGCAAAGCATTTGTGAAGCCACAACACGCACAACCTTGAGGCGGATGGGCTACAACAGCAGAAGACCCCACCGGGTACCACTCATCTCCACTACAAATAGGAAAAAGAGGCTACAATTTGCAAGAGCTCACCAAAATTGGACAGTTGAAGACTGGAAAAATGTTGCCTGGTCTGATGAGTCTCGATTTCTGTTGAGACATTCAGATGGTAGAGTCAGAATTTGGCGTAAACAGAATGAGAACATGGATCCATCATGCCTTGTTACCACTGTGCAGGCTGGTGGTGGTGGTGTAATGGTGTGGGGGATGTTTGCTTGGCACACTTTAGGCCCCTTAGTGCCGATTGAGCATCGTTTATATGCCACGGCCTGAGCATTGTTTCTGACCATGTCCATCCCTTTATGGCTCCTCTGATGGCTACTTCCAGCAGGATAATGCACCATGTCACAAAGCTTGAATCATTTCACATTGGTTTCTTGAACATGGCAATGAGTTCACTGTACTAAAATGGCCCCCACAGTCACCAGATCTCAACCCAATAGAGCATCTTTGGGATGTGGTGGAACGGGAGCTTCGTGCCCTGGATGTGCATCCCACAAATCTCCATCAACTGCAAGATGCTATCCTATCAATATGGGCCAACATTTCTAAAGAATGCTTTCAGCACCTTGTTGAATCAATACCAGGTAGAATTAAGGCAGTTCTGAAGGCGAAAGGGTATCAAACACAGTATTAGTATGGTGTTCCTAATAATCCTTTAGGTGGGTGTATATAACTGTTCCTTATTTTTCTTAGAACCATTCAGCCCAACCAAGCGCCTTTTGTTTGAAGAACATTTTAATAAAGAACCTTTTTTTGCACTATAAAGAACCTTTTGTGCAATGTAAAGGTTTCATGGATGTTAGTTCTTTATGGCGCCAATATAACCTTTATCTTTAAGAATTTATAAAACTATTGTAACCATTTTGGGGCTTAACAGGTGACAGGTTAATTCTCATTAACCTAAATTAATTTAACTGGAAAACTCCAATTCCACAGAAGAGAGAAAACCATATCAGTTTGAAGCGACACGTGGATGAGAAAATAAATACATAATTATGCTCTTTTCTTTTTGGCTGAACTATCCCTTTAACAAATCCATAGAATAGCATAGAACAATATGCTTAAAAATAATCAGTACAGTTCCTGCATAAACATCTGAATATTTATGTGAACCAAATCTGAACTTGCTACAGTGTCATACTATATTTATTTGGATTATATCTTTGACACAATTAATTTCTAGGTATAAATAGCCTGGGGATGTTTGCATAAATTACAATCTGCTGATAACCATTACAAAGCATTGTGGTACATACAGCCCTCACATTCTGCCTCTGAACTCGGTGGAAAGCTCAGGGGTGCGTTTCCCGAAAGCATCGTTAGCCAACTATGGTCGCAAGTTGGTCGCAATTCCCATTGAACTCTATTGGTAACGACGGAACTTGCGACCATAGTTGGCTAACGATGCTTTCGGAAAACACACCCCAGGATGGAAAGTCGGTGGAACTCCCACAGTTCAGTCCTGTACCGCCTCTTTCTGATGCCGGCCCCAAAGTTGTTTTCTCTTTGCCAATCGCATAGGCAAGTATGACTTGATTAGACTTCAAACATCCAAGGGTAAAACTATTGATTGTCTCCAGATGGAATTAATCTAGAGCACAATTACGTGGGGGTCTCTTCTCCAACCATTTGTCTTAGTCCACAGCCTCCAAATCAGCAGACCCCATTTTGCAGATGCTCACTGAGGAATGGGAGAAAAGAAAAACTCAATCCAATTATACAGATAAATAGGACTAATCATGCAACCAAAAATTTGAATATGAGGTTTATGGATGGGTCGATAAGCATTATCGTTTCCCCCCTGCTGAAATTTACAGCATAATTTCAGATAACGCTAGAAGAGAAAGGATACAAATTGCACCGATAAATAGTTCAACATTAGACATTAACATATGGATTGTAAGGGACCCTGATAAGGGGGAGACATTTTATTAGAGGCGAGAAACATCCCATTAAAAGGCCTCACTAGGTGAACCATTTCCATTATTCATGCACTAGAGGCATCAGAAAGGTAAGGCTTCCATTGTGGAATGGGTAAATTGACTTTCGAAAGCCATTTCAACAAGGATTATTCTGATACAGGTGACTGCATGACTGGTGAAATTATTTCACCAAATATGGGATCTGTTTTCCACATCAAGAAATTCTTAATCACTCGGCTGTAACTTAAAGTATAGTTTCATTACCCAAAAGAAAATGTACTGAAAATACAGAGTTTACACAAAAATATTAAGCAAGACAGCTATTTTTGATATTGGACATAACAAGAAATGTAACAGGACATAACAAGAAATGTTACAGTGATTTCTGAAAGATCATGTGATACAATGTGAACTATTCATGTATTCATACTCACTCCCATTTAGAAAAGTTTGGAATAATTACAATTTATTCCTGTGATGGCAAAGCTGGATTTTCAGTAGCCATACTGCAGACTTTAGTGTCACATGATCCTTCAGAGGCCATTCCAGGTAAAAATTGTCCGGAGAAAACCCACGAATATACCGCAAACCCAGACGATGTACTGAAGGAAAATGAAAATTGATCGGAAGTACGTAGGAGGGCGGAGCCAGGCTAAAGCGCCACAGCTTTATAGCTCACAAAAACCTTAGCATTAGCATATAACAGTAACATACACAGATTCATTCCTCGAAGAGAACCATTTTCATTCATTCCTCTATCTGAACCATTTTCAATGAATAACAAAGATAACGAAATCGTTTCTATAATTCATGTGGCAATTTAAGAAATGTTAAGTATTGTTAGCGCTGCTGCAGATTTGATCAATATTACTTAGATTATCCTTCAATTTCCATACTTCCTCTTAAGGCAGCTGTAACTGCTTTAAAGTCACATCCTTATATGCTGCACAGGGAAGTAATTATGAATATGCAGCAGAGAAATATGACAACACGACCGCACAATCACCACAAGCAGCTTTAATTGTGTACCAATGAGCTATTGCCTAATTGCTGGAGCCAAACTGAATCAGCAGACGAATTTATAAGGGCATTTAGACCCCAATTTCATTGGAAGCTTAATGATGTCGATCGATGGAGGCTGTGTATCTGAAGGACAAACACATGTTTTCGCTCTTCTTTTGCCTAATGGCTTTGTGCTTCAATCACACTAGTTAATCAAGTGAGACAGGACCGGTGTGGGCCGACTGCCAGACATGGCTGTGTTCTCTGAGATAGAGACCCAGGAGATGCTTCGGTAGCAGGTTGGCTGTAGTACAGATCTAGAATCAATTGAATCGCACCCATTACAGGGTACAACACACGCAAAAACTGGTCTCAGGATGTCTGCGTCACCTTCAAAACCCCATCAAACTTCACCTTATCCACCAACACAATCCATTCTGTACAACTAGCTGGCATGACGTCCCCGTTCCCCTTTACTGCCTCCCTCAAATCACCTGCAATCTGTACACAATCCTCTTGAAGACCCTCAGAGTAGCTTTATAAAGCTGCATGTCTCCATCCGTGATCAGGACATGGTGGTTGTGCGGGAGGTCATTTGAACATTGGCAGCAGCCACATTCCTTCAAGAGTATCGCCGTATGTTCTTCATGTGTAATATTGTCTTCATGTCCATCGGCACTCTAAAACTGTGCAGGCCCGCCCGAGCACGTTGCAGGGTCACACGTATTTCACTGCATGCTGTCACTCTACAAACATCTGACCATCTATATTCACCAAATGAAAGAGTCCAGAGCGCTTACATCCTCTGGACGTTTCTTCATCCCCGTGTACTCCATCTCAGCTGGCAGCAGAAGACAATCTTGCTTGATTTCACGCGTAAGTACGTACCAGATGTCATCTGTAGTCCAGGTAACATCAACAAAGACCTTGGTAAACACAATGGGCCTTCATGCAACACAAAAGTAGAATACATTTCTGTGTAAAACATTAATGTATCCAATTGGTGCATTGACTGCAACAGCTTTGTGAATTTTTTTTCTCAACAGAAATATGTTCTGTTTTATGAATAATGAAATTACAATACTCAATTAAAACCAAGAAAATACATACTGTAATTGAAGTATCCAGTGATTGACACTAAAAGCAAGTTCACTTTTATCCAAAACAGATGAATGTGAATCTGGCAACGTTGTATTACGTATGTTATTGTATGTAACACGGTTGATAATCACGTTTGAAAATAAGGTTCTCTAAACCCAACCGATAGCGTGAGCAAAAGTTAAAATAAGACTTTATTAATCAATAATCTGCCACTGTCATCATCATTCTCAAATGCTCAAAAATAAACTCAAACTAAGGAAACTGAAGTGAATTGTATGTACAGTATGTATATTTGCAAAAATATATGCATGTTTTTCCAATGAGCTCCATGGTGTAAAATTAACAACAATTCTGGTGATGTCATCCCAACACACTATAGGCCCAGGAACAAAGGCACCTGCCAAGGTGCATAACATGATTTATTAGTTCCCAGTAAGGATACATATATCTGTACCGTATTGATTACTGCTCCATATTAGAGATTTTTTTTATTAATTGGTATTGATTTAACTGTACAAGCGCATTTCCCTTATTTGTACATTTATATAAAAAAAAAACAATAAAATTGACCATATTGATCAAACTGTGGACATTGTCTTAAGATGCTGAGAAAGAAAATAAAGTGAAGAAAATAATGTTGTTCATGCTGTTATTTAGCACATTTTGAAACATCCATATCCCCTGAGATACATTGCCAGATCAGAGTAAATTAGATTAGAGAAAAAATGTGAATCCACAAAATTGACAATTTATGTATTTTTTGTATCAAAAATTGCACAAATGTCAATTTTCACCTGTTAAACTCATATTAATATATCTAGTTTACTACATCTTTGCATTTTCAACTATATATTTACTTGCAGGGTAGAACAGTGTTCGCCAACCCTGCACTGGAGGGCTAACTGTCTTGTAGTGCTCCAACGCCAATCAAACACATCCAAAACCAGCTAAAAGTCTTTTTTTAAAGTCTTCAATTTACTTGATTATTAAATTGATTGGGATTGGAGCTAAACTCTGCAGGACAGTGGCCCTCAAATCAGAGTTTGAAGATGAAACAGTTCAGCAGTGAAAAAATACAAGAACTTTGAATGCCTCTTAGGACACTTAGACATGTCATAAATGCAGTATATATAGCATATTTCATATATTTTTGCATCACATTAAATACAGCAATATTGATGACTTTGGCTTTTTTACCTTAATAGGGCAATGTATCCTTGGAGATACAGCTCATAAAATACAAATTATATCCAAAGTTATTTTAAATAAGTTTTACTGAAAGGAGCCGTATGTAGGATTGTGGCCAAAACTGGTACTGCAATCACTTTAAAAATACCATAGAGCGCTGTATCCCCTCCCCCTACCCCCTGACTCGAGGTTGCCAGATTAGCTGCAGGATTCAGCAGAAACGTAGGCTGCTTCCAATGGCAAGTGACGACGAGACGTAAACAGTAAGTTTTTGGTGTGTTGAGGGGTGTTGAGGTGGGTGTTGAGGTGCTGGGGCCATAATAGCTGAAGAGATAAGCGTTTTTGATTTGATATTTAATTAGATTTTATTTAGTTATTTTGAACATATAAATACAATTACAATTAAAAAAAAAGTCTGTGGAAAAATAAATGTATAATAGTAAAACAAAACAAAAAACATATAACCACAAAATAAAACTTCCTTATTTTTAAAGACAAAAAAAAAAATCGATTTACAAGTGCTAAAGTTTTTGTCATAAGCGGGCTAACAAATAACCAAAACATTTACCACAGCAATTATAACGCCGGACAAATTCAATATCACCAATGGCTATCACAGGGTTGTTTTCAGTTTCATCATAAAATATTGTTAGAGTAGCTAAGCTTGATTAGCAATGTTCATACAGGTCAACTTGCAGCATGTGTAACTTAGTCCACGATATACGCAAAGAACGAATGACGAATCATTTTTTCTGAGGTAAAGTTAGGCTTCTGTCTCAATTACGCTTCAAATTGCCATAATGGGAGTGCTAATGTTGTTTTCCTCTGCGTCTCAGCATAAGGACAGAGAAACTGGCTCCTATAATACATTGCTAATGTTAGCATACGTCCATGTGAGCTTACATTACGTTACTTTGCACGAACATGCATAACTTTGTTCGACTGTCATGAATATATGAAATGTCCATTGACATCAAGTACAAGTTAGCCAAGCATAGATGAATCTTACCTGTCCAGGAGAAAATTAGCAACGTTGGCATCTGTGTTCAAATTCTTCTCCGTTTTCAGCCGTCTCCATCTTTCAAAAGCATCTCCAATGCAAATTCTGGTTTTATTTCTGATTTTGTCACGACGAATTTCTGAATCATAACGAGGTCTTTTTGATTTAGTAACGTTAGACATCTTTATCCGACTACAGTTAGGGTAGATTAGAGCAAAGCTGGCAACCCGGATCCCGAAACACTACTGACTTCGTGATTGGTGGATAGGTGAAGGGTGGCGCATCAGACCAAACACAACATGACAACATCAACATCAGTTGAGGGCTGCAAGTCCACTTTTTAAATGACAATATCCTAGCCATACTACTGTTGTCAGTGATATAAGTATTTGAAATAAACATGATTTCTTAATGTCTAGTGACATATCAGGGCCTTTTTTATGATTAATTGAAATAAATTTCTTACATACAGCTCCTTTAAAGCTACAGTGTGTGATTTTTACCCCCATCTAGCAGTGAAAAGGTATATGACCATCCAGTGAATATTAGTTTCTGTTCCTCTCAATTTCGATTTCGTTTGAACTCCTACGGTGGCCAATGAAGTCCAAGATTAACATGGCTTCCAGTACGACCTCCTCGACACGGTGCCATCGAGTGTTAAAACGCGAAATGCGAAGCTTTATGTCCCTCTTTGGCTAAAGTACTTTCAAGATGGAGGGGCAACATGGCGACCGACATTAGAACCCCTCACCCGTATGTATTTTCAATGGCATATTATACACTCACGAGAATACTTTATTACTTGAACGAAGTAAATATACATTAATGAGCACATATATTTTTGAAAGAACTAAGTGTTTGTAGCTAAGAATAAACTAAAAAAGTTACACAGTGTAGCTTTAAGTCTAGATAATATAAAAAGAGACATGAAATTATTTTTTTGTTTGTTTTTGCTGATCGATTTCCACTCTTGCCCTTTTCAATGTTAAAGTTACAAGCGATTTTTTCCCTACAGGTGCCATTTTTGCACATTTCTAGGACCAACAAAGGATTGATCTAGAAACTGATGTAACCATCTTTGGTCCAACTTCAATGTTAATCATGTTGTGCAGGCTAAAGCAGAATTTCTTAGACCAGTCGACTCGTGACCATAGCAGTTGTGTAGCCTCTCTTGTAGGGTCAGGCTATTCTGCCTCATGTAGGGAATATTGATGTTCTACACATTAATCTCTGCAGTCTGCTAAAGCCTTCTCCATGGTCCGGTTTCTCCATAGAGCCTGGAAATCCAGGAACATGACATTTATGTGATGGGTAAGCTGCAATATCTTTTTGGTCAGGGGCCTAAAGATTGACAAAAAGAAGAGAGGAAGAGGTGAAAATTTAACATAAAGTGCTTTGGATAGAGTCAATTTAATTTATTCTCAATAGCCCTTTTGGCTGACAAAATGTTAAGATAAATGTGTCTGCTCTTGTTTTTGTGAACCCGCTGCATTAAAGGTTCAAATTATGCTGGGATCATAAGGACGGGAGGTAATGAAAAGATAAATCATTTGGAGTAAGTGGGAGGGATATTAAATTTTTCATCAGGGGTACATTCAAAAACACAGCCCCCCCCCCCCCCTCTGCTGAATAATCACAATCTCTAATGAAACAATACAGAAAATGTGAGAATGCAGCGGCTGTTCTGAATTAACTGGTTGAACTGTTTCTCACGTGCATGCAATTCTTACTCCTAGCTCTCGCCATCAGGATGATCAGTGAAATTAATGCATATATAATTAATCTATAGCCATTACACGTATTAGTCAAAACACTCTTACTGTGAGCAGCACAGTTTAAGGCCTTGTTTACATTCTACACAAATTTGATTTGTTCTTAAGTTAAAATCTTTGGGACTGACTGTCCCAGCTCTGTCATTTTGCAAGAGGTAATTTCAGATCCATCTTTTTTTTCTCCCAGAAAGTATCAAATAAATGAAAGGGATAGTTCACCCAAAAATGAAAATTCTTGTTGAAAATGTTGTTCCAACCCCTTAAGACTTTCGTTTATCTTTGGAGCACAAATTAAGATATTTTTGATTAAATCTGAGAGCTGGATCTCTTCTCCATAGGCTTCTAAGGGATTGAAACTTGACGGCCCAGAAAAGTTATTAAAGACATTGTAAAATTAGTCCAAGTGATAGTGGCTCAATCTTAAGTTTATCAAGCGACGAGAATACTTTTTGTGCGAAAAACAAACAAAAATAATGACTTTATTCAACTATTCATTTCCTTCTGTGTGGCCTCTAGCGTGAGTTCATGTAGTGTAACAGCGCAGCGCTTCTGTGTTGTTCTGTGTTGTACGTCAGAAGCCTATGGAGAAGAGATCCAGTTCTCAGATTTAATCAAAAATATCTTAATTTGTGTCCCGAAGATGAATGAAAGTCTTACGTGGTTGGAACAACATGAGGATGAGTAATTACTGACAGAATTTTCATTTTTGGGTGAACTACATCAGTTGCAACAATCATAAATTAAGAAGCAGCACAATGCAACGTATCCATCATTGTGAAAAGAGAGGACAGAAAACATAAAGTTTCCAGTTTTATGACCATCACGACATTGAAAGTAAGGGACCTAGCATAAGATGAGGGGAAAACAACTTAGTGAGGGTTATTGACAACGTTTATTTCGCTTTTCGTCATTTTTTTTTAGCTCTACGTTCATTATGGTGAACATTCTTCAAAATATCTCATTTTGTTACACAGAAGAAATCTATACTAGTAAATAAAGACAAAACTATAACTGTTCACTGAACTATCCCTAAAGTGCTTTATATATTCTACGGTTCATATTCTGGGACTTTTTTATTATTATTTGAAGATCTTCTGTAAGCACAGAAGGTCAGGGTATGTCTCACTGTGACAGAGGCTGCATTCAAGCGGTCCGTTCACTAAATATCTCATCTTTGAGATAAGGGAGAACTGAGCGTAATTATGTGGTGCTGTCAAGCCTGAGAGGAATCCCGAGCAAAAGCCCCAAGTGCTGATTTAGAGCAGAAGGAAAGAGGAGAGATGTGACAGTGGCAGAGCCGAGGAAAGAGAGAGAAAGAGATAACATTCTCCAATCATTAAATCACCCCCCTCCGCTATCTGCACATGAGTGTCACTCAGAGGGTAAAAATAAAGAGGTGCAAATGAAATATTAATGTGTTCCTTATTTTTGAGATTTACATTAATCTCTCTCTTTTTCTCTCTCCCTCTCGCTGAGAGGTTTCAAATCTTTTTTCTTGCTGTTGATGTTGAGTATTCATCTAATGAGATTCTTCAACACCCTTGATATGCTTCGTCTTTTCTCTTGCTTTTAAACTCTTAAATCTTTATAAAGCGCAGAGAAAAGAATAAAAGGTTGATGCAGCATGCTGTACTGTAGAAAGTCCCACGCCTGCACCTTTGGCATGCTTTCAAACAGAAACCTCAAGCATAGAACGCGATTCCCGCTGGGAGGTGGGGGGGAGAATCTAGGGAAGTCAGGTAAAGCTGTGTCGGATGCTGTCAGCCTGTTCTATATATGAAAAGATGAATGTGTGCCCATAATTACACCCCTATATGAGCTCATGTCGGTCATGCTAGTCCTTGAGAGCTGAACATTTGTGTAAATACCAAGAGCGCTTCCAGACATCAGGAATATAATTATTCTCTATGGTCAGGAAACAGGGTGACTTACTGATATCTAGCATTTCTGGTCACATACAGACTGCATGCAGATCGTGTTAGCAAGATTTACCAATCGACCAATAATATTAGCAACAAGATGCGTATTATCATCCATTATGTATGAATCCTTTGTGGAGAAAACAATCCCAAAATTTGTTGTGATAAGCTCAAAAAGAACTCTTGTGAAAAAGAAGTGTGTTATTTTGAATGTGCACTTGTAGAGAGCTTAACATTTTTTTAAATAAAAAAACTGTAATTATATGTGCAGATAATATAATATTAATTAAATAAAGGCCACTTAAGTGTAGTTCAAGAGAGTACACTTTCATGATTATGTTTCCTAACTAATAATATTTCTTAATATTTCTAATTAAATTAGTTACAGAAGTTTACTTAAATCCTTACAGTAGGTGGGTAACAAACACTCTTAAAGGTGCTATATGTAGTTTTTAGCGGCCTCTAGCAGTGATGTTTCAGATTGCAACAAGAGCGCTCGTGCTCGTGTCCATGCTCGAACTCAAGAGCGAGCACTCACTACCGGCCACACTGAGACTTTCAACACAATGGAGAAAGCATCACACAACATGCTGGAAACTCATGTAAACTCCCTCTGCAACGTTACAATAATAGGCTACTTTTATCAGCTTGACGTTCACGTAATGCTCCATGCTCGTACCATGATAATGTTACATTGACTGCATTCAGCCGACATGTGGAGTAATCTAGCTCAAAGGAGGAAGCTGGTAGTCAACAAAGTGCGAAAGCAGGAGGAGAGGATGAGGTGTATAAAGGCCATTTCCCAGGCCAAGCAGGGAGAGTGGATGAGATGGGAGAGTGTGGAACAACGCAAGATGGCCTGGCAAGACCTTTGGTCAACGGAAGAGAGTAGGATCAGTTTCCTTATTAGGTCAACATATGATGTTCTCCCACAGTGGCTCAACTATAAGTTTATCAAGCGACGAGAATACTTTTTGTGCGAAAAAACAAACAAAAATAACGACTTTATTCGACTATTCCTTTTCTTCCTTGTAGGCCTGAAACGAGACTTTAAGAGATTTTCACGACACATGCGTATAGTTGAGCCACTGTTGCGACATGGAATATTTAAACATTTTCTTTAATGACTTTCTGGGCCGTCAAGTTTCATTCCCTTAGGCAGCCTATGTAGCAGTCATCCACCTCTCAGATTTAATCATAAATATCTTCATTTGTGTTCCGAAGACAAACGAAGGTCTTACGGGGTTGGTACAGCATGGGGGTGAGTAATTAATGACTTAATTTTCATTTTTGGGTAAACTAACCCTTTAACCCTCTGGGGTCGGCAATCACGCCAGCGTGATCTGCTCACTTTTTTTCTTATCAGTGCAAAACAAACTCAAAATACTTTGTTGATTTTGATCTTACATATAAGTGTTACACGTCATTCAATACTGTTAAATGTCTTCTTTTTTTTTGTGTACACTCTTATTAACATCAAAACCTTGTGTTTTTGTCAAATAAATAAAATAAACAGGGTGCGCTTTCAGCTCACACTGTCTCCGCAAAAATCTTTCTGAAACGCGTCCGAAAAATGAACTGTAACTCAATAAATACTTGTCACAGAGACACGAAAGATTTCTCTTTATGAAGCTCAAATTCTCTTCTTTTAAATGAAGTAATTTATATAAAAAAGCAACTATTCTCAGTTGATGTAATCTGTATGAAAAGAGAGAGATGTCGGTCTTTTTCCTTTCACCTAATTATAGCGTATGACGTGTTAATGTGACCACGCCCACTGAGAGCGCGTGCTATTCAAACGTTAATGTTGAGGCAAGCCATGAAAACGCCCACATCAGAACGCGCTAACCTTTATCTCGTCTTGCTGCGCAGTGAGGAATAATTCCTGGAAAAGTTAACTCAGTTACCTGTTTCATTCGAGGAGCACGGATTCAGCTGATGTAGTAAGTCATTTATTCTTAAGTGCTTTGTTCTAATCGTGTTATTGGATAGTGTCTGTAAACTGCACAAAGACTGTTTAAATTTTAAATGCGTGTCTGTGTGCGAATGAATGGACGAATTCACAGACGCGCGCGCACTGTGCGTTCATTCACTCTCGCTCCTACATTAGTAAGACTACTGAGATTTGTTCTAATCTCAATATAGAATAGTATCTGTAAAACCAAAAAGACTGTTTAAATATGAATCGGGTGTCTGGGTGTGTGAACAAACGAACGCACAGATGCATAGCCTACTGTTACAGACGAAAATAGATTAGAAAGTTTTTACTATAAAATAGACATCAAATAAGCTTTAGTTAGACAGTTTCTGCTCATATGTTAAATATATAGTAGCCTATGTTTTGTAAAAAATAAACTAATCAACTGTTATCCAATGCAAGCTTATAATAACCTACTTTATATGGAAAAAAATTCTTTTCAAGATGTTTCCAACTCTAACTTTGAACCAATTCTATACAATGACCCATATAACCTATTTGACCAGGATTTGTTTCCAGGTATGACTAAAAATGGGTTTTTGACTTTCATTTATATTTTGATTATATGAAGAGTTCAGATGCAAAAGCCTCTAGTGCCATTTAAAATTTTCTTCTAGAATGATAATTTTTATCAAGCTTGTACATTTTAAGTTCAGTAATTTCACTTAAATGACAATTATTAGGTAATCTTCATTGCCATTTAAGTGAAATTACTGAACTTAAATATACAAGCTTGATAAAAATTATCATTCTAGAAGAAAATTTCAAATGGCACTTAGAGGCTTTTGCATCTGAACTCTTCATATATATATATATATATATATATATATATGTATGTATGTATGTATGTATGTATGTTGTCCTTTCAATTTTTGCTTGTGTGACACCTGAATGAAAGGCTCATAATTATGCGGGTCAGGTGAGAATCACCTAATTATTCATGATGGGGCTTGGACTGTTCAGGGCCATTCGCATATTGCCTTGGCAAACAAAAAAAAGTTTTTCACAATAAAACCCAATTCACAGTTTTATGTGAATGATTAGGCAGGATGTTTTTCAGATCATTTTGAAGAAAAAACACTAGGCAACAACATCCATTAGTCAAAAGTCTTGTGGACACATATTTATTATGTGTTTTGTAGCCTATTTCAGAAACTTTCATTTTTAGTTTTTTCAATAACCACGCATAAACAATATTCTCTCAAATATACAAACATGTACATACATATTATATCACATATTATCATAGCCATGATTGTGCTAAATATAGTGTAATTACACCTGTGCCATTAATATGTTTATAAGCAACTGAAAAAAACACAAATGTCACAGCATGTCAGAACATCTCAAGGACTCCAAAAACACCTCAGACCCCAGAGGGTTAAGGCACATTTTGACAGGATGTAAGGTGGCTCTTAGCCAAGGTCGGTTTACTTGGCGCCATGACCAAGTACTGCGATGTTTGGCTTTAGCATTGGAAGGCAAGCGTAGTATGACCAATAAGTTGCCGCCTGTTCTAGCGAAATATTACACGCAGAAGACAATATTCCTCCGCCCAGGCGAGCAACCACCAAGAAAAGGTGTTAACACCAATTCTCACCCAGGACAACTGGAAGCTGCTAGGGACTGGAAGATGCTGGCTGATTTTGATCAACGGCTTATTTTTCCACCTGAGATTTCCATCACTAACCTACGACCAGATATTGTTTTGTGGTCTGGATCAGCACGCATTGTTCAACTGATAGAGTTAACAGTGCCATGGGAGGATGCAGTAGATGAGGCATATGAGAGGAAGAAACTGCGGTATGCTCATCTGGCCACTGAAGCAGAACAGCGAGGATGGAGAGTCCAGGTTTATCCAGTGGAAGTGGGTTGTCGAGGTTTTGTGGCACACTCTACAACCCGGTTCCTCAGATACGTCGGATTCAGCGGCCAAGAGTTGTGTCGCACAGTAAAGAACTTATCTGAAGCAGCAGAAAGGAGCAGCAACTGGCTGTGGTTGAGACGGAAAGATTCTAGCTGGCTGTGTACGGGCCGCCACGCTACGGTTTCGTAGAATTCTTGAAAACTTGAAGAGTATGTTGGTTTATTTGTATACGTTCCTGTAGATATTGCGTGAATGATGGGTCTTTGGGCAGATATTGTGTTTTGCGGTAGGTGGAACCTTTACGGCATACCATACGGAACCGTTGCCGCTGAAACTGCTTTAACCTTCTGAGGTCGGCTATCACGCCGGCGCGACAAGCTCGATTTTTTCCTTATCAGTGCAAAAGAGAATCAAATTACTCTGTTGATTTTGATCTTACATATAAGTGTTGTACATCATTAGATCATGTTAAGTCTCTATTATTTTTGTGGGTACTCACAATAAAATCAAAGTGTTGTGCTTTTCGTCAAATAAAGAAAAATAAACATGATGCGCGTTTTGCCTTCTCTCTGTCAGTGAGGTCCATTCTGAAACGCGTCCGTAAAATTAACTGTAATTCAGTCAATACTTGTCACAGAGATACGAGAGATTTCTCTTTATGAAGCTGAAATTCTCTTCTTTTAAATGAAGTAATTTATTTAAATATATATATATATTTCCAGTTTATGTAATCAGTTTGAAACCAAGGAGAGGTACAGTTTTTTCGTTCTCCCTTCATTATCTTTAATGAGCCGAGGCCGCCACGCCCCCAGAGCTTTTCACATGGTAAATAGGCGATCTAACGTTACGCATCGCACACGCCCCCCGATCAATACCATAACAACACAAAGTTTCTTCATCAGATTCACTGATAGTTCATCGCGTTTTGAGAATGGCACGCTACTCCTTCAGATGATTCTGGACAGCGAGGATTCACCTTTTTCTCAGAGGAATTTGAAACTCAGACGACGAACGGCTGCATTTTGAAGAACGAATTGACCCCGCCGAGGATACAAGCTCGGAGTAAGTTGTTTAGTTTTATATAATTCCTCTTCTGATCATGGAGCTCAAATGAATTTTCAGACTATATTTTGCCTAGTTTTGGCTAGCTTTTGACATAGGAAAGATTACCTCACAATATCCCTACATTCGTGTAGGCCTAAACGCTTGTGTAAACTTTTTAAATGTGATATTAGCCTACTACATATATTTCACTCAGTTTTGAGATTAGTCTATGACACTACTGATGCGTAAATACTGCCTTATGTGTTTGCATTTTGTTTGCGAATAACTGCTTAGGTTATAATGATTTAGTGAAATATATTTCAGACTCCGGTAAAATATGTGATGCTGTCTAAATACAATATATTTTTTATATATAAATGTTCAGTTTTGGTTGGCCTATGACACTACTTATTATGCGTAAATACTGCCTTATGTACATATGTTTGTGAATAGATGTGTAAATATTTGAAATGTAGTGATTTATCGTTCACGAACGATCCGTTCATTGAGTGTATCAGTAAATGCGTGCGTCTGGGCCATAAACAGATACTCGCGGTCTACGGCCCATCAATAGATGTTTCTCCGTCCATCAACAGATATATACATACATTGTGCATCCATACCCATTAATTGTCCATCAGTTTACTTTGGATAATGTGCTAACAGTTTTTTTTGTTTTGTTTTTTAGGAATGTGGCTGCATCACGTTCTCCTTCTCCAGCATGTGTCGTTCAGTTCTCGGTGCGATCGAGAATCATACTGAGTAAGTGCATAGATGTAATATTTTACAGATGTAATGTAGCCTAATTGTGTTTACATCGTCATAATGTAAAAGTTCATATTCTTGTGTGAAATTACAAAAAACGTATTTTTTTTATCCATGGCAATTATTGATTGATAATGATAATAATACAGTTTCTTTGCTTGTGTTATCAGCATGCTCACACTTTTTCTTTCTTCTTTTTTATGACATATGTGACAATGAACATGTCCAAGCACCAGTTCCGAAGAGAGCCAAGGCAAACAAGCAGACGAGCAACAGGCAGTCACTCTGTCATGGAAAACAGAGACTGATGTTGACATGGTTCCACAGACACTGCGATTCCTTCCTGCACGGGAAACTGGACCGCAACTGAGCTCTGTAGACTCGCATTCGCCCATGAGTCTATTCAAACTATTTTTTTCAGAAAGTGCTGTGTCAACTCTGTGCCACAACACCAATGCTCAGGCTGCCAAGGCAACTGCAAAAGGCAGCAAATATAAATGGACAGATGTCAGCATCAGTGAGATGGTGATGCTAACCATCAGCCTTCAGAAATCATTCTGATATGATTTTTTTAAAATCAATGTTGGAAACAGTTGTGCTGCTTATTTTTTTTAACCTGTGATAGTTTTTTTTTAGGATTCTTTGAATATTTTTTTTTTGTTTATTAAAAAAAAACAAGTTTGGTCTTTTTATGTTTGTTTTTTTGAAAGGATGTGTTAAGTGATAGTAATGACTTTAAGTCTTTACATTCTTAGTAAAGATTTCTATTTTGAATAAATGCTGTTCTTTTTAACTTTTTATTCATCAGTGAATCATTCTTAGTTCAGGCTGCCTCGCAGCACCTTGATGGGCCATTGGGGGAGTGTCTTTAGTCTCCCCAGGTGTAAATCACATTAATATTCATGGCCATTCACACTCCCACGCATACAGCAGTGCTGACCCAAAAACTGACGTAAGAAATTTAAATCGTTATATTGTTGTTTGTGAGTGGTCAGAATGATTTTCACTTCATTTTGAAGTAAAAACTCCAGCCTACAAGAATAGTAACTCAAAAGTCTTGTGGACAACTATTCAGTATGTGTTAAATGGCCTTATTGCGGTGAAATTTTTTTCCCAAAACGTACTAACCATGCATAATATTTTTTTTCTATAAAATGCAAACATGTACATCCATTTTGCTCACATATTATTGTAGCAGAGTTTGTGCTGAATACAGCTAATTTATATGTTGGCAAATGGTATGTTTTAAGTAGCTGAAATAAGCACACATGTCAGGGCATGTCAAAACAGCTCAAGGACCCCAAAAACACCTCAGACCCCAGAGGGTTAACGCACCACTGGGGCTCGACAGCCTTAGTTAAACAGGTTGACGCGTATGGTTGGGTTGCGGAGAGATTGTGAGATTGTGATTAGGTCTCAGCAGCAGGAGGGATGTAGAGGTCAGTAAGCTGGGCTGAGCTGAGTGGGGGACGGAGGGGGGTGACTCTGGGACGCCAGAGTCACTGTCGAGCCCTCTTGAGGTGTCGTGGGCTAGTCGACGAAACACTGAGGACGGAAGGTGCCCACTTGAAGACCCTAGAGATGTCCCCTACTCAGCTCAATCCAGACGGTTGTCGTGCTGGTCCTGTAGTTGCAGCCGTCGCGTGTGCTGACGCGCCAAGTACACTGCAGCCGTTAACGCCGGACAGAAGGGGAGTCACACCACCATATGGAAAGAAGCGTAAATGGATGGAGAAGCATAGTTTACTGTAAAGCTACGTCTTAGTTTTGCTTATCTTGGCGAAAGCCGAGTACAAATCAGCATGAAGTTTTAACATCAATTACTGCATTGTTAACATTTTAGGAAAATTATTGTTACAAAAATGCCAGAAATACTATACAGCAGACTATCTTTTTTTCGTGCTGTGCATCACTCGTCAGTCAACAGAGAGTCGCTTTTTGTTACCTCCGTGTCGAACTAACCTTATACAAAAGACGGTGCTGTATAGGGCAATGGTGGTATGGAATTCTCTTCCACAGTTTTTGATTTTGGGAATGAATGCAATGAATTTTCGTAAAAGATTAAGACTATTTATTTACATTTGAATAATTGTTATTAGTTTCTTTGTGTTGTTTTTTTGATATGATGGTTGAAAAGAGGAAAAACATTGTGAAAATTATGAACCCTATAGTAGTATGGCTGTAACTGTGTATTGTGTTAATGAATAATGTAGAGCTGTTGTTGTTGTTTTTTTACGTTGCTGTATTGTTATGTATGAATGTGTACATAACAATGTCAAGTCAAGTCAAGTCACCTTTATTTATATAGCGCTTTTTACAATACAGATTGTATCAAAGCGCTTCACAGTGATAACATGAAAACAATATAACAAAGTTTGTTTCTAAAAGATATTGCGTCAACGTCCACCTTAAGTAAGGCAGATCAATAATATTATTGAATATTAAAATGTGTACATAATGTGTACATAATGTGTACATAACAACTTTTTTGTTATGTACACAATGTTTGTTATGTACACAATGTGTACATAACAACTTTTTTGTCTATATAATGTATGGTTTTATGTTAAAAGAATATTTTTTTTGTGTTGAAGTCTATAGACCCCAGGAAGAATAGCTACTGCATTTGCAGCAGCTAATGGGGATCTAAATAAACTAAACTAAACTAAACTAAACTAAACTAAACTAAACTAAACTAAACTAAACATCTACTCTCGTGTAATGGAAAGCATAAGGCATTTCACTACCTATTCGTGTATCTAAAACAAAGCGGAGATCTCTCTATAATTCAAACACTCTGCCAATGTTGATCCGGGTTTTCGTCCTGAGTCGATCCGATTGACGTTTGGCCTGACGAGCTTCAGCAGATACAACTTTTTTAGTTTTTTATATTTTTCTGGAGTTTGTGTTGGAGTCTGTGTTGTGCTGGAGGCAGGTCTTTTTTGGGTGTTATCAGACTCCATGTCGTTAGCGGCAGTGCCGTCGCATAGACTGTATATAAAAAGGAGAGAGGCTCGGGAGCGCGCATGCACGTCACATCCGATGGATTTCGCAGAAAATCAGACCCGGAGACTTCATATAGAAATAGGAATACTGGCCTTCAGAGGTAATAGCAAAACCCAACAAGTGGATCATTGTAATGTGTAATTACAACCCCTTCACACACAGGCAATAAAAAAAAGGATTCATTTTAGAAGAAAATTTACATATAGCACCTTTAAGTTCAACAGCTTCCACTCTTCTGAGAAGGCTTTCCACAGGATTTTGGAGTGTTTCTGTGGGAATCTTTACCTATTCATCCAGTAGAGCCCAACCCCTGAAAAACAGAACCATACCATTAACACTTCCTTCACCAAACTTGAAAGTTGGCACAATGCAGTCAGACAGGTAACGTTTTCCTGGCATCCGCCAAAGCCAGACCCCATCAGCCCCAAAGCCCATCAGAAGTATGTTTTGTCACTCCACAGAACACGTTTCCACTGCTCCAGAGTCCAGTGGTGGCATGCTTTACACCACTCTGTCTGACACTTGGCATTGTTTTTGGTGATGTGAGGCTTGCAAGGCTTGCAGTTGCTCGGCTATGGAAACCCATTCCACGAAGCTCCCGCCGCACAGTTTGTGTGCTGATATTAGTAGAAGTTTGGAACTCTTCAGATATAGAATCAGTTGGTGACTTTTTTTTTTTACGCTGAATGCGCCTCATCACTAGGTGACCCCGCTCTGTAACTTGACATGGTCTTCTGCTTTGTAGCTGATTTTATTTTTCCAATAATACCACTCATAATTGACTGTGGAATATCTAGCAAAGATGAAGTTGCATGTGTTAGCTGTATTTTATGACTATTTGAATACTGTGCTCTTAGCTCAGCTACTTGCTTACATCAAACTTTATTGAAATCAACTGTCGATTCTCCCAACTCTCCTTTAATAATATATTTGTGTGCTGTACATATTTGCTGCCTATTTAGAGGGTTTCATATTATTAGTATGCTAAGTAGAAAGCTGCAGTGAGAAGCTCAATATGTTTTGAAACCGAGTTTGTACTGAATTAGATCAATCAATCAATGTCTCAACTTGCCCATAATGATTTAGTTTTAAGTTTTTATATAGTCATATTCAAACAAGATAAACCTATAACGACACCCAATCACTACAGAATTTCTTTCTAATTCAAATCTATAAAACTAAATCCAGAGATGAAAGTGATCAGCCTCTCTTTTCTTTTTTTTCTTTTTTTGAGGAGTAGATGACCAGCTGCCATCCTTCTTTCTCTCTGATGTCTGATAGAGCCACTTGATGCGGCTAGAACCACAAGCACTCACCATACATGAAGAGAAAAACCACAGATGTGGTAAAACTTCAAAACAAAGCACATCTGTGGTTTCTCACTGCCTCTTCTAAATGGCATTCACCAAAATAAAGCTAAATTGGTTTCATGATAAGAGGCAAACAAATCACAAAGAAATTAGATTTTAATTTCCAGTCCTTGTGAAAGTTAAAGGAATAGTTCTTTCAAAACGAATATCCTTTCATTATTTACTTACCTTAAGTTTAAAAATCCTACGACTTTCTTTCTTTCAAAAGGTGATGCTTTAGTGCTGGTCAGACAAAGTCCAGATGAAGTAAGTCTGGGAACAAATTCTGAGCATTGAACTACTAAAATTATTCACTAATCCCTCATTTTGAGGCCAGACCAAACGGATATCGTTCAACTCACTTTAACTCTTTCCCCAGCATTTTTTTTTTTTTATCATTTTCACAAAACTTTCATGTCCCCCCAATATTAAGTTGAATGAATAGGCCTTTCTGAACATGCAATTTATCAAAAGAAATAACATTTTGAACAAAGAGCTGAGAAAATTGCGCATTTGTCAAAGACAAAGTGTATATGCAATGCTTCTATCGCTTGTTTCTGTGAATATATCGCTGTGATATACAAAAAGGAAAACTCTGTCAATTGTAGGGAAAGAATTAAACACTAGATCTAATGTATGGTTTATGGAAGACTTGAATATTTTGGTGGTCTTTTAGACAACTTATTTGGTGCTTTTATGGTACATTTACATCCTTTTGAAATTTGAAAACTTGAAAGTTCGAAAGTTCCCATTCATTGAAAATGCATGGAAAATTGTTACTGGAACATTATTCAAATATCTTGCTTTCTTGAAGTGATAAAGGTTTGAAATGACATGCAGGTGAGTAAATGATGACTAAAAATGTACTTTTGGATGAATTATACCTTTAAAATAATATTACATTACATAATATTACTTATGGTTAACATTACAGTATAATGAAAATGGAAATGTTAAATAACCATTAGAAATTAGGATTTACTCAATTAGACGACAAGATAAAGACTTCCCCAGCAGAACATAATAAATGTATATTTTCAGGCATAAAAACCCCCACTCGAGAACCTGATGTCTCTTGGTTCATCTCAGAAGCACAAGCTCCAGTTTTATTGTGCCAATCCTCTGGGTAAGCTAAAGAGGAAAAGCAGGAAAAATTGATCCAGAATAGAGCCTTAGGAAATGGTCTCATCTCTCTGATACTCTCTCTCTCTCGCTCTCTCTCTCTCCTACTATTTTTCTTTCATTCTCTTTTCTCTCATTATGCAGTCTGAGCTACAGGGCTCTATAATCCTTGAAGGTTTAGCAGAGCAGTCATGTGATTGGTTAGACATTACATCAGGATGATGTAATACTCCAAGGACTGGCTAGTGTGTCAGACACAGTGAGAAAAGGAGAGAGAGCGAGGGCTTTGCTGAGGAGAGGAGTGCAGCAGCCTGCAGCACACTGAAAGAGAGAGGGTGAGAGAAGGTAATCCCAAACCACACAACAGCGCTTTAGAGAACGGAGGGGAGAGCAGAACTCTTTTTCGTGATCCCTGACTGAACAGTGGAGATAAGCACAAGCGCTTTCTGCAGCAGCCGACTGGTGCCAAACACTCTTGGGTGTTGCATTTCTGTTTATGCAGTCATTATATATGTCAAATAGAAAGAGTGTGTATGTATGTGCTCACATGTTTGAGCTTTGTGAGGCAATGGAGGGAGAAAGACTGGTATGACATAAAGAACGTAGTCACATGTGTTTACATGGTGATTCCTAAAAAAGTGGTTCTCAGTCTCAACTGGTGTTGTTTCAGGACCCAGATTTTATACTAGACATCCAGTGGCCTAAAGCAGTTGACCCAAAGAGTTCACCCAAAATTATTATTTTTTTTACTTGTCTTGATGACAATCTAAACCCTTACTGTTATTTTTATGATTAAAAATGTTCGCCATCTCTTGTAATGCAATGGCAGTAACATTTGTCAAGCTCAAGTACAAAAACACCCAAATCAGCACCGAAATCTGAAGTATACAAGTGGTCTAATGCAGTACATAAATTGTTCAATGTCCACAAACAGCTCACCCAAAAATAAAATATTTGTTCTTGTCTTGTCATATGTCAGTTCATAGCAGGACCGGAGTGGGGCCACTTTTCAGCCCGGGAGTTTCAGGCCCAAGACCGGCCCACTTTTTCCATGGAGGAAATTGGATAAATGAAGCAACTGTTCAGCTCTTACTATTGTGTAGTTTTTATTAATATTAATTAAGATAAAGACCTAAATGTGTATTTCGGACTTTTTTTTCACCACAAGTCTGAAAGAAGACAAATACCCCAAAATCTCAAAATTGACCAGTAAAAAAATGATGTTTTTGGCTGCCGTGTCTCGCCTTAATTATATTTAATATTTTGCTTGTGAATAGGTTGACATGCTAATCATTACTAGGCCTATCTCTCTTTACCTGTTGCCACTTGTGTTTGTCCTCTTGAAAATAAATCTGCACATTTGGCAGCATCCTCCTCCAATGCCTTTCTTTTTTTCATCCTGGCTTCTTCAGCCCCTCCTGGCCTCTTCCTCCATCCTCCCTGTATATATATATATACATATATATATATATATATATATATATATATATATATATATATATATATATATATATATATACGGTATATTAATTGAATTAATAAACTTCAAGGCACATACAACTTTGAGACTTTTGTTGCTATCCTATGGTTATGATTGCACGGTTAATTGCACTTTGCATTTAGACCCCTATTTTTAGGTCATGAAACAGAGTTAATACACACTGACATAATTCATTTTATGAGCCATGATGATATATGAAAATCACATTCACAGCTGCACTGAATATGTAAATGCTTACAACCACTATTTGCATGTCATAACAGCTGTCGGGATTAGCAGAAAAAAGGCACAAAAAAAACTTGTAATGATCATCATTTCAAGACTACAATGTTTAAAAAAAGGAAAAGATTAGTTATCAGGTGTCAGAACTGGCAACTATAAAAATGACAAAAATTATGACAATCCTAATTGGACCCCAGACTGATTGTAATTGTGCTACATAAAAATATGCAAAGCTGCTGTTAACTCTCAAACCAATAGTAGTCCTCAGGGTACGTTTGTTGAATGAAATATCACTTCAAAACTCATATCTGTCCCACTTTCCTAATGAATTACTTCTGAAATATTTAAAGAAGAGACATAGCCGCAGGTTCTCTGTTTTTGGCACACAGAACCAGGAGACCCAAGAGCAGTTACTGTTGATGAAGATGGCAGGACATGTGCATAAATTGAGACTGTCTAGAGAAAAACACCTTAAGGCTGCATTATAGACAACAGAAAGTGGCATTACTTCCTAAAAGCATCTAGCAAGCAAAGTGCGTCCACAAAACACTTCGATTAAAGTCTACAGAGTTAAATGAGGACAAAAGACTGGTGCAAATGCAGCATTTGAAGAACAATTTGTTTATTTGAAAGATTATTAATTGAGTAAGCACTGTACAAATGCTGTAAATGAGCTAATACACGCACAACACAATGTTCATCTTAATATAACTTTGCATGCTGCCGCATTTCACTATTCGCTGATTTGAATAATGTCACACGATTTGATAGTGATTTATTTATTTTTTTTGCCGAAAAACTCATTTGCTCTGCGCATCTTTTGTGGGCAATCACTGATGGATATCAAGTAGCAAATGTTCATATGATGTTCATTTATCAGAGACAGCTTGTTGAAGTGTAAAAGCTATTTGCAGTCTTGTGTTGCTTCCTCCTCAGGCTGTTATACAATGGAGTTCTCATGTGGCCCGGGTCGAGAGTGACAGCCCAAGTCTGACGGAACAAAAAAGTACCGAAATGACAACTTGATAAAAGTGAAATGACTTTACGTCTGTGTTTTGCCGAGAGCAAGGTAAAAGGCGTGGGGTGGCTGGGTGCAGAGAGCATGAATAAAAGAGTGATGGGTGGCGGGAGAGATCTGACAGCCAAAGAGTGTGATGTCTGCGCACTGATGCCTGTGTTTGTCTGGGTCAGGGTTACGTCGGCGTTGCGGACCGAATTTGGTGAGTGAGTGCATGTGAATGAGACATGGGGGGGTCAGCGGGTTCAGAAAGCCTGAGTGGTTCTGTTACACGGCCGTGTTTTTCTTCCCCTCAGTTGCAGCTGCTTTACCTCATCAAGACCTGAAGTAAACATATCACTTATTAAAAGCTACTGTGTTTCAATAACAATGTATATTACTGCACAAAATGCCTTAATAATAATAGAGATCAGCCAAAGAATCTTTTTAAATCAGCATTTTACAACTTTTAAAACAGCTGTATGTTCCTGTTTAGGATGGACTGACTGTCCGATTGCCAGAAAATACTGGCCAAGCTGGTTTAGCTGCTTTTCCAATTTGACTATGTTGGGATTCAGGTAGTTTAGCAGGTGAAAAAGATCGTCTTCCAGCCTGACCAGCTGAAAAATGCCCTAAACCCTTAAAAAACCCTTGTCTCTGACTCTCAGGGCCCTATTTTAACGATCTAAGCGCATGGTCTAAAGCGCAGGGCGCAATTGCACTTAGGGCATGTTCGAATCCACTTTTGCTAGTTTAACGACGGGAAAAATGGTCAGCGCGGCCGGCTGGAATGTGATTTCATCTAGAATACGTCCTAGAATCCATACGTTGTTAGCAAGAAACAGATCCAAATTCAGCCCCTTTATCCAGTGATCTTCATCTCCATTTCTCAGCAGCGCAGGGACCGCAAACGTCAAATCCCGCACTGGTGATGAATTCAAATTCAAAAAATGCGTCTTCATGAAGCGCTACGATATGTTTTACGTCCGTGATATCAAACGCTCATAGCTTGTTTTCATATGACGTCACGCCACTGTGTTGCCATGGCGCGAAATGTAAATGGAGGGCAGGAAGTGATTTGCTGTATTTAGAAAGCACTAACAAACTCAAAATGCCTATGTTTTGCATTGTTATGGTTACTTAAATCGATCAAACCACAAGGAGTTTTTATCGTGTACCAAAAGTTGTTGTTCATAAGGGGGGAAAATGCAAGAAATTGTCTGAAAAACTCCGGAAAAACGGCTTGCAAACCTACATCTGCGGTCGGGAGGAGCCGAATGGGAAAATGCCCGTGTGTGCAGTGATCACTTCGTCAAAGGTGAGTTAATACAAATTAAGTGGCTATGTTTGTGTAACGTACCAGTTTCCGAACTTTGTAAAGTCAAAGTATGTCTGTAAGACAAGGTAGTTGCTGATATCTACCGCCTCGATGGCAGTTGAAAAATCGCTCCTCTTCATAACATAAGGATCACATCCAACACATGTTTGATTTTTTGTTTATATCTTTCTCTTGTAATAGCGTGTAAAGTAGTACAGTACGGACTTTCCTCCATCTCGTCCATTGCGCTCTTCACTCCCTGCCCTCCATCTGAATTTCGCGCGTCATCATAATCACGTGACTGAAACCCAGCTATTGGCTCTCGTCTGCTTCGTCACAGATTGTGACATGCCGTGTTTCAGTCGGTGTAGTACATTTGAAATGGAGAAGCGCGCGCGCCTTCACAGAGCGAACCGAAATCGGATTAACATTTTCATGGATTAACGTTAATAACTTAAATTCTGATCTGTACCTCATACAGAACTAGTATAATACTGCCAGAGAGGACTGCGACTGCAACGCATCATCGTGTGAACGACTTTTGGTACCGGTTTTGACATTTTCGCAATAAATAAACGATTGTGAAATTGTCTGTCTGTTATGTTTTTTTCTTCATAATTGTGTTAACGTAGAAGGCTATCTCTGTCCATTACGTTTTTTTCCTACGTAGTTTTAAGGAATGGTTATGGGTAGGTTTAGGGGTAGGAGTAGGATTAGTGGCTCAAAACATATTTTAATGCTATATTGTTAATAAAACTGTAATTTACCTACACATCTCTGTCCATTACGTTTTTTTCCTTTTTATATTCTGTATAAAATGGATATGTTTAGGTTTTGGGAGTAGGATTAAGGGATCTTGTTACATTTATGTTTAAAAGTGAAAGTATACAGATATCTTTATGATATGAAATATACGTAAATAGTTAACGTTTTGTAGCTGTAAAAACGTAATAATGTTACGTTTAAATGTTGCAGATACGTCCATATTATACGTTTCAGCATCTATCCAAACGTACAAAAACGTACGTTTTCTATCTTTGAAAATAACGTATTAATACCTACGTATTAACAATGAGACCAGGCTGGGCCGGCGCATGGTCTAAAAGGTTGTCCCTATACTCTTGATTTGATTTTATTTTTGATTTGATATGCCTTTATTTGTCTCACATGTGAGAAATTTCAAGGACAAATACAGCATAAAGCATAACATGAGGAGAGGTAAGGAGAAAAAAGGCAACCCCCAGACTATGCTCCTTCTAGGAGTACAGTGTGGGGACAGGAAAAAACACCTCAGCAACATTAGCACACAATCAGTACACTTTACATGAACAAAACTTGCAACAGGGGTGACGGGTGAGGGGTGAGGGGTGAGGGGTGAGGGGTGGGAGGTAGGGGATGGAGGTAGCCCAGCACAGGCAGGCAGCCATCCGGTCCTGCAGCCATTTCAGGCGCTGGTCACAGACCCGCCTGTCAGACTGGGGGTACAAAGCGAGGGATGGGATATGGGACGAGTGGTTGCATATCTGTATATATGTGTAAGAGTTCATGTATGTGTAGGCCTGGAGAGTCGCTATGCCTGGCATCATAATCCAGTCCGCAGGCAACTTACTCTTAATGAGTAAGTTGCCTGCGACAGCAACTTACTCTTAATGAGTAAGTTGCCTGCGACAGCAACTTACTCTTAATGAGTAATGGGTGTGTTTAGGCGTAACGTGAAATAAACCAACCAGAGTCTCATCTCCCATTCTCTTTAAAAGCCAGTTGCGCTCGCGCCATGGCGGATTCACTATTTCAGTCTATTTCAGTTGCCTCAAAATACCCTGAACACACCTCGTTTTCAGACCAGCACGCCCATGGGCGCATAAATAGGCGCAAATGCATTTGCTATTTAAACAATGTGGCGCAGGATGTGAAAATGATAACTGCGTCAGGCTGAAACTCGCAAAAAACACTTGTGTTTTGGTGAGTGATAGGGCCCTCAGTGTTTTTTGTTCATACAATGAAAGTTGAAAGTCACCAAAACTGTTTGGTTATTGACGTTCTTAAACCATACAGGTTTGGAATGACATGATGGGGTGTAAATGACAGAATTGATTAATTCATTCATTTGTGGGTGAACTATCCTTTTAAGATGTAAAATATGTTCAAGATCTCTACAGGAATTATGGATATAATACAAACAATGACCAGTTAAAATTATTCAACTTATGGCATGGATACATGATATAAACAAATAAACATAAGTAGGGATTTTTTAAATATTTCATTATGACTGTGGAGTGATACATGGTCCAAAACCAGAAAATATCAAAATACTTTTAATATCCAAAAACTTGAAAATGGGCTTTTACTGTTTCTTTCCAGTAAACACCACCCATCTAACAAAAATGTGTCCTAAGAATGTTTCGCTAACTTTCCAATTAATTTATGGAAACCTTATTTTTGAATGTTGTCTTTACGTTTAAAAAATTTCTAGTTTTTTTTTGTTTCAAATTTTTTTCTTGGTTGTGCGAACGTTGAAGGAACATAACATTCAATTTTTTCCTTTTCCAACGATTATTGGAACATTACTTTTAAATGTTCTGAAAACATTCTGAAACAAGTAGTAACATTAGTATCAACTAAAACATTTAGTACATACACGTTCCATGTATAAAAAATGTATGTGCTAACATTTTAGAACATTATTAAAAACCAGATAACTTTGAGCAAATGTTTTATTAACACTACTGGAAGAATGTTCATAACCTTGAGAGAACCTTGCCAGACATTTCTGAGAATTTTCCATGCAGCTGGGCATTTTGTTTAATAATATATATATATATATATATATATTTTTTTTTTTTATCTAATGCAATGATGTCGTTTAAGTGTCTAAAGAATTTCTGAGCTTCTTGTTTTGATCTCAGATAAATGAATACTGTAATTCAGACATTTTGTTCTGTTATTTTAATGTTAAACATAGTGCATGATAAGCAGTGAGGAGATATGGGAGCAGTGTGCTCTTCACCTTTGCTTATCTGACACACAGTTGGACTCAGCAGTTTTTGGCCAATCTCTCTCATCAGGACAGGAAGAGCTAATCTGGCATGTACGCATATGCAAATATGAACCGTAACTGTCTGGGTGCTGCTTAATTCCCCATTATTTTACAGACAGAAGTCCAATCAAGTTGACTTTGAAATGGATTGTGGGCGATTAAGCAGGATTTCTGGGTGTGTGGACAGAAATGCCGTGACCTGTCTCTCTCTTGCTTTCCCTCAGCTGCCAGAGGCGTCAACTAGCACCGATCCAGGTAATTAATTCTCTGACAAGCATCACTGATTTGCTAAATCAGTGAGAATGGCATGCGCTGATCAAAAGAGAAACAAGAGGAGAGATGTTTGAACACATGGACTCAGAGATGTCAGTCACTGGGCCATCACAACTGACCCTGAGATGCAGTGGCAGATTCAAGGATGTGAGCGGAATATACATTCAAATCAAACGCACACGACATATGCCGACTGATACCCATGCCTAATGCACAGCAGCTCACGCTATGCCTCAAAGACATGCTCAAACATACATGCACACATGTAGATTAGATCCCAGAACAATTATAATGCACATGCAGATATATTAATTCATTGGCACAAACTGGGTTGGTTAAAATAACATGTTTTACAAATGCGTTTCCTCTATAAAATGAGGGATATACTGTTTGCACAAGGGGAATTAACAATTCAACAGTATGAGTTGAAACTCAAGTCCTTAGTTATTGAACCAAAGGTCCGGAGTTTATCTGATTGTAAAGTGGAAAGATAAATCATGTTACTTTCGCATGTAGAATATTGGTGCTTCGCAATCCACTGGTGATGGATTTTTCTTACCCTAAAGAAAATCGTTCTCAGATCATAAATGATTTTTGTTAAAAGTCAGTGGCCCCAAAATATATTCAGACACTTAAGGAACTCTTAAAAAATTAATGATGTATGAAAAATGAAAATGAAAAAATGTATGAATGCCACAGCATTATATATATATATTGTGTATATATATAAAAATATTTAAACAAGTGGCAGTGGCTTGCATTTAAAGAAGTTTGTTTAAAACACATTCTTAGATAAGATTTTCACAAGATATGAGGCAAAACAACCGTTTTCAACATTTATAATAAGAAATGTTTCTTGAGCACTAAATCATAGAATAATTTCTGAAGGATCAAGTGACATTGAAGACTGGAGTAATGATGCTGAAAAATATTCCTGCCATCACAGAAAAAAAAAAACATTTTAAACACAAGTAAACATTTTTTACTATATATTAGGTTAAATAAATGAAGCCTTAGTGTGACCATACGAGACTTCTTTCAAAAACAAACGTTTTTATTTTACTGACTGGCATTTGAAAAAACAAAAACACATTTGGAGAATTTCTGGTTGTCAAACTTAGTGGATCATGTTCACATAGGCTACCCATTAAAATCACACTGGGACCAGTGTTTCAAGAAAAAATGGCTTGAAAAAGTGAAGTCAGCTCTGAGAAAATGCCTAGCATATGATTTTAAAGATAAAACTGTTTTGATATTTTGTATGGACTGCGCAATGAAATAAAATGCATACATTTGTATGTGTAGCTTAAGTGTCTATATACTTTTTGTTGCCACTGCATGTAACTTCATGCAAAGGCGTCACTCATTTCCCGCTGAGTGTGCCAATCATTTGATGCAGTGTGTGCTGAATTGAGCACTATTGATCTTTAAATAAATGGATTGGATTGCAATGTAACAGCTTTGGCTCGATGGCTGTGCTGTCTGGCGCTACAAAGCAGGGAATTTGGGAGCTGCTGAAAGTATCTGGCACGTCTCTTGATTAACTGGCTTGTGTTTCGGCTCTTTTCCTTGGCCATTATCAGCCCTCGGCCTCTGCCAGTGTGGCTCAGGGCATCCGCTTTTAAAAGAACTTGCCAGATCAAACTGGCATGTCATAGAACATTAGGCCTGCCATTATTTCAGCCCACTGACTTGCTGTCTCTCAGGTCAACTTAGCGGTCTGCTGGCTTGGATGTTCATTGGTTGCCATGGCTGACAAAAGGAGTGTGACTGAGAAAACGGACTGAAGTGGATCAGTGGACAAAGCTGGTGTCTTTACATCGCTTGACTCGAACAGGAAAGCATTAGATAATGATTCTTGCCAAGGTCCCCACCGGACCAACCTATGTAATCCAAGCTACACTAAATCACCACAGCAGAGAGACTCCCAAATGTCATCAGATAGTGAAGAAAACGAAAGTTTATAAAAATGCAAAGGGAAAATCCCTGGGGAGTCCAAGTCCGCAAAATGAAGTCTTGCACTACAACAAAATGATATATAGGTTAATTACTTTTCAGTGTTTGTATCACTTTCATCTCCAGTATGGCAACAAGTAGCTGTCTTTATGACTGAGTCATTTGAAACACTCAACAGATTCCCAAAAACAACAACAAAAACAGTTATTAATTTCATTTCGGGAACAAAACAAGAGACTATTTAATGAATGAGTCATTGAATAATTCACTCAACCAACTTGTTCAAAATACCGGTTCATTCTGGAACAAAAGAGACTTTTACTCAGCTAATTTGTTTTAAAACACTGATTTTTTTTCAGGAAAGCCGGTAATACTGTATAATAACCGCATGCTATTAATAATTTGTAAACAGTTAATTCGTCATTTATAAAGCATCAATAGACATTAACAAGCAGTTTATAAATACAGCTATAAATGCTTTATTCTTGATTTATAAGCATATCTATAATGTGTTTAATAATCTAAGAAACCTAAGAAATCTATTGGACGTCTCCGATGGACCCGATTTTCCCCTAAAATCGGACAGGAGGAGCTCTGACTCGCGGGGTAACCTCGGGTTCACTGCCCCATCAGTCCGCACCCCAAAAACCCAGGTGTTCGGATGCTCTAGGAATGGAATCAATCCAGTCCGCACCCCACAGAACCTCGAGTTTAATTCCACATCAAACTCACTTCTCCAACACAGACCCAGGTTATCAGCATGGTTTCATCTCTCAAGTTCCTCCATAAAGTAATTTATGTTTTTCTCTTACCCAATTCTCAGTCCTTTTTGAGTTCAGTTTAGAATCAAAAAGAGGGATACAGTGCAATCAGTCGGACATACAGTGGATACAGTTATAAAAAATAATTAAAAGAGTAATACGATTATGCATAAATAAACTAGTGGTCTGAATATTACCCTGCTCTGATTAACAACAACACTCTTGCTCTAGTGATATTTCTATCTCATTAAAGCAGGCAATGTATCTTTAAGAAGGCGAAGGACAATGGAAATGGTTCCAGAAGCCTCTGTAGCAGGGAAAGGGATTCAGCTGAGCGCATACCTACAGGAATGACTATGAAACCTCTACATTTTTCTGTTCCTGTCAAGCAGATACCTGAAAGCACTTTCTTTTGCACAGAATTACTTCATCTGATAACTGCTGGGTATATTGCATATTGTCAGGCAGATGGCTGCTGTGTGGTTGTTTACGTTGTGTTTGCGGTAGGCTTATGTTTACAGGCGTATATACGTACGGTTGCAGCTGCGTCTAACCAGCTGATACTCTGTGGAGTGGATGTAAATGCAGGCCAGGGGATCAAGGGCTGGTGGCATATGCTTCCCGGTTCTCTGTTCGCTTGTGTGGAGAATTGATAGTTAGGAGGGACCACGCGTGAATGGATGCAAGTTTTTGTGAGGGGGTGCTGTCATATTGGCGATGCGCCAGTGTGTGCGGTGACAAGCTCCGTGCGGGAAGGGGTGGGAGGTCGTGTGGGGAGGAGAGGCGGGTAGCTGACAGGGACATCAGTTTCCTCAGACATTAACTCCCCCTGTACCTGAGAGAGTGGAATAATCACACGCCGGGGCCATGCACCATGAAATGGAAGTGCAGCAGAGATCTGGGGGAGTGGACACACAGCCCTGTCCAAGGAAATGAGAGCCATTTTTTTTAAGTATGGGCCGTCGTGGTGTGTGTCTGTGTTTGTGTGAGATACAGCAGGAGGAAAAGAGCAGGAAAGAGAGAAACGAATGTGTATGGGATTGAGCAGGCTGTGTGCCAATCACCACTGCATGTAATCTAATTTTTTTTTTTTTTTAGAATCTCTTGTCAGTAAAAAAACTCTGTTCCACCAAAACTGAGCCACATTGCACTGAGGAAAACATCAGCAGCGGAAACCAGCTGTCGAACTAAACTATATGGTACAAAATTAGATCTCTACCATAATAATCATCAAATCTGTTGATGCTTTAAATTGCCAATGCAAAGCTTTGCAACAAGATGTAAGTTCAGTTAACGGGCATTCACTTTCTGTTGTTGTTGCTACTTCACAGCTACTCCAGCCCGTCAATCTGAAATAAAATAATTTAAAGTTGCGTGTCAATTTAATACTGGATGTTTCTTCTACTATGGGCATTTTACCCCTGTGGACTTTTAGAAAATAATCTTAAAATACACTTTTCACACTCTCACTAGTGTCCACTTACAATGTTGAACAGTAAGTATACAAACATCACAGGATCATTTCTTCGACAAAAATACCACAACAGTGTCATATCGACAAGAATATTGTGTGCTATGTATCTTTGAGAACAGGCTACACATTCACAGACACAGACACCTTGGCTTTGTCTGCACTATTTCAGTGGTTACGTGTTATCAGATTGGATTATCTGTTCCACCTTAGTGTTCCATGTTTATTTCTTCTCACACAGAGACTACAATCAGATTTATGCCTCAATTCCAGTTATAATGTCACTCATTCTCTCTCATACAACAGCAACCAGCTCAGCGCTCCTTGACATCAGGATCTGGGGCTGGATTCATGAAATATTCTTACAAATAAAATCTTCTTAAATGCTATTTTCTTCTTTCTTTCTAAATAAACAATAAAGTTAAGAATATCTTGTATTCCCTAAAACATTTTTTTAGAATGTTATCTTTTTTTCTGGGTGGTAAAGACAAAATCTAAGAATCTGAATACCAGAAAAGTCTGTTGTCTTTAAAAAAAAGAGATGTTCTTACGAAAATATTTAAGAATCTCTTTTAAGTCCCCCTGTGTTGAAAATCAAGCTTTTAATGTTGTTTATTTGTCTATGTGATGTTTTTAATATCCTTTAAGACAAACCACATGTGCAAATTCATAAGTCAACACCATTGCTGAGTATTTTCTCTTTAAAACTGCAGTGAACCAAAGACAGTCCCAAAAACGCGGTTTGAGATCGCCGGTGTTTCTGACGTCACAAACTACCTTGAAACCAATCACGTCAACGTGTGATCATCAACGAGTGGATCTCTGAGCCGGTGTGAGTGAGTGGAGGCGGGGATAATTTGCATATCCATAGAACCGCGTATACTAAATGAGGCAAGGGTGTAGAGTTACATTCAAGCTGTTAAGTCATGAAGAAATTAATTTTTTCAAGGAAAAAAACTTTTAAATATGTTATTTTGGTGATCAAAGATGATATTTAAGGGGTAAAATGATTGACTACAGGAGGACTTTAAGAATTTTTCAAGAATTGCACTTAGTACATTCTTACAAACTTCTTAAATTCTTAAATTTCTTAAAGGTTATATCTCACATTTCTGAGGAAAAAAAGTCAGAATTGTGAGATACAAATGTTTTCACACAAACATTTTAGTCTTGATTTACTATGATTCACTAAAGCCCACTGAGACTGCATTCAAATTTCCAGTGGACCGATAAAGCCCTTCCTGCGTGAATGCGTGTTGTTTTGTGCCGCTTAAAGATGCCGACAGCATTATCACGCTCTGATGGTGTGTGACAGTGGCCGTGCTGATGAAATGTATTGATCACTGTCTGTCTGTTGAACACAGTTGAAGCTGTTTGACACATTATGAGAGTAAAAAGTGGCAATGTATGTTCATCTGGAGCCGAAATCCATATAAAATTCTCATGTTTTCCATGTTTACAACAGCTCCCTGGGAGACGATACAGATTTCCGGATCCGCTAACTCCATCTGTGAGTGCCGCTTGTTTTGCGTCTCCCATGTTTGAACGCGCGGACAACTGGCAGCGCGTGAGGCTCCAGACCATTACTCTGATGTTGTTTACATGCAATGCAAATGATTGGTAAACAAACAGCGCAGCACAGAGCCACATGTTCCCCCCGGCCGTCCTTGCAGCCTATGCAAATCAGTGCCCACCGCGCTCTCGGCTCGCATGAGGCAGGAAATTAAGAGCTGAGGCTAAATTACAGTGTAATATGTAAATGTGCAGATGTGTGGCTATGCATTGTTGCTTCATTATGACTGGAAAAATGGCCCTGCTTAATATTCCAACAACTTTGTAAACAAAAAAGGCAGCGCATGCTTGCAGTCCCACAGGGGCAGCGGGCCACTGAATGTTTCTCGCCACGCAACACGCACTGTAACTGTGTTCATTTACCGTCATCAAATACATCACAGCGGGCAAACAACTTCAAGAGCCAAACGTGTTGGAAGGCTTAATGCGAATCGCAGTCGTGTGTGCTAATCCGCTCGGAGTGACACGGTAGTCATGATGCTCATTTATCAATGTGGCATGGTTCTTGCCCGGTCGGAGAGGGAATCTGGCCTTGCTGACCCCACTCGCAGGTCGCAGTCTCTCCCACCACCCACACCAGGAAAACAGATTACTGCTGATCAATATCTCAGAATGCACCTCATGCTGGGATTCAGCTGGGATTTTGGAGTACTACAGGGACCATGTAACCGGCAATGCCAAAGTAATTCGACTGTGCGCATCAGTAACATTCTCTAAATAATGCCACACCAATGTTTGATGTGCGTTTAAAGGGACAGTTCACCTTAGAATTAATTTTACGCCGTCATTTACTCACACTCATGTCATTCCAATCCCATATGACTTTTTCTTGTATTGAACACTTGCATGAACAACAAAAATAGGATTCAAAAATAATATGTTATTACTTTTTACTTGATGATTACAGCACATCACACCACAATTTTAGAGTCATTAAATTCAAACTTGCCTTGAAAATGACAAACCATATGAATACATTTCAAAGGACTTGGTACATGTGTTTCAGATTTTTCTTCCTTTTAATATATTATTTTCCTTTTATCGATTATGGACATTCTTATATGTAATTAACTCTGACGTTGGTTTCACTGTATTTTGATGGTCCTTTAACACATTTTGTTCACTATAAGTAACATTTCACCTACATGTCTACTAACTCTCATTAGAATGTTAGTAAAGTATTAGTAGACTGGTAGGGTTAGGGTTAGTAGAATAATTTGGCATGCACTCGCAAAGTTACTTATAGTTAGTATTGTCTGTTGGTGGACCATCACAATAAAGAATTAGCAGATATTAAGCAGACAATTTACTAAAACTCTAATGAGAGTTAGTTAACATGTAGTTGTAAAATTACTAATAGTCAACTGGGACCATCAAAATAAAGTGTTAACCAGAATAGATTGTTCAAGATGCTCTTTTTCGTAACATGTCAGTAAATGGTGACCTCAGGTTTGACATTCTGCTAAATATCTCCTTTTGCTTTGCACACAATAAAGTAAGTCATACAGGTTTGAAACTACGTGGCGACGAGTAAATGATGTCATACGTGTCATTTTTGGATGCTCTATTCACACTTGTGCTTTGAGCCTATACCAGATTGTTCATGGTCAGATGTAGTGACTGGTGAGATTTATGTCTATAATGTAGGTCACAGTGAGATCTATGTCGAGTTCACATATCAAAGATCTTGTGAATGTCAAAAAGAGATGCTGCATTAACTATTTGTCTTGGCAGTGTTGAAGAACTGGAGACGATGTGTGTACGGCTTCCAGAAACTTTTCCACTAACTCTCACAGGTCATTGACAATGCAATACGATCTACCTTGGCATGTTCTGCCCATGATTAATGTAACCCATGTATTTTGTGAATTATGGGATGATACAAGAACATTGAACTCAACGAATTTCCCAAAGAGATCTTTGTTGTATTTTCCCAGTACAAATTTATCTGTGGATTAAGGAAGAGTTTACTGAGAATATGTTGAGTTTATATAGATCAATGTGGCACTGAGCACTTGGGAAATCCAAGAAAATACAAACACACAAACAAATGAATAGATTTATATCTAAAAACAAATAATTTACTTCAGAAAACACAACAGAAGTCTCTCATTAAAAATGATACCTACATAACCTAGGCCTATAAGAACGTTTGTACGATGTTCACGAATGAAACAAAAGGTTTCTTGTTTGTCTTTTCCGTAAAGCTAATTCATAGCCATTTCAAAACTTCCTCTGCAGTTTCAGCACAATAGCAGAATTATCAAAGTTAACTGGGGACATAATTAAGAAAACATATATGCTTGTTATTCTGAGGTGAGCACACTCATGAATATTTATGTCATTACTGCTGTCCTCTGATAGTCTTTGTGTGAGTTTTGATAAAGAACGCGGCCGAGGCATGAAATTTGTAATTTATTCCTAAATGTGTTTTCAGCTACAGTGTTGTGGTCCATTCAACATTTCGTCACTCCCTATTTAAATCTCTTTTCATTGCGTTATTAGGAAAATTCAAACCGCCACCTCTCTGTTATCCAAGCGTAGAGTGAAAATAAAAGCTATTTGTATGTGAACATGCATGTTGGCCATGCTGGCTGAACAGCTCTAATGGTTTCATAATTTCAGAATAATGGCTCCATGTCAGTATGAGATTGCCATTAGCCAACCGTGCCACTGATGTGGGCATCTTTCGTCTCGTGTGGGGTTTACTACTCTGGGGAGCTTCAGGTGTGTATTGTGCTGTTTGAAAGCCTTTGCACAGACACAGGGAAATGTTTCATATCCAGTGCTTGTTTTTATATGGGTTTGTCTGAATTCTCTGATTGTGCCCGCGAATCAGGGGATTTCACAGAACTTACAATAAATAAGTATACTTGAAGTTCATTTTATTAAGTATACTCAAGTAAAGTTCAAGTATATTTTACTTTGTGTAGTATACTAATTTCAATGCAGTATACGTGTACTATATGTGACCCTGTACCACAAAAGCAGTCTTATGTGTCCATTTTTTTAAATTGAGATTTATACATCTCCCGGAAGCTGAATAAATAAGCTTTCCATTGATGTGTAGTTTGTTAGGATAGGACAATATTTGGCCGAGATACAACTATTTGAAATCGGGAATCCGAGGGTGCAAAACAATCTAAGTATTGAGAAAATCGCCTTTAAAGTCTGTTGGCGATTGTGCTGCATCAACGTACAAAAATACAATTTTTATATATTTAAGGTAGGAAATTTACTAAATATCTTCATGGATCATGATCTTTACTTAATATCCTAATGATTTTTGGCTTAAAAGAAAAATCGATAATTTTGACCCATTCAGTGTTTTGTTGGCTATTGCCACACATATACCCGTGCAACTTAAGACTGGTTTTGTGGTCCAGGGTCACATATATCAATATTTCTATATTAACCTATATTTCTACTTCAATACTAACACTCTTTAGTGTATGCAATATTTTGAAGTATACTTTAAGTGTATCAGTAGTAATCTGAGTACACAACTAGTTTACAAATACGTTTTTTGTTTGTACTGCAACTATATTACAAGTGAACTCATGGGTATACTGATAGTTTACTTGTCAAATACTTGTTGAACTTTTTTTAGTTTATAAAAGTAAACTTTGCAGTATACTAAGTTAAACTACTAGTTTAGTTTAGTTTTATGTTGCAAGTATACTAGGAGGTTTTCTTTAAAGGGATAGTTCACCCCAAAAATGAAAATTACCCCATGATTTACTCGCCCTCAAGCCATCCTAGGTGTATATGACATTCTTCTTTCAGAAAAATACAATTGGAGTTTTATTAAAAAATGTCCTGGCTGATCCAAAAAACTGCATCCATACATTATAAAAGTAATCCACACAGCTCCGGGGGGTTAATATAGGCCTTCTGAAGTGAAGCGATGCGTTTGTGTAAGAAAGATATTCACATTTATGACTTTATCGACTAAGATTTCCGGCATGTTGACGAAGTAACACAATAATGGTTAAAAAATGGCAGAGTGAGATTGTTGCTAGCTGGATTCAAACTTGCATAAATGCCACAACTCAAAGTGTCCAGGCATGTGCATCATGGCTCTGATTCTGTCATGTTTTGGGTTTAAAATCTTATCTTAAAGACTTTAAAGTGACTTTAAAGCGTCTTGGGAAGAAAAGCCCACAGGAGGCCTGATGATCTGCTCCTGAGGTCAGGGATGGAAAAGGTTATGGAAAGATTACTCAGGCTCTTTTAATAATGCACGCATCCACAAAAGCATGTGACATGCACACACAATAACACCATACACCCTTTGACCCGATGTATGTTTATGTATGTGTACGAGTTGCAGACAGCTACGAGGGGAAAGTCTTCTCATCTTCTGGCCCAATCCACGGCTGCCACTCAACTTCAAAGCACTGGTCGTTCAGTCTTTCTCAACCTCCAAACACAGAGTCTTGTTACAGCTGTGAGCAGGGGACAGAGTGCACAGTGTGCTGGACTCCTGATTAACCCTTGAGCCAGTGTTGTTCTCCACCGCTAGACAGATCCTCTTTCTCTGGGCTCGGCCCTGTAATGGGAGCCCTTTCACACACTGCCCACTTCAAAGCTCCCTGCCTGCCAGGAATGTCAGCTTCAGAAGTAAAGAGAGATGGCAACTGAGAATGAGTGTGTGTGAGAAGAAAACCCTAAATGTTTGTGTGAGAGTTCGTATTTGAATATGCAGGGAGAAAGTGTCCATCTCTTCTCAACAGGAATTGCCTCTCCTTGGCCTGACACAGTTAACTGCTTCCTCTTTTTTCATTTGCGACAGAGACAAGTTGTTTTTTAATCTAATTTGGCTGCAGAGCAAAGGCACTTGGGCATGTTTGGCCAGTCTCGACTAGTGCAGGACGCGCCATGTGTGCAAAGCTTAACAGTTCTACTGCGCCTGCCAATGTATCAGAACCTCAATAGACTACACTGCCAGCTATTAATAAATGTGTTACATAAAATAAATAAAAAATCTGTGTTTTGTGTTTTTTATACTACCATTTTTTGTAAACAATTTGGTGGCCTGTATTGTAACTTTTCCAGAAAAGTTTTGAATTAAGGCAATGTGCATATGTGAATAAAGCCATGGTTAATAAAGCTTCGATCATTCCTAAAGGTTAAGGTTTTGGCACTTGCTATGTGAACACAAATAAAAAACCATGGACATGATTTAAAAAGGTTCAATTGGCCTGAAAAAAAGTCACACTTGTACTCATTGGAAATAAATGGGAAACTAATTTCATCTAGTGGAAAGTTTTGTACTGGGTCCAAACAAAATCTTAATAAAGGCTAATTTTTGGGAGATATCAACCTCAAATCTACACTCTAAAAAATGCTGGGTTGTTTTAACCCAATTTTGGGTCAAATACGGACAAACCCAAACGTTGGGTTAAAAATGTAATAAAAAAATTTAACCCAATGGTTGGGTTTGTACATATTTGACCCAAAATTGGGTTAAAACAACCCAGCATTTTTTAGAGTGTAGAATACAACTTGCTTAGATTTATGGCTTTGATTTTCTTGAAGTTTTAGAGTAAAACATGATTTGGAAAATATATATTTCATATAAAATTACTTATAAAAATAACTTAATTTCATTGAAGAAATAAATAGATTAATTTATGACTGCCACGCGAGGAGCAACATTGGGTTAAGTATGTATGAAGTCGAGACGCTCTGATGTAAGACGTTTACAGTCAAATAGTTTGAGCCAGTCACTAAATTCTGAATAATCTGATGTGATTACTCCATAATATCACTTTTTATGTAGAAGTCAAAAATCATAATTATGAAAAAAATTATGTTTTATATTCCCCCAATTACAATTGCAATAGAGTATTCAAGTCTATTTGAAAACTGTGATTTTACTCGCATTAACCATCTTTAACACTATGCTTTTCAGGTTCTAGCATTTCCTGAAAATGAAAATCTAGTTATATACTTCACACAGGAAGTTAAATTATGGATATTTTAAACCATTTGATGAAAAATATTTTAAAAGTGTGTGTGTGTGTGTGTGTGTGGGTGGGGGGTGGGGGGTCCCTAAAATAAAGGCTTCCATTAGAATCTTTTTATTCGGGTACTCATTCATCATTTTACAGGTGCTTTAAATAATCCAGACACCATGTTAATCTGAAGAACCTAAAAACCTTTTTAAATATATTCAGCAAACAAAAAAGAAAAAAAAAAGAAAAGCAAGACAACCCGTTCCTGATGAGAAATTCCTGGTGAACTTACAATGGCGGAGATAGTTGTTATATAACCTGCTGCATGAGAGCAGAAAGACAGGTGAAACCTTTCGCTCGCTGTCTCTCTTTCCTAATCCTCACTGAGGACTGCAGGTGACCTCTGCTCTGACAGACTGGGGAAGAGCACATTTCAGGCCCTCAGGATGCGTTCTAAGACCCTATCTTTGATCAAACCTCAGTTTAAACCAAGATCAAGGCCTGCCAGCTCCTTTGTTCTTGTATAGTTTGAAGACCCAGTTAAATCCCAAGAGGTCTGCCCAAAAGGCCTGAAATATAATGGGGTAAAAGTAGGTTCAATGGGTCCTGCTTACCTTTTAGGAGCTCACCATGAGCTGAGTCCTGAATCGAAAAATGTAATGCATCTGACAACCTAAATAAAGTCACACTAACCTTCACCTGTTGTAAACAAAATATACTATGTTATAACTGTGACTCTGCAACATTTAAGTGATATTATTGAAACTAAATGTTTCATAAGTGCAAAAAGTATGTCTATAATACAGATTGTTCATGTTGAATGTCTGAATGGACATCTAGTGATCACAACAGCTGTTGTGTTGGGTAGGGGGGTTGTGACACTGCCAATAAAGCTCCACTGACTAACTGCTCTGTCGATCATTGTGATCTTCCTTTTGTAAAGAGGAGACAATGAGCCGCTTCTGCTGCCTCAGAGCCAGGCAACCTGAACCAACCAAAGGAAGCTCTCAAAGCCCCATGAAAACAAACTGCTGAGCCAAGCCATTTCCCCTCTTCTTGAAAGACTATCTCCAGCACTGTTTAAAGGTGAAGATGCCTAATCTTCCCCAAAGTCACACACTTACACAGCTTGTCCTTCCTTCCTGTCTTGAAGATTTCCTTTTTGTGCTGTGAAAGGATCTGTATGTCTCTATGTATGGCATGTATGTCTCTATGTAAGTCTCTATGTAAGTCTCTATATATGTCTCTATGTATCTATCTATCTGTCTATCTATCTATCTATCTATCTATCTATCTATCTATCTATCTATCTATCTATCTATCTATCTATCTATCTATCTATCTATCTATCTATCTATCTATCTATCTATCTATCTATCTATCTATCTATCTATCTATCACAGCTGCTTTATATCTGATTCGACTTATTTATTCCAACATTGATACTGTTATTGATCTGAATTGAATCAACATTGAACTGAATTGTGCTATATAATGGCACTATTGTTTTCTGTAAAGCTGCTTTACAGCAGAATTTCAATGTGTCTTTTATCTGATGAAGTTTGCATCATTGATCATTATTTTCAAGCTTATTACGGTAATGCAAAACTGCTTTGAAACAATCTGCATTGTATAAAGCACTATAGAAATAAAGGTGACTTAATAAAATTGATCTTCGCCAAAATACTTAAGAACCTAAAGTTCATATTACAGTAAAGTGGATCATATTAAATACATTTACGGTTCAAATAATGTAAGATGCTTTCAGAATCTTTGAAACCCAATTTCAAGAGAAGGTGGAGATTTTTATGAATTTGTACGATGTGATTAGGATGGAAGGTAAACCTATAACTATCATGGGGTGTAACAGACCATCCGAAAATACATAAATGAGATTGTACAAATTTACACAAATTAGCCACCAATTTGCCAAAACTCAATATGATTACAAATTGAGTAGTCTCTTTCAAATTAGTATTATTTTTGATTTATTTTTATGTGTCGGCACATACGACTTACCACAGTTTTTCTGTGGTCACAATGCTATACTTATTATGGCAGAAAAAGTTGTTACCTATCCTGTGGGTTATTATCTTTTCTGGTATGCATACTCCCTGGAAGGGCCCTCCACTGTTTTTAAATGGCACCACTAATATGGCTATATAAATAAATTGTATTCAGGGCCACAATTACCCTATCACATCTGCTTTGCCTGTGTGCACAGCATCTCATAGATTGGCAAAAATGCCACCTTAACCTCCATTACAATCTGCTCCAGTAATTAATTACTTTTCAAGCTATTGAACCGAAAGCAATTAGGTTATAAAGGCTAGCTTGTTAGGTAACACGAGCCCGGCCTTTTATTAGTCAGCTGTTGAAGTGTGGACACGAACAGCACCTGACAATGAGCAAAATTAAGATGCTAATACGGCGGCCTATTGGACTTGTCAGTCAATGCTTCTGCTTCGAAATGGTTTAATTTTCTCTGGTTTAGCGCCATCGTATGAAAACAGCAATTTGAATATAATATGAGGGGATTTTAGTCCTTGTGGATATGGAAGACCAAAACATCAACGGTGTTTCAGTTGAATGTTTAGTGTATGCTTTTTGTTTTACTGATACAAAATAGCATTATCTACACTTTATAATACCACATACATCACTATAGGACCTGAAGCAATAGGACAGGAGACACAACCTGAATACATTATAACTACATATATGCATCATGTATGTTGACCATAAAGGACAAAGCAGTGTGAGGCATGTGGAGTTGATTGCACTGGCCAGCAGAGGGTCAGCATGAGGGTCAAGCATCACATTAGTCTCTGTCCAAGGCGGACAAGCCACAAAGCACAAGACTAATGTTGCATTTCATATAAAAGGTCACCCGTGGAAATGAATGTGAAACCCTAACTTGAGGAGCTTGGAAAACAACAACAAAAAAAGAGGAAACTTAAACTATGAACACAGTGTATGTGATATAGATAAATATTCAAACTGCAATTACGCAGGTCATTTCAACATAACCCTCACATATCTCTAAACAAATGAACGCACGGGCAGTTAATTTATTTTCTCAGGGGCTGCATGGTAATCGAAGAACCCAGATTACTTGTCTTGGCATTTTCTATCCTGGTGTGTGTACTATATTTGCAATGACATCACATCATCATATCATTATTTACTTGAGCGATATAAGAATATGTTATGTGATGGTGTGATGTGATGTTGAGTTGAGATGATGTCACAAATACCACTGAAGTTCACGTCATTTGCTAATATTTTACCTGAAATACAGCCATACAACCACAGCCACACTTAGACACTAGCTATAAGGTTTGGCTCAATCAGAGGACAGCTTGGGAATACTAGATGCTGTAAGCTTTAATGAGTGCAAGTATGAATGTGCGTATGTCTTAGTAAAACATACATATCGCAGTTTTGGGTGTATACATGCAAAAGACACTTACACCAAATACTTATGCCAAAAATATTATTATAGTTACTAATGATGTTGATAGGTTTGTGCGAGGTACAGGCAAATTCAGTATGTAAAATCTCATTTGTTTTCGCTTACTGTACATTTCAAAGATGGTATGTCAATTCACTGCAAACCCTAATGCTCAAAATAATTAATTGGTTTGAGTAGGGTAGACTCTTAAATTAAACAAATTAGTTAAATAACATTTACTTTTATTTTAAGTATTTAGAACTTTTTCTTTTGAGTTCACAAAACTGGCACATTTTAAGTAATTTGAATCGTTTGAGTTTTATGAACCCGTTTCTTTTAATTTAGACACACTTTAATTTAACTAAAACTTTGCTGGGATTTCTATTTCCCACCGTGCTTTGCCATGGCACTCGAAAGGGAGAGTAAATGCTAAAATTAAGTGCATTTTATGTATTTTTCTTGTGCAAGATTAATGCTAAGTGGGAGATTGAGTAGTGTTTAATGTTTTGCTAATTTAGAAGAGTTTAGTTTATGTTATTTTTTTCCTGGGGTCACCATTTTGACTGTTAAATATCTTTGTGTGTGTGTGTGTGTGTGTGTGTGTGTGTGTGAGAGGAAAGAAAGAAAGTTCAATAGGTTTGGAATCACATTAGGGTGAGTTAAGGATGACAGAATTTGCATTTGTGGGTGAATTATTCTTTCAAATTTCCTATACACTTATTATTGTCAAATATATAGCAGTATACACAGTACAACCCCTTTGATGTTGTTTGCAAATGTTTGCAGAGCAATATTCTTTGTTAACATTAACCTATAGAGACACAACTTCACTTGGTCACCCGAGTCGAAATAGTTGATCAATATCATTACAGTGTAAAATTTGAGCTGCCATCTAATTGAGTTTCATCTGCATTGACTGGTGCACTTTTATGGTGTCAAATGCACACCTGTTCTGCTGACTGGCCGTGTGTGTGTGTGTGTGTGTGTGTGTGTGTGTGTGTGTGTGTTTTGGCTGCTGCTCAGTAGACTCAGGTCACCTTTATGTAGTTAACCTCTCTGGAGATTGATTGATCTTTGTGGCTGTGCAGGAGTTACTTCCTAACAATGTTGCTTCTCTATTTTTGAAGTTCGCAGACTACTTTTCAACCATCGTTGGATAATGATCGTCCTCCAGCCCCACAGTATCGATTGCTGCTGGAGGTATTGATTAACTATGATGATGAAAAAACTAGGGAGAACTGTGCTGCACATAACGTGTGTGTGTCTGTGTGTGTGTGTAAGCCCACATTCTGGTGTCTCTCCTGAGTGAAGCGTTAAATCTAAATCCCCAGCCTTATCAGCGTGGATGGTGACAGGTTCCTTTATAATTGACATTCCTGAGGCAAGCTTTGGAGCCTGGTGTTTAAAATGCACCCCACGATTCTCTCCGGGTTCATCTTTTTCTTTTGCGATTTTGTTTTAGAATTCATTATTTGGCATGAAATGTAAAAGTCTTCTTCATAAAATGGTGTGAAATCCCTCACTGTCTGCAGGCACTCCAAAGACTCCCGAAACCATTTTAATGTGTTCTCTGCGCTAGCTGCCATCTAGCCATTAAAACACACATCTGTGGAGAGATAATTGCCTCATTACCTAAATGTATACGGGTTTGCAATTAATATTATGTTTTTGAATGAATATCATTTTGATGCATGCTTGGTGTACATGCTGAACTGTGCAAGATTTTACCGAAAGAAGTGACAGGGAGAGAGGAATTCCTTAGTGACATTCACACAAAGTGTTTGACATAGTAAATATTTTCCCCAGATGTTTGGACACAAAGCGTTCAACCAAATTGTTTTGTATCTGCTATGTTAGCTAAATATAAGCAGTGCAAAAATAGGTACAAAAAATAAACAGATTTTTAGTCTCTCATTATTTAAATTTGCTTCAATGTCCTCATAAGAGCTCATTTCCCAGTAGGCCTACATTCAGAATTTGGCTCACATTCACAATCTCAAAACTATAATTTTCAACATCTTCAAAATCAATATTTTGATTGCTGACAGCTTCTTCATCAGATCCACCAAGTGATAGTGACACTAACATTTGATTGTGTTCAGTACTTGCTCTGTAGTAAATCACTAAACCATTTCAAGTTTTGCTGTTGATACTTCCTATTCGTTTGTTTTCTGTCTGCGGCAAGTATGAGTGAAACGCCACTTCATCATTGTGTATCAGATATTGCCGCCTTGTGGAATAAAGGTAAATTGCATTTATTCAGTCATCAAAGATTCAATTATTGTTGTGCAGAAAAAAAAAATACACTGTTACACACCTCGGGTCGTTAGAGACCCTATACAATTTTTTTTTTTTCACAAAAAATTAATGGGAAAACAGGAATTCTTTTATAATGAATTTTATAATGTTTATAATGAAGTGATTGAGAAATAATAAGAAGGTTAATGTCTAACTTTAAAAAATGAATGAGGATGAGGGTAGTGAATGAGTTCCCGGGTCACTAAAGAGGGTTAACTCAACTCGATCACACTAAATGCGTCTCTATAGCACGCAGTGTGTTTATCGAGCAATTTATATGCAGAAATGAGTTTTTACGTGCATAGGATACGCATGGGTTGGTTAGGGTAGGTTTATTAGTGGTGTGGGGTGCGCGTGTATTATACGTTTGGGTAGAATTAGTGGTGTGGGGTGCGTGTGTATTACACGCAAATGAACTGTGTATCAAATGCACGCGAAAACTGCGTATCATATGCACGTAAAAACGAATTTTCGTGTATAAATTGCACGATAAAACACAATGCGTGCTATAGAGACGCATTTACGTGAACACAGGCTGGTTAACTATAGGTGTGTTCTGGGAATTGATTTAAATGTTATATATATTAACATTTGTTTATATTTTTTATATTTTTGTAATGATGGTCACATTTTACAATTGTCCCAGACCTAGACTTTAAATGATAAAGTAGAAAAAAATCACCATAAAATATGAATAATTACATTTTAAAAACTGAAAACGAAACAAAATTAATAAGAAATAATCATATATTTTGTCCATAATAAAGTTTTAAAAAAAGGTGTACAGCAGTGGTTCTCAACCTTTTTGACTTAAAGTTTCATATTTGTCAAATAAAATATTTGAAAACCCCCATGCATTTTATAATTGTGATAAGCTGTTTGTTTCCAAACTTTTAATTAACAGAAATTAGGAGTATCGATATTAAATGAATTAACTGTGATTCATTTTTTGATTTAAAAAATTTGAAAAACTACATTAATAAAATCAACAATTTAGAAATATGATTTCAATTTACATATTGTGTTTTTAGTTTAGATTAGAGTTAAATTATTTTAACATATTGAAATAATTAAAAAAAATACATTCTGCAGCCTCTTTGAAAGTTTGCAAAGGTAAAGATGTAATAATGTAAAATTGTGCAAAACAAATGAAATATTATATATTTGTGAGTATTTCAAATATCTGAAATGATAGCTATGAACTATCCTTAACAAGACTAGTTGGCTATTATATTCCAAAACCTGTTCAAAATGTCATTTCCACCACAAGATGTCATTAAACACAATACATAATTTGAGGAGATACAGAAATATCCATGCATTTCAGGGAAAAAAAAAATGTGACATATGTCCGGCTGCTTTTGGACATTGTAGAGAGCACTTTGTATCTTAACAAACCCAGGTGAACAAACCCAGGTGAACTACAAGAGGCTGCATGATGCTGACAGAGGGAAGATACTTCGCCTCCTGACACAATAAACCAGCAGACAAACGTGGCTGCCAGTGCAGTCACTGGCTTATATAAATCTCTGCTCAACCTTGCTCTCGATCATATTATCCCAGACCTGATGTATAGAGTTATGAGGGAGCACTGACCCCTCTGGGCTCAGAGGGTTGGTTAGAGGAATTTGATGAAGGTGCAGGAGCCTGTAATTAAAAGATATGTTATCAGTATTTGTTATGGGTAAGCACTGGCCCAGATCCAGCCCTGATTTAATCCTATTCCAGGCTACGCTGAGGCCAGGGTCAGAAGGTTAGAAACTGCTTCTACATTGGCTGCACCTCAGCTAGATTGCCAGAGAAAGCAACTGATATAGTTTCATTCTCAATCTCTTACTCTCTCCACATAACCTGCTGAACTTTATATAACCTCCATACCTCATTGTAAGTGTTTCACTGTAACCCAGAAAACAAAGAGGTACAAACCAAAATGATTTTGATAGCAATCAACATTATGCCACAAATGCTGTTGATAGAGTCTAAAGGGAAAGATAAAAATTCTGTCATTTTAATTCGCCTTCATGTCGTTCCAAACCTGTATGACTTACTGTTCTATGGAATACAAAAGAAGATATTTTGAAGAAAGTTGATAACCAAGCAGTTTTGATTCCCACTGACTTCCATTGTATTTTTCGTCCATACAATTGAAGTCAATTGGAACCAAAACTGTTTGGTCACCATCATTCCTCAAAATATTTTCTTTTATGCTCCACAGAAGAAGGTAAGTCATACAGGTTTGTAATGACACGAGGGTGAGTAAATGATGACTGAATTTTCATTTCAGAGTGGACTATACCTTTAACTTGTATTGAACTAGGAATATTTCTTGAAGCTTTTAAAAATCAGTTTGTTCTACGTGTTTGCCTATAAATAGAGTACCCTACTCATTTCATATACTGGACCTGATCAATGGAATCCAAAGTCATTTTTTTGCTATCCATTCTCTCAGGATTGATATCATCCTAATGAGCATCTGGCTGGAGATGGTCATGTTTAAATCATGACGGATGTGAACTGTGCCAGACTTTTGGAATGAATGCACTTCAGGGAACTGTCCTAGCTTCTCTTCTTTCAATTGTACGGTATCAGCATCAGCATCACCATGTCAAAACTTCATTAACAATGCAAGATTTGTAAAAGCAGAGTGCATGCATTACATTTATACATACACTGACCGGCTACTTTTTTAGGTACACCTTGCTAGTACCAGATTGGACCCTCGTTTGCCTTCAGAACTGCCATAATTCTGCATGGCATAGATTCAACAAGGTACTGGAAACATTCCTCAGAGATTTTTGTCCATATTGACATGATAGCATCACGCAGTTGCTGCAGATTTGTCGGCTGCACTTCAATGATGTGAATATCCTGATTGAGATCTGGTGACTGTGCAAACTCTTTGAGTATAGTGAACTCATTGTCATGTTCAAGAAAACCAGTTTGAGATGATTTGAGCTATCTTGATAGAGATAGCCATCAGAAGATGTGTAAACTGTGGCCATTAAGGGATGGACATGGTCAGCAACAATACTCATGTAGGCTGTGGCGTTTAAATAATGCTCAATTGGTACTAAGGGGCCCGAAGTGTATACCCAAGATAATATCCTGCACACCATTACACCACCAGCTGCCTGAACTGTTTATACAATGAAGGATGGATCCATGATTTCATGTTTATGACCAATTCTGACCCTACCATTTGAATGGCGCAGCAGAAAGCGAGACTCATCAGACCAGGCAATATTTTTCCAATCTTCCATTGTCCTATTTTGGTGAGCCAGTGTGAATTGTACTTCAGTTTCCTATTCTTAGCTGGCAGGAGTGGCACCTGGTGTGTCTTCAGGTGCTGTAGTCGTTCTGCTTCAAGGTTTGACATGTTGTGTTTATAGAGATGCTCTTCTGCAGACCTCGGTTGTAACGAGTGGTTATTTGAGTTTCTGTTCCCTGTCTATTAGCTTGAACCAATCTGCTCATTCTCCTCTGTCCTCTGGCATTAACAATGCATTTTTACCCACAGAACTGCTGCTCACTGGATATGTTCTCTTTTTCTGACCATTCTCTGTAAACCTTAGAGATGGTTCTGTCTGACAATCCCAGTATCAGTTTTTGAAATACAACCATGCCACGTTTAAAGTCACTTAAATCACATTTCTTCCAGTTTCTGATGCTCAGTTTGAAACTCAGCAGATTGTTTTGACCACGTCTAAATGCATTGAGTTGTTGCCAATGATGACAGAATTGTCATATTTGGGTGAACTGTCCCTTTAAGTTGTAAAATGAATATCCAGTCAACTGCACAGCATGTGTACACCATTTTTTAAAATAGTATATATGAACATTTTAAACTGTACTATGCTAGATTATTCTCACATTACCTCATGTTGTATGATCAGTGAGAAAATCATTTGTCATATCGAAAAATAATAAGTAGTTTAGTTTGTAATACAATTTTGTCTGCAAATGAGTAGGTCAATCAAATGTTTCATTCGCCACTTCCATTTATTGAAATGGATGAATGGAGTTGGGCACAGTGCATTGTGGGATACAGTATTCCAATCAATGTGGCCTGGTTGTTTACTTCACATAATCATATGTGCACAATATACATGCTACATTCCTGATATGAGTATTATGGTAGTATGCCACATCCCTTAAATCTGATCTGGTTTAGTCTCAGTGCTAAATTAACTTCACTATCTGCATTTCCCTTCATGCAATGTGGATCTGATTTCAACCTCTAACTTTGATTGAAATAATTGATCAGGTTGTTCCTGTGAACTTCCCAGTGAGGTTTTCTGGATTTGCTCAAGTAAAGCCAGATGTTTGCCACAGCGATGAAGCATTTGAGATGCCTGTTCCAGGTTAAAACAACAAACATGTGTTATATCAGTTAGAGGGAGGTAAAGGCTTTATCTCTGGTCAGATAATGTCATGTATTTCTGCATTCTTGAGGTTCAGTGGAACACTGTTGAGGGATACAGGCCTCACCAAAGCAGCAGGTAACATCATCAGGTAACATTTTTTTTTTACATCCATATTACATTTATACCCTATTCATTTGATTTGATTTGATTTGATTTCAAATAATTTTTTTTATTATGGATGCATGGATGGATTTCAAAGGTTAATTGCTTTTAGTAAACATAAGTACTCAACTCCTGACACAATTTCATTCTTGTTGCTCTACAGACCTCTCAAGTCATTTCAATCATTGCAACTGTTATTCCTGAAAGGAAAGCATACATTTTCAGAAAGTATCAGAAGAAAAATAAAGTAATAAAGATTACTTGAGTATCCAGTTTCCATGTCAACATTCATTTTCTCCTGCTATTGCTGCCTTGTGGAAGTGTCAAAATTGATTCGGTTGGCCTGGAAATGGAACCATTGCAATGACAGGTAGCAGAGCTTTCTTTAAGCAAACTCTTCTGAAATGCTTTTAAATAAAGTAAGCATAACCATGAGCAACTGCAATCAAGTCAGCTGTATGAGACATAGCAGGCTGATCAAAGAGCAATTCTCTGTGTTCATGATGAGGGTGACGGCAGTCCTACCACTGGAAGAGGGGTGGTGCTGTTGATACTGGCTGAGTTACTTCATGAAGAGTGCCTGCTAAACAGATCAGCACTACATTACTCAGGGTACAGTGCATTTTCATTAGTAATCTCCTCATACAGTATCTACCCTCAAATAGTACTTGTCCACAAGAGACTTAAAGTAACTGTTCACAGATGTGGATAACAATTCCTTCTTGCTTTTACCACATTTATTTGGGTAACGAATTGCAGTTCATGCTAAATTCTCACTTAACCATGTACAGTATTCAACATAAGATAAAATTCATATTCAATACCACAGAGTTTTGAACACTCTGGGACATAGCTGCAAGCAACAAAACGGCAGGTCCAAGGAAATTAAATGCACACATCAGAAAGTTAAAGACAGTGGCGAATAAGGAAACATATCACAAGACAATGGATCAACTCTAGTTAGTGTGTAATGTTGCTGTTTGAGCACAAAAATATCTGCAAGGTTTCAAAGTTCAAAGTCCATTTCAAAGGAAGATATTTTATTTAACAGAGTCCACTTTTCAAGAACTACAACGTATGGCTTGTTTGGACTACAACACACCTTTTCCGGATCTTATGAAGTCATAATGTTCCTCATTTAAATAATCCCCGCCCACGAAATACTTACGCAAAAAAGTTGTTGAGACCTGGTTGGGTTGGCTAGAGAAAAAGTTTGTCCTAATGCTGACGAGTGGTCAAAATGTATTTTTAACACTGTTCCTGAACATTATAACGTCAACGTTTGTCTGTGCGCTGCACATTTGACGGAGAACAGCTTCCAGAAGAGAGTGCAATGCAGGCCATGCGCACAAAAGCTTCTCCTGAAAGACGTAGCCATTCCCATTTTGTCAGGACAATCTGTTGTTTATGGATCACAACTTTTAAGTAGGTCTTATTATTTGTAGTTGTGATTTCTATTAACAGTTCCATTTATAAGTTTTATGTAGTTGCTATGATGTAAAGCTTTGCCTCCGCTAGCCTGCTAACTAACATTACAGTATTGATGTAGTGTTTACTGTAGCTTTTGTAAGCTCTCGCTTTTTTTAAGACTGCTCACCACCCCTTAGGAAAATTATCCATGTTTTTTTGATCGATTACTGTTTGTATTACCAGTTTTCTAACAAATATGATGAAATGGTGGATAACATCATATCTATAAGAAAAATACAAAAAAAACATACCACTCTGAAACGTCCTATGAACTCCGTGCTTGCAATAAGTCTGTGCTTGAAATCGGTTCGGCACAATCGTGTTGTTCATTGTCAAGGTCTGAATCGGACTCGAAATGGTTTGAAATTGACGCCATTGTTAATATTTACATCTGAGTAGAGCTTGCGGTTATGAAGGGGCGGGACATTTCCTGAGCATGCTCTAAGAGCGCTGTTTATCAGAACACACTAGGCCAGCTAACCAATCACAGCACATTTCATATTTCGGAGGGGCTTCATCGAACACGACAGGTTCAACCAGACTGGAGATAGAGAGGAGCTGTACTAAACCGTTTTTTTTAACAATCAAGCATGAAAACATATTCTAGTGCACCCCATTAACAAAATCAAGACTTTGTAAAAGGGCATAATAGGACCCCTTTAAAAGCATCAAAGATTAATCTGCAGTAAAGGTTAAAATAGTGTAAAAGTGATGTGAAACCTGACTTTTATGTGAGGGAATGAAAATAAGCTTTGTAAAGTCTTCACAATGTCAGCAAATGGAGAACAATCCCAGTTGGAAAAAAAGGATCACCTCTCAGCAGGGTTTACAGGACAGAATAATCCGATTTGCACACTTCCAAATAATTATAGTAATACGAAGATAATTACAATGGAGGCAGGGTAGCCTCATCACAGCCAGCCCTGCTTCTCTGATGTAATTCAATATATGTTTCCTATGAAAATAATCAGTCATACAGATTACTTAAAACAGAGATGACATGGTTGTAATTGTGTTCCATTTATTTGCAGCAAAATTATAGGTTTGAAATATGCAGGAACCCTATTATCTTTTAAAAAATAATAAAAAATTCTATATTATTTATATGAGAAATTAGGTGCTTTAACTCAAAACAGGCATTTTGCATTTCTGTGCAATGCTTTGGAAAAAAACCTTGCATATCTAGATAAAGAGTAAACGTGTATATAGAAATTACTCTCTCCCCCAATTTAATTGTCATTTAGGTAAATCATTTTTTTTTTTTAAAGAACAAACATGATCTGTGCAATAACAGCCAAACCACCATTATTATTTAACATTTAAGCATACATACATTTTTTTTGTGTGTGTGTTTTGTTGCCTAGTAAAGTACATCATACTACTCTGTCATCATAAAGACAGTATGCACTCAGAAAAGTGACTGGAAATAACTGTATTTTAATGCAAGTTTTGCAGGCTGGACGATAATACGATTATCTTATTTGAAGTGGGTTGGTTGGCAAGCTACAGGGAGCAGCTCCAGATGGAAAAAGATGGGCGGTAATACTAAACCGGTCACTGTGGGCATAAACCTCCCACCGGTTTACGTACTTCTCCCTCTCTCTCTCTGTGGCTGTCATTCTACCCCTGATCCCTCTCTCTACTCCCATGGAGGTGGATGCAGCATCACCAGTCGTGCCCCCCTCATAGCTGAATCCCACATTGGGGGCGATGGAGCGCTGCCCTCCCATTATCTCGAGGTCTCCGGGTTGGAATAAAACCCTCAGGCCTAGCAGCTGTCAATTAGCGATAACTCTGCCCACCGATGGACTCCTTAATCAGGCCACCATCACCTAGCAACCAGCCGCCGGGACACCTCGCAGTGGATCCCTGATGTAAAGCACAAAACTGTGGACCCTAATGAGGGAAAGCCATCCCAACCCCCACCACTGTGATCCTGAATATTGCAAATCAAAGGCAGTGCCATGAGAACAAGCTGCATACGGTTTGTATTTTGCTGAAGACAAACTATTTTTAGACTTTGTCATCATCTTTTTAAATGTTTGATTTTATTAGGGTCAGTTTCCAATCAGTTTAATCTGCCACACTTTAGATTAGGATCCAGTTCTCACTATTAACTAACTATTAACTACAACTTTTGCACAATAAACTCCTAATTACTGCTTAGGTATGTAGAAAATGGTCATGCAGAATAAGGCATTAATATGTGCTTTATAAGTACAAATAAACAGTCAATATCCTACTAATATGCATGCCAATAAGCAACTAGTTAATAGTAAGAATTGGACCCTAAACTAAAGTGTTTCTGTTTAATCTTTTAAAAATCCCATTCTGATTATTAAACAGATTTAATTCGAATTTTTTAATGATTGCATTTTTTTTTTTAAATTAATATCTAAACATCCTTAAAACTATGTAAATTTACTTGTAACACTTTATAATAAGGTCATGTTATTCAATGCATTAACTAATATTAACCAACTATTTGTTAACAATAGATTATATAGATTTTTTAATATATATTTAATAATGTATTAGTGACTGATAGGTTATGCTTTATTTAGGTAGTCCACTTTAGACATTCTACTAACTACTTTGCAACTACATGTCAACAAAGTCTCATTTGAGTATTAGAAGATTGTTGGGTAGAACAGGTAGTAGATCACAAACAATTCCTATCATGACATTAATGTTAAAGTCCCTGTAAAGGCAATTCTACAAAAAAATTCTAAACACATTATAAATGTTAGAAATGTATTGCTAAAACATATTACAAAGACTGTGAACTGTGAAGTACTGAATTGTGGAGTTAGACCGTTAAACAGTTTTTCACCATTGCTATTATACGGATTTTTTGGGCGGGGCTAAAACAGGGCTTGATAACGCACTGGAGCCCCTGAGCTCCTGGACACGCCCCTACTTGATGACACACCGAGGCCACTGAGGCTGATCTCTCCCGACCCCATTCGCATTCGCCGCTCAAACGCGTCAGTACTATTAGTTACTACAGCCTACTGTTTGCTAGCTAGCTATGCCTTCGTCACGGAAATGCGTAGGCTACTACCTGGATGCGATCATGTACTAAACAGATCGGTGTCTTTATTTAAATTTCCTAAAAACGATCACATCAAGAAGAGGTGGATTAATTTTGTGAAGAGCCAACCTTGATGAAGAGCTGAGGATCACCGCCAACACCCGCCTCTGTAGGGATCTTTTTACACAGGATAGTTTTATAAACTTTCCTCAGAGACAACTGGGAATCACTGATAATCCGCTGTTACTGGTGAACGGGGCCGAAACGACTATCCCCCGCCAGTGTTCATCCTCCCGTCCCGAAAGTAGTATCAGCTAATATCGCCGTCGACAGCTTTCCCGCGAGTGGGCGTGGTTTCAGCACAGCCAGCGGACACGCCCCCAGCGTTTGAGAGCAGAGATTACTGCTAATTTTTTCAAGATTTTGACAGCTTATTTTATCTACTTGCCGGCTTTTTTTATCATTCAAATTTGGCTGGGTGGCTAATAACACATTTTTCTGTGGTGTGACAAACTCAGAACACATACTTAATTTTGACTTTACAGGGACTTTAATCAAACAACAAAAAAGAGAAGTTCCCTTGCTCTTTTTACTTGTCTTCAGTAAGCTTGAGATTTTTTTTTTTTTTTGTTGCTTAGGCTAGCATAAGTTTTTTGTGAAATTGAAATTGGTGACAAGAAATATAAAATTTCAATGGTATCAAAAATTGTGATGACAAAAACATATTTAAAGCACAAATAACCATATTGTGATTGTTATCATGAAATACAATTATTCATATTGTGATATTACATTTTGGACACCCTAGTTGCAAAGTTAGTTAGTAGAATGTCTAAAGTGGACTATTAATAAAGTGTTACCAATGTTGAAATTACTTTAACCAAGATAAAGTATTTTCCTTGTTAGTTCTTGTTAACTAATTTAGTTAACACATGTTAACCAATGGACTTACTTAAAAGTGTTAATAATTCAATGCCAAGTAAAACTGATTTTCATAGAATTAGTGTATTGTCTTATTTCATGGGCAGCGTTTCTTACTACTATTACACCTATTATAACACCTATTAAGAGGCATTCAAACTAACAGGGATCAAAACACTGGAGGAAACCAGGTCAGAGGTCACTGTAGTGGTGGTTCCTACTGTCTGCAATCCATTTGTCAGTTGCCGCACCAGGTCATTGCTCATTTGCATAAAAATAAACTCTGCTCAACTTCACCATATTGCCAGCCTCATGTACCAATGTCACAGTTTTTGGAAATAATGTACTTCTAGTTGTTTTAAACACCCATGTCAGGGTTTCCCACCAAGAAAGTGTCCAGAAGTAATTCATTTTAAATGGGCGACAGACACCGATGGCGGTGTGTCAAAGGCGATCAAAGTTGATCAGTGATTTGCTGTCTGATACCATTAGCATAGCAACCAACTAGCACAGACACCCTGCACCCGATTATACCTACAACATAGCAGTGGTGGGCCGGCAGGGCCAGCAAGGCCTTCTCTGTTGCATAGGCGTAATTCTATGGGGGGACAGGGGGACACGTCCCCCCCAATATTCAAAGAAGGACATTTTGTCCCCCCCAATATTTGATCATACTGTATGATTATGCGGGCAATATCGATGTGATTGCAAATACGTCTTTCTTTCCAGCTCCGCAAATATAAAATCCCGCCCGGGCCATTTCCCAAATCCATTCGACTTGCCTTACACTATACATTAACAAAACCTTTTTCTCCTGAAATCCATGTCATGTTTTCCCTATACCTTTAGTAGCTCGTGCACCGTCAGTGAGTAGGAAAAACCAAACAGAAGAAGAGTTAGGAGCGCGAAATCTGACAGACTTTGTACATATCTATGAATGGTAAATATCCTGTATTTGGCTGACATAATCCATTAGATAATGACCAGGTGAATTTCACTAGAATTTCGAATTGTAGAATTTGTGAATTTCGATTGTAATACTATACAGCTTGTATGAATGGGAGGGACTATTGACAAGCTAGCCGACAGCTAGCTAACGTTACTGTATAGAGGGAATGCATTAACGCCACTTCCCCGCCGGAACACGCCCCCCTCAGCCGGACTGAGTGGCAAAAGAGCTGCTGCGTGGCTGGAGTTAATAGGGGAAACAGCGAAAACGCGAGTAAAACAAACTATTATCAGTTTAAACTAAAAGTTGGACTCGATATAGTGTTCCTTACAACTTATCAAAGATCCAGTGATCCATGGATATTGACATGCAGCCAGGAATCGTGTTTCCTGACATTTATATGTGCCTGATTTCGACGCCCGGGAAATAAATTAAGAGAATTTGCCTGTAAACGTTTTATATAAATAGAATATAGATAGGTCTAAATCCGAGTGATCACTTACATTAATGTTATACTGTATATCATCATATCGTCCAGCCCTAAAACTTGTATAGTTTTTTGTCAGTGTTTATTTAAAAACATCCAATTATGCAGAATATAGTCTGTTCTGTAGCTTTTTGCAGTCTGTAAAAATATACAGTACCTCAGATTTCTGGTCAAATCTAGTTGTACAGTCAATCACAAAGCTCTTTCCAGTTTTAGATGTGTTTTGTGTGTTTTTCACGGCATTCACGCTGAAAACAAATGCCGCCGCTCAGTCTTTTTGCCACTTGTGGGCGTGACCGCATTCACCCCGGCCGACGGTGACGTCATACGCATACCCTCTATACACGCTACTGCATTCAAAACAAAGATATAGCTCTACATAAAATATGCGCCCCCATTGGACCGTCACCAAAGGGCCTCTCTCGATAGGCTGCAGTTGCCGCAGGGCAGCCAATAGGCACGCAAGCCACCTTTGCCTATGTCTGTATGCTGCCGCAACGCGTTTTACATTAATTCAAAATTAAGGATAATTTTTTGGCTTCATGCAATATCTCGTGGACAAGAGGTTTTCCCCTATAAAAAAATAAACAGCATTTTCCCTGATTAGTACATAACTGTTTTACTATCATTGCTCAAGACTAGATATAAGAATATTGTTATCCTGTAACAGTAATTTTTTAATCAAAATGTTTATAGCCACTATATGTTTATAGAAGAATATAAGAGAGAGATCACTGGTCGCTTTGTTGTCAATTCAGGCCTGTAATTGATGCCGATGCTGTAATCATTACAGGGTGAGTATACGTTGGTTTGACGATCAGATGTAATAAAATTCCTTGTTGTGTTATACAATTACAAACATTTATTTTATTTTGATTAAAAAAATGTGTGCATGCGCCAACACAAAAAGTCCCACAGCTGTCCCCCCCAATGTGTGATTGACAATTTCGCCCTTGCTCTGTTGGCCTAAACACTATCAGAATCACTGACTTGGACTTTAATATATTTTTTTCCCTGAATGAGTATTACATTATTCCCAATAGTCCATTCTCTTAATTTCATATCTTTTCTCTTGGTTGCACTGCTTCCAGTAGTGTATGTTTATGTTAGAGCTTTTATCCAATTATATTTCAGCCATCATGTGTTGCCATGGCCAAAGAAATCTGCCTTGAGGCCTTCTGAATCAATAGTGCAGGCGCTTGTAGCTTAAAATGAATGGCAATAAAACGGTTGCTTTAACCAATCAGATAATCAGTCAGATTTAAACAGCCAATCAGATTTCGATTTGACTAGATTGGGGCCATCTAGCAGGCGTACAATAACGTCGGCATTTTCACGTCCTTTGATTGGATGATCAGAGCGCGTACTATTACTGGTAGTCAGAGGCTGAGCTATGGCTAACCGCATCTGTGGCGAACTGCATAAACTAAAATATATTCCTGTAGATTTAATAGTTTTTCAACCCACAAATGAATGTTTCTTTCCCTACTCGACCCCTGGTTCAAACGTACCGGAAAACTTTCAGCATTAGCCTCGATGGCGATAGAAAAGGTTTTTGGGGCTGAAACGCACAGAACCTGTACAACAGAGTTATTTAAGTCTTTTTGAGGAAAGAAACTAGGATGGATTTTGTGTAAAAAATAATCAGTCGGTTTGGTGAGTATAATACATTTTTTGCCCCAGGTTTTCCCCTGGTGAATATGATTTTCCTCTTATTTTTTCTTGGAAATTTATGATCGAATGTTATTTTTTCCCCCCAAACATTCATACTATTGTAACGTCTGACAAAGGATTATTGTAACACTTGAAGGACAAGACAAGGGTGGCTTAGTTTCTGAACTTATATTCGTAACGCAAGAACAACTGTACACTAACGCACAAATGTAGTACGTACTAGCAGTATGCGATTTTGGACTCACCACCAGTGATTAAATTTAGGTTCCCTTTCGTTGTTACTCCGAGTTCCGTCGGATGACGACGAATGGGGGTTTCGCTTATATGGCAACCCGGAGGTGTATTTGAAGGATAATTTGTCAACTACGCCACTCAGGGAGTTACACCCAGAGAATTTAGTGTCTCTAAAAGGACACGCAAGTTCGTTTATCAATAATCGCTCAGAGACACGGGTAACAAAACAAAACAGTTGACTTTATTAAGTTACACAATCACTTTAAAACAATCATTAAAATAAATCAGGCCTCAGGCAAGCACAGCTCATCATAAGGGTTTTGGGTCTGAAAAGGTCACCGAGACACCAGCTAACTGGGGCTTACCAGCAGGGTCAGGCTATCAGAGATTAGGCTGCCTATAACAGAGAAATCATTCCTCTCCCCAGTGCACGCAAACACACGCACTCACACCTTACTCCACGGATGGACACGGCACACTGTGAACCACACACCACCACCACTTAGAGGGAATAGAGCTGGCCCCCCCTGCCTTTGGCCCCAGATCCTGCGGCACAAGAACAAAGCAATCTTAATATGAGTCAATAAAAGAAAGGTACACAGAATAATTAAGGCACTGGATTGCCCTATGTTGATTTAAATTAAACAACAAAAACACAAAATAAAAATTAACAATGCTGGAAAAGAAATGTACAAGGCCTATTTGCCAACCCTCAAATTACAAATCATGAATTAAACAAATAAATCAACCAAAAAAGACTTAAAGAGATGCAAAAGAAGGACAATGGATTTTAGGGTACAGAAAAATAAACCAAACCGATCTCAATCAGGTTACAATAATTAATTAAGCAGCAAAACAAACTACAAAAAAAATAATGAAGTTACATTTAATAAGATAAATCAAATAAGCCACACAAAATGAATACACTGCAAAACGACCCCCCCCCCCCCCCCCCCCCCAAAAAAAGATAAAGCTCTTTGCAAAATAGAAAACCAAATAATAATAAAAAAAACTATATCAGAATATGCAAAGACAAAGAGCAGAGAGTTTGACGTATATTCAGATATAAATAAAGCCGACTTAACCAAAACAAAAGAAAACAAAAAAATGTAAAGCAAAATCAACACAAAACAAAACAAAACAAAACAGCAATGTTATCCATGGGCAGGACGTGAAACGCGCCCAACTAGCAGTCGCAGCAGCAGTGCGAGATCTGCAGGAAACGAATCCGTTGATTTGAATCACACGAGAGGGAATGGCGATCACGCAATCAGCTTACGCTCTCCAACGTTTTAGGGAGAGCCAAATGATGAATGTGATGCGTGCATAATCAGGAGCGCACACACACCCAACAACGGTAGTCACAGCAATAGTGCGTCCGCACGAAAACGGAACAGCTGACTCGTACTTTACGAGAGGAAATGGCAATCAAGAGCTCTCTAGTGTCCACACCTGATGCCGGAAGCAGCCACAGTAAAGTGTTTGCGGCGCGTCAGTGACGACAACAAATGACGTTGACGTAAAGCAAAGGTCTATCGCACTTTATATCCCCCTGGTGACAGCTAATTGGCTTACGATCCACATATAATTATAAGGGAAGGTAAAGAGCTTTCCCACCACAATCAGAAAGCCTATCCGCTTCGAGTAATACAAAACGAGCCAATGGCAAAGAAATGCCATGGGTCTGCAGAATTTGCATGGAGCAGCTCCGCCCCACCTCGTGGGTATAAAGGGCGGAAATTCCAGCAAAGCAGTATGTTTTCGCTTCGCAGCCAAGTTCATCCTTCGTTCCACAAGCCATTCCTGATATTGTCAGTTCTACAGACGAGCGAGATTCTCTGGTGTTGGTGTGAAGGCGATCTCCGGCGAGAACGCGCTTCCTGCCTATCTGTCTGTGATTCGACAGCGAGTGTGTGTCTCCCCGGGCGCTTCAACGCAGTCAGAGTTTCTTTTCTCTCACAAAAGAGCTTGCACGTGGCACGTCTTTTTAAAGATGCATTGCCCGTGCACTTCTGGTTGCGGTAGACTCGTTGACATCTCTGATGGGCACGAGCGTTGCATAGTGTGTTTGGGCATTGATCACGCTAGAGCAGCGCTCGTGGATGACTCATGTTCTCTCTGCGGGAACATGACCATCGCAACATTACGGTCGAGACTCAGTGATCTCGCAAGAGTGAGAGTCCCCTCATCCACCCCCCGTTCTACTGGTTCTAGAAATAGAGCTGGTACCTCGGCTGGTGGCCAGGGTGATCTGAGGGTGACGGTTTGGAACAAAGCGCCGACTAACAGTCCGTGCCCAGCCGCACCCTCTCCAGTGTTGCAACCCGTAAGTGTTCAGGGGATTTCAGCGGGACCATCTTCGGATGCCCCGCGGGTTTCCTTTGGCGCTCCAGAGGAGGACGCGATGTCTATTGCAGCATCACAAGGTGGGTCTGAATCTTCTGGAAGTGAAGACTCAGCGCAGCTGCCACCTGCCGGTGTGCATACGGTTGTGCCTGAGTCGGATCCGGAGATGACGGCCATGCTTGCCCGGGCCGCCGCGAGCATCGGGTTAGAGTGGTCCCCTCCACCCTGTACCGAGCGCTCGCGGTTGGATGATTGGTACTTGGGTAAGGCCGCGGACCCCCGCCCGTGTCAAACCCCAATACCTTTCTTCCCGGATGTGCATGATGAGATCTCGAAGTCCTGGAAGACCCCCAGCTCTTCCCGTGACCGCTCGTTGGTCTCATCCGCCTTTCCTCCCCTCGATGAGGCGGCTGCCCGTGGGTACACTGGGCTCCCCCCGGTTGAACGCTCTGTTGCGATGCAACTGTGTCCTCAGAGCGCTTCTTCTCGTGGTGAGCCTAAACACCCATCCAAAGCCTGTAGGTACTCATCTACGCTTGTGGCGAAGTCCTACAGAGCGGCGGGACAGGCAGCCACCTCTTTGCATGCCATGGCCATTCTGCAGGTCTACCAGGCCCAGATGCTCAGGGACATGCACGAGGGTAGGACAGACCCAGGGCTCTTCAATGAGCTGCGCGCCGCCACCGACCTTGCTCTCCGAGCGACGAAGGTGACCGCACGCTCCCTGGGTTTGGGGATGTCCACAGCCGTGGTCCAGGAGAGACACCTGTGGCTGAATCTTGCTGATATGCGGGATGCCGAGCGGTCTCGGCTGCTCGACACCCCCATATCACAAGACGGCCTCTTCGGCGGAGCAGTCGAGGACTTCGCCCAACAGTTCTCGACTGCACAGAAACAGACTGAGGCGATCAAGCACATTCTGCCCCGACGGCCCGCTGCTGCCTCCACCCAGCCGATCGGGCAGAATACTCAGTCTGTTCGCCGCCGAGGGCGCCCTCCTGCGGCTCCCGCCCGGCCCAAGCAGCAGCCTTCACCTGGGCCCGGTCGTGGAGGAAGCCGCAAGAAGGCGCCCCAGCCCTCTCCTGCCCCGCCCCCCGCTAAACGCTGGGCCAAGCGGCGCTCCTGAGACGGGCTGCTCAGGGATGATGTTCACTTCTCGGGAGATGGTAGCAGGACCACTCCTTCCCCCGGTGGAGGGCCGGGGGAGAATCTTTTGTTCCACCGCTGCTCACCCATGGGTGGGCAGCACCCTTATGTGGTTAAAGAAAGAAGTGACACATTCATCCCTGAGCACACAGAGTTCTCGGACGACACGGTGCGCCGCCCCCGGGCCGTGCACCCCTCGTCCTCCTCTGTCCCAGAGCCGGATGACAGTGCGCCGTGATGACCGTACCACTCTCATCCTCCTCTGACGCCAGACCCCTGGCAGAGCAGACCCCCGTGGAACGTTCGTCCTTCCCTGGTCTGCTCTGTCAGGACGCGGTCAATGACTGTGCCCCCACACCGGGCCGCTATGCCGTCCACGTCTGGGCCAGTCATTCCGCCTCGCTGCACCACCGGTGGGAAGTCTGTAGTTCGTTTGATTCCGCTGGTGCAGTCGTTGGGAGCTTGGCAAGAGCTTCCCAACCTGTCCCGCTGGGTCGCTCGAACAGTCAGGCTCGGCTACGCGATTCAGTTCGCGCGGTCTCCTCCCCGCTTCAGGGGAGTCCGCTCCACTATGGTCGGTGGCAATGCCCCTATCATGAGAGCGGAGGTTGCTACCTTGCTGGCGAAGGGTGCGATCGAGACTGTCCCTCCAGCCGAAACGAGGTCCGGCTTCTACAGCCCGTACTCCATTGTCCCCAAGAAAACTGGTGGGTTACGGCCAATCCTGGATCTGCGCGTGCTGAACCGCTCCCTTCACAGGCTGCCGTTCAAGATGCTCACCGCCAAACGCGTTTTCGAATGTGTGCGGCACCGGGATTGGTTTGCAGCGATCGACCTGAAGGACGCCTACTTTCATGTCTCCATTCTCCCTCGACACAGACCGTTTCTTCAGTTTGCTTTCGAGGGGCAGGCATATCAGTACGCAGTTCTCCCTTTCGGGCTAGCCCTGTCTCCTCGCGTCTTCACGAAGGTCGTCGAGGCAGCCCTTGTTCCCCTCCGGGAACACGGAGTTTGCATCCTGAACTATATCGACGACTGGCTGATTCTAGCTCACTCTCGAGATCAGCTCTGCGAACACAGGGACTTGGTGCTCCGCCATGTAGCCCGTCTGGGCCTTCGGGTCAACTGGGAGAAGAGCAAACTTTGCCCCGTGCAGAGGATCTCTTTTCTCGCTATGGAGATCGACTCGGTCGCCATGTCCGCGCAGCTTACGAGCGAGCGCGCACAATCACTGCTGACTTGCCTGAGACAGTTCGAGGGCAAGAGTGCGGTTCCACTGAAACTTTTTCAGAGGCTCCTGGGGCATATGGCATCTGCAGCCGTGGCAACGCCGCTCGGATTGCTTCATATGAGACCGCTTCAGCTGTGGCTTCGCGACCGAGTCCCGAGGTGGGCATGGCATCACGGCACCTTCCGAGTACCAGTTACTCCGACCTGCCGTCAGACCTTCACCCCGTGGTCGAACCTCAGTTTTCTACGGGCCAGAGTGCCTCTGGAACGAGCTTCGCGGCATGTTGTTGTAACGACAGATGCCTCTGCCACGGGCTGGGGCGCCATGTGCAACGGACGTGCTGCCGCGGGCTCCTGGACAGGACCCCACCGCTTATGGCACGTCAATTGCCTCGAGTTGCTGGCTGTACAGCTCGCCCTGCGCCGCTTCCGAGCCGTGCTCAGGGGCCAGCATGTACTAGTCCGTTCAGACAATACCGCGACTGTAGCGTACATCAACCATCAGGGTGGTCTGCGCTCCCGCCGTATGTCGCAACTCGCCCGCCACCTCCTCCTATGGAGTCAGAAGCATCTGAGGTCGCTTTGTGCCATTTATATCCCCGGAGCTCTGAACTGTGCAGCCGACGAGCTCTCACGGCTTCAGCCCCTCCCTGGAGAATGGCGACTCAATCCCCAGTCCTGGACGGGACGAGGCAGGTTTGAGTACTCTACCACCAGCGGTGGTGGCTACCATCACTTCCGCTAGAGCTTCGTCCACGAGACACAGCACAGCACGACCTTATAGAAGGTAAGTCCGTAGGGAAGCACGACCTGGTCGTCAGGTTCCTGAGAGGAGCGAGGAGACTGAATCCTCCTCGCTCTCCTCTCGTACCCTCTTGGGACCTCGCAGTGGTGTGCTCTCTTCGAGCCTTTGCAGTCGGTTGAGCTTAACTTCCTGTCAATGAAGACAGCGCTTCTGACTGCATTGGCCTCCATTAAGAGGGTAGGGGACCTGCACGCATTTTCCGTTGACGAAGCGTGCCTGGAATTCGGGCCGGCTTACTCTCACGTAATCCTGAGACCCCGGCCTGGATATGTGCCCAAGGTTCCTACCACTCCCTTCCGGGACCAGGTGGTGAACCTGCAAGCGCTGCCCCCGGAGGAGGCAGACCCAGCCTTGGCACTGCTCTGTCCAGTACGTGCTCTCCGCATCTATGTAGACAGAACGCAGTGTTTCAGGACCTCAGACCAGCTCTTTGTCTGTTATGGTGGGAGACTGAAGGGAAAGGCTCTCTCCAAGCAAAGGTTGTCTCACTGGATAGTGGACGCCATTGCTTTGGCTTACCAACAGCAAGGTCGACCGTGCCCCCTTGGTGTGACTGCCCACTCCACCCGGAGTGTGGCGTCCTCTTGGGCTCTAGCGCATGGCGCCTCGCTAACAGACATCTGCAGAGCTGCAGGCTGGGCGACACCTAACACATTCGCCAGATTCTACAATCTCCGAGTGGAGCCAGTCTCCTCCCATGTACTGTCTTTTTCAAGCTAACATGGGACCCGTTAGGTGTCTTCGCTTGCTCGCCATTCCACTCCATGGACTGGATACGTGCGATATTCTCCTCAGGTGAGCTTCCCCGAAAGCCCTGAGTTCCTCCAGCACTCCTGATGCTGGCGCCAGTGTCTTTTGCCTGCGCGTCGGCTAGGTGCCTCCCGTGTGCATGGTACCTCCTCTGAGCTACCCCCACATGTGTATTTCCACTGTAAGCCTCTTTGAGCATGTGTCTTTCCTTGGCAAGCCACCTTGCCACCCCTGGGGTTGAAATATTCCACCTGCGGCTGGACACCCCAGTGATTCCCCATATGCATCCCTCGGGTCATATGTGTATTCTCTAAGTCCCCCCCTTCTGGGTTGGCAGTAATTGCGTATTCCCTTAAAAACCTTGGGATATGCTCCCCAGTGTACCTGGGTATTTCTGTGCTAATAGGAGTCCTTCGTCCGTGCTGTCTCACGACAGGGATCTCAGATTACGCAGGGCACTGGAAGACAGCCGAGAAGGTGGCGTGAGTAGACTGGTATCCCCATTCGTCGTCATCCGACGGAACTCGGAGTGACAACGAAAGGGAACGTCTCGGTTACGGATGTAACCCTCGTTCCCTGAGTAGGGAACGGAGACGTTCCGTCTTCCTGCCACTTTCCGCTGTACCGCGGGGATCGCCTGAGCTCAGTCTTGGCTCCTCAGCGAGGAAACATACTGCTTTGCTGGAATTTCCGCCCTTTATACCCACGAGGTGGGGCGGAGCTGCTCCATGCAAATTCTGCAGACCCATGGCATTTCTTTGCCATTGGCTCGTTTTGTATTACTCGAAGCGGATAGGCTTTCTAAGCGAAACCCCCATTCGTCGTCATCCGATGGAACGTCTCCGTTCCCTACTCAGGGAACGAGGGTTACATCCGTAACCGAGACGTTTTCGTTACAATGTATCCTTTTTTATGTCCGATTTTTTTAAATTTAAGTTCAGAAGTGTGTCTCTAATAATCAAAAATGAATGACCAGCAATTTGCAAAACATCATAAAATACTGCTAACACAACCTAAACTTATAAAGCACTACACAGGTGCTGTAAAGCATATATTTGACATAGACTACACATCCTTAACAAGTGTCCGTTGATCTCAGAAATATCCGGTTATTCCTGTATAGGCCCCCTGCATCCTCGCTGCATTAATAAGGTGTGAGTTTGACTGCATATGAGAGATATCACGGCCTGATGGAGTGGCCTCATGTGATGCTGTGAAGGGGTGATAAATCCTTGTCGTTTTTTATTAAAGATGGCCTGTGCAAACAGTTAGCTCATATACGGCTCATGAAGACAGCGAACGGAGGGCAAAGGAAGAAGATCAGTGTGTGTGCAATTCGCCAGGCGCTCCTCTGTGATGTCATTAAGCAGTTGGTTGTGTGTTTGTGTGTGTGTGTGTGTGTGTGTGAGAGAGTGGGGGTTGGCGTCTGCTGGGTTGAGATCCAAGGAGAGAATCTTGTTAGCCTCCATGCAATCCTCATGCTTGCTATTAATATGAGTCTGGATTTTAAGCAGCAGTCTACCAAACATATTGCACCCACAGGGCTCTCTGACAGATTCAGAATTTTTTAGTCATGCCAAGTATGAGAGCTAAACTTTTGACTGAATATCAAAATACGTCAGGCAAATTAAACCTTAAATCCAACATGAAATCAAAATGGGCCCCATTTACTTTCTTTAATACACATTTCTGTTCTTATTCCGCACAATCCATTGGCATGTTTGATAGCCAAACACATTCTTTTTTATGCTGCTGTTAGCCGGTAGTCAACAGTTATTTAGTGTCAGGCAACATTAAGGTACTAACACATGTTAACATTGTGATACTTTGAGATGCTTTTGAGGGTAGGGGAGCGCGGGGCACAACCTAACGCGGGGTTAAATGTAACACGGACCTTTTACATAGTTAGTCGGGATCAAGCCGGTTGTGTTTCCACTCTTTTTCTCTCGCTGCCAGAAGACGGTCTCCCGCGAATTTGCGGAAAGTTTTGATAAGATTTCATGAAGATGCTGGACAAAGAGTGTTTTGACACCATGCAAGTAAATTTTTTCATCACAGGTTTTTTTCGGTTTCTGAGTTGGGTGTGTACGTCACCAAATCTAACTTTATATTGCCTTAATAACTGTCTTGTTGGCTAAAACATAGCACCGTTTTGAAACATGTCAGCAACTCCTAGCAACTGTTAGCTAGGCTTAAAATATGTTTTACACAGCGGGGTCAGATGTAGCACAGTGTTACAAACAAGCCGCCAAGTGTACAATGATAATCAAATGAAAACAGGGAGCCACACAACTTCTAGGTTTGAGTATTTATTTATATATTTAACTTTGTTGGACTTTCACAAACAATGTTGGAATTTTTTTATTTTTTTTATTTAGTTTACTATGCATTGATCACTTGTTTCTTTTTTTTTTAAATATAGCCTGGTTTTAATGCAATAAACCCTTTAATTTTTTTATTAAAATGTTTTATTAAGTTTTTATTATTATTACTGTTATTATTATCAATAATAATAATTTTACATGCAGCTGCCACACATAAATGTAATTCAATTGCAATTACAATATTTGATGATTTTATTTATTTATTTATGTATTGCTTGCAAAACTGTGCAGCCCTTTTCTATGTCTCTATCCATGATATTGATCCATAATAGAAGGATGATTGGATGAAGGATGGATGTATGGATATCTATCTATACAGATGCACAAACAATATCAAACTATACAGATAAAATAGTACTGAATTATGTGTGTTACACACAAGTGTTACAACTAACCCCTCTGTCTGTAACAATTAACCCCGCATATGGGGTAGGTTGTAACATTTGTACTTTTGTCACTTTCAGTGCAACTGTACGAAAATGGAAGCTCCTAGAAAAAAACTTTAAGTGTTCATATGTAGCAGAGATGTGTATGTTGCTTGTGTAAAAAAAAAGATGAATCTAACTTAATTATTTTTTAAATAATTGAGCCAAAACCAAAATGTGTTAGGTTGTGCCCCGCTCTCCCCTATATTCGACATTCAGCCTTCATGTCCCTTGTCCAGTTGCCTCCTCCTATGATCCACTAATTTCCAGAAGAATACGAGACTTTTTTTTCTTCCATTGAATATCTATAATACATATTCATATATTATTTAATAATATTTTACCAGCTGCATGAATAAAGTCAACATTAAAAAGTTGATCGCAGCTTACATTAAAAAAAAATGTAGGGTAGGATTTAATTTGATTGATTTGATCTAATTAGATCATAAAAAGTTTGCCATTACATGCAAAAATGGAGTCAGTTTTGATGGAATTATGCTAAATAACTAGTCCGCTATTGTTTAACATTATCCAGTAGTCGGTGTTGTCACCGGTATGTAGGGAAGAGTAAAGTTGATGATCTGTTAGCAAGCAGTCTTTATTCCATAGATACACAAACACAAAGATATTCCAAACAGGAAGCCGGTGGCAATAATCCAGACATAGGAGAAGCAAAAGCTTTACATAGAAGTGTAAAAAAAAAAAACAGGGACTAAAACACAGGGGTATACTGGGTAACAAGAGGCTAACAAGGAACATTTATAGGTGTTCAGTTGTCATGGTGACTAACAAGGGTAGCTATAGAAACTAAGGTAAACAGGAGCTAGACCACAGGAACTGACAACAGGCACAGCCAGACAAAACAATAGGCCTATTTCACAAAAAAAACGAGACCGGAAGTAGGGTAAACTCTTTTCCGGTGAAAGCGCTAGCAGTTGCAGTCGGAGGACAAATGCGGAGACTAAAAGCGGTCAGTCCTGTTGCTTACCTTTTTATGATGTTTATGTCAACCCAAAGAAGAGACAAATTTATCACTTCACAGCTTTCCGTGTTTTGCGGGTTTTCATGGAACAACTGGGGAGAAGTTAAATCACGTCAGACACAGACGGCAAAAAGACTTCAGGTCGCGCCGCCGCCCGCTACGATCCCCATTCATTCTCAAAATGGACTGTGAACAGCTTGTTTTCTCTCTTAGTCATTCATATATCTGACAAAAGTAAGAATATCAGATGTTGTCCGTTTTGTTGACAGTTTTCAGGGAGTTGCGAAAAGATCGAAATTGGACAAAGGTTACAAATTCTTGACATTTGCTTACATAAAAAGTTCCATTCATTTAAATGGCATGACACTTGATGATTAAGCTCACATTTAACGCTAATATATCGAAAAACAATAAATTGAAATGATGTCTGATTGTTGGCTATGAGTGAAATCTAGTGGCTTTTGTTAAAAAAATCATGTTATTAAGTGTTAGTTAGTCCAGGAGATTGCAGCAATCTTCCACTAGATTATGGCTAATTTTCAATGTTACCACCATGAATTAAACTAGGAATTGTACATCTTTACAGTGAATTTGACCTAACGTTGCTAGTAGGTATAATCATGAAATTAAGGCAAATAAAAAAAGACTAGAAACTTAGACTAAAAACATGAATGAAGTGAGTGATATTACATGTTGTAAAAAAATCGTGATGTTACAAAATAATATTTAACTGTCTGGGGTCCCCTGAAAAGAAAATATAATTCCGTATATATGAATTATCAATATATTAAATGGTTTAACAGTATATTTGAAAACATACAGAATGATATATGGTGTTAATATATTACAATATATTGATTAATACACAAGTCATTTTCATACATTTAAAAATGTGAGACAATATATTTACTAATAGACAATGTATGTAATTATATTTTTTAGTAATACACTTCATAATATATACAGGGATTAAAGTTATCTGTCGCTACGACGGATTTCCGTTAATATCAGGTTTCCCCCTGTCCTTATGTTTTAAATTACCCTTTTCATTATTTCTCAAATACTGTAATAAATGTCTTAATTTTAGTTTGAATGGGTCGGAAGGACGAGGTGTTCACCCTGCTTAGGGAGATGTGATCAAAGCCTGGACTGGAGAAAAAGCACATTCCTCTCTGCACAGAAGCGTTATTATCACTCCGCTCCAGGTCCACTCCGGGTTTTCCAGTCCCACCCACGGGAAAAAACTGCTCCGTATTCACGCAACTTTAAAAGTTATTCTAATATGTTTATTTTTTTATATATATAACAAACGTCTACATTTATAAAGACTTTGTGTAACGGTTTGGAAAGTATTCTACACGTTTAATAAATGTTCCAGCTGCCCTTGGTTGCACAAGTAAATAGCAGGCCTAGCAAAGCGCACCAAGGTAAAAAGGAAAGAAAGTTACAGAAAACAATTTATACAAACAATTTTAATTTGCCAACAGTTAATAATAAATAAAAGTGCATGACGTGCATCGGATAACAATCAAGTGCGATATAAACATGTTTTGTCAGGGCATCAGTCCTGAACCGGCATCAACACTCCATTTCAACATCTGCTTCCTCCTTCCTCACGCGTCTGGCGTGGTTTAACTTCTCCCCAGTTGTTCCATGAAAACCCGCAAAACACAAAAAGCTGTGAATTGATAAATAGGGTTGTTTCTTCTTTGGTTTGAAACATAAAAGGTAACCAACAGGACTGACCGCTTTTAGTCTCCGCATTTGTCCTCAGACTGCAACTGCTAGCGCTTTCACTGGAAAAGAGTTTACCCTACTTCCGGTGTCGGCGGCCATTTTTGTGAAATAGGCCTATATCAAAATAAAAGTACACTAAACACAGGGAATCATGACAGGTGTGGCCTATATGTGATGTAACTGAAAAGAAAAGTTGTTTCAGAAGAAGACTAAGATACTAAATTACAGATTTTTTTAAATAACATACTCTGAAGAATTGTCCACACTAAAATGACAATTCACACACACACACACAACATTTTTTTGTCATAATTTACTCAACCTCATGTTGTTCCAAACCTGCATGGCTTTCTTTCTTCTGTGGAACATAAGATATGTTAAGTAATTTTACATTTTAAGTTTACAATGTCCATCCATACAATGGAAGTCAATGGTTACAGACGTTCTTCAAGATATCTTCTACGTTACACAACCAAGCTAGATGGGTTTAGAATGACATGAGGGTGAATAAATGATTAGCCAATTTGGGTTAACTATCCCTTTAAAACCTGAAACGTGTATAACGTCAAGTGTGACTTCATACTTTTAAAATGGATGACTGTTGCTCACTAATAGATAAAAAAAAAAAAAAAAAAACTCTTCCATTGCTATTACATTATGGCTTTCAAATACCACACGCACACAGTCATAAAGATAAGCATCTAAAACAATCCTGAAAAAGCAGATGAACTTTGATGATTCATGATTTTTCATGCAGGGGTCAGATTTTGTCATGCAAAGGATCTTATCTCAAGGCATTCTGATATGATCAATATTTACTTGGCAAATTCCAGCTGACTTAGGTTGATTCATGTAAACTATATGTGTTATCGTCTTGTTCTGCGAGATCAGACACATGCAGGACAACTTCTTAGACTGACCTCACCATCCTTTGTGGTTGACCAATCTCTTAAAATGTGCAGCATCTTTTTTATTCAATCCGTCTGTATGCGTCCGTCCTTCAAGCTCTCCGTCTCTCCCTCCCCTCATGAACTCGTGTGGGTTCGTGTCCTTATGCGGCGGGATGCTTGGCTGACCACAGCTGTGTGTCTGAGCCGTCCAGACGAGACGGCCTCATCTCTCGCTCTGCATGCATGGTGCACATCCATACCTCAGAACAACACTCAGACAGGACTCTGCTTAACTTGGCCTCTCGTTCCCCTAAACCGACATTAAGTTAAATGAGAACGGTAACGATAGTGTAGCACTATATGGAAATATAAAAATTGGAGGAATTGTAATAGCTCTTTCCACAAAATGTATTCATTCATTATTTGAGCAGACAGCCCGCTTGTCTGCTTGTCGGTTGACATAAGCCTTCTATGGTTACAAATGAAAGCCCATCAGGAGCGTAATATCCTAGAATAGCGATTTGAAGGACATATTTTAATATAAATGAGAGGTGGGAGAAAGCAAATGGCAAAATCAGCGGATAAGGAAATGAAATTATAATGCCAGACTTAGAGCAACAGTCTAATAAATATTGTAAGCACCATCGCAAGTACCTTTTTAACGGCTTTCTATATTTTTGACAATTATTTGATAAATTGCACCTTGCTTTGACAAGGCTCCAGACAGATTAAGTGTAAAATATAAATAAATAATTAAATTAATAAAATAAATTAATATTAAAAACTTTTAGAAGCCATAGACCTTTTTTTTTTTTTTTAAGTTGGTAAATTACAGATTTACAGTATAAAAAAATGGATTATGGATCCAATATCTATCCAAATCATTTCCCGTTAATTCAATGCATCCATACAAAAATGCATCTTTTCATTTTATCTTTATATAAAATATCTGAATGTTTCATTATTCTTTTTTGTTTTTATAGAATAACATTCAACACTCAATTGTGAATATGTATTTATTTACACATTTTCAGGGGTTTTTTTTACGGGGGGGGGGGGGGGGGGGGGGGGGGGATCGGTGCAAATCGGACATCTTGTGCTGTGTGTGTTGTTCTGTGTAAGAAACGTTGCCACGCCACACACATAACAAACTGGTATGATATCTGAAGAAACTGCATAGACTCAGACAAAGCTAACTAGATTTCACCAGTGTTGACTAGTTGTTTTTTTAAGTCACAGACTATGGTCCCTTTGTAACTCGTCTGTATTATTAAATATCATATTATCTTTTGATGTGTAGCCATTGAGAAATAAAAATCATGACAAAAATATTTTGCGTTCATAAAATACAAAGAATCTTACTTTATGAAAGACCACAACACAACTCATTATTATCACCATATATAACTCTGTCTCTCATTACATTTGGGTCCTACCCTATCCTTTTATCCGAATAGATAAACCGAAATAAGACCACTCAAGAATGAAAGACCCTGAACCTTTTGTGAAAACAGAAGAAAGCAACATACTGTATATTCTAGAAGAAAAGTGAAAAGCAAAGAAGAGGAGCAAATGAAGTCGGGGTGTCGGGGGGAGTGACGGGCCCTGGTCACAGAGGAGTTGAGGCGGACCTGTTTCTTTGCCCCCCACACACAAACTAAACTGATACACATGTAACATCTTCAAAGAGCTCAGACTCCCTGTAATCACCCACGTTTGCTTTGATCTTGGGGAGGGCGAGAGAAAATAATTACATGTTTCTCTGAACCGTCTCACGATGAATCAAAGGTGAAATTCTGTTGGGGCAGTGGAACAGGATGGTAATAAGACGAAGGTCTTTAGCATTAGATGGGGATGTGATGATTTGTACGTGGAGAAAGTATAAGATAAAGCATTGAGAGGCAAAATATGAAGGCGCCCTTTGAAGACTGCTTACCTAGCGGTGTTCCCCTCCAAGAACCATGAGACAGGCTCCGCCCACAACCAGTGATGACATGTATGAAATCATTAGTGAAATAGTACATTATTGATAAATCAATATAGTATACTGTATTTGTTTCTTTTAAGGACAGATAGTGGTTGCACTTTATTTTAAAGCATGTGCACTTACAGTGTACTTACCTAAGAAAGTACTGGGTAATATAAGGTAACTACATGGGTTAAGGTTAGACTTATAGGTAGGTTCAGGATTAGTACCTAGTTATTACACAGTTATTACTACAATAAGTACATAGTATGTACATGGGGGAACAGGACTGTAAAAGAAAGTGCTACCTAAGCTTAAAAAGTTGTTAGATGCTATTAATACTTATATGGTAAATAGTTAAAAAGTAACAGATACTATATGCAACAGTGTATATTGTATTACATTAAAAAAAAAAGAATAGCAGTTACTGTACACCTACTCCTAAAAAATCTTGGGTTCTTTTTTCTGTAGCCAAATCTCAGGTTGAGATTTTAGTTATTTTTTCAGTATTTGGGTAATTTTTCTTTTTTGTTTCCAAGCTCCTAGGTCAGACTTACAGTAGTCTCGCGTAGCCAGACCTTCAGACTGACGGCTGAAGGTCTGGAATTCATAGCAGCTTTCTTTGGCCAAGGCCCGCCCATAAGGCCGTTTGACCGACATGTAAAACAACCAATTACAGTTCGTTTCGTTCAGCGTCACGTTTCGGTGCGTGGAAATGTCCCCACAACAACAGACCTGCGTGCAACAAGTCAGTCAGCATAGAAAATCAAAGAAGGAGAAGAAAACTTCAAGAGTCTTTCCCGTGAACCTCGCATACTTTTGAGAATTCTACGTTTAACTGATCTTGATTAAATGCTCATTGTCACTCATGTAAACACAACCGTTTTTCTTCCGCAATCACACATCTGCGCTTTGTTTCCCGGCGGACCGAAAATAAACGCGACACTCGCGCCCCCCGGAAATCCGATAAAATTCAACCAATCAGATGACGACTTCGACATTCCTGAAGTGTTTCCAGTTAAGTGTACCATATGCATCAGACGTTTAGCCAACGTTCCGTGGGCGTGACGTCTGAGGCTGAGACTAGACTTACAGTAACAATCCAGTGTTTGGGTGGTTTTCTTGTGTTACCCAGATCTTGGGTCAGACATAACAACCCAGGGATTGAGTTATTTATTGCGGGCTTTTTGCAACCTCTTCAGGAGAGAGCAGTGCAGCTCCGTCAAAATGGTGCATGAGTTCGGTAAAATTCAGGTTTGTGTACATTTTATTTTATCTAGAAATTCGTTATTGTACTGTATATATTTTATTTTATGCAAAGCAATAAACAGTGGCGCGATTTGACTCACCTAAACAAGTATTGCGTCGATCTTTTCTCGTGATAGAAATGCCTGATGCCTTGCTTAAATTGTTTAGCCTGGTTAAAACCAGACCATTCTCAGTTGTAACTGAGTTATGGTCTGGCAAAGCGTCATAGACAAATCATTTCCAGAGGGGCGTCACCAACGGACGTCGCGGATAGACCTAAAACCAATCAGAGCGATGAAGGAGATGACGTATGCAGAGCGGCGGAGAAACATCTCAGAGTGTTGTTCTTTGCTCGGTTTTTAACAAAAAGGAAACGTTCAAATCGCTTAAAACAGATGCGATAGCTGATTCGAACGAGTGATGTTCGACGGCGGAATCCATCTTTGTAATTTAGGCTACAAAATCTGCTTCAAATTCCCAGCGCTGTCGTCATCGTGTAAAGCCCGCCTCAACGTTTCTGATTGGTGCCGCGATTTCGACGGATTGGAAATGGGCTTGAATGAGCTGTTTGCCAGACTAACTTTCAGAGCAAATCTAAATTTGCCGGAAGTTGTCTGGGTTTTCCCAGGCTATAAATTGTTATGATTTTATTCAAAAAGATACAGAATATAAATACCTATAATGTTAAAATATGTTCTTCTCAGAACTGTAAACTGATTGTTTATGGACAGGTTATGGAGCCTGTCGCCGCATATTTCGGCTACGAGTGAAACCTAGGGCGGCGGTCTGAAGTTAGAAGTTGCCCCACATGATACCTGCTCCGGCACGAGATCCAGCACCGTTACAGTGGAAATGGGAGAACAGAGACTGGTCGATTACAATTGAATTACTTGAATGTGTAATTCTTACTTCTAATATTTGTTAAACGAGCTTAAATGTTGGCAATATGTATTACAAATGATATAAACTATACTACGCTGTAAAATATGATTGAAAAAAAAAAAAGGAATTATTATGCAAGCCATGTTTAGAGGATTTAAGTTAATCTGTAGACATTAATTAATGTATGAAGTAAAAAAAAAAGAAGATATATTATTGTAAAAATGTATCAATTATGCTGGGTAAAATAAACAACCCAGTTTGATGGATAAAATTAACCCAACATGTTATCTGTCCTACATTTACCCAGCCCTTGGGTTGAAAACAACCCAAATTGGGTGGTTTTAACCCAGTGTTTTTTAGAATGTGCCCGTTAAACACTATTACCACTATTAAATCATAGGCACTTTATTTCCACTTTTTGAATATTTTCATAATTTTTATTTAAAATAAACACTTCTCTGAGCTGATGTGCATGGGGAAAAGGGAGAAGAATGAGTTCGGAAAAAGGACATATTTACTGCACATATTTACATATACTTCTAAACTCTCAGCAGCATGGACAGCATCTGGACGTTTCTTAACAGTATATTGCTGCAACTTTTTATTTCTAAGCAAAGAAGGGCCTTGAATCACGTACAGCCTCATGCAAGAGTGCAAGCACGAGCATTAAGTTCCCCAAATGGAACATACAGTACATTCGGCAGGATTAATGTCTGCATTCCCATTGGTAGTCGGTGCATTATGTCGCTACATTTTTTGCATAAAGTTTTCTCAGCTCTTTGTCCCATCGCCAACTGTCATTGTGACTCATGTTGAAGAAAATTCAAACTCTTGTTGACAAGAATAACTTCAGACCATTTCAAAACAACGCCAGTGTGAACTCTCCTTAAGTCTCCATATTTCTAGGAGTTTATAATGCTATGATGAAAATGACAACAGAACACGCTCTAACTTTGCATGACTGCTTTGGGTTTGCTGTGGCCTGGAACATCAAATAATACCATCAATTTCCAATTAGAGATGTCCAGCTGTTCAGCTGTTAAACGCCAAAATAACCACCCTGCCCAATCAATCACTGGGAAAGCGAGCATAGTATTACATTGGGATGGATCCGAATGTGAAAACTGCCCCATTTTCAGACAGACCGTCTGTTTGTTGAGCTAGCGTGACCTCTCCACAGGCTACCGTTGGGAGGAAGAGGGAATACAAAAGAGAGGAGCCTTCAGTCGAGCCCCTCCGGCTAGATATAATGAAAATAACCCCAGCCCTTCCACGCAAGCCAGTTTGATTGGAAAGAGAAGGTTTCTATTTACAACAGAAGCTGAACTAGTTTCAGGCGAATGTGAAAAACTGTCATCTTCAAGCTTTATGCTGAAAGCATTTTTGGAAAACATAATGTGAATGCACTTAAATTAATTAGTCGAAGCTCTTGACATAATGCCAGCTTGTCACAATGCAATCCAACCAGTCTCTGTAATGTAAAGTAATGAATATGTAGAAATGGAAAATAATGAATATATAATAGTGAATATATAAATAATGAATCACTTTTTGACATATATTCTGTGCATTCTGGATGTGCATTGAAGTCACAGTCACTTTACAATTCTTTGAATTGTCACAAGCAGGTTTGTTTTCCTGTTTAAGTATCTTTTGAGCTAAAGCTTTGTGGGCTGGAAATGTACAGTATAGGCCTTTAGATGCAAAGTAATGGATTATTTATGTGCATTTGAGATTTCCTTCCGGGCCAGAGGACATTTCATTTATAGAAAAACAATACAATATAAATCTGTGTTGATAAAAATTAATGTTAAACTTCGCTGGGTTAAATCAGGGTAAATTAAATCACCCACCCTTGTAATCCATAACGAACTACACATGATGCCAGGTCAACCGACAACAGAAGTAGGGGGGGGTGAATGAAACGTGTGTGCGTAAAAGTACTCGGTTACTAACATAACCTCAGTTCTCTCTAGAAGAGGGAACGAGTACTGCGTAATATCTTACGCTAGGGGAAAACCTCTTTTCCTCGAGATATTGAAGCCAAAAAAATGATCCTTAATTTTGAATTATTGCAAAACGCGTTGCAGCAGCATACAGACATGGGCAGGCGGCTCAGCGTGCCTATTGGCTGTCCTGCGGCAACTGCAGCAGCCTATCGAGAGCGGCCCTTTGGTGACGGTCCAATGGGGGCACTTTGTGCCCATTGTGTCACGCTCGCGCCCAAATGGGCGTGGTCGAGCCCTATAAAGATAGCTCGATAGGCTGATCTCACTGGTTTTTCATCACCGAAGCGAACCAGCGCGTAGCAGGCACGGCAAGATACGCAGTACTCGTTCCCTCTTCTAGAACTGAGGTTACGTTAGTAACCGAGTACGTTCTCTTACGAGAGGTTCTCTCGTACTGCGTAATATCTTACACTAGGGGAACACTATGCAAAACGCTGTGCATGCGGGGATCCAACACCAAGGTCCCAAGGGCAGGTGCCCTGGGCTCATATAGTGCATAATCACCATAAACACAGAGAGTCAGAGAAGAGAGGCTAGAATCATCATTCTAAATAGTTTAGCCTTAAGAAGGGCTATTTATTATAATAGTGCTACATAGTTAGGGTGAAGAGAACTTCAGCCTGTACTGAATGATAGCATGGGCATTATTTTTCCTCTGGAAAAAACTCACAGCCCATTGAGCAGTGCTCAAGCGAGTGCAGTACTCTGCGCCGAACGACGGGGCAGGTGGTGCTTGACTTTAAACCGACAGCAATTTAGCTTGTAAGGCGGGAACTTCTAGGTTATAAAACCTTATAAATGTAGACGGGGAGGCCCAGCCTGCCACCATACAGATATCTTGTAAGGAGATCCCACTAGACCACGCCCACGATGAGGCCATGCCTCTGGTGGAATGTGCTCTAACACCCAAGGGGCACTCCAGTCCCTTTGTAGTGTATGCCATTGCTATGGTATCAACTATCCATCTGGATAGGGTCTGTTTCGAGGCGGCTAGGCCCTTAGTGCGGCCGCCGAATGAAACGAAAAGCTTCTGAGCGAGATACGTAGGCCTTCAACGCCCTAACTGGGCAAAGGAGGCCTGTGCTCTCCTCCTCATTATGAACCGGTAGGGCAGACAGGGAGATAACCTGGGCCCTAAACGGCATGTTGAGGGATTTAGGTATGTATCCGTGTCCTGGTTTGAGTATGACTTTTGAGTCGTTAGGCCCAAATTCCAGACACGTTGCACTTACTAATAGCGCTTGTAGAACCCCTATGCGTTTTACTGACGCAAGAGCCAAAAGAAACACTGTCTTGAAAGACAAGTGTTTCATATCCGATGTCCGAATCGGCTCGAATGGGGCTCCTTTCAGGGCTTCTAGCACCATGGAGAGGTCCCACATGGGGGATAGATGGGGTTCTGGGAGGATTCATCCTCTTAGCTCCTCTTAGGAAACTAATGACCAGATCATCTTTCCACAGTGACAGGCCAGACACAGGTTTCGTAAACGCTGCTATGGCCGCCACGTAGACTTTGAGCGTGGATGGGGACCTGCCCTTATCCAGTAGCTCTTGAAGGAAGGAAAGTACTTCCGTTACCCCGCTGCTTGTGGGTGGAAAACCTCAGGTTTTGCACCAGTCAACAAACACTGACCACTTAAAGGCATAGAGACGTCTGGTAGACGGTGCTCTGGCCTGCGTGATGGTGTTTAGCACTCCCTCGGGGAGGTTTGCGGGTACTGGTTGATGGCCCATGTGTGCAGGGCCCACCTTTCCGGGTGAGGATGTCAAATTGAGCTCATGGCCTGAGAGAGGTCTTTCCTCGTCGGACTCGGCCATGGGGCAGTGCTCGTCAGCTGCATTAGGACTGGGAACCATTCCTGGTTCGTCCAGAGCGGAGCCACAAGGAGCACAGAGCATCTGGTTTCCCTGATTCATTCCAACACTTGAGGCAGCTGGGCCAGACGAGGGCCAGTGCATCCTTGCTCTTTGAGAAGAATTTTGGGCAGTGAGCGTTCTCCTGGGACGTGAATAGGTCAACCTGTGCTCTGCCGAACTTCTCCCACAGCAGGAGGATTGTCTGCGGGCGCAGAGACCATTCCCCGGCTGGTATATTGTTTCTGGACAGTCTGTCTGGCCCCAAATTCAGGAGGCTAGGCACGTGTGCTGCTCTCAGTGAGCGCAGATTGTGCTGAGCCCAGAACAGAATGCGCTCTGTCAGTCCGAAAAGGTTGAGACCTGGCGCCGCCCTGGCGATTTGTGTAGGATACCACCGACATGTTGTCCGAGCGGACTAAGACGTGGTAGCCCTTTATTCGGGGACAGAAGCGCCTCTGCGCGTTGTCGACTGCCAACATTTCCAGACAGTTTATGTGAAGGAGCTTTTCTCGTTCTGACCATAGGCCGAAGAACGGTCTGCCCTCGTGCAGCGCTCCCCATCCCGAGGTGGAGGCGTCAGTGGACACCACCTGTACACTCGAGGAAGTCCCCAGGTTTACACAAGACTGGTACCAGTCGGTCGCTCTCCAAGGTTTCAGGGCTGTGACACATTCCTGATTGACCCTGAGGCGAAGCAGACCGGAAGCCCGGGGTGCAAGAGACAGGCCGAATGGTAGGACTGTGTATTGATATGCCTGGCCCTCGAAGGCGAATCTCAAAAATCGCCTGTGACGTGAGGCTATTTGTATCTGGAAATAAGCGTCCATCAGATCTATCGACATAAACCAGTCCCCTTGGCAAATCTGCGCGAGGATTTTCTTGGTTGTAAGCATTCTGAACTGGCGTTTCATAAGCGCTTTGTTCAGTTGTCTTAGATCTAGAATGGGTCTGAGACCCCCATCTTTTTTCGGTACCAGAAAATATCTGCTGTACAGACCCCCTTCGGTCTGAGCTTGAGATAAAGGCTCTATTGCCCCTTTGCTCAATAAGGTCGTTATTTCGGCTGGAAGTAGGTGTGCTACTTGTTTTCACCGTAGATTCGACGCGCGCCGTGCTGCGGCGAGGGTGTCGAGCGGACTGCAGCGAATAGCCTCTTTTTATAATGTTTAGCACCCAATTCGAAACCCCGGGAGCTGTGCCCACGCGTTTGCGTGAATGGCTAGGGGTAGAATGGGTTTTGGGCTCTGATCGTAACATAGTGACGACCCAGGAGCTTTCGTGCGCTGTAACATGGGCACTGTGTTTACAGTGAGTGAGGTGGGGGGCGCGCCCGAAATAGCGGGCAGCCTGGCCGCGCTCGCTTTCATTATAGCAGTTTGCTGTGTGAGAGTGAGCCCCGTAGGGCTTAACATGTCTGTGAGTGAATGTGGACGCGGAGAGGCGGGCACATTCACAGCACTGAAAAACACCGTCTGCCTGAGTGTCGGTGACGGCGGGCAGCTTGGCCGCGCTCGCTTTCATTATAGCAGTTTGCTGTGAGAGAGCATGCGGGGCGAGCCCCGTGGGGCTTAACATGTCTTTGGGTGAATGTGGGCGTGGAGTAGCGCCCCACATTCACAGCACTGAAAAACACCGTCTGCCTGAACTGACTGTATTTGTGTTGGTTTCGTTTTTACAGAAACCCTGTGACATGCAGTGTGTAGTGTTAGTGGGCACTGAATCGTGGGCACGTTCACTACATTTAATGCACAATCGACATGAGTCGATTTTACTTGTGCAAGCCCTGTATTGTGGCGGGCTGTGTTTGCGTGTAGAAATGAGCACTGGTTTGTAAGCATTTTTTATTACACTCATAACACCATCGGCCGAGGCCGGGACACCAGAAAAAAAAACATTTTGTATTTATAATTTTTTTTATTCATTGCATTTATATAGCGCTTTTCTAGGCACTCAAAGCGCTTCACATGGAAGGGGGAATCTCCTCAACCACCACCAATGTGCAGCATCCACTTGGATGATGCGACGGCAGCCATAGTGCGCCAGAACGCCCACCACACACCAGCTTACTGGTGGAGAGGAGACAGAGTGATGAAGCCAATCAGTGTATATATATATATATATATATATATATATATATATATATATATCAATATATATATGGGGATGATTAGGAGGCCATGATGGACAGAGGCCACTGGGCAAATTTGGCCAGGATGCCGGGGTTACACCCCTACTCTTTCGAAAGACATCCTGGGATTTTTAATGACCACAGAGAGTCAGGACCTCGGTTTAACGTCTCATCCGAAGGACTGGGTTTTATCTGGGTTGCCGTAAAAACGGCGTTTGTGTGCAGGCAAGCGGGCCGTGATACCGACTTGTTTACAGCAGAATACACCGGAACAGTCACATTTCTTGGGACTGAACGATCGTGAAGTTTTGTTGAAAGTCTGGCTGTGGCGAGACTTGAACACCGTCGTTTTCCTGGAAGGGCTAGGAAGACTTTGCGTGCACATTCACTGCACTGGAAAACATCGTCGGCCTGAGCTGACTGTATGTGTGTTGGTTTCATTTTTCAGAAACCATGGTACATGTAGTGTGTAGTGTTTGTGGGCACTGGGTCGTGGGCACATTCACTACATTTAATGCACAAGTGACATGCGTCGATTTCATTTGTGCGAGCCCTGTACCTTGACGGGCTGTGTTTGTGTGTAGAAATGAACACTGGGCTGTGGGCTTTTTATTACACTCATAACACCATCGGCTGTGGCCGGAATACCAGAAAATACACTGCTTATGATTTTTCTGGGTCGCCATGGAAACGGCATTTGCGTGCAGGCAAGCAGGCCGTGGTACTGGCTTGTTTACTGCAAATTACACTGGAACAGTCGCATTTTCTTGGAACTGAACGAGCGAAAAGGAAGTCTGGCGGTGGCGAGACAAAATTTCTTAACTGCTGCGAGAGCCAGGACCGAACATGGGTCTACCGCGCGAACAGCTTTGTGTTTCGCCACTGAGCCACAGGGGGGAAACAATGCTCAAATTAGCTCGAGGACATAAGGGAGCGCCACAGTTTAGTGTGTCGGCATATGTTGCAGGTGTGCGTGTTATACAACAGGCTCATTGCTGCAATATTGACATTTTCAGCCGCTCAACTAAGAGGAGCTGGGAAATGTTTGAGAAATTGAGATTGTCCGGCCTGGGCGGGACTAAAACACACTCTTTCCCTATTTACCCCGGTGACGCATGCCCATGGGGGGTGGGGGTGGGGTAGCTTTCTTATAAAGTAAAGAAAGCTAGCCGCTCAGCTGGCCTTCTCAACAGATGCAGCTATCTCTTCGTCATAAATGGCGAAAACGGCGGCCGTTGACCGTTAGTGAGCGACTCGAGTGAAGCTGGTGAAACTCGCGGGCGAACCGGCGAGCTTTCATGGGCTGGAGAAGGCCCGCTGAGTACGGCGCTTTACGGCGCAGCACTACAGCGGGTGGGAGTGCAGACTCGGAGAAATATGCCAGGCGAGTCCTCAGAGTCACCATAGGCAATAGCTCGCAGTGAGGGAAACGCTGATGAGGCGGTCTCCGTCGCTGAGTGCGGCTCGGCACGAGCCGCATGAGGATGGTATCTTTAAAAAGACGCAGCTCTTTCAGTAAGTGAGTCGCAGGGGCGAACACAAAATGAGCAGAGTGTAAAAGGATATAGACGCCGGATAGCATAGCAGGAAGCGGCGCCTGAAGGCGGTGAGATGAGGCCAGCGGCTTCAGAAGATGGCTCGTCCTGCAGAAGACTTTTTCAACGGCGCGGCTTCTTGACTCAGGATCCAGCGATGTGTCCGTCCGCTTCGCTGAAGAGATGAAAAATCAGTGAGATCAGCCCATCGAGCTATCTTTAAAGGGCTAGACCACGCCCCTTTGGGGCATAGTGCCCCCATTGGACCGTCACCAAAGGGCCGCTCTCGATAGGCTGCTGCAGCTGCTGCACTGCCTATGTCTGTATGCTGCTGCAACGCGTTTTGCAATAATTCAAAATTAAGGATAATTTTTTTGGCTTCAATATCTCGAGGAAAAGAGGTTTTCTCCTAGCGTAAGATATTACTCAGTAAGAGAGAACCTCTCGTAAGAGAACTAGTGGAGATGGTGTTGCTTCATTCATTCAGTCAGCTTAACTTCGTCCAGAAGCTCCGGCCAACATCAACAACGCACCACCCTTGAAAATCAGTGAGCCAACTCAAATTCACTGGCTGCCTCAAAGTCAGAAGCGAACCATAGACCCAGACCAACCCGATGTCTTGGAACATTCCGAACAGCAGGGGTTTGGGTTTTGACACATAAAATCAATATGAGATAGAAAAGTGTTTCAGCAGCAGCACCGGGCTTAAAATGAAAACACTTCAGAAGAGCCTTCGCCGTCTGACACAGCTGACAACAGGATCGATCGGCCTTGAACAAAGCACAAGAGTACCTGAGAACTTTTACAGGACTCCGCTTGTTGCAAGCAGATGCTGTATGAAAAGGGTAATGAGAAAAAAAAAACTATATTTAAAAGCTTATTTTCTTGATAAAAGACAGGCATCACTTCTACTAATGTTCATTCGTAGGGTTATTGATTTGAACAAGCCCATTCAGTAAGTGCGTAACTCGGCTTGTGGTATGAAAGCGATTGACACCCCAAATCATAAGGCCCATTGTGGAGGGTCATGTCATTAGGTTTTAAAGTGAGTGGACTGAATACACATAACAATTTTTTTGGCTGAATTAAATGTATTAATAAAATGGCAACTAAATAAAAAATATATATACTGGCAACTTATCCACATGTGGCTCAATGGAGCTGTAGAGACCAAATTGTGTACAATCATATGACACACATCCATTTCTACTGTTAAACCAATGGGCTTAATCTCAAGAGACCTTATAATAGACCATTCTAGGCCATCACAGAGAACTAAGGTACACTTACCAACTGTGTGTTCTAAGCAGACACTGTATTACCAACCGAAAGAAAGAGGATATACCACATACAAGGCAATTGCCAGGAAAGGTAGCTGAGAGAACATGTCAAGCACAGAGGTTTGTCCAAGAAAACTCAATACAAGATTCCTACAAAGGTTGCATATATAACACTAGATGAGTCCCACAAAATCATTATTACATTACCATTCAAAAGGTTAGGTTGGGTAAGATTGTTTTAAATACTCTCATTCAGTAAGGTTGCATTAAATTGGTCAAACAATTACAGTAAAGACATTGATAATGTTACATTTGTTTATCAAATAAAGGCTGTTGTTTTAAATTCATAATCATCAAAGAATCCTGATTTTTTTATAACATTTTCCACAAAAATATTATACAGTTATTCCATACAGTTTGAACATTGATAATGATAAGAAATGTATCCCGAGCATAAAATTAGCACATTACACTGTAAGACTATTAAAGAATATTGGAGTACGGTTTTACAAGAAAGTTAAATGTTTAATACAATGAGTTTCTTTCCATTTCTTTGTCATAATTTGTGAAACTAGCCAACTAGTAATTTCTGAATGAAAAATTTTCAAAGCAATCATTTTCAGTGTAGAATGATTTCTCAAAGATCATGCGAAGATTGGAGTAATGTCTGCTGAAAATTCAGCTTTGCATCACAGGAATAAAACACATTTAGAAAATCAGGGCTTGACATTAACTTTGTTGCTCACCAGCAACTGTGGCTAGTGGTTTTCCTAAGATACTAACCACGAAGCATTTTCACTGGCCAAAATTTTGACATCAATACCCTGGCGAAAAATTGCTATATAAACATTTTTAATATCCATTATACTGTTACACATGCGTTTTCTTTCTCAACTGTTTACGTACACTTAAAACATAGGTGAATACTCGCCAAGACCAGCATTTTGACATTATTTTGTGTGTTTTTGACTGTTTAAGCGCAATAAGCAGCTAAAAAGAACTAATTTTAGTACTGAGAGGCGGCTTTATGTGCGCATACTTTGGGTGTAAGCACACAATCTGCGGGAATGAGTAAAACTGTGCGCAATACGTGCAATTCCACGCCGAAATTCAAGCCCTGCAACACTAAAAATATTCATCCGGAGCAAATGAAACGAGTGAGTGAGCGGAGGTGGGTTTCTGTGTCAACTCGCTGTCGGAGAGATGAGAGCGCGAGAAAGCACAGATGGTATTTTGTATCTATTCTGCGGAAAATGAGTATTGGAAGCATTTCAGATATTTCAGTATCGATAATCAATATGTATTGAAAAATCTATATTTTTGACAACACTACATTGCACTTTATTATTTCAGATGCCTTTTTAAAAGACTAAAATTGAAAAATGTATATATTATATATAAAAATTCAACCCGCCAGTGGCTAATCGAACTGCGTTACACGCCACAGCTAAAATCCACCCACATTTGGCGGATGTTAATGCCAAACCCTGATTAAAATGTATTCAAATTATTATTGTTTTTTTAAATTAGTAATATTTTAAACCTTTACTGTTTTTACTGTATTTCTGAACAAGTAATGCAGCTTTATTGAGCATAAGCGACCTGTGAAAGAATTTTGAAAGGTAGTAAATCAGTAAGTAAATCAGGTAAATAAATAGAATATTTAACAAAAAATGTTTTAACTCAAAACTAGTTACATTTACTTGATTATTTTCTCATTTAATGTCAATGTAAAGGTTTATTCAAAATTAATTACCATAGGCCTATTTAAAATAATAATAATCATAATTTTAGAACTTATTTTCCATTAGCTATAAGCAGCAACTATGTCTGTGAAATTATCAATGATGGCCATCAATGTGTCCTCACTTTACACCATAGAGCAATGTCAATGAACACAGTCATCAGCACAGGCCATAATAGAGGAACAGAGCCATCAAACGCAGGAGGGCAAGGTCTGGGTGAGGACAAAGTAGCCATAAAAACTGACTGAGGAGCTGTTCAGCCCAGAAAGATTGAAAGAAAAAAAGACAGGGGAAAAAAAAAACAGGAAATGAGAGAGACATGAGTCAGAGGCCTCTTTCAAACTCAATGTTCTCACTTTATCAGAAAACTGTGTCATTCACCCATTTCATTCTGTCTCACACACACTAAACCACCCAGACACACATTACATCCACTTCATCAGACAGAACGTGAGAAGTGTCCTCATCTGAATGTCAAGCTCATGTTCAGGGACAAGACAACGTGATTCCTGAATTTATTAACGTTACCTGGAATTGCCTTTCTTTGAACACGTTGCTCCAAACAAAAGTCATTCTGTTCAGAACAGAGCAAAAAAAATCTCACAGTTCCAGCAATGCATTATGGACTCTTAAAGGATAATTCGCCCAAAAATGAAAATTGGTTATTATTTCCTCACCTTTATATGTTGTTTTAAACTCCTGTGCTGGTATGTTTTTCAGTGGAACAGTTTTTTTATTTTTTATTTATTAATCTTTACACAAGAAAAAACATAAAATCAACCAGCATAATAACGTTATATGAAGACTGAAATAGGGGGGGGGGGGGGGGGGGGGGGAGGGTGAAAACTTTTTGCATTTGAAGATCAAGGTAAATTGTACTCAATTTGTCTTCCGGAAAACAATTAAGTATATTATGTTGCTTCCGAAGGGCAGTACAACATTAAATAACTTGATATTTACACAAAATAAGAAAAAAAATGACATAATCTTGTTCTATCTACACAACCTTTTTTTGTTATATTTACATAACCTAATTATTTCCATCCTGAACCGCACCATGAGTTTTTTCCTAGCCCTCCACCTTCCCCAGCACCACCTGCCTAGATCTGCTGGGGGCTCTCCTTACTTTTCTTGCAGCAGCTTGCATTCTATTCACTCTATTTATGAGCATTTTTCGGCAGTAACCTTCACTCATGCAGCAGATGTACTCCGCCAAGACTAAACCTATACATGCATTCCAGTCTTATCAATAAATATAACGGTTTAAAAGTTAAATTATTATTATTATTTAACTAAAGTCTTATGTCAAGTGCCATGAAGGGACTTCTGGGAATATCCTTTGACTATTTTTCATAGTAAATTTACTTCCAAAAACCATACATTTGACAGTGTTTTTAAGACTGACTAAAGGCGGGCGTACACGGTGCGAATTCTGACGGTCGGAAGATCGTATGTCCACGCACACTTTACGAGTGAGTTTATCCGAAAATCGTACGGAGGCAGTGATATACGACACGATTTTACGACCTGCTGAATTCCGAAGAAATCGCACGAAGTTCCGCGCCAAAAACTCTCTCATAACTGCATATAAAATATTGATACAAGCCGTGATTATTTTGCTACATATATAGGCTCGTTTTCAGCACCGGGAAACGGACGTCCGGTCACCCTTGTGTGTGTGTGTGTGTGTGTGTGTGCGTGTGTGTGTGTGTGTGTGTGTGCGTGTGTGTGTGTGTGTGTGTGTGAATGAGTTAAAAAACTTAGTTACGGTAGGCTACACATTCAAAAATAAAATTTCAAGCTCTCTGAATGATTAATTAGCCGTTTAAACCACCTCATCATGTGAGTGTTTGCAATTCATTTTGCTGCGAGAAGCTAGCGCAGTGAACAGGCTTGGGTGAGCTTGAGCGCGTTGTGAGTGAGGGCGCGGGTGCCAGATCCCGTGTTGCCAGATCCACATAATGGAAAGGTGACTGTAGTATTCTGGACTTGTGTTTTGGATTAATGTCACAGTTTAGGAAGTTATTAAAGGGGTTCGTGATATATTAATCCTATTTCCAAAACACAAGCTTTGAACGTATTTCGGATTTTTAGCATTTCTTTGTTTTTGTTTGTTTTTGCTTGTTTTTCGTAGCAATATCTGGCAACATTGTTCTGTCGGCATTAATAAAAAAAAAAGATTAGGCTGTAGACAAACTGTAATTGCTGTTAGGAAGATACAAACACAATGATCATCGTGACGTGTAAGAATCTGTAAGAAATGTATAACACTATAACAATAGCATAATACAGATCTGTAGCTATGTTACAGAATGAAATATGCCAAATAGCCTACTGGCCAGCAGGAACACGGCAGATGCTGTTTAGTTAACCTTTCACAAAGTCATCATAAAAACATTAATTGAAGCAGTGTTTCTAGTAGTCCACACCATTTTCGTCTTTCTTCTGTGGATTTCCAGAGCTCCTGATTGGTCAAATTCAGATAGATCGACAAATCGGCTCATTCAACCGCACACACCTCACGAATGCAAGCCGACAGCTCCCGAACTTTTTCGACATGCTTAAAAATTATCGGGAGGTCGAGAGGTGATCGGCTCGGCTCGTATCTTCCTCGCACACGATACGAGCCGCGACATGAGAGCATAACCGATTTACACGCGATTTCTCCCGAGTGAAAAAAATCATCTGCAAGCTTGTAAAACAGCAAAAAATTGCACCGTGTACGCCTGCCTTAAGCGCAAGAATCATTGGTTTTACTGTGTTTTTATAGTGTATTTTTCCATATTACTCTGATTCATAGGGTTCAGTACATTTATAAGGGTGGTCTCAAGTTAAACAATTCGAGTTTAGTAGGCCCCCATTTGTCACAAACAAAAGAAGGCCTTTTGCTATGAACAGCTTTATATTGTCTGAAACATGCTCTTGTCAGTTCAAAGCTCCAGTGTCCAAACAGATTTACACAAACAACATCATAGAATTGGGAAGGTGATTACATGACTGTGAATTCGATCCAGACAGATAAAAATGAACAAAATCTGACAATTAGAGGAAAGTGGGTCCCTCTTCAACACGTTTAACAAACACATTTGCTCTCTTCCCGGCTGTTTTCTCAGAGCTACAACTCTCATCCGCCTGCTGCTTATTAATCAATGCTGAGCGCATTCAAACAAACGTCTAGTCCTAAAGGAAATCCACCTTCCTTTTCTTATGATCCCATGCAATATTATTGTCTACCTCTGTTTATTTACCTTCATTCTGCAGAATCAGGACATAATTCCACAGAACAGCTGAGAGAACCATTCTAGATCACTAGGTCATCTATGGAAAAAAAAAAGAACAAGCATGTGTCCATCTCATCAGTGTGGCACACTGGAAATGATTCGCAGTGAGCATGACTCCTGAGGCTGGTGTTGATCATACTGCCATCCAAATCCAAAAGCTCTTGCTCAAAAGGTAGAAGAACTCTCCAACGACCAACTTTCTGTTTCATATTCTACATTAGCATATGCCCTTATGAGTGCAGTGACTTTGAAATGTTAAATACACCACTAGAACTGTGCTGAGGGACTTTTCTTTCTTTAAAAAAAAAACGAAAAAAAAAGGAAAGAAAAAAGCATACAAGAAGATGAAAGAATATCTATGCATCTCTGTATTTTATTTAATTTATTTTAGTCACTCTTACATGGATTGTTTACAATACAAGAAATAAAGACATTTGCTTATTTTTTTACATTTCCCTCATTTAATTTCAACCTCGCTATTTTTGTTTTTCTGTGAAATACAAAAATATACACCTTAGAAGAACCATTCAATAATTTACTAGCTCCAAAATTATATACTTTTGTATATATATATATATGTATATATATCAATTCAAGTAGGCCTAGTAAGTATTACGTTTTAATACCCCACTAATGATCATACTTTTTTGTTTTTTGTTGTTGCTCATGTTATTATTTTGTCACATGGGTATTTGGTGCAAAAATTTCATTTTTTTTAAAAATCAAGATTGTAAGATACAATTTGTATGAATGTATTAAATGTAAATGTTCACAAGTCATTTTAAATGATGGTGTACGTGTAGTCTAAGTATATTTATTGAAGCTGTATACTAAATAAATGCGAATATGCAAAATGCTGTTTAGATGGCGTATACGTCACACTACAGGTGTTCCTAGAATAATTTCATGTCAACAACCCATATACAGTATAATACAAGTGAACAATATTACAGATATCACAATAAGAAAAATATGATTTTTACTCTCCCTGCTTTATATTTTTTGTAAAACACAAATGTGTTTTTTACTCTGCCAGATTTTTTTTTTTTCTTCTGTAAAACACAAATATATATATCTAATATATATATTGTATGAAAGGATCCACAAAAAAATTTATATGTTTGTTTTTCATAAAATTTGTGGAATGTGTAAATGATATCCAAATATTAATTTCAGCTGAAATATTCCTATGAAAATAAATAGAAACTTGGATTTGGAAATGTGTTTTCATGTACAGACCAAATAAAAGGCAGTAACTGTGAAAAATAGGGAAAACGTGTTCTGGAAAGGTTGCAAGCTGAATCCAAACCTGCATTGCCCATAACAAATCATCAATGCATCAGAGTTCATCACTAAACCACAACAACTAAATCCATGTAAAAAAAAAAAAAAAGCTTTGTATTTAATATACAGGTCTAACCTGCAGGTTTAAAACTTATACGTATAACATTTGATATATTTTATAGAAATTTCCCGCAACACAATCTGCATCTCTGGCGACCCCAATCCCACCATGTCAGTGGCTCATAAAGCAGAAGACAGACATAAAGGCCATGGGTCCAAAAACATATTCCTCCTACTGGATCAAAGGCTTGGTCATCTGATCCCAGCACACCCTCTCCAGCATATTACAGCACACATAAAGCTCTAAGAACCTCTTTTGGGCTTATTGTGCTTTATTAGTATTTTTTTCATTAGTGGAAAAGGTTACAGGCACACCGGTGAGATCCGCTGTTCTCCGGCGTGACGTGTAAATCCCTCTTCTGGCCCGCATCTTCAGCTGCCAGACGGGCTCTCGCACCCCAGCATTGTCCACCAATACAGGTGCACAAATATCAGCTCTCAAACACACAGATAAGCCGGGTTAATTATCTGGCAACAGCAGCCTCTCCCATTAATAACGGGGATATAAATGTGAGAGTCGGAGGTAAACACAGGAGACGTTCAGTGTGCGAGTAACAGTGTATGTGTTCAGTTGAGGTAGAGATGAAGCAGACACAAGCCTCGGGACATGGTGTGAGTGCGTGAGAAGACATGAATTCAGCCATTTTCTGTCAAAGACACGTAATGGACGGCATGCTGTGTTTTCACTGAAATGAAAGAAGTGCTGCTTATAAAGTACACACAGCTTTATTAATAATGTTTTTTTCCCCACATGTGCTGCCAATTATCATTATTATTATTATATTATACACTGTATTACATGTTTTTTCTTGCTTATAATTGTTTTGTTTTCTATCAAAAATATATAAAAAACCAATATACATCAATATACATTTAGTTGAGAAGCAAAATGACTTGAAAAAATCATCAAAATTAAGGGAGTTTGTGCTTAAAACAAAATAATGGCAGTGGGGCAAGAAAAATAAACTTGATCCACTTGATATATGAAGTCATTTTGCTTTTTAAGTACATGTATCTTGGTTTAAAATGTTTAAAAATTTTATAATAAAATTATTTTTGCAGTGCAATATGGGTAGTTATTTTGGGTAGGGCAAAATGTTCATTAACCTTTAAATCATCCAGATTTTATGTTGAAATGTATCCCCTGGTGTAACAGACCAGGCTTAAGGCTATTTTGAGCTGTTTTAACTGAAAGCAGCTTGCTTTGACATATCTTAAAATATGTCAGTGCCATAGTTTTGTCTCAAGATGCACACCAGTAATATTTTTTTTCTCTAAGGCACGTTAATAAAATCTACTTAAATATCCTAATTTAACTAAGGCCTAATCCTGACTTAATCGAAGCCCTGTTTGTGAAACCAGGCCTATGTATTTGCTAATTGTAAATGTGAACCAAAAAAACTGCTTTATGTAATAACATCTATATTAATATATTTTATTTAAGTCAAAAATGTTATTTAACATCATTAAATCAACCTAAATACATCACACCAACAGTAAAGGTTAAAGGTCAATATCTCCTTTCTACCTCACTAAGTCATTTTAAATGATCCTGCGGTGTGAAAAATATATATATTTTTTTATAATACAAATATCAAAAACTCTCATTTAAACTAAAACTCTCATTAACTATGTAGATAGCATGTCACACTGCAAGACATGTCAACTTCCTGGAAGTATTTCATGTCAACAACCCATATAATACAACTGAAAAACATTACAGATATCTATTACTGTAAGTAATGTATTAGACTTTTTAGGAAAACAAAAGAATATTTAAACTTTAATTCAAAAGATGAGATAAAAAATGTAATTGCACTAAAACATAAGTAATCTGCAATAAAATATTCAGAATTCAGACTAAATCTATTGAGAGAGAGAGAGAGAGAGAGAGAGAGAGAGAGAGAGAGAGAGAGAGAGAGAGAGAGAGAGAGAGGTAGAGGGAAGGAGGGGGGGGCGGAGAGAGCAGAGCAGAGTGTGTGTTTCAGGATCGTCTTCACCTGATGAGGGCAGACTGGGATCATTTTCCCTGCTGACAGAGCTCTAATTTCCCTTAGGAGAACTAAATCCAACCTTCTCTCTCTCTTTCTCTGTCACTCTCGCACTCTCCATGTTTTTTCCCCCTTTTTCTCTCTGTTCGGGTTCATTGAGCTTCACTCTTTTCTCCGTAATGCTCTTCTTTCTGAAGAACACACATTTCAAACTTGTTTCAGTGCAAGTGATTTTTTAGCTGTTGCAGAACGAGTGCTTTATAGCAGAGATTTTTGTTGTTTTTGTCCATTTATTTTCCATTGGGTGAATTAAGACAAGTAGTTTTGCTTCAGAACCTGTAACAAAAATGGTTTATCACATAAAATAAATGAATATGATTATATTCATGTTGAGAATTTCGAAGGCCCAATAATAATACTAATGATTATTGTTGTTGTTAGGCCTGTGCAGTTTATGATAATGTTTGAAAGTATTTTTAAAATATTTTTTTTTATGATAAACAATACAGAAATCACAGTGTACAAAGTGAGTTCTGAAGCAAAACCGATTGCCTCAATTTACTCAGTGAAAAAAATGCATTTGTTGTTACACTAAAAAAAACTCATCACAAATCTAACTCATAAAAACTCATAACTCATAACTTTTTTTATTAGTTATGCAAGATTCAACTTATTTTTAAGTCAGTTTAATGTTATTTAAGTTGAAATGACAAAGTTTTGTCTTATTTTGAGGGTTTGTCAATAGCATGTAAAGTTGGACTATAATCAAAAACCAAAGAAAATGCATTTCTTTATAAACTAACTTTGACTTAAATTGTGACTGCGCAGCTGGTTCACATCATACGGAAACATATATCACTCAAACGGCTACTTAGAAATAATGAATTCTTGCACATATTTTGTTAAGAAACAGAGCTTTTAAAGCAACATCTTGATCACTTTAATTTGAGAAACAGATGTAGCATTGCACGTGGAGTAGCTCAGAGGCCAAGCTGATAGAACGTTAAGCCCCAGCAGAAGTACTGAGAAAGAGAGAGAGAAGAGAGAGAGAGAGAGAGAGAGAGAGAGAGAGAGAGAGAGAGAGAGAGAGAGAGAGAGAGAGAGAGAGAGAGAGAGAGAGAGAGAGGAGAGAGAGAGGAGAGAGAGAGAGAGAGAGAGAGAGAGAGCGAGAGCGAGAGCGAGAGAGAGAGAGGATGGCCCTTCTCCAGGACTTCTCTCATATGCAGTGTGCACCGGCTCAACAGGGGTCTCTGGATCTGGTCATCTCCATGTAACGGGCCTCTTGCCATCCCACCCTTCCCCCTCTGCCCAATCCCTCTCCTCTCAGCCCACTCAAACACCCACTCCATCCTGCAGGGCCGGGTCCTGCATCCCATCTGCCGCCCGCCACAGCCGGGCCAGTCCTGCACCCTGCTCCCATTTACAATTCAATTAAAGCCTGCTTCCCCCATCCCTCCGCAATCCAGGCTGGGCTGTAAAGATCAGTGAGCAGCAGCACCACAGTCAAACAGCATGAAGCCAGAAACACACCATCTGAGATCAGAGCGAGCCTCAAACGCGCTTCCACTGTAACAGACAGGGTAACAGGACGGGTGCATTCGCGAAACTAAGCATTCGGTGCTTCCTGTTTTCTCACACTTTGGTGACACCACATCATGCACCAGTGAGAGAACCGTAGAGACATGACTGTATGTTCCTATAAAGAAAATGCTATATGTAGATCTGTCCGTCTGTCTGTCTTTTACTGCAGCAATAAAATAAATAAAAAAGAAACACAAATGTGATGTTTAACTCATTAAGTAATTTTCACTTATTGCCATTGGATCATCTAAGGTCAGCAGCAAAGACAATGGGTAATAAAGAATAAATAAAGTATAATTTGTGTTATTCACCATATTTAATTATAGCAGGTTTGCGTAATATTCTGTGTTTGCATTTCACTGTTTTTATTAATTTTGAGGAATATTGAATCTGTTTTTGTGCTATAGTGAGATATGTAAATGCCAGCTCACATTTAGTTTAGAGCAGTTCACACAACGCCTCTGCACTTACTCCCAGTTTCTCTCAACATGGGAACAGGAGAACTGTAAGTCAATAAATGGGGGAACAAAGTAACTCGCGTTAATTATTTGAAAGTGTCACTCAGATATGTTGTTGTAAATTTAAAAGGTAATGCGTTACTTTATTACTTGAAAAAGAGTAATCTGATTACGTAACTTGTTACTTGTAATGTGTTACTTCTAAAACTGATGTCTATGTGGGTCAAACATAGTTATACTTATTAATTTATTCATAAATGTATTAATTAAAATTGTATTAATTAATTACATTTCCCAGATGTTGTATATGTTAAATACCATATTCTTATTAAGCAATTACAAGTTGCAACCCCTCTGGAGCAACTTTTGGTTAACACACAAAAAGGATCATTATCATTAAAATGTATTTTTATTGATCAAATGATTAGTTAATCAAATAATATCAATATGAGTTAATAACATTGACTCATTTCACATTTTTTTAGGGGGTAAAATGAGTCTTAAATGAGTACTAAGAGTACCACATTTTTAGTACCTGAAAGATCATTGCATATCTATAATATAATAAACAAACATGCAAAGGGCAGCAGATGTGCAACACTTCTGTGAAATTCAATGGAAATCACTGTGAACAGATTCAGGCAAGCATATAACAGAGATTAATTTGCTCATTGACACCAAAAGGTTCATGAATTTGAAGATTTTCACTTTTATTTCAGCTTACCAAGAACATAGAGTAAAGTTGTTTTGTTTTTTTTTAATCTGAGGAACTGCAAAGATTCCTCTAATTTTCATACATCATTTGAAGGGGATACCCTGTATGTGTGATATAATCACTGACTGGAGGGGAAAAGGATGTTATGAAAGTAGAAACTAAATTAAGTCTCTAATGATTTTTTATGTTGTAATATGCAAGCAATGTCCACAGGCAACCCCCACGCCGGAAAAAAGAAAAGAAAAAAATGTTAGATTCTTTAATGTTTAATTATAGATGAACCAACTTACAGCATTCACATAAGTGAGAGAGAGAAATAAAAGAGGCAAAGAGGAGCAGTACTTGGAACTGTGAGGATTATGAAAACCAGACTTGAGGAGACAGACAAACTGAAACAGCTGCGTCCAGTGGCCTCAATTCACCTAAAGTCAAGGTACAGCTCAAATGATGTCATCCGATATTACAATATCACACGGCAAAACAAGTCCTGCACTTAATTCAAGCCAAGAAGATCAGTTGAAGTACCAATAATTGGCCTTATACTATATAAATACTTAAATATTTGAACAAGGGCCTCGTAATATAACTTAAAGGGTCCCTCCACCCATTTCAACATTAATCTTTATTGAAAGTGGGTTATATATGTAGTCGAAATGTAAAAGAAATTTTTGAATTTGGTGCCCTCTTGACCGAGAAAAGACAGAAAATAACTTTAGGGCGCATTTGTATGGAATACAACATCTCCCACAATGCACCACATTGCACAGCTCCGCAAGCCACTCCCACTAATCCAAAACAGCGCGCAAACATCAGAGAAATCACTCTTCCGTCTACAAGGCTAGCTGCCAAAAGAGTTTGGAATTCATTTCACACAAAATGTCTAGTTAGTTGGCTGTGGCGAGCAGGACGAGGGACGTGAGAGGACGGGGCGAGGGATAATGAATGACACCTGTGAGACGCAGCGGTCTCATATCTCTCACGGAGGAGCGGAAGCACAAAAGGAACAGGCCTGATTTTATGTTTTGTTTCTGTTGTGTGTGGCCAGCTGGCTTATACTTTTGTTTTGTATTTGTTTATTTAACTATTAAAATGTTTAAATGTTCGCCGGTTCCCGCCTCCTTCTTCCCACAACAACGAACCCCGTTACATTGGCAAACTCATTAGCGAATTACTCCTCGTTTGTATTTCTTTTTATATGGTGAATTATTGCATGACATACCTGGATGTTCAGTCAGAACATATGCGGTGCGACACTAGGATGGTTCACATCACAACACAAACGTCCGTGTGCTCGTCTGATTCAGAGATTTCGTCCAGGAGAAATTCGTCCAGGAGAAATTGGTATCGTTGAAATTCTCTGCAGCAGACGGACTCTATATCTGTGTCCGTAGCGCACAGCGAGAGCACAGGCACCAGCAGTCCGCCCAGCTCGAGCCCGTCCGGGCTCCTCGTCCGCGACAGGCAGCCGCCTCCTGTTCCTCCAGCAGCCTCAGCTGCTCTTCACTATATTGCGGCGCGTAAAGATAGCCACGAACAGCGGATTCGAGCAGCAGAATTTCAAAATCCTCTTCTTCCATTTCATGTTTAGTTTCTTCCATATCGTGTTTAGTTTCTTCCGTCATTGTCATAACTTCCTATCTCCACAGCGCTTGTTAGCTTAGCTTATAAACAAGATGGCTGATATTGATTTCAGTATCTACAAGTGAAGTCCCACCCACTGATCTGTGATAGCTCTGTTAGCGCATTAGGTCCAACCTATGGGCGGGTTTGAAAGGGTGGGATCTAGTGCTTGTAGTCTTTAGAGAAATACCCCCTTCTTACACTTCCTCCTACAATGACGTAAAATGACGATTTTTGCGTCATTGTAGGAGGAAGTGAAAAAGGTAAATAGCGGATTTCTCTCGTCTCAGGGGAAAATGAGAGAGTGTTGCACGACCATTCAATAGTATGACTAGGTTTTTAACAATGGAAAGCTTAATGCAAATGGGTGGAGTGTCCCTTTAATATAACCGTTCATTTACTTTTTATTAAATTCTACTGACAAATACTAAAAGCTGTCTACACCGGACGCGACAAAGTGCCCTTTTCAAAGCATTTGTCCTTCGTGTCAGTATGTCATAAATAGAACAAGTCATCAGTTTAATGTCGCAGATTTGTCGCTCGCATCACACTTTATTCAGTGAAATAACATGCAAAGTTTTGACAACGTTGTTATCTGTACGCAAAAAAAGCTAACCTTTCCGTTTTTAGTTCATCGTTGTCGAGTAAACGTACCCTAATTGTGCTGTAAACATATGATTTATTAAAAAGAACCGGCTCATAAGATTCATTCATTCTGGGAATTGGATTCACAAAAAATAAAACGTCATTAGTTGCTACGGTGCTAAATATGTAGTATTGCAGGAAACTCTGTCAGAGTATTTTAGCATGGTTAAATTGCTGTGCGAATTGATGGAATAACGGATTATTTGTCCATTCACTATTCAAGGTACTTTATTCACCATCCTATATAATTACTAGACGACAACCTGGACATTGTACTTTGGAGCTGTTCCTCATACAGTATGTTGCCATTTTGAGCGAGCATTACATTACAGCGGTCATGTGGTACAATGCTGCGTTCAAGCCATGTCATAATTACAGTAATTACGAAATGATAATATGTGATGTTCAACTCTGATGATCTCCGACTTGGAATTATGCAACACTATAAACGGCAAAATTAATTTGCAGTGGTGAGGTGGTACAAGTCGGAGCTCTCAGAAAATTTCAAGTTTACAAGTTGCAATTACGAGTTCAACGAGGACGTGAATGCTTTTTACAAGCCTGACTCTTATAATTACGGTAATCCCAATATGAGGTGAACATACCTCTAGTTAGAAGCTCTCCGGAAATTCAGTTCACAAGTTAAAATTATGAGTTTTACGAGGACATGAATGCTTTTTACAAGTCGGAATTTCATAAGTACGGTAACTCCAACATGGTGTGAACGCACCTCTATTCGTAATGATACAAAAAAAATAAAATAAAGAAATCAAACAAGGTTATAAAATGGCAGATCAGATGCCCCTGGCTGATTCTTTCAATAATGAGCTCTGACTGAGAATGAAAAAGAGATTTATCCTGTCTGACGGTGAACTGAGATCCGTGTCTTGACCTGTCCTGTCCCAACTCTCCCGGCTAAGCCCTGAGCTCCCCTTCCGGAAGCTCTTCAGGACTCCACGGAGAGGTGGCACACTCCACTAATAAGCCATAATGTGTGCAATTATCAGCAGAGGGGCGCCCCAGTGCTGATGAGCAGTCTTAGCTGATTTCATTAAGCTCTCCTGGTTCCTCTCTGCTCCCTCCGAACGGACCGCAATGTGACTGCGAGGCCACTAGACGCTCAGACCCTCACCATTAAGATGACAATAATAATAAAACCGTGCCATTAGCATAATAAAACCTGCCGTTTTGATTTGATGTGTCTTTAATTTGAATAGATGGAAAAAGACTGCGACTGAAGAGCAGTGAGCTTGGGCATTCAGTTTGTTATATGATGCCGATATTCCTCTTTAGCCTTCCTAATTCACCAGCTCATTTATATAGAACATTTGCTTAATTGCAACTAAAAGCCAATGAAAATATAAGAGCAGAAGGAAAACGTCAATCCGTTTCCACGCGAAGACATTCTTTGAGAGGCTTTCCGCTGGATCTTGTTATTAATCTTTCTAAATACTGCCGTCTTTAAACACACAAACAAATTCGTATTAAGAAACACACCTGTATAAACGTATTAAAAAAAGGCTGAAGAATGTTGACTCGCAGCTTCGCAAGAAAAAAAGAAAAGGAAGCTGGTTATGATTGGATGAGAAGGAAGCCGGGCCGTGTCAGGTCACCGGCAGAGCTCCAGTCCTGGCTCTGGTGGTAAGAGCAGATGGGGAATTTATGACTGAAAGTACTTCCATGTTTTCCCATCATGCGTGCACTGGCGCTTACCAGAGAGGCTTGCAGGGGGAACGTGAATCGCATGTTAGGGCCTTGTGAAAGATGAGAGAGTGTTGCAGTGATGGGTTTTGAGCGATACCGTAATATATTCCCCTTGCTTAAACTCATGTAACATCGCGCACCGGGGCAGGTCCTCTTCATCCCCCGAACCGATGTTCCATTCAGCCTTCTAACGTTACACCCCTCAGGTATAAGGCAGTATATTTTGTAGATCCAAATCACATCTGTGCTTCTTCCAACATACTGCCTTCCCCATCGAGTTCATTTCAGATAAATGAGGTGCATGTTCTGTGCAGTCAGTGCCTCGCAATGAGCACAGCAGAATCTGGGCCCGATATCCATTCTGAACTCATTTGATGACATCCTGGCCACGATCATGTGTTCTCTGTGCGTTTTTGGCCCACTGTGATCCCCTTTGTGTGTTATAAAATGGAATATTTTATATTTTGTAAAACTTTTTTAAGCTACGTACAATCACATATGTTGCTATATCGCCATTCTAAAAATATCCCATAGATACTTTAGATCAGTGGTTCTCAATCAGGGGGCTGAGGCCTCAAGATGACTTTAAATTATTTCAAATATGACAAAACAAGCATTAACATGAGCTGAAACAAGATATTTATTATGATTTGGAAGTCAAAAAGGTTGAGATCCTGCTTTATATCATTCATACCACTTCCTGCAGTTCAGTAAATGAGGAAGCAAGTCATGCTAATAAGCATAAGCAGCAGTGTCATCAAGTGTCATTGACATACATATTTGTTGTGACGTCTAATGTTTCATGAAGTACTTGGAAATAATCAACCCTATTTCAAACAATGTTAAAGCATCAATCAAAAGCAAATGCTCTCAAGTTTGTTACAGTAAATTTTCCTTTTTCGTAATGCATGCATGCTTGAATGCAACTCTTAATGCACCGCTAAGTGTATATTTGCATCTATCATCCAATGCCATTAGTTGTAGATTACATCGAAATGCCTCTAATCTGAGGTACTATATATAATACAATAAACAAAATAAGATAACCAAAGCAAAACACAAAACAAAACAAAACAAGGCTTGCTTAAATCCACTCATTATGCACTGCTAACGTATATTTGCCTCTCATCTCATGCCATCAGATATATACATTACATCAAAACTGAGCCAGTTTAAAGTTTAATAGTTATGATAAAATAACATATACTGATAGCAATGATAAAAAATTATATAGAAAATAATAGAATAGAATGTAAAACAAAATAATACAGTAGAACAAAACAAAAACAATACAAAAAGCACAAACAAAACAAAACAAAAAACCCAAGCAAAACCAAAGGAAAACAAAACAAGTTCTACATACATGAGATTTTGTGATTGTGCATTAGTGTGCATTTGTATTCTGTGTGTCATGGGGTACAGCTTCCAAATGCACTAGATTAATATATGACTTAGTTTGATTTAAATGATGAAACGTATACTGGCAATCCACCGCTTCAGGCTTGCTTGAATATGTGTCTGTTTTTTCACTTTCTCTTTTTCAGCACAAACCTTTACGCTCTTAGTGTTCCAGACTGCATGTTGCTACACTTTTTGGATAACAACCTGCTGGGACATTACCCAGGAACCAGCGAGAGGCCCCTCAGAGGCTTAAGCTTTTATAGACATGTGAACCTTTGCCTAAAAATAAAACAGTAAGAACCAAATAAATAATGTCTTTAAAACAGCACAAAGAAAGGTGGGGGCTTTCACGTTTTAAAATGAACAGCCATAAATCTAGTAATAACCCAGCATACGAACCGTTATACTGCACATTCAAAGAAAACTGCATCTATTCGTTTTATGGGTCAAGGCTTCATGACAAAATAGAACAGCTATGAGAAGATCCGCGTCAGTCTCGGTTAAGACTTGCACAAGGCTGTCTTTATGGTTTGACTCACCTGCCCATTTCGGGTTTGCTGAGTGAGGGGAATACCACAGTTCCCTCTGCATACCAGCTACTCGCACCATTCCGATGACACAGCATGAGGAGGAATCTGTGGAAAGCAAACAGGCAATGAAGGGCCAGCAGAGGCATTCCTTTAAACTACAATAAACTAGCGGGTAAGGCCCACTCTCAGAAAAAAAAGGTACAAAACATGTCACTGTGGTGGTACCTCTTTAAAAGGTACACATTTGTACCTAAATAGTGCATATAGTCCCTCAAAGGTACATATTGGTACCAAAGGTGTAGTACCTAAATGGTACCTTTTGAAGGGTACTGTCCCAGTGACAGCTTTTGTACCTTTTTTTCTGAGAGTGAGATAAAAAAACAATAGCTAAGGTAAAATGTAACTTATCCTGCTTATCCTGTTTAATCCCACTGGTCTCAATTGTGACCGCAGCTTTTTTTCTTATTTCTGGAATCTCTAAAAATGTTTTTATTGACCTTGGGCAAGAAATTCAACTTTTAAATGACAAAGTAGATTGTCTTGATTAAAATCAATTAATGTCATGTGACTAGTGTGAAAGGTCACATGACCAGATCAGTTCACTTCCTGCTTGCACATCTAGAAGAAGATGTCTTCCTCAGACTACTACAAAAAGTAAAACATCTTAATTTACATATAGAACTATCATATTTTGTACATATTTTCTTTAAAGGGTCTACTACTGATATATTTTGAGAATTATACTCCTGCATATATATTTGGCTCATAAGACTTGTAAACAATTGTGACCGGTAGTATAACATGGTGCTTCAATTGAAACAGGTATTGGCTGGTGTTGGCAGGTTATGGCAATGCTACGCTGAACATGCCACACCTGGCTCACTAACACAGATTTAGACAGATTTGTGAAGAATATTTGAGAGAAATAGGCCTTTTATGTACATAGAAAAGGTCTTAGATCTTTGAGTTCAGCTCATGAAAAATGGGGGCAAAAACAAAAGTATTGCGTTTATAATTTTGTTCAGTGTAGTGATGAGTGTCCCAGAAACGGTCGACGTGTTGGACCTTCTTGACGTATATGACCCCCTCCCCCCCAGGTTATTAAACGGGTTATTTAAAGATTTCCAACCCGCTTTTTATTAATGTTGGCAGTATATGTAATGTTTACTCATTCTTCGTGTTACCTGGACTGAGAAATTCACGTTTTTTTTGTCCGTAAGGGGTTTCATGAAAACGGCCGTTTCATTCCGTCTTTCCCCTCTGTTTGGCATGAAACACCGTGTTCGTGGTCATCCAGTTTGTTGACTACAAACACAGAGGATTTCCTGCTTTTCCATCGCGGCCTTCTCTACGTATTTACAGCGTTTGCAGCCTTGAGCCACTGACTACAACACTCTGGATTCTTCACTGGAAACCGAAAGAAACTCACTCCTGCTAAACGTTTACTCTTTGAATTCTTGCACCCGTGAACAATAAAAGTCAAGTTGACATAATTAAGACTACAAGTTTGCTAAAAAGTATTTCCTGCTGAAGCAAGACAGCATTTGACTCTGGTACGCACATCTATAGCAGACTGGTGGAAGTGGCCTTGGGCGGCTACATGCCCAGTGCATTATGGGTGTTGAAGTTGTCCTACCTATTTGGCAAAAGAGAGGACAACAGTATTTTTTTCTCTGTTTTCTCTAGGAAAAACTTTTTAGAGAAAAGTAACACCAATTTAAAAAATAAAAACAAAGTCCCTTTTATTGTGGGTTATAGGTAGTGGCCACGTTTTATTTAAGTAACCTCTTTAGGTACAAGACAAGCTACTTACAAAACAGTCAACTGTTTAAAACTACTTAAAGAGACAACATTTTTGCTAGTAACTATGAGATTAAAAAAATAGTATTACAAAACAGAATCATATTTGGCATAAACACAATCAGGATTTCAGACAACTGACTCTCTGGAATACATAAAAACAAACAAACATTGATTTATCTATAAAACCAGACATAATTTGACAAGCAGGGATTTCTGGGAACACTGTTGAGCGATGACTCAGTCATCATCAATCAGTGGGTATGTTTGGAATGGCATACTCCCACTCTTACTATTTTTGCAGTATGCACTATGCAGTATGTATAGTATGCACAGTATGCAAATGTTTTGTATGCATGGAATACTTGAATGGCTTATGGGCCAAAATGTAAATCCAGAGCTCATGGGATATCTCACAATGCAATACATAACCAGAATTTTCAGTTTCAGTTTCAAGAAGTGGAAATATATCATTATTTTGAAATTAACTCTAAATGGATTTCCATTGTGTAGCCTATAAAATATATATTTGTTTTTTATTATACATGAATCAAACACCCAAAAGCTTTCACACTACACTACTTGTTGGAAAACATAGTTTGTTACAGGACGAGCCTAAATAAATAATGTTGCGCTAATATCAGTTAATGTAGTTAAGTTAGTAGCCTCACAATTCTTATATTGTTCTTATAGTTAGCTGAATATTTACTCAGTGGTTGTTTGCTTTCTGGCCTCTTTCCCATGGTTTGTCATAATCTGTATTATCTTCAGTCAATAAATCAATCGGTCAATACATAACAAATGTCACGGTGGGTGTTAATGACATGTGGGGCTAAAACAGATAATGCTATCCAGGAACAGCGATCAATGGTTACTCATCACACAAGAATGGGTCAACACAACAGTGGACAGCCCCAGTAGATCACCTCTGAGCTTCAACAAACAAAAGCTCTGCAGCTCCATCCAATATCTAATAGCCATTCCCAAGATCCAGACTAAGGGAAACGAGAGCCTTCAGGCTATAAGGTCACACGAGTACAGGCCTGATCAGGCACCTTAATTAACAGAGTTGTAACCATGATCAAGGTCCTTCTGATGCTGCAGTAACAGAGGCAGTAAATGCAAGTGGAAAGCTGAACAGAGCAAAACCCACAACTTCCACCTACTCCGATCAATCCCCATAGATTTCCTGCTTTGGCACACACCTGCATGCTGTCAACAGGACATAAATTTAGTTTGCTCTCTCTTTACTCCGGCTCTGTCGCCGTTCTCCATTCATCCATGTTTTACAGTATTGTGAATGGAGTGCTGCAGCATTTCTGCAATGAGTTTCATTTGCTTTTTATTTTTCTCTTGGCAGAATATCAATGAGAGAAGTGAAGTCTATTGACTGCTCTGTCTTAATTGTCTTACAAGCTTCGGTTGTGCATTTTCCAGATCATGTCAAGAATATTTGCGCACCACAGATTTTCCAAGATACCTTGGAATAATATATATATATATATTTAAAAATCAGTATTTTAATTGTGTTCACCATTAAAAACATCTCAACATGATTAAAACAAGATATATCAGTGAATCTTAACTCTGTCCCCGCCATTGACGAACATTTCTGGCTTTCCGTGTTTTAACTGTTATACAGTGGTGCGCTATGACACTTCTTCTGAAAGAGTACTAAATCTTCTGACCAAAACACAGGCGAAAAATAAGCAGAAACAAACGGCATCATATACAGTATAAGCAGATGTATATGTAAAATAATGCTATAATCAATATTAAACAGCTTATAAATCAAAACTGCCTGATGATACCGAATGAAATGTCGACCCAGGACAAGCTATAGGCCTGTGAAGCTTTGGGGGTGTTGATGGAAATATACTCCATCTATGTTTTGGTCATCGTTCTGAATCTGATCCAGACGTAGTCTTTGACAAAAACACGATTTTCTCAGCCTTTTGCTTAAAATGTAGCTCTTTTTTTTTTGTGAAACGTACCCATGTATTTAAGTGTTGATAAAAAATAAATGCACGAAGCTAGGTTTATGTTAGGTCTAATTAATCTAAAATAAATATAAATATATCTAATTAAACTAAAATATATATAAATAAAAAATAATGATTTAAATATGTACAATGCTTTAGTAGTTAGGTTAGTATTAAAACAAGGGGGAAATCAGTTTGTTATTTTAAGGATGTTTATGGAAGTCTTTATGGAAGATTTAAATTTTTATTTCACATTATAGTTTATATGATATTTAATTTTAGCTTTGTGTCAGAAAAGGGCACATTATTGTAAATTTTTATTTCTCCTAAAGCATTGTAGCAGGCTCGTCTTCTTTACTGTAGTTTTGCTCCAAGGTCAGTCATTATATCAGTGACATCTTCTCAGGACTAGCGTATAGATCATCGTGTCCATAGCAGAAGAACGACTCCCAGCCACTGTTATGATTTGCATCAAGCATCATTTCAAACCTAGAGCACTTGTCTTCCCATAAATTCCCAGCCCATTGATCCATAGTGATCCTGAGCGGTTCCTGGGGCAGAGTTGTGACTCGTTAGAAGAGTACCGTATTAGTCTGGTTAGTGTGAAATCTATTCACTTCCCCAGTGCTTTATTTGCCCCTCCTTTAGCCGGTTTCCTGCTCTTCTTATTCAGCCTTGTTTACCTGGCAAGCAGAGTGTGACAAAAGGAAATTCCCACAGCCTGAGGTGGGCTCCGAGGGGGAGGAGCGGGGCATTACTCAAAGCTGATGTGGACTTCCTGCCCCTTCCCCTGCCCCTGTGGTTTAATTATCATGTGCATCCTTGTGGAGATTAAATAATGGAGACTCATGGCCTGGTGCTCCGAACCGACACGATGCAAGGGTTGCTAGAATTTGACAATGTTCAATAGTTGTGCAGTTTTGCTTAAAGGCACGGTTCAACCAAAAAATCTGTCATTGTTTACTCACTCTTGTGACTTTCATAACATAGCAGTGATATTGGACCCCATTGACTTTTATTTTAAGACATTTCTCAAAATGTGTTGTTTTGGGCATACAGGTTTGGAATGTAAATATAAATAATGACAGATTTTTTTCAAATATCCATGTAATGCCAGTCAACACTCTTTTTCCAAAACCGCTAGAACCCAAGTACGAGAACACTGTGCTATTTTAAAGTACTATTTTAAAACAAGCTAATCATTTTCAGGCTACACATGCTTGTACTTCAAAGACGAAACAGTGAATGATGAAACTAAGGAATGAAAAACAAATAATGTGCCTTCTCAAACCGTCTGGTGCAAATTTGGAGAATTTACCCATAGCTATCTGGGATCGGCGCAGGAGAGCAGAGGTTAAATTATGGTATGGATTTCTCTGGGGCAAATCACCTACTAATCCCATTTCGTTGCACGGGTCACTCCTTCCAGAGATCTCTGCTGAAGATTACCTGAATATCTGACATGCTTTGCATGCAACATTCAAAAACTTAATGAACCAATTAACTCTGCACGGCAGAAATGCAAAAACAGCTAGAAGTCTAATTACGTGTTAAGAGTGTTTTTTATTTCTTTCTCTAATTCTTTATAATTTGACTGATTACCCTGTGAAAACTGGGATTTGCTTTCTGCATGGCAGGGACTGCGCTATGTGACTCAGAAGTAGATTATTTATGTGTCAAACGTCCTTTAAAGGCACAAAACGGTTGCATATCCACCTTAGTAGTTCTCACAGGAAATAATAAATCACACTTTGGGATGGACTGCTTGTGGAAGTCACTCAATAATGTGAGTCTGGCTTGTGGGATTAAATGCCGATGTACATTTTGAAAGGAATAATTCATTCTAAAATAATGAAAAAAGCATTTGGCCCAATAATAATGTTATCAGCTGCCAGATTAATAAACTCCATTTCAGGCAATAAACGTCACAGGATACTGGCGGAAACTGATATAGCTCGCCATGATGTGCGCTAGTGAGACATCACAAGACTGAACCTGTCATTCAAATCCTCAAAACCTGTTCTATAGAGTTTGAGGTTTTAAACTATAAAGCATACAATCCAATTTCCTTATCCCACTACCTCTATGACAGCAGTAGTTATGAAGTCCATACGACTGTGGCTACATTTGCAGCCCAGACGCAAGGATTCACAGATGAGTGTATCTAAAAAAGCAGTTTGAACAAGGCTCACAGACTCTAGTATGTTAATGAATAGACTTTTCTGGTAACCCCAGACAAAGTTAGGGTTCACAAAACCTTCATTTCCTCCCATTAATACAGCTCAGAGACAGGCCTTTGCCGAGCGTGGGTGCAGGCAGGGTAAAAGGTGAAGGAAACGCTCTGTTGAACCTCGGAGCGGATCAAAGCGAATGTCACATGAGCCTCCGAGTCGCTCGCAGTTCATAACCGAAGCATATTCGGAATGTGTATGACTAAATCCAGGTCAGTTCTCTGGAATGGAAAAGGTGCTCAGTTGACCATAGCTAAAGCACACTGCTCAGAAGAAATGAGTCTAACAATTTAAGCAGAATCAGGCATTAGTGGTCAGGGGCGTGATCTGAAAAAGTGGGAGAGAGACATTAGAAACCTTATAAGCGTGACCTATGCATATTAATTAGTTGATGTAACATTCACCCAAGTTTTTCGGGGTGGGAGAACCCTAACACCTGATGACCCTGGTGCCCTGGTCGAGTATGTTGCTTTTTTCAGGGTACTGGCCACTGACTAGAGGGAAGTAAAATACTGACTAACTAAATAAATACTTTCACACTTTTCTGTGGATAAAGTAACAAAGATTCAAAAAATTATTAATTCGTAAAATACTGTATAATAACGGGGCCCCTAATAGGACTTGATGATGGAAAAAATATGAGATGGGAGGAATAATATATATTTCAATACTTTTGAGTTCTCTCGCAGAAGTTTTGCATTACCCAAAAAACGTTGAGTTCCCCTGCAAACCTTTTGAGTTTGTGAGGGAAAGCAAAGGTTTTGTGAACACACGGAAAGTTTTCTCAGGGAAAACAAAACTTTTGAGTGAGAACGCAAAAGCATTGAAATATATTTTTCTTTCCCGTCTCATATTTTTTCCCATCACTATGTCCCTTTAGGGGCTCCGTAAATGGCTTGTTGCTTGACCACCATATCACTCCATTTAAGTGAAAAATTGTATTTACAGTCCGATTTAAGTGTTGCTTGCGCGCAATGTAGGATATTTAAGATTTGATGTATGTATGTATGTGTATGTATGTATGTATGTATGGATGGACGGATTGTTGCTTTCATAATCTAGGTTATTTAAAACTTTATACTGAAAAAAAATTATGAATGGACGGGTGGACGGACGGACGGATGGGTGGATGGATGGATGGATGGACGGACGGACGGATGGATGGATGGATGGACGGGTGGATGGGTGGATGGATGGATAATTGTGGCTTTCGCAATGTAGGTTATTTAAAATTTTATACTGAATAAAATTATGGATGGATGGAGGGATGAATGGATGGACGAATTGCTTTCGCAATGTAGATTATTTAAAATGTTATACTGAAAAAAAAGATGGATGGATGGACGGATGGACATACTGTATGGATGGATGGATGGATGGAAACAGAAATAAAAAATAAAAAATTACAGCAAATGTGACTGTATTAATACATCATTCATGATTTAAATTGCTTGTAATGAACTTGAGTTCAATTAGAAGGAGAGTAAAATCTATATATGGTGATCAACTGCGAGATGCATAGAGGAAGCGAGTGTGGAAGTGATCATGCAGGGCTACTGCTGGACATTAATGGGCACACATGCTGCTTCTCTCCTGCAGGTTGATTGTGTATTGAACGATCAGTCGCTGCTACTCAAAGCTTAAGCTGATTGCTAATTAGCCTGTGTCTGCACAAAGGAAATGCATTTCCTGCCAATGTATGATCTACTCAGATGGATATATCCGTATTAAATGGCTTTGTCTAAGAGATGTATTAAGTGAAAATAGAAGTTTGGCTTGAGGACAAAATGTTATTGCTGAGTCAGGGATTTCCTATAAAAGAAAGAAAGAAAGAAAGAAAGAAAGAAAGAAAGAAAGAAAGAAAGAAAGAAAGAAAGAAAGAAAGAAAGAAAGAAAGAAAGAAAGAAAGAAAGAAAGAAAGAAAGAAAGAAAGAAAGAAAGAAAGAAAGAAAATTACTTTAACAGACAGATAGACACTGGGATAGATAGATGGAATGAGAGGTAATTAAAATCTAAAATAAGAAAACACTTTGTAGAGCAGCAGAGGTATTTCTGTTCCACCAATTCTCTGTACAGTGATCAGTATTGACATTACCATTAGGCCCATTGCCATAATGAGCCTTAGGATGAAGGATATCCTTAGAGGTACATTAGACAAACTTTTAAATAACTACAGTATCACAGTAGATGGACATACTTTTTCCCATCACCATTTTCCTTATGATGTTACCAGAGAACTGAGTAGCAATAATGTGATGCTCATTTTTTGTCCGATCTATTAATTTATTTAAAAAAAGATATTAAAAACTTGAACACATCTCTTCAACGATGAGTATGTTTTTAATATCAAAATTTAAATGTATTTTAATATTTATTTTTTGGGCATTAAGTCAAACATGTTAGGGTTATACAACGGCTGATATCATAAACTGTAATTTTAAGAAAAATGGAAGAAAACGGTTTGGTCTTATCTGTTATTATAATTTCTTAAAACAAAAAAATACTAATTTAAAATTTGATATCATAGATAAGACCCCTGCAGACCATTCTGACTGTGTGTCAATGTCAATAAGTCTCTTAAAATAATAAATAATTTGACCTTTTTAAGACTTTTTTTTTTTTGGGATGTGTAAACATGCATTCAAGGTGGAAGTAAAATGTTATTAATTTTGGTTACACCACATTATATTACATTACATTATGTAAGTCATTATAATTGAAACTTTTCTGAAGATTTTCAAAACCCTATGAAATCAACATGAATACAAAAAGTACATTTCTAAGATCCTGGCACATATTTTAGGACACTCTTAAGCAAAATAGGTTAATTGGAAATATGCATTTCTAAAAAAAATTCAAAATTCCAAAACCGTATCTATACTATACAATTCACTGCAGTTTCCAGCTGAAATAGACATTAGAGGCAACACAACTGCAACAACCTTTATTTTTTTATGATTACATAAGCAGATTATAGATTAGATTCAAGACTTATTTTCACTTATCCATCTGTTTCAGATACTTTTAGCTGGACATTTCACTTTGAAAATGTCGCGAAACATGCAAGAGCCAATGTACAGTAATATCATTATGCAGAAATGTCGATTTCCAGTGAGCCTGGGTTGCTCTCACAGTCACTGACCCACCCAAACTCAGCAAACCTCTAATAACACAAGTCTCCAGTTATTCTAGTAGTTGGCAAAGTTGTTGCAGCGAAATGTTATATTTTCATATCAAAGTATTGGACCGTCTCAAAGGTCAGTGGAAAGTGCTTACGATGGGCCTCCGACATCCTCAAATCTGTACCCACTGACTGAAAGTCCACTCCAGCTGCATGCACTGCATTTGCTGAGAAAGCAAGGTGTAATTCTCAGATGGCCACAGTGTGGATCAAAGAAAAACAGCAGACCTAGAAACTCTGAGGAAGTCATCCATGCATTGCGATCTATTTCAGTTACTGAAAACCTGTGGTATTGAGCCCCTCGAAACTGCCTATGAACATAGAAAACAGCAAGAGTTAAAAGAAAGAGAACATTATTTGAATTATTATCTGGAAATAACCAGATCTAGCACTGTCAGTGTACAGATCTTCCTTTCAGTTTGCAAAACATGCCGGAGCTGTGAATGAACGATGAAAAAACAAACAAACATGGTACCCATGACATCCAGAAAACCTGAGCCGGCCAACCACACATATACAAAATATGGTAATATGAGAACTCTGCATAATGTTTCATATACATAGGCACGTCACAAGCTAACATACAGAGTCGCACGCAAACAACAATCATTTCAGATCAAACACTTGCATATACAGCAAAAAAGTTCAGATATGCAAACTTAAACTATTCAGTTTCAACTAAACTGATCAGGGTAATTGTGTGCTGGTTTTAATTTAAAGCACTCTGTCAGTATATATAGCACAAAAGAACTGTAAGTAAAAATAGCAGGCATCTTGCATTCATTAAGCTTGTTTGTTCTGCAGTGCGAGTTCGTCTTTTAAGTGCAAGTCCCATAACTCACTCGTCTAAATTACAGCTGAAAAAGCAAGTAATTATTATTCGCACTTGAAAAGTATAAGAGCGGTTTGTAACATAGCATATTTTTCTATTTGCCGAGCTTGAGAAAAACAAATGTTTTGTTTAGTGTTTGCATGCAGGCATTTCTTTACAAAAAAACCCCAAACACTCTCATTACACAGACCGCTTGGTGGAGTCTCTGGCAGACAGATGCCACTGTAGCCGTTGACATTTTTGGCACCTTCTTCATAATGGGGGCAAAACATCCCCTACATTTTTTCTCTCTCTCACATGGAATCATACCACATATATTCTCACTGAAATTTACCATGGGACAGTTTAAACTGGTTTTGCTTCAGGGCTCAGATTTTAAATCAAGTGGAAACTGAATACAGTAGGCTACCAAAAATGTTTGAAGTATTGAACTCTAAAAAATGATGGGTTGTTTCAACCCATGTTTGGGTCAAATGTGGACAAACCCAACTGTTGGTTTAATTTTTTATTTAATTTTAAACCAAACAGTTGGGTTTGCCCATATTTGACCCAAACATGGTGTAACACAGTTCAGATGTAATGGGAAGAAGGAGGCGGGAACCGGCGAACATTTATTTTTATTTTGAATTTATTGAAAGGATAGCCCCTTGAGATGTAACATCTCATTTTCAAGGGGCTCCTAAAAAACATAAGAAATATACAACACAGACAACATAAAACAAAGCAACAATACAAACAAAACTACAAAAACAAAAGCTCAACCTGCTTCCCACAATCTCGAGGGCTTCCCACAGCAGCAGCTTAGTTTCAGGACAAAATCTCAGCATCATACAGCATCCACATAGAGCCACATAATAAAAGCAAAAGATCCTCAAATGAATCTCAAGTACAGAGAGAAAACAAAATAAAATCAGAAACATAGACAAGTTATTTTAAGATAAGAGAATAGGCATGACCTAAAGCGATTAAGAGAGGTAATAGATCTCAGAGAAACAGGAAGATTATTCCAGTCAAAAGGGGCTTTATACAGAAATGACCTACGTCCAACTACACTAACAGTTTTTGGAACAAAGAAAAAAGGATATTGCGAATGTCTATGAGTAGGGAGATCTATATGGAATCAACAGTTCATTCAAATAAGAAGGACAAACAAAGTAAACACATTTAAAGATAAACAAAACCAATGAAATTGTCTTCTGGATTTAAGATGCAACCAATTAAGCAACTCGTACATATGGCAATGATGAGTACGATATGGACACCTTAACACAAATCTGCAAAAAGAATTATAAACAACATTTAGAGGCTTAAGATAAATATCATAGGTATTTTCAACGCTATCTCACGACCAATTCGTACGAATTCGTACGAGTGATTAAAAAGTGGCTAATTCGTACGAATTCGTACGACCTCACTCGTACGAATTCGTACGATTTGTCTAAACCCACGTGATGGGTAGGTTTAGGGGCGGGGTCAGGGGTAGGTCATTCGTACGAATTCATACGAATTGGCCAACTCGTCAAATATACGTTTTAGCCCAAATCGTACGAATTCCCGTGAGATCGGGTTGGTATTTTGGTAAACAGTATCAGCATAGTCGATAAGAGGAAATATTAACTGAGAAACAATTATTTTCCTGTCTTAAAATGTAAAGCAATTAATTGAGCAATAAAGTAAGCGCAGGCAGTGATACATTCTTTTAATAATATAATCTATATGGAGCTTAAAAGAGAGTTCTGAGTCGATCCATTTAAATGCAGTGACAATCTCAAGAGATAAGCCATCATCAGCAATAATATTCAAATCAAAAGTGTTCGAGAGACCACGACGCGACCCAAACATCATACAGCAAGATTTCCTCTTATTTAATGTAAGCATATTGTTATGACACCATTCTTGAACCAAATTAAAGTCGAGTTGTAAAGAGTTTTGAATTTGTGACAGATCAGAGTTAGAGGTATAGATTACAGTGTCATTGGCATAAAGATGCACCGAACAGTTTAAACATATCTGAGGTAAATCATTAATAAAAATAGAAATAGATTTTCTTTAAATAGATTTAAAGAATTTAATAACAAAACCAAAACAAATACAAATACAAACCGAATATAAAAGACAGCAGCCCCTCACGGACGACTGCTGTCACATAATAAAACATAAACAACACAACATAAATCCAGGCCTGGCTCTCTTGTCCTTTTCTGTCGTCTCTCCTCCTTTTATGCTACCACTCCTCCGTGAGAGATACAAGACCGGTGCGTTGCGCAGGTGTCGCTCATCAGCAATCCCGCAACCGGCCTCGCGCCGTTCTCCAGCGGCCCTCGTCCTCGTCCTGCTCGCCACACGTGGGTTGAAACAACCCAGTATTTTTTAGAGAGTAAAGCACATGTGAAGTCAAGCAAATGTGAAGCACATGCAATTCAATATTACATTTAAATGTAATGTATTTCACATGTAGTAAATTGTCCTCATTAAAAACTTGTAAAAAAAATAAAATAATAATATATATATATATTTAAAGTCTGGGCTTCTTCGGTCAAAAATGACCGAAACAGTATACGTTTTGAAATGTTTAATTTTTTTGCTTCATCGGAGGGGGATGAAACTTGGTGACTTTTGTCGTATCACCTATGTGAACACACAAAAAAATCAAGGAGTTGATTTGGATATGATAAAGGGTCGTAAAAAAAATAGTCACACTTAGCTTCCTTTCGGTCAAAAATGACCGAAGTTTCCTACCATAGGAAATGAATGTGAAATACGAAAAAATAGGAAAACTCAGAGAAACTTTTGGTGGTACAAACTACAAATCAGCCACTGTGCAGAAAAAAAGTGTACAGCAATGAAGGGGTGACACTCTAAAACATCAAGAGTGCAAATAAGACACGCCCACACACACACACACACACACACACCCACGCACACAAACACACAGAGATAAACTGGCAAGACTGCAACAGCAAATTTTTAGAATATGCAAAATAAAATCAATAAATGAAAAAAAAAAGTCTCGCTCAAATGCACACACACACACGCACGCACACAGAGAGAGAGAGAGATAAATGAACTGGTAAGACAGCAACAGCAAATTGAGAATATTCAAAAATAACAAAAATAAAAAAGTAGTCTTTTAGAATATCTAAATATATATCTAAATAAAAAAAAAAAACGAATAAGACAGAGAAATCATGTCTAAAACAGCAATTGGAATCAAAAAGCATTTCTATGTATTTACATAGGAAGCTATAGGCAGCCTACAGGCGGTTACGGACATTACACACTTTAAAACATTTTTAAAGCCACTGGATGGCGGTATTCTCACTTTAATTTTTTTTTGCCTGCTGCCAGCATTATATTTTAATGTGCCACGTTGAGTTTTTTGAAAAAAAAAAAAAATTATAATAATAATAAAAACATTTTTTTAATTCTAATGGAAAAAATAGCTCATAAAAATTATATAAATAATGCAAAGTATCATAAAAATCTTTAAAAAATTCTAAATAATAATAAGAAAATATTATTGAACAAAAATATATTTGAATGGTTTTCCTGGGAAATGAAAAAGTTACATTTTAAGGCTTCGGTCTTTTTTGACCGAAAGGAAGCCAAGTGTAACCCCTAAACAAAGAAGCCCAGAGGGTTAAAGGGGCTATATGTAGAATTCACTTGAGAAAAACCTTTGTTATTAGCGACACCGGTGGCCATTAAGTGAACTGCAGCAAGCAACTGTTTGCAACGCTAGCATTCAAACTGTTTGTATAAGCATTCATTTCATGTGTCATAATGGAAGAGATGCTCTCGCATGTAACCATCACATCCTTTGGATTTTCCGGGCAAAACCGGCCTGAGTCCTTCACATAGAAACACATAAAAATCAACAGGTTTTCATAGACAACCTCGGGGAAGGTCTACTTTTTAAAGTTTCGTTATAAGCTGATCACACTCTGACAATACAGAAATGCAATACATGACACTGGTGATACATGCAAATTCGTACATTTAGTCCTGTAAATACAAGACAATAAAGTTTCAATAGAAATTACATTAAAGTTTACTTTAGTTCACCATAAAGGCTTGTCAGTACGTTCCTAGTTAAGTGGCTCAAAAAAAGCACTCAACAAAAGTACAAAATAGATATAAACTTGCAATTGCAAGAAGATAGTCAGAATTGTGAGATGCAAGTTTGCAATTGTGAAAAAAAAGATCAATTCTAATTTTTTCCCCCCCAGAAATGTGATAGAAACTCGCAATTGCGACTTATAAACTTATAAATTTTCTCTCAATTGCAAGTTTATATCTTGCAATTATGAGAAAAAAAAAGTCAGAATTGTGAGTTTATATATTTCACTCCGAACTTTATAACTCGCAATTGCAAGTTTATATTTTGCAATTTTGAGAAAAAAGTCAGAATTGCAAGATGTGCAAAGTTGCAATTACCTTTTTTATATTTTATTCAGTGTCGGAAACAAACTTCCGTATTCCTAAAATCAACTAATTGCATTTAAAATACATTTTAGCTATAACATGCAATTAAGTGTCCAAAAACATTGCAAGTTCACACCCAAGTAGCCTATATTCCTTTAAAATGTATATTTTAGGTAATTAGTTTTCTTTTTAAAGTATGCTAAAGTATACATATTTGTCACAAGAGATGGCGAACATATACATTAGGCTAATTGTAAATGTATGCTAAAGTGCACTTTTTCACAAAGGGAGTTACATTTTATTATTTGCATTTAGCATGTTTTGTTTGTTTTGTATTTAGCCTTGATTATGATCACGATCAAATCCACTGATTTAGCTGTTTCAAAACTTGTATAACATGTTAAGAGCTTTGCTAATACAGCTATTGCTAGACTGATTGCAATTTTTCAACTGATCTTCATTCACCTTAAAGGTATGCTCATGTAAAAAAACACTAATATAAAATCATCATAAAATAGCTTTCCTGGAAACATAAAGAAAGAGAAACAATTAAGGGAGGAATCACAGTCAATACCTATCAAAATTCAGACCAGCCGCACTCAAGTCCAGCAGCAAAATAGAAATTGATTTCATGTGTGGATTGAGCAAAGCAAGATGAGTTTGTATTAAGAAATTATTAAGCTCTTCAACTTTTAGTCAAAGCATATGGAGGCTAGAGATGTGATTTGCCACTAACGTTCATGTCTTAACTTGAAGTTGTAAATCAATCAGATCTCCAGGTGAGACGACCAATTTTTCACACTTAATGATCTGTGAATCAACAATACTGTAACTGAGCATATGACTTTTTCTGCTCTTTCTTTTCATCCTCCTTTCATGCATTCATGTGATCATATACAAACAGAGATATTTGTGGCCTCCCGCCTGTTCTCTGACTGTGAATATTGTAGGATAGAGTTTCAGTCACTGGCCCTTCCCTCTTTGTTATATTTATACTTTTTAGCCTGTTACTCTTGCCTAACCAACAACCCGAGGACATTTCTATTGCTCAGATGTCGCTCTTTCATAGCTAAAGGAGATTTAATTGAGTATTCAGTTGTTTAACCTATCAACTTTACCCCAGATGTTTCTTCTACAATTACTTAGAAAACAAAAATATACACAAATAAAACTATTATTGCAACTGCCATATTATTTCTAATGATTTTTATACATCTGAGGCAGAAACAGTTTCAGAATTAAAATTAAAACAGTTTTGAAAACAATGTGTTTTCTAGAGATTTCCTTAGTGAAAAACTACATCAATCCATTAAAAATTGCATATCATTTGTTACTACTCTATATAATGTGGTGAACCCTGACCTTTATGGGGTCTTCACTTTAAAATGCATATTTAGGGGGCGATCAATATAAGATACACAAAGTGCCTACAGGCACTGCTTGAAAATCAGATTCTTTACTATAATGGCCCTTCGGGTCTATTTCTGTTATTCAATAAAAACACTCTATGAGTGACTTGTTTTTATGGGTAATTGCTTGTTTGACATTGTATTTGACAAATTTTCCTCTGTCCGAAACCACCCTCTTTGCCCTTGGACTAAACATTGGATGGAAGCCCAATAAACATTGATTTTTACTGAGGTGTGTGGCAAACTATCGATTTCTTATGCGTCGGCAACTAAAGGCCATTAAGCTAAACAGTAATCGCAAAACTCACCAAAATAGTGCCAGCTGATCTTTCCATGCCATTATTTGTTCATTTCTTTTTCGCTTGCTGGGTAAACAGAAAGCCGTTGTGAGTTCGCTCAGAGGATTGTGGCATTGAAAGAGCCTCTTACACACATTTTAGTGACCTATTAAGAGCCTTATGGAGCCTGTCCACATGCCTGTAATCTCAGATATCCTCTTAAAAATGGAATTGATTGGATGAATTGATCTTTTCAGAAGCTGGAAGACACAGTCCCGTAATTATCTCATATAAATCTCTGGAGTCTCTACAGAAGTACAGATGACTGATGTTCGGAAATTGAGGTAACATAGTTCACATCAACGTTTTAATGAGTGACTTAATATTGCAATTTCTATTATTTAGAAATACAAGAAAATGTATAACTTTTGCAGACAGCCAGTAACTGTTTGATGCCTGTGGGCTTTGAAAGGACAATTCAGGGTCAACAGAATCTACTAAGTCAAATCTGCTAAAACACAGATTCAGTTCCTTTTGCTCGCCCTACATTTCCATGGTGCATGACAGGCCACCCTGTAAGCTGAAGGCAATGATTCATTTCCCAGAATTCCTTTAGGTTGCTCTGTAGATTGCTCTCAAGTTTCCTTGTGGTTTGTGCCATACTTGATCAAATATGTTAACCCCTTCTGTACATGTACCACTTTATCTGCCTCTTCAAATTCTTTCTTATTTGTCATTCGCCATTGGCGCAGCATTCGTTTGACAGGAGGCAAATCTTCCATATGGTGGCACATCGTTTGTTCTGTGTGTAGATCCGGTGTATGCTGAATTTGTAGAAGGCTATTGTTTCGAACAGGCGTTAGCTGCGACATACATGTAAACAAAAAATGTTTAATGTGAGACTACATACGCAGTTCTGTTTCTACAGGCATAATTGGTAAACCAAAGTAATGCTTAATTTAATTGATGAAGATTCCCCTCAGGAAGTTTTCTTTCAGAACAGAACAAATTTAATTCAGCTTTAACCAGTTTGGCACAGACTACCCAACATTGGGTTACAGTGCTAGGTAGGTGTGTGAGGGAGTTCATCATTTGTACTCACTTTAAAAATTGACCCAGCAGCTGAGTTACACAAAACTATCCAGAACCTGGTTAAAAATAATAAAATATAACTCAAAACAATGACCCAAACTGCTTCATTTAAAAAATACCCTACATAAAGGAGTGTAGAGTGAAGTAAATTCCGTTGGCAAAACATTAGTTTCCAGTATTTCCAGTTCATTAAAGTCCTACCTCATTCCCATTCCCAAAAGTTCTCATCCTGCCTTCATTTGTGCGTGTTCATGTGTGTGTATTTGTGTTTATGTCTGTGTGAGTGTGGTGACCCTAAAACAGCTGTGCACCTTGGATTACAGCCTGCTATTACTCAGCTGTGCCCTTGGATTAGGATTGGACATTACTCAGTACTGGAATTTACATGACAGTGAAACTCACAAGCGGCTTTAGAGTCACCACTGTTTACACTCGGACAGAAAGTCAGATTCCCTCCCTCTGACAGATGGCCTCACGACCACAACGTACAGTGTTTGGAATAAGCTCAGGGGCCGAGGAAGTATATGACACTAGTGCAACAGTCCCTGCCCACTTTTTCCGCCCAGTATTTTTCCCATTATATTTTTCCATAGGGACTTCAAAAAAAGTCTTCATTAAAATGCTACAGTATAAGCCATGAACCAAAACAACCAGCAACATGGTGAATAACAACTTTAAAATTGTTGATTTGAAGCCAAAACAAGTATTTGAAAATCTGCCAAAAAGCAAAAGGTATATGCAGAGGTGGAAGAATAGTTCAAATCTGAGAGACTGAGGAGTTACATAAACAGGAGCTGAAAACAGCAATTCTAGAGCTTTGGCCTGGTTTTAATTAAGAGGCTCTTGATTGTTCGATTTTGAGGTTGAAAGTCTGAGAGAAGTCTTGATGGGCAGCAGCAGATTTAGCATCTTAAAGTAAACAGAGAGTGAAAAGGACCAGCTGCTAGTTAGAATTAGCCTTGCGATCAGCCTGCAAGTACTTAGCGAGAAACACACACACCTACACACACAAACACATGCAGAGGGGAGGAAAATGTGTCCTGACCCCTCCTGACCCAAGATACAAAGCCTGTGAGGCCCTGAAGGCACAGAATTAATTGCTGCCCACAAACCCTTATACTTTACATGTCAGGAAGAAACCTTACGCTGGTAAAAGAACCAGAGTGAAGGGCGAGAAATGGATTCATTTCATCATTATAAATAAATCTGACACCAGGCTTTCAAATGTGAATCATATAAACAGGTGAATTTATAAATCTTTTCACCGACGTATAAAGGGAAACATTGTTCTCCAACCGACGTTCCTAATGTGTTTACCTTGAAACCTCAGGATCGGAGTGCTACATTCATTGAACACAGAAAATTACCCTCTTGTTGTGTACACATTTGGTATCGCACGCAAGAATCTAAGGAAAAACATTATCTCCACTCTTTCCATGAAATGGGAATGAAATCGCACACTTGTGTGATTAGGAGACTAAAGAAAAAGAGGATTGATCTTATCTGGGAAATATCTGTTTTGTTTTCTAGTCACTAAATCACACTGTGTTCCATTAGATAAGGAGGTAAAGGATTCAAGCCAGGCTAGAAACACTTTGCTCAGACTGAACCAGACTTTTGCAGTGCAAATTATGTCGGTGTAGGGGAATTATTTAGCAAGCCGCAATCAATAGTGGTTAAGATGCTGAGAGGCTGTCTCTGAATGAGGGGACAGGTAGACATCAATAGCAGTGTAATGGTCTGCGCAGCATGGGATATACACAAATGTCATGGCTTTGGACTGTGACGTCACCTAATCAATACGCCGCCGCACAGAATCCAGAAGATACAATCTGTTTGACTGCTGGTGGCAATAAACTGAAGATTAACCTTTTCATCCAAACAGAGTCCTCAAGAACATTAAAGGGCATGTTCTGCTTTGTGCTAATTAACAGGGAAGTTGTCACATTTTTTGACATTCAATGAAAAAACTGAAAACTTGCTTAAATGCACTTTTACAAGGTCATTCTGTTCTACAACCTACACAGACAACATTTTAAGGCAATATAACTGTGGTACTGTCATAAAAGCAGGTCCAAAAGCTAGGAGTAAAGGCACCCGACACTACAAGGTAATCGGGCTGATTTTGGGCCTAATTCTCCCCTTCCAACGAAAGGATACCAAATCAGAGAGCGAGCTGATGAAGACGGAAGTATAATACGACTTCATCCAAACCTTTTTCTTTTTTTTCTGTTGATTTTCTGTATAAAGCAGTCCAAACACGATTATCACAATTTCTTCTTGCCCGTCATCCGCCATGTTTATTTACTCTAAAGTCACGTTTGATCGCGAGAGCTTTTGCGAGATTTCCCGTATTCACAGTCGTGAAGCTGGTTGTTTGTGAATGGAATCTGTTTGCGTGTGGTATGCTGTCTTGCTCACATCACGGCTAAAAAAAAAATAATGTTTAGTGTTGGCCAGCCTTAAAGGTGGGGTAGGCAATTTTTTTTCAGAAACACTTTTTGTTATACTGTTTAAAACTCTCTTCACATCCTGATAGCTATCAATAATAGAAGGTTTAAATATATAAAAAAATTAACATATATCTTCTGTGGAAGTCTCAGGACAAAAATGTTTTGTCCAATCATTGCATTCCGTCCGAATTTAATAATAGGATGTTCTACCTGCCTGTCAACACACGCGCAGTCCCCAAAAGCAAAAAATGAACCAAAACAACGAGCTTATGCTGCATTCATGCCATAACTACCGATGGAAAAGATGGCAATCTGTGACGTTCTACTTGGAGTGGTTCACGTCCTCAGACTCAGATTTATGCATTTCTATGGCAACACTATCAATGCCGAAATTAATCTGCAGCAGTCAGGTGGTACAAGTCAGAGCTCTTTAAGTTTTTTACATTCATTATTATTGTAATGTTATGTGCTTCGAGACATTATGTATTTTAACGCCGTCTCTCGGTATGCTTTGCAGACCAATTAAATGCATCAGATTAAATGTCATTCATTACTTGTGTTTTCCTCAATACGGATATTGATTGATTATTTCATCCAATATTTATAATGTTCATTAGAGTATAATGGAATTAGCCAATTGCGACTTGAATTTCAGAGTAGGGTGCTATTTGGCATTCTAAAACAGCCACTTATGCAGTTCCATGACCAGTAGGATGTTGTCTATGTAGGCATTTAGGCAATTCATTGGGCATTTGGAGCAGATATAGCACTTCAGTATTTGAGAAACAAGGTAAAAGGTAAAAATGAGATGTTTGCATGCATTGAAAATAAAAAATAACATACATGAAGTCAGAAAAATATCATAAAGGGGAAAAAAACATTATAGGAATCCAGCCACACTGATAAAGCCCAAAGGAAGACAAGTTCAGAGAGGCAGCAACCAGTGCAGAAAAGTGATCGATTATTTAGGAATGTCCGGCTCTGGCTTTTGTGAACAGCAGAACAAGAGGCCTTTTCTCCCTCAGCAGTCATTCACCTTTGAGCTACACGCTCACTCTCTCGCTGAAAGGCTGTGACCTATAGAAGTCCACCTCTGGCCTTACCCACTTCTCTCAGTCAGTGCCTCCTACACACACACACACACACACACACACACACACATTGGGTTTCCATGTTTTATGGGGACTTTCTATAGACGTAATGCTTTCTATTCTTTACAAACTGTATATTCTATCCCCTAACCCTACCCCTAAACCCACCCATCACAGACCTTCTACATGTGCATATATATATATATATATATATATATATATATATATATATATATATATATATATATATATACATATATATATATATACATATATATATATATATATATATATATATATATATATATATATATATATATATATATATATATATATATATATATATATATATGTATACATATATATATACTTCTATATATATATATAACAAAAAACAAAAGCATCTTATAAAATCATTTATAGGCTGTTTTCCACATGGGGACACGCACACACAATCTAAGCTTAAGGAATAGTTCACCCAAAAATGCAAAGTGTGGCATCATTTACTCACCCTTATGGGTTTGGAACAGAATTTGTATTTATGGGTGAACTAAACCTTTAAAGCAACAGCCTTAGTATAAGCACTTAATGTGAGAGAAAAAGAGAGACTTTGAGGTGTGATAGTAGGTGCGCTTACTTTGCATGACTTTCTATGTCTGTTGACAAAGCCCAATTCCCAGGACAGCAAACAGAATGATGTCACTACCACTTAGCATATTTTGTTAAGTCAATACAGCTGAAGTCTTGCTGAGTTTTTCTTCTGGGAAACACTGTGGCCTGCTAAATTCTCATTAACTTACAGACACTTGAAACAACTACATATACCAAGGCTAAGCAAAATTAGAAATTTAAACATTGACTCATGACTTGGTTTAATTTAATTGGTCACAACACAGAGAAAGAAGAATTCACAAAATGTAATTCACAAGAAACAGTAAAACAATTTATTAGGTTTTATAACAAAATAATTACGTGACTAATTACTGTATGGTTATCAATTCTTTGGTATAGAATTATTTAAGATATTTAGATATTTAGGTTTCTCCTAACTCTGTATTGTCAAAACAATACACACGGAGCCATCGAACCAGATTTTAAAACCTCTCTTCAAATTCAGGATTCAAATTTCAAAACCATTCTCAATCTGTTCATGGTGTATATAAACATCCTTAATTTAGAGAGAAATCTGTGTAAAACTCAGCATATAAGAAGTTCTGTGTTTTTCTTCTTGAGGCCATGATGAACAGATTTTACCTGCAGGCACAGAGAATGCAGTTAACATTGCCAAGGGCAAAAAAAAACTTTGAGCTTGACAGAAAAGGCATACTAAAAAGAGAAACTTAGGAGTGTGCCATTATAATATATTTTAAGTTTGTGTAAGTTTTTAAATTAGTAAAACTAGTGTATTTGTGCAACTTTCTTTCAGCCGTACATAGTTTCAACCTTATCATACTTACTCATTGTCTTTGGAATCTGACTTGTTTTGAACACTGGCATCTGTATTAAATTTGCAATTGCAGCAGGGTTCTTGTATTACTGCTCCACAGTTCCCATCAGACTTTGAGGTTTAGTCTTAACACTTGATCTGCATAGGCTCTTAACCCTTATATAACATATTAATATTATATATACAACATACTGCAAAGATTAAGTGCAATGCCATCCCAGCAAGTATAATTTATATTCAACCTAAAATCTCAGGAAACATTACCTTCCATTCAACCTGGTGTCTCACAAAACTTAATTTTACATTCAAACACCCCGAACGCGCTTATTATAAACCCCTCCAACGTGCATAGGTGCATTTTTGACATAACACACAACCCAGCATACCTGGTTAAAAAAAGTCACCGCTCGCCACTGACTTACAACCTAATTTCTCAGAAAACTTTACATTCATCCTAATTTCTCACGAAACTTTATATTCAAACTACTTTATCACAAACCATGACTTTAGGCCTACATTCAGCCCAGTTTCTCACCAAACTTTATTTTACTTTCATCTGAATTTTGCAGCAAACATTCATTTATATTCGATGGAAGTCCTCACCAAACTTTACATTTCTCACCAAACTCTAGATTCCTCCCACTGCCTCACCAAACTTTACATTCAATGTAAATTCTCATTAAATGGTAGCTACTTTACAAACAGAATAATTTCTCACCAACACAACATAATTTCTCACCAAATGTCATTCACCTTTACAGCCTTTGCACTTTACAACATATGGTGACCAATAAGATGAGATGAGAAACCATCTGTTTTTAAAACCAAAGTTACAACCAATGTAACTAATTTGCCTGAATTCATTTTACTGTATAAACGATATAGTAACATCCCAATATAGTTCTGCCATTTCTCTGAGTTGTATATTGAGTCTAAACAGATGATGCAAAGAGACAGAAATTTGTTAAGCGCTATATAAACAGAAGCGGGTATTTGTGCAAAGGACGGCAGGTTTAAAGGGTGTGTGGAGTTCTGAGATGCTTGGGCTACTTATTCCAGTCATGGAAGGATGAGAGTGCCCAGCCCCTCACACACAAACACACACTCACACACATACCAGATGCTCCTTCACAACCCACAACAGCTGCTGCACGCCACCGGCCAGCAAGAGCGAGAGAGAGAGATAGAGGCTGATACAGAGAGAAGTAGAGAGAAAAAAGCTAACTAAAGAAAGGAGATTGCATTGTATGGATAGAGATTCCCTGAGAAGTGCATTCATGAGATGATCTCAAGTTAAGATGCATTGTGTAGTGCGCATGGGACGACTATAATTATAAGCTTGGGAAGAAGCCGCCCCTCTACCTTCTGTCAGAGAACTCACTGTCACTAAAATCTTCAGCTTCTGCAAACATTGGCAAAATACACAAAACCGCATAGGTTTTCCTTAACACTATAATAAATGCCTGTAATGAATAGTTTGCATAAAAAGTTGTTCAAAACCATCATAACATTATCCTCCATGCAACTTATATTTATGAAGAATATCCTGGCTATTCTTTTCCATATAATCAAAGGGAATAAGGATTGGACCTGTCAAACTTCCCCAACAAAAAAAGTACATTAAACGTATCATAAAAGTCCTTTTGAAAAAAAAAAAAAAAGCCATTTAAATGCTTTGTGTGAGCAATACAGACTCAAATAAAAGTTATTATTCAATGAACACCTACCAAGATTTTGGCAAGTAGCAATGTTGAGTCATTTTAATGATAAAATAATAATGTTGATCCATTAAAACCCGGTCTGAATGATCCAGTGCTCGAGTGACTCAATCATTTGGAATGTGGATTAGGTTTAGTTAGTTAGTGTCATAGTTAATGGCTTGCTAGAGACAAACGTTATCATTATGAATTATGACATTCCTCACACATATAGCTATCGTATGGCTTTAGAATGGTCTGCAAAAATCATATAAGCCACTTTTATGATAGTTTGCTGGTACTTTTGCATCCTTTTTGGCATTTGAAAGCTCCATTTTTCACTCATTGTAATGCAAAAGGGCAACCTGTTCATTATTCAGAATTTCTCATTTTGAGTTTCATAGAAACAAGAAAGTCATAAGGGCATTATTAATTCATGAAAGTGAATAAATGATGACAGATTTTTTAATATCTGGGTGAACTATCCCTTTAAATCTCCATTTGTGAAAAAAAGAAAAAGTTCTCAGTTATTTTCAATGTAAGTATCAACTTAGTCTTAAATCTTTTTATTCACCAAAATATGTCACATTACAAATCTAAAATAAAAAGTTGACTTTAAAGAGATCACATTTGTGATGTTTCTCACCTACGGCCCCCTTAGAGGTCCAAAAAACTGAAGGCCATTAGCGAGGTACAGCAATAACAAGTTCAAAAGGGGAACAAATAAGAATAATTAGTTAATTAGCAAAGAGCAGCCTGTGGGCTTTTTCAGAGCAGTGCTGTAGACCTCCATTCACTGTCACGTTCTCAAGGACTTCAACACACATTCACACTCACAGGCACAACAAAGTACACAATACAGCCTCCCACTTAATAGGCAAAGATTCACACACGCATTCACAAAAACAGTCAGGCCACGCATGCATGTGAAGTGTTGAACATGCGTCACGGGACATGAGTGTTGGGTTTTGACTGGGAGAGACCTGATCCCTCAACACTATACTGCAGTCTTGCGAAGAACATGTATGCGCTTCACATATACATATCCCCATGGAGCCCAGGTTTGAATAGAGCTGAAGAGCAGAAGGGTGATAAACAAGACTCCCAAACCACTGGCCGCAGTGCTAATACACCATTTGCTCACTTCGTAATGCACAATCACCATCAGAATATATTATTCATTCTTTATTTATGTTGTAAACAAAGAAAGCATTGATTTTATTTGTCCCCTTTCACCACTCAGCACCAACAATATATGCAGCAGCAGGATATCTATTTCTGTTTTCTTTGTCACATTACTTGAATTTAGCTGAAACTGCATTTTTTTTTCTTGAAATCCGCCTATTCTACAAGTCTATATAGCCTATTCAGCCTGTCCTTATGTTGGGTCTACTGTCTCGGAGATCAGACGGTCTCAGTCTGCAAAGAGAGACAAGCTATAGGCTGCTCAGATGCAAAAGTGCTTACATCATCAGTTATGATGCGGTCCATCTGTAGAGGGCAGTGTTAAAGCTGTGCACTGTGAGCAGAGACACAGAAAGACAGAGAAGGGAAGAGAAACGCACTGGCTGCTCCCATGCAACTAGGATTTCTGGCATTCTTGGCAGGCGTGCGCAGAGGTCACTCCTGAAAAAGTCACCGCAAAAACCCTAACGATATTTTTTTTTTTTTCTGCACCCTTAGGGGTTTAATTCATCACCAAGCCTCGTCTGTTTATAGGGCTGAATGATTCCGCTGCTGAAAATTATGCTTGGTCTCTGGAGGATTATGCAAACTTTTGACAAGATTTTCTACCGTTCACTGTCACAGACATTGATCAAGAATAAAATAGCAATTATAAACTGTGTATGTTTGTACACTTATAAACCAGTGTAACAAAGTTATAGGCTCAGGGAAGGAGTAGACAACAGGCAAACGTTCAACATAAACTTTAATCCAAAAATAAATAAACAGCAACATGAAAGTTAAGCGGCAGCCCCTCGCGGAAGACTGCCACACAAACATAAACAAAACACAACGTAAAGTCCAGGCCTGGTACTCTCTCGTCCCGCACTCTCGTCTCCTCCGTGAGACTCGAGACCGGGGTGTGGCACGCAGGTGACGCTCATCAAAACTCACGCCACTGGCCTTGCTCCGTTCCCACGGCTCATGGCCCCGATCTGCTTGCCACCCCCATCGCCCCGGGGGAGAAAAGGACACGGAAGGATGAGTAGAGACAGAGACGAGAGAAAAAGAAAACAATTGTGGTCCGGTTCCCAAAACGCAATGCCATCCAGTTCGCCACCAGCTGGGTAAACTCCTCCACGATGCCTGGCGGTGGCGCTGGAAACCCATCGGTGGATGGCACTCTAACTCCTCCGACGCTTCGGGCAGTCGCCGAGAGAATGCCTCGTGTCCTGCTCCTCCCTATCATGGCGGACGGCAGCCGCCCCTCCAAAACGCAGGTGGACGGCAGCGAGTTCGTCTGTCCCCTTGGCAAGTCACTCCAGCGTTCATGGCGGTAGAGTCTGCTTAGCTCAATGGTACCGCCCCGCCCTGCTTGCCACAACCAGGTTGGATGTTTATATTGCAAATTATTAGAACCACAACGAAAGAAAATCTCTATAATTTTTCTCGTAGAAGGCGATGAGGTAGAAATGGAAGGAAATAGAGACTTTTGTTTATGTAAGCCTCTTGGTTCTCAGGTTTACCAGGTCTGCAATCAGAAGAAACATTTCTTATTATATTCAATGTTGAAAACAGTTGTGCTGTGTAATATTTTGTTTTTGTCCAAACCGTGACACTTTTCTTTCTGGAAAGTTAAAAAGAAAAGCAACAATGTAACAATGTAAAAGTCTCTTTTTGATCAATTTAATGCATACTTGCTGAATAAAAATGTATTTCACCGTTTACCATTTACTTTTACCGTTTTTTTCGTTTGAACGGTAATATATATTTTCCATAATTCCACACACATTCTTGTGTGTATATTTTCCACACAAGAATAGCAAGAATGATGATGATGCATTCTGCAAAGTAATGTGAAAAACCCCAAAAACTCAGAAACCCTCCTTGCTGTATGTTCCCTTTCGTAGTCACTCCGAGTTACGTCGGATGACGGAGAATGGGGGGTTTCGCCAGAAAGCCAATCCTCTTCGAGTATTAAAAAACGAGCCTATGGCAATGAAATGCCATGGGTCTGCGGAATTTGCATAATGTATCTCCGCCTCACTGCGTGAGTATTTAAGGAGAGACAGCTGCAACAGCAGATCATGTTTTCGCTTCGGAGCCAAGAGAACCTCTTCACTCCACAGCCACAAACTGAGTTTACAAGTGACTCACCTCTTCGAGACGAGCGAACTCTCCAGTGTTGGTGTGACGGCGGTATCCAGCGAGTCTTCACATTGCCTGCGATCTGTGCAGTGGTCTGCCTGACTTTGTGTTTTCTCCCTGGTCGCCTCAGCATTGCAGAGTTTTTCCTCTCCTAAAAGAGCTGCACGTGGCACGTCTTTTTAAAGATGTCTCGCCCGTGTTCTTCTGGTTGCGGTCGTTATCTGTCATCTTCTGATGGGCACGAGCGCTGCTTTGTGTGTCTGGGCTTTGAACACGCTAAAGCAGCGCTCGTGGATGACTCATGTTCCTTCTGTGGGAACATGACCATCGCAACACTTAGATTAAGACTCGATGATCTTTCAGTGAGAGTCCCCGCGTCCACCACCCGTCCTGCTTCCTCCACGAGAGGTGGTAGTTCGGCTGGGGGACAGGGTGATCTGAGGGTGACGGTGTGGAGCAATCCGACGATGCGTCCTCGGACCACACCCCCCTCCGCTGTGTTGCAACCCGCGAGTGCCGCGGTGATTCAGGCGGGTCCTTCTTCGGAAGTCCCGCGTGTTTCATTCGGCGCTCCAGAGGATGACACGATGTCGATCGCGGCATCACAAGGTGGGCTAGAGTCTTCGGGAAGTGAGGATGCGGCTGCGTTGCCTCCTTCGGGAGTCCCAGCGTTGCCCGTGTCGGATCCCGAGATGACGGCCATGCTGTCCCGGGCAGCCGTGAGCATCGGGTTAGAGTGGAACCCTCCGCCCTGCCCCGAGCGCTCGCGGCTGGACGATTGGTTTTTGGGTGCGGCTGCCGCCTCACGGCCTCAGCCGACCCCAATTCCTTTCTTCCCGGAGCTGCATGAGGAGCTGTCGAGATCATGGAAGGCTCCTTTGACCTCCCGTGAACGCTCGTCAGCTTTCTCCGCCTTTCCTCCCCTCGATGGCGCAGCTGCCCATGGGTACACTGGGATTCCCCCGGTGGAGCGCTCTGTTGCGATGCAACTGTGTCCTCAGAGCGCCTCCTCTCGTGGCAATCCTAAGCACCCGTCCAAGGCCTGTAGATTCTCGTCATCCATGGTGGCGAGGTCTCACAGAGCTGCAGGACAGGCGGCTGCTGCCCTGCATGCTATGAGCACCTTGCAGGTCTACCAGGCCCAGCTGCTCAGAAACATGCACGAGGGCAGGACTGACCCAGGGACGTTCGACGAACTGCGTGCCGCCACCGACCTCGCTCTCCGGGCGACGAAGGTGGCTTCACGCTCCCTGGGTCAGGTGATGGCCACTAGCGTGGTCCAGGAGCGTCACCTTTGGCTGAACCTGGCCGATATGCGGGACGTTGAGCGGACTCGTCTGCTCGACGCCCCCATATCCCAGGCCGGCCTCTTCGGCGGAGCGGTTGAAGACTTCGCCCAGCAGTTTTCAACCGCACAGAAGCAGTCTGAGGCGATAAAACATATTCTGCCCCGACGGCCAGCTGCTGCCTCCACCCAGCCGTCGGCACAGACGCCTCAGCCTGCTCGCCGCCGAGGACGCCCCCCTGCGGCTCCCGCCCCTCCCGCACGGCCCCAGCAGCAGCCTTCACCCGGGCCGCGTCGTGGAGGAAGCCGCAGGAAGGCGTCCCAGCCCCCTCAGGCCCCGCGCCCCGCTAAACGCCAGGCCAAGCGGCGTTCCTGAGACGGGCTGCTCAGTGATGGTGTCGGTTTTTTCCCAGGAGGCGGTTGCAGGCCCCCTCCTTCCCCCGGTGGAGGGCCGGGGGAGAATCCTTTGTTCTCCACTCCCCGCTGCTCACCCACGGGTGGGCAGCACCCTAATGTGGTTAAAGAAAGAACCGAAATGTCCATCACTGAGCACACAGAGCTGGATGACAGTGCGCGACGCCCCCGTGCCTCGCCACTCTCGTCCTCCTCTGTCTCTGAGGGCGAGGATGACAGTGCGTGCCGTCCCCGGACCACACCACTCTCATCCCCCTCTATCGCCAGACCCCTGGCAGAGCAGACCCCCGTGGAACGCTGGTCCTTCCCTGGTCTCCTCTGTCAGGGCGCGGAGCTTGGCTGTGCACACGCTCAGGGCCGCTATGCCACCCTTGCCTGTGCCGGTCACTCCGCCTCGCTGCCCCTCCGGGGGGACGCCTGTGGCTCGGATGATTCCACTGGATCAGTTTTTGGGGGCTTGGTTAGAGCTCCCCAATCTGTCCCGTTGGGTCGCCCGAACTATCAGGCTCGGCTATGCGATTCAGTTCGCACGGTCTCCTCCCCGCTTCAGGGGAGTCCGCTTTACTATGGTCGGTGGCAATGCCCCGGTCATGAGAGCGGAGGTTGCTACCCTGCTGGCGAAGGGTGCAATCGAGGCTGTCCCTCCAGCCGAGATGAGGTCAGGGTTCTACAGCCCCTACTTCATTGTCCCCAAGAAAACCGGTGGGTTACGGCCAATCCTGGACTTGCGCGTCTTGAACCGCTCCCTTCACAGGCTGCCGTTCAAGATGCTCACGGCCAAACGCATTTTCGAATGCGTGCGGCCACAGGATTGGTTTGCAGCGATAGACCTGAAGGACGCCTACTTTCATGTCTCCATTTTACCTCGACACAGACCGTTTCTTCGGTTTGCTTTCGAGGGGCAGGCATACCAGTACGCGGTTCTCCCATTCGGGTTGGCTCTGTCTCCTCGCGTCTTTACGAAGGTCGTCGAGGCAGCCCTTGTTCCCCTACGCGAACACGGGGTTCGCATCCTGAATTATCTCGACGACTGGCTAATATTAGCTCACTCTCGAGATCAGGTTTGCGAACACAGAGATTTAGTGCTCCGGCACCTAGCCCGTCTGGGCCTTCGGGTCAACTGGGAGAAGAGCAAACTTTGCCCCGTCCAGAGGATCTCTTTTCTCGGTATGGAGATAGACTCGGTCGCCATGTCCGCGCAGCTTACGAGCGAGCGCGCACACTCACTGCTGACTTGTCTTCGACAGTTCGAGGGCAAGAGTGCGGTCCCACTGAAACTTTTTCAGAGGCTCCTGGGGCATATGGCATCCGCAGCCGCAGCAACGCCACTCGGATTGCTTCATATGAGACCGCTTCAGCTGTGGCTTCGCGATCGAGTCCCGAGGTGGGCATGGCATCGCGGTACGCTCAGAGTTCTAATAACTCCGACCTGCCGTCAGACCTTCACCCCGTGGCGGAACCTCAGCTTTCTACGGGCCGGAGTTCCCCTAGAACGAGTTTCCAGGCATGTTGTCGTCTCCACAGATGCCTCTGCCACGGGCTGGGGCGCCATGTGCAATGGACATGCAGCCGCGGGCTCCTGGACAGGACCCCAGCGCCTCATGCATGTCAATTGCCTCGAGTTGCTGGCAGTACGCCTTGCCCTGCACCGCTTCCGGGCGTTGCTCCTGGGTCAACACGTACTTGTCCGCTCGGACAATACCGCGACTGTAGCGTACATCAACCGTCAGGGTGGTCTACGCTCTCGCCGTATGTCGCAACTCGCACGCCACCTCCTCTTATGGAGTCAGAAGCACCTGAGGTCCCTTCGTGCTATTTACATTCCTGGAGTGCGGAACCGTGCAGCCGACGAGCTGTCACGGCTCCGGCCAACCTCTGGCGAATGGAGACTCCATCCCCAGTCGGTCCAGCTGATATGGGACCAGTTCGGCGACGCACAGATAGATCTGTTTGCCTCCCACGACTCATCCCATTGCGCCCTGTATTACTCCCTGACCGAGGGCACGCTCGGCACGGATGCACTGGCGCACAGCTGGCCGCAGGGCCTACGCAAGTATGCGTTTCCCCCAGTGAGCCTTCTCGCACGGACTCTGTGCAAGATCAAGGAGGACGAGGAGCAGGTCATATTGGTCGCCCCATACTGGCCCACCAAGACCTGGTTCTCCGAACTGATACTCCTCGCGACAGCACCTCCTTGGCCAATTCCTCTGAGGAAGGACCTCCTTTCTCAGAGACGGGGCACCCTATGGCACCCTCGTCCCGATCTCTGGAGACTCCACGTGTGGCTCCTGGACGGGACGAGGCAGGTTTGAGTACCCTGCCACCAGCGGTGGCGGCTACCATCACTTCCGCTAGAGCATCGTCCACGAGACATGTCTATGCGTTGAAGTGGAACCTCTTCGTCAACTGGTGCTCTTCTCGCCGAGAAGACCCCAGGAGATGCTCGATCAGCGTTGTGCTTTCCTTCCTGCAAGACGGGTTGGAGCGAAGGCTGTCTCCCTCCACCCTGAAGGTGTATGTGGCCGCTATCGCCGCATATCACGAAGCAGTTGAAGGTAAGTCTCTTGGAAAGCACGACCTGATCCTCAGGTTCCTGAGAGGAGCGAGGAGACTGAATCCTCCTCGCCCTCCTCTCGTTCCCTCTTGGGACCTCTCAGTGGTTTTAAGTGCCCTGCAGAGGGCTCCCTTTGAGCCTCTGCAATCAGCTGAGCTTAAGATCCTGTCAATGAAGACAGCGCTCCTGGTTGCGTTGGCCTCCATCAAGAGGGTAGGGGACCTGCACGCATTCTCCGTTGACGAAGCGTGCCTGGAGTTCGGGCCCGGCCACTCTCACGTGATCCTGAGACCCCGGCCTGGATATGTGCCCAAGGTTCCCACCACTCCCTTCCGGGACCAGGTGGTGAACCTGCAAGCGCTGCCCCGGGAGGAGGCAGACCCAGCCTTGGCACTGCTCTGTCCAGTACGCGCACTCCGTGCTTACGTAGACAGGACGCAGTGTTTCAGGACCTCAGACCAGCTCTTTGTCTGTTATGGTGGGAAGCTGAAGGGAAAGGCTCTCTCCAAACAAAGGTTGTCTCACTGGATAGTGGACGCCATTGCTTTGGCATACCAGCAGCAAGGTCGACCATGCCCCCTTGGTGTGACTGCCCACTCCACCCGGAGTGTGGCGTCCTCTTGGGCTTTAGCGCGTGGCGCCTCGCTAACAGACATCTGCAGAGCTGCAGGCTGGGCGACACCTAACACATTCGCCAGATTTTACAATCTCCGAGTGGAGCCAGTCTCCGCCCATGTACTGTCTTTTTCAAGCTAACATGGGAGCTGTTAAGTGTCTCGCTTGCTCGCCATTCCACTCCACGGACTGGATACGTGCGATATTTCCTCAGGTGAGCCTTCCTCTCTGAAGCCCTGAGTTCCTCCAGCACTTTTGACGCTGGCGCCAGTGTCTATTTCCTGTGTGTCGGCTAGGTGCCTCCGTGTGCATGGTTCCTCCTCTGAGTAACCCCCACATGTGTATTTCCACTGTAAGCCTCTTTGAGCATGTGTCTTTCCCTCGGCAAGTCACCTGCCACTCCTGGAGTTGAAAGTAGATGCCACCCTACGGGCTGGTCACTCCAGTGTTCCTCCATATGTAGCCCCCTTGGGCCATATGTGTATTCTTAAGTCCTCCCTATGGGTAGGCATGCTGCGGCATATCTCCCATGAGATATGCTTCCCAGTGTACCTTGGTATTCCTGTGTTAAGTAGGACTCCTTCGTCCGTGCCTATATCACGACAGGGAGGTCAGACTTCGCAGGGCACTGGAAGACAGCTGTGAAGGTGGCGTGATTTCACGGGGACCCCCATTCTCCGTCATCCGACGTAACTCGGAGTGACTACGAAAGGGAACGTCTCGGTTACGGATGTAACCCTCGTTCCCTGAGTAGGGAACGGAGACGTTACGTCTCCCTGCCACTTCCGCTGTACCGCTGGGTAGACGCCTGAGTTCAGTCTCGGCTCCTCAGCGAAGACATGATCTGCTGTTGCAGCTGTCTCTCCTTAAATACTCACGCAGTGAGGCGGAGATACATTATGCAAATTCCGCAGACCCATGGCATTTCATTGCCATAGGCTCGTTTTTTAATACTCGAAGAGGATTGGCTTTCTGGCGAAACCCCCCATTCTCCGTCATCCGACGTAACGTCTCCGTTCCCTACTCAGGGAACGAGGGTTACATCCGTAACCGAGACGTTTTCCTCTATCCCTGTTGTACATTTGCTAGAGTGAGCTGAAAGAGTGACGCTCTCCAGACTGTAGATGTACATTATATCCAGTCATGTTGTTCTGAAGGGTGAGCTCACTGTTGTGATGATGATAGAACATGAGTTCTGAATGCATTACGCATTGTAGCATCATGCTTAACATCTTGCCAGAGGCCAAATATGAACGTAAAATAATTTATCAGTCACACTGAACTTCTCACGGTGAGAAGATATGCTGGGGCATAATTATATATCATATATTATATATTTTTTTAATTATTAATTATGGTTGGTGATTTGAGAGTTCGGATGATCTGCAGAAGATTTTCAAATGTGCTGGCATCGTTACAAATTGCCAAATTTACAAATACTTGTTGCATTCAAAATCCACTTCGCTCAGCAATCTGAGTCGGCACGTGTGAATTCGCATGACACTTTTGGATGGGTGTGCACTTCATAAAAAACGTGGAATATTGGCATAGTCGAGGGAATGTCACCCCTCACACCCTGTTTAGACACGCTTCTCTCAGCTGTTGTTCCCTAAACACAGCTATGGGAGACTGAGCTTGTTTGCTATACTTCTTTATTTATTTGAATTGCCCACAGCTGAGAACGTGAAGTAGAGCACAACTGATGTCAATGAGAGCCCATGTAGACTTTTGGGAGCATGTTAGCAAGTAGAAAAAGCAAAACTGTATATGTGTGTGAAGGAGAGATAGGGATGACAGGAGAGAGACGCCGAGGAGAAAAAAAAGCAAGTGTGCAAAGGAAGATAGGGCTAACCTCTTTAATCAGTCGTTTCCGACCACAGGAAGCACCTGCAATCCATCTCCCATGGTTGGGTTGGGACCGCTACAGGCTTCAGAGAGACAGCTTCGTTTCAGAGAGAACTTTTAATGAATTGATTCATTGACTGATTGTAGCAGGCTGTATTTGTCACTGGATGTAATGTCTGAGTAACGCTAGTGGCAATGTCAAAGTTGCACAACTTTGACATTGGTTCTCGCCAAGCGTTTCACATCAGGTCAAACGCAAGAGAAAGTGATAGGACTGAGAGTGAGAGAAAAAATGTAGAGAAGAGAGAGTTGGGGTGGGAAGAAGACATGTTTATGGTGATGCTTTCTTTCTTTTTTTTTCTTTCCTTTTTGCATTGTATTGAGAAGGGACCTTGACAATGGCATGCATGAAATTAATTATTCAGGCCAGGGGTTTTCACGCTTTTTGACACAATGGACCCGCAAATCTGCCAAATAAGCAAAAGGTCTAAGGTTGTAGAGTTCAAATATTGTTTTAATGAAGTTGCGAACCTTACACATAAATGCATAGTAAACATCAAAGTTAAGAACGAAGAAGCAGAAGAAATTGAAAGGGAGTGTGGATAAACTGAGTTAGAAAAGACATACTCGCAGCAAAGTACTTTTCGTTCTTTGCTTATGAGTAAAAAGATGTTTGAAAAACATTCGCAGCGAAATAGCTACTGTCAGTGAACATCCCGAAGCTGCTCATGCTTCTGAGAGCGGCGTTTAGATGAATATGTAAATATGTGCTGCACGCTTTCCTCTCAATAACAAAATAAACACAACAGAAATGACAGCGGTGAGAAAACAGCAGTAAAGAAAGCATCTGATCTTAGCGATGTAAATATGTTTCCACGAGCTCTGCAATTCGGCACTGTCCAGTAAAGTCACATTTATTTATACCACTTTATACAATACATACAATATATACTGCTTTAAAACCAAACAATATCACAACTGTTATCTATAGGCCTGTTGTAACTGAGACAATTATTCATGAAATTCATTACAAACAGAAAAAACGGATAGTACAGAGAAATTTCATGTTGGAGCAGGGTTTTGAGTGTCTTCGTGTAAGTGGTACAGGAGTAGAGCGTTGATTTGCGCTGTGAGTGATTGAGCGGAGCGCACTGGCAATATTGAGTGGAGCGACACACTGCTCCACTTTTGCCCCTGGGGGTCCCTGTACTCCAGTGTGAAAACCCCTGCTCTAGGCAATATGAAGCCTAGCCGTATATGTAAGGAGATCTAATCCAGTCTTGTCTGAAACCATAAAAGTAGAGCCAGCAGGTCTACCTAAAACCTCATAAAATACACAGAGGATTAACAAATGCAACATCCATCAAAGATAAGCTCGGGACGGTGACGTTTTCTGCAACATTTACCCCAACCTTCTAGCCTTTCGATGCAGTCCTCTATTTACTCACCATCTAAAAGATAGTGGAAACATCTCCTCAAAATCCTCTTTGACATGAGTATTTACATATCTCCTCTCTTAGACAAAAACACAGGCATCCAATTCGTCAGGACATGAAAGGAATAGCAGACACTGACATTGGAACCTCTGACAACCATCATTATCCATAATCCCAAACCTAAGGACCAGACATTGATCAAGTAGCTAGACTCATGGTTTGTGAGGTGAAAAGGCCTATGAGGGCAAGTTTTGGAGAAGTACAGGGCCTGTGATTTTATTTGAGAATCTAACTCAACATTACAGCTGTAGATTCCACGGTCCCATACCTTTGCCTGGTCTCACAACTCATGCTCATAATTGTTGAAGCTAATGCTCTTTGAAGCCTCCCCAACACAAGCACAGGAGAGCAACAAGCACAAAACGAACCATATAGACTCCTGTAGAGTTTGGAGCCGTAGGATCACATTGGTCGGCCCTCTGTGCACCACAGCGTGTGTTTTTAACGTTGAGGCCATTAAAATCCCATCATCCACAATAATAACATGTCTGTTTTCATAGACATGGGTGACCCATCTATCTTCTAAATTTACCGTGGACGCTGAATTTAGGAACGTTTAGACGAGTTGCAACCGGTTCCTTCTCAAGTTCCTGAGGAAAAAGTCTAATCCAAAACCAGGATGAGAGTACAAGAGAAAGATTTCTAATGGCTCTGAGATAAAGTTTGGAAACTAAAGGTTGGAATAAGGTTTTTAACTTTTTTTTAAAGTGGGTTGTTTCATCAATAATGGCTGGATTACCAATTAGTTGCTTTATAACCGGTTCCTTTGCAAGGGTTAATGAATGCCCAGTGGAGGAGGAATGTAAAAACCTTCCCCAGCTGCAGACCTAGAGGTCATAGGTCAAGCAACATGTGACTGGATCCTCGGTGGGTGTTCTGATAGGTAGAGGGTATCGCGATAAAGCTGCACTGTTCATGCACTGAGATGCAATGTGCCATTGCAAGAGGAACAGTATACAGAATATGACAAGATATTGCCTTTGGGATCTTGCCAACATTAATTATATAGTCAAAAGCTGCTGATGTGGAATACAGAACTTAATATTGAAAGCTAAAGCTTTAAATCAAAACAAACAGCTAGCCACTAACGCCAGGCATGGTGAAAGCATAACCATTTAGTGTAACACCCGAGTAAAGATAAGGTCAGGATATCTTTTTTTGTTTTTTTTTACATTTTAAAGCATCATTACCTTCCCTCAAATTACCTCTGGCACAGCCTGAAACCTGAGGCATGGTTTCAGCTGAGAAGAAAGTCATCTACGGGATCTTAAAGCTGAGCTATTTCTCCTTTGAAAGAAACTTGGGTGCCTGTAAAAACAGTTGATATTATTAACAGAGAGGATAAAACTTATGACTATGATGTGTGGTGTTACATGACAGTGAATAAACCTTACACCACCAGCAATACCCGAGCTAGTTTTTATAAATTAGCATGCAGCTAAGCAATCCTTTTGAGGTCTTATTATTTCCACCCAACGAAGCCCATGAGCTCTTCTCAAAGTCCCTCAGCAAACAGAGTCTCTCTTTCCTCTCAGGCCTCTGGAGGGTTAATAGGTAATCCTTCACTAAATGAGATTCAGAGGGTGTATGGTCTTATTCCCTCTCTCCAGAGAGAGAGAGAGAGAGACCGTAGAGGTCTCCTGTAAAGAGGAGTTGAAGTTTGGGGGAGGGGATATTTCTGCCACCTCCAAAAAAATCTTTGGTGGAGAGAAAACCTAGCCAATTCAGCACCGCCTCTGTTTATTCCAGAGGTTTGGAGGATTTAACCTGTCCTGATCAAAAACAGAAACGTCTGCTTTTTCCAAACCCCTCACCCTCTTCTTTTCTCTTCGCCTGTTGAATTTCAGAGAGAGCTGGGACTATTTTAAAGGGTCCCATGCTGTTTTATGGGTACTGTTTTGCTGGTTACTGGGGTCAGTGAAGGCATGATTTTATCCTCAAGTGAGTTCAACACCTCTGCGAATTTCAAAAATCTAAATCATCTCTCATCAGGGGTTCGGCAGCTTTCTGTGCCCCTCTGTTTGTGAATGAGATCATTTAAAACATAGGTTCTCAACTGGTGGGTCACGAAGCAAAAACAGATCAGCAATAACGCAAATGCAAATGATAAAATAAAATATGTTGTGTCAAACGTTGTGCTCCAAACAAACTCTACAGTATTTTGGTGCAATACACATTACAAGAGGCTATTTATACCAGTGTTGTTTATGCATTTACAAAATTGTTCATTTTCTTATTCTGCCTATCACATTATTAATAATATTCTTGATAATATTCTAAGTAGATACATTCATTCTAAATAAACATGTTTCTTGATTTCTGTGTTTGATATATTTTGTACTTTGAGTCTACCAATTTAATACAATTCTCAATATATTTTATTTATGTTCCACTCCTTTACAGACAAAATACACACACACACACACTCTATTTTTTTATTAAAAATAATAATTACTTGACCTAAGATAATACATTAATATATAATATGTTTTTGTATATGTACTGCTTTTCAGTTTGGTCCTTTCATGATTTATGATTATTAATGCATGGGTAAAAAAAAAAATACTCCAAGACTTTTAAACAAATTTTATTACATAAAAAAAAGTACGGTGGCCGAGACAGCTCAACGCGCTGCAACTTCAGCAAACACATGCAAATAGAAAAAAACGCGTGCAAATAGAAAAAAACAAATGCAAATAGAAAAACACGCGTGCAAATAGAAAAAAACACCTGCAAATAAAAAAAAACATCTTCATCAGTTTCACAACACACGTGTGCTCCAAATTCAGAAACGCGCTGCAAAAGTTTACAACACAACCAAATACAGAAACGCGCTGCAAATAACACAGACCACAACGGAAATGTTTCCAGGGGAACCAAATAAGTGACGAACCCGGCTGGGACACGCTTACTGCTCGTGAGCTTCCCTATGCCCTACTCCAGCCCATACTCCCTTCGAAGGGCAGACGGCAGAGCCCTTAAAGTGGGCCTTTGGAGTGAGCAGGGCTCTAATGTGCTGTTAGGCAGCCGTGTAGAGCGCACTTGATGAAGGAGCAACGAAAGACAACGTAATTCCTCATTATTTTCACCTGGGATGTTCCCATGACAACGCAGCACGGTGTCCATCAGCTGGTCTTACGACAGATATATAATGCTGTTAACATAACGGATGCAAATACATTTTTATTTTTATTTTACAAAAAAGCTTTTAAAATATGTGTTATATATCTGTGTGTCTCAACTTTAAAATTTTGGACCCTACATTACGCAACTTTTCTTTATGAAAATGTAAAAACATGAAACAATTTGTACAGTGTAACTGATGTATAGATAAATATCTTTCCTTCATGTTTTTCTTCTTTATCTTTTTTATTTATTTATTTTAGTTTCCAGCTCATTGTTATTTTCTCATTTGTATTCTGATGGCATTGAACATATTGTTAATACATTTTGTACATTGTATACAAGTTGTATGTCATAAAAAAATGTAATCTCTGTATATTTTGCACAAATAAATAAATAAATGAAGTATAATTTTAAACTGTAAGCACCAGCACGCATAGATTTATGGATATCTATGCCAGCACGTCCCAGCCGGGTTCGTCACTTATTTGGTTCCCCGTTGTTTGTGTCCCCGAAATGTCCCCGAAACATTTCCGTTGTGGTCTGTGTTATTTGCACGTTGTGAGCGTGCAATAAAGTTGTATTGAGCATGCAATAAAGCGTGCAATAAAGTTGTGAGCTTTTGCAGCGCGTTTCTGTATTTGTGTTGTGAGCTTTTGCAGCGCGTTTCTGTATTTGGGTGGTGTTGTGAGTATTTGGAGCACACGTGTGTTGTGAAACTGATGAAGATGTTTTCTTAATTTGCGGGTGTTTTTTTTTAGCCTGACTACGTCAGACTTCCTACTTCCGCTAATTTCATTTCGCTCCTGTAGTCACGAAGCAAAGTGAAGTAGCAGAGTCTGGTATTACCAGGCTAGTTGTTTTTATTTGCACGCGTTTTTTTCTAATTGCATGCGTTTTATTTTATTTGCATGTGTTTTTTTTCTATTTGCACGCGTTTTTTTCTATTTGCATGTGTTTTCTTCAGTTGCAGCACGTTGAGCTCTCTCGGCCACCGTAAAAAAAAGCCATTACAGCAAAACGACTGCACAAACATTGATTAGAAATATATATATATATATATATATATATATATATATATATATATATATATATATATATATATATATATATATATATATATATATATAAAGCATTAGATAAACAGAATTTACCATTTCAATTTTTTTATATAAACTCATGTTTTTCCATTGTAGAGTTAAAACAAAGCACCATAAACCAAAAATGACTAATGGAAACACTACAGTTTACCTTTCTCTCTGCTTACCTCGACTGATTAGGAATGCTGTTCTTTTATACAGCGTAAATAATGCTGTAATGAAACAGTTATTGTAATCTGATAACACTGGCTTTCATTGTAAATCCCTTTGGCATGGCGAGCATTTACTGGTGAAGCAGCACACAAAGCCCATAATCTCCAGCTCATTATACCTGATTCTCCCCACACACACTAATGCGATGACAGTTAGGACTCTAATTATACAGGTATGAAAAGGAGAGAGATTGAGTTTGTGTATATGTGTGTACGTGCTAACGTGCATGTGTGTGTCTGTGAAAACAACATCAGCTTAGTTTGTTATGACCGTACACTAACATGCAGACTGAGGAAAGGTCAACTCATTTAGCTAAAAAAGCAGTTCCTCAGGGACATTTTCAACTGCACAAGACACTTTGAGCAACTTATAATGGCAGCATAAACCTTCAGTTCACAAAGAAAAGAGAAAATGTTGTTTCCAAATAGAGAATTTAAAAAAAAAAATATATATATATATATATTTTTTTTTTCAGCCTAAATATCCTTTGCTCATCCAGTCACAGCTCTGTAACTAGACACCTAGGTAATTTGCATCATAAACTTTGTTTTATAGGAAATGGGTGGACGGGAAATACTGTCCCTTACTCAAAATGACTGACAGTTGATTAGGCGGCCACATACATAATGGTGTAACTTAAGCAACGGGGTACAATTAGATAGAGCAATTAGAGATCATTTTGATAAGGTAGACGTTTAAATTGCCACGGAGTTGTTTGGCACTTGGCACTTCGGACAAAGAATATTAGTAAGCAATGATAGATAGCAACTGGAATATTGTGCGTGCTCTCCTCCCGACTGCTTTAACCATTTAACAGGCCTCTCAATCATTTGAGTCATAATATCCTATTGAAAATTATTCTTACTCATCTTAACCTAGGAATGTCTATCACTCGTCTGCTGTATGTTAAGCACATTTCATAATACAGTATAATCACCAGCATCTTCTAAAGACATAATATGTGTGATCATTTTCATGGATTATTTAAAGGCAAACACATTTCATGATGTACTAAATTTTTCAGAGCACTTAATGAACAAATTAGATAAAAAAAAAAAAAAACTTTTATGAGTGGAGATGTCCATTTATCGTATCAGATTTACACTGGAATAAACATATTATACAAACATATTCATTTATTACCATTAAAAAATATAATTTTGATTAAAAAAAGCCATTTTTTTCAGTGTAAATGATAGAGGTCAATGTAGAATAAATATAAAAATCCATTAACCTCATAACTGTTTGGTGAATACTACTGCTACATATACTGTATGTTTTGTTGATGTTTCCCAAAGCCAACTGGTCGCAGGTTCTGTACCAGTTCAATGGAACTTGCGACCATAAATGGCTATATAACGATGCTTTTGGGAAATGCACCCCAGACTAGTGATGGTAACACGTGGAGTGTCATCATCCTCTTTGAAGGGTACTCATTTTATGTGCTTGCTTTTGGTCTGTCAGACCTGTGCTACTGCATTCAGGCGCTAGCGTGACATTTGTGAAAACACAATGCTTCTCACCATCTTCACCTAAGCAGTTGAAATGAGCTTCCTCTCCATCCTTTAAGGGCTCAACTTTTATCCGTGAAAACAAACTAGACAATTTCTAGAGAAATCACACATTAGTGTTTATGACAGTGGTGCAGCTTTCCCACAAGTCTCCCCCAGTGCGTCTACAAGCAGAATCATGACAACTACATTTAAGATTTACAGTATATGGGAAATAAAGGTTCAAGTATTTCAGGAATTATGTTCTCTACAGTATGTTCATTACAGTTTTTCTTTGTTTGCACTATTGAGTGGGTGAAACAGCACCAGGACAAATAAACTCCACTAGCAGCAGTAGTGATTCACTAGTGAATCCACCCTTAGTATTTATATAATGCCATTCATCAACAAATCTTAATAGCAAATCTAAAAGAATGATAACTTAAAAGGCTGATTCACCAGGACATCTGATGTCCTTGAACGAATAGAAGAAAAAACATATCACAGAGAGATAATAAACCAATATGAGTGTGTGTGCGCATGTCTTTAAAAGACACATGTGGATCTGAGGAGTGAAGGGTGCTAAAAGCCTGCAGGCTACACAATCAATATCACATTTTCCATTGCCACCTTCTGCGCTATTGTAAATGACTAGTGTCAGAAGTAATAACAGGTTGAATCGGGAACCTTAGGTTTGCAATTTCATTCATGAGGCTGGAGGCCACACCCACCTCTCATCTCCTGAACATTGACGCTTAATAAAACTACAGCCTAGCACAGGCTTCTCTCTTATAAAGGTGTCCTATAAAAACATAAATGGGGGGGGGGAGTGGGTACAAGTGATCCTGCATTATCTTTTTGTGTGTGTGAGATTTGGCCATATGCCCACTAAGCATGTTATTAGTGTGGTCTGTGAGATTGAATGCACTGTCTGGCTGATGTTGTCATGAAGCACTCGGGGCAATCGTGAGAGTGATGACATGCAGTCATTGGGGTGCATTAAGGCCGACAGCGTGTTGTACTCGAACACAAGCTCTATGACACCAGAGAGAACATATAAAACACAATGCAGTGCGTTCATATCACATACAGAAATAGATGGAGGAATGAGGTATATACACTAAAAAAACTATGATTTGATTTGAAACAATGTTCACTCAGAAATTGACAGTAAATTTAACAAATAATTACAAAGCAACGGCAAGTTGTTTATAATGGAGTCCCCCAGGGTCGTGTACTTGGCCCTCTTTTGTTTGTATTATCTATAAACGATATGCAAGCTGTGTGTGAGTGTAATTTTTTTTTCTGATGAATCTAGTTTCAGATAAGAAGACAAGGAGGATACAGGAGAAATTAGGTGAGGAGCTCAGTAAGGTGAGAGATTGGCTGTCTGAACTGAAAACAAACTTCTATTACATCTAGGTAAAACAGAATCTACTCATTGGTTCTAAATTAAAATTGTGTAAAGTTGATGATTTGGCAGTCAAAGTCGGTGACTGTGTAATATTAAATTGAACTTCAGTTATTTATATTGCTTGTGTTTTTGACAATAATAGCAAACCACAATGATCCAATCAATTCCCCATGGACAAAATCAAGTCCCTTCCTATTTTTCCTTGTTCAAGAAGCCATTTCACTCGAATATATATAGAGAAGAAAACATCCCTTTCATACCGACTTTAACTCCTTATCAGGAAATACCTAAATCTTATGATTCAGAGCTTACACACAAACTATAACCTCAGCCACGGTCTGTATGTGGCTTTTCCAAGGGGGTAAAAGCCACATACATCAATCTGGCACTAAATTCAGTTCGCTGTTTAATGTAAGGGAAAATAACACTGTGAAAAAGGCAGAATGGCACAGCAAAATGATTACAGTTGTCTGCAGCAATAATTGTCTCATAATGATCAGAGAGAAGACGTCAGCTCTTCTGAGGGACCAGAGAGAGAGAGAGAGAGAGAGAGAGAGAGGGAGAGAATCAGTAATCGAGGGAGGAGCGGAAACAATTATAGTGTCTCACATCAGGTAATGTTCCGCAATAGGAGACCGCTTCTAAGGTTCCAGAAATGGACTATTTTAGGAAGCAACATCTTAGATGTTCAGTCACAAGGCCATAAATATACAGAACGAGTATATTTGAAAGCTGAAAGCTCTTCAGCTGTTAATTTTGTTTATTTTTTTATTAACAATAATGAAGTCAAAACAAAAAGTTGCACCTTGATGCTAATGAAATTATTAAAACACACTGCTATATACATACAGTGTGTGTGCAAGTGTGTTTAGGAAAGCCTCTTATTCTCACCAAGGCTGCATTTATTTGATCAAAAACAGTAACATTCTGTAATTGCACAAATATTAGTATAATTTAAAATAAATGTTGTCATTTTCTATATACTTAAAACAAATGACAACATTTATTTTAAATTATACTAATATTTGTGCAATTACAGAATGTTACTGTTTTTTACCGGGAAGCAGACACACTCTGTCAGTTCAAAGCTAGACTAAAACACATCTCTTTGACCTAGCATACACATAATACATTATAGACTTCTATAATTCAATGTTAGGCTGCATAGATTAGGTCAGCCGGAACTGGGAACACTTCCCTTAAATCTTGATGTACTCGCTACATCATAAGAAGAATGGCATCTACGCTGAAATTAGTGTCTTTGTTTATCCCAAGGTTTTCCTGCAGCCTGCCGGATCTAGGCCGTATCCAGATCTGACGAAGGAGATCCGCCTGGACCCGATGACAATGCAGTGCTGAAGTGTCAACTATCCTCTCCCTATGGAGGATCCCTTTCCCACTCTACAGATAAAGCGTTGTGAATGTCGGTTCGCGTACCCCGAAGTGATAAAATAAAACAAAATTCTGTATCAAAATTTATAGGCAAGAAAAGTAGTTTGTTTAGGCATGGGTTGTATGAATTACAAACCTGCGCACATATTTTAAAAGCACATAACTATAGAATCAATTCTGAATGAGCATGTGAACGCCGTCAGCGTTAATCACAGGTTCGTGTTTAAAGTCTGATCATTTCAATGGAGGTGAATCAATCAAAGTTAACTTTAGCTGGAAGTAACATTATTCAAGAACCGCTATAACGCCAAAACAATCCATTGTTAAAAGCGCTATATAAATGAAGATGACTTGACTTGACAAAAAAGGTGAAAAACTTAATACTGCTTCTTAGCGTAGCTGAAAATAAAATACTTGAACGATCTAACTATGACACAGTGGGATTACAGGCTATATGGACACAGAATGAAATACTGCTGTCCGTCATAAATACAGCCACTGTGATGCAAGAGATGAAGAAAACCAGACAGATCGATGAAGACCAAATAACCCTTTGGGCTGAATCCATGTTTGTGCACTGCAACCCTTTAGATGATGACATTATAGAATAAAAGTGCTCAAGGTTTTTCTGCTCTATTGCTAGAATGTAAAACAAGGACACGTACAAGAAGTTGTCAGTATGCCCTGACCCTCACAGACAAGGGAAAGCCGCTTTAATGTAAGTCTCTTTTAAGTTTTAAGTCTCTGCGGCAATCTTATCACAACCAGCCAGCTACATTATATGTAGGTAATCAAAGAGATTATTGGCTCCTCAACCTGAAAGTTGCGACATCTACTTTTACAGCCACCGGTTGGTATGATTCCCTCCTGCTCTTTATGCTGAAGACAAGGGAATTGCCTCCCAGATTTCACTTGCTATCCATTCATTGTGTGAGTAATTACCCAACCAATAGCCATTCGTTTAAGCCAACAGCAATAGAGATTCAAAACCAGAAACAAATTCTAAACAAAATGTGAAGATGAATCTCTCCCTGCTGTCTCAAGTCCTGAGGCCTTGACTATGGGTCTGTGCCTCCCCAGTCTGTCTTTTGTTGAGCCTTTGAACAGCTTTGGAGTATCGACAGGGGAGTGTGTGGGAAGCAGCAGAAGCTTGGCTTATCTGGCCTGAAGGGTATGTGTGACTGCAAGAGAGAGAGACTGGAGTGGGGCGGTTGTGTGGGGATTGGAGTCTGAATAAGGTGCCAAAAAGCCCAGGACACCTACTGAGGCAGCACCACAAAGACCAGACTTGAGAATCTTTGACTTCTGGGAGATTCCCTTACAATTCCTGAAACAGTTGAGAATCTCTTAAAGTGTATTAAAAACTCTTTATATCACAGATCTGCTACATGATTAAACTGAGAGGGAGCAATGTGATCAAAGACCATCTGACAGATACCCTCTGGTGTGGTAAGATAAGAAATACACAAAACTAAGCCTTCTAAACTCAAAGGCAAGCTAATGGTATGCTTGCAAATTCTATGTGCAATTCCAACCACAACAACAACAACAAAAACTGTTATTAGAACTGCTAACGGAAACCTGGCCATCCACAAGATGAAAGCTCCTGACAAGCTCATTGCAAAAATTGAAAAGAACATATGGCGAAAAATGCATATTTTTCAATTGTAAAATATATTTTGTTCCAAATTCCAATTCCAAAATAAAACACGTTCAATCTTTTGTTCATTATATGTGTTTTTGATCAAATAAATGCTGCCTTGGTGAGCATGAGATCAAAAGTAATAGAAATATTGTAAAATATTATATCAAAAAAATTAAAATAATAATCATGTGATGGCAAAGCTGAATTTTCCAGCATCATTACTCCAGTCTTCAGTGTCACATGATCCTTCAGAAATCATTCATATATGCTCATTTGTTGATCAGTTATTATTATCAATTATTACTGGTGCTCAATTATTAATAATGTTTATTTATATCAATGTTGGAAGCTGTTTTTGCTGCTTAAGTTTTTTTTTGTGTGTGTGGAAATTGTGATATTGATAAGTATTGTGCCCCAAATCAGCATATTATAATGATTTCTGAATGATCATGTGACAGTAAAAACTGGAGTAATGACTGCTGAGAATTCTTAAAATAATATTTCACTGTTTTTACAGTATTTTTGATCAAATAACAGCAGCCTAACTAAACATTTTCCTCTGAGACTCTACAGAGATTTGCATTTGCTGTCAACAAAGTTAGGGACTTCAAATAAGCTAAATGTATGAATGTGGCAGGTGACTCTCATAAGGCTTCACATCAATGACCTGAAAAGACACCAGAGCCTCAAATGACCTGCTCGTGACAGCCAAAGCGATCACCAGACTCAAATGCCAAGACCACCTTGAGCACCTTCTGGACTGACTACAAGAGATATACAGTGCCACACACATTGATCCTTGAATTTCTGGCTCCAAACAAGGTCAACAAGACATTAATGCCCTTCACTAGGAACGCAGTAGTCCTCTGGAGGACAACATCAGAGGCCAGCTCAAAGACGTCTTCCAAGGAGTAGCATCTTTAATATGGATAACAGATACAGTACAGTTGCAAGACTGGAGCTATCCTCAACCACATGATATGGATGATGTAAAGCTGTATACTAGGATTGAGAGGCATATTGAATATCTGATCCGCAGGTACTTGCTTAAAGTCAGATCTTTAAAAGAGTTGAACTGGAGGAACAAGATCAAAGCCATCAACACATATTCCCTGCAAGTCATCAGACACCCAACTGTTACTGTACGCTGGCCAAGAGAAGATATGGAAGCTGCACCAAAACAAAAGAACTCATCACGTTGAGAGAAAAAAAAGACAAAAACCAGTATCCAGAGGCTGTATATGAAAAGAATGGAGCAAGAAAAGTGCACCATCCTAATTAAAAAGTCCCACCATCCTAATTAAGAACCTTTTGTTATCTATGATCCTATTGATGCAATACATAAATACATTTGTTTTGCTGTATGTGTAGTGATTACATATGTACATGTATAATATGCTAATTATATTTCATTTAATTATTTTTTTATGTGAATTCAATTCAATTCCATTCACATGTATTTGTATAGCGCTTTTCGCAATACACATCGTTTTAAAGCAGCTTTACAGAAAATGCACATTCCAATTTTGAGTGATCTATTATCAGGGGTAACCGTCTAAGTATTTCAGAAATGTACATATACAAATCTAGCTAAAATGTATTAAACAGTTCAATCATTTATGCAAAAAAAAAAATGCATTTAAACAATTTAGGGCAGAAACAATGAACTCATTGAAGTAATGGATACTTGTTTGTTAACAAATGACAGAAAACTGTAGCATTGGTGCATGTTGATTCTCATTGCTGTGACTTTTGTTGTTGAATAATTATTTAATTTTTCCCGAATAGAAACATATGTGATGCTAAATGTAAATGATGTGTTTATTTTGAAAGATATTCTTTTGCAAAGATATGCATCCTATATCCTGGTATACTTCAAGTATATACTAAGTGTGCTGACATCTTTCTTATTGATTCAATGCATACATTTGGTTGTACAAGTTTGAATAGTTCTCAATTCTTCAGAAGAGAAGCATCGTGTGGGGATTACAAGAGACCGGACCTGTTTACAACTTGTTTGTTTGAAGGGACACGCTAACTGAGTAAAGTGTATGCTGAAGGAGACTTCTAAAAGATGTCTTCCTGAGGTGATAAAACAGGCCCTGACCCTCACTATATGAAAGCCCCTCTGATTTGTGGAGCAGAATACGACAGGGGGAAAGGCTGGGTGGTCTAACACTGGCCTGTGCCTTGCTTCAGAACCAGGAAATTTACATGGCTTTAGTGGTCAGTCTCCCGTGCCTGTCATAAATCAAGAGCTGCGCTGCAGGATGGAAAGGCTAAAAGGTGTCCACTGCAGGTTGGAGCCAGAGGAAATGGTTTGCTGTGAAAACAGGGCAGAGTTGTTCCTACTGGTTAGGATTTGTTTAGAGGAGCTGCTTAGATTGGCGAGGAAACAATGCTGTCTTTTAGTCATGGTTATCCATTTGGGAAAATGTGTTAGTAAACGGCACGCTATATAAAAAATGGCATATACAGCACCTGTGCTTGCCTCTACTGAAAAAGAGAACATAATAATGAGGAATATTTAGCTGACATTTTCCATATAGTACATTTTTCATTTCTGTTTATATTCACAAACTCATCCTCCCCACAGGAAATTTAATATGCGCCACCAACCATGTTGGAAAAAACAGCTTAAACCAGCCTAGTGTGCTAGTGTTAGATGGTCTAGCTATTTTTCCCAACCTGTTAAATTGGTGTTCATCTTGTCTCGGCCTCGCAGACCTGAAAACTGGTTTTCAGGTGGTATAGCTGGTGTTGCAGTCCAGTTAAGTTGATTTTCAGCTTGTCTAATTGGTCTTCTATTGCTTAGCTGGCCTTCACCTGGTCTAGCTGTTCCCACAGCCTGGCCTATAACGTTAGAACGCTATACAGCTGGATTAGCTGGATTACATTTTATCTGATTTTAATTCAAGCAATACAAAAATAATGTTTTATGGTTTTAGTTTTATTTAACTAATAACCCTGCAGAGATTAGCTCCAACCCTGATCAAAAGCATTGGTTGTCATTTTCTAGTAATCCTGAAGACATTGATTAGCTTGTCCTGGTGAGGACATTGATTAACTTTTTTTAAGCTAAACTCTGCAGGACAGTGGCACTCCAGGGCAGGATTTTAGGGACTTTGTATAGTTTCACAGCCTGATCATCTGAAAAGAGCCCCAAACCCTCAAAATACTAGCAAACCAGATTAGCCTGACCAGGCTGATCATCTAACAACTAAGAGCTAAAGCTGGTTTAAGTTGTTTTTCAGCAGGGACGCTCACACTCGTTTCACTGTCTCTTTTTCCCCCTCTCTCTCTCCCCTTTTGCTCCTTGGCCAGTGCCCTGCCATGAAAATTACTTCAACGGTAATTGAGATCCAGTCGGATTATTCCCATTTGATTGTCTGATGACCACCTGAATGGGATTCTTCATGTAATGTGAGCTCTGTTTGATAGGCCACTGCAGAGACACTGTCAGCCACTACATGCTCATGCAATTATCATTCTAGACCTCGTCCTTTTTCATGCAAAGCCTCTCAGTCATCCGATTGCCTTCCAGTTACACTGTAGATGAGCCCTTGTGTTCGACGCCTTCTCATGTAAAGATTTCATGTTACTATCTAAATTGCTTTATATCGATATTGAAATGTGGTAATGCGAACAATGTTTTCAGAAACAATATTATAAACTGACATTGTTCATGGTCATCAGATTTACACAATACCGTTCAAATGTCTTGGGGCCCAGAGTTTTTTTTTAGTTTTTTTAAGAAATTAATACTTTTATTCATTTAGTCATTTTTTAAATTTAGTCATTTACATTTAGTCATTTAGCAGACGCTTTTTATCCAAAGCGACTTACAATTGAGGACTAATTGTAAGCAATGATGGGCTGGTATCATCCATCATTCAGCAATGATGCATTAAAACAAATCAAAAGAGACAGTAAAGACATTAATAATTTTCCAAAAGATTTATTTTCCAAATAAATGCTGTTCTTTTTAACTTTCTATTCATCATATCATCATCATATTTCCACAAAAAAATATTAAGCACCACAACAGTTTTCAACACTGAAGAAATATTTTTTTGCACCAAATCAGAATATTAGAATGATTTCTGAAAGATCATGTGACACTGAAGACTGAGTATATGATGCTAATAATTTCAGCTTTGCCATTACAGAAAAAATGATAATATACAGGCCTAATTAATATATTGTTAAAATTAGAATTACATATATTTAACTAAAATATATAATATATTTTATATATTTACCATGTACGACATATTACAAATATACCATATTTTAAATTGTACTGTTTTTGCTGTATTTTTGATCAAATAAATGCTTTGGTGACACTTCTTTCAAAAACATTAAAAGTTCTTAACCACACACTTACATATCAATATCAAAACAATTTAAACAATATATCTTGTTAAAGGGATAGTTCACCCCAAAATTTTTACTCACCCTCATGTTGTTCCAAACCTGTTTGATTTTTTTTCTGCTGAACACAAAAGAAGATATTTTGAAGAATGTTTGTAACCAAACAGCTGACGGTAGCCATCGGCTTCCATATTAGGAAAAAAAGTCAATAGCAATGAAAGATGCAGAGTATGAACTCTGATTATTCAATATTATATCGGGCTTATCTCCTGTACTCACCCAAGAGGTATTTTATGAACACTGTGCAATATTTATTGTTTTATCACTAACCATCCACCGCTAGAGCCTGTAATGTGGTTTACTATGTAACTAATTCCGCATTAGTGTTAGTCAAGTAATCCATTCTTATTATACCACCACAAACAATAAAGAAACCAAGAGCAGGAAGAGGTCACGATCAATGTTTGGTGTGTAAACGCCAGCATCAATCGACGTCCCACTAAGAGACAACATCCACCCTTTATGAGCGCATGTGCCTTCCAAAACATGCTTACAAAGACAATACCATTAGTCCATAAAGATGGAACATATGGGTTTGTAATGTGTTAAGACCCTAAATCTCAGATTTGCCTTTGCTAGTATGCTTAGTTATGCAATTACTCTTTTATTGGGGAAAAATATTATCACTTACATCTTTTATCATATGATTATTGACTTTAGTTCCATTAAAAAGCCTTAGCCTTTTGCATGGCTACTATTACTCAGCTAGATGCAAATTTAGCATGAAATAGACACATCTATGGCCAGACTGGTTGGGCAAAGCAACCAGTCCCAAATTGGAAGTGCCTTTTTTCATCCATCATTACGTAAAGTAATCCAGATGAGTTTCCGACATTAACGCTGATTATTTTTCGGTCTGAAACCACAACTCAAGGCGACCTGTCACTCCACCATCACTTCTGATGAATGAGACCCATAGAGCTATAGACTAACATGACTGTCATAATTGCTTAGGAAATCTGTATCTATATTAAGCTACTGCAAATTGAAGCATTATTCTGTGTGAAAACCACAGAGAAGGTGTAATCCAGCTGCTTTCAAACTAAATAAGACTCGTAACCACAATTCTTCCATTACCAGCCCACTTCAGGCATTAGCTCAGTAAAGAGCGAAAAAGAACCCTCTGGGGTTAAAGCTGGCAAACTGGACGTTTAAGAGCAAGGAACCATGTGCCCACAGTCTGGTATTGCCTTTCAGTGTCATTAACTTCTGCAGGGCACAGCAGGTTTCTGTCGCCACTGACCAGATTGCTTTAAATGCCGAGCAATTACATGGTTGAGGCCAGAGCTTAAAGAATGAGGGAAGTATAGTTTCTGTACTAGCGCCATTGTAATAGGATTATTGGGGAGAGAAAGAAAGAAATGATTTTACTTCACCGCAGACCACAGACTGCACCTAACGACCTCTACACCTAATTAACACATTATAGCCTTTCTAATTAAGATATGTTGAGAACTATATTTTACAACTCTCCAATGTAAGAACTTCCCATTACACACTACCTTCATTGTTTTTCCTCAAGCCCCCGTCTCTTTTTCTCTATTGGGTTATCCCTGTAATGCAGTAGACATCATGTAATTCATATACTGGTAAAAAAATGTTCCAGTTATGTTTGCATGTATGTATGTTTGTTTATTTGTTTGTTTATTTATTTATTTTCCCTTCATAATCAAACATTGTCAAACAAGACATATAAAACTTGTTTTATTCAGTGATCATTTATTTATTCAAGTCTTTCCTGTCTTTTTCCTTTGGAAAAAAATAGAATTTGAGAGAATGGATTCTGTGCTGTTTTATGGGATTATTTGCTTTTTCATACTTTAAAACATTCTATACTGTTGATTAAATTACAGAAATCTATATGATTATGCCATCATAAAATTTCCACAAAACAAAACAACATAAAAAATGTCAAAATGACCCTCAAGTTGACACCCTCATTTAAACTAAATGTCAATAAGCAATAAGCAATACATTTAAGCTTTCCATTCTGTTGGGCTCCAATCCCTTTAGGCTTTCTGATCATATTTTAATCAAGTTAAAATGAATAAAGTTACAGAATTCAGAAGGCACTGCATAACAGTAATGACCTCCTCCCTCTAACCCTTTCCTTACCCATATCTTAAGCATGCTGAGCACTGAAGACGATCAAGCAAACACTTCACTTTGGTAATGTCTGTTAGCAGCATAATGCATGTTTGAAAATCAATGAGCGGCTCCTTTTGATCATAGTTGCGGCCCCCGCCTCGCATCACGCCATAAATAGCTGCTGCGCTAAGCAGACGGCTAGCGGGGCGAGCGAGGTGAAGCCCGTAAACAAACAATGACATGGCACGTTGTATAGACTGGCACGCTTCAGGAAAAAAAACCCTGAATGCGTTAAAACTGCTGCCAGCAGTCATGCAGTTGCATTTTTATGACCTAGCTGTGTATGAGATTGACGTCAAATGTGTAATTTTACAAAAACACGTCCACTTCGACATTCCAGTTGCGACGGCCCATCTAGCAAGATTTCGCTGTCTACCGCCTCACTATCTATCCAGCAGAGTTATCGTCAGTTCTGCTTCGAAATAGACAAGGCCTACAGGGTTACAGTGCGTGTTGGAAGTGCAACCGAAGAAGGGAAAAACATGTCCCCCTAATGTCTTTAAGGTCTCTTTAACAAGCAGTCACCACAAATGACAGACAGCTGCACTCTGCATTTCTGCGTGTGTGTTGTTTGTTCCCTCTGCGGCAACCTGTCTGCTGTCAGCGAGGCCAGACGTTGTGTTATTTTCGTATGGTCTATGAGGCTTGTGCTGCTCTTGGAACTCCGGGGAACCAATAAAATCACCTCGCCTGTCCGATTCAGAGATGTTCTAGAGCCTTCAACTGCACACTGAACTCCCGGGGTTCCCACCCACCCATAATTCGCCTGTTTGTTTTGTCAGAGATCTAGAGACTGAAGCTGGAAGTGAAATGTATATTTAATGACTATTACATATATCCATAATGGATATAGATCTGGCTGTACTGCATATGAATTGTTTATTGTGCAGCGATTAATTATTAAAAGTGACGAGTTCTCAAATTGGCTTTAAAATGTTATGCTTTGTTGGGACTGAAGGGGACCGAGAGACTGGGCCATTTGCTGTCGATGTGTTTAATTATTGGTCCCTTTTAGAAAACAACATGCTAAGTGAGAACTGCTGCAAAACTAGCATTACAAAGTGATTAGCATTAGAAGTGGTGCAAATTCCAAACCATTAACACTCAGTAAGTAGTCCTGGCCATTAAATATACTGAATTTTCAAATTAATCAGAATCTTCATTTGAATGCTATTGGTTCTTAAAAATCCCCAGTGTTTCCAGTCACATGGGAAAAGAGTATTCAGTCTGAACTGAACAAATAAACAACTCCTTTAAACCAGATATTTTTGGTGAATCAGAAATATCTCAACCAGTGTCTGATTCATTAAAGCAAGAATCAAAATCGTACAGCATAACAAATTTGAATTGGTCTAAATGAACTGGATATTTATAAACATTTATCAAATAAATGTTTACAGTGCATTATACAAAGCGGATTCAGACTAATTCAGTTTGTGAGTCTTAATGGAGCTGTGCTGTATCTTTTTTTAACTTGCTGAAAAGGATCAGCACATAAGAATCATTTGTTCGTGAATTAGACTAAACTTGGTTGTGCTTGTAAGTTTTTGAAAAAAACAATATATGCAATGCAACCCTATTAAGACTCACAAACTGAATTAGTCTGAATGAACTGAATAAACATGTCTAAACATTTACCGAATCAGCTTTCAGTGAAAATGTCTTTCATATAAGAGGCCACATTGTAACCGAAATATGCCCAAATGAATCAGAATAGAATCGAACACAATCCAATCAATCTGAGAGCTAGTGAATCAGAATTAAATCACAAATATGTATTGATATACATTACCAAGGCCTGCCACTGACCATGCTAATGTTGCTCTGAGACAATGGACGCATTTACACTGCAGGTCTTGATGCCCAATTCTGATTTGTTGACTATATATATTTTTTTTTTTGTTGACGACTGGCTTACATCTTCTTTTAAAAGTGAGCCATACCCTAGATCTTCATTTACACTATACACTTGACGAAACAACCCAAGGAAGACTTCTGACCTGGAAAAACTTGAAAAGGAAGTAAAAACGGCATGATTTGCAATGGACGAAATGCTTTCTGCACCATCTTTAAAAGTCAGCAAAGTCTCTTAAAGTAGAGAAACAAGAGGAGAGTCTGGGTGAATGTAACAATGATCACCGCTGTAATGTGTCCACCTGAGTTGAGGTCATCCGCCACCGTCAATTTTTAAATGACGTACACCTCGCATTGACAGGAGAATATCTGATCTGTTCGCTTACATGGCAGACGCAAATGCACGTATCCGATTCATATCAGATTTATTTCCACATATGAATGAGGCCGGAAACCGATCAGAGAATTTTGGAATCAATGTGCTTTTTTCCACAATGTGTCATGTCCGATCTGGATATCAGAATTGGGTCACCATCTAATGTAAATGCGGCCAATGGGTGCGTCTCAATCAGCTCCCTATAGTCCAGAAGTCACTGAGGGCACTGATCAGGGACTCGGCTATTTTAACGGCTATTTTTGTCTCAATCACAAAATCCTTTCAGTGCACTGAAACGCTCGCACCCTAAAAAGTCCCACAATGCACCATGAAAACCTTAACGTAAGCTCTGAAGCACAAAACGCCAAGTGAGCCAATTCACTACACATAATGACAAGCGATAGATTATTTATTTATTTTTTTCTAAATGCAAACCATTATTCAGTTCATCGCTAGACAGGTAATGAACCTAATAACATTTATAATTTATTTATGGCTAAAATGTTGCACGTATATGTAACAAGCAAAGTAGGCCTATAATGTACTTTAAATAACATTGAAAGATTTTGTCAGAAAGATATCAGCTCTGCTGTTGTTCATGAATAGTGATGTACAATGAGAACGTTGTCATGTCACCGGAAATAGTCATCAGTGTCCCAAATTCGTAGTGAGCCAGGGACCTTGCTGTCCTTACCAGTGCCCAAATTCGTGTACACGACATAGATTCACGCCATTTTTCTAAAAATATCAACACCGATTGCAGTCATTCCACGTTATGAATGTTTTTAGAATGTGATATAAATCCCTATTTCAAATGCGCATCAGTTTGAATTGCCATGCCGAACAGCATTCTTCTCTCATACACTATTTGAGTGCTCTTGTTTGATACTGTTTTCATTAGACGCCCATTAGTCAAGGCTCTGTCTATTCAAGTTAGGCTTCATACGCACTTCATAGCAAGGTGGACACAATTGCAAGGAATGTCGCAGATATTCGATGCAACTCTTTGAAGACCATGAACTGAGTTTCAGTTCACATTTTCACACCACTGAACACATATGCTAGTCCCAATTAAAGGGCAAAAAAGCTTATGGAAAAACTAGAGCACTATGAATTTCCGAGGTCTGTCAGTAGGGTGTGTAATTTCTAACTCGTTTCATCACTTGTTTTTCCCATTCTGGCATGTAACCGCCAATCTCTTTGCCATTTTATGACTCTTTTACACAGCTTACAGATGCAAAAACTCCAGCTGTTGAGCCTTGGGCGTGAATAAATACTTCTTTCCCATTTTCTCTATTTTTAAACTATACTCAATATTAACACCTGAAAGAATGTCAGTTGGGGAAGTAAAATTCACCATCCTAGAAAGCAACAGCAAAGCATTCATCAAAACCTCTCCTAGTGACCTAAGCTTCCTGTGAGGAGCCTGAGGGGGGTTTGATGTGCTAATTATTTACTGAAGCAGTTGGGACTTTCAAATTAGACCCCATGCTGATGCAAACCATGAAGAGTAGCCCTAATGGGGTAACCTGGGTAACATGTGAATTGGAAGAGAAAGCAGGGGACATTGGGGATTACAATGGTCATTGGGCAGTGTGCATTGGAAAGAGTCTCTATAGTGAGTAAGAATGGGAGGGGCCAGTCAAGGTCTTAGAACAGTATTAAATTACAGATGCATATGAATGGACAAGCAGTTGCTGCTGGCTTGGTCAAAATTGTATACCCTTAAGCTATTGTTCTTTACTTCTTGTGTTGGGCCTAAGAGGGAGGCTGTGGGTGGAGAGTTTTTAACCGTTATCACTTGCATGAGAGAATAGGGAACTTGTTCATATTCATTCCTGAGAGGCACGTTCTGTATCACTTATAAGGAACAATTTTGTTAAAGATTTCTGCTTTTAAAAAGAAAGAAAGAAAGAAAGAAAGAAAGAAAGAAAGAAAGAAAGAAAGAAAGAAAGAAAGAAAGAAAGAAAGAAAGAAAGAAAGAAAGAAAGAAAGAAAGAAAGATAGATAGATAGATAGATAGATAGATAGATAGATAGATAGATAGATAGATAGATAGATAGATAGATAGATAGATAGATAGATAGATAGATAGATAGATAGAATGAAAGCCTGTAAAAGTGAATAAAACAATGCAAGTGCTTTGAATTATAAAAACACAAATGCACAGGCTGAATGAGAGGTTTGTGCCGGACGGGCTTCTCTTGTGTCTCTGCAGAGAGAGGAGAGGAAAAAAAGAAGTGAAGAGAGGAAAAAATAGGGAAAATTACATACCTAAATCCATGTATCTGGGCAGCCATCCAAACAGACTTTTCCAAGTAGATAGAAAAAAACATACAAGGGAGCAGCGAGCAGTAAAACTCTAATATTGCTCTCAGTATGATCACAGAAGGTAGATTACATTTGGATTCAGGATACATTCAAAGTTTTTCTCTCGTACTATAGCAACAGACTGAGTAAAGTGTGACTTAAAGCCTTTTCTAGCTGTAAAAAGTTAGGTAAACAGCCAAATTTATGTTAACACATAATTCTGAGTAAGATTAAAACATGGCATTAGCCTTATATGTCCCAATGCACTGGAATAACATTGGACTAATGATGAAATGGTCATGATTACATTGTGTTTAAAACAGTGTTATTGTGTAATTCGGTTTAAAATAGCCGTAGCCCAAAAGTGCTCAAATTGAAGTGCTATTTTGAACCGAGGGGGTGTTCTGTCGATGGAAGAAGCAACTGAGCCACCATAGGCATGCTGTATTATCTCTGAGCCTGGCGGTGCAAATCCAGCTTAGCTCATGTTTACATTTTAAAAACGTTCCTCGATGTGGGGAGATGCCAAGCCAAAGCATGGCTCCGAGGGTCTCTAGGGACATGCCACAAATCTCAGCAGAGCAGCAGGGGTCAGGGCTCTTTCTATAGGCCTGTCGAAGGGCCAGCACATGCAAACCCATTAACACAGAGAATTTACTCAATGCTAAAGGACAAAAAGATAAAGATGTTGTAAATAAATAAACACATACATTTAAGTGTTTACTTAATTTATATGATATAATTAATTATAGATTTAAAGTAGTGGCCAAAAGTGATGTCCGGTCTGGGAAAATTGACATCTTCACCCATTATTCAAATATTTTATTTTATTTTATTTTTTTATTGTAAACATTGTGTAGTTGTGGAGTCAATTGTCTTATTTGTGATAATGCAATGAAACATGACAATTTGTGTCAGGCTTTCATTCAAAGAAATTATAAACGCATGCAAAAACAAGAGAGAACTAATGAAATATTAATAACTGATTATGTTTTAGTCAATGCTTTTTCCTGTGAGCTTTTTGTTATTATATGCTTTTTTTTTTTTTGCATAGTAAAATAAACCCTCTAGCTGCAGTTTATCCCTTTTTGCCAAATAATTTTGTCAGAACAAAACAGTTAGTGTTTTGTTCTTAGCTCATTTTTAATATTTATATATATATATATATATATATATATATATATATATATATATATATATATATATATATATATATATGCACCACAAGTGCAAAAAACAACAGAGAAACAACAACATATGAATATCTGATTATGTTGTAGTCATTGTATGTTGTGGTCAATATACTGTATACAGGATGCTGTATTAATTTGTAGTCAATATATATTAATTTATTAGTTATATATTAATGCATTTTGAAGTCAATATATATATATATATATATATATATATATATATATATATATATATATATATATATATATATATATATATATATATATATATATATATATATATATATATATATATATATATATATATATATATATATATATATATATTATGCCAGTTATAGATATTAACAATTATTCCATATATTCCATTACTAATTATATTATATGTTAATTATATTAGCATAACTATATACACTATATTATGTATTATTATGATTATTATTAAATTACCCTTATATATAACCATTTTCCCCTTTGAAATAAAACATTTAAATATATAATTTGTTGAAAGTGAAATTTGCTGACAAAAAAAGAAGAAGAAAAGGACATAGTGGTGTACTAAACAAAGGAAGTAAATCTTTTGAGGTTCAGTAGCCTCGTGATTGACATGCAATGCAAGGAATGGACAGCAAGTGACAGGAACATAACAGGTCGTCCTTTCTTTTGCACAAGAAGAATGTCACTGCAATTGCTGAAATGCATTTCCTATTACCAGTTCAATACCTAATCTTTTTTCTTGTACTTTGAGTTCTGGGGAGGAGTGATCTATCTGATAGCAATAAACACTGGTGAGCATTTCTCTTGCCAAGCATAGAAGCACATCTGACAAAGCAGAGGATATTAAGAATGCAGTGCTACACGGTGAATCCACACACTGGTGAGAGAAAAACAGCTTTGTTGTCATGGTCCAATTTATTATTTTTGTCTGAGGTAGCTGAAGCAGAATGAAATAGTGGCAGTCGAGCTTGTGCCAGCCTGCATAGTCTTCTTTATCTTGGAAGAAGACTTGCTAAGATTTTGAGCAACAAATCCAATATACAAATGTTTAAAACCATAAAACTTCTTTTCCAGGAGCCTTTATGTAGATGTCACATGTGGCATTTGGCCATGACGTCCAGATTTTATGAATGATTTAAGCGCTCAAGGCATTGGAAATTACTTTCTTTTGTCACCAGTTTCCAACTACTGGACTTGATAGATGCTATCCTACTGAATGTCTCCCAAGCATTTCAAATTTCCATTTATTTAAAGAGGAAATGGAGGGAAATTTTAACGGGTCACTAATTTCATTTCACTGCGTTCCGGTGGCATTAGGCCGGACCAGATATTTTTAGAGGAGCACAAAATCAATGTGCACATTCTGTGGGGAATCGCTCCATGAATCCATTAGTAACTTTGACCAAGAGGTCAGGTAAAGTAATAGCTAGATAAATGTTTTATTACTGATGCCCTGACTGACTTAATGGCCAAACTAAATACATATAGTACATCCATGCATGTCAAACACTTACGATTACATCGGGATGATGTAATGCATTTATCTTTGCTCTCCGTGGCTCTTCGTTAACTGTATAAAAAAGCTGCTTCTTGCTCATATAGACTATTGCACTCTTGCATACAAACACCAGCCATCAGAAATCTAGAAAGGAAGAGTCTTGTCGGCTACCACAAATGAATTGGTTGCAATTAAGGCATTTAAGGTAGGTAATTAGCATATTACTGTTTTAGTGCATTCCCTGCAACATTTAGTAAATGCATCTTTAATAGAAGCATCTTTAAGAGATCCATTTGCATGCTTCAGAAACTGTTCTAAAAGCAGTTGTGAGCACTTTAATGCTTTAGTAATCATCTTCTTAAGTGCATATTGATTTGAAATGTCTAATGACAGATTATATTTAAGAGTGTTTGTGTATTCTTGCTTATAGCCCATTTTTCTAAGCTGCATGACTGGTCACTAGAAAAAAAAGGGCAGTGGAAGTTGGGGGGCTTTATGGGAGGAGTTGGGCTCTTCAGTGATTAGTGGCAGCTGTGGAGCATTCACGTTGGGTCTCTCCTCTTTACTCCAACAGGCCACACAATCCCACCAATCACAGGACACCGCTTTCAAACAGCGCAAAATTTGATTTCTTAAAGGGGCCGTTGCTTCGAAGGGGAATTGTTGTGATTTAAACTGATAGGTTTTACTGGTTCCTGCCAGGACAGATGTATAATATTTCAAAGCAAAAATCAGGTTATGCAAAAGCTTTTGAGCATTTTTTTTATGGGTAGCCCACTCGTTACAAACAATGACATCATTCTTTCATTTAACAAATTGAGAGGAGATTTTATGGTGGTAAGTATTTGTTTATTAAAAGATGAGTCGAAGAGAGGTTCACATTTGGAATGTGAGGCTATAGGCTGCCTTGTACTTCACCATGTTCCCTGGCAAAGAGTCCATCATATTCCAAACCTTGTATCAAAACAGACTTTATGTAAGACCCACATAAAAATAAACAAAATATGTTTAAGTGCAAGAAACAAAAATACAGGTTTATGGTTGTTGTAGTTGTTGTTTTTAATAGAAAAACACGGCAGTCTTAAGTGGAAAATAAAATGTTTCATCATATGAAACGAGGATATGGAATGTACCTTTTTTTTTTGCTTTCTTGGTTTTTCTTCAGCCAGACCACCGACATTCATTATTTGCCCATTATGGCAATTTTTTTAAAATGAGTCATTTTCAAATTGGTTGCAGGACATGAATTGTCCAATTTCGTGGGTCAGTTTAAAGAGAAATGGTGTTTTTTTTTTTTTTTTTTTCTCCACAGAAAAGCACACCATGTGACCATATTCAGTTACGATCAGTTCCAGCTGATTTCTTTATTCATCAATGACTTCAGCATCATGACAAATAATGATGTTGACAGAGCAAAAGTCTGCCTGTCCATCATTTTGCTACAAAAATGCAAAAAAGAAAAAAAATGTAGATGGTCTGCATTTACAAGTAAATATATTGCACAAAAAATGAAGGGGAAACAGTATGTGCCATTAGAAAAGAAAAAAAAAATCCAGTCTCACACCTGCGATTGGGACCCATCCACATATCACGAGTATGATATACATAAACTCCTAACTTTACTATTTTACAGTACATATACAATCTTGAAACTAATACCAGCACTGAGGTATGCATCTCCCCCCTCCCCAATGCCATATGTCCTACAAATACTCAACAAATTTGATCTACAGCTGTACAAAACCTAGTTTAAAATCACAAGGCATTTTGATGCAAGTTTTAATTTAAACTTAATCCTTAAACCAGGACTCCCTTGCATGCTTAAAACAAATGATAAAGGGAAGAAGTGCCTGAAACTCACTGAGTGCCCAGTAAGAACATTCCCTTTTTAACTGTACAAAAATATGCCTGAAAATAGTTTGCTTTCTTTTAAAAAGATGAGGTCTGTTATGTATCAAAATGCTTCCTCTAACACCTGCAACTCTAAGGAGGTTTAGGCTGCTTAAGTTTCAAACCAGTAGGTAAACAGAATCAGTAAAAAAAAAAAAAAAAAAAAAAGAGAGAGAAAAAAAAAAAAAAAAGGTAAAAGTTCCGGCATTTAGAAATGACTAACGTTTGAAAGAAACGTCCTGAACAATATTAGTTCACAGATTTGCTTTGAGTCAGTCCACAGTCTTTACATTTTCAGCTCCCTGCAGTTAGAAAGAGGGTATAAGATGCATAGAAGTTCTCAGATTTTCCCTTTGTGGTCCGCTTTAGTTGAACAGTAATTGTAGACCTACAGAAAAATCCATAAAACCCTGTCATGCTGCCAGAAAAAAAAACGTCTGCAGACTTTTTTCTTTTTTTGCTACAGTACCAGCTTCATGAGCATCTAACTCCTCAAACCTCTCCCCGCCTATGGCAAGCCATTTTAACATTCATTCCTTTAAAGTAACCAGTATCTTATTTTTTTTGTTGCTAGTACTTATTTAATTACTAGTAATCCAATTCTGACTAGTATCTATTTCACAACTATTCATTAAATAATTGTATTTATTACTAATACTTTTTAATTTCCTACTATTTTTTATTAAGTACAGTTCTTTTTATTGTGTGAATTTTCCAGTTTTCCTAGTATTCAAAAACATTGAAAATACACTAGTTCCTATTTGTTAGAAACTTGTGTTTATTTCAACTGTTAGCATTTTGAATTGAACTAAAAGAAGCTATTCTGAATACGTATGCCACGTAAACTAGTGTAACAAGTGAGGTAAGAAATGTTAGTACTGGAATAGTGAAAAGCAGCACATGAATAAGTACTAGAAACTAAAAAAGAAATAAACACTAGTCATATTTGGATTACTCACTGGTAATTAAATAATTGATACTAACAACAGAAGCATAGATACTAAATAGTTTAAAGAAGTAAATGTGTAAGAGGCTTGCCATACTCGCCTCCTTCCCAAAGCCCCTATAGGTGGACCACCAGAGGAAGGCAGGGGAAAGAAATACGTACAGAACAGAGCATTATACCTCTCCCGTGTGTTATTACTTGGGACTTGTCTTATTTAGTATGTAAAAACCAAGTCAGAAAAGTTCGCTTCAAGCCAGTCCCCGGCTATCATTTCGCTGAGCTCAGGCGTGCAATAGTCTGGAAATTCAAAGTGGGAGCCCAGGCTTCCCTCGCTAAAAGACTCCAACTCCTTATCCACCAGAGAGAGGGAGAGGTTCCCTGGGTTCGGGTTGCCCAGCTCCGAGCTTTGCGCGGAGGAGGCGAAGTTCAAACTGAAGTCAAAAAGCAAGTCGTCCGCGTCTTCGCTAGAGCTGGAAGACGTGGAAACTGACCTAGAGGATGCTGGTGAGACAGATGCAGGATACATTGTGCTCTGCTTGGTTATGTTTTTGAAGTTGTAGAAGAGTCTGTTGTTCCGGACCTCCTCGTACATGCTGGCGCCCTCGGACTCAGTAGACGAGCTCAAAGTTGGGCTGGCGGGAACTTTTGCTACATTGTACACGGGGATCGGATCATCTTCCTCTTCCTTCACTCTGACCCGAGAGTCCTCCTCGGAGTCGATCTCGTCGTCTTCATCCGTGAATTCGCTTTTAATGACAGTCTTTGAAACTTTCATGCTCTTAAACGCATACTCATCTCCGTAGCAGTGAGATGATTTGCTTCCCGTCTTGTTCGTTTTCAGTTTGGGACATTTCTTGGAGGTCTTGGACATTTTGTTGCAGGACTTCTCTGGAGATGGGGCTGAGAGTTTGGAGGAACTGTCCAGCTTTGGTTTCTTCTTGGGTCTGTATTTGTAGTCAGGATAATCAGCCATGTGTTTCAACCGGAGTCTTTCGGCTTCCCTGATGAAAGGTATCTTTTCGCTGTCCTTCAGCATTTTCCAGCGCTTGCCCAAGCGTTTGGAGATCTCGGCGTTGTGCATGTCTGGAGATTGCTCCATGATCTTTCTCCGCTCGATTTTAGACCACACCATAAACGCGTTCATCGGTCGCTTTATGTGTCCGGTCGCTGTCTTGCACCAGTCTGGGTTTATCGAGACCATGAATTCACTTTCGTCGGAGTCTGTGGCTTCTCTGGACATGCTGTCCGTTTCGCTGTTGTCCGTTTTCTGCACCATGGTGCCGTTGCCGTGTGTCCAAAATATCACCCGCGTGCGTCTGCTCTCTGCGCCTTAGAGGTTCACCCACTCTTTCCAGAGTTACAAGCCGCCTTCTTAACTACTTCTTGGCTTTTTCATGTACATGACATCATGTGTAGCGCTCCAATCACATCCTCTCCACTCCGCCCTACAGACTCCATGCAGAGCGCTTTAACCCTTTGCGCGCTCCCGTCTGGACCCACGCTGTGCGAGACGCGCATATCACTAGATAAACTGAACGGGGAATGTGAGAGTCAACACATAAACAAGCGAAACCAAACAAACCGCTCGCACTTAATCTGTTTCAGGATCCTTTATGATGTGAGACTATAGGAGCGAGTTTTGTGTTATGGAAACATTTGTGTATGCTATGGAAGCTGTTTTCTCTCATCATTCAGACTCTCTCTTAATAAAATACTGAAGGTGGCGCTTGGACACTGTTCCTGTGTTCCTATATGGGTGAATCTTCAATTAGGGGGAAATGTTCAGTCTTCTGGGATGGTTTTATAGGAAGAAAAGCTTTTTAATAAAACAATCATTCTAGGATAGATTATAAACACAATTTTATCTATTTAATTAGCTGAAAAAATAAGCGTGTTGAAATGTTAGATTATCAGGGCTTGTTCCCAAACAGTACTATAACTTCCCATCAATCATGTTAAAATCAGGAAAATGTATAAAAAACTATTTATTTCAGTGAGTATTGGTATACAGCTGTTGTTGCAATCACAGTTTTATGAAGAAACTAAGAAGCAAGAAAGTTCAGGGCTAAACTAAAAAATAAAAATAAAAATCATTACCAGTCCACATCATATCAATAATCCAAACTAGCATACATTACACCACTTGAAGGATGGTTGTTCAAGGCCACAATCAGATTTGCATTCAAGGACATGGAATACATATTTTAGCATAGAAATATTGTTTTTAAGATTACAAGTTAACAAAGCCTGTCATTAAACAATAATCCTTATATCTATCTTCATAGAGACAGACAGTTTTATTGAATAAAAACGAGATAACATCTACTTTTTTTCTTTTATTTGTGTCATAATTTAGCATTTTACTCTAATTTGCCATTTAATTGGGATATAGAACTGGTGGTTCTATAATATGGTATTTCTTTTTCAAAATGTCTGCATTTAATGATATTTATTCTCCATTGTAAAAAGTCTGTGTATAAAATACAAATAAAAACAGAGCACATTTAACAGAGCACTTGTGCTTGTGTCTTATTTCTGCCAGGGAATACATTCATTTTCAGTTTTCTCAGCAAAAGAGGAAAAAGTAAATGGCAGTTCTTGATGTGCTTCATTCAAAGCCAACAGATCATTTTTCCTGCCCACTGTGGTTAGCAGTCAGTAATGTTACTTGAAACTATGCATCTGCCAAGACTTCCTGTTTTCTGTCCCCTAGAGGGCAATCACTAGCCCTTCAGAGACCTTACATCACCCTCACCTCTGATGATGGAAGAAACTGCTCTGCAGCACTGGACATGTGACAATAGTTTTGCCTAAAAAGCTAAGGCTTGGGGTAAGACGAGCACAAATGACAAAAAGCAATCCGCTGAATACATCTCTCTCGCAGTGACCACAAAACTGCCCCCCCCCCCCCCCCTAACTCACTCATAGTTCTTCAATCCTCCATTAGAAAAAAATCTCAAGGTCATACATTTGTAAATAAAAACACATGCTGACATACAGGAAACCTATACACTCTGAAGCCAAGGCATTCTCCTCTGCTATTGGACGAGAAGAAATGTTGAATGAACAAGTATCTATGGACGCGGTCTGCTCTCTTGCTGTGGTTCGTTTTGTGTTACATCATCGTTCTTGTGATAGGCTCACAAACAGAGGTGAATCAGATTCTCTAATGATGTGCCGCTCATTAGCATGGTTCGTTAAGGGCTGTGAATGAGGTGAGAGTGTCAGCCACTGCAGAGGTGTGAGTCATCCTGAAAAAGGGAGGGTCTCCGTGCAGGGAAATCTGAGACATCCTCTCTCCCCTGACTGCTGCACAGCACACACACACACACATTTTCTGGTGGACATTTTCTCACCCTAAACCTAACTCTCACAGTAACCTTTTTGCATTTTTACATTGTCATTAAAACATTATTTCCCATGTTTATTAGACTGTTTTGTATAAGGGGACCACTGATGTGTGATTTCACTAGGTTTTACTATCCTTGTGGGACATTTTTGTCCCCACAATTAAAGCAGATAAAACCGATAAAACCTGATCAAACCAGACATAAATGCGCACACAGTACAAGTACCAGAAGGAATAGGTATAAGTCGACCAGAAAAGCATAGGTGGTCGCTGGTGTTGCTGTCCACATGTGCATCCTATTATTTGCTTTTGAAACTCACACTGTTCTTCCAAAAGAAATACATGAGTTGAAATATTGTGCTGAACAGGAACATTATTATTATGACTGGCTGTATGACAACCTGCTTTGCTTCAGCAGAGCCTCTTTAAAATATTCATTGCGTATTTGCAATAAAGTAAAGAGGGTAACACATTATTTTGATGGACCATTTTAGACATTCTTTAATTATATAAGCAACTGTCCAACTAAATGTCAAATGCCACTCATTTGAGTATTAATAGGCAGTCTGCTTAATATCTGCTGACTATAAGTAACCTTGCAACTACATGTCAACTTTTAATACTAACCTGAACCCTAACACCAAACCCTAACCTAACAGCCTACTAATACTGAGCCCGTTCTCATCCTTTGGCGTCATATAGGTGACGCCATATGACAAAACGTCGAAATACTACGCACATGGCACCCTTTAGCGTGAATATAACACGCGAACCCAAGGCGTCATAAAGTTAACTGGCATCCTTTAGCGTGAATATGAGACGCAGACCCTACCCCACACCTAAACCTACCCATCACTTCGCGTGTTATATTCACGCTAAAGGGTGCCATGTGCGTAGTATTTCGACGTTTTGTCAGGCGTCACCTATATGACGCCAAAGGATGAGAATGCGTTGTAATACTCTAGTTTTCATGTAGTTATAACGTTAGTCTAAAGTGGACCACCGAAATAAAGTGTTATCATAAAGGGTGTGTGTGTGTGTATTCTGTTTAGTTGTATTTGTTCTTAACTATATGTATCCCTCATCAAATATTCCCTCAGTTATCTAAACTCTTTGAAACAGCTGTTTCTATGCAGGAGCAGTGAAGCTTGGATCAATACGGAGTCAGGGTAAGGGTTATCTGATGCTGCAGATGCATGGATCCATCTCCTCTGCATAGCCTAGACAGGCGGGCCTCTTCTGACTGTTCTGACTGCTATCTGGTGGATTAACAATGGCTAGGAAAAGGGGTCGTTATAGGGGCCTACTGAGAGGCAAATAAAGTTCTCACTTACATAACACATTCTTGCTTTCATGGAGTGGTTCTCCTCTTGAAACGGTATTTTTATGCAAATAGCGTGATCACCTGATAATGATCATATGTAGTGTGGATGGTACAGATATTTGCATTCCATCAGGGGCTGCTATGACAAAGGAAACGCATCTGGATAGTGTTGTTAATGTTGTCTCAGGAGTTTTAGATTGAAGCACACCCTGTACTTTGATAAGATGAACCTGTGCGGAATAAACAACCATTGATTTAAATAGGCAAATTGTATACAAAACATATAATCGTTCTAACAGTCACCATCTGCCGGATGAAAATACACTTTTAATGTAGCAACGCATTCATGTGAGACAAGAAACTAGGACAGTAATGAGTTTCACAGGGGATGCAATTTACTCTGCAAATCAGTATAATCTTAGCCGAAAACCAGACTTAAAAATAAAAAAAAAAGTTCTTAAAGCATAATTAGAACACTATTAAAGACAAAATATTTTAATGAACACATCTCAGTTGAGATATGCATTATACACTGTGCTATGTAATACATTTAACTGCTTTCTTTCTGGTCAATTTTGTTAGGCCTTATGAAGAATGAATAGTAGAACTGTGCATCTATCCTTATTGGTAGTTAGTGAGACTACTAAATGAACTAAACCTGTGCCAGTATACATCACACAGTTATAATGTCAAAATGTATTGTCCTCTACAAGGATACAATCAATTGGTTCAGGTCATTTTGTAAACAAACTCATCTAAAAATAAAAATAAAAAAGTAATAAAATAAAAATCTCAGAGTCACAAGTCCAGAGTCTACTCATTTAAAACTAAATAGTTCAATTCAACTGTTCATTACTACAGTTAGGCCTATATAAACTAAGCCCTTTTTTAGAATGCTCATTTGTTTAAAAACTTTCCTTGTGCCAGAAAATCTATAACCGATGAAATTATATCATGTGTATATTAAAAAAAATGCCCCTGGAAATAGCTTCAATATAATCTATAACCCTATTATCTTGTAGCATATTTTCAAAACATTAACTAGCCAACTTTGAAACTAGCTTGCTGAACTACACACAATTTAAAGTTGTTGTTTTTTTTTTTCAACACTGACATCTACAACATTATTGGTTCAAACTGTAATTGTAATTGTGGCTTTAGGGTGTCAAACTTCTTTCACTCCCTCAAGATTCTGATGTTTATCAGACATTTGACACCTAAGTACTTGTCATTAATGTAAACAGCTGACGACTGACACTTCTCTGTCTATCACATGCCACACTAATACAATCAACAGCCCCCAAGTCTACCCCTAAAAAAAAAGTGCACCACTGTTTACTAAAACACCCTAGAAGACTGGTCACAACCCCTGAATTTCTCAAATTAAGCTACAAATAAGTGAAAAGAGTATCACCTAGCTCCGATAGGTGTGTGAATTTCAGTAGCACCCACAACCTGAGATCCAACCAATTCACAGAGAAAACAAGTCCAAGCTTCTGTTTCAGCTCACCGCCTCGCTTTACACCAGGGCGCTGGAAACGTGGGAATGCTTCGCTTGGCCGTAATGATGTCATCACCTTGCTTTCAAAGGCCCCTGGCGTCTTGACATGGCAACAGTTTACCTGTTGTCATTTCTACGTCCACGCTCCCAGCCTGCCTGAGTGTGCCACTGCATTCAGGGAAACATTTTCACTGTACAACTACCTCCTGAGTGTTTGTATGCACTCTGTCTTGGGCTAATAAACATGGTCTGAGAGAGCCCTCGGGGCCGACGAGGCCGGGTAATGAGAGTATGTTTAGTCTGGGGAAGCTGGGACAAATTCTGATGGATTGCATGGCCACGGCTTAACCTCCTCTAATACATACTAAAGTACAGAGAGAGTGAGTTCTGCACACTTTCACTTTTTCAAAAGCTACTTGGGAAATGGATGAAATCAGGTTCTACGCTCATGATTTTTGAAGTAAGACATATATTCGACGGAAGGCTGAAATGAAAATAGCCTATGCTGCCAAAGAGATCTCGCCAAGCAAAAAGCACAATAAATCAAGGCCTTTCTCACTTCATCGTGAAAGTGCATGTTTAGTGAAAAGCACGAACTTGCTCTTTCATGTAAATAGAAAGAAAATGATGAGCTCTGATGGAGTCAGGGTGTATGGTTAGTCACCCTCAGACGTATCCTGCACTCTGAAGTTTCTGTTTATGATCTTTGCACCACAAGCCCAATTGTGACAGTTCAAAGACGCCTTGCAGAATACATAGCCCTTGGGCTCAGCAGTCTTATTGAGAGAACTCACCCTCTATAATTAGCAGCTTTACATAATCCAAAATTAAAGGTTAGATTTACTTAAAATATAATGCTTCTCATGATACAAGTACTAAATTGTCATCAGAACATCTCAAAAACATAGGATCTGGTCTAATAAGTTCACTCGCAAAGCTCCCTGTTGGCAAACTATTCGCCAAATGTCTATATACGTTTTGTTTGTGTGTTTTTTTTTTTTTTTGGACAAAGCTTAAGCTAACCATAACCCAGAGATCCTACACTCTCATTCATTCAAAATGCCTTTAAAAATGTACTTTTCACCACCAAACAATATTGTTTTGACAATAAACAACATTATATTTAATTTGCATAGCTTTGACAGGCTATAACCCACAATGACCACAACGTATATATAAGGAAACTTTTAAATTGAGTGTAATCTTTGTGAAAGTGTTATTGCTGGGTGCTTAGGTTCTGTCTAATTAAAATGTGTGGCTAAACTGCAAGTGCATAAAAAGGACAAGGCATAAGAACCATGTTTAGTTTACAAGGAGACAAAAAACATAAACATAAAACTGCGTTTTACATGTAATCTGTAATTTACTGCAAAATTTGAATTCTTCGAAATAGAAGTTGTAGTGGGCTATAAAAGGGTCTACTTTGCAATTGGTATTTTATGAGTGTTATTTAAATAGATGACTAGTTAGATCACTCTTGTATCACTGAAAGCATTATGTGGAAAAGCGGTGGAAAAAAAATGCCTTATCTGTGATATTTAAATTAAAGAATTAGTCAAAGTGGGGGTGGTGGGACAGAATTGGCTTCCTATTTCTACTTTTTCCACCTGGTCCTCAGGCAGTAAACTCATTATAAAATGTCAATAAACTAAAAAAAAAGAAGAAACACAATTTATTTAAAAAAAAATATATAGCTTCCTGCCCTAGTTCCTTTACTTTCGAATGGAAACACATTAGAAGGTTTGTAAAGCAGACATCTTTAAAAAAAAAAAAGGGATCAGCTTCAGCACTTTTGATCATTCTGAGAAGCAAGGGCGGAAATTGTTTAAAAGTGAGCGTGTTTTCACAGTAAATCTGTTCAATGTGGCCATGACTCTGTTTAATAGAGTAATGACCCAGGAGCTTTTAGTTGGTGCTGGCAGCTGTCTTCCTGGAAAAAAAAGCCAATAAACATCTGCACCAAAGAAATGTTTGAGTTTTCATTTGCTTATTATCCAGGTTTTGCTCAGAACTTTTTTTTTTAAGCATGTGGGAATGTTGTTCTGATTGAGAGACATGTCTCCAGGCCGTAATAAGGTGATAATGTGTTTTTCTTTGGCACTTTCCACGAATAGGGTAAAAAATGAGTGTCCTATTACTTTTTTAAAAAGCACTTTTAGGGCACAAGTCCCATGTGTTCATAGTTTATCTAACTATTAGATATGTTTTTTTTTTTTTTTTGTACAGTATTTATGACCCTTTCTGGAGCATTTTGAGAATAAATAGCTTTCTCAATACGGAAATTCTACCGTTGACTGCATTCGTCAAGTTCAACCATGTTACCAAAGTTATTGTAATAGAATATTTAGCCGATATTTTCAGTAATTTGTGGGTTTTTGAATAACTAATAAGCAACATTTGGTTCCTCTCCCAAACTAGCAAGCCCATAATGTAATTTATAGTAATTTAGGCTAAATGTTAAACACAGTTACCATGTTATTCATATTTTATGGATGTATGGATGTATGGATGTATGGATGTATGTATGTATGTATGTATGGATGGATGGATGGATGGATGGATGGACAGACAGACAGGCAGAGAGAAAGACAAATAAATAAATATTGGATAAAACAATAACATCACAGAAAATATGGTTTTAAGCACCAAAAATTGCAAACCTCATAAAAAATGAATAGAACAGATAAATAAAAAAGCTCACATAATAAAGTTGATGGTAGTCAATACAACCGTTTCTAAAGGTTAAATGCCTCATTTCAATGACCATTTGTTCAAAAAGAAATGAAATGACTTAGTTTCAAACCGTGTTTTGTACCCTACTGATGAAAGGTGCTCTGTACATTTAAAAGTAATTACAGCTTTAAAAATCACTGTGTTGACTCAAAGATCTTTCAACAACTTTCAAAGCAAACTCAATTTGTTTCTCATTATTTGGAGATATCGATTTATGACTTTAAATGTAAGATGTAAACCATCAGAACACAATTTTCAGTTCAATTATATCTGGCTGCCACTCCTACAACATTCTCAGGAGACGAAGACGAGACTTGGCTTTTTTTGTTAGGAGAGCATTACCCTTCTAACGACACCACAACTATGATCATTTAAACTAAAAGCAAACAAAGTCAAAGCCATTAAAAACTCTGACCTAAAAGCAGAGAGACAGAAGGAAAGTCAAACAGTAAAATCACCTCAACACAACTTGCACACCACTGCATTACATAGCCAACAATTTCCTATAATGTCTCACCCTGAAGTTCAATACATCAGAACTTGCAAAGAAAGAAGTCAGAGGACATGACTATGTATTCACCTAACATAATATTTAAATTATTTTCTGAAGGAGAGGTTATTAAAATCTTTTTGTTCGCCGACTATTAGGGGTACACCCGAGGTTATCATTGCGGAAGGTAGCCATAAAGTCAGTCATGAGAATTCACAGGGTCAAGGAAACATTTGACAGACAGCTCCCTTTTCCTATTATTCCACCAGAACAGATAAATGGAGTCCTGTACTTGCAATGAAAAACACAATAATCATTCTGTTTCACTACCAGGTCATCAGCCACCGGCAATATTCATCTCTCAGCCGAGTAATAAAGTGTAGAGGTCACCCAAAGAGGGACAATGACCAATGCGGCGAGATTGATGGTCCAGAAAAGGCCAGCAAAATCCCAGCTAAATCAAAGCGATTTCATGTTAATGAAATCCCATCCCCATACACTGTAAATCATCTATGAACTAATCTATTAGTGATAATGAATTCACATTGGCAGTTTAACCTTACTTTTGCAATTCATTATTTTTGAGATTAACAAGGGATAGAATCTAAGTGAAGTGTCTGTGGGGAATTATGTCTGGGGGCTGCATTGTCAATCAAAGATTGTGTTCTCAATGTCTTCCATTAAACGAGAGGAATTAAATAAGACTTTCTTTGATGCCGACAGTTTTCCTATTTAATGCCGTCTCTACTTTCCCCAAGACGGTTAACTCTTCATTACCCAAATTAAAGGCATCCATCTTGCTCACAGCGGCCATATTGGCTTGACCTCTGCCTGTCACAACTTTCATGCAAGATGGTGAGTGATGAATGACTACCTCCGATCCCGTCAGCCCAAACCCAACTGAGTGTCCAACTCCCTCCAATCCATTTATCTCTAGAGGCCGTGCCACAGGCCTGCTTTTAACAATGAGCGGTAAGAGCCCTAATTGACTTTTATAGAAATGATTTTAATTATATGCCTGGCAGCTTTCTAAGAGTTCATAAAGATTGCCTAAAGCTTTTAACACTGATCTGATGGAATCTCATCAGTTATAGTACAATGAAATGTGCTATTTTGATTTGAGGGAGGATTTCCCCTTCAAAAAGGTTCAGATTTCAACGCATACTTTTTAATAAACCATTGGATCTTTAATGTTGTGGGCATATTTTTCTGCTGGAGGTCCTGGACTTCTTGTTCAGATACATGGCATTGTGGATTCTATCAAATATCAACAGATAAAAAAATCAAAACCTGACGCCTTCTGCTAGAAATTTTATAATGGGCCGTGGTTGGATCTTCCATCAGGACAACAATCCAAAACAAACATCAAAATCAACACAAAAATTAGTTACGGAGCACAAAATGAAGCTTCTGCCATGATCGTCCCAGTTCCCTGACCTGATGAGTGGAGTGAACTGAAGAGAAGAAGCTCGCTCTCCAGACACACCTTACTTTTCCTGAGGAGAAAATTACTCCTTCCTGAGAAAGATGTATCGTGCTCTTTGGAATGTGCGGGAGTAGAAGAGAAGAAGCGCCAACATGGATCTGGGAATCTGCAGGATCTGGAGAGATTCTGTATGGAGGAATGGTCTCTGATCTCTTGTCAGGTGTTCTCCAAACTCATCAGGCATTATAGGATAAGACTCAGAGCTGGTAAATTGGCAAAAGGAGATTGCAAAAAGTATTTAATCAAAGGGTGCCAATAATTGTGGCCAACGTGTTTTGGAGAAAAACATTTATTTCATAATGTGATTTCTCCCCCACTTTCAATTCTTTTACTTCAATGAAAGGTTAGAATTTTGCCAATTTTTTTAATGAAAGATCAAAAGGATAAACAATGCAGATTTATTTTTTACAGCCAGTTTTGATCATATTTACCAGGGGTGCCATTAATTCTGACCATGACTGTATATAAACACACTCACATTGTTTGTTTATTTTTGTACATTACATTTTTTATATTATTTGTATTTATATTTTAAATATTTAAATGTATCAAAATTATAATTAAATATAATTATAGTATATATAAAAAGAAATTTCAAATATTGTGCACGACACACTCATTTCATTTTAGCAATTTCATGATGTCATTAAACTGATTTATACATACTGATCATCAGCCTGTTATAGTTCCAGCATTGGACAGTTTGAAGGCCATATCCCATGACCCCTAACTAAACAGGACACATTTGAATATAACTTTTTTTTCTCAATGTTATATTGTCCACCTTGTCTCAATGCCCCCTGACCTTTCGCTCCCATGTTCCTTCGTAGCCAGAGACAGCTCGCTCTCCAGACACACCTTACTTCCTGAGGAGAAAATTACTTCTTCCTGAGAAAGATGTATCGTGCTCTTTGGAATGTGCGGGAGCAGACAGGTACCAACGGAGAGGGCACATCACCCGAGATGTAATGCTGCTCTGGGTTCTTCCGTTCTCCTGCCAAGCTCACGCTCCTACCTGTCAGGGGGTCATTGGGAGCGCGCTCAGTACACACGATGAATGTATGTATGACCTTAGTGACAGGTGCTGCGGAGAGAGAAAGAGAGGGAGAAACAATGAACCGGGAGAGAGAGAGAAAAGATATAAAACTACGTATAAAAAAGAATCGTCATCTCTGGAATACAGTTAGCCGTGGCAGGAGATTCTCTGAGTCTGAAACAATGAGCTCACCCAGCGCAACAGACTCATCCTGACCGTTTCTGTAACAGCTCACTCAGGATTATGACTTAATCAGAGCAGCTTATAGTGCTTAGGTAATTATTTAATCAAAGCTGGACATGCCAATACAGCAGTACGGCAGATTAATTAGGTATAGAGGTGACTTCACCTCCGTCTCTCTCTCTCTCTGGCGCCGCATCTCAGGCGACTGGATGAGATTGCATCAGAGATGTGCAATACTTCAACTTCAGCAGGGAGCAAAATCAACACAGCTACAAAAAACAATATTAGACGATACTTAATTATAAATTTTAACACGCAGTGAGTGTCAAGCGTCTGCCCACTTGACAATAACAGAATCGATTTTTAAATTATTTAATTTAGTTTTAATTCGTTATTTTCTTGATTAACACCATATGTGCAAATACAAAAATATACCGTTCAAAAGTTTTAGGTCAGTAATATTTTTTTAAATAAACTATTTTATTTAGCAAGGATGCATTAACTTGCTCAGAAATGACATTCAAGACATTTATTATGTTACTAAATATTTCCATTTCAAATAAATGCTGTTCTTTGGAACTTTCGGTTCATCAAAGATTCCTACAAAAAAAAAAAAAAAATGCATTACAGTTTCCACAAAAATATTAAGAAGCACAGTAATAAGACATGTTTCTTGAACACCAAATCAACAGGTTACAATTATTTCTCAGCTTTACGATCAGATGAATACATTACATGTACAAAATATATTAGAACTGTAGAAATCAGTTATTTTAAATGATAATAATAACATTTCACAATATTACTGTTTTACTGTATTTTTGTTCAAATAAATGCAAACTTGGCGAGCATAAGATACTTCTTTAAAATATTATATATACATATATATATACATACATGTATATACATACATGTGTATATATATATATATATATATATATATATATATATATATATATATATATATATATATATATATATATATATATATATATATACACACATAATTCACTGGATATTGCTGTACATCGTGTGGAGGTTCATTTGTTCCAGACATATTAAGATTGGTGCTCAAGCAGTGCATTTTGTTCATCCTCTTTCCCTTTGATTTCCAGTCCTTTCAATAAAAATGTGGCAAATCCCAAAGAGAAACAGTGAAACAGTTCGGCCTGAAAAACTTCCTCTCCTCTGAGGTTTGACAGCAACGGTTGTGTCATGATTTATAGTTACTGTGCATGCCATTGTGTTGAGTGGGGTAAGGCCAGTCGCAGCTTGGCAAGCGCATATGACTCAGTAGGCTCATCCTGACTAACCTGCTATTAGTCACATGCAGCCTGTCTGCAGATGAAAGCTGAGGAAAGACTCGGTCCCGACTGATCCTTATCTAGCTGATTAGGGATTCCTGACAGCTTTGACACTGAAACTCGGCACAAAACGTGATTCAGATAAAAGAATGATGAATGTGGCTGCTGTATCTCAGCTTTGGTTCCGGAGGATTCCGCAGTGGAGACAACCCTCTAAATTTCCATGATTAATGCCAACCGCGTGATCACAACACTTCTGGAGGCAACTGGAAAAGACAAAATATATAAAAGCGACACGAAGGAATCATTTTTGTTTAAAGATAGACTTGTGACCTTCCTGTTCATGGTTCACCACCCAAACAGACACAGAGTAACTTCAAATGTCTTCACCTTGTGCGGTAAAGGCCCATGATCAGTCATTAGTGATATCCCAGAATGCACCAGCACATGGCTGGGCGGTATGAGCATGCTATAGTAGAGATTGTGCCATAACATGTATTACAATGTTGTGTCTAATAACATTCTGTGATAGAAATAACATTTTGAAAATTTTTTTGGAGTGAACTGGCCAACATCTTCGGACTTTTGTCATCTCATATATACACACATTTTTTTATAATAGTATTATTATTATACATTATTTTCAAACATTTAATTTGAACAAATTTGTGTTTAAATATAATGTTACTAATTAGAAGTGAAACATTTTACAAATATTCAATTCACAATTGATATTTAACTAATTTTCACAACATAAACAGCATACAGTTGTAGAAACACCCCCATACTGCTACCGTAAAACAATTACTAAAGCCTTGCATTTATATCGTAAATACACACAATCAAATAATAATTTCAAACTTGTAACTTGAACAAATTTGTGTTTAAACATAATTTGACTAATGACGAATCCTAAAAAGTCTGTTCACAAGTAATAGTTACCCTTCACAATGTAAAAAGTAAAAAAAAACAAAAAACTCTATAACCGCTACAGTGACATAAAATTACTCACACCATGATATATTACATTTTACATTTAGTCATTTAGCAGACGCTTTTATCCAAAGCGACTTACAACTGAGGACTAACCCAAGCGAGTCATCGTGAAGAGACAAAAACAACGCAAGAAGTGCTCAAAATACAAAGTTCAGACATTGCTCGGAGTAGCATAAGCCAGATAAGCAAGGATTTAAAGGAAAAAGAAAGATTTTTTTTTTTTTTTTATGTTAAGAGCTCACGGAAGAGATGAGTTTTCAGTTGTCTTTTGAATGCTGTCAGGGATTCTGCATTCCGGATGAGGGTGGGCACATCATTCCACCAGCATGGTACCGTGAATGAGAATGTTCTGGAGAGTGATTTTGAGGCTCTCTGTGATGGTACCACGAGCCGTCGCTCATTGACTGATCGTCGGCTTCTGGTAGGGATGTAGACTTGTAGTAATGAGTGGAAGTAGGAGGGAGCTGATCCTGTGGTCAATCTGTAAGCAAGTGTCAACACCTTGAACTTGATGCGAGCAGCGAGTGGTAGCCAGTGCAGAGAGATGAACAGAGGAGTGACGTGGGCCCTTTTGGGCTCGTTGAAGACCAGACGAGCTGCAGCATTCTGGATCATTTGTAGAGGTTTAGTTGCACATGATGGAAGTCCAGCCAGAAGAGCATTGCAGTAATCAAGCCTAGAAATGACCAGAGCCTGGACGAGAAGATGTGTTGCATGCTCAGTTAGGAAAGGCCTGATCTTCCTGATTTTGTGCATAGCAAACCTGCATGATCGAGCTGTCTTTGTGATGTGGTCTGTGAAGGTCAGCTGATCATCAAAGATTACTCCAAGATTTCTGACTGACCTTGATGGGGTGATTGAGGAAGAATCGAGCTGGATAGTGAAGTCGTGCTGTAGAGACGGATTGGCAGGGAGGATGAGAAGCTCAGTCTTTGCCAGGTTGAGCTGCAGGTGATGTTCCTTCATCCATGCCGAGATGTCCGCCAGACAGCTTGAGATCCGTACAGCTACTGTGGGATAATCTGGTTGAAATGAGAGGTAGAGCTGGGTGTCATCAGCATAGCAATGGTAAGAGAAACCATGTGCCTGTATGATGGGTCCCAGTGATGTGGTGCAAATGAAGAAGAGAAGCGGTCCAAGAACTGAACCCTGGGGAACCCCTGTGGTCAGCTGACGTGCTTTGGATACCTCACCTCTCCATGTGACCCTGAAGGACCTACCTGTGAGATAGGACTCAAACTAGTGGAGAGGAGTACCTGTGATGCCCAGTGATGAGAGGGTGGACAGAAGGATCTGATGGTTCACAGTGTCGAAGGCAGCAGACAGATCCAGGAGAATGAGAACTGATGATTTGGAAGCAGCTTTTGCAATTCGCAGGGCTTCGGTGACCGACAGCAATGCAGTCTCGGTTGAATGCCCTTTCTTGAAGCCAGATTGGTTGACATCCAGCTGGTTGTTCAGCGACAGGAAAGATAATACTTGGTTGAAAGCAACTCGTTCAAGTGTTTTCGCAATGAATGGTAGGAGAGAGACAGGTCTGTAATTCACTAAAAGTGATGTGTTTAACGTTGTTTTTTTAAGCAGTGGAGTTACCCGAGCCTGCTTAAATGCTGTAGGGAAAATGCCAGTGTGGAGGGATGAGTTGATGATGTGTGTGAGAGTTGGAGGAAGATTGCTTGTAGAAGGTGTGAGGGGATGGGGTCCAGAGGGCAGGTGGTAGGGTGACTAGAGAGGAGAAGTTTAGATACTTCATCCTTGGTTAGTGGAGTGAAAGAGGAGAGAAGGTTGTTGGCTGTGGGAGAGGTTAGTCTGGGTTCCTGTGTGTGTAGAGGTAAGAACTGACTGCTGATAGTTGTAGTTTTGTTAGTGAAGAATTTAGCAAAATCATCAGCAGTTAGCGAGGAGGTGGGTGGTGGTGGAGATGGACAGAGGAGAGAGTTGAATGTCTTGAACAGTGAACGTGTGTTAGAGGCGCTGTTGATCTTGTTGTGAAAATATGAAGATTTTACGGTGTGAAGATCAGCAGAAAAGGCAGAGAGCAGAGATTGATACCTACTGAGGTCAGATGTGTCTTTTGATTTGCGCCATTTCCTCTCCGCTGCTCTGAGTTCACGAAGAACCTCATGGCCAAGGCCTAAAATGAACACTTGCCAAACCCCAAATGAGAGTAAAAATTGCTATGGCGAGTATACGAAACTGTGTCAATTGCCAGTTGGCCGTAACATTTTTATGAATTCGAACAATGCAATGTTGTGAGAACGTAAACAAACGAGAACAACGCTCGAGACAGTTGAAGAGCCAGTGCTGCATCGTAATGAAAGTTTAAGCCTTGTCGATTTAAATATTCAAGTGCAAAGGGAAAGACGCGAAAGTGTCTTACTTGCTCAATTTCTTACTTGCGCACATGTGGACAAGTTTTCTGTGCGCAAATATCTGAAGCGCACTCCCAGAAAGATGTGTCTCCGACAGCAGACGAATACTGAATTGAGCTTTATTTCACGTCTTCTTGTGCTTGAACAGACAAATTCAAACTTAATTTGGTCAAAAAATGCCAGTCTCAGCGAGTATCCTAGTAAACATTGTCAGTTATGTCTTAAGTGAATGTAAACAGTTGAGAAAGAAAATGCATGTGTACAGTATCGGTAAATTGGAGTCTTAAATATACAGGTCTTAAAGTGACAGCAGCCTAATAAACCTGCTGCCATCTGTTTTTAATGTTAATCAAACAACAAAAGGACAAAGAGAAAATCACTCACTGCTCTTGACTTAATAACCTTCGTACCTTTAATAATGATTCATCTAAACTGAATTTATACCCTATCTGAAAAACCTACAGTATCTGAAAAGCACTGTTTATTTCATTTGTATCTTTGTTCTATTGTATTTATTTGTGCTATTGCTTGTAATTAGATTATTTGTTCTTATTTGATGGTGTACTTGTCTTTAATCATGTTTTAAAAATGTATAGTTGGACTAGTAGTATTAGAATTGGAATAGATTGGAATAAATTGGAACAGAGAATTGTGAATTTTGACTGGTCTCAAAATTTTTGGTGACATTTGGTTTCATGGCTGGTAAAAAAAAATGTTTATGGCCAGTAAATTTCACCGGCCACTGGCAGGTGTGACAGAAAGTTAGTTTTAGGCCCTGATTATGGAAACTCCTCCCACTTCTACTTGAAGATGTTTAGCTTTCACACACATGGTGATCAGGCCCACTGGGTGGGAGGAGGTTAGCAGTGGTGGCGTCTGTAGGGAGGGTTAAAGGAACGGGAGCCCTGTGGCAGATGGTGGGGCTGGGGGACAAAGCCTCCCTGCCTTCAGCTGGATCTGGACGATACGGGGCATGGATGAAATATGCTGGCAAGAATCCACGTCCTTCAGCTTACACACATACACACTCTGACACCAACACACTGCGGTGAGCTCTCAGCATGGGGGGTCTGCCAGACAGGGATCAAAACAACAGTCAAGACAGAGGCACAGAATGACACAGGAGGTGAGGGGTCTGAGGGAACACGGCAACTGTTGATTTCAAACGCCTGCTTTTTAACATGTCAGTCATGCTAAATTATGATTGGAACAGACTCAAAGCCTCCTTATTTGGAATGAGCTCAAGAATAAACCAAGAGATATTGTTCAGCAAGACTTGAACAAACTCCCTTCACCCCAATTAACTTCTACCACTCTCATAACTGTTAATTTTAATTCTAATTCACGTTTCATTAAACAAATGCAAATTCTGTCATCATTTATTCACCCCAGTATTTTTTTAGTGTAAATAATATGCTATTATAGTTTTTTGTTAAAGGGATGGTTCACCCAAAAATAAAAACTCTGTCATTAATTACTCGCCCTCATGTCTTTCCAAACTTGTAAGACTTTCGTTCATCTTCGGAACACAAATCAAGATCTATTTGATGAAACCTGAGAGATTTCTGTCCCTCCATCACGCAACTGACACTTTGATACTTCAAAAAGTTAATAAAGAGATCGTAAAACTAATCCATATGAATTAAGCGGTTTAGTCCACATTTTCTGAAGTTACTCGATCGCTTTATATGATAAACAGATTGAATTTAGGCTTTTATTTGCATATAAACATTGATCCTTGAACATAAACAAAAGCTCAACCGAACCTGCTTTACGCACGAGAACGAACCTCATTGGTTCCTGCAGAAGCTCAAACGTGCTGCGTAACACGAGAATGAACCTCATTGGTTCTTGCAGAAGCTCAAACGTGCTGCGTAACACGAGAATGAGCCTCATTGGTTCTTGCAGAAGCTCAAACGTGCTGCGTAACACAAGAATGAACCTCATTGGTTCTCACACATCAAGCGAACATGCTTGAGCTTCCATTTACCACAACTATTGTGTGAGTTGGTGAATGTTTAAATGGGAATAAAAGCCTAAATTCAATCTATTTATCATATAAAGCGATCGTGTCTCTTCAGAAAATTTTGTACTAAACCGTTCAATTCATATGGATTAGTTTTACGATGTCTTTACGAACCTTTTGAAGCGTGAAAGTGGTAGTTGTGTAGCTGTCAATGGAGGGACAGAAAGCGCTCAGATTTCAGCAAAAAGCTTCATTTGTGTTCTGAAGATGAACGAAAGTTACGGGTTTGGACAACATGAGGGTGAGTAATTAATGACACCATTTCCATTTGTGGGTGAATTTTTTTAAATCGATTTTTTTTTAAAATATATTTTGTTTTAACTAAAATCTATTTAAAGTGTCAGTAATTTTGTTGTGTGTTTCATTTTTTTCCATGGAAAAAAGAAAGTCGTACAGGTTTGGAACAACATGGCTTTGTAAATAATGGCAGACTTTTCAATTTTGGGTGAACGAGACCTTTATGTTTTGAATATTCCCTTGCCTTTCACCTATTTTTGGAGGAACAGAATATCCTTGAGATCTGAATCTGCTGCTGAGATGTTCGATGTTAAACCTTTCACTCAAATATGAAGCTAATAAAGAATGCTTGTTTTAACTCTTCAAACAGGTGTTCACAGCAAAACTATCCACAGAGGAGGGATATTCAAAGAGAAAGGGGATGTGTAAGGCTTTGAAAAAACACAGAGAGGAAAAGATGGGTAAAACATCAAAGCTCGGGCAAGATGAATCAGAATCTGCTTCAGAACACATCTCTGCTGGTAATAATTCAAGATTTAAAATATCCACAAAACAGAAACATGTAGTACCAGTGTAACATTTGTGCTACAAGGGATTTACACACATTTCTGCTGTTCTCTATCAGCGATCTGGATACCAGCAAGATTCAATACAGAACTGATATTGGCGTCAGCCTCAAAGGGAAAATCACGTCTCAAGTCATTGCCCATTTGTTTGTACAGAACATGTAAAGCCATATGTATTATGACAACTTAAATTCGGTCAGTTACATGCCTTTTCAAAATATTTGTATGAATGCATGTTAGGGTCAATTTCTGCAATCTGGTTTGCTGCTCAGTTTAGTTCAATTCCTGAAGCTCAACTGGTTGAGAATAGCAAGCCAAGGTCACGGGATTCCCAGGGAATACACATACTGGCAAGATGTATGCATTAAAAATACATTGTAAGCTGCTTTGGATCAAATGTAAGAGTGTTTCTACAACTATGGCTCTCTCTTAAAACACATTTTTTTCACAATTTCATTAGTTTAATTTGTGTACTAACAATGCAACACTGTATTAACACATGCATATTGTGTGTGTGTGTGTGTGTGTTTTATTCTGAAAGCCACAAACGTTTCTACCATTCCATATTGTGTTTAATAGCATTCTTTGCAGGAAATGCCATTTTAAACTTATTTTATCTTTAGTGCTACTTTTACATGCAGCTACTTTGGCTTGATTGGAAATGATGCACAATTAAAAAAAAAAGATTTAAAAAATTTAAAAAACAAAACTGTGGTGCAAATTTTCCCACCAAAAATATTAAAGTAAGCTATATTTATATCACTATTTGTGAAATGATCGATATTTTTAGGATATGTTTTAAGGTAACATTTTATTTTAGACATTCTGTTGACTATACACCGTAAAAACAAGTTATGACAACATATGTTTTTGCATAACTATTTTCACAAGTTATACAAGATTCAGCTCTTTTTTTTAAGTCTGTTTAATGTCATTTCAGTTGAAATGACTTAAACATCCAAGTTGACTGTACTTAAAAATTTAGGGTTGCAGATTTTTTTACAGGAAAGTTGCATCTACATGTCAACTAACTCTCATTAGAGTATTTGTTGAGTATTATTGAGTATCATCGCTGATCGCTGATCGATTGCTCCTGTCTGCCTCGCTGCCTGCTGTGTGTTTGTTTGCTTCGAGGCTGTAAGCTCCGCCTGGGCCTCGTATTTCTTTATGTTTTGAGCCATCATTTACTATCTAGTTGTTTATACTACTAAATACAGCTTACCCAACATCTCAGATTAACCTTACATCTCTAGCTTCCGTTATTGTTAACACAGCACGCTAGTAACTCGCTAACGTTAGCCTGCTAACGCGCCACCCGTGCGCTCGTTTATATATTTATTTTCTCTCGCGCGCCCGCGCCTTTGAGTTCATAAAGTCCAGGTAAGTAAGAAATCAGTCAACAAACACGGTGAGTAATGTCTTCTTGTCCTGTTATTGTCACCTGTGTCACATGTCATATGTTTAGTATAGCCTTCTCCGATGGCAATATAGGATTTATATGTGATAAATGCAAGGAGACAGTCAGGCTGACGGAGAAGATTTCAGAACTAGAGACACGCATCCAAACTTTAATTGAGGATGGTAAGAATGCTAGATCTTTAGATAGTGTTTTGGATGCGCCTAGCATAGTGAACTCTTTACATGATTCGTTCCGGCTGAAGCAGAGCCCGTGCAGCAGGACAGATGACTGTCAGAGATCGCTCTAGTCGCGGATCAAAGAACCACTCTTCCGTTCCGATTCCCATAACAAACCGATTTGCCCCACTCAGTGAAACACCCACTGAGAATTCTGTTGATTGTGCCCTGGTAATTGGTGATTCGATCACACGGAACGTGAAAATAGAGACACCAGCCACCATAGTCACATGTTTGCCGGGAGCCAGAGCGCCTGACATCAAAGCAAACTTAAAAGTGCTGGATAATGCTAATCGTAAATTCTCTAAGATCATTATTCATGTCGGCACTAATGATGTTCGACTCCGCCAGTCGGAGATCACCAAAATTAATTTTAAAGAGGTGTGTGAACTCGCAAGTACGATGTCAGGCACTGTAATTTGCTCTGGCCCCCTTCCTGTACGCAGGAGTGATGAGATAGTTAGCCGATTGGCCTCACTCAATGGTTGGCTGTCGAAGTGGTGTCCGCAGAATAATATAAAATTCATAGACAATTGGAAAAGTTTTTGGGGCAAGCCTGATCTGTTGAAAAGAGATGGTATCCATCCTTCCTGGGCTGGTGCTGCTCTTCTCTCTAGTAATTTGGCTCATAGTCTTAGAGATAAAACATGACAATCTGGGGCTCAGGTCAGGAAGCAGACAGACTGGCTAAACCGACCGTCTGCTAGCGGCCTCACGTCACCAAGGTCAGATAAATCCCATCACATAGAGCCTCTTTCACCTAGATATCATCATATAGAGACTGTGTCTGTTCCCCGAATTTGGAAATCCAAAAAACGTCAGGTCAAAAATTTAATTGATGTTCAACAAATAAAAAACAGATATAATACAGATGAGCAAATGATAAAGCTTGGGTTGCTGAATATTCGATCCCTTACTTCAAAATCTCTCATAGTTAATGATATGATTTCAGATTATAATCTTGATATGCTGTGTTTGACAGAAACCTGGCTAAAACCAAATGATTACATTATTTTAAATGAGTCAACCCCACAAGATTACAGTTATAAACATGAATCTCGTCTGAAAGGCAAAGGGGGAGGTGTTGCTGTAATTTATAGTAATATTTTCAAAACCACTAAGAAATCTAGCTTTAAATATACTTCTTTTCAAGTATTGGTGCTTAATGTAAAAATATATAGTGTAAACGATAAATCACATTTTAGAATTATGCTGGCTACTGTATACAGGCCACCAGGGCACCATAAAGATTTTATCAAAGAATTTGCGGACTTTCTATCAGAATTAGTATTGGCTGCAGATAAAGTACTAATTGTTGGTGATCTTAATATACATGTAGATAATGAAAAAGATGCATTGGGATTGGCATTTAAAGACATTGTAAACTCAATTGGAGTTAGACAACACGTGTCAGGACCTACTCATTTTCGTAATCATACTCTAGATCTAATATTATCACATGGAATAGATGTTGATGCCGTTGAAATTCTGCAAGAGAGCGATGACATCTCAGATCATTATCTAGTCTCATGTAAATTACATTTAGCCAAGGCTGCAAAGCCGACTCCGTGTTATAAATACGTTAGACCTATAACTTCTGCCACTAAAGATTGCTTTATCAATAATCTTCCTTATCAGTTTCATCATCTCAGCATCCCGGATAGCTTAGAAGAACTTGATATTGCAACAGAAACGTTTAACTCTCTCTTTTACAGCACTTTAGACGCAGTTGCTCCGTTGCGCTTAAAGAAGATTAAAGAAAATAGTCCAACGCCGTGGTACACCGAGCACACCCGGGCCATTAAGAGAGCAGCCAGAAAAATGGAGCGCAACTGGAAGAAAACTAAACAAGAGGTATTTCGGATTTCGTGGAAAGAGAGCTCGATTGCTTACAGAGAGGCTTCAAAAGCTGCTAGATCTGCTTATTTTTCAAACCTATTAGAAGAAAATAAACATAATCCAAGGTATTTATTTGAAACAGTGGCTAAACTAACGAAAAAGAAAGCTTCAAGCTCAGAAGTGTCCAAGCAACACAGCAGTGATGACTTTATGAACTTCTTCACTTATAAGATTGATAATATCAGGGACAAAATTATAACTATGCAACCGTCTACCACAGTATCGCATCAGGAAGTGCATTGTAGTCTCCCTGAGGAAAAATTTGATTCATTTGTTGCTCTAGGAGAGGAAGAATTCTGCAAACTCGTTAATTCATCTAAATCGACAACTTGTATGTTAGATCCTATACCGACTAAGCTACTGAAAGAGATGTTTCCAGAGGTCATATATCCTCTTCTTAATATCATTAATTCATCTTTGTCTCTGGGATACGTACCAAAAACCTTTAAACTGGCTATGATAAAACCGCTTGTTAAAAAACCACAACTTGATCTAGGGCTGGGCGATAAAACGATAACGATAATTATCGCGATATCATTTTTCTCGATAAAACGATATCAAGAGTTCGATAAATGTTCGATAATGTTATTATGCGCCAATAGCGGAACGAAACTCATTTGTGCCGCGCGCGCCTCACGGACTGTTTATCCGCTCGGCTCAAAGTCCAAACGGCAGCGCGCGCGAGCTTACTGGTGCAGCGTTTACTCTGATCGGTCTCGGTCACGACATCAAGTAAGAAGCGATTGAATTCAGCGAAGAACACTAATGAGTCTGACTCGTTGATTTAAACCAGTTTAAAGGCAGATGAAACAGAGCTGACAAACAGGAGAAACACTGTGCGCTACGATACAGTCAGAATCTGAATTGATACTGAATCCATTTACCATGGATTTAATGTAACGTTAACCAAGTAATATTAACTGCACCATGAAATGTGGGATATACATATTGAATTGTATTATTTTTAATGTAGACAATGTATTAAAGAACTAATGGAATATAATTACAGTATATAATAATGTATTTAGGCTAAAGATTTTCATACAAATACCATAGAAACCATAAAGTTACATTTTGCCATGATAGTGAGGTGCTATAGGCTATGCTTTGTTTTATCTGTGGTTATCATGATCTAAATGCATGATACTGGATAACCAATGGTTAATTTGAATAAAACTCAAACAGTCAGAATGTTACATTTGCCAAATAAAAATGTGGTTGTTAAATTGTTTTTAATAGATTAACGTAATGATAGAATAGAATGAACATAAATTTAACATAGTAGTATTAGCTTGAGTTAGGATGCAGATTTACTGTCAACTCACTGTCAAATATGTGTTTCGAGATACAACATGTAATATTAATATTGCAGCCTGCACTGTAAACTGTGCTGAAGATACGTGCCAAAGTCAGGCAACAGAATTTGTTTCAAGACTTGAAACAATATCCCCCATTAGCACATGCAGACACTAAGAAATATATGTTTGGCAAGTGTTTGTCATGATATGTTCTGACAATAAAGAGTAGTTTAAAACCACAATTAACGCTCTGGTTTCTACAACTTTCACTTAGGAGCAAAAATCTGCCTTTAAACTTTTGACATTTCATAATCTTTGAACTTTTAAAGATTTGACATGTATCGTGATAATTATCGATATCAACTGATATAAAAAAAATTATCGTGATAATTTTTTTGGGCCATATCGCCCAGCCCTAACTTGATCCTACAGAATTAGTCAATTACAGGCCGATCTCGAATCTGCCTTTTCTGTCAAAGATATTAGAAAAAGCAGTATCTTCACAACTATGTTCCTTTCTAGAAAGAAATGATATCTGCAAGGATTTTCAGTCCGGATTTAGACCGTACCATAGTACTGAGACCGCTCTCATTAGAGTCACAAATGATTTGCTCTTATCATCCGATCGTGGTTGTATCTCTCTATTAGTGTTACTCGATCTTAGTGCTGCATTTAACACCATTGACCACAACATTCTTTTAAATAGACTAGAAAACTATGTTGGCATTAGTGGAATTGCATTAGCATGGTTTAAATCATACTTAACTGACCGTTATCAGTTTGTAGCAGGAAATGAAGAGATGTCCTATCGATCACAAGTTCAGTATGGCGCACCACAAGGCTCAGTACTAGGACCGTTGCTGTTCACTCTGTACATGCTACCATTAGGAGATATCATTAGGAAACATGGAGTTAGCTTTCACTGTTATGCCGATGATACTCAGCTGTATATTTCTTCAAAACCCAATGAAACTTACCAATTCACAAAATTAACGGAATGCATAGCTGATATAAAAAATTGGATGACTAGTAATTTCCTACTACTAAATTCTGAAAAGACAGAGATTCTAATTATTGGACAAAAAACTTCCACACGTAATAACCTAGAATACTGTCTAACACTTGATGGCTGCTCTGTCAAGTCTTCGTCGTCGGTTAGGAACCTGGGTGTGCTCTTTGATACCAACCTTTCTTTTGAAAGCCACGTGTCTAGTATCTGTAAAACTGCATTTTTCCATTTAAAAAATATATCTAAAATACGCCATATGCTCTCATTGGGAAATGCGGAAAAATTAGTTCATGCGTTCATGACCTCAAGGCTAGATTATTGTAATGCTCTACTGGGTGGTTGCCCTGCACGCTTAATAAATAAACTACAGCTAGTTCAAAACGCCGCAGCTCGAGTTCTTACCAGAACCAGAAAATATGACCATATTAGCCTGGTTCTGTCAACACTGCATTGGCTCCCTATTAAACATCGTATACATTTTAAAATATTGTTGATTACTTACAAAGCACTAAATGGTTTAGCTCCGCAGTACTTGAGCGAGCTCTTAACGCATTATAGTCCTTCACGTCTATTGCGATCTCAAAATTCCGGTCAGTTGATAATACCTAGAATATCTAAATCGACTGCAGGCGGTAGATCCTTTTCCTATTTAGCACCAAAACTTTGGAACAGTCTTCCTACCATTGTCCGGGAAGCAGACACACTCTGTCAGTTCAAAGCTAGACTAAAACACATCTCTTTGACCTAGCATACACATAATACATTATAGACTTCTATAATTCAATGTTAGGCTGCATAGATTAGGTCAGCCGGAACTGGGAACACTTCCCTTAAATCTTGATGTACTCGCTACATCATAAGAAGAATGGCATCTACGCTGAAATTAGTGTCTTTGTTTATCCCAAGGTTTTCCCGCAGCCTGCCGGATCTAGGCCGTGTCCAGATCTGACGAAGGAGATCCGCCTGGACCCGATGACAATGCAGTGCTGAAGTATCCACCATCCTCTCCCTATGGAGGATCCCTTTCCCACTCTACAGATAAAGCGTTGTGAATGTCGGTTCGCGTACCCCGAAGTGATAAAATAAAACAAAATTCTGTATCAAAATGTATAGGCAAGACAAGTAGTTTGTTTAGGCTGGGTTGTATGGAATTACAAACCTGCGCACAAATTTTCAAATGCACATAACTATAGAATCAATTCTGAATGAGCATTTGAACGCCGTCAGCGTTAATCACAGGTTCGCGTTTAAAGTCTGATCATTTCGACGGAGGTGAATCATTCAAAGTTAACTTTAGATGGAAATAACACTTCACGAACAGCTATAACGCCAAAACAATCTCTATTACCTTAAATTATATGTTTATCTCTGTAAAGCTGCTTTGAAACAATACATTGTTAAAAGCGCTATATAAATGAAGATGACTTGACTTGACTATTAGTAGACTGTCTTCTAAATCTTTACTGTGATGGTCCCCCAGCAGACATCCCTACTGAGAGACTATACTATACTGACAACATTGAACTACAAGTCAACTTATACTAACCCAAACTACAAATACTCAAGTAATACTCTGAAAGTTAGTTGACATGTAGGTGCAATGTTACTTAGAGTCAACAGAATGTCTAAAGGTGACATCAAAATAAAGTGTAAACAAATTTTTGCCCACTTGAATAGTTTAGTGTAGACACTACAAGGGTACAAGGGTATTAGAATATGTAGCAAAAATATGTGGCTACAGTGTGATAAAAGTTTCCAAGACTGTGTTAATGTCAACTTAATATAACAACAACAACAACAAAAACGGGCATGATTGTGGCTAAAGTTGAAGAAACACATGTGCTGTAAATGTAAAGTTTGGCTGAAAAGATGACAAAGGTTACATCTTTCATTTGACAATGAATTGCATGACAGTGAAGCCATGATTTCAATGTTTGTTTGGATGCTTTGTTTTGATCTTTGTGGATTCCTTCTTGTGTCTTTTGTGCATGTGTGCTATTGTTTGCCCTTTGATTTTTAATCATTGCGCAGTTTAATGTGACCTGAACAACACATAACCAGAGGTCAGGTCAGCGAGTAGGTCTTGTGCCATTTCATTAAGTCTTAAAACAAGCAGGCAGCTGCAATGGGTTCACACATCAAAAGGACAAAAGCCAGGATATACATGTGTGTTTATCTCCTTTCTTTACATTGAGAAATCCAGATGTCTGCAGCATGTGGTGCTTTTATTTGCCCATTAACTTGAGACACAATTAGAGCAGAACTGCAGGCCAAGGGCTTCCCGACTGCGAACTCGAGTCAAAGTGTTTCAACAGGAACAAATGTACCATGAAAAATGTAACCGAGTTTAAGCCTCTGCTGCTCTTGTTTACAGACGTGCAGTATATCTCAACACATAATCCGGCGCAATTGCAATAGGTTGTTTCAAGTGCAAACATGTTTAAGCAGGACATAAGTAAATATAGCTGGTGTCGTTGTGAGGAGACGTCTGGGTCTGCGCCCTGTGAAAGGATACATTGAATGGCCTCCCCGCAGAGGAATTTCTCTTATGCAACATCTCCAATTATAAGTGTGATTAGATCATTCATAACCCTGGATGCTGTTCAGGAGTTCAAAAGGGTTTGAGGCGAAATAATATTTTGCATCAACAAAAACAAACCTTTTTATAGCAGCTCGGATAACAGTTTTAACCATGTTGTTATTAAATATATGTAAACTACATCAATATGACACTCAAAGTATTTAACTCTTTCCCCGCCACTGACAAAAAATTCCGTAATTTTTGAGACAATGCTTTCCCGCCATTGACCGAATGAATCTGAATCTCCTGATCAAAACACAGCAAAGAAGAAGCAGAAACAAGCGATGTAAGCATATGCATATGTAAAATAACGTGATCATCAACATTAAAAAGCATACAAATCAAAACTGCCTAATGTTACTGAATGTAATGTCGACCCAGGATGAGCTATAGAACTGTGCAACCTTTGGGGGTGTGGATGGATGAGATCTACTCCATCTATGTTTTGATCATCATTCTGAATCCAATCCAGACAAAAACACGATTTTATCAGCTTTTTGCTCAAAATGTTGCTTTTTTTTGTGAAACTTACCCACATTCAAGTGTTGATAAAAAAGGAATCCACGAAGAATACAAATTTTCTTTATTTATATATATATATATATATATATATATATATATATATATATATATATATATATATATATATATTGCATATTCAGATACTCATATACAAAAAAAATATTCCGGGGGCTATGAAAATGATGATAAATGATAATACATTTTGTAAAAATGTTAATAAAAAATAAAATGCTGACGGTGGCTGGCAATTTTCCTTCCAAAATGCTGGCGTGGAAAGAGTGTGCATGAAATATGTGCATTGCAGAAATGACAGTTGACAATATATTAGAAAAAAAAAAGAAAATCGTACAAAAATTAAATAATGAAAAGTGATGCACAAAGGGCAACATAACACAAATTAAAATGCAGATTAAAAATTAAATGTTGTTCTTTTTAAATTTTTATTAATCAAATCATCTTAAAAAAAAGTTTCACAGTTTCCACAAAAATATTAATCAGCACAACTGTTTTTAACATTAAAAATAACAAGGATTGTTTCTTGAGGGTCCGTGTAACGCTTTACAATTAAATTTTCAGACCATACAATGCAAATGCAAAAATGAAAAATTGTAACCAGACGTTCATTTTTCTTGTTTTTCCAGCTACATTATCAATGGATAGTTGCCTTTTCTCCCTTTTTTTTAAATTTCCCTGTGCTAAATTGTGACTTCAGAAATAAACATTGGAATAAATGAAATCTAACTGTTTTTAAATTTTCGTCTTGTAATTTGCGCCGTGGGCGGTACCATTAATACGGGGGTGTGGCCGTGGACTAACTTTACTAACATTTCATTGATGCAACTGCTTTATTTACAATGCATGCACGTTGAGGAGAAGTTTAAAAGACGGAACACAGGACGACATTTTTCAGGCGAGGTGACCGTTTTTATTGATAATAACAGCACTGTTAACCCTTGCTTTAAAAAAGGGCCAAATTATGACAATATCATACCATTTTCCATTAAAACAGTGTTGCCTGTATTTTACTGTAAAAAATCTGGTAAGGTCTAACAGTGTGTGCTAAATGTAGAATTCAGGTCTGGCCATTGGGAGTAGCGGGCAAAACGGTGGCCTGGATACTTATTTCGCCCGCTGGGTTGTATCTAGGCTAGCTTACTTATACACTCACCTAAATGATTATTAGGAACACCATACTAATACTGTGTTTGACCCCCTTTCGCCTTCAGAACTGCCTTAATTCTACGTGGCATTGTTTCAACAAGATGCTGAAAGCATTCTTTAGAAATGTAGGCCCATATTGATAGCATCTTGCAGTTGATGGAGATTTGTGGGATGCACATCCAGGGCACGAAGCTCCCGTTCCACCACATCCCAAAGATGCTCTATTGGGTTGAGATCTGGTGACTGTGGGGGCCATTTTAGTACAGTGAACTCATTGTCATGTTCAAGAAACCAATTTGAAATGATTCGAGCTTTGTGACATGGTGCATTATCCTGCTGGAAGTAGCCATCAGAGGATGGGTACAAGGTGGCCATAAAGGGATGGACATGGTCAGAAACAATGCTCAGGTAGGCTGTGGCATTTAAACGATGCCCAATTGGTACTAAGGGGCCTTAAGTGTGCCAAGAAAACATCCCCCACACCATTACACCACCACCACCAGCCTGCACAGCGGTAACAAGGCATGATGGATCCATGTTCTCATTCTGTTTACGCCAAATTCTGACTCTACCATCTGAATGTCTCAACAGAAGTCGAGAATCATCAGACCAGGCAACATTTTTCCAGTCTTCAACTGTCCAATTTTGGCGAGCTCTTGCAAATTGTAGCCTCTTTTTCCAATTTGTAGCGGAGATGAGTGGTACCCGGTGGGGTCTTCTGCTGTTGTAGCCCGTCCGCCTTAAAGTTGTGCGTGTTATGGCTTCACAAATGCTTTGCTGCATACCTCGGTTGTAACGAGTGGTTATTTCAGTCAAAGTTGCTCTTCTATCAGCTTGAATCAGTCGGCCCATTCTCCTCTGACCTCTAGCATCAACAAGGCATTTTCGCCCACAGGACTGCCACATACTGGATGTTTTTCCCTTTTTTACACCATTCTTTGTAAACCCTAGAAATGGTTGTGCGTGAAAATCCCAGTAACTGAGCAGATTGTGAAATACTCAGACCGGCCCGTCTGCCACCAACAACCATGCCACGCTGAAAATTGCTTAAATCACATTTCTTTCCCATTCTGACATTCAGTTTGGAGTTCAGGAGATTGTCTTGACCAGGACCACACCCCTAAATGCATTGAAGCAACTGCCATGTGATTGGTTGATTAGATAATTGCATTAATGAGAAATTGAACCGGTGTTCCTAATAATCCTTTAGGTGAATGTACATCTGATCATCACAAAGAGTTTTTTTGTTTCTTTGCACTAATAATTATTATGTTGTTGTTGTTTTTTTTTGTTAACTTTGAGTGGCTAATTTTTTTTTTCTTGTATAGACTGTCTTAGTGTTTTTGAATGATTTAATAGCTTTGCTATGATAGCTGGTGTTGCTATTGCAGCTTTCCGTGCATATACAGGTGGGGGATTTATTATTTAAAAAATAATGATAATCGAGTTACATTTTTAAAAGGGATTTAAAGGAATAAGAATGGTAAAAGGTAGGTCTAATTGTAGTTAAGTAATCTATTTAAACTATTTGCAAATAGTTTCCGCAACACTGTTTTAATGGAAAATGGTATGATATTGTCATAATTTGACCTTTTTTTACAGCAAGGGTTAACAGTGCAGTTATAATCAATAAAAATTGTCACCTCGGGTGAAAAATGTCGTCCTGTGTTCCGTCTTTTAAACTTCTCCTCAACGTGCATGCAGTGTAAATAAAGCAGTTGCATCAATGAAATGATAGTAGCTAAAGTTAGCCCACGGCCACACCCCCGTACTAATGGCACCGCCCACGGCGCAAATTACAAGACGAAAATTAGAAAAACAGAAAATCAGTTCGATTTCATTTATTCAAATGTTTGTTTCTGAAGTCACAATTTAGCACAAGTAAAATTGAAAAAAGGGAGAAAAAGGCAACTATCCATTGATAATGTGACTGGAAAAACAAGAAAAATGAACGTCTGGTTTCAATGTTTTATTTTTGCATTTGCATGTTCTGAAAATTGAATTGTGAAGCGTTACATGGACCCTTGAGCACCAAATTAGCACATTAGAAAGATTTCTGAAGGATCATGTGACACTGAAGACAGGACATCACAAATGCATTACATTTGACATTTTTCTTCATTTGCAATAATATTTCACAATATTATTGTTCTGCTTTTTGATCAAATAAACACAGCCTCTGTGAGCATAAGATTTCTTCCAAAAACATTTAAAAAATCTTACGGACCTCAAACTTACACATTTGATTGTACCTTGAAATATCCCATTTCATCCAGTGATGATTGATGTTTTTTTACGCAAACTATTGAGTTTGACGTCTGAATACTAACCTCCGTCAGTTGCAAGAGCTCGTGCGAGAGACATGTTTCCTTTGAACTTGGTCAGGACTGAGGCTGAGGCTAGATTTAGCCATCAGAAGCTGCCTCAGAAGGGCCATGACACCACCGGCACCCCCAAACTTTTCATCTGTCCATTTGATTACTGCCACACACTGAAATGGTATCAAGATGAAATGTCCCCTAGAAAAAAAGAAACTATTCTTTAAAGATATACTGCACATCATCCACCTTTCTAAACCTATCAAGAAATATGTGTGCTGGCAGTGCTTTCACAATGATTGGCGAGCATGTGAGAAGGTCACGCTCAGTGTAAGGTCTGTCACTCTGAAGTTAGCCTTCAAGACCAGAACACTCTGAAAGGGTCTATGATCAGTGCCCTTGGGCCTGGAGACTACGCTTCTCTATGAAACTATGAATGGTAGATTTTTGTCATGAAATAAAGTAACAACAGTAATACTGTGAAATATTATTATAAATTTAAAAATGTAATTTATTCCTCTGATGTAAAGCTGAATTTTAAGCATAGTTACTCCATTCTTCAGTGTCACATGATCCTTTAGAACTCCTTCTAATATGCTGATTTGCTCCTCAAGAAACATTTCTTATTATTATCAATGTTTATAACAGTTGCAATGCTTAATATTTAAACTAAAATATATGAAAAGGCTTCAGATTGTAATAATATATAGTAATAGCTAAAATATTCTTAGATTGTCTCCTTTTGTGCTCTACAGAAGTCAAACAGGTTCAAATGACACCAGAATGTCTCAATGATAACCATTTTCATGTTTGGGTGAACTATCCCTTTAAATGGGTCATGACATGAGAAATCAAATTTGCCTTGATCTTTTGACATATAAGAAGTATTTGTATCATTGAAACTTCCTGTAAATTGCATAGCTTAAAACGTCCTGCTCATTATAAGCAAAGCATTTATTTAACTCTTTCCCTGCCATTCAAGGAATTTTCCGTCTTTCCATGTTTTCACTGTAGGGGGCGCTATGACACCTTCTGAAAGAGTACTGAATCTCTGGATCAAATCACAGGCGAAAAAGAAGCAGAAACAAACAATATCATACGTAAGCAGATGTAAAATAATGCGATCATCAACATTAAACAGCTTAAAAATCAAAACTGCCCAACGTTACTGAATGAAATGTCGACCCAGGACGAGGTATAGAACTGAGCAAGCTTTGGAGGTGTCGATCTACTCCATCTATGTTTTGATCATCGTTCTGAATCCCATCCAGACATAGTCTTTGATGAAAACGTAATTTTCTTAGCTTTTTGCTCAAAATGTTGCTTTTTCTATGAAACTTATACCCACATTCAAAGGTCTGTTCTTCCTTTTGATATACTGCATGTTCAGATATTCCTACCCAATAGCCTTACCCAACACATCAATAAATAAGATCCAATATATTCAGAACTCTGCAGCTAGGGTCCTCTCCTCACATACAGTATAAAGAAATCTTCCCACATTAATCCTATTCTACGCAAACTCCATTGGCTACCCGTTCGCTGTCATATTCAATACATTATACTCCTTATCACATTCAAAGCACTCCATGGTCTTGCGCCCCGTGTATTTCTGATCTCATCCACACCTACTCCCCAGTTTGTAGATCTTCTGATACCGGTCTGTTGTTGATCCCACTGCACAAACTAGGATCGTTTGGTGGAAGGGCATTTTTCTATCGCTGCCCTCACTCTCTGGACTTCTATTCCCCAACACACTCACAACCTCTCACCATTACATGATTTCAAAACCCACCTTAACTCTTAAACGCATACCTCGGGTCTTTAGTGACCTGGGATGTCGTTTATTTGTTAAAGTTAGACAGCCACCTTCTTAGTATTCCTCAATCAATTCATTTTCCTATTCATATGTTAGGTGCAATGTCTGATACACAATGATGAAGTAACGTCTCACTCATAGTTACCACAGGCAGAAAACAAAAGAATAGGAAGAATCATCAGCAAAACTTGAAATGGCTCAGTGATTTACTGCAGAGCAAGTACTGAACACAATCCAATGTTAGTGTCACTGTCACTTGATAGTGGATCTGGTGAAGAAGCTGTCAGCGATCAAAATGTTGATTTTGAAGATGTTTAAAATGATTTTTGAGTTTTGAGTGATGATGGTATAAAACATCTGCACAAATTGAACCCTTCCAAGCTCCAAAAGGTAACAAAATTATTGTATTCTTCTATAATTGTTACTCTAATATCAGTATATATATATATATATATATATATATATATATATATATATACACACTCACCTAAAGGATTAATAGGAACACCATACTAATATTGTGCTTTCACCTTCAGAACTGCCTTAATTCTACGTGGCATTGATTCAACAAGGTGCTGAAAGCATTCTTTAGAAATGTTGGCCCATATTGATAGGATAGCATCTTGCAGTTGATGGAGATTTGTGGGATGCACATCCAGGGCACGAAGCTCCCGTTCCACCACATCCCAAAGATGCTCTATTGGGTTGAGATCTGGTGACTGTGGGGGCCATTTTAGTGCAGTGAACTCATTGTCATGTTCAAGAAACCAATGTGAAATGATTCGAGCTTTGTGACATTGGTGCATTATCCTGCTGGAAGTAGCCATCAGAGGATGGGTACATGGTGGCCATAATGGGATGGACATGGTCAGAAACAATGCTCAGGTAGGCCGTGACATTTAAACGATGCCCAATTGGCACTAAGGGGCCTAAAGTGTGCCAAGAAAACATCCCCCACACCATTACACCACCACCACCAGCCTGCACATTGGTAACAAGGCTTGATGGATCCATGTTCTCATTCTGTTTACGCCAAATTCTGACTCTACCATCTGAATGTCTCAACAGAAATCGAGACTCATCAGACCAGGTAACATTTTTCCAGTCTTCAACTGTCCAATTTTGTTGAGCTCTTGCAAATTGTAGCCTCTTTTTCCTATTTGTAGTGGAGATGAGTGGTACCCGCTGGGGTCTTCTGCTGTTGTAGCCCATCCGCCTCAAGGCTTCACACGTGTTGTGGCTTCACAAATGCTTTGCTGCATACCTCGGTTGTAACGAGTGGTTATTTCAGTCAAAGTTACTCTTCTATCAGCTTGAATCGGTCGGCCCATTCTCCTCTGACCTCTAGCATCAACAAGGCATTTTCGCCCACAGGACTGCCGCATACTGGATGTTTTTCCCTTTTCACACCATTCTTTGTAAACCCTAGAAATGGTTGTGCGTGAAAATCCCAGTAACTGAGCAGATTGTGAAATACTCAGACCGGCCCGTCTGGCACCAACAACCATGCCACGCTCAAAATTGCTTAAATCACCTTTCTTTCCCATTCTGACATTCAGTTTGGAGTTCAGGAGATTGTCTTGACCAGGACCACTACCCTAAATGCATTGAAGCAACTGCCATGTGATTGGTTGATTAGATAATTGCATTAATGAGAAATTGAACAGGTGTTCCTAATAATCCTTTAGGTGAGTATATATATATATATATATATATATATATATATATATATATATATATATATATATATATATATATATATGTATACACTTAAGCAATATACCATAAGTGTATATTTATTTGTATATTTTTTTTCACCAGTGCAGACTTCAGAAAGATCCCAGCGTCAGAAACAAGTGGATGTTTTATTTTATTGGCGCCCCGGATAGCGTCCCATAGTTATGTTTGTTTGGAGCATTTTGTGTTGTAAATGAGGCACAGTGAAATGGAGAGTTTGCATAGAAACTTTTGTTGAAAGATGAAGCAGGATCTGACAGCAGCTTCATCACAATCTGTAAGTAAATAATTTCATAATGCTTTAATGACTGTACATTTTTTTTATGGTTAATGTTTTCAAAACACTTACTCGTGTGCAATAGTGAGTGGCCATTGATACTTTTCCCTATGGAATGACGTTAGCAAATCATAACAGTTGCTGTTTACTGACAAGCCTTAAAGGAGCCGCCCCTTAAAAACTGATCATTTCAGACAGAGTCAGATTGAAGGTTCCTATTAACAGTATAAGTGAACCAAAGTAACATATTAAAATAATAATAATAATAACAATAAAGAAATCCATGTCATGGCCCAAGAAATGCCCCCTTTGCACGTGAAATTACATTAATGATCAAGAATCTTAAAAGCATTACTTCAAAATAAATTTTGATTCCTTATGGTATGATTCCTTTAAAAGTGTATAACTATTTTGAAGCACATGAAAAGGCCCTTTAGCCTTTTAGCTTGATAGACCTTGATAGACAAATCCTCTTCCATCTGGTCTTCAACATTTTTGTCAGTTTGCGATGTACTCACAAATCCAAATATCTAAACGCTCCAACATGCTCTTGCAGTAACATGAGAGACTTTTCCCCCACTGAAACACAGATGTAGGGGATGCTCATCACAGGGAGGAAATCGCACGCAAATCCACCGCCATAATTGGTTTCAGACATAAGAAGACGGTAAAGACAGAACTATGACACAGGGCTCACTTTGTCTCTCTCACTTTATAGGTTTGTCTTCTCCTTGACCTCAACCCTGAGGCCCTCCATATGTTGAAACGTTACAAAATCCACCCAAATGACCTGTTGAAAGCATTGTCTTGATTTACTGACCTGACTTATTTAACATGTTTTTATTTTTATTAAAATAGTTACATTTTATCAATATTTTAATATATATATATATATAAATATTATAAAGTAAAATATAAATTAAACTATGTATTCAATTAAATTAAATTAAATTTTCTTTTGTGGTGTCCATGATAAAATATTATGTCTGTAAGTAGTCTGAAAGTCTGCGGGCCTTAATGAAATGTCTTGAAGTCACTGCAAGGTCAGGTATTCTATAACACTGAGCTTTCTGAAGCACCTGTTCTTTCTTGTCAGTTTGAAACATGTGGGCTTATAGTAGGAACTATTCCCCTGCCAAATGTTTGAAACAAAAATGTGAGCCCCGGTAAGTTCCTGTATTTGAGTGCCAAAAGTCACACAAATATAGAAGATAAGTTTTCCCAAAAGTTTGTCAAAAAAATACCTGTCGAAATACATGTTTCCGTTTAAAAAAAAAAAAAAAATCAATCTGGATCTCCGGGACATTTCAAAGACATCTTAGAAGTGTAATTTATATTTAAATCCCCTTACATATCAGATTTCTTAAGTAAAACAGACATAAAAGCATGTTGGGTGGAATACTGCATGTCTGAAGCAACACCAGCCCAGGCTGGTTTTATTCTTAGCCAAGGAGCGTGAAGTCAAAACAAGTTAGACTTCCTGCTGGCCTCACTGCTGGTTTACAAGCCAGACCACTGTCAAGAGAACCCCCCCCCCCCCCCCCCCCCGCCCCCGCCCCCGCCCCCGCCCCCTCTCTCTCTCTCTCTCTCTCTCTCTCTCTCTCTCTCTCTCTCTCTAGCTGAAGTTATCTTAAGGACAGTGGAGTCCGGGCTGGTACTTTTATCACTTTCTGCAGTGACTCAGAATACTTCCAGCTGTTGGTAATGAATAGCTTTCACTAACCTTCTCTCTTACTTTCTCTTCTTCACACACATTAATATCAACACATGAAAAGTCACACACAAACACAAATTACCCCTCATATACATCTAAAACAGTGCTCACAACCAATGATGTTTCTTAACACGATTTGGCGTAAATAAAACATAGGAATGCAGGAATTTGACTGGATCATGTTTCTTGAGCAGAAACTCAGCATATAAGAATGATTTCTGAAGGATCATGTGACACTGAAGACTGGAGTAATTATGCTGAAAATTCAGCTTTGCCATCACAGGAATAAATTACATTTTAATATATATTCAAATAGTAAACAGTTATTTTAAATTGTATTAAAATGTCCCAATACTTCTGTTTTTACTATATTTATTTAACAAATAAATGCAGCCTCGGTGAGCAAAGGAGATATCTTAAAAAAAAGAGCTCAAATAATCTAATCAACCCCAAACTTTTAAAAGGTAATGAATGCCATACAAATGTTTGTCCTTGACTGGGAATCTATCCAGTCTTCTCCTGCTCATACACACTCGGAAAAACCCAAACACACACCCCTGTACCCCTTAACCCCTCCGCTCATTCTCCCTGTGTTCTAGAAAGATGTGGGTGTTGATTTATGGTCCATGTCCAATCGGTTGAAATCCCCCCTTCTCCTCGCTGCAAGCCAAAGGGTCGCCGGGACATTTGCTAGGTAGCAGGCCAAGGAAAACATTTTGCGGCGTGCAGTCCCTGAATCACCAGCTAAGCAAAACTGGTAGGAGGAATTCGGGCTTGTAGTCAAAGGCCAGTGTATTCAGAAGCCAGAACCTTTCAGTCTAATTACGGACCCGCGTTACGCACAGACTGCAGCAGGTGACAGTGAAACACAAGACAGTGCATCTCCTTGGCAGCTCTGGGAATTCTTTGCTTCCAAACCTATTCGGAGTGCTGAAAGAAGACAAACTGTTGCTCAATTACAGGATTAAGGTGAAGGAATGTTTAATAAGAGCATAAATATATTCTGACGTTGATTTAAAACAGCCATGATGGTCTCTGGCGTGTTTAAATCGCCGAAAGGCGCTTCGCACACTTTACCTCAGTCTGCATTGTGCTTAGCTAAATGCATCACAGCTGTTTGTTGCGCAAATATTTCAGTTCAGTGACCTCCGTCTAGCTAACTTGATGATTATTAGCTGCAGAAAACGTTGTCTGTAGCCTCTGTAAGGAGCAAACAAGTCATCCGAAGGCCACCAAGGGTTTGGGATTTAGAGAAGGATTTAAAGGGGTTTGTGGGTGTGCGTGGGCTGCAGCTGTCCTGAAACAGGAGACGTCTATGTTGAGACACCCGCGTCCATGTTTATGTTAGGACGGCTGCAGGTGGGCCACTCCAGCGGTCACGCATAACTTCACATCATATGGAGTTTCATTTAAACGTCTCTGGGTCAAGCAGTCAACATTGTCTACCCATAATCCATTGTGTTGATTCTAACATGTGACGTGATATCGGTCATTTAAGATGCATTGATATTGATAATAACAGTGGCAAAATCTTTTTGGAGTGGCAAAGCACCAAATTTACCTGTTAAATGGCTAGATCCATAGACGTCTGATTAAACCACATTCCTCATATGATTTAAGACTGCAGACCTTTGTATTGAGTGCAACGTATGCTATTCAGACAGAACTCAGTGTGTGAGAGGACTATTCAATTAAAACAAAAACCATTAAGCTGCTATGTCTTTTAATAGACATTGCAAAGAGGGTAAATTTATAAACACCAAGCACCACTATTGTATCTTATATAGCACAGCAGTGATTCTAAAAATGTTTTTAAAGGATGCAAATAATATAAAGCTAAGATGACAACATTATTAGATCTCTAAGGGGGAAAAAAAAAAACCTTCCCATGTTAGATTTTGTCATCAAAAGGTGTGCAGCCAATCAAATTCGAGTGCATTTATATGCAAATTCATGTGTTAGGCTACTTGATAGAAGATACTGTCTCATCAAACTACATGAGTTAAAACAAAAAAATAGCTAAACACTGATTTGCAATGAGAACATGGTATTAACAAATTATTGCCTTGAATTATGCATAAAAATGTACACTAAATGATTGGGTCGGTAAGATTTTTTTATGTTTTTGAAAGAAGCATCTCATGCTCACCAAAGGCTAAATGTATTCAATCAAAAATACCGTAATAAAAGTAATAGTGTGAAATATTATTTTTCAATTAAAAAAAAAACTGTTTTCTATGTTATTATGTTGTAAAATGTAATTAATTCCTTTGATGACAAAGCTGAATTTTCAGCATCATTACTCCAGTCTTCAGTGTCACATGATCCTTCAGAAATCAAAAGAAAAAAAAGTCTTATAGAAAGTCAGATGCACAGCACGAAAGGAGTGTTGTGAACTTTGCTCTGCACTTCTCAAAATGAGCCGCACTGAATTCTCCTGTGCCGGTCTGTCCAAAGGGAGGCACAGGGAGAAAACCCTATTAAATTTAGGGGCGCACACTTCTCAAACTGACAGCCCGTGCTGAGACAGCAGAGGGACAGAAAAAAGAAAGGAGAGAGAGAAAGCAGAAAACATCCCCCACTCTCAGACATGTCACCCATGTCAGGTCCATGTCAAGGTAGCTTGGGAGGGAAAAGAGGCAATGGCTTTTTCAGTAGAGCCAGGTCAACACAAAGAGCACCTAATGATGTGTCCAGATACAGGCTGGCAGGGATGGACAGACAGTGTGTCCTCCGTTGAGAATTAATTCTGAAAACAGTCAAGAGGGCTGGAGGGATGAATAACGCTCGTCGTCTTCCTTTTCAGCCAGAGTTTGGCTTTTTAAAAGCAATAAAAGTCAGTTCACGCATATTCTGGACTGACAAGTTGCTATTAATGGATGGAGGTTAAAGTAGAACATTAATGTCATTATATGATAATGAATGGGGAATTATAAGCCAATGATTTGTCAGGTTGTGTTTGGAATTGGATGAATATTTCAGGTAGCGTGTGTAGTCGGATTCCCTCCAGGCATGGGTAATGGGCAGATGTGCTGGATATGATGTCAGCAGAGACTGCATTAGACTGCCGAGGAAGCCAGTGACTGACATAAGGAAGACAGTTTGAGACACACACTTCACAGAAGCTGGCGAAAAAACAAAAAACAGGAATCCCCACCTACTTCTCCAACTGTTTTTCTAGTTCCGTCCGTGACATTTGACCTTACGCACACACACTAATACACGCAGATTCTCTCATGCGACAGCCATTCTTCTCATGCGTGTCAATAAAAAGCCAAGTGTACGTTAGATTTCAAAGAATTTCCCTCTCAGTCCTGTTTTAAGAAATATCGACTTTCCCAGCAGTCGGTACCAGTCAAGTGAGTTCGTCATTGACTTCTTAAGGAGAAAGCAACTGAAGCCTCTGCCTTTTTCTGACATGGCTGGACTGATTTTGACTGATCTTTTAATCTTAGTAACATGGCTCAGTGAAAGAATTAATTGGACAGCAATGGAAAGATTGTGCACGCTAGGGGTAGCTTTATCCAGAGTAATGCTGGGAAATTGGAATGTGACTCATCTGTTTTAAATTGCTCACTGACTTCAAAGGTGCATCAGTACAGTCAAAGTTTGAAGGTAGAGAGGTAGGGGCATAATCATAGAAAGGAAATGATGGACAAAAAAGAGGGAAAAACTATAATCCCTCAATAGATTTATTCTTATTTCAAGGTTGATGTTATCTCATATTTGCATGCACAATGTGCAGCTTTAGCAATATATGATGTCGGTTAAATGTAAATAAGTGAATTTATTCTATTGGTGGAGTCACAAATTGTTGCCACATTGCTGAATAATCATGTGTGGTTTCTAAGGTGTTCTGAGTGGTAGCTAAGTGTTTACTTACTGGCCCAGGTCAAAAGAACCAACCGTCAAGTCTTAAAAATAGTATTATGCCCTGGTTCTTTGCAACAAGTTGAGTTGAGTCTGCTCATGCCCTGTTTGCAAAGCCTGATCAAACAAAACACTGTTTTTGAAAGAAGTCTCTGCTGCATTTATTTGTACAAAAGTACAGTTAACCCTCTGATGTCTGAAGTGTTTTTGGGGTCCTTGAGATGTTTTGACATGCCCTGACATTTGTGCTTTTTTCAGTTGCTTAGAAACATATTAATGGCACTGGTGTAATTACACTCTATTTAGCACAAACAGGGCTACCATAATATGTTAGCCACATGTTTGCACATGTTTGTATTTTTGAGAGAATATTGTTTATGCATGGTTATTGAAAAAACAAAAAAAATAAAGTTTCTGAAATAAGGCCACAAAACACACACTAAATATGTGTCCACAAGAGTTTTGACTAATGGATCTTGTCGCCTAGAGTTTAGGCTTCAAAATGATCTGAAAATCATCCTGTCTAATCATTCATATAAAACAATAGATTGTTTTAAATTGTGAAAAACATTTTTTTGTTTGCAAAGGCAATATGCGGATGGGCGTGAACGGCCCAACCCCTATCATGAATAATTAAGTGGTTCTCACCTGAGCAGACAATGACCCTGCATAATAATGAGCCTTTCATTCAGGGGTGTCACACAAGAAAGAATGCAAGGACAATAAATACATAAATAAATAAATATATATATATATATATATATATATATATATATATATATATATATATACAAACAATCAAAATATAAATGAAAGCCAAAAGCACATTTTTAGTCATACCTGGGAACAAATCCTGGTCAAATAGGTTGTATGGGCAATTCTGCAGAACTGGTTCAAAGTTTGAGTTGGAAACATCTTGAAAATAAAATTGTCTTTTTCCATAAATGTCTTATAAAGTATTATTTTTTAAAGTAGGCAATAGATTTTATCATACATATTTCAAAGTTAAGGATTCATTATTTTGATATAGCTTGCATTGGAACAAACACTATAACAGTTGATTAGTTTATTTGTGACAAAACATCCTATATATTTTACATATGAGCAGAAACTGTCTAATTAAAGCTTATTTGATGTCTATTTTATAGTAAAAACTTTATAATCTATCCAAAATTAGTCAACGAAATGTTGTCATTACAGACACTAGTATATCGCGATTAGAAGAAAAATCAGTGGGCTATAGCAATATAGTTTGTATGTGTACATGTAAAAATAACGTTTACTAAAGTACAGTAGGTAGTCAACCAGAATGCCTATTACCGCCGCGGCAAATCCACCGCCGTAAAAATAAACCAGTCGCATTTCAAAGTAGTTCGCGAAATGACCGCCAGGTGGCGCAAAGGGACATTTAGCAAAACGTCTCAGGTTACGTATGTAACCCTGGTTCCCTGAGAGGGAACGAGACACTGCGTTTGAGACGCGGTGGGAACGCTCTGCGTGATTGCGTCATGAAGCACGTGTAAAATCAGTCCAATGGAAGCCCGATACGTCATGGGTGACGTCATAGACCAGGAAACTATACAGCACCCTTGAAAACAGACCGCGACAGCTTCTGAAAAAGTCTGAAGCAAGTCGATCAGGGCATGCAGGAAGTATGGCAGGCAAACGCAGCGTCTCGTTCCCTCTCAGGGAACCAGGGTTACATACGTAACCTGAGACGTTCCCTTTCAAGGGAACTCGAGCTGCGTTTGAGACGCGGTGGGAACCCCATACCCACTACGCAATAGTGACAAATGCCCGTTCTGTGTGAAGTCCTTGCGCACACTAAGAAGCAAGCAACCTAGCCCCTGGAGTGGAGAGGTCAAGGTCATAAAACCTGACAAATGTATGCGGAGAGGACCATCCTGCCGCATTACAAATATCAGGAAGGGAAACCCCCGAAATTAAGGCCGTAGAGGCCGCCATACTCCTAGTAGAATGGGCCCGTACAGCCATAGGTGAAGGCTGACCGGCCGCTTCATAAGCTAGTGAAATAGCCTCGACTATCCACTTGCTCATAACCTGTTTAGATGCAGGGCACCCTCTTCTGAGTGACCCAAAACATACAAATAATTGCTCTGACTTACGCCACAGGGCAGCTCTGTGAACGTAGGCATCCAATGCCCGAACTGGACATAACAGGTTCAATTGTTCCTGATCTGGGGTATTAAAAGGTGGAGGATAAAAGGCCTGCAGCACTATTGGGCCCCCAACATTGAATGGGACCTTAGGAATATAACCCGGTCTAGGGTATAGAAATGCTTTCACCATACCAGGTGCAAATTCCAAACATGACGGAGCAACCGACAGGGCGTGTAAATCTCCAATTCTCTTGATAGATGAAATAGAAAGGAGAAATAAAGCTTTCAAAGTGAGGAATTTTTCTGAAACCTCTTCAATGGGCTCGAACGGAGCCAGAGCCAGACCCTCAAGTACAATGGCTAAATCCCAAGCCGGTGCTCTGGAGTGCAGTGCAGGTCTCAACCTCAATGTACCACGGAGAAAACGAGTAATCAGAGGATCTCTCCCAATAGAAGTACCCCCCAGAGGGGTAGGAGATAATCCAGCAGAGAAACGGTCTTGCAGAAAATCGAGAACTGAACCAACAGGGCAGTTAACAGGATCTAACTGACGCTCACCACACCAGGTGGAGAATAATTTCCATTTCAGCGCATACAGTTTTCTCGTGGAAGGGGCTCTGGAATGGAGAATGGTCTCAACAACCTCAGTCGAGAGACCGGATTCTATGAGCCTGGCCCCCTCAGAGGCCAGGCCCACAGTTTCCACAACTCCGGTCGAGGGTGAAATATCGTGCCCTCTACCTGGGACAGCAGGTCCCTCCTGAACGGAATCTCCATGGGAGAGCCGTCCAGAAGAGACAAAGTCCGAGAACCAAACTCGAGTCGGCCAGTATGGGGCTACTAGTAGCAGATGAGCCCCTTCCCGGCGAACCCTCTCCAGAACCTCCGGGAGCATAGATATCGGGGGAAATGCGTACAGGTGCAGCCTCGGCCACACCTGCACCATCGCATCCAGTCCGAGAAGAGCTGGCTGCGTGAGGGGGAACCATATAGAGCAATGCGTTGTACAAACGATGTGAAAGGTCGACTTGACTTTAGTTAGACCAAAGTTCTCCCTAAGAAGCTCCACCACCTCGGGGTGAAGTCTCCAATCCCCTGGGCCTCAGCCCCTGCCTCAACAGGATATCTGCTCTGATATACGAGACCATCAGTGTGTTGTCCGCCATTCGCCGAGCAACCACTCATGATCGCCCCCACTTGTGAGGGGAGCATCCGTCGATAGCAATATGCGTCGACAAGAAGCCCCCAACACTGGGCCTGGGCGAGGAACCAAGGTTCTTCCACATGACCGAAGCACGAAGGCATAGCCGCGTGACCTTAATCATGCGAAAACGTATTTCCCCTCGGAGAAAACCCCTTGGTCCTGAGCCACCACTGCAGGGGTCTCATGAACAGAAGGCCAAAAGTAAAACGTTGGACGCAACTGCCATGAGACCCACCCGTCTGAAACTGTTTCACAGTGAGTGACTGGCCTAGATATACTCTTTCCCATTACGGCTGTAGAATTGCTACACCTAGAAAAGTGGTCCTCAGAGCACACTCTTCTTGGCGTTGAGAGGCAACCCCAACATCCTTAATGAGACAGAACGACATCTCGATGCCGAACTGCCATAAACTCAGATTGAGCTAGGAACAACCAATCATTGATGTAGTATAATACGCGAATGCCCTGGAGTCTCAGAAGAGCCAGAGCTGCATCCACGCATACTGTAAAGGTGTGGGGTAATAAACCTAGGCCGAATGGAAGAACCCAATAATGGTATGCTTCGCCCCCGAAAGCAAACCTCGGGAAACACCTCATCCTCTTTCGGAAACAATGAAGTAATGGCTGTCTGCTGGGAGGAGGAACCCCTTCTACAGCTCCTTTTGCAGAAGTGACAGTACTTCCTGCTCCATAACCAAAGCCTGCTCGGGGTCCACCAATGAAAGGAGGACCCCTAGAAATCTGGGCGAACGAGAACCGAACTGAATTCTGAAACCCTTTTCTATAGTGTGCAGGACCCACTGAGAAATATGTGGCAGTAGTTTCCACGCTGCCAGAAATTTACTAGGGGAACCAGTCTCTCAAGACTGGCCTCTGGATTTATTTGAACAGTCACTACAGCGCCCTGAAGCGGCAGGGAACAACCGAACTGACCATTCTACGACCCTCCTCGGAGGATCGTATGGGGATGCTGACACCTCGGTGCCCTGAACGGCGAACCGGCAGGGAACAACCGAACTGGCAGCGCTGCAACCCTCCTCAGAGAGTTGCACCCCAGAGGTCGCCGAGGAGAAACGATTTCTCAAAACCGTCCCTGCCCCGGAGGAGCCCTCAGAAGCCTGATAGCCTCGTTTTCTTGCGACAGGACTTCTTGTCTAAGCTTTATTAGAGATGATGACAGTCCTCAGATCTTGCCTACCTCTAACTAGCTTAGTTCCTACGACCCTCCTCGGAGGATCGTTGAAAAAAGCAGGCACTTCGGCGCCCTGAAACGGCGAACCGGCAGGGAAACCGAACTGACTGCTCTTCTTTTTTCTTATTTGAAGGCTCGTTTGGGGACACTGACACCTTGGTGCCCTGAAACGGCGAACCGGCAGGGAAACCGAACTGGCAGTACTGCGACCCTCCTCAGAGAGTCGCACCCCAAAGGGCGCTGAGGAGAAACGATTTCTCAAAACCGTCCCTACCCCAGAGGGGACCACCCTTAGAAGCCTGATCGCCTCGGCGTCAGGGCTTCTTCTTTGTCAAAGCTATTTTAGAGATAAAACAGTCCTCAGATCTTGCATGTCTCTAACTGGCTAGACTGCGACCGCCACCCAGGTACCCCTCAATTGCGGAGGAGCCCGAATGGCGACGCTCTGTTTTGCACTTTGTGCTGAGAGGAGCTTAATAGGCCGTCTCAGGAACATTAGATTGGTGAGAACCTCTGGAACGCCGCTGAATGGTTTATATCTCAGTTTTCTTGAAAGCGGAGCGTCCAGAAGAACAGACATAATTATATCTTTATTTTCCTTTATCTTTATATCAGAAAAACTTATATATATATATATACATACATATATCACTCTGTGGCCACCAGCAGGAAACAACCGAACTGGCAGCGCTGCGACCCTCCTCAGAGAGTCGCCCCTCACATTCATCCATGTCCTTACATACTTTACCCACCAGCGCTGCCTAATAAAAAATGTATTCATTATTTAAGATGGCTGGTGGGTAACGTCGGGGTTAATAACGATGACGCCGACTCGGGAGAGAGAAAGCTCGCAAGCGTCTCTTTAACCCGAGGCAATGTCATACTATGATACTTAATACCCAAACATTACTATAGTCAGACATCTGGGGATTAAACACATAAAATACAAACCGGTTTATTCCACGATCTCGACACCTCAGTGTGGAGATAGGGAAAAACCACAGTCCCCGACGAGGAGGCTGAGATACAGAGTTTTCCCTGTTTAAGATACAGTTCATCTTTAACAAACTCTTCTTTATTTTCAATCTCATAATGTTCAGCTGGCCAGTAAATATTTAACTGGCAACAGCAGTAGATACAACCTCCTTTTTTCTTTAAAAAAGCTCCCTCTTTATTCAACAGAGTTATGAGCTGGAAAATGTATTCATTGAAAACTCAAACATCTGCCTTTTTATAAAGATTTGTATTTGTTTTGTTCTCCTTTTAAAACAAAACACTAACGATACCAATTCCTCGGAACTGGAAATCGCAGCACACTAGATCTGGCATGTGAAAGCTGAGAAAGGGCGGAGCCCGTCCCAACCCCCGCTGTCAGATCCGTTTTCGAACCCCGAAATACGAGCCGTCTCCGAGCCTCGGCAACAGAGAGACCCGCTCGGGGAACGCGAACCGAACCGTCCTCCTCGAAGAACGCCCGGCGGGAGCGGAGCGTCCTCACGGACAGCTTCTCGCAATGCACAGTCAGATCCCTCGAGAAATGACTGTTGCATGCTCCACTCCCAAACAGCAACAAAAAGCTGATGTGTGTCCCCACCCGTGATGTAACGAGGGCAGGGAACAACACAACGTCTATAATATTGCTTTGCTCGCCATAATGATAGATAGTGATATATTGGGCTTGACAAACAACAATAAATAGACCAGGACAGAATCACAGAGAGCGCTTGCTGAAGACTACAGAAGCTGTCGCGGTCTGTTTTCAAGGGTGCTTTATAGTTTCCTGGTCTATGACGTCACCCATGACGTATCGGGCTTCCATTGGACTGATTTTACACGTGCTTCATGACGCAATCACGCAGAGCGTTCCCACCGCGTCTCAAACGCAGCTCGAGTTCCCTTGAAAGGGAACGTAAGTGGGGCAATTAACAGTAAGGATGAAATACTACAAGTTATGGTCATTTCCAAATAAGCCTACAACAAACATTTATTTTTAACAAATATTTTTAAATATGCAACATGCACGTTTAAACAACAAACAATACAATCTGAACCAGCGCTTCTGCTCCTGTATTGAGACATGCAGCGCGTTTCAGTTACAATCCTGGTTCCAGTGGCCTTGATACATTCACGGCTTTTTAAAATGTCACAAAGCGTTTTGAGATGGTTTTGAATGAAATATTGAAGTTTATAATTAGGATATTTTGGCACCCACGCCGAGTGGCGCTATGCATTATTCTAAAATCTGGCTTTATTCTGGCATGTTGAACTAGAGTTTGACAAACGCGGCGGCGCGTTCATTTGAATTTATTTTTCTCATAACAGCTAAGAACTTAATAGGCTAAAGCCTACTCCGTAATTGTTGGTCATACAGATAAGATATCATCTTTTAAAACTGTAAAAGGTCTACTTTTATTCATGCAGTAGGCTATAGGCCTACACTCACAGGCTAACGACAAAACGTTTTCTCGCTCATGTGAGAAAGTTTGGGAAATTCTCAGTAAGTAAATTCATAGCCGAGCGGTAGAACTTACGGTTCGACCATCAAGATGACACGGGTTCGAATCCCGATCAAACATGGTCTACAGTAAATTTTATATTCATTAATGCAGAGAGATTTGTCTAGCTCTAAAACTCTTTTGCTTATATTTATCAAATAAAATTACCATGCATTTCCATTTTACACTAAGGAACAAATCCAACAGAACGACTTTGCATCTGTATAATAATAGGCTACCAATCGTAATTTCAAAAGCAGTTCTGTTAAAATTTTTTTTTTATATATATAGGCTATATATATATATAGGCCTATATATATATATATTTTATTCCCTACAACCTAGAGTTTAAAAAAATGGTTTTAAGTAAAGTGTGATTTGCCAGGGGGGACGGGGATTTCCTTCTGGTCTAAACATCCCTGCTTCTGCTGAATTATTTTAATCCCCACACCCCTCCCTCCACAGTAGCTAATCAATGCAAGGCTACTTCACCAATAGACCATATCAAATATATAAAATAGAGATATGCAACAGGCACGTTTAAACGACAAACAATAAAATCAAAACCAGCGTTTCAGTTGTTCATTAGTTCCAGTGGCCTAATGCATGCACGGTTTTTCAAATTTCACAAAGCGTTTTGAGATTATTTTGAATGAAATATTGAAGTTTATAAGTGTTTTGGCACACCACGCCGAGTGGCCCTATGCATTTTTCTAAAGTCGGGTTTTATTCTGGCAATTTATTTTTCTCATTAGGCCTACAGCTAAAATAACTTAATAGGCGACTCCGTAATTTTTTGGTCATACAGATAAGAGTAGAGTAGCTTACATCGTTCAAAACTGTAAACTTGTATTCATATTATTAGGCTAACGACAACAGTTTATATCTGTCGTCTCTGTCTCCGGGAACTGCGCGTCACTAAAATGAACCAAAAGCCGATTCAGCTCAGTCACGATAAGAAATCGGCTATGTCTAAAGTCTTTAAATGTCTAAATATTTAGGCTAATAAATGTTATCTGATTATGTAATCCATATGAAAACGAGAGGTACAGAGGATCTATACACAATGTAAGCCCTTCCCAATGAGAAAATGACAAGACAAGGGTGAAAATCTCGCTCCATTTTGTAGGCTAAATCGCCCTGAATTAAAATGTAAACAGATCATATGTATAACAGATCAAATAATTTATTTGTCGAAATGTTGCGATACTGTTTCATTTAAGTTCATAATTATTCTATAAATGTTATTTAATTTAGCAGCATTACCACGAAGCACCGTGGTTCGATATTTATTTGAATAATAGCTACAAAAAAAAAACTTCATTAATTGCATGCCTGGTTAAGGATCCAAAGATCCCTGTAGAATAATATTGAGTTTTTTGTTCATGACAACACATTAACATGCGTTTTTTTCAGATTATATTTAGTTTTGCTTGGAAAAGGCAGGCCCAAACCAGTTGTATTTCATCAATTATTGAAATAATGAACTATTTAGTAATAAACTTTTATGACAGAAATATCACTAGTCTACATGTAACTTAAATCATTTAATTCCTTCATTATCAACACTGTCTAGAATAGCGATTTAAGTGTGAATTGCGACTTCTCTTTGTGTTAAGTCAGCCTCAGACTCCGATAGCCTGTGGGGGGTTGGAGGGACAGTTGCTGGACAAAGGTGTTAATGTTCCTCTTTCATATGGAGAGACCCGGCGGGTGCAGCGAGGGAGACTAAATAAACTTGCTAAAAAGAGATCGAGCGCGAGAGAGGCAAAGAAAAACGCATGTTTTTAATTTAATTAGGCTATGTTGCTTTGGACAATTTTCGTTTTGTACTGTTTTAATTGTTTAATTTAGCTGTAATTTCTTTGGCAATACAAATTTAAAATGTCGCAAGAATAAGATTAGCCTAGTGTTTCTTATTTTGCATCGCAAAAGAAATAAACTTTAAACTCGATGCAATCCTGTTTAAAAAAAAAAAAAAAAAAACTGTCCAGACACTTTATTTAAACCTTGAAATGTTCGAACTTGGTTTCAAACTTAAGTAATTTAAGTGTTCTTTTACATTACACAATAATTTAGCAGACTAAAGACGAGCTTCTTCAGTTTCATTTTCTGATGCAATCGGCTGACAATCTTCCTTCATCAGTTTTTGTCGTTTGTGCAGCGGCTGCGGTTCTACGGGAATGTAGCAAATGTATGTTGTAGGCCTAATGATAATTAAACAAAACTCTTGACTTTAAATAAGTAAACAGTTATAAACAGTTACCTATTTAAGCATCAAGGTGGTAAAATATAAACGCTGTCGGCCAACATCGGTTAAAATCATGTATGCCACTGAGATTCCATCTCGGGCCGATTGAAGCTCCTTGATTCTTGAGTTGTTGCGTTAACCACTGAGCTACCGTCTGTATGTTGTTCTCATTGATGTAGCCTAAATGTTTTTTATTGCAATGTTTTATGTTGAATTGTTTTCATTATTTATTCAATTTAATTTTAGTAGCCTAATTTCAGCATTGTGATTATTAATTATTTTAACTACGTTTCACTTGAATTCATATGCTACCAGCTTTCAATCGCTCTGAATGCGCGGCAGCAGATTACGCAATAGAGAGAATAAACGAACACTTTTCAGAGTCTATGATTGTAGCGCCTCTTAGCGGTAAAAGGCAGCAAATACACCACACATTTTACCGCCGCGGTGGAACGGCTGATGTGGGCGTTGTCATGGCTTGCCTCAACATTTGCGTTTGAATAGCGCGCGTCCTCCGTGGGCGTGTCAGATTAACGCATAATGAAGTGTAATGAGCTGGGGAAAAAAATACTGAAATCACTCTCGTGCCTGTATAACAAGTATTTGCGGAGTTATAGTTAATCTTAGGACGCGTTTTAGAATGGACTTCACCGACAGAGAGAAGGCAGAACTTGCATCATGTTTATTTTTCTTTATTTGTCGAAAAGCACAACACTTTGTTTTTATTGTGAGTATACAGAAAAATAATAGACACTTAACATGATCGATTGATGTAGGTATACCACGTATATTTAAGATCAAAATCAACAGAGTATTTTGAGTCTCTTTTGCACTGATAAGAAAAAAAGCGAGACAATCGCGCCGGCGCGATAGCCGACCTCAGAGGGTTAAAGGCACACTATGCTGGAATTCCGTTTTTGTCAAACAGCGACCCCTAGAGTCGCTGTGGAGAACTTGTATTTAACGTTACTGTCGTAAATGCCACTCACGGAGAGCGTCTGCCATAGACTGGTCTCTGCACTCACGGCCTGATACTCCTTTGAAGCTGTTATATTAAGGTACACATCTTGCATAGTGTGCCTTTAAATAAGAGATCTAGCGCTAAAATGTGTTTTTGAACTCAACCTGAGCGCTCGTGTCCGCTGCTATCAGTGTCATAGATACATAACGTTATAACGTTATAATGACTATAGTCATTGTGTCTCTTGTGGCGGCGCGCGCGCAGTCTTCACTCGGACGCGCTCTTTAATCTATCGCCGTTGCGGAGACTATTTATTCCGGTGAAATCACAAAATAAAATGCACACAAACTTAGAAAGATTTACTTACTAGGCCATCAACAAGATTGCCAGGTCAGCACCACTGTTGCATCCAATGCTGCTTTTTAGCTCGCGCCAACGAGTGAAAGCCCGACCGAGAGGGACTCACTCTTGTCCGGTTGCTCACGCGGTCAGATTCTCTTTTCCTTTTCCTAGTCTCTTCCGACCGCGTTTTCTTTGCTTTTTCCATCGTCAAGTATCACGTCTGAAATGCGCGCAAGTGTCTTCGTGCTTCAAATGTTGTTGTTGATGTGTGTGACATCGTTGCCGTAAAGCATGTCGTCATTCTCGCGAGATTTGTCGGGGGCGCTCCTCTCAAACTTGCATTGCTGGTTTTTCCAGCGGCGTCCCCCCCAAGCTTTACTACCAGGATGATTCGCCCTAATATGAGTTTGTTTACCACCGAAATGACTTTGAAGCTGTTATATTAGGGTACAATTCTTGCATAGTGTGCCTTTAAACAGCAATACTTTGAAATATAAATACAAGTTAAGAAATAACCATTTTCTATTTTAATGTATTTTAATAATGTAATGTATTACTGTGACACATTTACTCCAGTCTTCAGTGTCACATGATCCTTCATTATTCTAATATGCTGATTTGATCCCTCAGAAACATTTCTTATGTTGAAAACAGTTGTGCTGCTGGGGGGGGATTCTTTGATGACAGTTGAAAAAAATTTTTTTTTATTTGAAACAGTACTGCATAATTGAATATTTGTGAAATACTTAGGCTAAGCTAGTAGGCTAATGTAGCTAATGGTATGCTAAGGTTGCACTCTGAACAGTTAGCTTGCAAAACCGATGCTAACAAAAAAGGAACAAGAAATGTTCCTATTTTCACAATCTAATACCTCAATTATATTAGTATTGTTAATGGTATGTACCAGTTTAAAAGACACTAACTGTCAAAGTAAAAGTTCAGACAACATTGCAAAGCAATTTTATAGGATTTCTAATCAGAAAAGAATACCCAATAAATAAATAAAAATCACTTGTTGTTGAGGTTCACTCAATAATGCCAACTATAGTTTAAAACACCACTACAAAATAATACATAATGGTGGTATAGGGGCTGATTACGGACACAACCCATGACACTGATCCCTACCTAGTCATTATTTCATGGTGGGGCCAATGTAGGAACAATATCGGTTTGAGGTGGACCCTATATCGGGTTTGTCTATGGGTTCCATGTCAACCCTATCTGAATAATCCCCAGTATGGGCTAATTATATAGGATCAACAAGGAACCCATGGATAAACCAATGTAGGGGGCCATACTTGAATTTATTCAGACAGGGGCCGAGATGGGCCCATAGACAAACCTATGAAGGGCTTGTACCGCAAGCCTATATCATACCTATGGCTCGGATCCATCCTTCAGTGTAATTTTGTGGGAGCTTTCACCCGCTTTATCATCCACCAGCAGTACTTTGTTAAGACACCTGTAAAATAAATAACTGTACATTTCTGGTGCAAACTGGTAAAACACCAGGTTTAAATGGGTATGTGTCTGCCTCGTCTACTTGTGATCCGTTCGACCAAAACGCATCTTAATGCCAGATGTAAACAGAGCCTCAGACACACAGCATGCATCGAGACCAATTTTTGTTTGTGAATTTTATAGATTCAGTTTGCAGAGCTAAGTGGCTAGGTCACCACACTACAAACTCATCCATTTTCTCTCTTTGATGCGAGCACAGCAACACTAGATCTGGCTATTAAACTTCACCTTGAAACACCCTTACACGGTGCAATCGGGATTATTTGGGGTTACCAAGAGTGTCATGTAGAAAATAGCACATTTGTTCAAAACAAAGGCATTCTGGGTTTCGTTCCCAAACTGTGCAACAGCGTAGAGAATGCCTTTGGCACTCAACAAATGTAGCAAGTGGCGCATCGTCGCATTCAGTTACCAGTTGGAATGTGTGATATGCACACATGTCTTATAAGCAAGAATTCATGAGAATAAATAAGCCAGTAAAACAGGCTCCAAACGCAGATATGTGTGGGAAAACAAGGAGGATATGAAATAATTCAACCAGATACATATCAAATGTTGAAAATGCTGGTATCTAACTCAGAAGCTCAACACCGAGATGGCATGTAAGACAAGGGCCTGTTAATGTGGGGCTAGAAACCAAACAAACAATCCAGACACATTTCCTGCTGCAAGAGGGGGAAGGTAGCTGTTTGTGCAAAGTGCTTACAGAGGGATCTCGATGAAAAGGTTAACGTTAAATCCGCAGACAGGTTGGGAAAAGTTTCCCTGCTCTGGTCTCTCTCTCTCTCTCTTTCTCTCTCCCTCTCTCTCTCTTAGAATGGTTAAGATGAAAGGAAACTGGTTCTAAATCAGTAAAGAAAAGGGCAAACAGGAACTAGATGGGTTGAAGGTATATTCTTGCTTTTTGTGAAACTATGCTGCTTCCTTGCAAACTTCCTGATGTAAAGAGAGAGACCAAGGGCATTATTATTCCAGAACTCATCCTGCACCAGATGTCTTGCTTTTTTTAGGTCCTGGAGGAGTGGCGTCTGACCCATGCTAACCCCTGGTCTAATGAAGGAATGACTTTGCTTGGAAGTAGTTGAAAGTAAACTGCAGTGTGTGAAAACTCTGACTCACAAATTAACATGAGAAATTAATCTTCTGGATTATGTTTAGCTCCTCAACAGCATAAACACTGTGGCTGGAGACATTGAGTTTCTTCTGAGTCTGAAGTTCTGTTCTGATATGACACAATGAAGAAAAAGGACAAAGGTAATTAAAAGAAAAATTACATTAAGATAGATAGATAGATAGATAGATAGATAGATAGATAGATAGATAGATAGATAGATAGATAGATAGATAGATAGATAGATAGATAGATAGATAGATAGATAGATAGATAGATAGATAGATAGATAGATAGATAGATAGATAAAAACAGTAAGCAATACCATTGAGACCATAATGACTGTCAAGGTCACCAAGTTTCTTAAAATGTCACTAAGGATAAGTATGAATTAAAATTTCTTGGTGTTTATAGAATACAAGTACATAACATACCTTGAACAATATATTTTAAAGCAAAAGTAACTGAAAATGTTTTGTAAAAATGTATTTAGGGGAAATATGCTTTTACTTTTTACGTCTCATGAAATTTTTTATCATTAAATTAAAACTTTTCTTGGAAATGCAAGTACGTTTTTTCAAAACCACATGAAACCAACATGAATACAAAGAGCATATTTCTGAGAACCTAGCACATGTAAATAGATTTTTAAAAGATTTTTTTTTTCTTTGCCATGGACACTCCTATTCCTCTCTGACCCTGAAATAGAAGCATATTTTGGATCCCCCAAACGCATAAAATGCACCACACATCTCTGGAGATGAATTAGGCCTTCATCTCAGAACAAACAATCCCTTCAATTTGCATTCTACTGAGCCGTGTCCATTCTGAATAAATTGCTGCACATTTATGAATGTTATACTGAAATTCGAAGCTTGTTTGGTGTTCTTAATATGATTTCGGATAAACATTATATGAATATGAAGACAAATTAAATCATGAATATTTACTTTTGCTAATGTTTTTTTCTCCGTCAACGCTGTTAATGGATGTACAAACATCTGCAGAAATGAGAAAACTGCATTAGTCAGTGTGTTGCATTGCTTTGCAATACACTACATGAAAATCTACGACCAGATGGTAGTTACCAGCTAATGCGCCCAGTAATCAAATAAAAGAATCCAATACTCATTTCCTACTTTATGAAGACTTAAAAACAAATAGAGTTATTCAATTGTTTTTCAAACTGCATTTTGCAAGATCGAAATTAAACAGTTAGTTCGGCTGAAGATTAGATCCATTTTCCATGTGAACGTATCCTCAACATTTAACGGCAAATGAAAGCATTACATAGGCATTTGCGTGAAAAATTATGACATTAATGGCCATCTGGCACTGTATGTATCAATCTCAAACTTGGCTTTGAAACTCACCTTAATTGCTAAATATGTGCTACCAAATGGCTGCAAGTTATATTGATATGTAGCACAGATAAGCACCGAAAAGGTGGGGAGTGATGGGAACATGCCAGTTTATAAATGCAGCAATACCTGATGAAAACATACATCAAAGTATAAGGATTGCACGCATAAAAATGAATCATCTCACGTCAGCCTTCAAAATATTCATCTGGATATTATGAGAACGTATTGCGTCGTTACTCAAATGTCAAAGGCAGGCAGGCGCGTTGTACGTCAAGCATGTATGCATGAGCCAGTGTATCTTAATATCTACTGGTCTTTGTATATAATAACCCAAAATAAAATAGTAACGAGATCCATTTGATTCATCATGTTCTCCAACCAGGACAGACGAACGCCAGACATAAACCACCTTGTAGCCATAAAATACCCCATTAATTGGTTTTACACTATCTCTACTTGCTTTTGTCTCAATACCACCAATGATCTCTTAATCTGCGCTTGATTTTACGACCCATACACAGAAGATGGTGGGCAGACCACAACAACATCTCTCCACTCTTTTTCTCCACCCACTTTTCCCTCTCTAGACCTGCCTTTGGCACTTTACCAGATTACCTCTGACAGGCTGACTGACTCGAGGTGAACCTCGGTGATGACAGACAATGGCCTTTATCAGTGACTTGCACACCGCAAGGCTGCTGTTCTGAAGATTAGGTCCCGTGATCCTGATTTCCCACCAAATCAAGACTGGAGCTTTTGAATATTTCTTTTTTTAATTTTATCCAAGGGGTCAAGGTTTGACTGGTTGGCATGGTTAGTCTTTGCAGGTAAATACTATAACTACACCATTTTTCCCCCTCTAACACCGGTTTAAAAGTATAACGTGTATCCTGACTACACAATTTGTTTTTGCTAGCAACATATCTATCCAGGCTCTTTGGAAAAACTTGCCTGCGGCGACATTTCTACAAAATTACATTGCTTCTTGCACATTTTGCAACACTTTCAAAGTGGAATGTCCAGTGATTAGTGCTAAAAGCATGTTCAGTTTTATCCGAAAGAGATGAACATGAATCTTGTGGTTGGAGCAACAACTCTCGACCTGCCGTAAAAGCCTAGTTTCTTGTTTGCATGTCATGTTGACTTAATAAATCCTTATCTTGAGCAAAATAAGCAAGCTGACATTTAGGAAAATCTAATATTTTATTTCAAATATATACAAATGTTGTTAAAATAGGGCCCAAACTATACATTAAAGTACGTTATCACTCCACCACCTGTGTGACATCATTAACCAACATGGTTGAATGACAAATTTCTCTGTTATTTCACTTTATTTCCAGATTCAATCATAGGCTCATTCTTACATAGTAGAGCATGTTCGCACATGCGCAGTCTTCAAAAATCTCTTGACAAACTCAAAGACGTAAATGACATTTGTATGTATTCTAAATAAAAGACACAGGTTGTACTGAATGTCAGCTTGCTTATTTTGATCAAGATAAGGATTTATTAAGTCCAGATGTCATAAAATATAGAAGACAGCTCGAGGGCTGTCGTTCCAACCATACAACTTTGCAATGCTGTTTGTGAATGTCGAATGCCGGGAAACATCGACTCGTTGACTGCTGATAACGACGGAACTTGCGACCATATAGTTGGCTAACGATGCTTTCGGGAAACTCCACCCAGACCAGCTAGCTTATTTTGTCAATGATGCATCGTACTATGGTAGTTAAGCAGCAAGGTACATAGGCGCTTGAAAGGCGCTCTGAAATAAAATGTATTATTATTATTATTATTATTATAGTTGTACAGGAAACACACCCCAGGATAGTTGCTAGCCAAGTGTGCTAGCATCATCTAGCATTGTCAGGATGCTACTTTCCTGCTCTGGAGTGATTAGTTACATGCCATTTATGTCTCATTTGATTGGCTCAAAGCAATGCAAAAGAGAGTTTATACGAGGAAAAATAAAGAAAAAAAACCCCACTCTTCTATTGAGATGAATGGGAATGCTAATGGCTAGCTAACTCCGGGTGTTACAGTCCTCACAAAAACCCACAATTCTCTCCAGGGCTGGTTTTTAATTGGCTCATTTCCTGACTATGGAGTAGAGCTTTTAATTGACTATGATCTTTATTGGCTAAGAGATAGGGTAATAGGAAGCAAATGGACAGAGGTGGGAAAAGGGAGGGGCAGAGAGTCTGATTTACTTTGACATCAGTGGGACATGTACCGCATGGTTTTCTGTATAATATTGCTAGGTTTGAAACATAACCTTGGATTGATGATTTTAATGCCCTCTCTTCTGAACACAAATTTACATTTCAAAAATCTGATGACCTTGGACAAATGTATGCTTGCTTTCTTATAGCATCAGCATATTTTGAAAGTAACATTATTTTAAAGTTACATTCTGTCAACAATGTTTTCACTACAACAGGTCAATCAGACAACCTGTCTATGCAAACACAAATGACCACATAAAGCAATGCTTACTAAAATGCTTAGCTATACAGTAGGAGGTCATCAAAAGAAGTCCAAAATCTGACAATGATGTCAGGTTCAATAAGTAAACTCAGTATAAACCAATAAAAACCCTCAGGGGTGATTAAATCATGAATGCCCAACATAATTTTTTTCAACCCACCTGTACTACAGATGTGAGCTGACAGCTTTAGAGACATATTCAAAAAGCCATCCCATGTCCTGTGGTTTCATTGGGAATTTTCTAGGGATACCATCAGGCAAGTTTCTGTAGCACACACACACACACGCACACAAACACACATAGCGTTCGTGTACGAGTCCCGTAAAACAGGATTGTATTGTAGCATTGTATGCGAGTAGTGTCAGATCTGTTTATAAACGGGTGTTACTGAGATGAAACAAGTAGTATTTGGTTGATCATGTGATCTCAAAATGGCCCCATGAGGTAACCTGCTACATGTATAAAAAAAAGAAAACTGCATTTACTGGGTTACAGTGATGCTGTCTTCACATGCTAGGATTTATCATGAATACAAGTTTCCTAGTCAAACATTGGATATGAACGCCCTCTCGAGTCATAATTATGTTTAATGATACCCGAGTTTATTCTGAGGAATAAACTAATCATGTTTCATGTTTATGCACATATGTAAATAACTATTTAATGAACATTGTATGTTTTTACACAGCGAAAATATCACTTAGCCTATTTGTCCAAAATGCCTCAATCATCAGCAAGCTGACATCTATATAGTGCAGTAAATGTATAGCATAATGTGTATGGTTGTCAACGAATGAAATGTGACATTTAATCAAAAATTCATTGAATTTGATTTTGATAAAAATCTATACTTTTTGGCTTTAACACACTTTCCACAAGAATTAATCTGCCGTCCTCCATGATTCCTATTCAGTAATGTTTTTTTTTCTAACACACGTTTATAAAAGCTACTTAAATGTGAACTAAGGCCTGACTTAATCTAATCCCTGCCTGTGAAGCCAGGCCTAAATGTAATATTTCACTTTCTTTTTTAATGTGCATGTATTGGTATATTTTTAAGAAAAATAATGGATGCAAATTTAAATAGTAAAAATAAATGTAAAAAAAAAAGGCTTCATATCTACATTGCATCAAATAATAACTAGCTGAAATTCCATTTTTGTTATTGAGCTACTTAAAAGGTATGGCGTAGATTACCCTATACAATATTATTGGTGATATATGTAAACTTAAACGGTAAACGAGCTGCTCCATTTACACGGACAAGGGCCCTTTTATCTCTCTAAGAGCCAATTTATTCAGATGCTCTGGGTTTACTTGTCCATTAGCTTTCAAATGAAGATACTAGTCATTTAAACACTGCTCTTAACCTGACAGCTCAGAGTGCTGTTCACATCACAACAAAGCCAAATGGAAGTTCCCAGACAGTAATGAATATTTCAATCAGCATAAGGCTTTAATAATGTCATTCCCAAAACCATCAGAGAAGATCTGTGGGCCGCAGGGGCTGTCATTCAAAGAAAAAGTGAGGATGTTAGGTCTTCTGTTTGGGGAAAGCACCTGTCAATCATGACTGAAGCAGCAGGAAAGCATCTGGCCTACCCAATCAGGAGAGGTCCCAGCACAGCAGGTCCGGGACCAGGAAGAGGAAAGCCATCTGGAGAGAGGCTGGACTCTGAAAGTGCCACACGTCCTACAGTTGACTCACGACAGATATACCAAGACTTTACGCGATTTAATAAAACACGTCTAGGCTAAACCTGTCACTCAGACAAAGAGTCACATTACTCTCTAATGAGTGTAAATCCCAGCGCTCTAATACACATGTAGGCTACCATATTTTTGGCATTAACATCAGGACGGATTGGGTAACAGCCTATTATTGTTAACCAGTGACAGTCATTTTTCAACAGAACGCACATTTCATCACTGTCTCAACATGTAGCTTAACTGAAACAACACTAGAATCAACTTGAGGAAATCTAACATTACAGATTTTTTTTTTTATCACATATATCACTGTTCAAAAATATCCTGTTAAATGTATGGTAAAAAAAAAAAAAGAAAGAAAATAAATCACTAAACAAATCACGGTGACAATGTTTCAGGTAGCCTATTACGGGACAGCATATTTTGTGATATAATGTTAATATGCCAATCCACTTTATACCAAAATCTGCTTTTTACCTTAACATGTACTGATAACCACCACAATAATACAGGTGATAAAATAGAAAGCCACATGATGAATCATCTTAAGTGGCCTGTCTATAAAACACAGCCAAGTAACAGACAAAAACAAATATGACACGAAAATATTGCAATAATCATTAGCCTAACTAAATAACAGAAAATTGAACAGTAAACAGCCTAATGTACATTACTGATAACAAAAATGATTTAATGATTTAAATGATTTAATGTACTTATACAGTGTTTGATGTGCCACACAGGCATTATAAATTATACGGTGAAAATATATTATACAGTAATTTATAGGTTTTACTTGCAAAGGCACTAATATATATATATATATATATATATATATATATATATATATATATATATATATATATATTAGTAACATTTGAAGTGGATCAAAAAAGTTAATCAAAGTTGTCCAAAGACAAGAACAGGTATTGTTCAAAATGCATGTATAACTTTGATGAAAGGTTTCGATCCACTTCAAATGTTGACTACTGTATATATATATATATATATCAGGGACATGCGGTCAGGGTAGGCAGGGTAGGCAGTGCCTCACCAAAGGAAAAGTTAACATTACATTTATTAATTCCAAGAGCTTTATTAATTCACCACATTATTAATTGCATTTATTTTATTCCAAATATTAATTTTTGTAACAAAAAAAAAATCAGGAATACTCATATAATACTCCTTTTGCCATAGTTTGCTCCTAAAAACCATTGTTTCATGCAGGAAATTCAAGGCCATGGCCATTGAGGCAGAGGTTCGCAGTGCCTCTTTGGTCCATAGAACGTAGTTTACGGAGATTTGCGCATGCGCAGTCAGTTCTCATGCTGTCTTGAAATATCATGAGGCATATATATATGAGGCAGAGACCGAGACTGCTTCATATCACGTCGTGATCCACTTGCTCTCACTCAGTCCGCGATTCTGACTTTGCTCTGTATGCAGGCAGCGATGTGATGATGCCTGATATTAACTTGGGTTGCTAAATTACCTGAATGAATATACAGTGGCTTAACTTTGTTTTAAAAAGTGGGTGGGACAGGTGTGTGTGTGTGTGTGTGCGTGCGTGCGTGCGTGCGTGCGTGCGTGCGTGTGTGTGTGTGTGTGTGTGTGTGTGTGTGTGTGTGTGTGTGTGTGTGTGTGTGTGCTCGCGAGTATGTGTGTATAAATGAATGAATCACATGAATAAATATAGATCCAACGACTTGATGCAAGTCCTTTAATGGTCCAGTGGTAGAACTATGAAGGTGGAATAATCCACCTAATGGTGCACAGGTTATTAAACAATCATGATTTATGTATTTATTTAACATGTATGTTTGCATTAAAAGTAACAAGAATGAGCCAAATGAAGATAAATATGCGTTCTGAAGACTGACGTGTTTATTGAACCAATCAGAAAAGAGTAAATCGAGTGTCAGCGAGAAGCTAATCTGATTGGCTGCATAATGAAGGTGGACCCGCCCTCCTCTTCGCGCTTGCAAAACTCATTCAGTGAGAGAATCGTGCCAAAATTGGAAGCGCGGGTAAAAGAAAGACGCAACTGTACAAATCGGGTTATTTCGGGAACTTTTTTGCCGCATGTACACAATAAGTCATTTAGACATTTGCAACAGTTGATTTATTTACACAAAGTTTGATTTTACGCGATCAATCTGTTTTGCAGTCCCTGACTCTGTTGTTTTCGGTTGCAAATAGCTGTTCACAGGCTTGCAATGCTTTTGGCCGCATTTGTGCGCAAAAACCGTGCCAAAAGTGTAAGCGCGGAAAAATGGAAGTCAGAAGAATACAGATCCTATTTATTTTGCGTTAGCATGAAGCTGCAGTTTCACAATACATGTATTACACTTACCAATAACAGTAAAATGCTGCAAATATTTTTTTCTTACACTTGATATGTGATTTACACGCTTACAAATCTTCTCTTGCACACGCAAATTTAATTTACGCTTGCAATCTTATGCACACTTTCACAAATCTTACCCTGCGCATGCAATTCATTATGACATCATTTTACCTTCATATAGAACTTTTCCCGAGCATGTCAGAGGTTCTGGGTTCTAATCAGTGGTGTAAAGTAACGAATTACAAATACTCTCGTTACTGTAATTGAGTAGTTTTTTTTAGGAATTGTACTTTTTTAAGTAGTTTAAAAACAGTGTACTTTTACTTTTACTTGAGTACATTTTAAGTGCTGTATCGGTACTTTTACTGCGCTATTTTCCCTGAACCTGCCGTCGCTACATTTATATTAATATTTATTTTTATAATAAGTCATCATGTGACTCCATGCGTGATTCCCGTCAAATCAAATCGCGCGAGGAAAACTTTGCATCAAACCAGCATCAACAGACTTCGAGACACCTGGCGCCAGTTTATTTTGTTCACGAAGTGACTTTCGGAGTGGATCTTGAGCCTGGAGGAAGTTCATGCATTTGTGTCTTCATATAGGCAAAAAAACAGCGCAAGCGTCACACCTCACACGTGCTTCAGTGTGTGTGTGTGTGTGTGGTAAATGAAACTGCGCGTCGGCTGCACCATTCATTCACACAGAACATGCAGGATTCGTATTTAAATTCTTTTGTGGTTTAATATTCACACTATATCGCGATTTGATTTCAAGTGTACTGAACTGCTTTCTATTTTTCCTCAAAAAATTTACAAATTCCGTGAAATTCCGAGTTATAAATTCCTTTTTTATGACTGGATTTTGTCAGCATTTTAGGGGGGGCGGGGGTCGTCCAAAACAATGGTAGGGGAAACGCTGTATTTTTAGTGCTAGCAGTCAAAAATAAATCTGTTGGAGAAATATTGAAATACTGTTTCTTTTTTTCTATGAATCTGTGATAAAAGAGTAAGCTACATTTTCAATTTGCAGGGTATAAGGTGGACTAACATTCATAGCATAATACTCACTACTCACTACTCTTGAGTACTTTTAAAAGGGCTACTTTTTACTCCTACTTTGAGTAGTTTTTAGGACCGGTACTTTTACTCTACTCTCACTACTTTTTTTGACAAGTAACAGTACTTTTACTTGAGTATGCTTTTTCAGTACTCTTTCCACCACTGGTTCTAATCCGCAATCGTATAGTTTTTTTTTTTTTTTTTTCATCAAAACCGAATAATGTGGTTCATCAGTGGTTGTATTATATTAAGCAGGGACACATTTGTGTGCATTTTTGTTTTGTGATTTCACCAGGACGAACAAAGAGTCTCCGAAACAGATTGAAGCGTGCGTGCATGTGAAGACTGCGTGAGCCACGAGATACACTGTAACCGCGCCACCGATCGCAGCGGCAAATTACGCCCCTGTGAATATGCCACATTGATATGTCACAGCCTACCCATGACAAGACTTCACCGCACGTTACTGATATATATATATATATATATATATATATATATATATATATATATATATATATATATATATATATATATATATATATATATATATATTATGCTAAAGAAAACTTAACCAAATAAAGAGATTTTTACTGTAGCATTTTTACTGTTTTTTTTCTATTATATAATGTAATGTAATACATTTACAAAGATGTTTGAACTGATGATCATATTTCTACCTTTTTTTAAGGAAAATATGTGCATATTTATGGATTAGGTCACTGCAAGTAACACAGTAAGACCTGAAAAGTGCATTGAGAAAGTAAATAGGGTCATTGATTGATTTCTTGTTGACATTATGGGATACCTTTGACGACTACAATAAACTCATTAGGGAGCAAAATTATGCTTTTTTTTTGTAGAAATACGGTCATCAGCGCAAATCTTTGTAGACAAAACTGTTAACTGGTGTGAAAAACAATGAACATAACGATCAAAGATGTGTTCCAGGAAATCGGAGAGAGCGGGAATTTGTGCGCTACATTTACCAAATCATCAACATGATTAATAGTGGATTACACATCATAAAAATAGAGACCCAATTACTGGCGTAAATTAGAACCCAGCATTACCACCATGCTAATAAGCACTGAACATAATTGCATTTACTGCGGTATAGCCAGGCGAGATAGATAAAGTCCCCCTCTATCTCATTAATCTCTCAATAACGTCCACTGCGTATTTTTGCCATTATCACTGTGATTATATATAGTGGCTGCATTGAAAAGAAAGAACAGAGTGCTCTCGCTGCTGTATTTCGGAGCTCGGGGAAGGGTTTTCTCTGGCCCTTGTAGAGAGCATAAAACAGATAATTACCAACTCTTAAAAATGTCTCTTTTGTGCAGCGGGCTGAAAGGTGAAACTCTCCAAGCTTTGAGAAGATAAAGCCCAAAACAAAAGCAGTCCTGAATGGTCACAGGATTAGCTTTAATAGCAGCAATTACCAGTAGGGAAAGCAGTCGGAGCTCTCTGGCCATCGCACAAGGCTGGAGGTGAGTGATGTCTAGGGGGTTGAATGCGTAAATCGAGGCCTCTCTTGGCTATCCGACCAGCTGCCTGACTGTCTGCCTCCCTCCCTTCACATTCATTTGTAAACCATTCGCCAAGGCCCTATTTGCCACTAAAAGCTGCTATCTCCTCTCAGCCACAATAATGGGCCATGCATAGAAAAGGAGGGTCCTCCATCCCAGTTGCTTCTTGAATTACAATCTAGGGTTGATGGTGATGATGAGAGAGGCCTTTAAATTACAGCAACACGGGCAGCTCGCCTCCGCCACTGTAAGACACTCAAGCCACACGGGGTGTCCAAATTAAATACAATTATCCCCATTGGCATGATAAAAAGAGGTAGCGGGGGTGTTGTTGTTTAGAGACAAGGGAGGCTGTGCGCAGATTTGGCCTTCAGACACTACAGAGTACTTAGAAAGAAACTTAAATGGCGGATTAATAAAAGAGCCCACCACGTTGAATAAGAGCGTTAATGTCTGACCCACGATCAGTGCCTGAAGCTGCAAGGGACGTCTCTCGTATGGCAGCTGCACCTCTTTGAATTGGAACTGAAAGAGTGGTGATTGGTTGCTTGCATTGAACTGAATTTGTCAGCCATTAGCCACAGTCACTCTGAGGGACTGCACAATGCAACATGGCTTCATACAACCAGCAAACGGTGTTTTATTTTTGATTTAGATCTAAAATTATATGACAAATATGTGAATTTGAGACCATATTAAAGCCCCTGTTTCAATTTAACTGGGTCTGCAGAAAATGCTTGAGTCCGGATTATTGCAACAGGCTCTGCAGGGCACTTTCCATGAACAAGGTAAAAAAAGAAAGTCTGAAATAATCTTTATGACACCATTCAATTGTTCAGCAAAAGAAGATGCTTAACCCTAAAAAAATACAAAATAAAAAAGTTGATCGTCAGCCATAGCAATTTTCCCATTCATTTTTTCCCATGTGGATTTTAAAAAGTCTTTGTTAGAGAGTTATAAGCCATGAACCAAGCCAATCAGGTGAAACATTAAACTACACACTTTGATTTGAAGCGAAAACTTTTTGAAAATTGGACAAAAAGACAAAGGTACAAGACTGTGAACTTAACGGCATTAGTGAAAGAAATAACTGCAATCCCATGAAGCATTGCGAACAGCATAATCAAATTAAAAACGGTGGAGGAATACGAAACTACTCATTAACAAATGTTTATATGCATACACAATATATTTGAAGTTTATTGCAAAATGTGCATATACAGAAACATTTAAGTATTTGAGAGCACAGAGAGATCGACTTCGCAGTGCTTCATGGGAGTGGGTGGAGCTAAAGAGCTATTTTGACACATGTTGCTTTTTCGACTCTCTGATTGGTGTAATTTTCCGTACAGCATCATGGGTAAGTAGTTTTTAACCACGAATTCCACTGTTAAACATGATTATTTTAAAAACATACTGAAATAAGGCGGCCTGATGGCTTCAGCAAAAGCAAATACCATGGATTAACAACATCGCAGTAGGTCTGTCTTTAAAGGTTTATATGTTAAACATATATAACATATAGCGTATACAAGCATAAAATTAACACAGAAAAAAATACAGGTAACGGGGTTGAACAATTTTAATTTTTTCTTTTTTTATTATTTAAAACTTGAATTTAGATAACCTAGCAGTAAGGTCTAGCTAGTTAAAACTTACTAATAAACTCTTATTTCCCATAAATTAAATAAATTCATTTTCAAAAAATGATGATGATTTTATGTACATTGCTTCTTACAGTATTTTGAGAAATAAGGTCTAGGTCAACATGACAATATGGTTAAAAAAGAAAGAAAATTGTTTACTTTGTCTTCTGATAAGAAAGGTATATACACTCACCTAAAGGATTATTAGGAACACCATACTAATACTGTGTTTGACCCCCTTTCGCCTTCAGAACTGCCTTAATTCTATGTGGCATTGATTCAACAAGGTGCTGAAAGCATTCTTTAGAAATGTTGGCCCATATTGATAGGATAGCATCTTGCAGTTGATGGAGATTTGTGGGATGCACATCCAGGGCACGAAGCTCCCGCTCCACCACATCCCAAAGATGCTCTATTGGGTTGAGATCTGGTGACTGTGGGGGCCATTTTAGTGCAGTGAACTCATTGTCATGTTCAAGAAACCAATTCGAAATGATTCGAGCTTTGTGACATGGTGCATTATCCTGCTGGAAGTAGCCATCAGAGGATGGGTACATGGTGGCCATAAAGGGATGGACATGGTCAGAAACAATGCTCAGGTAGCCCGTGGCATTTAAACGATGCCCAATTGCCACAAAGGGGCCTAAAGTGTGCCAAGAAAACATCCCCAACACCATTACACCACCACCACCAGCCTGCACAGTGGTAACAAGGTATGATGGATCCATGTTCTCATTCTGTTTACGCCAAATTCTGACTCTACCATCTGAATGTCTCAACAGAAATCGAGACTCATCAGACCAGGCAACATTTTTCCAGTCTTCAACTGTCCAATTTTGGTGAGCTCTTGCAAATTGTAGCCTCTTTTTCCTATTTGTAGTGGAGATGAGTGGTATACTGCATACTGGATGTTTTTCCCTTTTCACACCATTCTTTGTAAACCCTAGAAATGGTTGTGCGTGAAAATCCCAGTAACTGAGCAGATTGTGAAATACTCAGACCGGCCCGTCTGGCACCAACAACCATGCCACGCTCAAAATTGCTTAAATCACCTTTATTTCCCATTCTGACATTCAGTTTGGAGTTCAGGAGATTGTCTTGACCAGGACCACACCCCTAAATGCATTGAAGCAACTGCCATGTGATTGGTTGATTAAATAATTGCATTAATAAGAAATTGAACGGGTGTTCCTAATAATCCTTTAGGTGAGTGTATATATATATATATATATATATAGATATACAACAGAGATGATCCAATTTGTGCATCTAATGCTTTAAAATAAAAGTAATAGGACAGTAAAAGTGCATCACATTCAAGAAAAGTGTCAAATGGGGTTGTTTCAGTCGTTCCGGTCTTGCACAGCTGCTAGGCTGCTGGCACCAGGAAAATAAGCAATGTTTCTTCTCTACTGTTCACTGGTCCAATATAAAATCTAGTTTAGGTTTTTATTATTTGTCTTCAAAGCTTTACACAAACTGTCACCATATTGCATTTCTGACCTCCATGAAGCCTCCGTTACACCAGGCCTCATAGATCCTAAAACCAATTTCTTCTGTCCACCCCACGGTCCTGCCTAAAGCTTACAGGTGATTGAGTCTGCTTGCATCCTCACGGCTATGGAATAGTGAAATGAAATCAGTGCTTGCAACATCTTCACAGCCTGCCCATGTGTTAGTGAGTCGAATCAAGTGCCTGACACTTGTTTGATGGAGCTGTGATGTCATAATGCATTTATAATCTCTGTTCCTCTTTTCTTAAAGACGCTTGTGGTTATGATCTAGTATTCACTTAAAAGCTTGTTCTCTGTCATCTTGTTTGCATAAGCCGCACAAGAGTCACCACAAAAAATATGAGACCAAAGCAAAGGCACATTTCTGGCTCTCATTGACACTTGTATACGCTCTGGTATCCATCTGTAAAAGCCACTGTTCACTGTGTCATACTTGAATAGTCGCATGCTGAAGTGTGCGGTCACAGAGTTAAATGCATTTATATAAACGAAGACACTGTCTACGCAGCTGAATACAATATATGAAAAAGAAAAAAGAAAAAAACACGGAAATTGGAAAATGTCACTAGTACTAATAATGTTCCTGAAGAGTTTCCTTGTATATCTGATATTGAACTGCATGCCAGGGTTAGAGGGACAGTTTTAAGTAAGTGGCAAGATTTATCAGTGTAATTTAATTCTAAACAGGTGGTAATTTCAGAGAATGGGCGATAAAGGGGCTTTAATTAAATTATTTAAATGGATACTTCTATTCAGCAAGGATGAATTAAACCAATCAAAAGTGACCGATGTTTCTAATGTTACAAAATATTTCAAATATATAGTGTTCTTTAGAACTTTGTATTCATCAAAGAAGCTTGAAAACATTTATAACGTTTTCATGAAAACATTGAGCAGCACAATCATTTAAATACATTTTTGATTTAAAATGAGTTGAATACAAATACACCAGACCCATAGAGAGAAAGAGTTGCGACACTCCCATAGACCTCCGTTGTAAAAAAAATGGTGGCGCTTTTAACCGCCTACTTCCGGGATATGGAGCTCGGATTAGTTCCAAACACTGGCATTTGGCTGCTGGACCCCATTCACTTACATTGCTGCGCGTCGAGTTGTTCCAGAGGTAAGTAACTGAAATATCGATTTCTTTTGAATTGTCTACTGTCTATTTTGTATCAGAAGCCCTTTGCGATGCTTATACTGGTCTTCATTTGTATATGCACAGCGTAATTATTTATATTTTATCTTGGTTGTTCCAACCAATTTTCAAGCACTGCCTGATAGCTAGTTAGCTAGCGCAACTTCACCAGTTGTGAAGGTATAGCATCTAATTCGTTCGGTAATGAATCGCTACCACCTTTATAGCAACTTTTATTTAGTTGAATTTTTGGTATATACTAACTAACTTTTCATTATGTTACGTGTTGGCTGAGTTTTGAGTGGTGAATGCTGCGCGTCGAGTTGTTCCAGAGGTAACGTAAGTTTCTGAAATATCTACCTCTTTTGAATTGTCAACTGTCTAACTTATATTGTATCAGAGGCCCTTTGCGATGTTTATACTGGTCTTCATTTGTACATGCAAAGCGTAATGATCACGAAGGTAGGCTAATGGCTGAATTGTAATTTATAAGCAAAATCACGGGAATCAATGGCCTAATACAGCCCAGTTGTGCTAAAATAAATATCATGAGACCGACATCCATCATCAGATGAATATGGAAAAGTTAAGTTAGAGCCGCTAAAGCTACCCATGCGAGCACTAAGCTTTTCCCTCCCAAAAAAATTCCCTAAAACTTATCTAAGTAATATACAGTATTTCGTTGTCACCCTGCCTCTCCAAATGCAAAACTGACATTAACAAAATGCAATAACAGCTGAAAAAGTGCTTGGTTGTGTGTTTTATTTTATATTTACCGTTCAAAAATGCAATCGCTGCTGTCTGTCCCATAGAAGAACATGACAGCCAGCGTACGTTTTGGAACTATTGGGGCTTACATGAACACAGCCGTCGCGGCGACATCAAAGAGTGTCGCAACTCTTTCTCTCTATGGCTCTGAAATACACTAATTTAACACTGCTTACGAGGATACCCGACAAAGCGGGCATTATTTTTGTGCGTTTATGTCTGATAAAGCACGAAAGAGAACTCAATGCGGGTTAAATCTGCACGCCAGTACAGATTTAAGTTGTTAGGGCTTGTCTGCATCTTATCGTGCTTGAACGGTTTAATATCACTTGAATGAATGATAGATTGATCATATAGTACTGTAGCGCAGCCAAAGGATGACGAAAAAATGGATGCTACGTTAATTGCTTTAAATATAAAAAAATCAGAAAATTCATGTGTTATCGCATTTATTTTGACAGCCCTAATATACTTCAGATGTCTTTAAAGTGTCAGCTTTATGTGAATTCTTATATCCTGATCACTTTTACAGACAGGTGGACATCAAACCCAGCACCACACCTTTACATTTCTTTATTTCCCCGCAAATTAAGCACTCAAAACAAAAAAGTTCCCCAGTCCTGTCACTTGGTAATCTCATTATACTCATCATAAATGACCTTCTCTACACATGGCCTGCCTTCTAGTGAGCTCAGTGGGGCCTGCTAGACTCTCAACCAGCAATTAAGTGTTGAATAGGAGTTATCGTGTGCCGTGACCTCCCGTGACCAACTCATTGAAAAACCACTGCATTCTCTCTCCATTGAGCCTGTCTTTAGTATTCAAGGCACTGGCCACTGATTTGAACAGTACTATCCTTAGCAGAAAATAAGGTCAGAGGGTCAATTTAGAGAAATGCAGGCTTTGTCATAAATCAGTCTGATCGAAAAATGCAGCGTTTCACCAATTAAAACCTTGTCTGAAAGCAAAAATAATTTGAACACAACATACATAGATCTTTAACACTGTAAAGCCTGACATATAAAGTAAATAAATCTTATTTTCTAAATACATTAAAAAAGTTTGCATATGTGTTTTATGTTTTGTATCATATTTGATACATTAACAAATGATAAGGTTTTTTTGGCTAATATAGTATGATATAGTGAGAATATTGAGCTCACACTCAACAGGGGAAAAAAGCTTTAATTTTATTCAGAGGCCCAAACTGAGCAAAAATATGCAATTCGGTGCAGTTGCTGATATTTATATGGCCAAAAGGTAAGATGAAATTCTGATAGCTTTGAGTGTAAATCAATCACATCTTTATAACAGTATAGCAGACTACTTACATAAACTGCAAATACATATAACATGTCAATCTGTATCTCCAAATAATGTGTCTTGGCAGGATGATATATAAAAGCTTGGACTTATCATTAAAGCTCTGCAGTTAATATTGTGGAGAACAAAATATATAATGCAATTCAATACAATGATGATTGAGAGATGTGCAAATAAACATTCTTCACAAGCCTAAGTTGTTTCAGTCCAGTAATTGTTCATCTTGAAATATTACTAATAATATAAAAAGGTATTCTTATGTTTACATTATAAACAGTATAGAGGGTATGCGCATGACGTCACCGTCGGCCGGGGTGAATGCGGTCACGCCCACAAGTGGCAAAAAGACTGAGCGGCAGCATTTGTTTTCAGCGTGAATGCCGTGAAAATCACACAAAACACATCTAAAACGGGAAAGAGCTTTGCGATTGACTGTACAACTAGATTTGACCAGAAATCTGAGGAACTGTATATTTTTACAGACTGCAAAAAGCTACAGAACAGACTATATTCTGCATAATTAGATGTTTTTAAATAAACACTGACAAAAAACTATACAAGTTTTAGGGCTGGACGATATGATGATATACAGTATAACATTAATGTAAGTGATCACTCGGATTTAGACCTATCTATATTGTATTTATATAAAACGTTTACAGGCAAATTTTCTTCATTTATTTCCCCGGCGTCGAAATCAGGCACATATAAATGTCAGGAAACACGATTCCTGGCTGCATGTCAATATCCATGGATCACTGGATCTTTGATAAGTTGTAAGGAACACTATATCGAGTCCAACTTTTAGTTTAAACTGATAATAGTTTGTTTTACTCGCGTTAACGCAGTTTCCCCTATTAACTCCAGTCACGCAGCAGCTCTTTTGCCACTCAGTCCGGCTGAGGGGGGCGTGTTCCGGCGGGGAAGTGACGTTAATGCATTCCCTCTATTAAATTTTTTTCAGAGCAAAAGGTCATGTTAACCAAGACATGAAGGAAAGCGTTTTTAGAATTAGCCTGAAAGGCCTTTCACTTAATAATAAATCAATAAAAAACTATGAACTGTCAATCATAGGGCAGAAAGCATACCGAATTGCATACAACAGGTTTTTCAGCAGAGTTTTGATCATGTTGACAATAATATACTTAAATGTTGGTAATGTAGATGCCTGGTAGAAGTCAACCAGCTAACATAAACAGTGGAAGTTACCTTAACAAGGCGCGACGGATACTATTGAACCGGCTTTGATCCGGTCCCTAACAGAATATCCACTGCATACCGCTAATGATTTTTACAGTAGCTTTATCTGCTCCCAAGCTCATTAGAGGTAAATACGTTTAATCACTGTTTGCCGAGTCAATAGCTAATATACTAATCACTGTGGCACAGGACGGCCTTTAATTTTCATGGACAACATCTTGAACGACAACAAGCAAGGTGTTAGCCGGCTGCTGTTGAAAGGGTAGAGTTCATACGTGTTAAATGCGCCTCCTCACCTTCAAGAACCTTCATCAAATGTATTTGTTGAAATGGGAGCCCATCAAAAACAGCTGCTAGCGGTGGGAAGCGCGTGTAAACAGTGGTGCTCACGTGGTAATTGGTGTGCAGCCTTTCATGAAGATAAGACTAAATACATCCATCACAGAGCAAAACCTTTTTATTTTAGATCATTTTCAATGACACCCTCTTTTCTAGCCCTCAAACATCCATCTACCTCCCCCCCCCCCCCCCCCAACATAAATGTGACCTTTCATGTTTTTTTTTCTTCTTTGAGATGTTATTACCAAAACACTAATTTTACACCTCAGCCATTATCCTGAGTGGCCGTGGGCTCACGTTACAGGGGCGTTTTATGATGTCATATTTCTGTTTGCAAGCGTGTGATAACAGAAGGACTGACAGGGCCAGTAATGGGTGCCCAGTGAAATGTCATGGTCTATCAGCGGCCCAGAGCAGCACAGGAGGGCCGTTGTAAGACAGGGGCCAGACGCAGGGCCTCCGCTGTTGTTATTGGTGCTGCTCTAGAAGAGAGGGAGTGAGGGAGCACAGCAGATGTGACCTCCTCACACACATAGAGCTCCTATTGTGTCCCAGTTATTCAGTGTTCCTCTGGGTCTGCCTCTGCCCTCAACCATTAACAGCAACTGCCCGTAACTGCGAGAAAAAAAGAAGAAAGAAAACGGGCAGCGGACACGCATGCAACACAGCAACAAGGCTCAGTGTGTTTAGAAGAAATTTACAGAAAAGCATCAGGAATAGGTTTTATTTTATGACTGCTTTCGAATTTTACACCTCTCAGACAGTGTGTATTCTGATTGGACTAGCTGAAATCTTAAAAGTGTATCTTTAGGAGTGCCGTGGGCCCGTGGCTAATGGCACATGCTCTGACACATCGGACAGAGGTGTTCGTGTGAGCAAAGCAAGTTCAAGTCCAGCATGCAACATTTTCTGATTCGATTTATCCACTGCTCCCCATTCTTTCTTCTTGTACCAGTTGTTAAAAGTGGTCAAATAAAATAAATTGTAAAATAAAAAGTGCACAATTCAAATGTATACCTTAATTATTTTTCAATACCTTTTTAAAAAAAGAAAAAGATTCAATGGTATTTTAATGAAAAGATAAAAATGTCCATTTAATACAAAAAATATTTATTTAAAAACTGCAAGTATATAAAACAGTAAACTAAAAATAAAAGAATAAAAAAATGTAAAAAATAAAAAATTAATTAATATAAAATAAAGAATGAATATAATAGGCATTAGGCATTGGATATCATGGAGTTCAAGTCCAGCTTGCAACATTACCTGATTTCATTCACCCTCTTTTTTTACATTGTTTCCTCTTTTGCAACTCATCCAACTGGTTAAAGTGGTAAGTAAGCAAGTAAGTAAATAAGTAAGTAGGTAGGTAAAAAAAAAAGTCCATCTTTAAGAATATTTATAAAATTAAATAAATATACATTAAACTAAAATAATCACATTTTAGTAATAAAACAATGAAATATGTTTATATTTCTCATTTAAAAATACAAATATAATTTATTTATAATTTATTTTATAATTCATTTATATATTTATTTTAATAGTAAGTTTTATTACTGAAAGATATATTTTAAAAAAATCACAGAATATTGCAAAAAATATATATTTTGTGTGATCATCCTCATATTCAATAAGTGTAACTGCACATTAGCTTGAGGCAGTGGATATCAGGGCATCGAGCAAATACTGGCCTCTTATCTTGCTGACTGTAAGAAGCAGAACAGGATCATTTTCTACAGAAGAGCTGCCACATATCCAGCACCGGGCCAAGTACTGCTTTATTCAATTATCTCCCTTGCTTAGCAAATACAATTTCCCTGCATAAATCATCCAAATGATCCCTATGACTGTCAGGGCCTCACAGTGGATTTTTTCAATCCTATCAGCTGAGGCCCAGCCAGGTTACGCTTTATCCTGCTTCTGTGCTCAATATCTATTGAGATGCTCCAATTGTCTGTTTTGAGTTTCAAATCCTCTGCTATCATTCTCAGTTCCTGATAAAAGTGACATTAAGCATCCAGCCACCAAGTCAGTAATCCATTACGAAGAAAGAGTATGCCAATTTAACTAATCCACCAAGCAATGACCCTGTAACCTTGACCTTGTAAACAGCACAATGGGGGGAGATTACGTATGAATATTTGGTCCAGAGACTCTAAGTTGGGCTTCTTACAGGGCCTTAAACTCTGGCTCTTTTTGTCCAGTTTTAGCCATGCTGGAGAGAAATGCCCTGAGAAATGAGGTCAGTATAGTTGGAGATTTCGCTGGTAGCTAAATGCAAATATTTTGCCCTAAACTTTATGAGTCCATGCTCATCATTCATTTTTGGTTTGGAAACATCTGTGATATATTGATGTGAACAGACCAAATTCAGCTTGATTCGAAACAGCTGCTCCTCAGCCAATCAAACAGTCCCAGTTTCACACAGCAGAGCTCCAGCACTGCTATGAGACACAGGCTAAATGCTGAAGGGACAAAATCTCTAACAATGTTCCCCAAATACAAAGCAGGACAAAGACCTCCATACCTTACTGGGTCAAATAGTGAATAAGGACAGCATTATTTTAGTTATTTTGCTGTGGACCCTCAGCTCTCCCCCTTTGCACACACCATAGCACTACTGGTTTTATGTGGTTCTCTAAGAATATTCACTGAAAGGAAATTATGGATATAGAATATCTATATATGTATATAGAGAGAGCGAGCAAAGATAATAATTTGGGTAACACTTTAGTTTAGGGTCCAGTTCTCACTATTAACTGGCTAATTGCTTATTAGCATGCATATTATTAGGATAATGGCGTTTATTAGTACTTATAAAGCACATATTAATGCCTTATTCTCCATGACCATACTGTACATCTCTTAATCCTAAACCTAAACATAACAACTCACTATTAATAAGCAGCAACTAAAAGATTACTGAGGCAAAAGTCATAGTTATAGTGAGAATTACCCTAAACTAAAGTGAGATAGATAGATAGATAGATAGATAGATAGATAGATAGATAGATAGATAGATAGATAGATAGATAGATAGATAGATAGATAGATAGATAGATAGATAGATAGATAGATAGATAGATAGATAGATAGATAGATAGATAGATAGATAGATAGATAGATAGATAGATAGATAGATACATTTTATTCCTTTACTTTATAGAATAACAAAGAATTTCTAAACAATTCAATATAATTTTCAGGTTTAAAAGTGGCTTCATATTTTGGAGCCCACTATAAATCATTTATTTATTAGCATAATTAAAGGCAAGGCAAGGCAAGTTTATTTATATAGCACATCAATGGTAATTCAAAGTGCTTTACATAGAAGATATAATACAAATCAAAAGAAATAACAATAATTAAAACAGTTTAGAATAAAGAAATTAAAATAATCAAAACAAATAAGAATAATTAAAACAGTTTAGAATAAAAAATAAAATAAAGTACAGTAAAAACAGTCGGACGAACAGTGGCACAGTGCTCATTCAGTAAATGCACAGCTAAACAGATGTGTTTTGAGTCTGGATTTGAATGTGACTACTGTAGGAGCACATCTGATCTCCTCTGGAAGCTGGTTCCAGCTGCGGCTGGCATAATAGCTAAAAGCAGACTCTCCATGCTTAGAGTGAACCCTTGGTATTTCTAGCTGATGTGATCCTAATGATCTGAGTGATCTGTTATATCTGCAATATATTGAGGTCATAGGCCATTAAATGATTTATATACTAGTAATAATCCTTTAAAATCAATCCTAAATGTAACTGGGAGCCAGTGTAAAGACCTGAGGACTGGTGTGATATGTTCATATTTTCTGGTTCTGCTCAGAATCCTGGCGGCAGCGTTCTGTATGAGCTGCAACTGTCTTCTGGTCTTTTTAGGAAGGCCAGTGAGGAGTCCATTACAATAATCCACCCTGCTGGTGATAAAAGCATGCACAAGTTTCTCTAAGTCTTGACTTGAAACAAAGCATCTAATTCTTGCAATATTTTTCAGGTGATAGTATGCTGATTTAGTTATTGCTTTGACATGACTACTGAAACTAAGGTCTGACTCTAGAGACACACCAAGATTCCTGACTTGATTTTTAGTTGTTAGACCCCTATTGTCAAGGTATGCATTCACCTTGAGAACTTCCTCTTTGTTTCCAAACGCAATGACTTCAATTTGTCTTTGTTTAACTGAAGAAAGTTTTGGCACATCCAACTGTTTACTTCATCAATGCATTGGCACAGGGAGTCAATGGGGCTGTAGTCGTTAGGCGATAGGGCTAAGTAGAGCTGTGTGTCGTCTGCATAGCTGTGGTAAGAGATTCAGTTCTTTCTCATTATTTGGCTCATTGGGAGCATATACAGGTTGAATAGAAGTGGTGCAAGAATTGAGCCTTGAGGGACTCCGCATGTCATGGATGTCCACTCAGACTTATGGTCTCCTATACTCACATAATAACCTCTCCCTTCTAAGTATGATCTGAACCATTTTAGGACTATCCCAGAAAGCCCCACCCAGTTTTCCAGCCTGTCAAGAAGTATGTCGTGATCGACAGTGTCAAATGCAGCACTGAGGTCGAGTAGTACCAGTACTGATAATTTGCCTGTATCAGTATTCAAACGAATATCGTTTATTATCTTTATGAGCGCTGTCTCTGTGCTGTGATGCGATCGGAATCCAGATTGAAAATAGTCAAAGTATCCATTCAAGCTTAAGAATTTGTTCAGCTGATTGAGGACAACTTTTTCAATGATCTTGCCTATGAAAGGAAGATTTGAGATCGGTCTATAATTGCTTGTCTTATCCAGACTGCTCTTTTTCAAGAGGGGCTTGACAACTGAATTTTTCAGGGAGTTTGGAAAACTACCAGAAAGAAGTGAGGCATTTACCACTTTTAGGAGATCTGCTTCTAAACTGTTTAACACACTTTTGAAGAAAGATGTGGGAAGTGCGTCAAGGACGCAGGTTGAGGTTTTAAGGTGCTGTATGGTTTCTTCCAAAATTTTTCCATCAATTTCTTTGAAATCAGACATAGTAACTACATTCTCAGGTTGTGGTCTGAACTGTCTGACCCCAGTGCGGCTCAATGATGTGCTGATCACCTTTCTGATATTATAAATTTTCTCAGAGAAGAAAGAAGCAAACTCACTGCACTTGCCGCCTGAGAGCATTCAGGGTGCTCTAAGCAATGTCACGCGTTTTTTTAGGCCAAAACATTTTTTGTCACATACAGCAAACATCTCCTCACTAACCGCTGGCTGCCTGTCCCCTGAAAACACTGTAAAGAAACGCGATCTCTGTAGACAGCCCAGGCTCCATAAACAGCAACAAAAACAAACTGGGCTAACCCACTCCACGAAACATGACAAACAGTTATAGCCAATCACCGACAAGAAGGACTTGGGGGCGGGGTTTGGGGGGTTAGTGCGCGGATGAGGAGTAGGGAGGGTCTAGCTAGCCTCCGTTTTGTTTGACAATACTTTAAACGTCAACAAGAAGCGACGTCACCCGACATCGCTTAGAGAACCTTTAAATCTCTGTTATGAGAAGTGAAAATTTTGAGTGACAGCTTCACGAAAATCAAGAACAAATAGATTTTTCAAGCAATTAGAGTTAATTACAGTTTTATGAACTAGAATATATTAGCTCCATATTTCTATATGCTTTATCATTCATCATCAAAAAATCTAGAATGACACAAACATGTCCCGGGAATGACTTGGAAAGCCGGGTGCTGTCATCCCTCAGGCTCATATCAAAATCAATCATCACTCACAATGATTCACAGCGCGATGAAAAAACGTCAATTTTACAGGAGCCATCAATTGACAGGGTTGGACTGACAGGAAGGATGAATATGAACCCGAGCGTCTTCCTGGCAGATCCACACCTGTGCGAGTGAGTACAGGATCAGGAGCTCATTAAAATCCAAGTGTGATCCCTGCCTGGATCCCTGTGGAGCTCCAGTCATCAGACTCCCTTATGTGATAAATACAGCATCAGCGAGAGAAATTGAACCTGAAACAAATGGCCTTTCTCATTGTCTTTAAAAAGATGACAATAACCCTCCTTTCTTCTTTGTACTCGTAAATGATATCTGTTCCCTCACGTACTCAGAGCTTTGAAGGTGATTTTTTTTTCCTCTCGCTAGTCTTTTAAATGGAACAACTGTTGTTGCATATATGAAGTTTAATTTGCCACTTGTTTTGAAGCAGTGTGTGTGTGACTTGGTTTAAACATTGTAATTTATGCCTTGCGCTGGTTGCACACACACAGGGTTATCATAAAAGGTTTCTGCAGTGTTTAGGTAAACTTGACAGGGAAATCAAGCCTGTACATATGTTTCTGTTTGAGCGTTACTCCATACGCCCACAGAGAGACAGATTCCCTGAACAGAGAGACCCTGACCCATAATCTGTCCTCAGAGTCTGATTTGTCCTTATTTACATTTATAAAAGATAAAGAGGCTTATATAAAATATCAGAGCAACAGAAGTGCCGGATTTGCGTTTTACCATTAATATCATTAATACCACACAGACACACACGCAGAGACACACACACGCGCGTTTTATGGGGACTTCCCATAGATATAATGATTTTATACTGTACAAACTGTAACCCTACCAGACTTTCTGAATTTTTACATTTTCAAAACATAACTTAGTATGACTTATAAGCTGTTTTCCTCACAGGGACCAAAAAATGTGTGGGGACATTTTGCACACACACACACACACACACACACACACACACACACACACACACACACACACACACACACACACACACACATTATTTTATAACTACAGTAAACTACAGTTTGAAAGTTTGGGATCGGACGGTAAGACAAAACATACAGTCAAAATGGCATTGTGGTGAAACACTATAACAATTTTTAAAGCTATTTTCTATATTCAAATATTTTAAAATGTAATTTGTTCTAATATTCAGCAATCTTCATGTCACGTGATTCTTCAGAAATAATTCTGATATGCTGATTTGGTTCTCAAAATCATTACTGTCAATCAGTGTTAGGGGGCAATGCATTTAAATGTACAGCCTCTGTAAAAAGTATTTCACCATTAAACAAATACACACTTGCACACTTTTTTTTGGCAACACTGGCATGAGCTGAGGCTTCTAGATGGACAACATTGAGATAAAAATGCAGGCTGCGACATCTAAAACCAAATCTCTGACCCCCAAAAGAAAAAAGATATAAGAAAGCATGATAGGATTTTCAACACTGTTAGAAAGCCACAAGGGTGGAAATCTGGCCTTTTGTCTGATGTTAAAATATGTTTGATGAGCTACGGGCTGCTGGCTGCAGTTGTCAAAGGCCTGGTGATCTCTAGTGAGAAATGATTCCCTTCATTTCAGAGCAGCACACACTCCTGCCTCAGAGAGCCGAGCGGAGTCAAATGAAGTGAGACCAAGTTACAAGAAAGTGCATAAAAAAAGGCTTGTGCGACTGCCAGAGATAGTCCGGTTTTACTTAGGCAGAGCGAAAGAGACAAAGTGCTCCCATTCACTCCTTAGCTTCAATGAAAGTAAGATGCACACACACACACACACAAACACTCCTTCTCTCTCTCCATCTCTCTCTCCAAGGCATTTCATCTGATTATGAGTACTTTGCAATCTGCGACAACATGATTGATGCTCCACTTTCATGAGGGGAATTTTAACAGCACCTCTTCAGCGCTCAGTGCACACCCAATTATGCGTCTGAGCCAGTAACCTTGAATTTATGTTGCCATGGCAACAAATAAAAAAAAAAACGGAGAGGGAAAAAAATGGTCATGCATTATGGATTATCATTGAAATTCTACACCCCTACCCAACATAATGAGAGCTCGGGACTTAATCAAATCAGCCATTCTGGGTGACACAAGCTGAAGAACTGACTTCCATTGTTCAGGCGCCTAGAGAAAGGCAGCAGGCCTGACGGGCCGGCAGCTGCAGGGCTGCAGTCTGATAGATGGCTCCCATATACATCAGTGAGCATATAGACAGATGGTCCTCAATGCTTGGAATTTCCAACCCAGGAAGCAGCTGCTCAGACTAACCTCTGCTGTTCATCTCACCTTGTTGTCATGGAACATTGAGCAAGGAAGGAGAATGTGGACAGCTCCACTTGGAGCCCTGCCTGAGACGCTGTTTGTGCCTCATTCTTTTTCGCTTCTCCCTTTCCCTCTGGTCTTTTCAGTTTTGTTCCCCCCCAAAGCTTCTCGTTTGAAGGGTGGGGCGGTGAGGAGTCTCCCCCTCATGCCAGGTCTCAAAAGAGGGATAAGAAGACCAGAATAAATAGGATTTCCCTATTTACTAGCAGATTTTCTCTGTCTCTGCCGTCCCTTCAAATGTCTTCTGACAGATGACATAATTGTGAAACACATCACTGACTCCTGATTAACAACAATGTGGTGGGGGTGTTCACGGTGACACCAATATTTAGCAACAGAGAGATAGGAAGTTGTCCATGTTCAGCGTCTGTTGTTGATACCATTTAGTCGTGTCCAGCTGCACAACAAAGTTAAGAAAAGTTCACTTTACACTTTACAAATCAATGTGGCGATTACCAATGGAAGTGAAGTCAGTGAAAGTCACCTGATCTGTGTGCTACCGTAGTCGAGTGAATTCAAGATGGTTTGATGTCACTGCTCTATGATTCTGTTATTGTCGTTGCGCGCATAAAACGTAAAAAATACTTGTGACTATAAGTGCTGTCAAATTGACTAATCACAATGAATCGCATCTACCATAAAATCACATCTACCATACTATACATATATACACAAACAGACACATACACACACATACATACATACATTGTGATTAATCACATCTCACATAAACGTTTATATATATATATATATATATATATATATATATATATATATATATATATATATATATATATATATATATAAACGTTTATGTGAGATGTGATTAATCACAATTAATCGATTTGACAGCACATGAATGAATGAATGAATGAATGAATTCATGATTCAATCATTCATTCATTCATGATTCAATCATTCATTCATTCATGATTCAATCATTCATTCATTCATGATTCAATTATTCATTCATTCATGATTCAATCATTCATTCATTCATGATTCAATCATTCATTCATTCATGATTCATTCATTCATAATTCATTCATGATTCATTCATGATTCATTCATGATTCATTCATGATTCATTCATGATTCATTCATGATTCATTCATGATTCATTCATGATTCATTCATGATTCATTCATGATTCATTCATGATTCATTCATGATTCATTCATGATTCATTCATTCATGATTCTGAAGCTGAAAATACAAAATTATTTTAGACGAATACGCTTGCACTGTCACTATCTAGATATATTTAAAATAATAGGCCACTTTTTATAAGACATTTGGCATTATCAAGAGCCACAAATATTACCGCTTTGCATTATTATACATTATATTCAACATGATGTATAGTAGTTTAATGTAGTACTGCCACTAAAACTCTGTAAACTTGTTTTTCAAAATTTTCTCTAACGCAGTCATTTTCATTTTGGGTGAACTATACACAATACAGATTGTCACTATCCATGATACATATTGTTGGATTTTTGTATTCCGATATATTGTGACACGATGTATTGTTACACCCCTATTTATTGATAGTCATTTTTCTTCATATCATTTATTATGCACTGTACAAATTCTTTCCCCTGAATGGTCATTTTTACTATAGCACGGAAAAATAAAATGGCATATTGTTTTAATTGGCAATACATCTCATTTACGATCCGATTTTCAAACGCTACAGCCAATTTTGCAGCCCACCAATTTAAAGTTAGGGCATTCAGGAGTTGACGCACCTTATAGAAACCAACCGTACAGTGACCTAATGACCTGCAACCTCTCGAGACAAAATCAATGTCAATTTGAACAGAGCATCTGGACAGCATAGAGACCCTCAGAACAGCGTTTATACCGCACAGCAATGATTCACATTAATGATGTAACCACGCAATAAAAACTGATTCACATAGAAGGAGGGTGACAAGCCATATATTGGGCCAGGATAGAGACCTAGCATCCACATAGCAACGCCCTGGCAACCACCCAGAACACCCAAGCAAATTCGGGTAATTTTTAGATTGTAAATGGAAAAAAAGGATCTGTTTTTTTTTTTACTACCAGACTTATTTTCCCCTCTTCAAATGCCTTCATCTGAGAGATGACATGTTTGTGAATCCCAACTCTGGCTCTTGATTAATACAATACATTTCTGTTCTCCTGGGTCCTATCTGAGCTGCTGTGGCGGCACAAAGGCCTCCACTGCTACATCAAATATTGATTGCTCTTGTATATATCTTAAATGTATAATTAGCTATTTTTATTAGCTAAAAGGCAAATGGAGAAAAGTGTATAGGTGCTTGAAGTACCTCAGTAACCGCCCCCTTTGGCTTGAATAAAGCTCAGAGACCTCAGTCGACTGTGCAGTGGGAATTGGCAGGCAGGGATAAGAGAAACGCTCAACTGCAAGATGTTAGTCATGGGCTTCCAACAACCTAATCCAGGACCCACAGAGAGACGTGAACTAGTTCCTCAAAAGAACTGCTTTAGCTTCACATCTAGACCACAAAGACTGCAAATGACACACTGGGAATCTCTGGAAGAACTGATAGCGATGCTAAAAACAGAAAAGAAAAATCATCAAATAGAGACAACAGCCAAAACGAATAAGTTTCATAAAACATGGCAGGATATGATTATAGAAACATCAAATTAAAACTTTCCAGTTACACTGGCGTATTTGGAAGAGCAGATGTCATCCAAAAATGGATGACATTTTTGGGTGTGCCAGATTGACGGCATGCGAGTTTTTCTGTCAGGAGTTATGTACCCTGTCTCACTTAAGCTGTTAGGTTACACACACCCACAACTGACACAGTGTTTACCCTCCGGCAACAGACACAAACCTGTAGGAAGGGTTTGGTAAAGCTTAAACTATGCTCATGATATATAATTCATATGCTGTTTGGGTGTTTGTCACCAATAATAAACTTGTGACTCAGAATATAGTCACAGAGAAGTGAAGAAGAGTCTCAGAAGAGTGTGGAAAGGAAATTCAGTTAAAATTAAATCAAATATTGACATCAACTGCTATGAGATATGGCTGGGTCAATGACAGTGATGAATAAATATTCATTTAAATATTTAATCAAAATAAATTGAAATGCAATAAAATTCATTTAAATATATTTGTTTGGGGAACAACGTCCAAAATGTCTTGTTTAAAAATAAAATAAAAGAAAATAATAAAAGAAAAGAAAAGAAAAGAAAAGAAAAGAAAAGAAAAGAAAAGATTTTTTTTTTTTTTTTTTTTATTAAAATAAAATAAAATAAATGGAGGACCATGCAGACCCTCATACTTGCAAGGCCAATATGTCTCTTAAAATATCAGACCATTTGACCCTTTTATGACAAGGCAGGGTTAGTTCAAGTTATAAAATGTAATTTAATAATAATTAAATAAAAAATTTGTAAAAACTAAATGTACCTTTAAAGGGATAGTTCGGCCAAAAATGATATTTAAACCATGCATTACTCACCCTCAAGCCGTTTGAGATGCATCTGTCAATCTTGTTTCAGACGAACACATTTTCAGTTATTTTAGAAAATGTCTTAGACCCTTCAGTGGATATAATGTGAAGCAATGGGGTCCACCTCTTTCAAGTCCCAAAATGTGAATACATCCTTCACAAAAGTAATCCATCCGGCTCCAGGGGGATAAACGAAGGCCTTCTGAGGGTAATCCGTGCGGTTTTGTCCTAAAAATATACATATTTAAAACTTTATAAATGAACATATCTGACTTCCGGCAACGATCGACGCGCGTTCACGGGTGATGGAAGTCGGCGTACGAGGTAAGACGTAGCCTAGGAACTGTTGTGACGTAGAACGAACGCGCCAGCGCAGCCAGAGAGCAGAGCAAAACAAAACACGAAAGCGCGTGAACGCACGCGCGTCGATCGTTGCCGGAAGTCAGATATTTTCATTTATAAAGTTTTAAATATGTATATTTTTACGACAAAACCGCACGGATTACCCTCAGAAGGCCTTCGTTTATCCCCCTGGAGCCGGATGGATTACTTTTGTGAAGGATGTATTCACATTTTGGGACTTGAAGGAGGTGGACCCCATTGCTTCACATTATATCCACTGAAGGGTCTAAGACATTTTCTAAAATAACTGAAAATGTGTTCGTCTAAAACAAGATTGACAGATGCATCTCAAACGGCTTGAGGGTGAGTAATGCATGGTTTAAATATCATTTTTGGCCGAACTATCCCTTTAAAACACATTCATTTAAGGTGTAAGTACTTTTTACTTGATGATTTTTGATTTACTTGATGCATTAAGACAGTAATCTTAATCACATGATTTTTTTTTTAGACTGAATGTCTTCTTGAAAATGGTAAAAAGCGAATGAAAGAATTAACATTACATTTCTAAGAACTTGACACATTTTAAACTAGTTTCTTTAAAGAAGAAAAAAAATCGAGTAACATGATGAGATAAATTTAGATATATAACTTGATCTACTGTGTTGCGTCCCCTGCAGTAACCTTTCTTTGATGGCTTTGGAAGGAGAGTCACAAGTACGGCTTGGTCCTAATTAGCATTTAATTAATGATGCATGCATATGCAAAGCAGCATTTAAACAACGCTGATTACCTCCTACCTATTCACAGGCCAACAGTCAAACATGTCTGACATGCGTCCGCCACATGTAAACGCCCCACTGAAAGGGCAAGCCTAGGAAGTTCATTAACACAAGAGTGACGTGCTCCTGGCCAGCGTCTGGTCCCTTGGGTATGTGAAGAACAAAATGACAGTATCAACACATGATGTTAATTTTGCAATATTTTTTTTTTTAATTTACAGAAATCTGCGGTGCACTGTACATGATATGCAGGGGGGAAGGGGGTTCCCTTTACTTCAGTCCCTTATTTTAAGTAAATCATGCACACAAGATAATAATTTGTTCACCCTCGTTTTACTAAATCATGGCCACATTGTAATAATTTGTTCCCTGGTTTTAGTTCAATCAAAACGAGGAAACAATTTCAATGTGGCTACGATTTACTAAAACAAGAGAACGAATTAATAAGCCGTGGGAACGAATTCTTGATTCGTGGACACGATTTAACTAAACGAGTGAACGAATTTAAAACGAATTTACTAAAAGGAGACAACGAATTCTTAATTCGTGGCCACAATATACATGTTTTTGTCCGCATGTCATGTGTGGGGCTTCGTACTTCTAACCAAGATCTTTCTTTTTTATTTATATCGTAAAATAATGACTTTGGTTTTTCCACATAGAACATGACATTGGCACATGCATTGGTGTTTCCACGACAACAATGAACAAAAAATGGAAACGTTTATTTCTTATCTTTTTCACGTACTGATGACAACGTTGTCAAAACAATCCTTGTTCACAAGGATCTGTGAAACGACTAAAAACGCTGTATTGTGATTGCCATGCCATTAGTTGGTGATGTCACTTTATAAAGAAACATTATGCGCCAATAGACTAAACACGTAATACGCATGTGCATGATGTTACAGTTTTTACAAATTCACATATTTGTTGTTTACACTGAGACGATAACGGTATTGTTTTCAAAAACTTGCACTTTGAAACCTGATTTCAAAAGCTTGTGTTTTAAGGCTGCCAAAACGTCGTTGTCATGTAAATGAACGGTCAAAACGCATGAAAAGTTTTCCGTTTTTAGTTGAAAACTATGCTGTGTAAATGGCCCCTAAATTGTCAAATCTGTGATATTATGTGACAGCCAATGTTATGCTATTGAATATCCTCAATGCATACTGCTCATGTGATATTTATGCGCAACCAATGACCTGTATTATAGACACACTTGTCTTTTATTGTTCAAAGGTGCAAGTAAATTTACCAGCGTCACTGAGGCATTCATTAATGATCGCATGCGATGTAAGTCTACATTATCGGACATATTTATTACCACTTTTGTAAATGATTGTCTTTACTGCTCTTGTGATTATGAAAATACTCCCCCTTTTTGACTTGCAAAACCCATCAGTCTGCCTATTTATTATTTATGTCAAAGTTAAGGAATCTGACAAAATCATAATGGATACCCTCTGCCTTGTTTATCATATTCAATACCGTATGAGAGTGGTTTGATAAATCCATGCCCAGCCTATGTTTTCATCTTGTGGGCATTTTTGCCGTGCGGCATGATTGAACTCAGCCCAGTCGGGCCATAACGCAGTCAGGGTAATGAACCTGATGACAGCATAACGCCCGTCCTGAAATCTCATGCATGAAGGGACCGGCGAGCCATACCTCAGCCTCCCATGTCATTTGTTATCGTTAATCCTTACATTTATGGCTGCAAATATCTTATTAGGAGGCGTGCCCGAGGTATTTCACTTCGATTCTAGGCTCCATGACATATTGATTAGACCGGGAGGATTGCGTGAACAAGCCCAAGACCTTGACTTTAGACACCTGCAAGGTATGAATATGAGTGTCTGGCTCATATTCAACATCCAGGGTAATTTCCCTTTGAGGGGAATCAAGGGCAAGTCTGGCCTTTTAGACCTCAAGCAGGCATGGACACGGGAGACGCAGAGTGAGTTGTGTCAGATGGATTACATTTCCGAGGGCCTATCCTCACTTTAGTACAGCCCAGCTCTTAGAAACCCGCTTCAGAGAATAGCAAGTTGAATAGGTCACAGGAAGACCAGGAACATGCATGAAGACAGTAGACAGTAATCCATTTCCATTCAGTATTATCATTTTGTTGTAACTTTTCCATTCCTGATTCCATCATATAAATCAACGTCTACAAAACAGTATTTCGATAGTCCACTTTAGACAATCTACAAACTATAAGAAACTTTGCAAATACATGTCAAATAACTCTCATAAGAGTATTAGTATTAGACTTTTAGGGTTAGTGGAATAAGTTGACATATTGGAAAGTTATATGTAGGAATGTCCATTGCAAAGTATGTACATGTACATTGAAATGTAGTTGCAAAGTTACTTGTTATTAGAATGTCTAAAGTGGACTATCAAGTGTGTTACCAACATTATACTGGTAACCTTAACCAGACTCACTGAATAAATCCACAATATTCCTATCAGCAAAAGGGTTAACTCTTCCTACCAAGGCAGGACACAACATGCTCTGCTAAATGGAATTTAAACATGCACTTTAAGTTCCATATAAATACATTTAAATGATAAAGACAGTATTTAGACAAGTATACACAGAAAGTTGCCATTAGTGAAGTCAGTCTCACAAAGAGTGCATTCACGTACTTGTGGTTGGTATATGGTGATGTCAGAGGAAAATTAAAATGTTTCATGGCATTACCAGAATATTACAGTCATATTTCAAATCCAGGGGTGATTCATAGCGAGAACAGCATTCGTTCCGCTCAGCAATGTGGCATGTTTATGATGTAACTGGATGGCACAGGAAAACCCCCTATCAAGTTTATATTCTACTGCTGTGAAGGTTTGTGAAACTTTATTCGAAACACTTAAAACTTCTGTTTTAGTGGTGCTTGTTTAGAGATATAGACTTAAAGTCACAGTATGTAACTTTTCCTGCACCATTTGTGCTATTTATATAAATGATTTGCACAATATGGTTACTTACAATCATTAGCAAATGGCATTTTGGACAATTTTCAGCTGTCTGGCAAAAAAATCTGGTCCAAAAAAAACAAAACTTCCCTTAGACCAATTATTTACCATAGCATGAACTGCAAAACAAAGTGCAGTTATATTTCAAAATATTTATTTATCATTTTTCCATAATACTTAAACACTTTAATACTTTAATACAACATGACTTTTCTTGCAACACAGCACTACAATATTAAATTGCCCCTATTACGGTTTTACAAATATTCCCTTTCATGCAGTGTGTAATATAGCTGAGAAGAGGGAAGGATTTAGAGATACTGAATCATCGGATGAGTCGTTTGAGAATCAGTAAAGACATTTATAATGTTATAAAAGATTTTTATTTGTTCAAAGAATTCTGAAAAATACGAATCACGGTTCCCACCAAACCATTAAGCAGCAAAACTGTTTTCAACATTGATAATAATAAGAAATATTTCCTGAGCACCAAATCAGCAGAATGATTTCTGAAGGATCATGTAACACTGATGACTGATGTAATGATGCTGAAAACTCAGCGTTGTCATAACAGGAATACAGTAATTTTATTTAAGTAGGCTACATAATATATAGCCTAAGTAATATATAAGTACATATATATAGTATATAATACCAGTAAGTTATTTTAAAATATATACAAATTAATGCTTTTTCACAATATTTCTGTTTCACTGTTTGTTTGGTCAAATAAATGCAGCCTTGGCAAGCATAAGAGACTTCCTTCAAAAACAAGTATTGCTTTTTAAGTAAGTTCTTATTTTAAGGTATTTTTTAGTCAAAGACTCATTAAGAGGTCACATTTTTCAACTTTTCTATATAGAGCCCAGAATACCATCAAGACTTGGGGATTAGCTCTTTAGACTTGGGCCAGAAAGCAAACACCTAGCAACCATTCAGAACAAGTTAGCAACCACATGCACTAAAAACCACCCAGAACACTTAGCAACTGCATGGCAATTGTCTGTCAACATCCTGAAAACCCTTTCTTCTGAAAAAATAAAAATCTAGTTTCATTTGTTTTGTTAGATGATAAATTAAAAAAAAGCTTATTAAAGAGACGAGGAAAGCGTTCTTAATTTAGATTGTTGCATCCTAATCTGCTGAAAAGAATCCTTCGGGACAGTACTTCTTGTCTACACCTACAGTATTTCGTATGGTAATAACAAAAAAAAGCTTTTAATTAATCCTGTTCTGGACATATCATATATAAATAAATTGCCTGTTTAAGATGTCAGTAAGATTAATGGAACGACCAACAGACATACTATTTATGTAAATTGCATTATTGCTCTCAGTAAACTCAAGACCCCTCTAATGGGTTTTGCTCACCTTTCTGGCAGGGAGCCACAGCACCGAGAGAATAGAGATCAAATGGGCCGGGGGTTATTTCACATCAAGATCTGGACCTTGGAGTCTTTAGCCTTCCTGTGCATCGGGGTGGTAAATTACAGGGACAGGTATACGGGCCGGTTTACTGCTTTGTTTCCAGTCAAGCCGGTTTCCAAACACAGTGTCACTGGGACTGCTTTAAAAAGGCATTTAATATAAATGATCTGGCATTGATTGTGATGGATTGGCTATGCAGGGACACCTTGCCTTCAAGGGCACTGAGGGATAAGCCATCATTCTGGATTGTACCATCCCAGTAGATGTTTTGTGAGTCCAATGTCACCTGTACCCATATCATAAAGTTCTAAGGATTTGACAACAGGTTCTTCCTCCAAAGAGTCAAATAATCCCTATAATAGGTGACCTTTAACATCTTAATAGTGACAGGTACAGTCAACCCCATTACTTTCAATGAGCAACCTTTGATGTCAATACATTTTGTCTGCATGGAACTCATTTTTCACAATATCCTTACAATTTCAACCTAAAATGTGTCCATGGATTTTTCTACTCATTTAATGAGGTGCAAATGCATTTGAAAAAGCATGGGCGATGACAGTTGGGATTTAACTTTCAAATCGAAATTTGATTTAAGTTTTTCTCTGGTGTTTTCTAAAAGGTCAGCTTTTGACAGGGATAGGATTTACTTGTTTAGTTGGCCAACTAGAAAATAACTTTGAACAGAGTTTATAAGTGACTATTGGAAGCATATTTAGACCTTCAGAGACTACAAACCATTCAACATTTAAGCTTTTGAATTAATCCAAGAGATCAACCTGTGGTGTTTTGACCTCGTTTAGGTCAAATATCATGATCTTGAGTTCCCGGTCTCCCATGCTGACATGTACAGTATATATTACCTAAGTGAATGGAGCACACACTCTGGTGTGATCGTAGCTTTTATTGGCTAACCAAACGAGAAAACTTTAAAAAAACAACCAAGCTGCATCCAATGTTGAATACATTTGATTAATTTAACAACCATTAAAAAAGTATGTTCCATATTCTGTAGTGTGAATGAAATCTGGATGTACTAAATATGCCATGTTGTCATCGTCATGGGATTTACGATGTCAATTGCATTGCTTCACTGCCATTCACAGCTCCTCTCCAGTGGCTTCATGGGATAGTAAAGTGTCATTTGGATGCCCACTTCAGAATCTCGCCAGAAGCAGTATAGGTCACTACTACTGAATTCAGACATACTACTGTTTTCACACACGTTTTAGGCAAGTATAGGCAAGTAGCATATTCGGACAGAGGGTGACAACTCATCAAAGCAGAACATCTAGAGAACTTTTATTATTCCCCAACAGTTCATCATTTGGACTTTTTCCACATATGGGGACAGCTGATAAAATTTTACAATTAAATTCTTGAGAAATGAACAGGTAAAAGTCTGTCCAAATTTTAGTCCCCCTGTAGTCCCCCAATTATTGCAATGTATTCCCTCAAAACCCATCTTTGATCACCAAAATGACATATTTACTACACCCTTGCCTTATTCAGTATACGCGGTTCTATGAATATGTAAATTAGCCCCGCCTCACCAGCTCAGAGATCCACTCGTTGCCGATCACACGTTGACGTGATTGGTTACATGGTAGTTTGTGACGTCAGAAACACCAACAATTTCAAACCGCGTTTTTGAGACTGTCTTTGGTACACTGCAGTTTTAAGGAAAAAATACTCAGCAATGGTGTTGACTTATGAATTTGCACATGTGGTTTGTCTTAAAGCATATTAAAAACACCACATAGACATATAAACAACATTAAAAGCTTGATTTTCACCACAGGGGGACTTTATGAGAGTCTGAAATTATGAGATATTGGTTTCAGTGTAATACAAATGCAGATTATTTTTAGTGAAAGCAATGTTGCCATAAAGAGACTAGTTTTTGATATCTACATAGTGGTATGCAATGCCTTAGGAGTGGGAACAGGTTTGATATGAGCAAACTATGATCCAATGTTGTTTGTATGTATCAGGTAAACCCATCCATTCAGTATTGTCGCTGAACGGGTGAGTATAAACTAACTCATACAGTGATTTACACACCAAACATGGGCTCATTTGTCACCAAAGAGTGAACAAACCAACAAACAAACAATCCAAAGAAACCACCGCCAACTTTCAGGTCACTTTGGGTGACCCTCAGTTGTACTAGCAGTATTGCTGAAGTGTGATCTTTCTCTGTGTTTTGACTCCAGTGTGCTGAATTTCAATAAACACAGCAAAGTGACCCGGCAGGACAAACCTGCAGACAGTGTAATAAGGCTCTGTTAGGATTAATGAGCTACCCTCGGCATTATTTGTTATGTTATATATCTTATTGATTGCGTTGTCTTTGATCTTTGCATGGACTTTCTCACCAAGCTCTGGTGCGGTTTGCGTTCTTGGTAGACACTGAAGGTTGAGTGGGCAAAACATGCAGAGCATGATCTCCTTCAGGGCACTGGGGCAAGACATTTGTTCAGTACATTAAGAAACTGACAAAAGAAGGCATCATAAATGCTCCTGCAGTGTTCCAATTAAAATGAGCGAGGGTGTCTGTGAAGTGTAAATGAGGAATAAGTTGTGTTTTCCATTACATCGTAATGAAAAGTCAATAACAACGATTTACTTAGCAGGGGGAAGTTCATAATGTGATAAAAAAAGCATGCAGCTTTGGATCAGCAGGCAAAAATAACAAGCAATTAAATGTTTGATGCAGTAAGGAAGGTTGGTTTATATAACCATCCAGTTGTAGCCAATGTGAGATCATTAGTATTCATACATTAAGTCTGGTTGTAGCAAACCTATATTTTAGTACATTTGCATAAAATATCAACACAAGGACAACATCTTTAACACAAAATCTCTGAAATGTTCCGGACTTTTATTTTCAGACCAGGTTATTTGTAAAGATTTGCACATCTTTGAAGGTCAATCTGTTAATATTGTACATTTTAGAGTCTACCCAACATAGAAAATGTGTAAATGTTATATTATTAAGTAGATCGAACAGATCAAATCAAAGTGTCATGACCGATAAATCTTGTTGGAAAAAAAACAGCTCACTAGTTGAGCATCATTTAACTTGCTTACCAGCATGGTCATTGCAATTGCAAATGACAAGACATAAACAAGAACTGTCAAACAATTAAAATCTGTGAACAGCACAGATGGGTTAGTAATAGCTGATTGGCTGTCTGAACACATTTTCAGAGCCAGGTCTAAAAGCTCACAGAAAATGAAAGAGATAGTTAATTGTTTGTCATCAGTAGCTCACCCTTCATGTCATTACAAACCAAAAGAGTTTTTTTGTTTTATTTTTTTTTTAATATATAACTTTTTTCATGCAATTAAAACAAAGACAGATTGAATCTTTAAGCTTCAAAATGAACAGGAAAGCACTATAAACGTATCATAATAGTAGTTCCAAACACTTCAACTGCATTAAATTTAATTTGTCTAATGCCATATGGTACTGTAGGTTTGCATGAGGAACAGATAGATATTTAAGTTCTGAAAATCCTGAGATCCACCCAAGCTCTTAATGATAGAAGTGATTGACTAAGAATTATTATTTTGAGTAAAATATTTTTTTTTAACAAATCTGCAGCTCCATTTCACAAATTCAGCTTGAATGATTTGCTTAGTTATCCACAGAAGCAATAAAACAGGTTTGCAAAAACATGAGGGTGAGTAAAGGATGAAAGAATTTCCATTTTGGGTTGAACTTATACCTTTAAAACTCTTGACTCGGTTGACTAGATAATGATATGTTTATTTGAAGCTGAAATGCTGGTGCAGTCTGGATTCCAACATAAAGAGATTGCTCATATCAGACTGGATTGAAAATGTGGAACACTTTAAACCCTCATAGCTAGTTATGATAAGGAAAATCCTTCTTGAGAGATTTTCCAAAGTTCGACATCATGAAATAAAGAGCTTTCAAGCCAAATTCAGTGAAGTAAAGAGAGTCACAGAGAAAATAAGACGGAGAAGTCTGGTAAAGAGAGAGGAAGAGAAAGAGCTGAGGCAGGAAAACAATGCAAACGAGCATATGAATATTAATGAGGAAACAAAGGCCTTTTGAATGCCTTCCTGTAGTGTATTTATGATGAATGAGGGCCTCAGTGCAGTGTGTCAAGGTCTCATGACCAACAAATAGCAGACTAATGACAAATCTCTAAAACATATGCTAATAAAACTCTTACAATGCATTGCAATCTTTGATCTTTGGGATATAACCCTAAAGGGCAACATGAGAGATGTTAAATTCCAAAACCAACTGCAATTTATTACAATGAATACATTTTTGATGTGGGTTATCACTGAACACTGGGGTAATCAAACATCCCAATGTTACAAACATATCCTATTGTGCCCACAGTAATATTTGACTAATTTGACACATATATAAAAGAAAATACCCAAAGTTCATGGGGTAACATGGTGCTTTTCTGTGTAATGTAGTTCGACTGCTTTATGTTGGCCAAAAAAGTAAATCAACAATTGATTTGTCTGTTGTTTTTCCTCGACTTCGATAACCATTTAGTTGCTTAACAACAGTTGACAGCAGCACAAATATACAGTAAATGGACCTTAAATTACTATACAACTATGCATAAATGATGAACATTTACACTAGTTGAAGACTCAAGGCATTTATGTAGCCTAATAAAAGCTAGCCTAATAAAAGTTTAATTTTATGGAGTGAGTCACCTCATAGGGTGCCATGTTGACATTGCATGCCAGTGAATTCTACTCACTTCATCTCTGTAAACTTCATGCTATGCATTGGGAAGAAATGTATCAATATAAAGCAAAATATTGTTTTATGTTGCAGTATAAGTACTAGATAACTGCATGTGCAAAACCAAAACCCAACATTACTGATTGCACCTTCAAAGACTGAATTACAAGCTTAATACTCTGAACCAATCAATTCTTGCTCAAATCAGATTCTCAAGCTTTCCCGACTCTCTTCACACCTTCATTGCCTCCAGTAACCAAGACCTAAGTCCCAGGCCATCATTAATCTGCTGAAATCTAGACTAGGTTTGATATTAACTTAGTTAATTATGTCATACCTCAACCCAACACTCTGAATCCCTGTCAGGTATTTGAGGTCTGCAGTAGTATTCTTAATTCCCTTTAGCCCTGGGCTGGAGTGAGAGATTATTGATACTTATCAGTGGCATCCTGTGAGGTCACACCACAACTGAGCAACAGACAGGGTGACAAGGACCCCCATTTCTCAATGCATCTCCCCCCAAAACATGGGATATACATACAGTAAAGCAATGACAATTACTTTTACAATATTAAGCAAGCAAACAAAACGGCATTCACCATGAATTCCACCTTTTTAAAGTCATTTGATGTGCTTTGCTCTCTGGTTTCAAAAACTCATTGTTTTATCACCAGGCATGGGCTAAGAAATAACCCCCAATAAAACAGAATCACACTGCAAATAGTAGAGACTAAGTGAAAGAAAATGCATTGATGACCTCAGGGTTATACATCACTTTCTGCCCTCTCTTCTGACATCTGATCATCAGCCAAGAAATTCATTCCATTCAAGATCAGCGCATTCATCTCCTACTTCAACATCTTGCTGTTTCCTCTGACCTTCTTCAATGCCTTTCCTCTGGATGTTTGGAATTATAGGTTGGCATTTAGTCAAATACCATCCAACTTTTTTTTTGCCCAGAACAATCTGCTTAACCTCAACAATCTGGGTTCAATAGTGGCTGCTCAACCAAAAACGGCCTTTCTCTCCCAGTGACTGAAGCATTTACAACCTGGATTTGATTCTCCTAGACCTACAGAATTTGACACTGTTAAGTACCAAATGCTCCCAATGGGATCCTCAATTGGTCCATTTATGTTTGTCATTTTCTTGTTGTAAATGGTATCTTTGACTGTCATCAAATAGCATCAACAATGCCAATGACACTCCAGCCAAAATTGCATACCTCTTTCATTTGTCTCTTTTTCACCAAGATCCTTTCTCAGGTTTAATTTCACTACTAGATAATTGTATTTGTACTTTCAATGCATTTTCCCAAATCATATCACATATACCATTGCACAGTAGCCATGTATTTGGTTGTCTTCCTACTCTTTCCACATTCAGAAATGTAGTGTATTCATCCTGTACTCATAGTGGACCTATCGTAAAACATTTTCTATTTGCTGATTTTATGGAGCAGAGAGGTGTGAGTTACTACACTCTAAAAAATATAGATATTTAAGTGAGTATAACCTCTGATCGAAGTGTTTCAGCATACTGTTATTCAATTTTCTACTGTAATTTACTTTCAACTCATATGGATGTTTTTCCTTTCCTTCCCAGCCTTGATCTCTGATTGCATGTGGTAGTTAGGTTTAATGAGCTGATTCTAGTGCAGAGAGCTAATTTTGTTAATATAAATGGACCTTTTAATATACAGTACGTAATGGTTTGTTGAACATTATGTTCTCAGTGCATACCTCTTATGAACAAGCATAACTGGCTTTGATCATGAATTTAATCTAATTTAATGTGGTACAAACTGGAATTTGTCTGTTTATCTGTATGTGCTATAAGGCTCCAGGTACTTTTTTCACCCACAAATGTCTACTCATATTGGTGATTTGCTGCTTTACCGTTTCAGTATTGTTTTTAAATTATTTTTATTTTTGTGCAAGCAACGTCTTAAGGACATTTTTCTTAACATTGTGTGACTCATGAAATACCATAATACAAGAGAAAACACTCTGTTCAATATAATCTTTGTATACTAATGTCCATAAATCTACACATTATCTGATTATTTTGACCTAAAATTATATCTACTCTCAACAGATGGTAATATGCTGCCTATAATTAGCAAACACATGACTAGGATCGCTCTATTTCAGCAAAGTAAAACTGACATATTTCGTAAATATGAGCCAAAAACTAACATGAATCTGGCAATGGAGAAATAAGCCTGGCAGGGGCCTCTGTTGCAGTAGTGAGCTTCTGTCTGCTACTTCAGCTGTCTTTGTATCCTTCACTTGTTACAATGGTAATTTTCAGCCAAGTTTACTACCTGTGTGTTCCACTATAAACTTAATTGTAAATTATATACTGTATATATATATATATATATATATATATATATATATATATATATATATATATATATATATATATATATATATATATATATATATATATATATATATATATAATACATTTATATTTATTAAAATTTATATGTTTTATCACATCAGTCGATAGACATTTCTTGCCCAGAATAAGCTATAATATTCACTAGATTGAATGTCTATAGTTAAAACTATTTTTGGTTTATGTGACTGTCTTGTTTAAGGGACAGAAAACGTAGCATAGCACATAATTCCTGCTACTGAATACTAATGAGTATGGTCCATTTCGACTCGTCTAGTGCTAATGCATTCTTTCTATTATTTGACTTTTTTTTAAATTGTGTATAAAGTTGTGCTGTAGTTCTTTATCCTATTCCAGTTCAATATTACAGAGAGAACTACAAGAAAGTAAGCCATACATAGGTTGAATTACCCAGAAAGTGTAAACGGTGTATCTGTAGCACTATCAAAACATTTCACTGTTCATTTAGGCATCCAAGCAAGCAACAATGACTCAATCGATGGTGTGAGTTTGGGGAGGGGCAGCCTCACCAATGCCTGAAGTGGGGAGGTCTTCCAGAAACCTGTTTGAAAACAATCGTTATTTTTCCAATTCAATTTAGTGACAGAAATTACACACTTCAGCTACAATATAAGTAACTCACTAAGGTACAGTCTCCTTTAGATAATCTAGAAACACCTTTCCTGATTTAAACACAGGACAAACCAATTACATTAGACACACACAGTCAGCTCTAACCAGCATTTAGAGTGCACCTGTTCCAGGTGATGAGACACCTCTGGGTATCACACTTCTCTGAATAGCCTCCCATGAGGCATAGTACTGAGTAAGGTGCCATGTAAGGCAGAGGACACAAAAAGGAAGTGAGAGAACTACACCTCTAATTGTTCGTGACACACAACACACAACACTTACTGTGAGACTGAGTTAAAAACCAGGACAGGGGGAGGGATCTAGTCACAAGGAGACTTTTATCTTTAGTTAATGACTGAACAAATATGCTTTGCCTTCATGCTCACCTCTTTTGTGGGTGTGGTTACCCCTCTGGGTCACCGTGTAGCTCTCTAATAAGCATCCTCGCACAAAAGCCCAATATTTGCTTGACTAGCTGGGCCTCTGGATCCTTGAGGAAATAAGCACAAGGGGCAGAGAAGGAAGGGGGTGAGAGGGTGGGGATTTAACTCTGTCAGATACCAACAGGAACAGATGGAGCTTGATAAATCCTGAAAGGAAGGCATTACCTGCCCAAGTCACCAAGCAGCCACAATTATCACAGGGCTTTGGGTTCATTGTCAATCAGAATGGCAGTTAAAGAGAGGCAGCAGCTGGGGCAGATGGTGGGGATCCAGCACGGCTGGGGGAGCAGCCATGGTCCAGTCCAGACAATCTCTCGCTCTCTCTCTTTGTCTCTTGTACTAAGTCTCAGAGCTGCTCGGTACACTACTGTTGATTACAAAAGAGATTTCTGGAGACGGTGAACCTGATTGGCCCATGCTGTGTCATGTTAATTAAATGATGTTTGGCATCATGAGCACCCTATGCATATTGATCGTTCCGTTCTCATTTATACATAACCCAAGGCTGTAACCACCATATTCAGATTCAGATTAGGGTTGACCAATATGGGTTATTTCAATGCTTGATTAACATGGAGCCATTACATGTGGTCCTCCTAATCCTTAATGTATTATTACATCCATGCATTTGTCCACCTTGACTGAAGATAATTGAAAAATTTATATTCTTGAGTGAATGATCTTCTAGTGTAGCTGTACTCCAAGAGAAACTCCAAGTTGTTTGTTCATTTATTCTCCCTTGGTATATTCACTTTGCACAAGTCGACTATTGTTACCTAACCAAGATCATGAACACAGTGCTATTAAAATGTATATCAAACCCTTATCCTATTCCCTGAAACTCTACACCAGCTTCCCACTAGGTTGTCTGTATGTAAAGTGGAATACTGTAGATGTGGCTCTGGCTCACGCAAGGACAGTTGCTGAGTTGGTCTCCCAGTCTCCAGGCAGACTCCTTCTCCTTCGGTCTCTGCCAAAGCACAGCAGCGCATTTCACTTTCAGCGACTACTTCCATTCATCACTGGGCAGGGGGTACGAGTGGGTCTGGAACCCCTCCTCCCTCTTCTCATGGCTGGGACCACAGTGTTGCACGGACCCCTTTACTCCCTGCGGTCTCCACGCTCCTATCCACAACTTTCCACAATGGACCCTGACTTCATTATGGGGGCCTGGCTTTTTCTTGGTCTCCCGACAGAGGCATCATTCCTCCTACTTTGTTACGCCACTCTCGGACTTTGTGTCTGGGACCAGCTGATAGCGAGGTCAGGCCCATCCATCTGCCAGGGGTGGGAGCTGTGATGCAGAGAGAGGAGCAGAGGTCCTCATTCAGCAACAATGCCCATTAACAATGCTAACAGAATCTCAGCAAGGCCGGAGGAGGGGACGGGATGGGGGTAAGGAGGGAGGATTGTTGTCACTAGGCAGAGAATAAGATTGCAGTGATTTGATAGGTCTGCGGGACTGGGCGTTGAGCGGGTCCTCAAGAGTCTTGGATGGTTATTGATTTTCTTCACTTGTGTTTGCTGCCAACTTGTGAAGTTATGTACATGTGCAGAGCTCCTTTCGGGGCAATGGAGAGTAGACCTATTGGGGTTAGGATGGTGTTAAAATGACTAGTTGCTATTTGAGAAAAACAACTAGTCATAATAAGTTATTATAATTAAAGGAATGCAGGTGTTTCATCTTACCTAACACAAATTACTGCAGAATTGTCAGAGTGAGGTGAGGTAAGCAGCTGCTATTTTAGTCTTGCTATTTTGTGATTGGCACGATTATGTGGACATGGTCTTCCCAAACTTTTATTTGGAACTCAATCAGGTTTTCTGCACCAGGCAAAATACTATTTCAGAAAATGTAACAGGCACCTGTATTATTCATCACTGGTTCTTACCTGGTCTACATTTTTATAGCCTGAGGCACAAAAACTCATTTATACACCTATAGGTCACATAGTCCACAAGCTTAAACTGGTACGCATGATTCCCAACCCTTGGATTTAAGCCAAAAGTGCTTTTCCCTCTCTCCTTTTGAAGAGTCACTGTTTTGCATTTGAAGAAAACCACAATGTCAAAGTTCATTTGGTTCTCTGCCAGGCCATGTCACATGCTAGGAGTAGAAAATGGCTTCTTAGTCTAACAATCACCTAGCAGCACTGAGTCACCAAAATATACGCACATACATGCCCATGCGTGCGCGCACACACACACACACACATGCATGCAGAGACATAGAGGCTTGTGTTGTGTCTCCTTCGCCACTTACTCGCGCACACAAATACTCACTCATACAGAATACCCACGGCGAGTGCTGATAATGTAGCAGACATCTGAAGAGTGGAGTCTACTCCTTATTACCCACATAGCACTGCAATCATTTGCATGTGAAACAGACAGTCGCCTTTAATGTGTCATCTAAAGTGGATGGATGTTGACTTTAATTGTGATTATTATTTAGAAATTTCTGGCTTTCCAAGTGTCCAGTATATTCCTTAAAACTTACAATGGTATATTCTATCTAATGTTAAAGCACCAATTTGATATTATATGCCTATTTACCCAAAGTTTAATTTGATATTATTCATCTATTTTAAAGTCAACCTGAAACGCAATTTGCAGGCCATTTTACTTTTGTAATGCGAAACATTTCTGAAGTATTAGTAATATTAGTATGCTAATCCAAATTCAGCCTTTGCATTAGCGGAGACAACTTTATTGGTACTCTATTCAGTGCCTGACTGGAAATTATATTTAAAAAAATCATTTTATGGTGTATTTATTGTTAATTATGAAAATATTTAAATGAATGTCCCTTAAATATACTAATACATATATATATATATATATATATATATATATATATATATATATATATATATATATATATATATATATATATATATATATATATATATTACCAATTAAATTGGTCTTTTTTTTCTCAAGGTAAGTGTTTGGTTATCAAGCTAACAGCTTATCATTTCCGTTAAGAAAGCAGGACTTTTTTGTCTAATTCAAAATATTGTTTCCATCTTATTCAAATGTACAACACATCCACAAAAAGTTATTGATTATGCCTGTTTGAGGATATTTAAATGATCCCATATGCGCAGGTAAATTAGTAAATGGTGAATGCTAAGAATGATTGTGGTTTTGTCCTATCAAAGCCATCCTGTCAGAACAGTAATTGACAGCCTAAGTGGGTCAGCTGAGAGGCCAGCTCCTGTTAATTTATATTCCAAGACACAACATGCATATTCATGAGCTCCTGCTGTTTTGGCCATCACTGAGCATCATACTTACTGCATAATTGTATTTGGAAACCCAAGAGCTGTCTGAGTGGTCACACCAATTCAAACACCACTGTATTATTTCATTACTTACAATTGGAGAGAGAACATACACACTTGGGGCAAATGAGAAAAGAGAAAGCGTCAACACTAGTCATACCCACACTGACTGCAATTAAATCGCAACATCAGGCAGACATAAATCGCAAGACAAGACATAGGCAAAGACCTGAAACATGCACAGAGTAAAGGCCAGTTCACACCAAGAACGGCAAATATAAAGATAACTATAATGATAACTATATTAGCGTCCACACCAGCAGACGATATCGGTCTGTTTATTCTAAGCACGCTACAGTTTTTCTGTATGCCGCTTTAAATGCTCGAGCCCTTGAAAAAAGGATGGATTCCGTTTGACTGACAAGGTTTTTTATTGTTCATCAGCTGGAAAAAAATCATTCTGAAAGTGATTCCAACAATATCGTTTCTCTGTGCCGTTAACGTTATAGTTGTGGTGTGAACTCTGCCATTCTTTTACAGTATTTAGAACAAACAAACTATCATTTATCTTAATAGTTATTGTCCTTGGTGTGAACAGGCCTTAAGCATTTAAGGTGGGACATATTTGGATTTTCCTAAAAAAGGCCATGGCTGATATATGATTTTTAATGTCATAATAGTCTGTTCCACACCAAATATGTTATTTTAACGTCACCATAATGGCAGTAACAATCATAAAGCCACTATCCTCATACCTTACAAAACAATGCTAATATTTGTCATGCCTTTTACTTTGCTTACAAAGTGATTTCAATGGCATATTTTGCAGCAAACCTAAAGGTTTGTTGATGTAAATGATGCATACCTTCGCCATTAGAGGGTTATTGTGTAATTATGGGCTATTTTGGCTCTGCAAAACGTACATTCATTTCCATTCATTAGGCCGTGTGGTTCTTCCCAATGAACAAACAAGCTGATGTAAGCCTGCATAACGCATGTTGTTCATTCTTTTGTGGAGTATTTTGTATAGATTTTCTTTTGATGGTGTATATGAAATACAGTTTAATCTCAGTTACATTCAAATCAGGTGGTCGAGAAACTCTTAAAGTCAAGGGAGTTTCCCTGTCTGAGTCGTGATAAACACATCAACTCACCGCAAACAACAGCTTTTGAGATTAAACCTGGTCACAACAGCCCACTGCTGGGCAGATTATGAATATCAAACTGCATATTCAGGAATGTGTTGATGCACTGTCAGCTACTGGCAGACTGAAAAATCCCCGCCGTCTTCCTAAATGAGAGTTTTCTGCATAAATTCTTCTGTAATGTATTTTTTTTTCCAGAAGCTTTAACACAGGGAAGCAGTGGAAATTATTCACTATAATGATGTCCAGGTGAATGCTGTCATCAAATTAAGTCAATGTACAAACACACACTCACCCCCTGTCTACACTAAGTAATTATAAGTAATAGACTATGTGTAATTTCTCACAAAAACAAATCAAAGAAGAAAGGACGCAGGTTTAAACACAAACCCAGAACTAATTAGGACAGTGTGGAGAATCATATTAAGACAAAAAGCCCATTCATAATCACTCTTATGACATAATAGATCAACCAGACACAACCTGATCTACAACAAGCACACAAACAGAAACACACTTTATGCTCAGAGGGCTAATTTACAGAGGATGCTGTAATTCTCAATGTGTCTGCACTAGATTAGTCTAGTGGGCATTAAGATTAGGCATAGCCTAATCGAAAATGTTCACAGACTCAGGGATCAGAACTTTTGCCTCTCTAAAGGCTGGCCCACACTAAAAGATGTTTACATTCTTATGAGATTTTCAAAATGTGAGACAAAATTATTTTTTTTTTTTTTAAATAACAGTTTTGTTTCTATAGTGTGTGGAGTGCCGTGATGTGACAAAGACACAGGAAATCTTGCAAAATCTTTAGCGGTCAAATGTGACTTTAGAATAAACGACCATGGCAGATGACAGGGAACAAAGAAATGGTGATAATAGTGTTTGGATTTCTTTTTACAGAAAATGTGAGTAAAAAAAAAAAGGTTTGGGTAAAGTCGTGTTATACTTCCGTCAGCTCACTTTCTGATTTGGTGTTGTTTCGTTCCACATGATAATCTACAGAGTGCGTGCGAGTTTGTCCTCTGGTTCCCCCCACACAACAGGATTTCTGATCGTACATATTCAACATGTTGGATATTTACGATTTGAGATCGGTGCAGCCCCGAAGTTCAGATTCAATCACTCTTAACACACATCACACCACAGGAAAATCTGATAAAATAATCTGTAAAAATCAAGATAATCTGAACTTTACCTAGGACTGTCGGAGTGGGGGAATTGGGCCCAAAATCGTCCAGAGTATCTTGTAGTGTGTGGATGCCTTAAATGTAATAAGACAGACTATTTTACAGACATATTTTAAAGACAACAAAGTGGAATATTCAGTTATGCTCCCTAATGAGTGGTTCACACAAAACGCTTAATATCTTTATCATCCTGGCCATTATCTTTGCAAATCAAGTGATTATCTGTAAAGAGATAATTCCCTTAAATGTACTTCACACTCATGTTTCTCCAAACCTGTATGACTTACTTTCTTCTGTGCTACATGCAAAATATATATATATATAAGGGTGCAGTCACTTTAATAGAATGTCTGCAACATTGTGTCAATAGTGCAGCAATGTATGAACCACAGCTTACACAGAAGGCAAACCAAGAAGCTTTCTGTTTGTCAATGCTGTGAACCAGTTGCAAAATCTGTGCAGGGAAATATTTCGCTCTCACACGCAATTCCTTATCGTACTGATTCCCATTGAAATGACAGGATTTCGAAAGCAAAAATTCACAGAAACATTGATAAATGTGACTGCAAGTCTATGATAACAAAAACGCATCGGTTAGCCAACATTCTTTAAAATATCATCCTCTGTGTTCCTCAGAAAGAGTAAAAATCATACAAGTTTGGAATGACGTGAAGGTTGAATATTCATTTAAACTTGCTCATTGTATTAACAGCACCCAATCAAATTATAGTTTAGCAGATCGAGAAAGTGCTTTCCCATTTTATGTGCAACACCCTTCAGAAAATCAGTGGTCTGTGGATTTAAACTCAAGTCCCCCACATGAGTCTCGTAGCACAAAGAACTAACCGCTAGGTCCCTATTTCCTGTAAGATAATGGCCATCACACGCCATTTTGCAAAAAGGTCACAAATCAACATCACTTTTCAAAACGATTTTACGTTTTCTTGCAGATAACATAAAGGTTCCTGGCAGAGGGCAAAGGTTTCCAGGGCTGCAATTTGATACATGCCATTTTCCTATCAAGCTTTTTACAAACAGTGCTGGTGTCAAAGTGAGCATTATTTCCCCCCATTTCACCATTCTAAAATTATGAGCCACCTCTATGACAGTATTTCCACATCATATTTCCACTGCTTTCTGGCCTGCACATTTCAGGCCTTCAAAGTGAGCGTTCCATGGATGTTAACGCATTATTTCGATCTGTAGAAAACTGCCTTGCAGGTTCAGTTCTGCTGAGCTGAATTTGGGCTGTTCTGTAAAGAGTTCTGTTCCGCACATCTGTTCGGTTGTCAAGGCCAGAGTTCTGCTGTTAAATCATCAATCTAGGATGAGCTACTGCACCAGAACAACTAGAGCTTCTCATCCATGCAGCACAGCTACCTCCCTTGTCAGAGTCTCCTTTAATATGAACATAATTAAATTTGCGTGGATATTTCTGCGCGCGCTCTCCTGCCTAATGTACCCAGAAAGGTGGAGGATGACTGGAGATGGGATTCAACTTCTCATTAAAGACACAATCCCTCCCCCTTTTGCAGAAATGTATTTTTTATGTTTAGGGGCACATCTCCCCGAACTGCACACTAAGCACTTTAAGACCACTGATGAAAACACTCTCTCTGCATTCCTAGATATTAAATCTATATTTAAATACATGCTGTGGGTGCCCGCGATTGTCGGCGGTGGGACTCGCTCACCATATTAATGGTCTTAATTTAATCATCCCCAGATCTTGGAAATTAGAATGTGTCAACATGAAAGAATAAATAATGGGAGGGAAAAAAAAGTGTGGCAACTCATTTCAAGACTTTTCAAAAGGGGGTGTGGTAGGCACATTAACAATTCTAATTAGATTTGCCCAGGGTAATGCTGTCTTTAACTTCATCAAAACCCCAAAAAAACTGTCACGTTCCCCTCATCCCCCGAATCTGCTGATGTTCATTTAACCTGGAGTTAATTGAAATAACACATGATATTCCTAGAGGGAGTAAGGCAGATGGGGAGACAGTTAAAGGACAATAAAGCTTTGAATTATTTGAATTTAATTTGATTTTTTTTTTTTTTTTTTTTTTTTACTAAACTTGCATACTGAAGGTTTGATCTTTCATGCTTGTGACGCCAAAATTCATAAGACAGGATGCCATTGTAATTCCTAATATGCTGCCCACACAATTGCACGACCCCATCCTCCATCCCTTTTGTCAGGGGACTCGGAGCAATCGCCACACAGCTTGGCCACTGATGGCACACGAGCCGTGAACTTGACAGAGCATGGACAGAAGCGGGTGGAGGGCGAGATGGATGTTGAGTGGGCAGGGCCTCAGATGTGCTACGGGGGCCCCAAGGGTCTGCTAGGAAATGAGATCCCCATCAGTCTATGACTCTGCAGATGCTCCTCGCATCTCCAGCCTTCATGCTTCATTATGTACCAGTATGACATGTAATAGTCACATTTGCCCTCAGTCAAGAGGACTCATAATTATTTGTGGAATGAGTTAAGTATTCTGAAGTACTGCTGGGGGGTTCAAGCTTCGATATTTCCCTTTAAATGAAGGTTGGGAGGTGAAGTAAAACCTTTTTTTTTTTTTTTGCTCAAAAGTTAAATGTTAGAACTGGGCTGTGATTGCCAAAAATTCACAGTGAAAAATATTATTATAGTGAAAACTCATTCACTATATATAATATTAATTATATCAGTATATATTATTAACTGATAAATGTAATATACACAGCCAGTCAAATGTTTTAAATAATTAAGATTGCTTTAATGCTTTTAAAGAAGCCACTTATGCTCACTAAGGCTGCATGTATTTGATAAAAAAAAACATAAAAAATAGTCATTATTTAAATTGTATTTTTGATCAAATAATGCAGCCTTGGTGAGCAGAAAAAAACGTTACAAAAAATTCCAAACCTTTGACTAGCAGTGTAACAATTCACTTGAACAACAAAAATCTGCCTTAAAATTGTTCACTAATATATGGAAGTTTGCTTCTGACATGGAATAAAAAAGGTAATTGTGACTTGTGAATTGTCACAATTCTGACTTGTTTTCTCGCAATTGCGAGCTTACATCCAGAAATTCTAAATGTATCTAAATTGCGTGATATAGTCACAATTACGAGATACAAATTCAGAATTGCATGGTATAAAGTCACAATTGTGTGTTATAATGTCAAAATAAGTCAATTAAAAAAAAAGTCAGTCTTTTTTTTTCCTGAGATTTAATAACACAATTCTGAGAAAAGAGTCAGAGAAAGAGAAAAGACAGAATTGTGAGGGGGAAAAAACTTCAGAGTTATGAGATGAAAAGTCGCATTTATATTTTACATTTTTATTCTGTAGCGGAAACAAGCTTCTATACTAATAAGCATTATACCAATATATATATACACTCACCTAAAGGATTATTAGGAACACCTGTTCAATTTCTCATTAATGCAATTATTTAATCAACCAATCACATGGCAGTTGCTTCAATGCATTTAGGGGTGTGGTCCTGGTCAAGACAATCTCCTGAACTCCAAATTGAATGTCAGAATGGGAAGAAAGGTGATTTAAGCAATTTTCAGCGTGGCATGGTTGTTGGTGCCAGACGGGCCGGTCTGAGTATTTCACAATCTGCTCAGTTACTGGGATTTTCACGCACAACCATTTATATAGGGTTTACAAAGAATGGTGTGAAAAGGGAAAAACATCCAGTATGCGGCAGTCCTGTGGGCGAAAATGCCTTGTTGATGCTAGAGGTCAGAGGAGAATGGGCCGACTGATTCAAGCTGATAGAAGAGTAACTTTGACTGAAATAACCACTCGTTACAACTGAGGTATGCAGCAAAGCATTTGTGAAGCCACAACACGCACAACCTTGAGGCGGACGGGCTACAACAGCAGAAGACCCCACCGGGTACCACTCATCTCCACTACAAATAGGAAAAAGAGGCTACAATTTGCAAGAGCTCACCAAAATTGGACAGTTGAAGACTGGAAAAATGTTGCCTGGTCTGATGAGTCTCGATTTCTGTTGAGACATTCAGATGGTAGAGTCAGAATTTGGCGTAAACAGAATGAGAACATGGATCCATCATGCCTTGTTACCACTGTGCAGGCTGGTGGTGGTGGTGTAATTGTGTGGGGGATGTTTTCTTGGCACACTTTAGGCCCCTTAGTGCCAATTGGGCATCGTTTAAATGCCACAGCATACCTGAGCATTGTTTCTGACCATGTCCATCCCTTTATGGCCACCATGTACCCATCCTCTGATGGCTACTTCCAGCAGGATAATACACAAAGTTTGAATCATTTCAAATTGGTTTCTTGAACATGACAATGAGTTCACTGTACGAAAATGGCCCCCACAGTCACCAGATCTCAACCCAATAGAGCATCTTTGGGATGTGGTGGAACGGGAGCTTCGTGCCCTGGATGTGCATCCCACAAATCTCCATCAACTGCAAGATGCTATCCTATCAATATGGGCCAACATTTCTAAAGAATGCTTTCAGCACCTTGTTGAATCAATGCCACGTAGAATTAAGGCAGTTCTAAAGGCGAAAGGGGGTCAAACACAGTATTAGTATGGTGTTCCTAATAATCCTTTAGATGAGTGTAGTATATATATATATATATATATATATATATATATATATATATATATATATATATATATATATATATATATATATATAATACAAATTTTCTAAATCAGCAGATGACATGATGATACAATTAATCCCAATTAACCTAATTATACCATTCACATGTATAATCAGACAGCCATAAATGTAATCATAAATACAGTTATGTACATATAATGTACATAACTTTAACTATTTAAAAAAACTACTTGTTTATTATTTGTATATTACATACATGTATATTATTTTCACTGTATATACGTTTACCAACTGAGGTTACCCAATGATCAAGCTTGTATACTGTAACTTTTTCTGTCACTATGTTTGCATCACTGAATCATTATTTCCCTGTTGATCACCATGAAGCTGCTTTAGAACAATCTGTTTAGTATAAAGCGCTATAAAAATTAGTGACTTGACTTGCTTAGTTAGTGCTATCAAAACAATAAACAACATATGTTAGAAACACTCATCTAGAAGCATGCAACATCGATTGACAACAGACATCTAGAGTTTCCTACATTATATTCAGCCTGTTGTAAATGTTCTGGGCGTCTAGAGATTGTGATCAGCTCAGGGCAGATGCAGAGCAAAGATGCGGTCTGACTCCATAAAGTGGCGGCCGTAAAGCATGCCTGGTGCTCTGAGCTCATAGAGTGAGGTCACCCTTACACACATGCTCTCACACACACTTTACGTCCAACGATTGATAGCTGGTGTCTTCTCCAGGCAACATCAGTGCACATCCCATTGAGCCGAGATGTAATTTTATCTATTGCCAGAAGCAATTCTTCCTCCTCCAAATATCTAATTACTGTGTAATTTGCTGCCATTTTGATATGAAATCCAAAAATGATGATGCTTAAGAGTAATGAGACATTAATTCAGAATCACTCCAGATAGACGTTTCGGGTGCTTTTCTTTGTGATAAGCCATGCAGTGGGGGATATTACGCAGCCTTAATGTAGATCTGCTTATTACAGTAATTTGTATGGGCAGCCTGTGTTTCATCTCCTCTTTTTTTTTTTTTTGTCTCTTCGTTTCTCATTAACATTTTCATGATGATTTGTTGGTTGTCTGGATTGTACATTTTTTTCCCTTACTCACTCTCCTCCTTTTTTCTAAACAACCAAGCTGAATTATTATTACAACAAGCAAGTAGTGTTAGAACAACTGTGGAAAAAATAAAAGTATGTAAACACACAAACAGAGAAATTAAGTCCAGGAGTGTGAATAATGTAGGGGAAGTCATTATACAGTCTCATTCCATCTCTCTCTATCACTCACACACACACACACACACAGACACACACGTATATATATAAATATATGTGTATATATAAATATATAGGAAGTAAAGACTTCCTTGGAACAAGGAATTAAAGACTCTTCCTATAATATACAAGTTCTCATCTTGAGTGAAATAAGGAAAGACAATCATCTATGAAATATTGGCTGTGAAAACATAAGCACACCCTATCCGAACAAATGACAAATGTCTGAATTATTCATCAAAAATAATCACGACAGCTCAGTCAAGAATTCCACTTACACGTCTTCCTTGACATTTTAACAGAAAACACATAATTAATACTAGAATAATTGATTTGAAGAATTGTAGGTCCAACATATAATTGGACATTTCATTAAAACGCTTGAAATATTAAAATGCTTGTAGTACAGCTATAGTCACACTGAATTTACATAATACCCCAAATATTTTCTATCATCCAGGGCATCATAAAATGTCCTGTAGGAATATATTTAGGAGTACAATGTGAGAGGTGAGACATCTTCGATAAATGACAAACATGTTCTTGAACAAACAAAAACCAAGTGTAAAAAAAGCATCTGGATAAAAAGAAAATACAGTCAGCAAGTTGCGACTGTGTTAAAGGCCAGTGAGGTTTTTTTGTGTTAACAGGCCAGTGAGTTTGGTCATCTTGTTGCCTGGTAACAAGCCTTAAGATTGATAAAGAAAGCCCAATTTAGGACTACTTTCTGTAAAAATCGATATGACATAGCCGACATGATGATTTGAGATTGACGAGCCAAAGCTGCCATTAGTCGAGCAAAGCCAAACTGAATTCCATCTGAGAGGTATTACAGGGTCTGCCTTCCGCATTTACTCTCACACTGTTGCCTCAAATTAGGAGAGTTGTTATCTCTTAATATTTACTTTACTGTGAAATTAAAGGGACACGAAGTAAGAAATACTCCCATCTAGCATTGAAATTGTATTTTGCATTCAAACGAATTGTGCTCTCCAGCGCCTGGCGTTTTCAAATGCGTGTTGCATCTACGGTAGCAGTTATGTACCAAAAAGCTGCACTTCGTCGAGTTTTCCTTTGGGTGAACAGGTTTGTTATTTCAAACAAACTTCAAATTGACACAACGAACAAACGAATGTTACAGTATTGAGTAATGAGTGTCAAAAACATGAACTATTGTAATTAGTAGTTATGCCTTCTTTATTCGTTATATTTTGTGAAGTAGCCTACGTGCATTGTTAGATATCATCATCAACTTTTAACTATACATGTTTATCTGTCTATAAAATAAAGTACACAACCAAACAATGAATAAAAGCTTGAAATTAAGACTGTAGCCTTGTCGAGAAGAAAGCAGGACTTCAGCGTCTCTTTTGAAATCTTTCTCCTGCATTAGCTCTATCCACCTGGAAAAAGCTATCCCGACATTAACTTGTGTTTTTTGTAATCTCCGGTCACGTTTCCTTTTACGATCTATTTTGGACTTTTCTGGCGAGAGGATTTGCAATGCAGCCTTTTAAACTTTTAAACGAAAACGCGTTGGCGTACTTTTTGTCCCTCTCTGCTATTATAGTTTTTCAAGATGGCGGAACTACATGGAAGCCTCCGTGGACTTACCCGTCCCATGTATATAAATATAATAAATTCTTCGTTTACGAGGATAAATCAGATAATTGGCAGAGGTATTTGTACACCACTGGGGACATATTTATGAATAAAAATATTGATTTTAGATTATAAATTACCTAAAAAGTTACTTATAGTCCCTTTAAGTTCTTTAGCACAGACTAATTAAAATGTCTATGTACATCTGTCCATGCAGTCCTTCTGAGGGACACCTACTGGTGGACGAAGTGCACAAATCAGGTACTTGAGTAAAACTACAGATACCCTAATAAAATATTAATCCACTAAAAGTACCCCCTTTCAATTTTACTTGAGTAAAATATTTTTACTTTTGACTTTATTACAAAAATAAAAACTACTGCTTGGTTAATGAAATCGGATGACCACTATGGACACCATAATGAATCGGACACCACTATCTTCATTTCATTTTAAGATACTGTATGTCACAGTAAATGATAAGATATTGGCAAACTATTAGTAATGGAATGAAAACAAATGCATTAAACACCCATTTTCTTTTATCAGCCACTGAACTGCTTTATTTACAGATTAACGACTAATTTAGATGATCTGGCTGGTCAACAATGATGGATTACCTTTAATCACAGAACCATTTATGAAAAGGCAGAAAATATAGCACATCTGACCTTGAGCTATAAACTCTCATCACATCATCTAGTGTAGCTCTGTTGCACACTTGGTCAAAAACAAGATGTGCTGCAGTTAGGTCAAATTGGTTACAAATGCCTAAAAGAAGCGCTATCCTATTTGAGTTTGGCTTCAAGACCACATCAAGTGAGCCCATAAGCCGAGAGAGGTGGAAACCCCACACCTCTGAGCCATAAGCAGAGCTGCTGATGGGCAGGAATTTGGACCCTGTGAACCTACCCAGAAAACTAGCGACAGGAGAGGAGGAAGAAAAGGAGAAAGAATAGGAATTGGCAGCATGGTGCGAACAGACTCTGTGTATCACTGTGACCTGTGCTGACACCACTGTCATCACGTCTTCCGTGAGGCTAGAGGAATAGGGGGGTTGAGTGAAGGGAGGGGGATGTTTTCCACTATAGCCAAGCGGGTGGGATGGTTCAAGGCAACCCAGCATGGGTGTAGAGGAGTCGTACATGGATGAATGTATGATTTAGTGGAACAGTTTTAGAATTCACAGACATTGTTGCCTGGTGGTCTGCGGTGCCACCTGTCAAGAAGTTATGTAAATCTGTGACCTGCAATTTACAATTCTTTGCTACAGTATTTCTGGGAAGATTCTCATTTGTTTAGGTCATAATAGAATGTTCTAGTAGATTATTTTGGTCAACTGGATGTTTCTTTTTATCTGAACACAATTCACCACTTGTCCAAGTGGCTTACTTACGCCTACCGCCCAACATTGGGCATAGGCCACGAACAAGAGCTCTCCAGTCGTCCCGGTCCTGGGCCAACTTCTCTAACTGCCCCCATGTGTGGCCAGACATCCAAGTGTCCAAGTGGCCTTATGGTGAAACTCCATTGCATGTAACCTCATTGCACCCAATGGCACCACAAGGCTACAGTAATTGTTGGAGTTGTAGGAGAGTTGAAGATTTCAAGAGTGAAACGGGGGTGAAACTCATGAGGTGGTCAGACTCAGAAACGCATGTTGCAACATTCCATTTGTAATCTAATAAATGTATTACAAAAGCGCATCAGGGTAGTGTTGAAGCATTTAGTAACATGCCTTTTACGAAGTCTTGATTTTGTACTAGTACTATAATATGTTTTTGTGCTTGATTGTTAAAAAAAAAACGCATTATTTATCACATATTTTACATTATTACAGCCCCTCTCTCCCCAGTCTGGTTGAACACGTCATTTTTGATGAAGCCCCTCCTTCCATAATATGAAATGTGCAGTGATTGGTTAGCTGGCCCAGTTTGTTGTGATTGGCAGCACTTAGTGCGTGTTCGAGAAATGTCATGCCCCTTCATAACAGCAAGCTCTACTCAGATGTAAATATTAACGATGGCGTCAATTTCAAACCATTTCAAGCCCGATTCGGATCTTGACAATGTTAACAAACAAGATGATTGTGCTGAACGGATTCCAAGCACAGACTTTGCAAGCATGGATTTCACAGGACGCGGTATGTTTTTTTTTTGTTTTTTTTACTTTTTTTTATACGATGTTATCCACCATTTAATCATATTTGTCGGAAACTATAGTAATACAAACAGTAATCGATCACAAAATCATGGGTAATTTTCCTAAGCGGTGGTGAACAGTCTTACAAATGCAAGAGAAGACCTTGATTAGCTGGTTCAGATGTGTTTGAATAGGGCTGAGTAAAACTCCTAGAAAGTTGTCCTCCAGGATTGGACATCCTTGGTTTACATATTCATTCAAGGAACTTCTCCAGCTTCCCTAACTTTTTGTTTTGACAGTATAACTGTCTTAAAGTACAGCAACATGCCGATGTAGTAAAATCAGAGACCCTATTTGCAAAAATGGTCACAGAAACTGCATCTGAGATGCAAGTTACAACATTTTGTAAAAGGCTTTCTGTCTTGGCCGGCAACTTTTGATTGGATCACCTGGTTTATACTGGTATATTTAAACTGGGCCAATAATGGCCCTTCCTTAAACCTTAACTCCACTAACCTGCTTACCTGTGAACCTTATTCCCCCAGATCTCCTCTTTAGAGTGTTGCTGCTTCTGTGTTGTGTAGCCAGGGAAAACCTGAGAGAAACCATGCAGAGAAACCTCCACCATCAATCCAGCTGATGAAGTCACTTGGATGAGGCCTGAAACGTCTTAAGCTACAGAGAAACAAAGAGAAACATGTCCGGTTGACTAGAATGATGTATTACAACATATGCTATAATCTGAAATCCTAGACAAATCCAGCTCTACATGTCTGCCCGCTATGTCTGGCATTTTGTATCTCTGAGAAGCAGATATCAGTGTCAGTGACCCCAGTGGCCATTAGTTCTCAGTCATTCAGTCCATTGAGGCCACAGTAATCCCACTCACAGTCATTCACAGCTTTAGCGCAGCACTCATCTCAGTTGCGTAATCTATCAATTGATTAGCCTTCCATCACAGTGCATGCAGTCATCCAGTGCCTTCCCACCACTCTAAACAATGATGAGGTAATCAGTCTAATCGGATCTCTATGTCCCCACATTCCTAGAATCTTTGCTGAAAGGTAATATCACCTGTCATTTTCAAATGTCTGAGCTATTCATTCTATCATCTGACAGTGGTTCGAGCTCCTGGTTGATGTGGTTTTTCATTGTGCCGCATACTTAGATGATGTAATTCACATTAAAGTGTCTAAATAAGTGAGCTGAAGGATAAAATGGCAACTTACTAAGGAACAGTGGGGGCTTTTGAGACTTCACACCACTTATTAAAATGTGCAAGCTCATGAGATAAGCATACATGTCATCATGATGGTATTACAGAGTCTATGTTTGCAGAGAAATGACAGCGTGATGAAGTAATATGATTTATCAGCGACTGCACATTTGTAACTGAAGCCTCAAGCCTTGGAACCAACTACTGGCTCATCCAACAATCATGCCAAAGCTTGAGTCTCATCTCTGTAAAAGAGAAAGACTAGAAGACGTGGCTTTAGGTTATAAAGTATAAGGACACAAGAACGGCTGTCACAGTCTTCGAGTCTCAAAAAAAGGACTAGTGCTTGGCTGTGCGCTCCCAGACTCAATATCTGAGACGGCAGACTCAGTTACTGGCACGGTTACATCAGTGCTGGCATGGGCGGCACCGGCTGAGAGGAGACATTACTCAGCACTATCCATTTCCCCCCGCGACGCACACTGATCTGCAGATATTAGCATGATTACATTGTGAGATAAGGTGCTGATAAAACATCACATCGTGTTTCCTTCTTCACAGCACGCTTATCAGTCCCAAATGCGAAAACCAGAGCTTATCTGCACAATTAATCATATTGTTTTATGGCAAATGGAATCTCAAAGATTGTTGACACAGAGTAATTTAAGGTTTAATAACAGTACAAAATCTCTTTCAATTCCTAATAGGCCTAAAATGATACTAGTTACATAATGAAATTGGTTGACATTTACATTTGACATCGATTGATACAAATATTAGGTTACACTTTATTTTTAATAAGGTGACATTACACAAAGTAATATTAATGAACTAGATGCACTTTTAGGGTTAAGGTTAGGGCTTGGTTTAGGGTCAGTTACTTGTAATTATGCATAATTTGCTGTTATTACTATACAGGTACATGTAACGTGTAACTCTACATATTCTACGTCACCTAAATATGAAGTGTTACCAAATATAAATATTTAAAAATTAAAAATAAATAAAAAATAATCAGGGTATAGTTGCCAAGTGGTTGTGTATTTCTTCAAGTCAAAAGAGTTTTCCTCATATGCCCTGACACCTTAATAAAGTTAAACAATTGATCAACAATAAACAGGAAGTAGTGTATTAACAGTAGTCATCAGTGACATGCAGATTGGAGGACTGTGTCACATTATTGTTTTTGTTTTTTTTTATCTCACAGCACAAGCACAGACTCTCAGTCTCCCAGCAGCTGCTCTCTGCCTGATAGAATCTATTCTCCTCTCCACACGCTGCTTACTGCTGCAATTGATGCCGAGGTGACCGACAGAATACAAGGAATGAATCCCCCGCTTGTAATCTGAACCATTAGGTCGCATGCATGCTGGAGTTATCAGCACCATGGGAATGAATTCAGCCTCGTCAGCTGAGGGGATGGACAGAGACTGTCTTTAGCCAAAGCACTGAGGGGACAGGACAAAGAGGGACCGCTTCTGACTGAGCTGTTCATGAACTTCTAGAATAGACCTCTGTTGCTTTACCCCGAGGAAAAGTCATAAAAAAGGAGAGGTGAAAAAAAATGAAGAGCGTGTGATTTCCTTTACATAATTAGTTGCAGTTGAATGAGAGCCTGGGACAAGAGGTTTCTTATGAAAAATTCCAGAATAGATGCTGAGATTGTACAAAATGACACTGATTTTTGTACTTGAGATTTTTAAAACCACTGACAGAATTGAAATGCCCATTCAAAATGTGCCTCCTGGAATTAATAAAAAAAAAAAAGTTGTATTTGATCATTTAAGTTGCATGATTATTGTACACACACACACACACACACACACACACACACACATTGTGTTTTCATGTTTTATGGAGACTTTCCATAGAAACATTGATTTTTATACTGTACAAACTGTATATGCTATCCTCTTACACTAAAGTTACCCATCCCAGAAAACGTGCAGCATTTTTTCACATTTCCAAAAAAACATCACTTAGTATGATTTATAAGATGTTTTCCTCGTGGGGACCAAAAACTGTCCCCACAAGGACAAGGATTTCAGATATTGCCCTCTTTGTGGAGACATTTTGTCCCCATAATGTAGGGTTTACCAGGCAACACACACACACACTGAAAAGTGTTTAAAACGCTTTGGCTGAAATCACTCATTCACATGTCCAAATCTGTGCATGACACCATTGACCACTAATATTTCACAATCAGAATATCTTTAAATAATTACTTCATGTTGGGCAAGGAGATGCTGATATACTCCATCTTTAATAGCAATTGTCTAATTAACATATTTTCATTACCTCTTTGAATGAATAATTTAGTGCCATGTTATAGTCATTAACTATTCGCTTTTAGTACAGTGATGGATTTAAAGGGACACAGTGTGCAATTTGGGCTTCAATCCACTGAAATGACATGAATAATTAGCAGGCAACCCTTTAGTCATTGTACACTTGTCAAATGCTTTAAAATCAGACTGCCACCACTCTAAGACCATCCAAAGGGTTCAATTAGAATCACATTATGAAGGCCAGTGCTCCAGATTGCTGACAGTTAGATGCTGTGGACTGGAGGTATATAGATATTGAATTAAATAGTATTATACAGAAAGGACATGAACTGATAAAAGAACGGACAGGATCAAAGAATTTTGCAAGCCAAATTCAAGCTTGAATTGTCCACAAGGGCACCACAACAAGCTAGTGCTAACCACTATGCCATGGGTCTGACTACATATTTGAACTTTATTCCTATGTAATGATACTCACTTGCATTTGGACGTTGGGTTTTGATGTTTTATGGGGACATTCCACGGACATAATGGTTTTTACTCTTTATTATATCCCCTAAACTTACCCCTCACACATAGGCGGAAATCGCGGGGGGGGTCAGGACCCCCCCTATCTGAGGGTTGTCCCCCCTAAAATATCATTAAAATATGTGTGTTGTAAATAAAATGATATATTCTTAAAATAATTGTTTAAGAAATAAAATACAAATGCAAACGGGGCAACGACAAAAAAAAGTTTAGTCCCCCCTCCCTTGCCTCACAGTGCTTTGGTCCACTGCCTCCGCCCCTTTTACACACATTCCGGTGGCGGGAGAGATGAACTAAGTTTTTGAGTAGTTGTGGAACTCCAGTAAGACAATGTTATTTTATTCACTTTAAACATCGGATGTAGTGATTATTTTCTCTTAAATATAGATGATGCTGAGTCATTAATAAATCATGTAAAAAAACAAATATATGATTGTGTACTAATGTACTTTTGTCACTGATGTAGTCTGCTATGTTAGCGATTATAACGTTTAACGTTACCCTTGTTTAATACAGTCTGCGTTTACCTAGCTTGTTTATAAGTTATATCCCCCCACACACACCCACAACGCTACGTGATGTAACGTTAGTCGTGTAGATTAGACTAGTCCGGGTGCGCATTTAGATTTTAACGCTTTCACTGTGATTTAGTCGGTTTATATAATTTAATATAGTTAATCTAATATAATATCACACGAAGAGTGCGGTTTTTCTCCAGATATCAGCATGATAACAAATGTGATTTTGATTTAATACAAGTTTAATAAACAAGAAGTTAATATTAAGTGATGTACATTTTAGACACCATATTACCAAAGAAAATAGTTGAAAATTAAGCCACAACACTGAGAAACACACGAGGTGTTTCCTTACTGAATGAATCAGCTTTTTGAACAATCAGTTGAATGAATCTCAATGACTCACTCATTAACAGTGACTTACTGCCTCCTATTGGCGGTTTTAATTTCACATTTAAAGTATCTTTTCATGTTTTTAATCATTTCAAATATTTTTAATAATTAAAATAAAACATTTATTTTTAAAACGTCATAATATTATTTATGTCTGTGTAAAAACATCTAAATGCTTCTTTAACCCTCATTTATCTTTGGGGTCTATCATGACCCCAATCGACTTTTCCGTAAATAAAACATGATTCCCGTCATCTCAGTTGCATAAAATTGTGTCACTTTTTCTACATTATCTATCTATACACACAATATACACTATACACTGGGCTTGATTCATTTGTTCTAAAGGTATGTAAAAAAAAATTAAATTGTATTTTGGTGGCTTGATAAATGAAAAAGCTGACTAAATTGACCAAAAAAATCTTCAAAACCATATTTTTTTTGTAAATAAGTTGTTTTGTGTAAACAACTTATTTACAAAAAATGCATGGTTTTGAAGAATTTTTTGGTCAATTTAGTCAGCTTTTTCATTAAACCAGAAAGAAACTTTAAGAAGGATCATGGAACGGTCTCCATGCTACACTAATAATAAGGCTTTGCTCGGTGTACACGTATCCTTGCAAGTACAATTTTGCCTGTATTATTGGTGTCCCCTTCAAAAATTGCTCTTGAGAATTGTTCTGTTCATTGTCCCCCCCAACATTTTGATCAAATTTTCGCCCCTGCCCTCACAATAAACTTTATGTATTTTTAGAAAGATAAAAAAATAAGCCGTTTTTTTATGGGGACCAAACAATGTCCCCGCAACGACAAGGACTTTGGATATTGCCATCTTTGTGGGGAACAATTTGTCCTGAACCACACACACAAACAATTGGAATCATTAAGTGTTTTTTTTTATGTTTTTGGAGGAAGTATCTTATGCTCACCAAGGCAGCATCAAAAATAAAAATAGCAATATTGTGAAATATTACTACAGTTTAAATAACCATTTTATAATATAATTGAATATATTGCAATTTTAATATATTCATGATCCTTAAGAAATCATTATAATGTGCTGGACTGGTGCTCTATTGTCAATTATTATTGGTCCACAATTATCAATAATGGTTCTTATTATTATCAATGTTGAAAACTATTTTTGATCCTTAATATTTTGATGGACACCATGATAAAAAACTCCCCCCCCCCCCCCCCCCCCCCCCCCCCCCCCCCCCCAAAAAAAAAAACATTCTTGATTGAATAGAAAGTTCAAACGCATTTATTTAAAATAGAAATACTTTGAAACATTTTAAATGTATCCTTGATGAATAACACAATTTTATCATTTTTTTTAACTTACCCACACATTTTAAATAGTAGTGTTATCACGGTTGTGTTAAATGGTTTTTAACATTAATGATATCTTTCTTCACTTCAGATATTTACTATAATGTGAAATGAACAAGCTCTTATTAAAGCATGTTTGCTCCAATATATTTACACTACACCAGCAAAAGTCCTCCATCAAAGCCGTCAGTACAGCCTACTATATGCCAAAATAGAGCTTATAAAGCAAGATTTCTCTCAGCCCTATGACAGACCATAGTGCCTTGGCCAGGGACCATATTTCCTTCTTTCTTAGAAAGAAATATTTGCCAAATATCTCAATTATGTCAAACTAGCCGAGCTGCCAGAATGACTTACAGCTCTGAGCTCATGACAAACAGCGGGAGTGACGGAAAGCGGGCCGCAGACACTTAAACACACACACGCACACGACATCCAACCAGTCCACGCCTGTTTTTAGCTACGTCATTAGCCCTGAAACCCACTCGCTCGGCCCTCAGAAGTCAGTGAGGCCTGCCCAACCGCTGTACAGGATCTACCTACAATAACATGATCTATGTGTTCTGCCCCCCACCTCAATCACCCCCTACAACTTGTTCAAAGTAATGAAATTCCTCATTTGAGGCAGGCTGACAGATGGATTGGAAATCAAGAGCTCCAGATAAGTAATGTTGTTTTGATGCTGAACTGCATCTGATTGATTTGAAAACTCTACCGACCAGATGATGTTTTTACCATCCTGGATGGGGAGCAGCGTGTGTAATTTAGTAAGGGCTTTTTTCCACGGCGCTTAGATTATTGTGGGACAGACATGTTTGTGTGCGTGCGCGCCTGTAAAATCCCTTGCAGCTTGACAACACGGAACATGTTTTCCATCTATTGGAGCCATATATCATTATCATGCAAACAGCATGAGAAAAAGACCTTCAAGGAACACCTTTACAAATTATACGACAACTGCTTATTTTTATTTTATACTTTCAGTAATTGAATTCTCAACCAACAACTTGACCTTACAAAATGAGAAAACATGTTTTGAGGTTGTATGCTACTGGATGTTATGGCAGTGGTTCTGAACCCGGTGGGTTGTATTTTATTTTAATTTTACAGTATTGGCCTTTTTCCATCACGTGTAGTTTTGAGTTAAGGAAGCTTCCACGAGCTCTTTAGATCTGATTACACAACAACTGCCATTTACTCAAGAGCCAAAGATATTAAAGTACCAGTTCCTCACAGAGACACATATTGAAAATCCACATTAAATTTCCCTCTGTTAAAGTAATAAAATTATTGGAGTATTGATTTGTCTTAAATGCTATTAAAAGAGATTCATTCACAAGCACATGTTGTGTGGGTACATTTAATTAGTGTTAGTGGGTTGACAGCAACAGTCCACTGGTCTTGTCTATTCCACATGAGATGAGTTGCTGTGGATGGTAATATAATCTGTCAACTCTTGCTGACAGAAGACAGAATTTTAAAACAGTCTGAGCTCTTGAATGATTGATTATCCCAATACATTTTGTGGAGGTCATATTGATTTGTTTTGAAAAGTAAAACTCCTGGAATTAGTGAGTTCAGAACGTTTCCCCTGAGTGACATATACATTCAGCCTGCCTCAGCCAAATATGAAAAATAATATTCTTATGAAACCAACACTGAACACGGGAAAAAGATTTTGCCTGCACCTGCAGTCTAAGTTATAAATGACCCAAACTAATTCCCATGAAAAAAGGGAGGGGAGTTGAAGGAGAATAGATTCATTTTCAAATGCACGAGGTAATACATCTATGGAAAAAATATTTCATACATTTATACATTATTGTCACCCTTTTTATGGAAGCTTGTTTCCGCCTCTGAATAAAACAATTTAAAAGATAATTGGGACTTTTTATCTTTCAATTCGGACTTTTTCTTACAATTGCCAGTTTATATCTCGCAATTCTGACTTCTTATTGTGAGATATAGCCTAAACTCGCAATTGCGTGTTTAAAGTCAGAATTGCGAGAGGCAAATTTAGAATTGTGAGTTTATATCTTGAAATTCTGACTGTGTAACACACATTTGCAACTTTATATCACGCAATTCTGACTTTATAATTGCAAGTTTAGGCTATTTCGCACAATTCTGACTTTAAAACTCACAATTGTGAGTTACTATCACGGACGGACGGATGGATGGATGGAAAAAAATGATTGAATGTTAGAGCATTGTCTAAACTCTCTGAACAAACAGATTTAATTATCCATTGTAAACAATGACAGTGTGGACAGTTAAATCTAAAAATGCACCAAGGCTTGGGGTTTTTACGGTTCAGTTTTGCATAACACGCATTAGTCTGTGGCCGTTCTCTTCAGACAGCCGTCACAGAGCTCACTGAACGGATGGAGGAGTTTGTCAAAGCCTGTGGGGCACTATTGACCGATCCTGTTTGCTGAGAGGACTCAGAACAGGTCCAACTAAACTTGTATTACAGTGGATCAATACATACTGAGGAAGACAGAGATGAATTCAACACTGTGCTTATCCCTCAGACCACTTCTGCACTCTTAGTTTCCAAGAATGCGACAACTGCGCATAATAGTTCACAGTGGTGTGATTTAATGCTCACTTTCTATCCATTTAATACTGAGATCTGCAAAGACACAAGGGACTGGAATAAGAACAGGCGAGAAGATGAGGCAATATTCCCAAACCTAACAGACAGTGTTGTCTGGAGCCAGTGACTCACTGTTTTATTTTCATAAACGGGCAAATGCAGTGTGTAAAATAAGATTATCTCAAACTACGATTACGTAAGGCTGATGCTCATCCGGTTCGAGACCTGATTTACTCACTATTGAATTAGAAATTATTTACAAATGTCCTAGAAAGACACTTATTAAGGATTATGTGTCCTGCAGAGGGGTATGGCAAATCTTAAAACAATAAAATTCTAACCCCTTTTGGAAGTTTTTACATTTATCACTCCATTTCAAGGAAGTTGAGCCAATGACATGATGCACTTTTTTTGTCCACATACATTTATCAAAAATTGCAATGATAAAAAATAAAAGATACAATGATTTGAATGGAGCTCATCTAAGCATGTTTTTATTATTTAAATGTAAATTAATTTTGACATTTACTCATTATACAAACATATATATATATATATATATATATATATATATATATATATATAATAGACAACATCATGAATCATCGAAAGATGTCATGCCGTTGACATGCAGTGATGTTGTTGCAATTGTGCTGCCTTTGCACCTCTTGATTTATTAAAACATTTTAACAGTTAAAACAGTGATTCCAGAAACACACTGTATCAATAACATATGTGACCTACAGGGGGCATGTAAGGTGACAGTCAGTGGAACGAGCATGTTATCATGAATATGAAAACGCTTCTCATTGATCTGCAGAATTAAAATCCACCCCTGTTCCTCCTTTGGAAAAAGAAAGAAAGAAAGAAAGAAAGAAAGAAAGAAAGAAAGAAAGAAAGAAAGAAAGAAAGAAAGAAAGAAAGAAAGAAAGAAAGAAAGAAAGAAAGAAAGAAAGAAAGAAAGAAAGAAAGAAAGAAAGAAAGAAAGAAAGAAAGAAAGAAGAAAGAAGAAAGAAAGAGAAGAAAGAAAGAAAGAAAGAAAGAAAGAAAGAAAGAAAGAAAGAAAGAAAGAAAGAAAGAAAGAAAGAAGAAGAAAGAAAGAGAGAAAGAAAGAAAGAAAGAAAGAAAAAAAGAAAGAAAGAAAGAAAGAAAGAAAAAAAGAAAGGAAAAGGCACTTTCCATCAGCACTACCTCATTCTCGGTGCCAGTGTTGAGTGCCTCAGCTGTCCTGCTGTTATGTTCCAACAAGCTCTAACTACTCTATAATCCAAAATAACGGCATCTTTGCGGGGCCTGACAGACCCTGTTTTGAGCTAATGGTCACTCTGTGAAAGGGTAATGTAATAATTTCGGTAGAAAGAGAGTGAGGAGAGGTGTGGTAGGGGAATTGCATGAGGAGAGCGAGAGGAGGGGATGGGGGTTGATTTAATCTCTTCCTGTCCTCTCTGGTCCCACCTTTCTGCCTCATGTCCGACAGACATAAGGAAATGAGCAGATTAATCAAAATTAGATTCTCTCACCGCACTTAATGCGCAGCGGCAGTCAGCGCTGAGCTCACGCAGGAAATGAGGCGCTCCAACACCTTAAATTCAGGTTGATTACAGATGATCTTAGAGCTCGGGGAAGCTGCAGACATCCAGCATATTCTGTCTTGGGCTACTGTAGGTTCAAACATTCATGTTACTAACAGGGAACTTCTTCTGTTGGGTAATTGAATTAAACTGCGTAAGTAACTTATTCATTAAGTGGTTTTACCATCTGTATTATCATGGTGGTTGTCAGTATATTTTAAGATAAAATGCAGAATTTGATAGTTCAAGTGTAGTCACATAATATCCCTTAACTGTTCCCCTGCCAGCATGAAAAAAGTTGCCAGCAACCAAAGACCACGTCTGGATGGGATTCACAGAATGATGATAAAAACATAGATGAGATAGATCTCATCCATCAACACCCCCAAAGCTTCACAGTCATATAGCTCGTCCTGGGTCTACAATTAAATCAGTATAACATTAGGCAGTTTTGATTTATATGATGTTTGATTTTGATGATCCGATGCTTTTACATATGCACACGCTTACATATTATAAGCAGATTCCACATTCGGGAGGGGGAAGCCATTTGAAGGAGCATTCCAAACAAAGTGAACAACTGAATCCCTTTTACGAAGGGCCCTTCCACAGGTCTGTTAGCGAAGGGAACATGCGATGGCCACTTCAAGTAATTTTATTTATATATAGTATATTTATCGTTTGTTTCTGCTTCTTCTTCACCCGTGTTTTCATCGGGAGATGCAGTACTCTTGCGTCATAGCGCCATACTGTATAATAGTGAAAACACGGAAAGACGGAAATTTCAGTCAATGGCGGGGATGTGTTTTCTCACAAATGGCAGAGAAAGAGTTAATCATATATATTAATCATATACAGTATTTTTACAGTGAATTACTGGCAACCACAGAAGCCAGTTTATTTATTTGTTTCCATAAATTGAATGGGATATTTTTACAGTGCACAAGTGATACAAACTAGCTTTAGAGCAGAAAAGAGCACAATGAACATTCACGTCTGCGTTTGTGTTTCACAGAAGAAGGTAAGTCATACAGGTTTGGAACAACATGAGGGTGAATAAATTATGACGGGATCTTCATTTTGGGGTTAAATTACAGTATCCATTTAAACATAAAAAAGCAAAAGAGGAAAAAAATGTGTTCAGCATACACATCCGTTTCATTTATTCAGCAACCTGACCAATATTTGCTCAAACACTCACTTAATGAACACCTAGAACTAGTAAAAATGAGCCAACAGATCAGAATTCAGGTCAAATAAGCCTTCCTATTTTAATATACTCACTCTAGTCAATGGCCTGCTCTGACACACATGGTGTAGGATGTCAGGAACTGTCCTAATGCCGTGTGTTAGCAGAACCAGCCCCTGCTCTCTCAATGCTGCTGCCAGTGCCATTGATTGTTGGTAATGGAGCTGCCCAGCCCTGATAATGCATGATGTAATTGTCAAAGGGGTTTAATCTATTTATTGTAAGTGGGATTGAAAGGAGCCTCAACCAAACTTCCCATTTCGGAGACAGACAGAATTCAAGCGAGAGAGAGGATGAAAGACAGCATGATAGAAGGCAAAGAAAGCGTGTTTGTGCTAGGGGTTGTGCAGGCTTCTGATGGAAACCTTGCGAGATAGGGGTCTTTCATTCACCCCATGACATTGAGAAGAGAGTGGGGTACCTTACTCAATCGAAAGAAATTCTATCATGTCACCCTGGCTCAATCCCTCCAGGCCACAAAAGGAAGGTAATAGTGGCTTATTGCATATAGGACTGCATACACACACTACACCGAGCACTGCTTTTCAATTACCGCCGCCCTCGAGCGAGGCCCGCAAGAAAATATATATCACATATTTCTAAGGCAAAATGCTTAGGTCAGACACGCATAGAAATAAAATATACCTTATGTCATTTAATTTGACAGTTGTCCTTTCAAGCAATCGCGCAGAGGTCGACGCATGCCGCGCGACTGAAAAAACAGACAGGCGCTCTGAGGTGCTACTAGGTGACTGGGTTGTTAGCTTTTCAACAAACGCACGCGCAAATTGCTCGCATCTAGTTAACGAGCCCGCCTGCGCTTTAACACAGCAAATACAGTCGGTAATGATGTCAAACACGACCGCCCGCGAATCCCAACAGTCTGAGCGCGAGCGTCCCTCATTAGACTAACCTTACACTGTTTATGGGTTGGTCGGGAATGTCAAGCTAAAGCTATTTATAGATCAATATCAAACAAAAGAGTGTCATCCCCTCTGGCCAGCCGTTACCCAGAGCACGCACCCCTAAATCAAAGTCATTCATCATGTTTTTGGGGAAGAGCTTCTTGGGGCAGGGGGGCAATATCCCAGTGTCCTCCAGTGAGGGGAGATGCATTAATTAGGTGCATGTAGGGATGGAAAACACAGTCAGGGTCTGTAATAGATTCCTCCTGGAATTGATGAGCTTGTTTGTGAAGGGGGGCAGCGGCAGACGCACCTCTGGATCTCCTCAGAATAACACTACCTGCACTATTGGGACATGAGCCCATTTAAACAGAGTCTACTTCCATAACACCTCCAGCACGCTCTGTTCTGGGTAAATTTTCCATTTTTAGATGTCTGGTTGAGCCGCAAAGACGCACAAACATGCAGCTGCGTGCGCGAGTGTAAACATTTAGCTTGACGCATTGTTTACATTAGCTCAGTAATGCACACCAGCCCTATTTACACCGTTTAGCAATTAGCAAGCTAGCTCTGACAGAATATGAAGTACAAACACTCGCAGTTATCTTTTTTCATCATCTCACATATGTAAATGAGTGTTGGATTTTGTTCATGCAAATGTGGATTTCAATTAACTGCAAATTTTAACAGGGACTTGGCGGTGCATTGTAGCCTGCCTGTTTTTCTTGCCAAAATAAATTATGGACACACAAATAGCATTACACAGCGGAGATAATTACAGCTCTCCAAAAGCATCCTTTAACATGCAAATACATCAATTTGCTTTTTCACACAAAGTTCAATCAAAGACGAACAGGTAAATCCAATCAGCGGCATGGATTTATGATCCGTTTTATATTTGGATCACACAACCCCCCACAAAATTCCCATTTTTTCTTTATTTGTATTGCATGCACAGTTCTGACTTAAAAAGCAGAGATGAAATTAGAGGGTTTATATGCTGATGGCGCTGACATATCGGGGTAGTCATTGCTCATACTGCCATCGAAATGCTTTCGCAGCCAAACAGACTTCCATTCACAGAAGAGATTTCAGTAAATTGCTTTGGTATCAAGAGTGCCTATATATGTGAGAATTGTGCCTAGCAGATCAGTGAGGCAAGAACTGTCAGTAATACTCAAATATTATAGCAGAATAACAGAATTTTGAGTTGCCATTTATTCTAGTGTTAATCTTAGCGTTAACCTAACGTTTGCATTTATGGATATTCTGCAATATCCTCCAAGATTAAACTGTGATCCCCAAAAAAGTATTTCGACACCTAAACCACACTTAAAATGTATGAATGTCACTACATTAGATGAAATATTCATGTTAATCTGATAGGACACTTACAGTATGTGAACATGAAAAATTGCTGCATGCATACTAAAAAACAGTGTCACCAGCAGATTAAAAACAGCTAAATTGGTAGACCTGTTCAAAATGTGCAAGTTAGTTAGCTCTGAGAAAATGTGTAGCATTGTTTGCAGATTGTATTATCTAATGCAAAATATAAAGCATTATATTAAAGGGTTAGTTCACCCAAAAATGAAAATTAAGTCATTAATTACTCACCCCCATGCTGTACCAACCCCATAAGACCTTCGTTCGTCTTCGGAACACTAATGCAGATATTTTTGATTAAATGTGACAGCTGGATCCCTCCTCCATAGGCTGCCTAAGGGAATGAAACCTGACGGCCCAGAAAGTCAATGAAGAAAATGTTTAAATATTCAAAAGAGATTTCCGCGACGCATGCGCGAGAATTGCGATCTCCTTCAACTACTTCAGTTCAGTTCTCGCGCATGCGTCGTGGAAATCTCTTGAAATCTCGTTTCAGGCCTACAAGGAAGAAAAGGAATAGTCGAATAAAGTCGTTATTTTTGTTTGTTTTTTCGCACAAAAAGTATTCTCGTCGCTTGATAAACTTATAGTTGAGCCACTGTTGTGACATGGAATATTTAAACATTTTATTCATTGACTTTCTGGGCCGTCAGGTTTCAATCCATTAGGCAGCCTATGGAGGAGTGATCCAGCTGTCACATATAATCAAAAATATCTTCATTTGTGTTCCGAAGACGAACGAAGGTCTTACGGGGTTGGTAGGCATACAGCATGGGGGTGATTAATTAATGACTTAATTTTCATTTTTGGGTGAACTAACCCTTTAATGTATATAAGTTAAATGTATTCAATTAAATTACATATTTGTATACACACATTCATAAAACGAGAGTAAGAACAAATGTGTGCTTCTGCATTTTTCACCTTTTTTTGTTTACATGCGGATAATACCCAATACAAACTTGCTTGTTTTTCATAGCTTTTCTCAGAAAGTGTCTACCAAGAACAGACGTTAATATGAAACCCGGCTTCTGAAAATCAAAGGTTAATTCTCCAGGCGTAGAGAAATTCTTTTGGCGTCAATCTGTCACAGAAGAACCGACCTCATCCGAGCCCTAAATCTCTCTCCTGTCAAACGGAGCATCCAGAATGCGGAAGTTGTGAACTTGTGAGAAGTGAGGATCAATACTGCAAGGACAGGCTGAACGATCCGGCCAGAGACAATGTATTTGGTGCCTGGGTCCACACGGCCTGCCATTAATCCACTCAGCAATAGCGGACCACGCTCAACACCCTCATGCCAGAGGAACAAGTGGTGTGTAAAACAGCCTGACGTCAGCCTCAAACATTACTGCCCAACGGCCAGATAAATCCATATTAACGGGCCTACCAGAAACTCTGCTGCATACGTGCGCACCGCAGACAGCCCTCCGACTGTGGAGAAATACGAGCGGGGCTTGTCATGTGTGTCATGACAACATACTCTTCCTGATGCATTTCACCATTATTGTAGCCTGCTGCAGTGCAGTGTGGGAAATGAGATGGATGGATCATTAATGAGAGACTATAACGACCTGAACTATAAGCTAACAAGGAAACTGAATAGCAGACACAGCACCTGCTGTGGAGAGTGATCTTAAAGGAATACGAAAATTCTGTCATCATTTACACTCATGTCGTTTCAAAATCGCATGACTTTCTTCAGCGGAATACAAAAGGTGAATTTATGGTGAACATCCTAGCAACTCTTGTGATTCCTCTCCTCTCGTGAGTCAAATTGACTATATTTATGACACTCTTATTGTGATTTTGTATCTTTTTGGAACTAGACAGCTTCAGTACTTATTCACTTTCAGTTTATGAAAAAGAGTGATGGATATTCAACAAAAATTCACCTTTTGTTTTCCACAGAAGAAAGTCGGTCATATGGGTTTGGATCGAACGACATTTGGGTGAGTAAATAATCACAGATGTTTCATATCTGGGTGAATTACAGTACCTCTTTAAAAAAAAATAAAAAATAAGGCTTCAAAAATTATAGGGAGGGGAAGGCTCTCACACAAATGTAAATTGAGATACGGAACGAAAACATGCAATCAGATGTGCAAACACTCACAGGTGCCAAAAAAAATTTGTTTTGTTTGGAAATATTTTTTTTAAGTACAAAAACTTTTTTTTGGTAGAGAGCACATAAAATGTTTTATTTATATTCCATCCATAAATAGTGGGGTGTTTGGTGCCATCCCAGCGCTCTTCACATTTCTCTGTGACAGTATCAGTGCTCACCATCATGCACCAAGCTAGAAATAAATTGCATTTTGACTGGTGATTCACTAGCAGGAAAAGCATTGCAATATAAAAACATGAATAAACAAAATCGCTCATGAGCACATGTGCGGTAGCACAGGGAGGTAATCTACTTTAGGCACGGCCCTTGAAATTAACTCTCAGAATCTGCACACACACATGCGCTAAGAAGATTAATCAAATATTTTCCTTGGTCGCCCTATTCAAATGTACCAAATACAAAACATTATGGTAATTATTTATTAAGTTTACCCAGGAGTTATTGTACGACCACAGGTAAGGCAAATTGAAGGCTGACTGCAAGTGGCGTATCAGTGCTCCGGATCAGCGCAGTCGGGACAAAACTGGCCGTCCGTACAGAACGATGGTGTAAGCACATGTTCAGCTTTGAGTTAGTCAGCGGAAACAGACAATGCTAAAAGGCACTAGACTGAGACAGACTGAGATGGATTCTAAAACTGCATGGTTTACTTTGGACATCAAGCTCAGATGGAGCATAGAGGCTTACAAACGAGAATTTGGAAATTTAATTATTATTTCAGCCATCCTGCAAAGTCTTCCAAAACTGGAGCTTTTAAATTCCAGTGCCCGTATTCATAAAGATTCTAAGAATCCTCTCAGAAAACTCTTAATTCAGCTTAAAAACTTTTATGTAGGAGTCTTAAGAGCGTTTCGGGACCGATCAGAGAGCAACTCTGAGTAAGGAAAAGACGGGGCGGGAGGCGGGGTTGACCCCGTTGCTATGTATGACACAATCTTTTGAAGACTGTGATTGGTTGGTTGTCCAAGAAGGAAAAAAAAGAGTGATTTTAAGTATAGGGTCTATTCCAAGCCTTCACTTTGAAATGACATGCGTAATTTTTCCTATTTGACCGTTCTCACACACACACATGTGTATATAAATCCCTTTTTTTATTTACTATGCTGTTAATTTCCTGTATAAGGTATTTGATTGGCTTAGAATGATACAAATTGTTCCACTCTTTCCAATTACACTGATTGCTGGCATGTCTATTTAAAGGTCCCGTGACATGGGGTTATTTTATTATTTTATAATGTTTCCTGGGTTGCCCTTATAATGTTAGTATGTTTTTTAGATCAAAAATAGTCATAATTTAGAAATAAAAAGGCATTTTTCCTAGACTGATTTTAGCCTCTGATTTGAACGCTCTGTTTTGAAGGTCTGCTGTGATAAATGAGGAATACATTTAAAAAAGAACCTGAGAATAGACACTATGTGATGCTTATTAAAGGTGACTTATTATTCCTTTTTATAAAGTCTTGATTATGTTTTTTTTGGGTCTACTAGAATAGGTTTTCAACATTATTTTTCACATATTTTACATTGATGCAGCGTCTCTTTTCCCTGTCTGTCTGTAACACTCTGTCAAAGCCAAGATGACAAGCGTTTTTGTTTACCAAAAAAGCGTAACTGCTAATGCTAACGCTGGTACGCAGGAAAGGAGACCAGAGGCCATTTTTTTTAATGGATGTCAGTATTTAAGAGATAAAACCATAATATTGAGTGATATAATATATGGTCTACAGGAAGTAAAAAATGCCAATGTTTTTTTTCTTGGGCTTTCAGGTATTTTCCAGTTTTGATACAACTTGGATTGTAATGACTTTTAAAACTGCATGTATGCATATGACACTGATTTTATGCATTTTAATGAATAAAGACAAAATTAATAATTTAATTATTGGGTTTGCTGAGGCTGAGGAGCCTCACATGATCCCAAGTTAGCCGTTACGCTTTCTCCAACGGAAAGAGACAGACCCTCTCATCTCCCTATAAAACAATCTCTAACACTGTTTAGTCCCAGGTCTCCACGAAGCCCCTCCTTCCGAAAAGTGCAGTATGCTCTGATTGGTTGGCTGGACCACTGTGTTGTGATTGGTCAACCGCTTCAAGCGTGTTTTGGAAACGTCACACCCCTTATCATAACCGAGAGTTTCAACACACTACTAAAGCAACTCAACCAGCCTTTCCTTGTGACGTTTTCGTTCACGGAAGACCATTCACTTCTAGAACTCAAGACTACAATCGAGGCGTTTCAGGAAGTTCAGAAACAGTGCTTACTGATATAGAGAATAACTCCCTTTGGAGTGAAACTTGTGCTTTGTAACTTTTCTGAAACTTGAAACGTTGCTTTTCATGCCTAAAGAGCAACATAATACACTAAAGAAAGTTCAAAATGAATAATAAAGCATAATAGGACCCCTTTAAAATTATAACTATTATTACATTAGACGTTCATCACTATTGTATGCTGTTTTGAACACACAAAGGGGGGAAATGGGACATTTCAGAAACAGCTTCAGGCGAAAATGACACTCAGACTGTCTGGGTTGTCTGGGAAATGGCTGTTTGGATGTACTCTGCATTTCTGAATTCTTCATTTGGATTCCTGTGAAATGGATAAGTATTGGGTCTCAGTGCTTCTGAGCACACTGCTGTCCTACACAAAACAAGATGATGAAGGGCACTGGACATCAATTATTAAATGGAATCTTTATGCAGAATTGGGTATGGTGCAATAATTGGAAAATATGGTTTTGGTTGTACGACAACTCTCTGCTTTCCCCACAAATATTATAGCATTTCTCTGGTAAAGACATCTTGTGTTGTCAAGATCTGGAACTTATTGGAAACTTAAGCTGTGTGGCTGGTGAGCAGCTGGTTATTTTGTAAACCAAAGTCAACTTTAGGTCTGTGAACTGTTGAGTTCTGCCGCGGTAGAATGGTCTGTCCCTCAGTAAGCTGGGAGAGGATGTAAACAGCTTGTCTGCAGACTGAACTAACATTTTAGATTTATCTGCCCTTTTTGAAGCTGGGGTGACCATATCTCATTGGCCTTGTCTGGTTTTTAACATTGAATTGTTGAAAGTCATCTAAAGTTCAGGTCTGTCTTTTCAGATTTCTTTTTTGTAAGTAGGGCCACTTTTCTAAACATTGAGGAAACTGTACCAGATTGATTTGATGCATATCAGTGTTGCTGCAAAAACTCTACAATCTCTTTCATCCTCTAAAGAAGTTTTGATGTGCATCTGCTGTTGCACTTGTAGAACGAGTAAACATACTTCCTCTACAGATTGAAGCTCCTACAGTTATGGGCAACCACTGCAACTCATTTCTTGCTGACCTACATACATCTACTATATATTCCATCAAGCATGCCCAAAATGCTACCACTTGACTTGTATTTGAACTCTGGAAACTTTTTCATGTTGTAACATATTACATCAGGTTGCTTTGCATCCTACTTCTAACACTATAAATTCTCACAACATTCTCTTAACATCTTACACCAGAAGGGGCAGCCAGATAGAAAACTGTTTGTTCCCTTTCAAGGGAACTCGAGCTGCGTCGAACGCTGCGGGAACGCCTCTGCGTTGTGCGTCATGAAGCACGTATGGAATCAGCCCAATGGAGAGATGAAACGTCATAGGCGGGTGACGTCATCGACCAGGAAACTATAAAGCACCCCAAAAACATAAGCGCAGTAGCTTCTGTGCCTTCAGTCGCGCTACATGTGAATCTGTCCCTGTCTGATATTGTTTGTCTTACATACCCTGCACCACACAAACAATTTATCCTATATATATATATATATTGAGAGATTATGGCGGACGAACAGCAGTTTAGAAAGTGTGTTCCTCCCTGCTCGCGTTATTTAACGAGCGGGGATACACATGATCTTTGTGTTGTTTGTTTGGGAGTTCAGCATGCCCAGTTTGCTCTCGAGGGAGCAGACTGTGAGCATTGCGAGCGTTTGCCGCTAAGGACGCTCCGCTCCCGCCGATCGCTCTTTGAGGAGAGCGGTTCGGTGCGCGCTCCCCGCGGTTCGGGTCCCGCTTCTGCCGAGGCAGAGCGGCGGCGCTTATCGTGGGGATCGCAGATGGATCTCTCAGCGGGGGTTGAGACGGGCGCTGCCTTATCTCTCCCTTCACCTGTGAGATCCAGTGCCTCATTCCTGGGTTCGGAAGCACGCGCTGCGGTTTCTTCCGCTCAGGATGAGGCACCCGTACTACAGCTATCCAGTTCTGAGGAGCTGGATGTTGTTAGTGTGGAGGGAGAGACTGAGGATTCGCCACCTCACTCTCCCGAAAGTGATGAGCTTATGGAGGTTTTAACACGAGCTGTTGAAAAACTCAGTATTGAATGGCCAGTGATTAGACAGGAGTCTGTGTCAAAATCGAAACTGGATGAAAGATTTTTGCCCTCACGTGTTCAGCCTCCACGCCGGTGTCTGCCGTTCTTTCACGATCTCCACACTGAGGTGTCGAGATCGTGGAAGAAACCGGTTTCATATAGAATATTTAGTCCCCAGACATCAACATATTCAAATATAATGGGGGCTAGATCATATGGTTATGGCGCTTTGCCTCGCGTGGAAGAGACGCTCGCGAGCTATCTCTCCCCCGAGGCGGCGTCATCTTTTAAAACACCGGTATTACCCACCAAGCCCCTCAGAAATACATCTGCTTTGGTGGGTAAAGCGTATTCGGCTGCAGGTCAGGCTGCGTCATGTCTGCATACAATGTCAATCTTGCAGGCATACCAGGCTGACCTGCTGAGGGACGTGAGTGAGAGTGAGGCAGTCAGTACTGACGTAGTTCGAGAACTGCGTCAGGCTGCTGATTTATCCCTGCGCGCCACCAGAGAATCGGCCAAGCTAGTGGGTCGATCTATGGCAGCTCTGGTGGCCGCAGAAAGACATCTCTGGTTAAATCAGACAAATATGAAAGAGAAAGAAAAAGCTTTTCTTTTAGATGCTCCTCTCTCTCCATCGGGGTTATTTGGCGAAGCTGTTAATTCTGTTATAGACAAATTCCAGGAAGAGAAAAAACAAGCTGCAGCTTTCAAAAAATTTCTCCCGTTAAAAATTCACGTCCCTGGGGCTGCTGGGCGGGAGCAGCCCCGGCCGTCTACAAGCTCATCCCATAGGGCGCAGCAGAAGCAGAGTGTCGCGTCTCGTGCTCCCCCTGCTGGACAGTGGGCTCAGGCGCGGCACTCTCAGCCGAAGTCTTCTAGCAATAGACCTGATCTGAGGACAGTGATATTGTCTAAGAAGGCTTCAGCTAAGAAGAGGTCCTGACGCCGAGGCGTTCAGGATGCTGAGGGTGGTCCCCACCGAGGCGGAAAGGAGTTCACCTCTCTTTACGGTGCCCATTCTTCCTCGGTGCCCTCAGGGGGCCGTTCTGCCAACCCCGCCTTCATGCCGGGGCGTAGGCGGGTCCCAGCGAGCGTTTTCCCGAGGGACGCTCGCTCCCTCTGAGGAGGGTCTCACAGCAGTCAAACCAGTCGTTCCCTGCCGGTGCGCCGTTACAGGGCGCTGTGTTTGCTGCTCAAGTTACACCAGAGGCCAGTCTCGAGAGACTGGTACCCTTAGTAGATTTTCTGGCAGAGTGGAAAAGCCTTCCAAGAATATCTCATTGGGTCCTGCAGACAGTAGAAAAAGGATATGCTATCCAGTTCAGGTGTCGTCCACCAAAATTCAGAGGGGTTCTGCACACAGTGGTGGGCCCCGAGCAGGCTCTGGTAATGGAACAAGAGGTGAAAACGCTCCTCCAAAAGGAGGCTATAGAACGGGTTCCTCCTCCCAGTTTGGAGTCAGGTTATTACAGCCGATATTTCATCGTTCCAAAGAAGGATGGGGGGTTGCGTCCAATTTTAGACCTGCGCCTATTGAATCGCTCGGTAGGGAAGCTAAAATTCAAGATGCTCACTATCAAGCAGATCGTGTCTCAAATCAGATCCGAGGACTGGTTTGTCACGATAGATCTAAAGGACGCATACTTCCACATTTCCATCCTTCCACAACACAGGAAGTTCCTGAGGTTCGCCTTCGGGGGCGAGGCGTACCAGTACAGGGTTCTTCCGTTTGGCCTAGCTTTATCACCCCGCACTTTCACAAAATGCATGGATGCAGCACTAGTGCCTCTGAGGCTTCAGGGCATTCGTATTCTCAATTACATCGACGATTGGTTGATTTTGGCTCAGACGGAGCAGATGGCGGTTCGGCATCGAGATGTCGTCCTCGCTCATATCAGAAAGTTGGGGTTGAGGCTGAACGCAAAGAAAAGTGTACTATCTCCTTCTCAGAAGACCACTTTTCTGGGCGTCGTTTGGGATTCGGTCTCGATGCGGGCGCGGCTCTCTCCGACCCGCATCGCTTCGATTCTCTCAGCTGTGAAACAAGTAAAGCTAGGCCAGCTACTCACTGTGAAGCAGTTTCAGAGACTGTTGGGTCTGATGGCAGCAGCGTCCAACGTTATACCTTGCGGCCTGTTGTACATGAGACCGTTACAGTGGTGGCTCAGGACCAAGGGATTCTCCCCGAGGGGAAATCCGCTCCGCACGTTCAAAGTCACGCGGCGCTGCCTTCGTGCTCTGGTCATGTGGAGAGAAACTTGGTTCCTATCCAAAGGTCCTGTGCTGGGGGCTCTTTGTCGTCGCATAACGCTAACGACGGATGCTTCCCTCACAGGGTGGGGGGCGGTCATGAGTGGCCGCCCAGCCCAAGGTCTGTGGCAGGACCATCATCTATCGTGGCATATAAATTGTCTAGAGATGTTGGCTGTGTTTCAGGCTCTGAAACACTTCTTAACAGACCTGAGGGGCCATCATGTGTTAGTTCAATCAGACAACACGTCGGTGGTCTCTTATATAAATCATCAGGGGGGCCTGCGGTCTCGCCGGCTTTACAAGTTGGCCCGTCAGATCCTCCTGTGGTCCCAGGGGAAGCTACTATCACTGAGAGCAATGTATCTTCCCGGGTATTTAAATGTGGTAGCGGACTCCCTGTCGAGGCAGGGGCCGAGGCCAGGGGAATGGAGACTCCACCCCGAGGTGGTGGAGCTCCTTTGGTTGAGTTTCGGTCGCGCCGAGGTGGACCTATTCGCTTCCAGGGAGACCACGCATTGTCATCTGTGGTTCTCCATCAGTCATCCAGCCCCCCTGGGGTTGGATGCTATGGTGCAGCCGTGGCCGAGGTCACGCCTGTACGCCTTTCCCCCGATTGCTCTGCTACCAGGAGTTCTGGAGAGGGTTCGCCGGGACGGGGTCAGCCTACTATTAGTAGCCCCGTTTTGGCCGGCCCGAGTATGGTTTGCGGACCTGATTTCTCTCCTGGACGGCTCTCCCTTGGAGCTCCCGGTCAGGAGGGATCTACTCTCTCAGGCGGGCGGCAGGATATGTCACCCCCGCCCAGAATTGTGGAAACTGTGGGCTTGGCCTCTGAGGGGGCCCAGCTCATAGAGTCTGGTCTCTCAACCGAGGTTGTTGAGACCATTCTTCACTCAAGAGCTCCATCCACGAGGAAGCTTTATGCCTTGAAGTGGAAACTTTTCACTTCTTGGTGTGGAGAACACCTGCAGGACCCAGTTAACTGCCCAGTGGGTGCAGTGCTGGAGTTCCTGCAGGAGCTCTTCTCCACAGGGTTATCCCCCTCCACACTAAAGGTGTATGTGGCGGCACTAGCTGCTTACCACGTCCCTTTCAGTGGAGTTTCTCTTGGGAGACACCCGCTTGTAACTCGTTTCCTCCGTGGCACTTTGAGGCTGAGGCCAGCAGTTCGTACGAGGGTGCCGACCTGGGATCTGGCCATTGTATTGGAAGGTCTTTCCCTAGCTCCTTTTGAACCTATCGAAGAAGTTCCTGAGAAGTTTCTCACTTTTAAAACTATCTTTTTACTTGCTATCTCCTCATTAAAAAGAATCGGAGATTTGCAGGCTCTGTCGGTGTCACCCTCGTGCCTGGAATTTTCGCCTGGCATGGTTAAGGCTTTTCTGCATCCTAGACCAGGTTACGTTCCCAAGGTCCCTACTAATGTTGTTAGACCTACGGTTCTGCAGGCTTTCTGTCCTCCTCCATTTATGTCATCGGACCAGGAGAAACTGAATTTACTCTGCCCTGTTAGGGCGTTAGACGCTTATGTCCACAGAGCTGCCCTGTGGAGGAAATCAGAACAACTATTTGTATGTTTCGGGCCATCCAGGAAAGGGTGCCCTGCGTCTAAACAGAGAATGAGCAAGTGGGTGGTCGAGGCTATCTCACTTGCTTATGAGTCGGCTGGTCAGCCTTCACCTTTGGCTGTTCGAGCCCACTCTACTAGGAGTATGGCTGCTTCCAAAGCTCTATTGTCGGGGGTTTCCCTGAGTGACGTTTGTGATGCGGCTGGATGGTCTTCACCGCATACTTTTATTAAGTTCTATGACCTAGACTTAAGTTCTACCCCTGGGGCACAAGTGCTCTCGTCCTCTGTGCGCTAGTTCTCACATGGCGGTCATTTGGTCCTATGGCGACGTGGGTATTCGCGTTCCCGCAGCGTTCGACGCAGTTCGAGTTCCCTTGAAAGGGAACGTCTCGGTTACGTATGTAACCCTAGTTCCCTGATAGGGAACGAGACGCTGCGTCGTTCCGCCATACTCCCGGCACTCCCGTTAGCGCTTCCTTCAGGCCTATCAGAAGCTACTGCGCTTATGTTTTTGGGGTGCTTTATAGTTTCCTGGTCGATGACGTCACCCGCCTATGACGTTTCATCTCTCCATTGGGCTGATTCCATACGTGCTTCATGACGCACAACGCAGAGGCGTTCCCGCAGCGTTCGACGCAGCGTCTCGTTCCCTATCAGGGAACTAGGGTTACATACGTAACCGAGACGCTTTCTTTTTTACAATGAATTTCGGGACAATTAAACATAAAACAGATGTACAATACAGTTAAAATAATGGTGCACAAACGGTTGCACAGAAAACCAAAGAAATTAAAGCGATAGTTCCCCCAAAAATGAAAATTCATTTTTGGACAATTCATTTACTCACCCTCATGTCGCTCCAAAACCCACAAGACTAGATGCTATGATGTCTTTAATAACTTTTTGAAGCATCAACTTTTTGGCGGAAATTACCTTCTTTTGTGTTTGAACATGAACAAAATGTGGCTTCGGAACAACATGAAGCTGAGTAAAAATTGAATACACTGAAAACACAACTTACAAGGTGCTAGGCAGATTAAAAATCTTACTAAAACATTTGTGTGTTCAATATAATTGATGTTCTATGACAGTCTGGGCTTGACACAACTATCCAAAAGTGTACTACAATGTACAAGACGCATTGACTCATCTTTACTAAAGCGTAACAATAGCTTTGGCACTATTTTTGTGTCAGGCTTAAGGCTTTCTTCTAGACTGCTGAAGACCAACCTTAGCATTTATCTTCTGATGTCTGATACTCCTAAACATTTAAGTCATGCACACTGACTACCACAAAAATAGACTAGAATAACTCAAATGCTTGATGCAATCATGCAAATTTCCTCACTACTCATTTCCTTAAACGTTTTCCCATTTATCCATGTTTTCACTCAAGCTGAGCTCATCAGCTTGACTTCAAAAGAGATGGAAGGAACGAAAGGTGTGAATGTGATGATTGTATAGGCTGTGGGAGATGTTTTGAATGAACTGAAAATTATTAAAAGATACTGAAAAGCAATAACCTTGATATCTTTAAATTGAGGTTTTTAACATTTTTAAGGTTATCATCAAGTAAATCGCTCCTTTCACTAAATTGTCCAGATTTTAATTCTACAGCATGATTAGGACTCAGGTCAGAGGTCTGTAATTAAAAATAAAGAAATAAATAAATGTAATACTTCTTTTCCACAACATACCACACAATAGGCTTTGCATGACTACCCGTTCATTTCGAAAACCTAACTTCCCTCCCAACTCTATTTCAAAGAGGTTATTGAGGTTTCAAGATGGATGTATCCTTGGCTACAGGGCGAGTGGACAGTTATGCCTGTGTTTGAAAGTATTCCCAGTGGTCTTCATGTTGTGTGCATGGCTGATCGGTGCCCAGGCAGGTCTTAGATGAGGAATGAGGCAGGTGCGGACCTTGGAGGTTTGGGTGATAGCCTTTCAACCTGTGATTCACTGAGACTCTTCCATAGTCTGACACTTTGCGAGCAATGATTGAGTTTGCAATTCAACTACTCACTCTGCTCTCCTTACTGCTTTCAGATTAAATAAATTGTGAAATCTTTAGAAGTCGTAGAAGCTGTGAACACCTGGTGCATCATCAACATATGCTATCTGACACAACTGAGAATTCATTGAAAAGGCCAAAATAAAAATAAAAACAGTAAAGAACAAACACGCTGACCTACACATGGACAAATTATGTTGTAAAAGACCACATTAAAAGGAATATTTGAAAATGATTCTCTTTATTACCTTTCAAGGCCATTGAGCCACTGACAGTTTGAGTTTGGTTGTCTTCAACTGTGTCCATTGACCAATGAGCTGCAGGTCAGAGGGTGCGTGTTTTGGCTTGCTGAAGTCAGCAGGATCTCAGACCTCTCATTTTTCTCACCATGGCTCTGCCACAGCCCAAGGTTTTGATCAGTGGCCAGATTCTTTTCACACTTCCCCTTGCTTATTGGAAACTGATGGAAAAATTCCATCTCATGTGAGTGTGGAGAGAATGATAGAGGTTCAGAGCATTTAACATGATTTGTGGACAACCAGTCTTGGACTCAGGGGATGATGCAATTGGTAATCGAGGACAATAGATACAACATTTTACATGATATATAGCAGAGGATGTATCATGTTTGGAAAGGGATAAATCATTCACAAGGGTAGTCTTTAAAAATTGAGTTTGAAATTACATATAATGTAAATGTCTTCAAAGTCAATATGTAGTCAAAATTGACTATTTGCTTTCTTAAAAGCAAGTTCCTGATCTTGTTGTGCTTATCGAAGAAAATGTAACCTTTTATCGAAATGTAAAAGTACGGAGCCCCCCTAGTCCCACTTTGTCAAAAAAAATTATTATAACTATCTCGTGGCCTCAAGATAAGTATCTCGTGGCCTCAAGATAGTATCTCGTGGCCTCAAGATAAGTATCTCGTGGCCTCAAGATAGTATCTCGTGGCCTCAAGATAAGTATCTCGTGGCCTCAAGATAGTATCTCGTGGCCTCAAGATAGTATCTCGTGGCCACGAGATACTATCTTGAGGCCACGAGATACTTATCTTGAGGCCACGAGATAGTTATAATTAATTTTTTTGACAAAGTGGGACTAGGGGGGCTCCGTATAAAAGCATTCCCTCAGAAACTAATTTATGTCAGCTAACATCACAATTTTCTCTCATTTTTTTCAACACTCCCCTACAATCACCTTACTGGGCAGAACCTTCCCTGGCAGACATCTAGTTTACACAATACAATTTTTGCCAACATGTTCACAAAATTTCAATGAGGAATGGTTTCAAAAATCTTAAATTCCGTTCTGGCAAAGTTCTGGCAGTGTCAAAAATTGTCACCAGATTTCTCGTATAAGGTTTCAACGGGGCGAATAGGACCACATTTGTTGTCTATATTTTTATAATACAGTCGGAAATAAAAGAGAGTTGATACACAGTGTGCCATAGCTTTTACCCAAGATCTCACTGGGATTACGGGAAAATGTGATGCATCACAAAGCCATCTGAAATGGATTTGAATCACCTAATGTCTTCAATTTCAACCCGTTGCCTATGCAGCAAATAACATAGATGCAAATACAATTAGATTAAATTAAGTCAAACAAAAACAAATTACGATGATATTGATTGTTAGCTTGCTTGTTATTTTACTTGCCAAAAAGGCTCATTATTAACCGTCTCTTGTCCTCATGGGGTTGCTGATGGCATCCTGAAATAATTTCATTATCCCATGCACAGCACGGAAAAAAATTGTGAGAATTATACAGCGTACCAAAGACTGGAATTGAGATTTTCAGATCTCTCTCTGGGGTTGATTGCAATGTTTTCTATCAACATCCTATCAAAGCACAGATGTCAACAGCAATTCAAACAAACCCATTAGACTGTGTCCTTTTGCCTGGCAAGCTATAATCACGGTAAAATTAGAGATGTTTGAAAGTGTGAGAGCATACAAAATAGCAATGAGTGTCATATTGCTGATGAAGATATGGATCGATGGTTCAGTCTGCCGCTCTGTGCAGCGTACAGATGATAATTGTGCCGTGTATGTGGCGTATCTGCATGAGACTGTATAGTTCCATAATTGAGGACATGTTTCTGTGATATGTGTAGAAATTATCAGTAATTGCTTCTGACCACATGGCAATGCTAATTTCCTCAATAATCAGGAGTAAAAAATACACATACTAAAATGGTATCTTTGAGTGCCTTAAGTTCACAATAATCAGAAGCTCTAAGTGCCAGCAGTAAAATGTGTACATGTCTTAGCTAATTCAAGCAACAACTTGATGGGCCTCCTCTATAAACTTCACAGTCTGACATAAAACTGAGATAAAGAGGCTTCATTAGCATGAAAAACCAGCATGTTGTTGTTCTGAGAATATGGATGTTTAGTTCAACATCCCCAAGGGCCATACCAAATTCCTCTAGCTAAAGCATGTGCTAGCCCATTAGCACTTCACTTATACGGAGCCAGACAGTCATAATCCACATACTTATGGCATAATGTCAAGAAACAGTGCTATTACAGAGAAAAAAACACTAGTACAGACAGCATCAGGTTGAAACATCAAGAGTTAAGGAAGATGCCTTGTACCTAGGGTTCTTCTTGCATTGTGAGAAAATCAGATCTGAAGTAGCAAGCAAAAACATGCGAGTAATGTCTGTCCAAGATGTTAAAACTGCACAACCACTTTTGCTTGACAATTTTAATCTATGTTCATCGCTAACGTCAGGATAAATGGCAATCTGAATGGTTCTTCAATGGCAACTCATCTACCTGTGGATCATTCACTAAGGGGGAATAATTAGCATGCTAACACTGCTACACTGAAGCATAAAGAAAAACTGCATAACAATTGTCATACTAAATATCATTATAAATTATGAATTTTGAATCAAACATAAATTCCAAATCATTCCTAGGGTGACCAGATGAGATTGGCTAAAATTCGGGACGGTTTTCGGGTCAACGAAACGCATGAATGAAAATAAGCTTATGAATGCGTATCTAAATTTGCGGCTACGGTATCTTTGCAGAACTTCAAAAAAGGAAACAAAAAAGATGCTCCAGCCGGTGGGGGCTGGCTTAAGGACGCTTCAACCTCCACGGACAGTTTTTAAAGTTTTATCAGAAGATAACTACTCAAGATTTTGCTTTAGTATAATTTTCGGGGCAATTAGGGCCAGATTCAGGATTCGGGACAACAGCTTAGATTTCGGGACTGTCCCGAATTTTTCGGGAGGTCTGGTCACCCTAATCATTCCTGCCATAAAAAAGATAAATCAACCTAAACTGGGATGTTGGTCTAAGCCATTTCATATTAAACTATACTATACTCTTTTTCACTCATGTGCACAACCCTGAAAACTGATATTAATACAAATTTTAATTACTTTAGCTAAATGCTAAAGCTAACATATAAACATAAAACGTAAGAAATGGGGGGATTTCAGGGGTAAAGTGTGCTAATTTCGACAGAACCAATCTCTTCAATGGCACCTATGTTTAATAAATCTTTGCGGACCTGGTTAAAAATAATGAAATCCAAATTGCCTATTAAAATGGGCCTGCTTAAACTTTCTTTGATGCCTCATTTGGTGCCTTTTTATCAGGAAGAAATCAAGTTTAATTTGCCTCCCGTAGCAAATAACAGCATATTTCTACAGATCCACTGGAATCCAAACCACCTCTCACGTCTTACTGTTTCTATCCTGGCAATGCATGAATATTCATATTTGCGTTCTCCATATCCAAGGTCTCCAGCAGAGACACAGAGAGGTCATGGGGGATGGCTCTTTCTCTGTGAACTCAGCAGGTGCTTAAGAGCAAGATGCGATAACTAGATGTAGCCTACTCAATGAGAATGCTAAGGCAACTTGTCAGTCCCCGGTGTACAGCATTCACCTAATAACACAGCATGCAGTTGATCTCAAGATGAGACTTCTAACCTTCAGCAAACTGTCCAGCTCACCATCCATCCTCCATCTCCAAACTCTGACCCTTCCAAGGACAGCAAAGCGTAATGGAGCACTTCATTTTACTTATTTAGCTGTGCGTGTATGAGCGCTGGACAGGCGCTCAAATTGAACCGGGGCACACCGATGTTCAATTGTCATTTACCCAAATGCCACTTTGAACAGCTTGAAGATAATAGGGCTACATTTACCATACAATTACCAGATTACCTCGGACACCTGTACCATTTTAATTTCCCCAGCAACAGTGTAGAGGACAAGTCACAGACAGGTTCGCCGCTGGATTTCACACAAACTGTTTGCAACACATGGATACATAAATGGATATACATACATAAATGGATATCATGTGTGTAGGTGGTTGTGTCCGTGTGTGTATGTTTACGAGGCATCATCATTCCACGGCTTACCCAACGTAAGATGGAGAGTAAACAGTGAACATCCAGGGGGTCTTCTTGAGCCGTCACACTAATGCCCAGCAGTGCTCCCGCATGACAGAACCAGATTACTCTCCAAATTAGGACTCATTTACAGCAGCTGTTGGACCAATTTTACTCTGGGAGGGAGAAATAAGCTCTCATCCTGTTTAAAGTGATCTGTAACCTACAGCCTGGCCTTGAATATGTATTAGATTTGTTTGAGGAGCGGATGGGAGGGAAGGGTAGTTGCTTGCTTGCCTTTTCCATAAACAGTGAATACAAATCAAACTGGATTTTTAATTAACCTTGTTAATTAAACCTTGTTTAATTAACCTTGTTAACCTTGTAAAAAAAAAAAAACTTATGAAAGTTAAATGAGTCAAGGTTTGTTTACAGTATACACCACTGATTTTACATTTTAGTACTACAAAATGAATCGTGTTGCCTGCGTTTCAAATGTAATACTTTATGTTACTTACTAAATGTTTAAAAAATGGCCAACTCATATTTCAGCCCAACATCAAAAGAAAAATGGGAAATATATATTGCTTAAAGAAAATGTAGCTAATTTTAAGAGCATTAAGATTTATATATATATATATATATATATATATATATATATATATATATATATATATATATATATATTGTGACATTTTCATGACAGTGAAGCATATTTTTAACAAAATTCTCATTACCTTAATGGATTTTGTAATTCCAATTATTCTCAATCATGATTCTTACTTTCATTCGATTTTTTTATTGTATATTCAATATTTAAGCACTGTTTTGTAGACAACAATACAGTAAATAATAATACAATAAAAAACAACAACTGTAACCCAGTGTTGATCATTTAAATCAGATAAAGGCAGTGCAAATCAACAAACAAACAATACAGACATACATATTAGGGCTGTCAATTAATACTGAAAAATGTCTGATTAATTATAGTATATATTTTTTTATTTTACATTACAGTTGTGAGATTGCTATTGTACTGCATTACAAAAATGTAGAGGAAAATGTGCATAACTTTATTGGAAATAATAATCCATAAAACACAATATTCCTCAAAATTGACATTATCTTTAAGCCAAATATACTGCAGTGAAATATGACTTGAACATGTTCTTAACATGTTTGGAGAGACACATCAATCACAGCAAAAGTCCTTAATATGACAAGATCAGGAAGTAACTCCGCCTCCCTGACTTCTTAATTCTGTATGATGGACCTGAGGCACAAACAGAGAAATAATTTGAGTCAACTCACTCACTGATGAGGCAATATATGTGGCAAATTCTTTTCAGGAGTGATTTATCCTAATTGTCACACTGGGACCTCCTATTACACCGCTGCAAAACGGGTCACTGCATTAGAAAATTAAAGCTAAGGCATTCATTTTAATTCTATTTGTAAATTCTCGCCTGTGGGATGAAGATGTGCTGAGCATGTATAAATGCCTCTATATGTCCCCAGAGTGGGCCCAACGTTGGCCTCTCAGAAGCATTCACCTCTACGCGTCCTGCCCCGCTTCGCCGTGTGAAGGGAAGCGGACCCTGGGTGGATGCGTTTTGTTTTATGTGGAAGTGTGTGTGTGTGTGTGTACCTGAGTTCTCCTTCCTCTTAGTTCCACTCACTGCTTTTGTCCTGCGCACCGAGATCATCATTTCCACATTTACTATAAAGTCAAACCAGGGACCAGGAGCATGAATCGTCTAGTCGTATCATTTACTGTATGGATGGTCTTGCTCTAACCTTATTCCATTCCAGAGGTATTAAATGATTCAATTATTCTCTTTGAATTTAATGGAACATTAGGGAATCAGTCTGAAATTGATATCGGGCACAAACTATTACTGAGTTAATTATTGCTCCAGGTACTTTTATAACACTAACTCTACATATATATACTCTATTTTTCTGTCTGGGCATGGAAATATTCAGAAAGAATTACGCGTGATTAATTGATATGGTGATTTGATAGAGACGGAGCGAAGCTTATAATATCCAACGGGCTGGAAAATCACTAATCAGTCGGAATGCCAACTACATTTTGTGAGTATGAAATAACCAGGATGAGTAAATACACGTATCATAAACACCGTAAGAAAAGAAAAAAAGACTTTAATGAGATATTGCGGAGAAATTTCAGTGGTTTGCAGTGGTGGAAAGAGTACTGAAAAAGCATACTCAAGTAAAAGGACTGTTACTTGTCAAAAAATGTAGTGAGAGTAGAGTAAAAGTACCGGTCCTAAAAACTACTCAAAGTAGGAGTAAAAAGTAGCCCTTTTAAAAGTACTCAAGAGTAGTGAGTAGTGAGTATTATGATATGAATGTTAGTCCACCTTATACCCTGCAAATTGAAAATGTAGCTTACTCTTTTATCACAGATTCATAGAAAAAAAGAAACAGTATATTTCAATATTTCTCCAACAGTTTTATTTTTGACTGCTAGCACTAAAAATACAGCGTTTCCCCTACCATTGTTTTGGACGACCCCCGCCCCCCCCCCCTAAAATGCTGACAAAATCCAGTCATAAAAAAGGAATTTATAACTCGGAATTTCACGGAATTTGTAATTTTTTTGAGGAAAAATAGAAAGCAGTTCAGTACACTTGAAATCAAATCGCGATATAGTGTGAATATTAAACCACAAAGACAATTTAAATACGAATCCTGCATGTTCTGTGTGAATGAATGGTGCAGCCGACGCGCAGTTTCATTTACCACACACACACACACACACACACACTGAAGCACGTGTGAGGTGTGACGCTTGCGCTGTTTTTTTTTGCCTATATGAAGACACAAATGCATGAACTTCCTCCAGGCTCAAGATCCACTCCGAAAGTCACTTCGTGAACAAAATAAATTGGCGCCAGGTGTCTCGAAGTCTGTTGATGCTGGTTTGATGCAAAGTTTTCCGCGCGCGATTTGATTTGACGGGAATCACGCATGGAGTCACATGATGACTTATTATAAAAATAAATATTAATATAAATGTAGCGACGGCAGGTTCAGGGAAAATAGCGCAGTAAAAGTACCGATACAGCACTTAAAATGTACTCAAGTAAAAGTAAAAGTACACTGTTTTTAAACTACTTAAAAAAGTACAATTCCTAAAAAAAACTACTCAATTACAGTAACGAGAGTATTTGTAATTCGTTACTTTACACCACTGGTGGTTTGCTTGGGTTCTTGAAACTCACTGATGTATCAGATGAAGAACTGCATCCCGGCAGTTTCTAAATGACCTACATGTGGTGTCAACGGAATACACTGAAAATGTTTCTTTAAATTTAACTGACACTTTGTTCAAAGGTCCTCACAGAATACTAAGGGATTGTCTCCCCTTGAGAAATCCCAAGTTAAGTCACTGTCTCAATGGCTTGATGGTGTAAGGAGGTCTCTGACTAGCATTTCATGGCTAAGTCAGTGGTTCTCAATCAGGGTCCTACGAGGAGGCCTCAGCAAACTTTCAAAAGGATTTCAAATAAGACCAAAGCAAATACAAATCAAGATATTTCTTATTTTAAATTACCCCATTAACAATTTTTTGGTCTTTTAAGAACCAGGATTCCCAAGGTCTTGAAAAAAATTGAGGAGGCCTTAAAATAAAGGCCTAAATTTAGATTTCTAGACCTTGGAAAGTAGTGACAGAATTATGACAGAATTTTGCATTTTATTTTATATTCTTATATAAAATAAAATGCTACATTCTGTCATAATTTACTCATCCTCATGACTTTCCAAACTCACCATAAAACTACCACAAAAGTGCATGGTATTTGAAGTCTCACGATAGAATTGTGTGAGGAACAGACTAAAATTTACATCAGTATTCACTGATAATCATTCCCTCTGAAATCTCATTCACATTTGCTTTCAAAATTACGGCCCTGACATGTTGTGCCAAGTTTGACCAACACCTATGTTAAAAAGACATTGGTTCTTAAAAGTATGCTAATGGTTAAACTGCATGTTTTGTTTGTGCTTCAGCTCTGCGTGACTGTGCGGATGAATATGGTTATCCTACTGCTCATAAAACATTCACTACCAGGCTTAAGAGAAATAACCAGATCAGATAGAAAAGATCTCAACCTAAGTAGCTGAAGATGTTGTAGCTACACCCATTTATAGACAAGGAAATAAAATCAGCACAGTGCTATAACAACCATAATGAAATGACCCAATAGATGACAAACTACATAATGCTTTACATATGGCACTTTATCTGTTCAATAAAATGCCTTACTCACCTGTTGAGATATTAAAACGGCATCTCCGCATTGCTTTTACAATTCAAATCCCTCAGATCTCACCATCTCCGAAAAGCCAAGCCTATATGTTGATTCTTGTTTTGTTACGAGCTCTGTTACACTGTTTTTTTTGGTTTTGTTTTCATATATTTTTAACTCTTAAAAAAATTATTTAGCAAAAAAAAAAAAAAAGCTAAATTATTTTAATATAAAAGCTGTTAATAGATCACCTAACATAGGCCTACATTAATTTCCTATTATCTGATGTGCAACTGTCGGTGGTGTTATTGACAAAAAGCAAGAAAATGTACAGTTCTGACTAAGATATCAACAAAGTTTTCTATTTCAGCAGTCACACTCTTTTTTTTCTTCCTTTTTTTTCTTCCTTACGTCTTCTCTCAGAACACAATCAATTTTGTCCAAATGGCCCCTTTGGATAATGATCAATTGCAGTAAAGCTAGCACAGAGTCTGGGATAATGAGATCCCGTGTCCCTTTCATTCTGCCACGGTGCTGGAGAGATGTTCAGGTCCAGCTGTGGGAATGACAGATGATGAATAAGAAGAGAATTTTGCTGGAAGAAGAGAATGGGAAAGCTATTTTATCAGTCGGAGTAAAAATACAGTGCAATGTGCACACTTTTTTTCATTAGTCCGGTTTGCTGCCCCTACGCCTATGTCTCTGTGAGACCAAGAATGAAAGAAGCCCGAAATGAGATCATGACAATTGAAAAAATTTCCTGGGATGTCATTCAAATCTTAAAAATAAGAGGGCAAGTCCATTATAGATCTTGTGGCCTGAAAACAGATAACTCTTGTTAAGGGAAAGCAGAGTATCTGAGAATATTATTTGACAGATCATATTTAAAGAGTGCTATGGAGATTTTCTACAGTACCAGTACAAAAGCATTAACAACACTGCCATAATAATATAATTAACTAATTAATAAAATTATATTCATATCTTATTCAATTCATTGATATTAATAATAATATTATCTTAATTTTATTTCTTTTTTTCTTGTTTTTGTTTTTTTATATACATGGGTATTTTGTATGTACTTGAAACTGGAACCTACAATTCCAGGTATCCAGTCAGTATGTAAATGACAGTCTTACTTGTAAATAAGCAGTCTTGGGAGTGTGACTGTATCATAAGGTACTGTTTGGGTGATTTTCAAATGATTCTGACAAGTCCACCATAACTTATAATAAATATGGTTGAATTCTAATGGTAATGTCAGTCTCGCAGACAGCTGAAAACTGTTATTTCTCCTTATCTCCATACTCCAGTGGGCCCGAAGCAGGCAGTCGGCAGCCCTCGTGCACGCCGTACTCTGAGTGACAGCCTGCCATGTACTGCGGTAAAAAACAGCACAGCCAATACCTCACAACCTGACAGTGTCAACGGTAAGTAAATGCTGACTAAATGATGTGAATGACTGCTGAGCTGTATTTTATTCCAGGGGGCTGCTTTTTTTGTAAACCATTATGTTTACAAAAAACAAAGCTCCAGTTTTTAAAGCCGCGCATTATGTGTGGAGACCTTAAACGTCTGAGGATTTGAATGAAATGAAGCCTGCGAATATTGTTCGCGCTATTTGTTTCTCTCCACGTCTTCAGTTTCAGAAACTACAATAGAGTCCCAACAAGTGGCTCGATGACAGTCTGCAATTGCGAGCCTTGTCATATGTGCCATATGATAATCATTAATTCACTCGCTCTACTTCTAGACTAGCCACTGACCCCATCTGACCCAGAAGAAATTGATTCTGCCTCTGAACCTCAGACATCAGCACAAGTTTCAGAAAAAGGAGGAATAGAGAGAGAGAGAAAGAAATCTAACTCATTCTGTTATAAAAGCAAGTGAGCTGCTTTGCTGTCTGCCTACAAAGAGAGCTAGTTTCTAAGAAATCACGCCAACTTAGAAACCTCATTAATGATCAATTGGGAATACTCACATATAGTCAACCGCTTCGCGTGTCGTACAAACAGCACTTTCACACAAGAAAAGCAAGAGAGAGCTTAACTTACAATCGGTTTCTATAGAGGGAATGCATTAACGTCACTTTCCCGCCGGAACACGCCCCCCTCAGCCGGACTGAGTGGCAAAAGAGCTGCTGCGTGACTGGAGTTAATAGGGGAAACTGCGAAAAACGCGAGTAAAACAAACTATTATCAGTTTAAACTAAAAGTTGGACTCGATATAGTGTTCCTTATAACTTTTCAAAGATCCAGTGATCCATGGATATTGACATGCAGCCAGGAATCGTGTTTCCTGACATTTATATGTGCCTGATTTCGACGCCGGGGAAATAAATTAAGAAAATTTGCCTGTAAACGTTTTATATAAATACAATATAGATAGGTCTAAATCCGAGTGATCACTTACATTAATGTTATACTGTATACCATCATATCGTCCAGCCCTAAAACGTTTATAGTTTTTTGTCAGTGTTTATTTAAAAACATCCAATTATGCAGAATATAGTCTGTTCTGTAGCTTTTTGCAGTCTGTAAAAATATACAGTACCTCAGATTTCTGGTCAAATCTAGTTGTACAGTCAATCGCAAAGCTCTTTCCCGTTTTAGATGTGTTTTGTGTGTTTTTCACGGCATTCACGCTGAAAAAAAAATGCTGCCGCTCAGTCTTTTTACCACTTAGTGGGCGTGACCGCATTCACTCCGGCCGACGGTGACGTCATGCGCATACCCTCTATAGAGTTTGGTGTTAGCATGTCGCTAAGCTAATTCCTACTCTAATGAACACAAAAATACTAAGTAGACTACATCTGAATACGGAGTAAAGATGCTACATTGGATTGAACTGTTTTTGTTAATATTTTGTTGTACTGTGTAAATTATATATATATATAATCAACGTTTCTCTTTATTTGTTTGCCATCTTGGGTAGATTGCTAGGCATTTTATGGTAGCTACCATATCTGGAGTGCACCTTAAAATACTCCTTACACAGGGAGCTCACTACAAACAGAGCAGGTAACGGAGAGAAAGAGACAAATAGACAGCAAGAGAGAGTTGGAGACAGAAAGGTAAAGAGAAAGAAAAAGAGAAACACCGTCACCGCTTGCATAATGAAGCGTACACAGTTTGGTTGAGAGGGTGTTTAAGTTGGGGAAAGATATATGGTTCCAGTGAGTCAGTCTGATGGAACAGCTGTAGGAAAGCAAGAGAGAATGACACAGGGCCTGCGAGAAGCTGTAATTTAATAGCCTAATTTCCTGCCTGGCCCTGCAGAAATATCTTCCTGACGATGACAGTTGATGAAAATGCACCAGGATTTGATTTGCTCCCCAATGGAGGACAAGTTCAGACCTATCTCTTCTCCAAGGTCCCTCAGGCAAGCATGTTCGGGTGGATGAGTTTGTGTCTGACTGAGTTTATGCATATGTGTGTGTGCGTGTGTGTGTGTGTGTGCGTGTGCGTGTGTGTGTGTGTGGCAGCAACACAACAACACATGCATTGATCATTTGTACATTATGACTTGTTTATTCATGACTGACATAACACTTCACAAATGTTACAACATAACATTATATTTTAACAACTCTCACTGTGGCTAGTGATAAAGGAATAGTGCACCTAAATTCTGCCAATTTTACGGAGTAAATGGCGACATTTACTCGCCCTCATGTCATTGCAAAATGGTAATAAAAATTATAATAGTAAAAGACATTATTTACTCAACCTCCTGTCATTGCAAAACTGTAATAAAATATCATAAAAATAACTAAATAAAAATAGCTGAGTAAATAATGAAATTTACTCACCCTGTCATGGCAAAATTGCACACAAAAAAAAAAAATGGGTGAACTATCCTTTTAAAGCGCAATGGCAAATAAGACAACTTTTTTTCAATACATCCTATCAAATATAGTCAATATCAGGAGGTAAAATATGGCCACAACATTTTAATGAAATCTTAATCTTTTTTCCCCACACAGTGGTAGGTCAATAGAAAGCATTCCATACATATCTGCATTACTCTAAGGTCTGTTGTTCAATATGCTGTGTGCCCTCTGTGAACTAATAGAAAACTTATGTAAATCAGATCAATAGGATATCCATATGTACACTCCCTACAGCTGTGCGAAGTCACCAAGCAGTTCGCTTAATCTAATAACTGATATCAATAGTTTATTTTGAAACCAAGTGGAGCAAAAAAAAGAAAGCATTGTAATTAGATTGGCACAGCTTGCCTTCCCTGTCTTCTCCTTTCCATTCACTTACAATTAATGGCATGTGTCATTATGGCAGCCAAAGGGCGAGTCATAGAGAATAAATTAATAGCATCTCAGCTTAGAGGAAATATTTCATGTTGAACGACAAATATATATTTGTGTACAGGAGTCGCCACCAGCTTTGGTGGACGATTCTTAATTATGGAAAAGGACGGCTAGCAGAAAAGCATAAGCTTTGTTAACTTATGAGGTCCTGTGAGACAGTGCAAATGTGCAAACAAGTAAACGTGATGTGTTTATTCATGCTTGCTTTTGCAGCTATTTTGGCTAAAAATTATTTGAACTTGTACAGAGATAAAACCTCTGTACAGATAAAATGTTGTCGGGATAATTACGGTTTGCGTGGCTACGCAGACGCAACAAAAATGTATGTATTATATAATTTTTAAGGCCAGACAAGTAGTTTGTTGAGGGTTGATTTGTGAAGCAGGACTACACGCCTGCACACATATATATTCAAACGGGAATACATATCGACTGAACACGTGATGCGCATGTGTACGCCGTCTGTGTTTTCGCGGGTTTGCGTTTTTGAGGTTTGCGCAGAGAAAAAAGATAATCGTTTGCCCCTTCGAACCTATTTCAGGGAGTGCGTTCTCGAGACACCAGGCACTGTTTTGTGCGGATGGGCGGCCGGAGCACGTTAAGGGTTTTTCTATTAGAATGGTGTCGTGCTAGCGGCCCCTCTAAGTTAATAACTAATAATCTTCGCAACGGAAGTGAATCAATCAAGACTATCTTAAGCTGGACAACTTTATCCTAGAGCTGTGGTAAAGCCTAAACAATCTGTTATGGTAATTTCTATTATCACTGTAAAGCTGCTTTGTAAACAATAAAAGCGCTTTATAAATAAAGGTGACTTGACTTGACTAGTATGGCAAAAGATCTCATTATGTTCATGTTTATTCCAACGATTGACCCATTTATTCTGCAGTTATTCACGTTTTTGTGAAAATATTTACTCTAGACAATACCAACCAACCAACCAATCAATTAATTAATCAACCAATTTAACCAATCAACCAATCAATCAAGATGTTTAACATTGCACCACATTAATTCCAGTTCATCACCCTAAAAATCCAACTTTGCCAGCTTAAAAAAAGAGCGGTAAAGTTGAGATATTTTGGAAAATGTAGTAGGTCATAGTAAAGAAAAAGTAGTATACTATTCTGAACAGTCAAGTGTCTAGAATACCTCATGTGACCTCGTGACTCAACTTGCACTAGTGCCATAGGCTAACTTTCACGATTGCACTTGAAGAGTGACATGTCCAAAGAAATGGCTGCACAAACTCAGCAATTATTTACATTGTGTCCAGTCAGTCAGGCCTGAGTCAGATGGCAGCCACACTCACAGACCGCAGGTGAGCTCATAAAAGCTGTCCTCCTAGAGCCAGAGGCCACCACAAGAAAATATATGGAGGAAACGTGCCAAGCATGAAAAAATAAGACAACATTACATAGAGAACAGCAGCAGAGGGAGTCTCAATATCCAAATAAAATCTCCAAAATCGCTTCCTCTCAAGCAAAACAATTCTATTGGTTGGAAATTACTCCTCAGAAGTGGACACTTTTATTATATCGAAGTAAGATCAAAACTCCAAACTGCAGGTGAGATCAACTCGATTTAAAAGCAAATATGTGTTTACAGCAGTGTGTACCAGATTATGGAGCCATTGTCGGCTCTAATTACGTTTTGCAAAACACAGCCATTGGTATTCATAGAATTCATGTGCGAGTAAATGCGTCTTTTCATCCAATGGCACATAATTGAGAAGGCTGTACGGTTAGTGTAGTGGAGGGGAAGAATCTCTGCCAAAGTATTTTGGCGCAAGTCTCAAATCCATAATTAACCTCACAGGTCCTTCAGAAGGCCATTATAGTGAGGGATCATGCGAGAGAAGATTCTCGCTTTATGGCTGCAGCTGTGTCCCCACTACACTTTAATGTGTTTATTTACTGGTTCCTCAGAGTGTCCGCTCACAAGACCCTTCTCAGGTGATGAAGCAGCCACATACATGCTGGCCGTTGTCAGGTCCCAGTCGCCCCTTAGCCAACAGAGGCCTTGTTATGAAGAAAAATGGAGGATGGCTGAGAGTAGAAGCTTGTGGAAGGATAGATGGCTGAATTCCAGTCTACAACCTCTTTGTGATTCTGCAAGTGCATCTGTGTTGCTTTTGGAGGTACAGGTGCATCACTCAAGCCATCAGTCACTGTTTCTAAATTTTGACTTGAGAAGAGAGACTTGAATACAGATTTGTGAGATAACAGTGTTTTTATCCCTTCAAAACATCTTTCTCCATTCAAAACACCTCAGCTGGAGCTCTTTGGGATTCCCCACAGAAATCAGTTCACGGGTAAAACAACGAGTAATTAATTACACTAACAAACCTCGGCTTAACTAGTACAACATGCTGTTCATCAGACATGCAATTACCTGCAGGACTGTAATTATCACCATGTTTACTGCGCCTCAACAGCACAAACACTACTGTTGTTAATTCGCTAGCTTAGCTCGAGCTAGTTTGTTGTAACAGCCCTGTCATTTGATTGGCTCTTTAAAACCACAGAGTAATATCTACCCTTGTTGTTTTTGTTGTCATCTTGGTGCCAGGCATGGAGTGTTTAGTAAGGAAGTTTCCAGTTAGAAAAACCTGCCTCTACCAAGAGTACATTTTGCAAAACGTATATACAATTCACTGCAGTTTCCCCCTGAAATGAACACTGGTTGCAGTAAAACACCAACAACTTGCATTCCTTTTCACGCGAATTATAGGGCAGATGGGTTCACTTTATTTTGATGGTCCTTTTAACACATTCTGGTGACTATAAGTAACATTGCACCTACATGTCAACTAACCCTCATTAGAGAGTTAGTATACTGGCAGGGTTAGGGTTAGAATAAGGGGCTGTTTACACAACACCATTTTCAACTAAAAACTTTCAACTTTGTATGCGTTTTGGCCATTTGTTTACAAGACAACAGCGTTTTGGGTGCCTGAATACGCAAACTTTAGAAAACGGGTTTCTTGAAAACAGTCTCTGAGTAAACAACTAAAACACGAATCTCTGGCGACGATGATGTCATGCAAAGTTGCAAAGTTACTTATAGTCAGTAGAATGTCTTTTGGGGGAGAATCAAAATAAAGAGTTAGCCAATATTAAGCAGACAGTCAACTAATACTCTAATGAGAGTTAGTTGATATGTAGTTGCAAAGTTACTATCAACAGAATGTTCAAAAGGGACCATCAACAAAGTGTTACCGGGCAGATTATTGATTAATCAAGAATATTTTCACACAGTTCCTTTCACAATACTGTTATGACCAAAAAACTCTTAGCATAGAGTTATAAACTATTACATTTTGTCGTTTCCATCATATAAGCAACTCCATATAGGCCCTATAACTTTTCTGAGATGGTAAACTTGCTCAGTAACTCACCTGGTACAGTATTGCAATTTCAATGCAGAACGCTTGAGTACGAGTCTCATGAAATACAAGCTGCAACACTCGATAAAACTAAGCCAGCTAAAATGACATGGTTGCTTCATCAAATGCATTTTCCTGTAACACTCTTTTGTAAAGACTATCGGTAGGGATAGGGTTTAGTGCTTAGTGTTGCAACAAAATTCCAGATTCACGTTCATTTGTTTCGGATAAAACTGAACACGCTTTTAGCACCACTCACTGGACATTTCACTTTGAGAGTGCCAAGAAACGTGCAAGAATCAGCATAATATTTTGCAGATACGTAACAACAGACACGTCTTTTTTTCCAATGCGCGTTGGACGTTTCAGAAGCTTCTACATTTGGATAATCCTTCCCATTCCCATGTGGTTTAATCTCAAGCAAAACTCATTAAAACACTAAAAGAATATCACAAAAGACTTTCAAGCCAATAGGCTCACCGCTAACATGATTAAATCATTGATCCCTCCGTAAAGCTGGAGGCCTCTAGGTGCAAAATGACCTTTTAATAAAATCAGGGAAATCTGGTTACCCTGAAAATAACTGATCAAAGTTAAGGTCAGGTGACCGTGGTGGCATTTTATCCATGTCGTGGTGGAAAGGTATTTATTTATCCTATTTTTTCTTGCAGCAGGTAGAGATTTACTAGCAGTTTGGAGGACTAATTGTAATCCTGTACTAGACAGAGCCATCTCTGCTTTTCATTAGGCCCAGAGGAAGGATCTCCATCAAAGTCCACATCAGCTTTCAGGGCCATGATTCTGGGTCTAGAGCACGTTTTCATTACGGTGTTCTTAACCGTCACCGGACAAACTGGCTGCTGCCCTCAATCTGGAGATCACACACTTTTCAGAACGGCTCTAAAGTGCACAAGGTTCAGATAGGCAATCAGCGCACATCCACAGTGCTGAACATTAAAACAGTGAGGAGGATTTAATCATTTTCATCTTGAATGTAGCAATGCAGCAAAAGGCTTACAGGGAAGAACACGAAGTCTTATAATTTCGTAAGCTTGTTCTAAGGCAGCGTTGATTATATTTAGTCCAAAATTGAGACCTTCAAAGCCTTACGTTTTATTAAAATCGTAAATGAAGTCCAATCCAAGGGATCGCCTCCAAAAGCTCTTCCCACCTCTTCAGCATTCGGCAGATCTCAATTTTCTTCCTATATTGCCAGGAATAAATTTCTTATCTGAGAAAGCCCCTTTTTATTAATGACACTAGATGAAATATCACTTCATTTCAAATTTAATTACAGGCCGTAATATTTTCTTCCCTGAACCAGCTGTTAATCTTATGCAATTTTTGAGTACAGATGAATATGCAGTGTTCAGAAACATTAACATTTACTGGTTAGACCACCTGAGGAACTGCCAGTCAAGCTCTCATCAAAATAAAGTCAACGCGATTCTAAGGTTATACACATTTGGTATGGCATACCTGTATAAATAAATGTAAAAAACTAATATAAATACATATACATACACACAATTGTCCACATATTTGTGGTCTTTTAATAATACTTTTATTCAGCAAGGATGCATTAAACTGGTCAGAACTGACAGTAAAGACTTTTGCATTAAAAATCTATTTCAAATAAAAGCCGTTCTTTTGAACTTTCTATTCATCAAAAAATCCTGACAAATTAGTCGACAAAATTATTAAGCAGCACAACTGTTTTAAAATGCAATATTTCACAGTATTACTGTTGTACTGTATTTTTGATCAAATAATCAAATAAATGCAACTATACATAAACTACACACACACACACACAGTATACAGCAATCATTCTGTGTGATATGTTAATTAAATTGGTAATTATCGTTCATATTCTCAGAAAGCATACGCTAGAGTTCAAAGCAGACATAAGCTGACTTATTTGGACTTATAGACAATTGAATTTTGGCTTAATCGGGTTACAAACATTTAAAAGATGTGATTTGAATATGACCAAACATCTGATTAATAAAGGAAAACTCTTGTGCATGTAAGCACAAAACTATTTTTAGGCAACATTTCCACTGAATCCTTCTGAACTGCAATTCATTAGAGATTCATTCCATCATTTTGAATTATATGAAATTTCTCCATTAACTTCTATAATTTGTGCCAGACTCAAATGCAGTTAAGATCGCAGTTGGTTGGTTGAGCACTCACTTCTGTTTTATGACTAAAAATAAAATGCAAAAATAAAACGAAAATGCTAAATAATAAACAAGCAATGATTTAAGCTAGGAAGCATTCATCGCTTAACAGAGCCAGTAAGTTCCAATACATTAACTGACTGTTACTGTCATTGAAATGAGTTAGGATGCACAAACAGAGGGATGCTGATTCGGCAGTTTGCTACAAAGTGCTGCTGCTGGCTACATTTTGATGATGAGAGATGAATAAAGCAAATATGATAAATTAGACAGCACATAACGCTACTCTAATTAATTATAATTAATCATTTCAGAGTGTTCTGAGGCATTATTCTAAAATACAGGCTGGTTGATGCATTGCTGGAACAGTTTGGAAATCATCTCATTACTGAACAGAAACTGATCTGGGGTCAGTCCGATGATGGGAGCGTTTCTGAATGTGTCCTGCTTGTTCAGCTCCGCAGATGGAATTTCATCTTAATTGACAGTTATCTCGCTTCATTTGTCAAGCAGACATATGCTTGGAAACGGGGTCTACCTATGATAGTGGCTTCGAGGCAGCATGCGGGACGTCTGAGTGAGAGGTTGAAGATGTTATGAAAGATGTTTGCTGGATGGGTCAGTTAGCATGTCATGGTGCCCAACTCTACAACCATTCCTTCCTGTTTTGCAGTTGCCCTCTATATTTCTGAAACGCAACGTTTATAATCTGTCCGAGCATTGATCCACAGACCGCGCTGTCGGGTCAGGCCTTTGTTTCAGCGCTCTACCTTTCAGCTGTCATTTACTGACAGTGCTCAGACACATCCTGTGTAGATTTAACTAGAGAAAACCACACACCTCTGACCTTTTAAACCCCTCATCTTTTTGCTATTCCTCTGAGCAAGAGCCCCTTGTCCATTCACGGTTTTGTGAATGTACCTAGGGAACGCTCTATTGAGAGAAAGACATCTAGAAAACGGGTACATATCTCCAGCTCCTGTTCCAGATGTCGATCGAGGCAAATGGTCCTGGATTTATTGTATGAGCTCCTCATGCATTGTGCATGTGCGGTAAGAGGCGGACGCACAGTAGGCCAACAGAGTCAGCAGTTTTACACCTATCGGTTGTTTTCCTCAACGTGTTCAGACAACGGCGGACACTATAAGAAATGTGTCTTCTCTGGGACCTTCAAGCATTTGGGTATACTTTAAAGGTATTGTTTACCCAAAAACAATATGAAAATTATCATTGTTTAATCACCCAATCAAAACATTCCAAAGAGATATGGTTTGTTTCTTGTGTAAAATAAACTAATTTTTCCAATGAATGATTTTTCATATTGGCAACAGTTGTCAAGATAAAAAAAGGACCAAATCTAAAAGATTTAAATTTAACGAGGTTTTTGTAAAAAAAGAATAAAAAAAACCTGAGATAACTTGACAAACTATAAGCTGGTTTGCTGGTATTAGCTGGTTTAACGGGTTTCCCGGCTTGGCTAGCAGAAAAGTGCTGAAAATCCCTCTAAAACCAATCAAAAGTTCAGTCTAACCAGGCTGGAAGACCACATATGACCAACAAACAAGGTTAGGCTAGTTTAAGTTTTTATTTGTATTTATTTACTAGTTTTATTTGTTTTTCCAGGAGTTGCATTGAAATATTCTTTAATGTTAATTGTATGTTCCACAGAAAGCAACACAATGGTGAGTAAATACAGATACAATTTTAAATTCATTGAAGTTTGAGTGAAAATAAATAATACATGTACACTACTGCTCCAAATTTTGCAGCCAGTAAGATTTCTTAATTATTAATAATTTCATTCAACAAGGATGCATAACATTTATCATAAGTGACAGTAAAGAAATGTGTTACAAAAGATTTATATTTCAAATAAATGCTGTTCTTTTAAACTATTCATTTAAGAATATGTTTGTGTAAAATGTCCGGTTTACACAAAATATTAAGCAGCACAAAAGTTTTCAACATTGATAATAAAAAAGAAATGTTTGTGTGATCGAAGACTGGATTAATGATGCTGAAAATCCAGCTTTGCCAAGGAATAAATTACATTAAAATATATTAAAACAGAACACAGCTTAAATTGTATTTATATTTCCCAATATTTATTTTCAAATGCAGCATTGGAGAGCATAAGAGAATTCTTTCCAAAAACATTTCAAATTAAGACCGCAAACTTTTGAATTGTAGTGTACATTACAGTTTGAGATGGCTTCGATAATCTGATTAAATAACATACAATATCAACTCAAGGGTAACTCTGTATCCTGCTCATGAGTTTAGAAATACATAAACAACACGCACACCCAGACGCTCAGAGCCTCTCAGGAGCGCAGCTTTCTGAGTGATGGCATAATGTTGTCTTTGGAGAGCGCAATGGATACTGAGAAAAAGATCACTCATGGAATCAGTGATGTATATATTAAGGGTGGGCTGTTGAGGGAAAAATGGGATTGGCAGAGTCCTTCCCACAGCAACAGACGACAGCCTATTGAATCGACCGCATCCTCGGCTGGGCTACCTAAACCAGGCGATGATGTCATCAGACAGGAGCTCGGCGCTCGTAGACTGTGTTCTGCCAGACTGCCGCACTTCCACAGACTCACCTTGAGGCTGTGCCCTTCGCTCTGACATTCACGCATCTCGTGCTCTCAAAACAAAGTCAGGCACGGGCAAGTGCATCATTCATCACAACAAATATGTGGAGAAAATAATTAACAGGGTTTAATCAGTCACCAAGCTAAGAAAAAAAAGCCTCATTCCAATTGGATCCCAAAGTTCACACGTCTGATAGGAGGTTTTATCGATTAGAGACATGGACTGGAAAACACTCATCTTTTAAGACACCTTGAGAGATAATCAGCGAGGTTATTTTTGTTTAACGACAGCACATTTTTTTTAGTGTATGAAGTTTACTGTTGAGGGACTTGCACGCACTGGTTGCATTGTTCTATAGAAACACATCTCTACCTTGGAGTTAAAAAAATAAATAAAATAAAAATAATAATGGTAATGTTATATTTGTTAGGTTTGTAACTTTTAAAATAAGTAATACAACATAATTTAATTCATTTTATGAGGGAAAAAAAATGCAATTGCGAGAAACTAAAGTGATAGTTCACCCAAAAATTAAAATTGTCATTTACTCACCCTCATGTTTTTTCAAACCTGTTCAGTTTATTTCTTCTGTTGAACACAAAAGAAGACATTTTTAGAAGATATAAAGAGTTTTGCTAACCAGACAGTTCCATTGTATTAAAGACTCTCATACAGGTTTGGAACAACTTAGGTGAGGATAATGACAAAATTTTCATTTTTGAGTGTTCTATCGCTTTAAGTTGATCATCACAGGGGTCATGAATTGAGCAATCAAAGTTTCCTTGACTGTAGATTTGAAAATTAAGCTTGTTTAATTTTTTTACTCATCTTTTGACATATATTAGGTCAATGTACTATACAAATATCTTTTAAGTTTCAGTACTTAAAATGTCCTTGTTGATCCATAAACAGCTTTTTTTTATACCAACCTCGCAAAACGACTTGTTTCGGAAACTGTCTCAGTATGACGTAATAGTGTGAAGATAGAGCTCCTCTGCAGAAGAAGGTCAACGGCTCCAAAATCGTTGCCTCTTTAGCCCAGCCCACCAATTCATGCATGTCATGTGGTCGTAAATACGAGACAGACACAAACAAAGGATTGCTTAAGCAACAAAACTGATCGCTGATCGATTGCTCCTGTCTGCCTTGCTGCCTGCTGTGTGTTTGTTTGCTTCGAGGCTGTAAGCTCCGCCTGAGCCTCGTATTTCTTTATGTTTTGAGCCATCATTTACTATCTAGTTGTTTATACTACTAAATACAGCTTACCCAACATCTCAGATTAACCTTACATCTCTAGTTTCCGTAATTGTTAACACAACACGCTAGTAACTCGCTAACGTTAGCCTGCTAACGCGCCACCCGTGTGCTCATTTATTTATTTATTTTCTCTCGCGTGCCCGCGCCTTTGAGTTCATAAAGTCCAGGTAAGTAAGAATCAGTCAACAAACACGGTGAGTAATGTCTTCTTGTCCTGTTATTGTCACCTGTGTAACATATCATATGTTTAGTATAGCCTTCTCCGATGGCAATATAGGATTTATATGTGATAAATGCAAGGAGACAGTCAGGCTGACGGAGAAGATTTCAGAACTAGAGACATGCATCCAAACTTTAATTGAGGATGGTAAGAATGCTAGATCTTTCGATACTGTTTTGGATGCGCCTAGCATAGTGAACTCTTTACATGATTCGGTTCCGGCTGAAGTAGAGCCCGTGCAGCAGGGCAGATGGGTGACAGTGAGAGATCGTTCTAGTCGCGGATCAAAGAACCACTCTTCCGTTCCGATTCCCATAACAAACTGATTTGCCCCACTCAGTGAAACACCCACTGGGAATTCTGTTGATTGTGCCCTGGTAATTGGTGATTCGATCACACGGAACGTGAAAATAGAGACACCAGCCACCATAGTCACATGTTTGCCGGGAGCCAGAGCGCCTAACATCAAAGCAAATTTAAAAGTGCTGGCTAATACTAATCGTAAATTCTCTAAGATCATTATTCAGGTCGGCACTAATGATGTTCGACTCCGCCAGTCGGAGATCACCAAAATTTATATTAAAGAGGTGTGTGAACTCGCAAGTACGATGTCAGGCACTGTAATTTACTCTGGCTCCCTTCCTGTACGCAGGAGTGATGAGAAAGTTATCAGATTGGCCTCACTCAATGGTTGGCTGTCGAAGTGGTGTCCGCAGAATAATATAGAATTCATAGACAATTGGAAAAGTTTTTGGGGCAAGCCTGATCTGTTGAAAATAGATGGTCTCCATCCCTCCTGGGCTGGTGCTGCTCTTCTTTCTAGTAATTTGGCTCATAGTCTTAGAGATAAAACATGACAATCTGGGGCTCAGGTCAGGAAGCAGACAGACATAATCCAAGGCATTTATTTGAAACAGTGGCTAAACTAATGAAAAAGAAAGCTTCAAGCTCAGAAGTGTCCAAGCAACAGAGCAGTGATGACTTTATGAACTTCTTCACTTATAAGATTGATGATATCAGGGACAAAATTATAACTATGCAACCGTCTACCACAGTATCGCATCAAGGAGTGCATTGTAGTCTCCCTGAGGAAAAAATTGATTCATTTGTTGCTATAGGAGAGGAAGAATTCTTCAAACTCGTTAATTCATCTAAATCGACAACTTGTATGTTAGATCCTATACCGACTAAGCTACTGAAAGAGATGTTTCCAGAGGTCATATATCCTCTTCTTAATATCATTAATTCATCTTTGTCTCTAGGATACGTACCAAAAACCTTTAAACTGGCTATGATAAAACCGCTTGTTAAAAAACCACAACTTGATCCTACAGAATTAGTCAATTACAGGCCGATCTCGAATCTGCCTTTTCTGTGAAAGATATTAGAAAAAGCAGTATCTTCACAACTATGTTCCTTTCTAGAAAGAAATGATATCTGCAAGGATTTTCAGTCCGGATTTAGACCGTACCATAGTATTGAGACTGCTCTCATTAGAGTCACAAATGATTTGCTCTTATCATCCGATCGTGGTTGTATCTCTCTATTAGTGTTACTCGATCTTAGTGCTGCATTTGACACCATTGACCACAACATTCTTTTAAATAGACTAGAAAACTGTGTTGGCATTAGTGGAATTGCACTAGCATGGTTTAAATCATACTTAACTGACTGTTATCAGTTTGTAGCAGTAAATGAAGAGATCACAAGTTCAGTATGGCGTACCACAAGGCTCAGTACTAGGACCGTTGCTGTTCACTCTGTACATGCTACCATTAGGAGATATCATTAGGAAACATGGAGTTAGCTTTCACTGTTATGTTGATGATACTCAGCTGTATATTTCTTCAAAATCCAACGAAACTTACCAATTCACAAAATTAGCGGAATGCATAGCTGATATAAAAAATTGGATGACTAGTAATTTCCTACCACTAAATTCTGAAAAGACAGAGATTCTAATTATTGGACAAAAAACTTCCACACGTAATAAACTACTGTCTAACACTTGATGGATGCTCGGTCAACTCTTTGTCGTCGGTTAGGAACCTGGGTGTGCTCTTTGATACCAACCTTTCTTTTGAAAGCCACGTGTCTAGTATCTGTAAAACTGCATTATTCCATCTTAAAAATATATCTAAAATACGCCATATGCTCTCATTGGGAAATGCGGAACAATTAGTTAATGCGTTCATGACCTCAAGGCTAGACTATTGTAATGCTATTCTGGGTGGTTGCCCTGCACGCTTAACAAATAAACTACAGCTAGTTCAAAACACCGCAGCTCGAGTTCTTACCAGAACCAGGAAATATGACCATATTAGCCCGGTTCTGTCAACACTGCATTGGCTCCCTATTAAACATCGTATACATTTTAAAATATTGTTGATTACTTACAAAGCACTAAATGGTTTAGCTCCGCAGTACTTGAGCGAGCTCTTAACGCATTATAGTCCTTCACGTCTATTGCGATCTCAAAATTCCGGCCAGTTGATAATACCTAGAATAGAAGGATCTACAGACTGCTGGCGGTAGATCCTTTTCCTATTTAGCACCAAAACTTTGGAACAGTCTTCCTACCATTGTCCGGGAAGCAGACACACTCTGTCAGTTCAAAGCTAGACTAAAAACACATCTTTTTGACCTAGCATACACATAATACATTATAGACTTCTATAATTCAATGTTAGGCTGCATAGATTAGGTCAGCCGGAACTGGGAACACTTCCCTTAAATCTTGATGTACTCGTTACATCATAAGAAGAATGGCATCTACGCTAATATTAGTGTCTTTGTTTATCCCGAGGTTTTCCCGCAGCCTGCCGGATCTAGGCTGTATCCAGATCTTACGAAGGAGATCCGCCTGGACCCGATGACAATGCAGTGCCGAAGTGTCAACTATCCTCTACCTATGGAGGATCCCTTTCCCACTCTACAGATAAAGCGTTGTGAATGTCGGTTCACGTACCCCGAAGTGATAAAATAAAACAAAATTCTGTATCAAAATTTATAGGCAAGACAAGTAGTTTGTTTAGGCATGGGTTGTATGGAATTACAAACCTGCGCAAATATTTTCAAAAGCACATAACTATAGAATCCATTCTGAATGAGCATGTGAACGCCGTCAGCGTTAATCACAGGTTCGCGTTTAAAGTCTGATCATTTCGACGGAGGTGAATCAATCAAAATTAACTTTAGCTGGAAATAACATTATTCAAGAACCGCTATAAAGCCAAAACAATCTCTATTACCTTAAATTATATGTTTATCTCTGTAAAGCTGCTTTGAAACAATTGCTTTTAAAAGCGCTATATAAATGAAGATGACTTGACTTGACAAAACGATAGAGATGCCTCTGAGGATTGCAAAACGTTTTACAGTGGAAAAACACAGTCTTTGCATTGCCTTCCTTGTGTGGATGAACTTTCTTTTTAACAAAGTTCCAGTTTGCATCAGTAAGACACTGTTCATTTGTTCGCTTCATTTTACTGTGGATTCGTCTTAAACAAGCCAGCTAGATGCAGACTTTTCAGAGAGACTGAAAATAAAAGATGATGCAGTGCCCAGCCAACATTTGTATGTGGGGCCCATGTGGGTATGAAATGGGCTGAAAAATGGGCGCCATGTAGGATTGTCTGCGTGTTACATAATGGCCCCATGTTAATTGCCCATATGAATTTCATGCAGGATTGCACTTGGTACTAGGTGGGACCCAAGTGGGCAACATGCACAAGACCCATCTCGGTCCCAGGTTTAACACATCCGACATTTGTATGTGGGGCCCATGTGGGTTTGAAATGGGCTGAAAAATGGGCTCTGTATGGGATTGTCCGCGGGTTCCATAATGGCCCCATGTTAATTGCCCAGGTGGATTTCATGTAGGATTGCACTTGGTACTAGTTGGGACCCAAGTGGGCAACATGCACAAGACCCATTTCGGTCCCAGCTGCTAATATTTGTATGTGGGGCCCATGTGGGTTTGAAATGGGCTGAAAAATGGGCTCTGCATGGGATTGTCCGTGGGTTCCATAATGGCCCCAAGTTAATTGCCTAGATGAATTTCATGTAGGATTGCACTTGGTACTAGGTGGTACCCAAGTGGGCAACATGCACAAGACCCATCTCGGTCCCTATATTGGATCAGACAATAATGTTGCAACACACACAAGTGTGAGTACACGGTTTGGCCCGAAGGTGGATAAGTGGCTGGGCTGATGTGTCGCTATTGCTTTGTCTGTTTCATATCGTTTGATATGTACTCACTTTCCTGAAAATTAGGAACGATGAATATAATAACGATAATGCGACAAACAACAGTACATTCAATCTCAATTCGTTTACATGAAACACAGTGAGTTATTCTGTCAACTATAACTGCGGTAACGCCAACTGCCTCAAATTGAGCCGTTCGTTCCTGTGACGTCAATAAAACGGACGCCCCTCCCACGATTGACAGCAGTATTTCAACACAGACCCGCCCTGAGAGAGCTGTCATCATAGTCCGCCATTGTTGATACGCTGGAGCAGAATGACGTCTAAGCGATTGTGGTGTTCTGTTCTTGTGTGCAATAAGGAACACAGCAGTCATTTTGATGTTCCTAAATCCGAAACGCTGAAGACGCAGTGGCTAAGCTTTGTTTTCGAAGGGAATATTCCCCACGAGCAACGTCACTGCTTTCATGTTTGCGCGAATCATTTCTCACCAGACTGCTTTATAAAGGAGGGTCAGTATAAAGCTGGTTCTCAATATAATTCATAATCCCACGTTTATAATGAACAACGCGTTATGGTTATTGTGTTATTGCAAACTGAGTACGTATACATCAGTAAACGCATCGCGTTCGTACATCTCACTAAGTTAGTCTACCCTGCCAGTACATACAAAGATAGATCAAAGTGACATTATGTTAACCAACCATTCAGAAACGTCCTGTTCGAGCCTTAATTGTCGAACTTCTTTGCGGCCGTCATCTTGTTCCGGGTGCGACTCCGGTTCAAATTGATACGGTTGCACAGATGTGTCTTCTCTCTCCAAAATATACCCTCAACTGTTGTCAAGGCAACTCTCCACGTGCGTTGTGTCAAAAGCGAAGCTCATTATCATTTAAAGGCATATGCACTGAAACGGCGTGCTGAAAACAGAGCTGTTTTTGACCAGGTAAAATTAGTGTTTTCTTACAATACTAATGAGAATTTTTTATTAAAGTATATTACAAACATTTCATTTAGACCCTAAAGAATCAAATTAACTTGTATGAAAATGGCATTATATGACCCCTTTAAGGGATCTAAAATTTATGGATAGGGCAATTATACAAATATCTTTATGATATAAAAGTCATAAAACTAAAACTAAATAAAGGTGCAAAGCCACCAACACACTCTCATGGCAATTAGGGCTGTAACGATACACCAAACCAACGATTCGATTCGTATCACGATTTTTGACCCACGATTCGATTCGTATCGCGATTCTATCACGGGGGCGGGGCTTGAGGGGGCGGGGCTTGTGGTGAAAAAAAGAGATTTTGAGAGAAGAAAAAAAATACCGGTATTTTTATTAAATAACATTAGGAAAAACCTGTATAATCTAAACACCAAAGAACAATAATAACTATGCAAATTATTAAACTATTTAGGCATTTATCTTGCCTAAATGTTTACGCTCATTGCATTTTTACAATGGGGTAATATTGTTGTTAAGAATTTACACATCACAAGGAAGCTTGATTTAAATTGTTTAATTAAATTGAAAGAAGTAGCACAAATAAATACAATAGAATAAAGATACAAATAAAGACAATTAAAGAGAAAAGTTTTTGAATAGGTCTAACACTAGTATTCACATACAGAAACTGAATAAAGTAATCAAATGGAAAATAACACTAGGTAGTATTTTAGTCCTGAATAAATTAAATACATAGGCTATTAATCCTGATTCCTTTAACTTAAAGCCGTCTTTTGTTTTTTTGACAACAAAATTAATGACAGACACATATGGCTTCCGTCACTTTAAGAGCTAGTGCACGGATCCTGTGTTCATTATACTGGCATGCGTTTTATGCCTATTAAAGACAAAACCGACTATGTTTAGAGTATAGCCTACTCACAAAGACCGAAATTGACAATTTTGCGTGTTAAAGCAATATAATCCGCGAAAAATAGTTACTGGCCACAGTGGCCAGCTGTTTTTGAGGCGGATTTTCTATGAATGTGCGCATAGAAAATAATCTCTCAGAGAGCGCGCGAGCACTGATTAGTTTAAAATTGCTTGAATGTTTAAACTGGTAAGACTTAAAAAGACTTTTACAGTCTATGGTCCCGACTCCAAAATGCGAGTGTGTATTATCGCCGCATGCAGCGCCTGCCTTGCACAACACATTATGAGAGAAGAGATAGAAGACGCGCGCGGCACCACTGAACACTCAAGCTGTTTGTGAAATTGCGTCTGGAAGATAGTTGTTAAAAGAATGATTTGATTTTATCATCTGTGTGGATTACGATTGCGGGAATTTCCCGCATTATAAATGGGAGACCTGCGGGAATGATTAGAATTATGCCCAATACCCGCAATCCCGCGCCGAAATTCGAGCCCTGGTTCTGGACAGGAAGGATAACTCTGTTGGAAGGGGTGTGATCGCGATTCTGCCTTCTCACATCGCGATACAGGATCGTGGACCTGAGTATCGCGATTTCGATTTTATATCGCGTATCGTTACAGCCCTAATGGCAATTGCAACTAATTTACGTTTTGGCGATTGATGGAAAATTCATTAGAATCTCATATGTACATGTTCATACGATCTGCTTACTTTCTAAAAATTGTATGTTTGTACAAGTGTTATAACCCGGCATACATCTAGATACCTGGTGTATTCTAGTACACATTCAATGTTTTTAAAATTCGAATATTCCAGACTGTGGTGGTCTGCTACTCCTCCACAGCGCAGTTCTCAGATCCGAATTGCGAGACTTATTGGCACTTATTGTTCAGCCAGAATTCCTGTTTGGTTTTTAAGCAGAAAAATAACTATTTTACATTTTGGACAAACATCTATTTACCACCTCCTTTCTGTATTTTGAGAACACATCCATAATGAGCCTAATTTACATAGAAAGGAGGTGTTTACACTGAAAATAATGACAATGACTTCATTTAAATACAACTCAGTGCTATTTCAGATCATTTACCGCTTAGTTAAATTAGATTGTGGGTGGTTATTGAACAAGACGCAGGGTTTTGCACTGGAATACTGTCGGCAAAAATGGTGCAACTGTTTAGTGGACTCGCTCCTCTGTTTTCTATTCCTTTCTTTTTTTTCATCCCATTCTTAATCCTCTTTCATTGTATAATGGCATTTTCCGCACAATGATGCAGCAGACGAAAGGGACACTTGAAAGCGTGACCTCATGTCTGAGATCTGATTTCATGCGCAGGACAAGGCGCTGCTTCTGTTTGGCAAACAACAAGCCATGCCAGTCAACCCACATGAGATCATTATAGCATATCCCATGCGGATGTGCATCTGCATCAGTGTGGGTTTCTATATGGTGCAAGGGACAATGTAAGAAATCAGCTTAAGGGCTGCATTTGCATGCCAGCTTGCAAGAGAGTTTTGGTTAACAGTGTGGCTCTTTAAGCCCGCGGTCGGCTGTGTTTTTCCAGCTGCTGCTCCTGGCATTGCTCTTCACAAAGAACGCTTTAGAGAATGGGCAGGACTCACAAAAAACAGGACTGTGCCTTTCATAGAGATCGTTAAACTGCTCACGGTTATTATTGAATAATGTTCTTTCCTGGAAGGTGCTCTTTAAATCAGTGCATGCATTTGCTCTAGCACCTCACAACATTAAAACACTTAAATTACGCATTAATAAATAAATGTAAAGACAAAAAGAGACTAAAAATATTGGAACAGTTTAGCCACAATTGAAAAATGTACACATTTAATTGCTTTAGATAAAATAAAACTGTAAATATTTACAGTTTATAGTTACAAGCAGGGAGTGTCAAAATATGTTTGTTTGTTTTTTTGTCTTAATTGTGAATTTTGATACTAGCCTTGATGAAATATGGTAAGCCTGTTATAAGTGTTTATAGACCTGACAGGATGGTTTTCGCATGAAATCCCATACATGTGTTACTCGCCTGTGTGTGTTTCGTGCAGACACGCCAAATATGACCCCGCCGCAGAAGTAGATAACACCACACGTCATTCCAGGAAATCCCTATGGGCATCATACTATCGCTGTAGCTGAATAAACAGAAGATTGAAACGCTTTCATTTTTTTAAATGTTGTCTTTTGTAGGATAAGAGGTTCATAAATGCTTCTCATGTTTGGAAAGATGTTTGGCGCGTGTTGCTTTTTCAAATTCCCGTTATAAGCGACTCAAACTCGCAGTGCTTTCAGATGGAGCAGCGTTTAGGCTACTACTGATCAGAGAGCGTCTGCGCATAACAAATAAATCGCAGCCTTTGCGATTACATAATCGCAATAAACCAAATCGGTTTAAGCGCAATTTCATGTTAATTGCGATTAATCGTGCAGCCCTAGCTGGAATGTATTTTCAAGTCTATTATTGAGTGTAGCTACAGTAAAATCTTCAGCTACAGTCGGCTTGAGATCCTTTCCATCTAAACTGGTTATATCTCTTAAGTCTATTAGTGCATATTTTATGAGCAGTAGCATACTGATCTGCAGTCACGCAGAGCCGGACCACAACCAAAACCAAAACAATATTCGTCCGCAAAAGCTTGCATTCATCTGCCGCCGTTTTTGAGTACAACACCCACATCTCAACAACCAATCAACAACAGATAAATAGAACCAAGCCAAGCAAATTTATCCATTTGGATCCACATCCCAAAACTTCTGTTTTATTGCGACTTTAACGATTATTTCTGCAACAGAGAAAAATAACCCTTGTCCTAGCAGACAAACACTTTGTCTTAAAGGGGTGGTTCAGGATTTTGGACATCGGGCCCAGGGGCGGATCTAGAAAAATATGGGGTGGCGAGAGGGGGGCAGGAATTTTTGAGGGGTGGCAATTAGGGCTGCAACTAACGATTATTTTGATAATCGATTAATCGGACGATTATTTTTTCGATTAATCGATGAATCGGATTAAAATTCAATTCGATGTTTTGTTTATTATGATTAAATAAAACCCGGTTACACTTTATTTTAACGTGTCCTTGTTACAGTGTAATTATATATTTAAGTACAGAGTAATATTAAGTAACTACATGTACTTACTTTAGGAATAGGGTAGGATTAGGTTGAGGGTTAGTTGCATGTAATTATGCATAATTTACTGTTATTACTACAGTAAGTACATATAACATATGTAACAAGGACACCGTAAAATAAAGTGTTACCTAAAACCCTAAATTAGGATATTTATGTGTAAAAGTGTACTTTAAAAAGTGCAAAAGCCACACATTGAGTTTTACAAATATAAATATTTGCATTGTTTTTAATGATAATTGCTGATGGCAAGTTGACAACCATGATTAATGTAAAAAAAAAAAAAAAATTATATCCAACATATTGTTTTAACACAATTTTTGTTAAAACAAATTTACAGACATGTTGTTCAGATGTAAAGATATAAACTAAAAACATCTCATACATAATTCATTTAATTTTTATTTAAAATTAATTGAATTATAAGGATAATTTGTAAAAATAAATATAGAAAGACTGAAAACAAGCGTGTGAACAGAGCCGCAGTAGATCGCGTTTGAAAAACAATTAAAACTTAATAGTAGACAAATGCTATATAAAGAGAACGTAATGGAGTTACGCAGCAAGCTAACAGGCTTGATTAAACAGACAGGAAAAATGATGCATTAGTGCACAAACATTCGCTGAAAACCACTGAGTACAGTGACTAAAAAACAATAATTTACTGCTGCTGTTATTAACTGCCTTCAATTTAGTGCTTCGCTTTGTAAAGACCGTTTTAATTTAATATTTCTGCGGTAGCACTATTTTAATCCATCACTTATGTTGCGAGCGAACTGATTGCGCAACCTGATGCTCGAGACGCAAAATACAGACATCCCAAGTCTCGCGGAAGATCCGGGAGTCTCCCGCATATTGATAGCGGCTCCCTGATGCTCGCAAATTAGTTCAAACTCCCGGGATTTGAGCGCGCAAGCAAGAGCGCGCATGCGAGACAGAAGAGACTGTGCTCCAAACCGTGTAGCGCGAGCGCGCGGCAGAGCAACGGAGGGAGAGAGACCTTGCGTGTGTGCCTCATGAAGCGCGTGTAAGACAGAGAGCATCCTGATTGGCCTGTTTCAACCAATCATCAGTAAACGCTCCCCGTGACGTAAGCAGACCAACTAATCGATAATGACATTCGTTGACAACGATTTCCATAATCGATTATTATCGATTTTATCGATTAGTTGTTGCAGCCCTAGTGGCAATATATGGCAGCCGTATATAGACTGAATTTAATCACAGTTAACACAGTTTGATGAGAAATAGTATGTAGCCTACACACTACAAAAGGGCTCAGGCTGCCATTTACAAATTCAATATCATGCAATCAATGTCTTGCATTTGAGGTGAAACTTTATATTAGGAATAAGTGTAAAAAATAGGGCTGTAACGATACGCGATATAAAATCGAAATCGCGATACTCAGGTCCACGATCCTGTATCGCGATGTGAGAAGGCAGAATAGCGATCACAACCCTTCCAACTCCCAGAGTTATCTTCTTGTCCAGAACCAGGGCTCGAATTTCGGCGCGGGATTGCGGGTGTTGCGCATAATTCTAATCATTCCCGCAGGTCTCCCATTTATAATACGGGAAATTCCCGCAATCGTAATCCACACAGATAATCAAATCATTCTTTTAACAACTATCTTCCAGACGCAATTTCACAAACAGCGTGAGTGTTCAGCGGTGCCGCGCGCGTCTTCTATCTCTTCTCTCATAATGTGTTGTGCAAGGCAGGCGCTGCATGCGGCGATAATACACACTCGCGTTTTGGAGTCGGGACCATAGACTGTAAAAGTCTTTTTAAGTCTTACCAGTTTAAACATTCAAGCAATTTTAAACTAATCAGTGCTCGCGCGCTCTCTGAGAGATTATTTTCTATGCGCACATTCATAGAAAATCCGCCTCAAAAACAGCTGGCCAGTAACTATTTTTCGCGGATTATATTGCTTTAACACGCAAAATTGTCAATTTCGGTCTTTGTGAGTAGGCTATACTCTAAACATAGTCGCATGACACATGATCCGTGCACTAGCTCTTAAAGTGACGGAAGCCATATGTGTCTGTCATTAATTTTGTTGTCAAAACAACAAAAGATGGCTTTAAGTTAAAGGAATCAGGATTAATAGCCTATGTATTTAATTTATTCAGAACTAAAATACTACCCAGTGTTATTTTCCATTTGATTACTTTATTCAGTTTTTGTATGTGAATACTAGTGTTAGACCTATTCAAAAACTTTTCTCTTTAATTGTCTTTATTTGTATCTTTATTCTATTGTATTTAGGGCTGGGTACCGAGTTCGGTACTTTTTAGGTACCGACCGAATTGCCTCGGTACTACCGAGTATCGAAACATGTCTTGTTTTTCGGTACCAAATTTCGGTACCTAAGTGGTTAATCTCGTCAACGTCAGTGAAACATGCATGCAGCATGATTGGCTGTGGAGGAAAAACACTAGTTTACGCGGCTGCCCAGAGACTTGGCTTGTCGCATGTGAGGCTGTAGTGTGTGTGTGTGTGTGTGTGTGTGTGTGTGTGTGTGTGTGTGTGTGTGTGTGTTTGCCAGAAGCACGCGATGCAATATTTTCGACAAGATAATTGCTGCCAAGACCGGTAACACGGTAAATCTGATCATACAATGTGTCATACAAAGCGCACCGAACGCGAATAGAGCGTCAAATAGGCGTCTATCGCGTCTAGTTAGACGCTTCAATCTTCCGCTCGAGTTCAAAACGCGTCGCCCAATTCGCATCATTCGCGACGCCCGGCGCGAATGATGCGTCTATCCCCGTCTTTGACTTTGTATCTAATCTACTAGCGCAAATAATTAAATTCGCGTTCGGTGTGAACAGTGAACACACCATTAGTAAACACTTGTTCATTAATAAACAATTAAAATATCTCCTTGCTGTTGTTTCCCGACACATCCATAATCATTAGGCTACTTTTGCCAGTGCTTTGCGGCAAGCTTGATGTGTGCGGAGCGCGAGGCATATATCCCGCCCCCCAGTAGCCTATATTTAATTTAATTCACATTTATTTGTATAGCATTTTTCACAATACATATCGTTTTAAAGCAGCTTTACAGAAAATGAATGTGTCTAAATTACAATTTAGAGTGATCTGTTATCAGAGGTGACAGTGTAATGCATTTCTATTAATTTTCATTCAATTTCATTGTTAAACAATGCATTAAGTTAAGGAAGAAACAATGAGCTCATTGAAGTAAAGAATACATGTTAAATGATTAGGAAACATAGAAAACTTCAGCATTGGTGCTTTTTTACATACTCAAAATATGAGTGTAAAAAAGTCAACAAACTGAACAAAAAAAATTAAAATTAGGTAATGTTATATTGTTAAACAAAATTGGTATCGAAAAAAGTATCGTTCAGGAACCGGTATCGAAGTCAAGGTATCGGTATCGGTATCGGTATCGAACATTTTGTTACGATACCCAGCCCTAATTGTATTTATTTGTGCTACTTTTTTCAATTTAATTAAACAATTTAAATCAAGCTTCCTTGTGATGTGTAAATTCTTAACAACAATATTACCCCATTGTAAAAATGCAATGAGCGTAAACATTTAGGCAAGATAAATGTAATAATTTTGTTTGGAAAAACCAGCAATGCAAGTTTGAGAGGAGCGCCCCGACAAATCTCGCGAGAATGACGACATGCTTTACGGCAACGATGTCACACACATCAACAACAACATTTGAAGCACGAAGCCACTCGCGCGCATTTCAGACGTGATACTTGACGATGGAAAAAGAAAAGAAAACGCGGTCGGAAGAGACTAGGAAAAGGAAAAGAGAATCTGACCGCGTGAGCAACCGGGCAAGAGTGAGTCCCTCTCGGTCGGGCTTTCACTCGTTGGCGCGAGCTAAAAAGCAGCATTGGATGCAACAGTGATGCTGACCTGGCGATCTTGTTGATGGCCTAGTAAGTAAATCTTTCTAAGTTTGTGTGCATTTTATTTTGTGATTTCACCGGAATAAATAGTCTCCGCAACGGCGATAGATTGAAGAGCGCGTCCGAGTGAAGACTGCGCGCGCGCCGCCACAAGAGACACAATGACTATAGTCATTATAACGTTATAACGTTATGTATCTATGACACTGATAGCAGCGGACACGAGCGCTCAGGTTGAGTTCAAAAACACATTTTAGCGCTAGATCTCTTATTTAAAGGCACACTATGCAAGATGTGTACCTTAATATAACAGCTTCAAAGGAGTATCAGGCCGTGAGTGCAGAGACCAGTCTATGGCAGACGCTCTCCGTGAGTGGCATTTACGACAGCACTGTTGCCAACTATTTTCAAAGGAAAGTAGCTAAGGCTTTCCTGAAAAGTCGCTAAATGTCGATAGATGACGTCATACGTCAATTACCATATTAATGACGTCATCGCGTCGTACTTGCATTCTGTCAGCCTAGTGCGTTTTCTCTCTAAACTAATGCTCTATTTAATATAATATAGCCGAATGTCAAATAAAGCTGTTTTCATTTCCTATTTTTGTTGTTGTCAGACAATAGAACGAGTAGCTATAATAGCTATAATATAGTGAATGAATACATTTTTATAGGCCTATGTGGAGCATTATCTGAATTGAGAGAGTTAGGGAACCGGATGAACTAGCTCTGTGATAGTGAGTGTTACAAGTAATAGCAAGCACAAGAAAAGAAATTAAATGAAAATGGTCAAACTAAATTCTTTAAATATAAAACAAAAGAACAGCAGATAAGTGATAAGTCCGTGGAAAAACACGGCTCATTCGCGTCTGTCAGCAGCCGTGCGCTCCTCTCAGCCATTCACTGAACAGGGGAGACGCAGCGAGAGAGAGTGACGGCAGGGAGAAAGCAAGACCTCGCGCTCGCAGGAAAGTACTGGCAACATTTAGAGGTTACTGAGTTTTGTCCAAAAAGTCGCTAAAATTGTCGCTAGTCGCTTTTTTGAAAAAATGTCGCTAAAGGGGTCTGAAAAGTCGCTAAAAATAGCGACAAAGGCGCTAAGTTGGCAACACTGTACGACAGTAACGTTAAATTCAAGTTCTCCACAGCGACTCTAGGGGTCGCTGTTTGACAAAAACGGAATTCCAGCATAGTGTGCCTTTAAGGTAAGACACAGGCGAGTGTGCGGATAGACACTTCCGGTTTCGCATTACACCCGGTGCAGGGAGCCGGAGAGAGCCGAAAATTATCTCTTATAGTTGTTTATAGAATCAATTATATCACTTAAAATACTACTAAGATCCATAGTACTACAGTATCACACGAGCCAATGCCAATTAAATGCACGGATGCATAGTCAGATTAATGAATGAAATACAACTGTTCACGAACAGAAGAATGTATTGGACTCATGCTGCATTCGCAATCAAAATTTTGCCTACTGTAAATATAGAGTTACAACTACGATTAGAGTTGTTAAATAAAATACCCCGTGAACATTCACACGTTTGCTTTGTAATAGGCTACAATTTATCTCCATAAATACTATTTTCTTAATTTTCTTAATTCACTTACATCAATTGCTCGATCAATATTATTATCACATATTTTACATTTATATTTTTAACTGTAGGTACCACAAACAATTTAATATAGCTAAGTTTTTGTATATTTTACACATAGTAAAATACTGTATGTGCTGCTTATAAACACCAGACAGATAATGATTTATGAAACAGATGCTCTTTACTCATCTTACCTGCACAAAATAAAAACAGTAATAGAAAGCATAGAAACGCATTATATACATTTAAAAATTTGGTCGGGTTGAAAACTTATCTCTCTGGTAATGGAACTCGGTCGCTGTTGTCTCTTGCTCTCGCTGTCTCCCGCTCTCGCTGTCAGATCACCGGAAGTTTTTACCGGAAGTATTGGCCCACACACTCAAGTTCGAACGTCAACGGTTGCCATTTGTGCACGGAGCGAATTCACTGCAGTCGGACATTGGAGATTCGCGCTCGTAAATTGTCAAATTGGCCATAACTTTTAATTCGTTGCTGCCAACTGGGGTGGCAGCAGGGGTGGCAAGGCTTTCTTTTAGGGTGGCATTTGCCACCCTATGCCACCCCGGTAGATCCGCCCCTGATCGGGCCTCATTTCCAAGTTAGCCTTAGTGTTATTTATCAGTGGAGACAGTTTTCAAAAATTTTCATCCAGTCGTTCCAGTTGCATAGTTCGCCGGTGCTAGGCTAGTGCGAGTCAACGGTAACTGCTAGCCTGCCATTAAAAACAGTTTTACCCACTCCACAGTACACCAAAAGCAAATAAATTATAACGCCAGACTATCGATGTAAATGTCTGTTAAGAGAATAATGTTAAAAATCAAACTACTCTTGCATCTCAATGATGGCAATACATTTACACGAACTAGTTTCTCAGCAGTGGCGGAATTTTACTTTGCTCCGGTTAGTAGTACTGCGCCGAAAAGTAAACACAGAACCGAAGCGCACTAACAGTCGGGACTACCTGCACTACCTCTCTCGGTTGCCTAGGTAACTACACAGGGCCGGCTCTAACCCTTTGGTTGCCCAAGGCGATATTGAGTTTTGAAAATTAATAATATCGATATTGAAAATTTTGTGCATTTTAATGTTAAATTTATCAATCTGGTGCACTTTGAGAGTTCAAAACTAAAAGCTCCAACCCATATTCAGTGTGCAAATTGAACAAAGAAAAATTCAAGCCTCTTTTAATTACAGTGTCTGTCTAGATTACACTAGGCTACTACATAATAATAGATATAATATTAATCCCATGACAGTAATTGCCATAGGCTATATTGTAAAACAAATGCACTGAAAAATAAAGGAAACTTTCATGAGTATTGTACAAATTTCTATACTTGAAAGTAAGTTATATAGGAAGTAACCCAGCTCCGCCAATTAAGCAAAACAAAACGAATGGGCCACCTATGTACGAGTTTTATGGGCCGTTAAGACAAAAATAGAAAAATAAATGTATGAGATATGTATCGGCCCAAAAAGCACGTCGGGCCCGCGGGAATCTCCCGGTTGTCCCGATGGCCAGAACATTTGACACCTTAATGAATGAGATGAGAAGACTTACCTCTATACTGGGCTTTCTTTTTATCTTGTTGCTTTCTCCGTTTTCGTCCCTGTGCACCAGAGGGTTTAGACCGCTTCATTTTCGATCAGCGCGCGCAGCAGCCGAGCACTTGCCTAACGTAACCAGAACTGAACGTAACGTAACGCAACTAACCCCCGCCCCCCCTTTAGGAAATGATCAACAATAATCATCCATTCAATCTAATAATCAGGTTGACAAGTAATTAAACGTATGGCTGAGGGGCGCCTTAGGATGATCATGTTTAATAAACATGTTTTTGTTTCGCTTGTCATTCTAATTCTATGATTAATGGGAAGTAGGCCAGGGGCGACACTAGAGGGCGCCCGCGCCCCCAACACATTTGTCGCCCTAGGCAACCGCCTAGTTTATGAGGCGCCGGACTGGACAAAAGCGAAGCGAACTGTGCGAGAGAGACCGAGCGTGTCAGTGGTGTGCGCGAGAGAGACCGAACGTGTCAGTGCGCGCGAGAGAGACCGAGCGTGTCAGTGGTGTGCGCGAGAGAGACCGAACGTGTCAGTGCGCGCGAGAGAGACCGAGCGTGTCAGTGGTGTGCGCGAGAGAGACCGAACGTGTTAGTGCGCGCGAGAGAGACCGAGTGTGTCCGGGCATTAGTAGCCTAATTAATTGGTACATAGTAATATATACTATATAAGAGTCATGGAAGTTCGATTTATGGACAACAATAATCAGTACAAACGTCTTGTTTTTAACTATTGTTTAATAAATATAAATAATTCGAGCAGATAAACTTTCATATGGAGGATTAAATAAGATTGAATTTATGTAGTAAGATTTCTAATCAATGTGCCACAACCAGGCTTTACTTTTCTTGAGCGTCAAATAACAATGACTCTGAATTTTATTCACGACATCGGGGTGTTGTCTGTGCAAGTAGTTACCACGAGAGCTGTGGATAGGATGGCGTCTGTGAGAAAAATGGTTATATCGGCAGACTGCCTTCGAAGAGAATGCAGCAAAATATCGAACTGGCCTGACTGGTACAGCTACAGGAAATGTTAAAGTGTTTTTGTGTTTTGTTTTTTGTCAAAGATGTTATAATCTTTAACAAAATGTTTGACGTTATTTGACAAGCACACATACATGCACACAAAAGACACCAATCCACAGAAACACAAACCTATATTTAATGAAATACATTTGTTGTGTTGTTGCTATATCACACTAAAGACATCAATTTACTGTTAATAAAATGATTTCAGCCGAAATTACCTGTGTTGTTATATTTTTATATTGGCCCTTTACCTGAATGTTGTTCCATGGCTCACGAATCTAGCCTAGCCTACCTGCTGATACTCTAACTCATAATTTTTAAACATTATACTTTTTTTGCGCTTAAAAATTAAATGGAAAAGCTGAATTTTCAGCATCATTACATCAGTTGTCAGAGTCACATGATGCTTCAGAAATCATTCTAATATGCTGATTTGGTGCTCAAGAAACATTTCTTATTTTACTAATTATATTTAACATTTCTTATTATTACATGTTAAAAACATTTGTGCTGCTTAAGGTTTTGAGGAAACAGTGTTACAATTCTTTTTAGGATTTTTTGATGAATGTAAAGAACAGCATTTATTTTAAATAGAAATCTTTTGTAACGTTATAAATGTATTTTCTGTCACTTTTAAGCATCCTTGCTAAACGAAAGTATTAATTTCTTTCACACAAAACAAACTCACTGACCCCAAACATGTAAATGGTAGGCCTAGTGTATATAATGCAATATATTACACACTCTCTACTGCAGTGCTTTTACAGAGATGTATTTACTGTACATGTCATGTAGACCATAATGAAACCTAGATCACCTATTTTGTTCTACAATATTTAATGATTGTAGGCCTACGAACAATGACACAGTGAAACTATCGGTTGCTTGTGTGTGGGTGATCTATAGTTGTGTTTCAATGGTATTTCACAGTAAATTTGTTTTTTGAACCAATGCTTGTGCAAGTGCAAGATTTCTTTAAAGATGTGAATGCACAATCCAATTGAACATTAGACAGCCTGTGTTACAAGTGTTAACCGTTGTGAGTTTTGTGTCTAGAGTTTTGAAAAATGACATCAAGGTTCTGAAAATAGTAGCAAAGTGATTGTAAAAAACTGTAATATAGTCTACTCCAAATGTCATGCTAATGAAGCAACTTGAACTTGATACAGTGTGCGAGAGAGACCGAATGTGTCTTAAGAGCGCACGCAACAGTGCGCGAGAGAGACCGAGCGTGTCAGTGCGCGCGAGAGAGACCGAGTGTCAGTGCGCGCGAGACAGACCGAGTGTGTCAGTGCGGGCGAGAGAGACCGAGTGTGTCAGTGGTGCGCGCGAGAGAGACCGAGCGTTTCAGTGCGCGCGAGAGAGACCGAGTGTGTCAGTGCACGCGAGAGAGACCGAGCGTGTCAGTGGTGCGCGCGAGAGAGACCGAGCGTGTCAGTGCACGCGAGAGAGACCGAGCGTGTCAGTGGTGCGCGCGAGAGAGACCGAGCGTGTCAGTGCACGCGAGAGAGACCGAGCGTGTTCGACAGTCCAAGCATAATTGGTACGCAAGTAATAAGAGGCATGGAAGTTCGATTAATGGACAACAATATAAATAAAAAAACAACAATTAAATTATTACCACTGAATTAGCACACTATTTCATATTATATCTTATTATTCAATAAACCAAACTCCAGTTACTCGTCCCTAAATAGAACCTAGTCTCTCTCGCACACTGTATCAAGTTCAAGCTTCATTGGCATGACATTTGGAGTAGACTATATTATTGCCAAATATAGCATTGCTATAGTATTGCCATTTTAATATATTTAATATTATAAATTAGCATGAGCATTTTAATATATTTAAATACAGAATTACACCATCAAAGATTTGATATTATAAATTAACATGAGTCTCTTAAACATAGGCTATTTAATTTTTAAGCGCAAAAAAAGTATAATGTTTAAAAATTATGAGTTAGAGTATCAGCAGGTAGGCTAGGCTAGATTCGTGAGCCATGGAACAACATTCAGGTAAAGGGCCAATATAAAAATATAACAACACAGGTAATTTCGGCTGAAATCATTTTATTAACAGTAAATTGATGTCTTTAGTGTGATATAGCAACAACACAACAAATGTATTTCATTAAATATAGGTTTGTGTTTCTGTGGATTGGTGTCTTTTGTGTGCATGTATGTGTGCTTGTCAAATAACGTCAAACATTTTGTTAAAGATTATAACATCTTTGACAAAAAACAAAACACAAAAACACTTTAACATTTCCTGTAGCTGTACCAGTCAGGCCAGTTCGATATTTTGCTGCATTCTCTTCGAAGGCAGTCTGCCGATATAACCATTTTTCTCACAGATGCCATCCTATCCACAGCTCTCGTGGTAACTACGCACAGACAACACCCCGATGTCGTGAATAAAATTCAGAGTCATTGTTATTTGACGCTCAAGAAAAGTAAAGCCTGGTTGTGGCACATTGATTAGAAATCTTACTACATAAATTCAATCTTATTTAATCCTCCATATGAAAGTTTATCTGCTCGAATTATTTATATTTATTAAACAATAGTTAAAAACAAGACGTTTGTACTGATTATTGTTGTCCATAAATCGAACTTCCATGACTCTTATATAGTATATATTACTATGTACCAATTAATTAGGCTACTAATGCCCGGACACACTCGGTCTCTCTCGCGCGCACTAACACGCTCGGTCTCTCTCGCGCGCACTGACACGTTCGGTCTCTCTCGCGCACACCACTGACTCGCTCGGTCTCTCTCGCGCGCACTGACACGTTCGGTCTCTCTCGCGCGCACTGACACGTTCGGTCTCTCTCGCGCACACCACTGACACGCTCGGTCTCTCTCGCGCGCACTGACACGTTCGGTCTCTCTCGCGCACACCACTGACACGCTCGGTCTCTCTCGCGCGCACTGACACGTTCGGTCTCTCTCGCGCACACCACTGACTCGCTCGGTCTCTCTCGCACAGTTCGCTTCGCTTTTGTCCAGTCCGGCGCCTCATACTAGTTCGCCTATAGCAATCGCCGGCCCTGTAACTACATATCACTCCCCCGCTGCTGTAGACTGTGCTAATAAATACAGGGAACAAAGTATAACTATTGCAATGCAATGAAAGGGTAGTTTGATTTCTAACATTATTCTCTCAACAGACATTTACATCGATAGTCTGGCGTTATAATTTATTTGCTTTTGGTGTGTGGAGTGGGTAAAACTGTTTTTAATGGCAGGCTAGCAGTTACCGTTGACTCGTGCTAGCCTAGCACCGGCGAACTATGCAACTGGAACGACTGGATGAATTTTTTTGAAAACTGTCTCCACTGATAAATAACACTAAGGCTAACTTGGAAATGAGGCCCGATGTCCAAAATTCTGCACCACCCCTTTAAGGACTCATACTGTAGCTGGTGATTTGCAACCTTCCATTAATTAGACAGATGCACTGATTATTGACAAACAAAGTGACTCAACAGTGTCGTCATCATAGTCCTCTGGTTATTTCTGGAGATATGCGAACAGCCAGCAACAGAAATGCTTAATCTTTCAATATCACTGCACCATAAAGAGTCTCTGAGCAACTCTGTCCCAGAAATGTTTATTGGTAATGCTTTTGTCATCATTATCATGTCAGTGCTGGCTAACCAGAACAAACTGCAGATCGCTGAGTATGTCACCCATCTACTCCTGCCGCATGGAATTACATCATCCCCCCCATTTATCTTTATGAGCCATGGTCACCCAATCATCTCTAGACACACTGGCCTCACAAACATAAACAGGAACCATGTAATGGCTGCACTACCACTTGAAGATTCTAAAGTTGTTTGTTTTATATATCGTAAAGAATAATTATACAGCAGTTGTGGAAAAGCCATTACAAGCCACTCTAAAACAGACAATATACTGTATGCACACCTTGGATTGCACATCAGTTGAATTCTTCATGTGGCAGGTACAAACCATTAATGAACTAATCAGTTATATTACTTTTATTTATAAATAAAACAGTCTCTTTGCATCATGCCCAAGAACATCCCTTAAGTGAGATATACAGTATTTGTCTCTATTGCACATATGCTTGTTCAGTCTCTCATTAAAAAATAAAAAAATAAAAAAATAAATATTCTCATGTTTGTGAAATCTGTATGTAAATATATTTCGCTTTGCAAAACATGTCAATGTTTAAAGACCTGTTTTAAATAAAGTTTCTCAAAAACCCTTTGATGTGCATGCAAAAAAAAAGTTGCAAATGTTTTGCTTTGCTTTCCAAAACATGTTATTGTTTTAAATACCCATAGACAATGTTGTACATTTTGTAAGTAAAGTTTCTCAAAACAAAACCCTTTGATGTGTAAAGACAAAAATAACTTTTGTTTGATATATTTGGCAATCATACACAGTTAGACAAAAATTAACTACATTCATCGGAAAGAATGCTTTAGTTTGAATAATGTTTACAATTATTTAAAACATTTTGTAAATCAACTATTTTTAATCATATATTGCTATCACTTTCGCTTACCAAATGTAATTTTTTCATTCATGGTAAAAGTCTCTTCGCTTACTGCTTTATATAGGAACTGAGAAAAGCTTTGACCCTGACTAGTTTTTACTTAAAACTAAATAAGTTACTTTAATACTTTATTTGTCTGCTGCGCTAAATACATCTTTTCCATATACTCTTGCACTGAGTTGCTTTAGAGTGCCTTTAGTGGGGATCCTTAAAGTGTCTGATGATTTGTTCGTGTGAATAATGGATTTGGGCTTCTTACACTGCTGGTGATGAGTGACTTACATTACAAATCTTCCCATGCTGGGGATGCAGAGCTTACCTTTGTATGAACCCACTCATATTTGGACACCGGGGCTTTTTTCTCATGTTACCTCAAAGCGGACTGCGTTACAGAAGCTGGCTACTGCGAAGCGCTCCTTATGCTGTAAGCCGAGCTGCCGAAGGGCCCGATGATGTAATGCTGAGCACTCAGCAAAGAGCTCTGATGATATCAGCCTCTGCAGAGCCATCAAAATCACCTCATCATCCTCATCACATCACTCTTTCTTGCAATACCTTAATGGCAAAAAAGGAAAACTAAAACATTTCTGTGCATTTAAAGTATTGTTGTTAAGTCTTAAGGATCCAAATTTAAATAGTAATCTAAACTGATATCATTGATGAATAAAATAATTGATTTCTTTTATTTATTTCCCCCCAAAAATAAAATAAAAATTCTTAGTGACCGCAAACTTTTGAACTGTAGTGTTTAATTTAAAAGCTTTCTTTTTCAGATAAATGCAACTTTCTATTCATCAAAGAATCCCGAAATAAAAATGTAAGTAACTGTTTTCAACATTGATAATAATAATGAAGGTTTCTTGAGCATCAAATCAGCATATTAGAATGATTTCTGAAGAATCACGTAACACTGAAGACAGGAGTAGTGATGCTGAAAATTCAGCTTTGATCACAGGAATAAATTACACTTTACTATATATTCACATAGAAAACGGCTGTTTTAAATTGTTATGTTTCACAATATTGCTGGGGGTTTTTTTTTTTTTTTTTTTTTTGTATTTTTAATCAAATAAATGCAGCCTCGGTGAGCAGAAGAGATGTCTTATGAAAACATAAAAAATCTTACCGATCAAAAACTTTTGACTGGTAGTGTATGTAATGACTTTTTAAAACCTAAAATGAAGTCATTAAATTAAAAATAGTATATAGATTCCCCCAAAACCATACGAAATCAACATTAATACATTCTAAGAACACGTGTTTAAACTAGTTTTTCTTCTTCTTTATTGTGGATACTCTACTTGTCATTTGCCCAAAAATGTCCACAGTAACACAAATATATTTTTTTTAAAGGTGCAGAAAGCGATTTCTGAGAAACGCTGTTGACAGTGGACAGACCAACCACCATAACACACGTGTAGCCAATCAGCAGTAGGGGGCGTGTCCAATCATGATGAGGAGGAGAGAGTGAGCAAGATGGAGATTTGCAGAAAGACTGTAGAAAGAGAGAAGGCTGAGAGACATTACAAAAGAGGAATATCACTGTAAAAAGAAGGGTAATGATCAGGCAAGAGCTTTGGGACCTTATTGGAACAGTGCAGGAGAGACCTAACAGGGAAGGCCTGAAAACGGACGCTGAGTTTGCATTGGTTCTGCTGTGAGTAGCATTGGTTTTGCTATTTTTCACAGAACCAAGATATGATGTTGTTGTAATGTTAGCTACAGTTACAGGACAGTTTTGAGCGTCTGGAGCTGGTGTGCTGCTGGCAACTAATGACGACCTCTTGCTTGCATATACTCGTGTACTGCATGTCAATTTTTTGTTCATTCTTGTAGTTTGTTTGTCATCGTCACTTTATTTTTCGAGAAGCATAATTTAGCTTCGCTTCAGCTATGAAAAAGAGACCACTCTTGTATTGCATGTTTGTGCATTTTGGGGGTGGAGCGATGAAGGGAGGGTTGTGTTTGTTTGGGTTGATTTCAAATATCAACAGTTTCTCAGAAATCGCTTACTGCACCTTTAAAATCACTGATTCTCTGTCATGTCAAGTGCTGGGGGGCCCTAGAATATTGAAAATGGGGTACCTTGGAGTTACATATGAGAACCACCATAAAAGGGCGAGCAATCTAAAGCTTCATCAGAGGAAGGTGACGTGAATATCAGCTGCAGTGCCACATGTGTTGTGGTAAAGAGACTCACGTGTGACTCATTTATCACATCATCTATGTGCACTGGCATCAGTCTCTTAGAAAGGAAAGTGGTCATAACCTCGAATGAACTTTTGGACACATGTGCACCTGTTTTTAAGTGTTTGTTGGCACTTAATGAAAGGTGGCCCCAAATTCATATCCTCTCAGGGGGGCACAGCTGGGCAGTAAACTTATGCCCTTTTCACTCAGTTGTCAGTTTCAGGGAAATTTCTGAAGTCCGGTTTCAGATGATAAATCCAAAATGAAGTGAACCACGTTTAGTGAATGTGCAAATGCAAAACCGCCTTTCTAGACCTCTCTCTGACCCGTGTTCCCTTTAACGCTGGAAGGATGCTTGTCAGGAAGACTGCTAGAAGTCACATGAGTCATGCAAACACTTGTTGTGATGTCATGAGCAGTTGAACAGCACCTGTCTCCCAAGAACAAAGTCAGACGCGGTTCACTCTTGCTGCCTTGTGGGCAAGATTTCATCAGCTAACATGTTAGGTCACAGAGGAGCCATTTCCAAAAACAGCTTTGGCAGGAGGAGACTCAGTTCCAGCATTCTAACTGTGAAGTAGCATAGTTTAAACGGGGTCAATTACATATCCCTGTTCGAGTTTCTGTCATAAATTGACTTTACATCCAGTAAATAAGTTCAAAGTGAACACCTTGTAATAATTAAGGGGTGAATAATATCATACCACAGCTGCAATGACAAAAGAACAAAAGAATTGCAAAAAAATATATATAAATCGGTTTTAAAATAGCCATGCATTTAAAAGGCAGGGTAGGTTATTTGTTCCAGAAACATTTGTGTTATGCTGGTTGAAAGTCTCTTCACATCCTGATAGCAATCACTAAGTAATCACTAAGTAAAGTGATCTAAAAGTATTTATATGATAAATTGTCTGTGGAAGTTGTAGGACCATAAAACATTCGGTCTGAATGCAGCAATACAATGTTCTACCTGCCTGTCAACGTAAGTATTTTCATACCTCCGTGCACCCTGCTCGCGCAGACATCACACGAATGGGAGAAAGTGAAACACGCAATATGGCGGAATAAGTCCCGCATTCTAAATAAAAGAGCCAATCACAGATTGGTAATGTCATCACGTCACTGCAGCTGCCGTTAGAAGCTCCGGTTACTATAGAAACACTTAGGCGAAACGCGCTTAGGACTGTGCATGCGCATTGGCTGCTCCATCCTGAAAAATAAGCTTGTAAGAAAACACATTTATGATACAGATTTTATTGGTGATTTCCAATTTGAAATTTAATCGTAAACTTGGTGAACAGCTTTTGAGAATTGGATGTTTCCCCATTCAGAGAAAGGAGCTGCACTTGCATGACTGAAATAGTGTTTCATGGCCGCTGAGTAAAATGACTTGCCTGAAAGGGACTTTGGCTACTTTTCCATTATTTTCAATGTAAACGCACTTCAAACTGACGTGTTTGACCGTTCCGATCGCGTCTCAGCATTCTCAGCACTCAGCATTCACATTACAGCATTCTAAAAATGCAGTGCTGATTGGCCATTGTGTTCACACGCTCTTCGGATAGGTCTGTGACTGTGATTGGCTACAATAGATTCACTTAAAAGCACACACTGACTGAAACTTTTCAAGCCATAAAAAAGCTTAAAATTTTCATATTTAGTTTGGAAAGGTCAATGCATTTTATTACAAAATCAGCCTACTGATTGACACCAACTGCGCCATATCGGCTGAATCCAAGTGCCTTAAGTGTACCACTCACTGTACTTCATCACACCGCAGCAAGTGTGCCACACATGTTGATTGGTGTGTGTGACGTGCTCATTGGCTACAATGATCAACGCACAGGAGCGTTTGAGAGCACACGGAAGTGTTTGAAAGTGTTTTGAAAAACGGGAGCGGGATAGTTTGAAAGCACAAGCAGGCGTCTATCAGCGGATTCAAACGCTCCCATCTGTATCCGTGTAAGCGCTCTGTGAAGATCATTGATGTATATTTACAGTATGTTTTTGAAGCGCTGATCATTGTAGCCAATCACAGACATATCTGATGAGCACATGAGTACAATGGCCAATCAGAGGCGTTCCGCTCAAAGCGTCACATTTTTTAAATTTCAGTACCGACTTGGTACCAAAGTTGGTACTGTTTGACAACTCTAGTCTCTAGACCTTGAGCTTCTTTTTTTCTACTGACCTGCGTCGCACGTTTTTTCACATTAAAAATGCGTTCTGTGTGGACCGTCCCTTGTAGCCGAGTAGCATTTTTATTTTTTTATTTTTTTATAACCAGATAGGTCTCTTGTTCTCATTAAGTGTGGTAAGAGTCTGTTTTAGTCTACCAAAAGTTTTTTAAAAATCTGATAGCCTACCTGAGGGGGAAAACAATAGCACACCTCTCCTCAACAATTCACACAATTTGAGCTACAGTATTATTCATGTCTGTATGTCTGTGCCATGGTCTAATACATGGGATGTGTTCAAATTTGAGTACGAGTATGCACAACGTATGAGCAATGGTAACAGAAATTCCTAGCAAGCAGCAGTAATTAACATGATTGTGCAGTTTCATGAAATACATTTCCATTTCTATCAATCTTTAGGTTTAGGTTCCTATTGGGTAAAAAAAAACAGACTGAGAGCTGTGTATCTCTGCAGAGCGTTTTGGTGATATTAAATCAAGAGTCATTTCAATATAATAGCTGCACTCTGTAATACCCACAGCAGTGGAATAACTCTGATTTAATCTGGCCTCCAATCAATATTATCTGTCGGCAAAGATTGATGATCATAAGGTAGGACTATTAACTGAGGGGAAAGTGTCCAAAACTGGATCCCACTGGCTGTTACATACTCAAAGTAATAATGTGAAAAGGAATCATTTGTCAGCCAATTCTCAAATAGGTTGAAACAGCGGGACTGCATTTTGGAAATGAATATGTGAATGACTTTTGCATTGATTTCTATTGTGAGGGAAAATGAGAAACAAGCTTGAGGTGTGCGAAACTGGCAGACGGCCCTTCATTGACGTTTCATTTGAAAACCCAGAAAGTCACGCTCGAGCGGAAAGAGGCATCTTGTGTATCTACAGCCTCTAGTGAGTAAAGGTCACCGCATTGACCCTTTTAAAAGTAGCCTTTCAGACTTTTAGAGCAGATCATTTCAAATTGTCCTCCATCACGTTATTACAGATCTTAATTGACTGCCAATATGATGTTGCTGAGTCGACAAAAATCTCATTTTAATATAATCAATGCAATACACCTGACTGCTTTCTAATATCCCTCTTCTTTATTAAAATAAGGTCTGTCAATTGATTAAATTGACAAATTGATTACAAAAAGATTAAAAAGGTGTAATCAAATGAATTACGATACAATGAGTAAATGTATGACAAAGTCATATGTAGGCTACAATTAAAATATCTGTTAGGTAAAATATTTATTTATTTGCAATTTTGTCTCAATTTCCTTAAATTGTTTTTTTTTTCTTGTTTTTATATCAGTTTAACAAGATGTGACAATTGCATATAATTGAACTTAATTCTGTCACTGGCGCACAGTTCACCACATTATTTATTTTTTTAATAATTAATTGCACTAAAATAATATGTTAATTTGACAGCCCCAATTTAAACTTCCATCGTTAAAAAAAAAAGAAAAGAAAAAAAAAACAGTAACAGTAACAGACAGTCTGTTCCCAAAGAGACTGCTTAGAAGGTTAATACAACATTGATGTGTTGTGACAAAATTTGAGAAAAGCTGGTTGTGGCTCTCCTAAGTTTCCATTGGGGGGGAAAAAAACTGCTTTAATGTGGAAAACTGACCCATATGCTCTGACATAGATTCACTTTAAAAGCACACACTGACTCAAACTTTTCAAGCCAGAAAAAAGCTTAAAAGTGTCATATTTAGTTTGGAAAGGTCAGTGCATTTTACAACAAAATCAGCCTTGTACTGATTGACACCAACTGCGGCGTACAGGCTGAATCCAATTCCTCAAGCGCACACTGAACTTCATCACACCACAGCAACTGTGCCACACATGTTGATTGGTGTGTGTGACGTGCTCACCCTCACGCCCACAGCGGTCCAATGCAAAATGACATTTGCTGGCGTGAAGGTACGTGATGGTCGAGGATGACAGCCCTCTGGCCTCTTTCTGAGCTCACAGACATGCTGTGAAAATGATGATCGATGGCATGTTGAAAGGGCTCCAAGTGCAGTAAAAACTTACCCAAAGAGCACCACCTGCTGACAGCTTATGTGATTCATTCTCTACCCTGACATCCTATGGAGCGTATGCATGCGTGTGTAAAAGAGAGGAAACAGATAAATATATGTCTGTGTGCACATTTGTTCTGACCTACTCTATGGGGGTCTTGTGTAAACATTTAGACTGGCATACATTCTTCTGTAGGCATGTGTTTGTGAAAGCAAAATATGTAAATGCACAAGTTATGCGAGGAAGATGAATCTAGTCAGTCACAATTGCTTGTTTTCTTAATGCTTTTCTCAATATTTACTTAAGCTGTATTTTAAACATTTTGTGTGTGTGTGTATATATGGGGGCAAGGGACAATACTGCAGAAATTAAACGTGGATATATTTTAGAGTAGTCAATGTGCTGCTTGTATAGCAGTATATGTTTAATGTCCTTTGAAAATAACTCAACATGCTGTATGTTTTATTATTGTCAAAATAGCTGGCAACAAAAGTGAGTACACCCTAAGTGATAATAGCTGTGTGTCGTTTAACCATGGAAAGCCACATGTTCAATTCATCATTTTCATGTTTTTGTCTGCTTGACAGGACCATACAAATGTGTATCTTGTATTAGAGCAGTTAAAATTTGTGCTTTGCGTACAATTCTCTCATACTGACCACTGGATGTTCAACATGGGACCTCATGGCAAAGAACTCTCTAAGGATTTGAGAATTAGAATTGTTGCTCTCCACAAAGTTGACCTAGGTTATAAGAAGATTGGTAACACCCTGAAACTGAGTTACAGTAAAGGCCAGGGTCATACAGAGGTTTTCCAAGACGGGTTCCACTTGGAACAGGCCTCGCAAGGGTCAATCAAAGAAGTTGAGTCCTCGTGCTGTACGTCAGGTGCAGAAGCTGGCTTCAATAAACAGATGCATGAGCGCTGCCAGCATAGCTTTAGAGGTTGCAGAAGTGGAAGGTCAGCTTGTCAGTGCTCAGACCATACGCCGCACACTAAAACAAGTCAGTTTGCATGGCTGTCGTCCCAGAAGGAAGCCTCTTCTGAAGCTGGCTCATAAGAAAGCCCGCAAACAGTTTGCTGAAAGCAACCTGTCCAAGAGCATGAATTACTGGAACCATGTCCTGTGGCCTGAAGAGACTATAAGATAAACTTGTTTGGCTCAGACGGTGTCCAGCATGTGTGGCGACGCACTGGTAAGGAGTACCAAGAAAATTGTGTCCTGCCTACAGTCGAGCATGGTGGTGGTAGCATCATGGTCTGGGGCTGCATGAGTGCTGCTGGTACTGGGGAGCTGAGCTTCATTGAGGGAAACATGGATTCCAATATTCTGAAGCAGAACATGATGCCTTCCCTTCAGAAACTGGGCCGAAAGGCATGATAACGACCCCAAACACACCGCCAGGATGACAACTGCCTTGCTGAGGGAGCTGAAGGTGAAGGTGATGGAGTGGCCAAGTATGTCTCCAGACCCGAACCCTATTGAGCAGCTGTGGTGATCCTCAAGCAGAAGGTGGAGAAGCACCATGTGTCTAACAGCCAGCAGCTCCATGATGTCATTATGGAGAAGTGGAAGAGGATCCCAGCAACAACCTGTGCAGCTCTGGTGAACTCCATGCCTAGGAGGATTAAGGCAGTGCTAGATAACAAAGGTGCTCACACAAAATATTGACTCTTTGGACACAGTTTTCACCTAGGGTGTACTCACTTTTGTTGCCAGCTATTTTCACAATAATGGCTGTATGTTGAGTTATTTTCAGAGGACAGTAAATATATACTGCTATACAAGCAGCACATTGACTACTCTAAAATATAGTTGACTTGACTTAAAATCTATCCAAGTTTAATTTCTATAGTGTTGTCCCTTGAGAAGATATACTAAAATGTTTGCTGAAATGTGAGGGGTGTACTTACTTTTGTGAGATACTGTGTATGTATGTATGTATGTATGTATGTATGTATGTATGTGTATATATATATATGCATGCGTATATATATATATGTGTGTATATATATACGCATGCACACAAACAAAACATTATACATATGTATCCAATACACACAGAGACACACAAATATACATATATTAATAACAAATTAAATGTATACATTTTATTAGGCAAAGTGAACGTGTTTTATATTCTGTACAATTTTTTTAATTCTCTACAATTATTTAAAATTTCTGTTGCCTAAAGAAGTGTTTTTGGTTTAGTACTTACTGTAGAAATTACAGAAAGATACACTTACTTACATGCAACCAAACCATAATCCTAACCTTACAGCAAGTGCATGTTGTTAATTTATATTACCAAGTGTAACCATGTTTTTTCCCACAATTTTTTTTACTAATAATTGTTTTAAAGGTCTAATATGTGTTAATGTCTATAACAGGCCACCTAATGACAGATTAAATAACAACAACTTGTAACTACCCATATAGTGTGACAACATGCTCCGTTACTGGGGTTCAATGATCAAGATTTCAATAACAGTAAAACTTTAATAACTAAATAAATAAATGTAATGATAATGCATTTTACTAATATGCTTAACAAAACAGCAGACTTAAGAAAAGTTTGTTTGTTTGTGTGTTTGTAGTCTAAAGCCATGCCAGCAACCCTGGCTATATTCATGGTGAGAAAGAGATTAAAATTGACTTGAAAAAAATGAAACGCTCTTGTAAGCGAGTGTCATTGAGGGCAAACAGTATTCCAAACCATTTGTCTAAATCCTCCATCAGAGAAAGAGTGCTCTCCATGTGCTTTCTTGTTAGCGGTTGCCTGATTTCAACCACATTTTTACCACTAAGCCTTGCTAAAGGAGAGAAGAACAGGAAGGCTCCAGGGCAAGAATCTGCCTGTCATATGACAACATCTGGCCACTTAAAATAATGAGCTGTTTATGGTCAGACGGAGCGTGCTCAAGAACGTCTACTCAGTCGAACTGGAATCTCTCATAGTTTGGAAGCGCTAGAGAGAAGAAGGGGACATTAGGTTCAAGCTCTCAGTCCAAGTATGACTGGCTTGAGTGAGATTGCAGTTACTGAAGTCCTAAAGCAATTTCATTGCAATGCAAAGCACCATTGCTTACCACTTCGGCTATGATGAACTCTGCGGTTGGTAGCCAGTGGATGTCTCGGGACAAGCCTCTAAGTGAATCTCACAGGGGGCCAAAATTACATATTTCCAAGATAAGACTTCAGGGTCAAGATCAAAGTCAAGGTCCTGTCAAATCTCATCACGCTCAGACGGGCAAAGCAGCCTTAATTGTCGATACAGCGTGAGGGTATTGACACCCGTGACTCCCCCCCTGGATGGTTCAGACACCTCTCTTTTCACCTTGTCATTTAGGAGAGCAGCTATCTTTGAAAGCGGCCCAGCATGCCAATATTAAAAAGGTTGCAATTTATGAAAGGCCAGGGTCAGAAAAGGACTGATCAATGTGCCGTATTCACTTCATATCCTGAGATATCCCTGCTGTGGTCCTGACCCTCCTGCCGATACTGTTCTTTTTGGCCCACTACTGATCTTACAGACGGATCAATATACGCTGTGGTAGTCCGACATGGAGGAGAATACCACATTCAGTGTGGAGATATAAGAACTAGCGCATTGCAAATGTAGCACAACAGATTCAGAAAACGATTTACCTTATAGAAAAAGGCAGTAAAAGTTTTCCGTCAGTTAGAATAGAAACTGCTTGTCCATGAATAATACATATACTGTATAAGAATACAGAGTCTAAGCAAACAAAAGCATTGGTTTACTGTAGTTAAAGTCGATTTTTTTTTTCAGTTAAACATCAAAACGTATAGGCTTACATCAGGATGAAGAGCTCAACATTTGAATAAACAACATATTGCCCCTTGTATACTCCATGGGCTCGAAAAAGCGGATAAATATCAGCTGCAAAAACAAAAAAAACAGTGTCTTTTGCATTATAGATGTTGCCCAGCTTGCCCTGAAAAACAAATGCAAAAAGGCTGTTTTTACGGTGTACATTATAGGGATGTCTGGCCCTACCACCTGACACTAAGCATCGGCTTCCCAGCAGACGGGCGCTGTATCATCGCCGTCTTTATCAGACACAGGCCAAACTGTGACAGCAACACAAAAATAATCTTTGAAAATGGCGGTGAAGCACTCCAGGGCCTGATGAATAAATAACCTGTGTCCCCGACGCCGGCAGCTGTTCGGTTGTATATGTTGAGGCAGCAAAAGGAGGCAAAATAAATACATTAAGGAAATGCTGAGAGACACGCACCCCATCGCTCCTCGCGCATTTCCCCCACGCTCCAAACGCTGAAGGACAAAGCATGTCGTGTGTATAATGCCCTTTTTGAGGCAATGGTATATAGGTTACATACGTACTGATCGTTTCAGCAGCACTCAGCTCCTCTGGTTTATGTAGATCAAAACCAGCTGTCATATTATTGCTAGTTCAGTGAAATCATACAGTTGTTATGAGCAAAAGCATTAACAGAATTATTCTGAAAACAGGTCAGAAGTCTAACAGAAATGATAATGGTATTTCTGGATATTGCCTGTTACTGCAATATATAATGGCAAGTAATCCTATTCTTAATACAATACTAAGTTTAATATTTGATTTCAGCATTTTTAAACGTTTTTGATCAACTTATTTTTTTTAATGCAAGTAATGAGATAAAATAGCCTAATGGTAATCTTTAAATTCTGCGATAAAAAGACAGAATTGTGAGATAAAAAGTCGCAATTACTTTTTTGATTTTTCATTCTGTGGCGGAAACAAGCCTCCATACTTTACAATATTGAGAGTGAAAATGCCAATGGAAATAGTTCCAAACAAAGCCAGAGAACATTTAACAGCTGGACGTGTCTGAGTAAGTATTGTCAGAGACTATTTATATAGAGACATGCCACTTCCTCAATCCTTAATACAACTATATAGGGAAAACCCGTAACGGCAAAGATGGCGGTTGTATGCACATGCCCCGCCCCTCCCGCTGGAAAGCCAATCGTCTGCTTTTAACAGTCAAGCCGGAAAACACTTAAGCCTATCGTCTGGCTCCACCGACGCATGCGCACAGTTGAGGTTTGCGACAGTGGAAAATATGTTACTGTTTGAAAAGGCGGCAGATTTGATATGTGTTAGTTGTGTAAATATCAGCCATCCCAAGTCTCCCGGAAGTTCCGGGAGTCTCCCGCAGATTGATAGCGGCTCCCTGATGACCGCAAATTAGTTCAAATCTCCCGGAATCTAGAGCGAGCGAGCAGTTGCGCGCGCATGACAGAGAGCGAGAGAACCCTTGCGCATGCGCAGTAAAAGTATAACCTGTGGGGAAAAGGGCGTTTTAAACCTTATTTTGGGGCAAAGTCATCAAACTTTTTAAGCGATTTTTATCATATTTTATTAGTGTTTGTATACATGCAGTTTTTATGTCCCGGTGACCAGTGAAAGTGCAGTTCTGAGTCTCTGCCCATTCATTTAGATAGGAGCCTGGTCTTGTTAGTCCGAAATAGCTGCCCGGAGGCGTTGCCAAGATGGCGGCCGAGTGGCATGACTTGCCTAAAAGGACTTTGGTATTGTTCCTCGCTGAATGAATCACTGTTTGAAGCAAATCACAAATATATAGACAATACACATACTGTATATAAGGTGTGTTTTTTTTTTGTTTTTTTTTACTTTTAGCAACTTGTTTAGCTCCTGAATGAATCAGTGTTTTTTTTTAACAAAACAGTTAAAACGATTATTCAATTATATATATATATATATATATATATATATATATATATATATATATATATATATATATATATATATATATATATATAAATAATGATGATTCAATTAGTCAACATAATGTGTTAAAGGGACCATCAAAATAAAGTGAAACCCTAGTTTTTACTAGTTTTAGCCCAATGCTAAGGAAACATTGCATGTATTCTTTACGAATAAGGCATTCCCAGATAGGCATTCCCATCAAGTTCGGCCAGGAATCTTGATGTAATTTTTGATGTAACAACTCATACAGAGAATCATTTGTTGCCATCTACTGGTCATTGAAAAACCACCACTAATAATGCACAGACTGACAAGTCTGTCTGGAACAAGCAGTGAAGCTTTTTTAACAGTGAAAAGTGTCAGTTTGGTTGGACCAAATAGTGTGTTGAGGAGGTACAAAGTTAATTGGATGAGTAACCAGACTATATTGTACCTCTGTTGTCTAAAATGGACCGTGGGCTCAGCCCAAGGCACTTACTACAAAAACAAACAAAAAATTCTTTACAGGGTTTCACCTCTGCTCTAGCTTGTTTCTTAATCTTATGTTCCTCGTTTGTAAATCTCTTTGAATAAAGAGTCTGCTAAATAAATAAACGAAAAATGCAAAAATCTATTCATAACCCTGCTTTCTTCAAATTGTATGAATTATTCTTTGGATTTTTTTGGAAAACAAGGAATATTTAACCAAGTTCAATATAATGCACAGTGTATATGATGCTGAAAAGACCACAGAGTGAATAATGATGTATAAACCTGGGATTTGATGCTAAACCCTATCCAATATTTGTTGGCTTTAATTGCAGTCGAGTATGGAGCGCAGGCTTCAGGCCGACAATTGATAGTAGCCATTAGCAAATGATTAGGTCGACAGTGATAAACTATATTTCATCGATTTGTCCCAACTACATTTCCGACTTCTGCTAAAGGGAAGGAATAAATTCACCCCGGCATCTGTAATGCATGACTTTATATTCATAATTTCCACGAGAGGAGCCTCGGGCTCTAGAGCTCTCTGTCATGTCTGGATGGAGCTGGCAGCTTGTCAATGTCTTACATTCTCATGCGCAATGGTTTGTGCCAAATCTTAAATGACTGTTTTTCATTCAAATAAGGGTCTAAGGATTTGAAATAAGGGAGCGAGAAAGAGAGAGAGAGAGTATGGTGAAGTAAGACTATCTTAGTTATAGGTGCCAAGGCAGGGATAATTTCTGCATTTCAAATAGCATAATAAAGAAGGTCACCTTAGACGACAGTACTATTTTGCCCATTGAAACAATGTGTTCGTTTTTTACCTCATGTATTCATCCTAATCATAATTTTCACTAGGAATTTTCTTTCAGGAAGATGTATTTCCAACGTTGGGTGATCTGAACCATCAACACCCAGGTACACACAGCCTCGTTTTTATATGTGAAAACTCATAAAATACATAAAAACTCAGACGAAGGTCAACAGAGGTAAAAGTACTTTGCAGAAGAGAGCAGTTCATGATGGCACGTGTGTTTACTTGGAACTGCTAAAGCAACTAAATTGTGCTCTACACACAACATATGGAACCTGATCAACCAGACAGGACCTTTGAGGTCAAGATCTCAAGCCTAATTTTGAAGCTTGCAGTGTTGCACTCTGACCTTTGCCATTCCTGTCAAACTGGATGGGCTTATGTTCAAAGATTGGCTTTGCAGTACACCAACTAGACAAAAGGTGGTTTGTTGCTGTAAAATCTCAGGAATGTTCAAGAAAAACAACACGAAATCCTTAAAAACAGGATCATTTCACAATTTAGATATCTTTAAGCGACGTCAAGACCTTTGGAACATCTGAACTCTGTTTTTAATTGTGTGAAAGCTCACCTTCTTAGGGGAAGGCAATTAAATGTTACATTTGACTCAAAAAGAAAATCTAAAAAATTAGGGGACATAGGAATAACGTTGCACCCCTAACCCCACTGTGTTAAATGGTTATGAATTGCCATGAGAGTGTGTTGGCTCTTCTCAGATAGAATCAATGGAACTTTGTGACTGAATGTCAAAGGCATCTTGGAATAATTTCTTTCACTGAGCTCATCACATTGCTACATTTTACATTACATTTATTCATTTACCAGGCGCTTATCCAAAGCCACGGGAAGTGCTATTAATACAAAGTTTCAGCCATCTTTCAGGATAATACAAGCTAGACTGGGTCGGAGAGCATATGTGAAGGAATAATGATTTTATTTAAATTATTTTTATTATTATTCAGCAGGCTGCAGTTAAGTTTTCAGCTGTTTCCTGCATTTTGTCAGGAATTTGGCTGTCCAGATAGGGTTGGAAAGATTATTCCACCAGCAAGGAACAGTGCTGTAGTAGCAATGTGGTCTTTGAACATCCGCTGGTCATCAAAGATTACCCAGGATTGCTGGACGAACTTGAGGGGAATGCCTATCTAGCAATGCCTTTTTTGCAAAAAATACATGCAAAGTTTCCTTAGCATTGTGATCAAACTAGTCAAAATACGTATCTTAGGAGGCAACTGAATAATCTTTTGGACCAACCTTTTAGAGCAGCAATTTTTCAACCCAGGCTCATTGGAAAAACGTACCCGTGGTGACATTTCTGGAATACGATCATTTATTGCTTCTTGCGCATTTCGCGACACTTTCAAAGTGAACAGAAGAAAGTGAATCTGGTCATGTTTCATTTCATTGGCTGTTGATAACTGAAATTTCTGAAAACTGAAACCTGAAATATTCTCCTACACGGGACTCCTACTCAAGCGTTCCACATCACAATAATGTACCAGGTGAGCAACAGAGCAAGTTTACTATGTCAGACAAGCCATATACATGGAGTTGATTATGTGATGTAAATGTCAACATGTATTAGTTTACAAATCATGCACTATTGTAAAAGTGTTTTAAAGGGGTGATGAACTGAGAAATCAAATTTTCCTTGCGCTTTTGACATCTAAGAGGTCATCATATTATAAGAATATCCTGTAAGTTTCAGAACTGAAAACGTCCTTGTTAGTCCAATAAAAGCTTTTATTGACACCAGGCTCAACAAACGACTCGTTTTTCAAAGTGGGGAACTATGACGACAAAGAGGATAAAACACCGCCCCCGCAGAAGAAGATCAACGCCTACTTCAATGTGGCCGGTTTAGCCCCGCCCACCCTGCGCATTACACGCATAGCTAAATAACATAGGCCTACCTCGTGATGAAAAACCGGATCGAGCTACCGAGCAATAAACAAGCCGTTTACAAAATATTGTGCAGTGCCTGGTTGTGGAAGAAGACAGTCGCTGCATAACCTTCTTCTGGATTCCAATAGGAATGCTGGTTAAACTTTATTTTTAATGACGTTCCAGCTGATGTGGGTAAAACATTGTCCATTTGTCTTCATTTCACTGAGGATTGTTTTGTAAACAAGACACAGGTCGAGACTGGATTTGCAGACTGATTAAGATTAAGAAAACGGTGCTGTGTCTTCTATATTGGATCCGACAGGAATGGTGTAACACACTTATGTGAGTAAATTGTTATTCATTCCGGTTGCTATTTTACAACATTGGAAGTTTTCAAAACAATTTCCCCCATGTGCACTGACGAGTGAGTTGAAACTCATTATAATATGCAAAACTGTTATCCACTCACAGCAGTGGGCATTTACTTCCAAGTCTTCAATGCGAGACGCCCATAAAAACCGAGCGTTTTTGAGCTAGGCTCAAAACTAGGGTAGAAAATACATTGATAATCCACTAGAGGGAGGTCCCAAAAGGGAGCAAATATCCATAGACCCCATGTTAAAATGTCCGTTTTCACAGCATAAATTCATGTTTTTACAGGTTGGTCCCATGGACTTTTATTGTATTTTTCGATAGGTTCCGAGTGCCTGACAACTGTGAGGGGGGTGAACTTTTTTCTAACTCGTTAGTTTAGTTAGTATTTAGATATAAAATGTATGACAAATAAGGGACGTGGTTAACTTTGATTGACAGCTTGATTGACAGCTGATAACGGGCTGCGTCGAGTGGAATTCCTGAAATTTGACGTCTCGGCCATGATCTGACACAACACATCATACCACCTCTGTATCCTTTCTGAACATTTGTATTGAAATATCGTACATAACATGGGTTGCTAAGCTATAAAATGCACTAACCGACACTGTAGTACAAGGAGTTCTTCGCTCCTTTTTTTCCCGGTAAATGACATTCCACTACTATTTCACATAGTTAGCACTATTTAGCATCAATGTTTGTGGGCACTGCAACAGTTAGCATGAAATCGCCTCAGATAAGTTAGCGTCCGAGGTACTTTACCTTTGGTTATAACTGACGTTTGAAACACTGTAAATGTGTCTGCCAAATGAATAAATGTAACATAAGAATAGACTGATCTAGGGGTGTGACGGTTATTATATAACCGTGAGACCGACGGTTATAGTTGAACACCGTCATTAGAACTCTATAACCACCAAAACCGTGTTATTAAAATATTTTTCATGGAGAATGTTTAAATACTAATATCAGCTTACGAGGGAAACGGAGGCGGAGTTAGTGGTGGTGCTTCTGCTACTGCTGGAGATGATTCGGGAGAAATCTCTGCCCCTTTACCGATCAGAGCGCGCGCTGACACGGAGTAAAGCCTTGATTATACACGACGCGTCCGTTTCTTTTACTGTCTATGGTCAGGGTGCGCGAAGGTGCGCGCGGCAAAAATGACGTGTTGGGTGCGCAAGACCCCATTTCGCATTGCTGTGCACAGCTTTTTTTGTAACAGCGTGCGCGGCGCCGCATCCGAGGATGAACGACTTCAAGCCGAATCTGCCCAAGCATGTATCACCGCACCGGCACGTCTAAATTGCAGTTCATTGCAAAGTTTTTTTTTGTTAAGGTTTTGTTTACTGTGTTTGATTTATTTAAAACAAAGCACGTTCATTGTAAAGTTGTTTTGGATTTGTTTCATCTTGCTGTTCATTTTAATTAAACGTAGAGCAAGTAGATCAGTGTCTGCTCCTTTATTCAAACTGAGTTGTCACGTCGCAACCGACGACGGTTATGTTACGAACCGTCACATTTGACTCACGTCATAACCGTCATCACCAATTCTGAAACCGGCACACCCCTAGACTGATCTGCGAGCTAGGCCCTGTCCCAAATGGAACCCTAAGCACTCGCGGTCTTCCTCTGAGTCCGCACTTTCGCGACGTAACGCCGCTTTGAATGTCGGGAAGAAGTCTGCTGTGGAGTCCGCATCAGCGCGGGCTCGGCAAAAGTGCGCATCAAGGGCGCAAATCGACCGCAGAGGGGGCGCTCGCGAGCACCCTTCTGAGATCTAAAAATGACAAATGGGACACACTGCGGTCTCACGGACTTAACGGACACGCGCACGCGCACGCGGCAGCCATTGTAAGTCCACAAGACCGAAAGTGCACATGAAGTGTGCCATTTGGGATTGGGCCCTAGTTGTTCGCACGTCAGAGGCGCCCGCGCCATTGGATGTGCAGTTGCCGCAGCACAGCCTATGAGCGAGCTATGCAGCTGCAAATGCGTTTTACATATAGGCTTCAGTAAATCGAGGAAAAGGAGTTTCAACACAAGAATGATACTGACTGTAAAAAGTAGCCTAGTCTGCCAGTCGATCTTGTAACGTTACAAATAGCTGAGGCTGCTGCTTGGCTGAAGAGGCGCGTCCACCGGCCGGCTCAGTCTCACACAAAGCCCGCCCTTTTACCCATATATGGATTGGCCAGAAGGTGGGCGGGGTTAGGATTTCCCAAGATTTTCAAAAGATGGCGCCACCCATACCCCCTATAAACGGCCTCAAAACCGTTCTTCAGAAAGTCTATGGGTGACGTCACAGACGCTTTGTCCATATTTTTTACAGTCTATGCCTATTACTTATTCATTTTGATGTTTTTGAATGTAAAAACCAAGCGAACGTCATAAGTTGACCTCAGACAACACTATAAAAATTTTTTAAAAGCCAGTTCATGACCCCTTTAACGTCATAGTATTGTGAAAGGAATTGAGCAAAAATAAATCTTTATTAATCGATAATCGGTTCAAAAAGGAATAGAAGTTGTTAGTGTTTTACTGTCACTAGTGTTCACTTGAGGTGGAAACTGCAGTGAATTGTATGTACTTTTGGACTTTTGCAAAAATGTAGTTGAATTACAAAACTAATACAGCAGTAAGAAGTGTTCCTATGATGCCTTAAAATGCTCCCTCTTTATGCTGGCTTATGCAATAGAATAATCAATATGTACAGTATATGTTAAATGCCCTTACCGAGTCAAACATGCTTGCAAGACTAATACTTTGCTTGCATCATTTGCAAATGATTCACAGGTCTACATATCATGGTTGCACAGATACAGTATGTAGGCCACATATCAGCCATGAGGGTTTCATCATGATTTTTACAGTCTACCAGTTAACATAGCGCAAGATGTGCAGATTATAATTTGCAAAGTGATGTCAGTTGACACATGGGCTCAGCCTCTGTGTTCCAAAACCTATAAGCTACATACTTTATGTACACTAGACAGCATTTTGAGGCGTCACAGGACCACTCCTGATGCAAAAAGAAGGCAGTACAATTGAGATGGGTTATTTTATTAAATCTACAAATGTTATCAACTGTAGTTTATCCTTAAGAAGGCAATATCACAATGTATTGCAATGGAAGCATTAATAAATTATAGCAGGGGTTTTCAAACCTGTACTGGAGGACCCCCAGCACTGTACATTTTGTACTGTATGAAGAGGGAGACACACAAAATGTGGAGGTTTGAAAACCCCTAGATTATAGTACTGATTCTCCAATATCTGTAAGTTGTTTTTATGTTTATCGGTGTGTTGATAGCTTAGCAACATGCCAAACTGCTGAAAGCAACTCAAAGTTTGTGGACACCCAAACATCTCAGTCAGATGTGCTTTTTGAACATGTTATTTCAAATTATACTTCATTCGCTTCAACCCTTCTGGGAAGGTTCTCCACTAGATCTTGGGTTTGCTCCAATTCGTATGTAAGAGCATCAGTGAGGTCAGGTGATATTGGGTGACGGGGTCTGGCTCACACTCTGTGGTCCAAATCATCCTAAAAGTTCGATGGGGTTCTGCTTTGGCTTTTGCACAGGCCAGTTAAGTTGTTCCACATTAAACTCAGTAAATCATTTCTTTATGGACCCTGCTTTGTGCACAGGGAGACACCGTCATGCTAAAATAGAAAAGGCTCTGCAAACTGTTGGAACATCATTGGAAGCGCATCCTCTAGAAAGTCATTGTAAAAAAAAGTTAATTGGGGGCTGTTCACATGCTTCTTACCATGTAAGCGTATCTCACTAGGTTTTAGAGCAAAGCAGTGTAGTGAAATAGAGTGACAATTTATTTAATAAAAAACTGAAAAAAATACCAAAAATATAAAAGGATAGTTCATCCAAAAATAAAAATTTTGTCATCATTAATTCACCCACGTGCCATTCCAACCTATTAAGATTTTAAAATATATGTATTTGTGTATTGAAGATGAACGAAAGTCTTATGGGTTTCAAATGACATGAGAGTGAGTAATTAATGACAATTTTTCTGAAACTATATGATAGCTTGATGCATAATGCTTGATATGTTGGTCACCATTCATAAATGTATCTCCTTTTGTGTTCCAAAAGAAAGAAAGAAAGAAAGAATGAAAGAATGAAAGAAAGAAGGAAAGAAGGAAAGAAAGAAAGAAAGAAAGAAAGAAAGAAAGAAAGAAAGAAAGAAAGAAAGAAAGAAAGAAAGAAAGAAAGAAAGAAAGAAAGAAAGAAAGAAAAAGAAAGAAATGAGTTTCAAAAGATATAGGAGAGCAATTTTCAATTTTGAATGGATTTCTTTGAACCACTTTATATCTTTAACCTACTTTTCATTACATTTTACTTGGGGGTTTTCTCGTCTCATAACACTGAGGCCAGAGGCAAGTAAACAGAGAGTATTCCAATGTACCTGAAGTATCTATTGCTTCACTGAAAAGTTGCAAAAGTGATGAAATCACTGTGTGCCCTGTCAAATTCACCTAAAGTAAATCTGGACGCAGTTACAAAGCATTAAATATTTATTTGAACTCTAAAGTGTGAACATCACTGCTGAAGTCAGTAAGTCTCTCAGGATGATATTTTACTGAAAATGTTGCACTTCCCTTGCCTGTAGCAGGCAGGTTCTGCTGTCCAAATTAAACCATTGTTTATTTCCCATCAGGCCTCTGGACCTTCCTTCGGAATATATTAAAAATTGATCAAATACAAATCTCTCAGTCTATTGAGCCACATCAAATTCTGACGTTGCAATTCTGAACATCTCTCCCATGGAAAAGTTTCTATTCCTTCATATAACAACATGTCAATTTTCATTTTGGGTCACTTCCTTATAAACAGTCAGTTGCCATGATGCAACCAAGTTTAAGAGGGATGCTCGGGAAAACAAAATGCCAATCATCAGTCAGAACTAGAGTAAACATATTGTATGATTTATGCGAGCTGACAAAGGGATATTTGTTACCATACAAATAAAAGTTAACAAGCTTGACTATATATCAGATGTTGTTTCACAGACACCACCTAGTCTAGAAGATAAAGAAGGTTGAATTATCAAACCCTATCCATTATAAAATAACCTTTAAAGGACTTCAGCCTCATATAGTATACTCTTTCTTGGGGGGGCAATAGTTTTACTATTCACCACGCTGACAGGGAGGGGCAACCGAAACAAGTCAGAAGCGCAACTCCTGCTTAATGCGCGGTTTAGGTTGATCGGTAAGGCGGCTCCTGAGGGGGGGAAGGTGGATCGGAGCGAAGAAGCCGAGCCGCCAACAGAATGTTGTGAGTGGAGGAGCCCCACTGAGCTCAGAGACAGCAGCTGTCAATCAAACGCTCATTAGACTCAGAGAAGGCGGCACAGGGGCACTCACACAACAAATAAGAGCAAGACAGGCCACTGCCAGAGCCAGCCTGAGTGATGTGTGCTTGAATCAACATGACACGCATTCACAATCTCAAGCACAGTTCATTTCACTCCCAGACCCAGACCACCGAAATTCATGTGATTTTTTTCCCCCCGCTGCATTTAATTTGAAATAGAGATGAATAGGTACTGAGAACATCAGCTCTTTCAGTTGAAATCAGACACATTTCCATTAGTGTTTTAATGTCGGGCCTGAAAAACGGGGAGATGAAACATGTTCTGAAGCTGCTGATAACGATGCTTTCACACTAATACACCTAAAAGTCAACATGAAACCCAACCTTAAAAAAAAAAAAAATACAATTACTTACCTCTAAATGACTTTCCTTTTTTAGCTGATGTCATCACGAACTCTTATTTTTCAACCACTCCCCCCAAACCACCTGTAATATATAGACCACTATCCACAATCCTATCAATTCCCGAAGAATACAATCAAGTCCCCACCCTACAAGTCTTCTCCTTTCACTCTATACAGTATTACTTTACGGAAATAAAATTTGTTAATGAATGTTGTCATTTCATGTTGGCGTCAAATGCTTTTTAACATCTAGCAAATCATGTAACACTAAATAGTAAACAGAAGAACATTTGAAAATGAATAAATAAACCTATAAATTTGTTTTCATTCTGTGTTTATTATAATATATGTAATTAACGTAACATAACCTTAACGTAACCTAAACATAACCCAAACATAACCAAAACCTAAACATAACCTAACAAAACGTAACCTAACAAAACACAACCATAACATAACATAACAGGTCCACATGAATACTGGCACACTATAGGCTATTAAAACAAAGCAGCAGCATCTCGCTCATGCTGTTCGGCTTTAATCAGCGGCAATTCATGCATGGAAAAATGTATTCCCACCTGTCTGTGAAGAGTAATGTGCATTTAAGCAGGGTCCTGCTCAGCCGTCGCTCGGAACACACTAACCGGTGGCCAATCGTTTGCCACTTAACCTGCCCACTTGTTGTTTGTTTTCATTAAGAGGTAACTGTTTATCATACATAATGCATTGCTTAATGAAAGGGGTTTCATTAATTCATCATGGCTGGATATGCATTATTCAATTAGGATTTATGCATCTTTAAGAGGGATATATAAATATATACAGGCTTAGAAAGGCAAAAGGTATTTCCGTTGCAGATGACTGGTTTCTTAATCACAGCGATGATGAGTGGCTAACCGTTGGAATCTGAGGCGTAAACAAATGTGAATGCTAATCTCAAGGCAGCGCTCTCACACGCGGAGGTCTCTCGCTTTCATTTAATTATTCACCTCCACATTTATGTGTTCATTAATTTAAGGCCAATTCTGAATGCCTGCTTAATGCCATCTTACGAGTGCAAGGCACAATTACGAAACGTGTAATTGAAAACAATTGTTTCCACATGTAATTATATCACTACACGGAACTCTTTGTATTTATGGGAATTACATTTTATATTACGCTTGTTAGGTTTTGTTAAATGCATAGTTGGATTTGTAGTAGAAGGGTTCATTACACTAAAAAACTGTTGGTTTGTTTCAACCAATGTTTGGGTCAAATATGGACAAACCCAACTGGTTTGTCCATATTTGACCCAAACATGGGTTGAAACAACTACTCATGTTTAGAGTACAATATATGGTGTGGAATCCCATGTTTACATCTTGATATTTTAATTACGAATACCAAGTTTTTAATACTTGATTAGATAATGAGCATAGCTATACATTTTAATAAATGCTTAAATAATAGTGGTAATTTATGTAATTGTGGCACCGCTTAAATACCTAATGCTTCTTTATTACTACTACCATTAATAATAATAATAATCACAATATTTACCAAATAAGCAAGTGAAATATCCATTAACAAAATTGTTTGTAGAATAATGTGCACTGACATATCATATATACAATAAGACCAGATACTGTATTAATAAAAGAAAACCGGATAAATGTAACTAAATCAGGTGATAAGGACATCCTACTTGTAAGGATAAAAATGATGAATTCCACTGAATGATGTAAGCCTCTACATCTGTTACTCCACATGGTTACTGTTTGTTCTTCCTGTTGGAAGTGAAGGGGAAAAGCTGAAAAAAAATTCCGTCTTGGAAATCTATTGCATTATTGAAGGAAGAACTTAAACAGAAATCTACGCTCTTCTGCCGTGTTATTGTCTTGACAGTTGTGACAAATTACAGTGCTCTGGAGAGACAATGAGAATTTCTCCTAAAGTTGGAGTACATTAGAGAGACTCATAAACTGCAATATATTTTCCTCCCTCTTTGTGGCTCTGAGGAATTCGTCACGAGAAGAAGAGAGAAGTTGAGGATGATGATGGTGGCTGCAAATAAGAGCTGAAATCATGTCTTTTTGAGGCGGTGATGTGTCACAAACGGTGATGTGGAGCAGAGGAATCTTTTCATCTCAAGTCCTTTATGTACCCAAACATGGGGCCTGCATCAAAGAGAGATCTCATAAATGTTGAAAATGTGCTCTCTCAAATCTGTGGAAACACATCCATTAAAAGTGACCTTTGTAAAAAACCGGCTTCACCAAGTGGCAGACTTTTATCATCCTTATAAAACTCAGTGATGGTCCGCAGACCATCGCCAAATTCTAGCTTGAGTGAAATAATTGAGTCAAGCCTTTTATCGCACCCTTTTGTGAAATACAGACACAGAAGAACTGGGATGACTCAGTTTGGAAATTAAACATTTTGTCCATCAAAAATAAAGTTAAAGCTGTACATGACTTACATTTGTGATTCAACGTTTCCTTCCTGCTGGTGACTGTGACTTTGCCAAATCTCACTGCAAGTCCTAAAAGTATGTTTTTGTCTCTTTGTTATGATCCTGACCTGTACTTGTTAGAAGTAGGCTCTCTGTATTTCACATATTTTGCCTCTGTTAATATGGTATAAAAACCTAAACATTGGACATCAAGTGGCAACCCACCACCCAGACAGCAACATATGGCGCTTTTCCACTGCATGGTATGGCTCGGCGTGGTGCGGCACGGCTCTCTTTGCTTTTCCACTACAGTTTATTACCGCTTCAAAGTGGGTGGGATTATAGACTGCTCGTTAAAGTTGCTAAAAAACGTTTTCCTTCCTGGTTGCGTCTCGGCTACTGACCACGATTCAGCCATTTATTTTTTCAAGTTTTTTTTTTTTACAAATTGTGTGAACAAATAATACTGCGGTGGTAATTGCTGACTATTTAAATCTAGCGGGTTTGGCGTCTCGTGTTGCAAATCCAATGACTCTGGTAGTGACGATTCTCCCTGACCAATCAGTGATCTGTAGTGTTTTCACGTCACATTTTAGTATCAGTGCGGTACGCTTGGAACCTCAACAGAGGTGGTACCATTTAAAGCGAGCCGAAGCGAGGCATACCATGCATTGGAAAAGTGCCACAAAGTGAGCCGAGTCGTACCGTACCATGCAGTGGAAAAGCGCCACAAAATGTGCTGAGCAGACCCGTGCCGTACCGTACCATGCAGTGGAAAAGTGCCACAAAGTGAGCCGAGCCAAGCCGTGCCATACCGTTACATGCAGTGGAAAAGCGTCAAAGTGAGCCGTACCGAACCATACCATGCAGTGGAAAAACGGCAATGGTGTTGCCCAGATTAGGGCTGAACAATGTTATCGATTCTGCGATATAAATCGATATTTTTTTCCCCAAGAAAGTATCGATTTTTAAGCCGCGAGTATCGATACATTAGTCACATTCAAATCCCTGTGTTTAACTTAGCTCGTCAAGAGGCCGTTCACATATCGTGTGTTTTGCGCACTCAAGTTCTTTATTTCAAATGTAGGTGCGCGGCAAGCGCGCTCATTGTTGAAGCGGCGCGCTCATTTTTCCCAGGCGCAGCGAGATGAAAACACCTCGAAACACTCAACTTTTCAGAATGCCGCAAGCGCACCGCAGTTCATGTGACAAGAACCAACCATCAGCCTAACCCTTTCCGTAACGACATTGAAAGCTCGGTCAACATGAAGGATGGGGGGGGCACCCAAACACTACGGGTGTTTTTCTCTTCTCCGTAAATAAATCTTGTAACTTAGCAGAGCTACAGCAAGCGTTTTTCAGTGGTGGAAATCTATTAGCTACTAAAACTTCTTTGTCGTTGTGGAGAGCACAGTGCATGGTTGCTTAGCAATGACAGACGCCACAGGAAAATCGGACCGAATTTTACTATTAATAATAAAAGATAAGCTAATGTGCATTGTAAATGACAGTCATTTACCTTTTTTGACTCATTCTTTTTATAAAAATGATTTAAAGGCTGACATATGTGAGGTTTATCTTTTTATAAAACCTTTTTACTCAAAACTTTATTTGCACTTTTTAACTCTGCATTGTTAATTGCAATACTGCACTTTATGTACTTTTCAAAGGCTTGTAAGCTACAGTTTGCACTGTTTCAATAAATGGAACAAATTTTCTCAACACATCTTTGATTCATTTTGTCCAGCATTTGCAAGCTGTAGAGACTCTGTCCAGTCAGAGACATATATTGTGTAATTGATGTTTTTAGTTTTCAGTTCAATTAATTAAATCCAAGTAAATGGAACACTCACAAGATGTCACCAAAGTCACTCTGTCCCCTTTAAATCTTTCAGAAAATTATGTAAGTGTATCGAATTATATCGAATCGTATCAAATCGTATCGTTGGCTGAATATCGTGATATATATCGTATCGTGAGCTGAATATCGTGTATCGTATCGTGAGATTAGTGTATCGCTACAGCCCTAGCCCAGATCTGGGCCACATCTGATACATGTGGATTCCGCGTGTACCAGATGTGGGCCGGATCTGGGCCGACACTATGTTGCTGTCTGGGCACTTCAATAATAAATTTGTCCAAAACAAAAATCATCAAAAGGTCCTTAAAAACATTGAAATTTGAAATCATTATCAAGAACTGTATCCAACAATATAAAGAAAATCATTAAATTTATATGCACAGGCTGAATAGGAAGATAGACGATTTATAAATGTATAATCAGCAAACGTTTTTTTTTTACCAGACTAAAACCATTATTCTTTGCAATTTCACAGGCAAGTGAGTTATTTCAAGAGAATCCACATGTTCAGGAATTTTCCCACTCAATTTCGGAAAAGGTTCAAGTTGGTCACACAAATTTGCCGTGATGACCAACAGAAAGTCGCTCTGTTTGAAAGTGACTTCTGTGAAGCTGTGCAGTCAATTGACTTTTTTGCCCGTAAAATTAGGCAAAAATTTTGCTAACATGACCCATCTTTAATACATAGAACAAACACTGGGTCAAACACTGTAGTTGCATCACACCATGTCCATGTTGAAGCAACAGGCGATAAAAACATCTCTTACATGATAATCGGAGTTAAACATCCTTGACCTTGAGTGATATTTTGGCATTGTGCAACTGTAGCTAGACCCACCTACAGTGAGATCTCATTGGTCCAAAATCCTTCAGCACAAAAAAACAACGTTTCTTTTGATTTGCTGTGATTGTATTACGCCGCACAAAAGTTTCACCAGAGCATCTTTATGATCAAGTTCCCAACAATTTACATTGATTGAAATCCTGAACATTTCCCGACAGCGCCTCAGCCACTGAGCAGATGATCTTTATTAGAAGTTGTCCGGCCATCAGTGCATTGGAATGTTCTGTAAACATGTCCGGTCTGAGAAGGCAACTTTTTGGCATCCTAGTTTAAGCCACAAAATAATTGCAGTGTTTAATTTCAAGCTCCTGGACACCACACCAATGCCACTTGGTTTATTAAACCCAGACCCGATCCACGTAATCTTTTTATTGTTTTTTTCCCCTTTTCGTCTTCTTTGTCTCTCTTTGTTGCACAACTGGACTTGCCACTGTTTATTGCGATAAGTCCTGCTAATGAACAAATGACCTGTCACCTGGAGCACTTAGAGCATGGTGTTAAACTCTGGTTATAAAAACCTCTTCCAGCTCTATTGATTTACTGCCAGGGTTTGATTGTACCCTTGGGGTTGGAGGCCTGCACGGGCCAACACTGCTCTTACTGTTTTACAGTCCATACAGCAAACAAATAAATCTTCCACTCATTAATTCACTCCTGCTCCTTTCTGCCCACTGATAATGGTATAGGAAAAAATGGAAGCTTCATATTGGGCTCCTGTAGCTTGATACATTGTGTCTCACAATGCCCTCTCACATTAGATTATCCGAGAAGACAACTTCCACTTCTCTCTGAAGATTTCATTAGTGATCCGGCGAACGCATAAGGAAGTGATTTGGAGTGGGCTTCGTCTGTTTTCGCGAGCAACAGTCATTATTTTTGAAGTCCTGCTAGGCACTTTTACAAGGCCCCCGCGGCACTAACTGGATGCGTCCTCGACATTTAGGGAGAGATTACGCCTCGTTCTTAACATAACCAAATCCAGAGGAGCGGGCCGTCCGGCAGTCAGCTGACTTTTACAAGGGGGAGACATGATAAACATTGATAACGCAGGATGGATTGCACCACCAAGAGAATTGCCTCGAGATACACAGAGTGCCCAATGTTATAATAGCACTGCAGAAAATTGGTCAAACTTCCACATAAAATTGATTCTTCAGATAATGACTGACCTTAGACACAATTACACCCAGTCTGCTTTGCTCTGTTGATAATAGCATCAAGTTTTGTCTGACAAACAGTAGATTTTGCAGTGCAATTCCAGCCGTTCCATGGCAATTAATTCTTCTTAATGTAATGGATGCAAAAGCTTTGTACTAAACTAACCAAATACTTGTTTAAGGTAATCAAGTGTTGAGTTGCTTTGAAGGTTTATGTAATGCAAACGTTGCTGATGCCAATTGTGACCAAATTAGACGAGACATGATTGGAATCGTGTTTTCCACTTCTCTGCACATGTGCTAGCATCTCCTCATCCTCAGAAATTGATGTTTGTATTCATGACGGTTTCATATGATTTTGAAAAACTTTAATATGATTTGAGAAAAGTTCATTTAATGAGTCTAAAAATGTTGTGGTATAACCTAGGGGTTGGAGGTTTTTTTTTTTCATCCCAATTCTCTCTTCAACAATTCTGAATCGATTTAGAGAATTTCAAATGTTATCCACAGATGCATGATGGCACTGTGTGTGTTCTAGAAACATCTCCCTATGTGGTAAACCATATGTAAGAAAAACAATTAGAGAACTAAAAACATGCATTGATCATGATTCGGATGTCATTGCTCTCACCTGTGCATGATTATCTTCTCTATTTATCAGTGTTGTAGTCGAGACCAGCTCACTCGAGTCCGAGTCGAGACCGAGAACATAGAGGGTCGAGTCCGAGTCGAGACCGAAACCAAAGAGAGTCGAGTCTGAGTCGAGACCGAGACCAGAGAGGTTGGATAACCTAAGGTTGGGTCTGAAACCAGACCTAAAGATATCTTCAAGAATATGTAAAATATTTGGTGGCAACAATAAAATTGCCACCATACTCAAACAGTAAATCAAATATACCATGGAATCATGTACACTGTAATGGTAAAAAGGCCACATAGTAAGTAGTGTAAAGGTAATTTTATTACAATTATGACTTACAATTATTACAATCAGTAAGTGCTCTCACATTACTGCACATGAATTCTGTGTGGCTCTTATATGCAAACTGAATAATGGATGATAAGGCAGACATTTTCAATAGTTGAGCTAGAGGCTCCACATCACATCTGACCCGGGTCCTGCTGCATTTGCGCGCCGCGAACGTTATAGTCTCAAGTCATGCGCAGTCGCGCACAAGAAAGTCAGCAATCATTGGACGTTTCAATCAAACAACAATTTAAAGAAATATTAACATACAGTAATAATGGGACTCGAGTGGATAAGTCCGAGTCCTAATATGTTCGAGTACGAGTCAATTGGCTTTATGCACAGCTGCACTACTTCCTGAACTTTAGCCAGCTCCTTTGTTTCCTGTCTGCCATTATTGGACAAACTGATTAATCCAGGTGTGCCTGGCTCAGTAACAATAATCAGGCACACCTGGATTAATCAGTTTGTCCAATAACAGTTGTGGTGTAGACTCTGCTATTCTTTTAAATTTAGAATGATTTTTAGAACTATATGAAGAGTTCAGATGCAAAAGCCTCTAAGTGCCATTTGAAATTTTCTTCTAGAATGATCATTTTTATCAAGCTTGTATATTTAAGTTCAGTCATTTCACTTAAATGGCAATGAAGATTACCTAATAATTGTCATTTAAGTGAAATTACTGAACTTAAAATGTACAAGCTTGATAAAAATTATCATTCTAGAAGAAAATTTCAAATGGCACTTAGAGGCTTTTGCAACTGAACTCTTCATATCTTTATCGTTACGTATATCTACGTCGTTACGTCCTTGGTGTAAACAGGCCTTTAGAATAAGGCTTCTTCTTCACTGAATTATGTATATGCAACAGTGATTCTGTTTGTTTGAAAACAGTAAAATAAAGCTCACGTAATGACCCCAAACACTATAGGACTATAATAACATTAATTATTTTCAATGCATTCTAATGTGGGTTAAAAACTCAAAGATTCTACTGCTGTACTCTTTCTCTCGCATTTATCTTCTCCATCAAGTTAATAGCCTGTCCAATCTACCACCATTATCCATTCTAACAGGTCACATAATGCTACATTACGTTTAATAATTGCAGTTTCAGAACATCTAACCTTTAAGGCATTCCCTGGCCAACCTTAAGTTGAGTGCCAAGTACAAAGTGTCAAAAAAATCAAAACCAAATTGATAAATGATTTGATATTTTAAATGCTCCGGCTCCATTAAAAGGCAGTTCATCATGTTGGTATTCATGATGCGTTACAAAAAAAGAAGAAAAAAACGCTCAAGTGTTGCTTCATTCACTTCATCATTACAGTAATATAGCTTCTACAGTGAATTGATCTATAAATAAGCTTCAACACTGAATTAATCCAGTTATACAGCGTTAAAGAACAAATCTCATTGCCTATGTATTGAGTTGCCAATGAAACACGTCTAATACTCTAAGATATTGCTAATGTGCTTTCTTTAGGCTTGACAGACAAGTATCAGTGGTGTTAAATTGGTGGATCACTACGGTGGCCGAGAGAGCTCAACGCGCTGCAACTGAAGCAAACACATGCAAATAGAAAAAAACACATTCAAATAGAAAAAACGCGTGCAAATAGAAAAAAAACACCTGCAAATAGAAAAAAACACTCGCAAATAGAAAAAAAACGCGTGCAAATAAAAAAAAACACATGCAAATAGAAAAAAACACCTGCAAATGAATAAAAAACATCATCATCATTTTCACAACATGTGTGCTCCAAATAGAGAAACGCGCTGCAAAAGTTCACAACACAACCAAATACAGAAACGCGCTGCAAATAACACAGACCACAACGGAAATGTTTCCAGGGGAACCAAATAAGTGACGAACCCGGCTGGGACACGCTCGTGAGCTTCCCTTTGCCTACTCCCTTCGAAGGGCAGATTGCAGAGCCCTTAAAGTGGGACTTTGGAGTGTGCTGGGCTAGTGTGCTGTTATATGTAGCCGTGTGGATCGCACTTGATGAAGGAGCAACGAAAGATTACGTAATTCCTCAATATTTTCACCTGGGATGTTCCCATGACAACGCAGGGGTGTCCATCAGCTGAAGAGCTGTTCTTACCACAGAAATATAATGCTGTTGACATAAATACATGTTGCAAATAAATTTTAATTTACAAAAAAGCTTTTAAAATATGCATGTGTATATCTGTTTGTCTCAACTTTAAAACTTTGGACCATACATTACCTAACATTTCTTATGAAACTTTTCTTTATGAAAAATTAAACATAACATGAAACAATTTGTACAGTGTAACAAGAAAGATACATATTTTTCCTTCATGTTCTTCTTCTCTATCTTTTTTATTTATATATTTTAGTTTTCAGCTCATTGTTCTTTTCTCGTTTGTAATCTGATGACATTGAACATATTGTTAATACATTTTAGGGATGTCCCGATCCGATCACGCGATCGGAAATCGGGCCCGATCACGTGGTTTCAGACTCGATCGGAATCGGACGTTACCTCCCGATCAGGACTCGGATATATGTAAATTAGGGGTGTAACGGTACACGTAATTATTGAACCGTTTCGGTACGCATACAAACCGAACGATTCCTAGGACCATTTTTCCTGCAGACAAAATCCGCGCTGGTGCGATCACCACAACGTTGCGCAACATCAAATGGCAAACGTAATGAAAGCGGAACGAAACTGCGCTACTCATTATATTGTGCTTCACGGACCGTTTATCAGTTCGGACCAGCAACATATGTGCAGCGCGAGATCAAGCGACACTGTGCCAAGAGATCCAGTGAAGAAAATATTTGAATTCGCCACTGAAGTAATAACATCGCTGCGAGATCTAGTGAGAAGCATTCAAATTTCTCCGTTATTAACCGTAGATCTCTATTAGATCAAACAGCGCTGACGTGGGAACCAGGAGAAACGTTGTGCCGTGAATGAACATGGATTTAATGTTGCACTTCAAAACTCAAATATTAAATAAATATATATTTAAATGTTATTTTTAATGTGATTACCAAAACATTATTTGTTCATCCTTCAAAGATTACCCCCATTTATAAACCTAAAAGTTTCAAGATGTAGAAAAACTCAAACTTATTTAAAAATAGTTTTTCTTTTAATAAATAGGAAATTTCTCTGGCATTTCTTTCTTTTTGCTGTATCGAACCGAACCGCAAATTTTGTGAACTGTTACACCCCTAATGTATATATATATATATATTATCATTATTTTTTTATACACTTTTAAAACATTTTTATTTTTTGCCTGCCGGGTATTTTAAGTTGAGGTGCTATTTGTTTTTATATGAGACTTTTTCTATATTTACTGTTGCACTAAAGTCCAAAAGTGAAGATTTTATGTTATTTATTACTTGATTGTTCAAGCTACCTCACAGACGTGCTCTGTTTGTTAACAGAGTTGTTGAATGTTAAAATAAGGTGAATTAAATAAAAAATAAGGAACATCCTGGATCAGTTTTTTCTCTCTTCTTTATTCTTTTTTTTATGTGTTATATAAGTATCGGATCGGGACTCGGTATCGGTAGATACTCAAAATCAAATGACTCGGACTCGAGGGCAAAAAAACCTGATCGGGACATCCCTAATACATTTGTTAATAAATTTTGTATATTGTATACAAGTTGTATGTCATAGTAAAATGTAATCTCTGTATGTTTTGCAAAATAAATAAATAAATAAAGTAGAAGTTTAAGCTGTAAGCACCAGCACGTCCCAGTCGGGTTCGTCACTTATTTGGTTCCCCTGGAAACATTTCCGTTGTGGTCTGTGTTATTTGCAGCGCGTTTCTGTACTTGTGTTGTGAGCTTTTGCAGCGCGTTTCTGAATTTGGGTGGTGTTGTGAGTATTTGGAACACGTGTGTTGTGAAACTGATGAAGATGTTTTCTTAATTTGCCGGTGTTGTTTCTATTTGAATGCGTTTTTTTCTATTTGCACACGTTTTTTTTTCTATTTGCATGCGTTTTCTTTTATTTGCATGTGTTTTCTTTTATCTGCAGCGCGTTGAGCTTTCTCGTCCACCCTAGATCACAGCCCAAAAAGGTTATTTTTTAAGATATTTTTTCCTGTTTCGGACAGTAGGAGCGAAATGAAATTAATAATGAAATAAATAATAAACATTATCAATATAATATAACATAATTTCATTTTTTGTTATTGTCCAAACATACTGTTGGATCCATGTGCAGTTATCTATCTATGTCAATATTAATACATATTGGTTTAAGGGTATTTTTGTTTACTTTTCTATCATGTAAATTTTAGATGAATATCACTGGATTAAAAAAAACATGTTTCTCTCACAGAGATGAACCAAAGCATATATATTATAAAAGCAACAAAGCATTGTCAGATGAACAAAAGAACTTCTTGATATTCATAGCAAACATTTATCTTGTCTGTCTCTCCTTTCAAGAGGGACAAACGTGACAGAGAGCACATGCTACCTGTCACAGCATACGGTGAACTCCCTGAGCGTGGCCTTAGAGCCATGTGACATCTCCGGGTGTCTCGCAGTCCCAGCACATCAGGCAGCAGGAGATGTGAGGGTGACAGCGAACTTGACACCCCGTGTACAGCTGCTCGGGGCAAATGACAACACTGCCAAGATCCTTCTTCCTCTAGCTTCCAGCCAGAGGTTTCTGACCTGTGCTTGAAACACTAAATTCACCGTCCAGCATCTGATAGTCTGAAGAGGCTCGAACCACAGTGAAACAATTATAATTCTACAGGGAAAGAAACACCAATGCACTGCTGTAGCTTTCTAGCTCTGCGTAACTGTTACCAGGTGCGTACATGCTGAGCAATTCTTTAAGACATCAGCCCGAGCTCTTTGAGTCAGCAGGGTTGTGGCCTCCCCTGGCTCGGGAATATGTTCATAACAGCCTTTTGTAATCATTTAGTCATGAGGTAGTGTCAGTCAAACAGAATCACCTCCAAAAGCCAAGACTCTTTTTCATGTAGAAACCATACTAGAGCGTTTGAAGAGCTTGGACACTCATCAGAGCTCATATTTCAAAGCTCAAACACACATCTGTTGGTGGAAAGAGGATCTAATAAAGCAGCTTGCAGTAACACGGTCAAATTATGTTTTCTGGAAATATATTTATCTCTACTGATCGCAGTTGAGATGCATATTTGGGTCAATGACATGATGCTTTTGTTATTATTCATTTGAATACAGGGCCAGCCCGAGGCATAAGCGAACTAAGAGGCTGCTTGGGGCCCCCTGGCCACCAGGGGGCCCCCCAATCGAGTCGAAAAATGTAAGAAAAAAATTTTTTTAGATGACTTAAGTGACATAAATGAATGAATGAATGAATGAATGAATGAATATGAATGAAAAAATAATTCAAGACAAGAAAATTCTGATTTCATGATCAATATACCTGCCTGCAACTGCTGCTGGGTCTGCCAGCGTTTAAAGGGTTAGTTCACCCAAAAATGAAAATTAAGTCATTAATTACTCACCCCCATGCTGTACCAACCCCGTAAGACCTTCGTTCGTCTTCGGAACACAAATGAAGATATTTATGATTAAATCTGAGAGGTTTATGACTGCTAGATAGGCTGCCTAAGGGACTGACACCGGACGGCCCAGAAAGTCATTAAAGAAAATGTTTAAATATTCCATGTCGCAACAGTGGCTCAACTATAAGTTTATCAAGCGACGAGAATACTTTTTGTGCGAAAAAACAAACAAAAATAACAACTTTATTCGACTATTCTTTATCTTCCTTGTAGGCCTGAAACGAGACTTCAAGAGATTTCCACGACGCGCACGCGCGAGAACTTCACTGAAGTAGTTGAAGGAGATCGCAATTCTCGCGCATGCGTCGTGGAAATCTCTTGAAGTCTCGTTTCAAAAGGGAGATCGATTTGTGTATCGTCGGCATACAAATGGTACGACATGCCATATTAAAAAAAAAAAAATCAAACCCAGAGGCAACATGTACAAAGAAAATAAAATTGGGCCTATAACAGAACCCTGAGGAACACCACAAGTGACAGGCGCTGCTGTTGAAACAAAGTTACCGTACTTTACTGAGAATGCTCTATCAGTAAGATACGACTTAAACCACTTTAAAACTGTCCCACGGATTCCAACCAATTGGGATAACCGCTTTATGAGAATCACATGGTCTATCGTATCAAAAGCCGCACTCAAGTCCAATAAAATCAGTGCTGCAGCATTACCTGCATCTCGGATTAAACGGAGGTCATTAACATTTCTCAAGATTTGTTAATGACCTATTTGATATGTTTTGAGACAGTTTGTTTTAAGAAGTTTCAAAGGGTTAGTAAAAGAGTAAAGTAAATGTTAAACACTTTTATTTAAGTAGGCTATCTATTTCTTATTAAGTATTTATTTTGTATTAAATACATAACCTCACTGTATCAATTTATAATGTATCATTATTGCGTGATATTTGTGTCAATAATCGTCAAGCACAGGTGACTCCGTGTTAGGGATGTAACGATTCACTCAACTCATGATGCGATACGATTCACGATACTGGTTTCACGATACGATTTTCTCACGATTTTTTTTAACAAGTGATTAATTTAAGAAATTATAAATGAAAAAAGTGTCCCTTTTATTATTTCTCAGACAAAATGCTGCACATTTCTTTTTAATTTTAAAATATATTTGTCAAATAAAAAAACTACATTGAAATTTAAAAAAAAAATCCCTTCAAGGTTGTTTCAACTCCTTCTGTCCTGTCTTTCTGTCTGTCCGGTCAAGAGGGTGGGCACTGGTACCTTCGCACACTAAGTAAAATACTATGTAACATTAGTACCACATTTAGAGGGGTTTTAATTTTGTTATAATTTGTATCATTACACTAGCAACTAGCAAGAGTAAAAAAAAAAACACATTTAGAAAAATATTCCATTACCATCAATAAATTATATATATAAAAAAATATATATCCATGTACACATTTAGAGAAAGAGATAGTAAAATAAATACAACACCTGGTTGTCACGGAAACACTGATGCACCTTGTGATCTCCGTGGCTCTCGCACTTGTCGTATTAAAGCCTTTTACATGAAAACGGAGGTGACTGGTGCTTCTCACGGTGGTGATCAGGGCCTGAAATTAACACCCGACCACCTGCCAAATGCGGGTGAATTTTGCTATTGGCGGGTAACACTGTCAATCTACCTGCCACATTGGCAGGTAGCCAATGAGAATTGAGTGATTCATTAGGTTTTTTTTTTTACGTTTTCATTTTCATTGCGTTGGACCTTAGCTATAATGTGGCGGCACATTACTGGGGTAAAAAGGCCAGCTGAAACAAACAACCAACAAAAAGATGGGGATGAGTCAAAGAAAAGTAAAAGAAGTCATTTTAATACAAAGTGGGCAATTGGCGACAACGGCAAGGTTCGTGAGCGGCTGATTTATGGCAACGACTGTTGTTTTGTAACGTTCATGCGATCAGAAAGAAGATGAGGCCCTTTTCTGACTACGTTTGGATGTGCGAGTATTAAACTGTTGGTGAGATGGGATGAGATAATGTAACGCTGACGTAGGCTCCAGAACAATGACAGTTGCACAGATGTGTGCGTGTGCAACTGTAGTACATGTTGGGAGTTGGGAACCGGTGAGAAAATGTCCGGTACCCGGTAACTTTACCAGTAATAATATTAATTTAGTTCTGCTTAACGGTTCCTGAACGCTGTAACTAAAAGCTGTCAGGACCTAGCTGTCTACGTGACTAAATCAGCCATCAACACAGCCGCGGGTGATTTGTTTACATACGAGCTGCGGTAGGTCTATAGATCTGTTGTGCGTGTGTGTGTCAAAATCAATGAATAAAAATATTTTTTTAAATGTATATTCTAAGAGTTATTATTACTTATATTGATTTCGTTAATAACTTGACAGCACTTAAATGTGTACAAGTTAAAGAACAATATTGTGAAATTCCCGTTTTTTCACCTTTAGGCTATGAGGCAACAAAAAAAAAAAGGCTGGTAAAAAGTCTCTGTGGCAGGTGAATTTTGATATCCACCTGCCACAGTGGCTGGTGGCAAAAAAAGTTAACTTCAGGCCCTGGTGGTGATTATTATTAGTCTACGGAAAGTCAAAATGCCGCCACACCTCCGATTTGAATGAGTCAACGTCAACATTTACGCTTGCCGTCGCCATGTGTTTGACGGCGCACGCACACCAGTCTATGGCACACACTGGCGCGATGCGAGCGGAGCAAACCGAGCGTTTTCAGTTCATTCCTATTAAAGTTGAGCTTGGCTCACACAAGCTCAAGTTCCATGAATGAAGTGAAAACACTCGCTAGCTTCCCGCCAGTGTGTGCTTGCTGCTATTGTGCCTGTAAAGCGAGGTTCACAACTTCACAATAGGCTATACAGTAAACGCCCCTGCTGTTTAAAACGTGTATCGCGATTCGTTTAACATTTCAACCGACTTGAATCGGTACACATTTTTATCGATTTTCAACCGGTTGCGAGTGAATCGTTACATACCTACTCCGCGTAGTGGGAGGGGGCCCCCAAATCAAATTCTGCTTAGGGCCCCCAAAAGGCTCGGGCCGGCTCTGTTTGAATACACCTCTCCTATGATGAGCATGCTTTTAACTTCTGAAATAAATTCATTCTGACCTTTTTTGGGCGACAAAGTAAAACAAAATGTAAAGGCGATATAATCCTGTTCATCAAAAAAGAAATCACTAAACAAATTACATATATAGCTTGACAATCTTATTTTATTATATTTCTTTGGAAAATCATGTGGTATAACTAAAATGCTGAACAAAAAAAACAGGATATTATCATAGAGCCCATGAGCCTCATAAATTTGTGTCAAGGACAATAATTATCTTAAAATATTAGATAATTGACAAGGCAATTATTGTAAAAGGCATGTTGTAAAATGTCATGTTTGGAAAAAATTGATATTTAGGAACTAGTATTTCATGATATTTGTTGAAAGAATATAATATAATATAATATAATATAATGAATATTAATATAAAATAATACTATATAATATAATAGGGCTGTGAAATGATTAATCACGATTAGCATCCAAAATAAAAGTTTGTTTACATAATATGTGTGTGTACTATGTATAATATTTTGTATATATAAATACACACACATGCATGTATATATTTAAGAAACATATAGAAATATATTATATACATTTAAGAAATATTTGCTTGTATATACTATATCATTTATATTATATATATATATATATATACACACACACACACATGCATGCAATAATTATACACTGTATAATTGAAGTTCTTGAAAACAGTCGTGGTGTTCAATGTTCAATGTGTAAGGAAATTACTTTTTACTTGGTTGCACCACATGACATTTCTTTGTAAATTGAAACACCTTGAAACTTATAGAAAGCATACAAATGAAACCAACATGAATGAACTTAAAGCAACACCAAGGAACTTTTCCTCAGCGGTCGCCCTACAGGTTGGAAGCGGAATTGTCCATTACCGCTGTCGTAAATAATTTAGCCTACCGCAGCCTACTGTCACACGCACCGTTTATCCAGCACCGGCTTTGGAATCAACAATGGCAGACATCCCAACCTGCAAGAAGTCATTTCAGGGAGGTATATCTTGGTGACTGGATTGTTGACGGGGGGGGTGGCGGGTTGGTTGACTAGCTTTCGTGAGGCACACTCGCAAGGTCTCTCACGCTCTACCTCTCTGCCGTGCTCGCGCTATGTATGTTATGCGCGCGGTTCTGTCTCGCATGCGCGCTCTAGATTCTGGCAGATTTGAACTAATTTGCGGGCATCAGGGAGACGCTATAGACTTTGGATGTCTGCAATGGCCATAGACAATTTGACGAAGTGGTGGGGGAAGTGACGTATGCCGTAAAGCAGTCGAGTTTTGTAGTTCTTTTTGTGCTCCGGTTCCTACCCGAAACCCGAAGTTACATAGTGCGAGTAAAAGCGATACAGACCACGTCAGGCTATGGCAGACATGTCATTGAACCTATTGTAAGTCGATGTACCATCACAAGGGTCTTGGAAATATATTATGAAGGTTGAAAAGTTCCATAGTGTTGCTTTAATACAACAATCTCTTAAACACTGCATGTGCTGGCAAATGCACATGAACGCGCTGGCAGATGCATATTCCCCCCCCCCCCCCCCCAGAGACCTGCTGCTTATTGTTATCACAGCTACAACTGGTCCTGGCACAGACACAGTGGATAAATCTCTCCATACAGGGCTCATGCTGTAGAACCCCCCTGGCCTGAAGCTTATTTGGGGGCCTATAGCCAAAATTACGTTTTAGACCGTCTATAATCTGCGGGGCAAATGATAAGGTTTTCAGGCTTGGCTTTGCATAGCCTAATTTGCATTTAAAGGCCCTTAAGTAATCTGCAGGCTTATTTAAACCTCAGTAAGACACAAGACGGGGAAAAAAACAGATCCACTTCCAGTGTTTTCCCATGGTAGCACAAATCCCTCCCTCTGATCAGCTGGTACACACTGTGCCCTGGCACACGCAGCGCATGTGTATTGTCAATGGCTTTTAATTGACTGAGAATTATTTTTCCAAACAAAACCCCAGCACAGGGACAAAAAGCTGCAGCCCAAGAAATGTCAAAAGCATAAACATACACAAAAATATGCAAGACGATGCATTTTAAAGACAAAAGCCAAACGAGACGTTGAGTTACTTTAATAAAGCAAAGGCTTAGAGGACCGCGAAGGCTTTCACTCTGGCATTGCTGAATGTTTGGTTGCAGTGCAGCTTTTCACACATACAAATGCGTCTGGTGGCAACAGCACAACAGAATGTGTTATCAGGTCATTGAAAAGCATTTTCTCTGGTGACTATGATCCAGACAATGGAATAAATCATGATGCTTTTCAAAAAGCCCCTACGTGTGTTCACGCATGCCATTTTAAACTTTTTTTTTTTTTTCTCTAACTAATCAATGAACACCAGTCTGCTGCAACAACATGCATATACTGTACAGTAGATGAAATCTTCTCTATTTCACTGCTCAGATAGTTCTACTTTCCATCACGAAGATACATTCAGACTGCTCCTATGTTTCTTCCTATATGTCCAGAAGGTATCTGAAAGATTAAATCCCATCGTTCCATCTGAATGTATGTAATTTCGTCTGACAAACACCAAGCCTGCAGGGACATTCCCTTCATTAATACTTGACAACGTTTCTGTCGTTCCAGAGAAGAGTAGTGTTGTGCAAGTGGTGGAAAGTGACCCAGATTCAATCTTTACTCTGATGCTTTTAACACCGAGCAACACCTGTGATGCAATATTTAACCTTCCGTGAGCATTACAAGGACCGCATGACCAGAAGTAACAATTGGTTTCACAGAATCCAGATGGCGAATTTTATCAAAAAGCATCACTGGGAATGCTTTAGTAGGACAATGTTTCTGGGGAAGTTCGCTACATGTTTCTTCAAATGTAAACTGCTCTGTGGTGGAATCAAATGGAAATTTCGCATTCAGTCTCTTGAGTAATACTTTCGATACATGCAACGCATGTCAAACTGTCGCAGACACATGACATACTACCATGGCTGTGTGTTTTTACCTCACATATTCCAGTATATTCGTATAAGCAGAGGGTTTTCATGCTACTGGGCCTTTAAAAAAAAGAAGAACATCTTGTGTGCGTGTGTGTGTGTGTAGTAACTGATTACAGGTAATCTGTACAGTGCCATTAGTGGCTGTCAGGCAAAAAAAATAATAATAATAATTTTTGACCTGCTTTAAATTACATTACCAAAACTGTCTTATTAGTGCTGCTTGCTCAGCCAAGCATTACTATTACTATTGCTCACAGTTTAATGGATTAGGAATTTCAACAACCTAATCCTATTAAATTTTGCAAAGTGATCAGACTTACACTTTTCACCTGGCAGACAGTAAAGTGTGTGAAAACCCCCCTGAATTACACTGACATTCTGATCCCTAGATATGGCTCAGGTCCCTCCTTCAGAGACTTGGCTTCTTTTAAATTGCTCCAGTAAGCAACCACCCAGTACACCCCCCATCAACCATTTTGAAACGCCCTAGCAGCCATCGAGAGCAAGAAGACAAACGTTTTCATTTAACAAATACACGTCTTAACAAATTCACAACACTTTTGGTTCTCTCTCTTGGTTAATACTATTTTCTGTTTGGGTAGAAATACCAGACTGCCAATCTGAATTTGAAATAAATAAATAAGAGAATCCCACCTCTTATGCACGCACACACATTGAAACTACCAGAGCTTCCAGTCACACTTAAGCCTTTTCTTGCTCACTCTTCCATGCTGTAAGATCTCTACGTGCTAAACAACCATTTGGAGCATCTAAATGGCTGACTGCTCCACAGAACTCTGCCCACAGGGGTACAGGCAGGTGACACTTTGACGAGAATGTAATTGCTGCAGTTGTGTGCTGACTGACAAGGTGGACTACTTCACAAGAGGCAATAAAATATGCTTGAGATACCAAAGGCAATACTTTAGTGACACTGTATGGCTCTCTTTTTTTTGTTGGACATTTATTTCCCTTTTGAAATACAGATTGTTAAATCCAATCACGTCCATCTAGCTACATTCTGGAAAAGTTTATCCTCTAGTGTTTTTGCTTTATTTGACACGGTGCATGATAGTCACAGGAACTTATCGGGGGCATGGCAAAAGTCTAGTTGCAGGTAGGGCTCAAACCTGCATTACCTGAATGAGCACCAAAGCTCAACGCATCAAGAAAATGTGGATCCACCATCCCATGGCTCCTATAGAAGCCTTTTAGAAAGAGGTTTGGAGTCATTTAAATTATTATCTTAAAAAAGCCACAGACTTAAGACATAAGGCCCATTCACACCAAGAATGATAACTACAAAGACAGTTATAACGATAACTATATTAGCATTCACACCAGCGGATGCTCAAGCTCTTTAAAGGAGGATGGATTCTGATTGGCTGTCAATGGAAAAAAAAATGTCCTGAAAATGATTCCACCGAACTTTTTGGAACTATAACGTTATCTTTATAGTTATCGTTCTTGGTGTGAATGGGTGTGAATCCTATAGACCATAAAAACTACAATATATTTCATATATTACCATTCAAAGGTGTGGGGATATTAAGATATTTTTTAAAGAAATTATTTATTTTATTCTGTAAGGATGCATTAGTGACAACAGTCGGTTATAATGTTACAAAATACCTTTATTTTCAATTAATGTTGTTCTTCTCAACCTTTCATTCATCAAAGAATTCTGAAAAAAGAATTGTGTGTGTGTGTGTGTGTTAAGCAGCACAAATGTTTTCAACATTGCAAAAACAAGATGTTTCTTGAGCACCAAATCATCATATTAATGATTTCTGAAGGATCATGTGACACTGAAAACTTGAGTAATGATGCTGAAAATTCACCTTTACCATCACATAATGTAAAAATATATTAAAAATATCAATAAATGTTTACGCATTCTGCACAGATACAAAATGCTGCTGCATAAGAAAAACAACCTGATATCTTAAAGAACTAGATGCAAGCCCTTCAAACTCTTCAAGGCATTTTGCTTAGGCATTGATGCCGTTACATGCCAAAAGAATGAGAGATTTCCCTTTGAGGTCACACCAGGTGAACATGCTCAGTGAATTCAGAGCTCTCGCTGTGTGCAAAGCACAACTGAGCATTTTCATCTCATCAGGTGTGCGATTTGGGATTCAGGTCATGGCGTGCATTCCCAGATGTGTGCTTTGAGTGACGGATCAGAACAGCGACATTCAGTGAAACATGCGTTTAAACATACATGCCACGGTCTCTAGCTCTGCTGATTAAAGGAAATATTTTGGGAAGAGATTCTCCTCTCCTTCCAAAATTTGTAACTCAGGGTTTATTTTGCCTGCAATTGCTTTGACAAACAATATGCATTCTGTATCGCCTGTATTCCACTGCAGAATCCAGGCAATTTTGGTGAGAGAATGCAAAAACACAGGCCGATTTTCATCTCTGCATTTTATATTGCCACTTTATGGTGATATCAGTGATAACATAGCAATATAGCTGCCTCCCGAGAAGCTAAAAAAGCAGCTTTTACAGGGGGTGGGAAGGGGGTATTTTCACTTGTAATTGGGGTAGCTTTCATCTTGGCTGACAAGAGGAGCAGTAAGAAAGGGAGAGAACCAAGTGGGAGCTATCACTTCCCCTATTTCCTGGCCCTAGACAAAGCCAGCCAACCCACTGAAGATGATATATTTCTGATCAAAGAGCTAGAGAGTTGTCAGCAGCCCCGGCTAGCTCAGCAACCTGATTGCTCCTGGATAGATTTGTCCCTTTGATCAGAGAATATTCTGACTGCAGGCACTGTTTATGCACTGAGACCAGAAGAGGAGGAGGAGGAGGAGGAGGAGGAGGAGGGGAGAGAAGAATCCAACATTATGAGGCGAGAGGAACCGATAACAGAAGAGAGCGAGTGCACGCTTAAGGGTACTTTGCCTAGGGACTGCGTCTGGCTTATATTTGTTATAATTAGTTTCAGTTAATTAGATAATGCTATCTAACACATCCTCGGTCCAGAGCACAATTCTCAGTTATTTTTTCATCCTTCAGCACTTTCGGTCCCCGGTCAGCATTTTGCTGCTGTAAAACACTGAGTATTGCAAGTCATACAAGTTTGAACCATGTGATCAGCACATAAGCTATGGCGGTTCATGTTAATAATGTCAGATAGAGGAATTAAATACTCAAAACAACAATGAACAGATTATTAGCCAATTTAAAAAAAAAAACTAACTAACTGTCTAACTAGTTATACACAGCCGATGAATAAGACGATATTTGGCAGATAACCGATTTAATGGATGTGGATAATACACAATAATGCACAAATATTTATGTTTTTAGTGAATTAAGTGAATAAAATGCCTAATGTGTTAAAAAATGTATATATAATGCGAGTTTAGCATCAACTCTCTACATATGAGATTAACTACAATGTAAACTTCTAATTCGAATTCCAGTTCCGTTTTATACATTTAACAAGCAACCAACACCATAATATTTGTGTACAGTACCAAAGTTTGGGGTTGGTATCATTTCATTCATGTTTTTGAAAGAAGACTCTTATGCTCAATAAGGTTGCATTTATTTGATGAAAAACACAGTAAAAATAAAAAAACAGTAATGTGAAATATTACAATTTTAAAGGTTTTCTATTGGAGTATATTTTAAAATGTAATTTATTCCTGTGACCTGAATTTACAGCATCATTACTCCAGTCTTCAGTGTCAACTTGATCCTTCAGAAATCATTTTAATATGCCGATTCGCTGCTCAAGAAACATTTCTTATTAGCAATGATGAAAACAGGTGTGCTGCTTATTTAATGCATCCTTGCTGAATAAAAGTAAAAGAATAAATAAATAAAAAACTGACCCACTAAAAAAACTGACCCTAACTTTGTGAGCAATATAGTGTATGTTGTTACTATCATAGTAATTATTAAAATCAAGTCACATTAAAATCTTATCAAGTGTGTTTAAGAATTACAAATTGTTGTCTTTGATTATTATTCCACCCTTTCCGGCAATTATTCAGCAAATCCACCCGCTGTTTTCTTTTGCCGTCAGTGGTCATATATAACAACTACTCATCCATATGTAACAACTACTCATCCAATTTTGTCCCTGCATGCAGGTAGGAAAATGTATTTCTCAGGTAGGGAAATACAGCAACAATCATCTCTTCTCAGAGCCCATAAAGGGAACAGATTATGAATGATGCACATTAATTAGCCAAGACATTTGCTGATTATTGTTAACAATTTCTTACCGTTGATGTTGTTCCAAATTGGCATGGACAGTATGGCTAACCCCAGTCAGACAGCCATACATGTATTCTGCTTCGGACAGTCAGTCCTTGTGGTTGCATCTGTCCGCTTGGGCCAAACGCCATGTTGTAAAAACATCCACAATCTCTTTAGCATAACTATTTATGTAAGCAATATTAATCAATTCTAAAATAAAATATTTGTATTTGTTTATTTTTTTTAATAATCACTGGCAGCTACTTTTGAAAGAAAAAAAATAGACTTTCATTTCCTGAAGGAAATATCAGTGCTTGCAATTTAAGTTTTTGTAAAAATTATACTAAAGAGTACTTTGATGCTTTAAACCCATATATAGACAAAACAATGGAGAAATTAATAGTTACATGCAATATAAATAGAGTAAAGAAAAAATGAAAAACAATTTGCTATACGAAGTAAGAAAAGACCAATTGAACTTCAGTATGCAAATCGCATGATTACGTCGTCGCTCACAGTTCAATTTGAATGTTAGAGCATTCTATAAGTGTTAAGCCCCGTTCACACCAAGAACAATAACTATAAACATAACTATACTAGCGTCCACCCCAACAGAAGACAGCATTCTGTTTATTATGAGATTGAACTGTATCGTTCCATGATGTTATCATTAAACAGTAGTTGTGGTGTGGACTTGCCTATTTTCATAGAAATAGAACAATTATTAAAACTTTATAGGAATATTTCTGAAAACTGCAATGGAAACAGCTTTTCACAGTATTTCACCCATGAAATAAAGACAGACCGAGTCCACGCCTGCAGCAACTGTTGGTCTATGTAAAACATCCCAAATAAAGACTATGCAGTCTCAAGAAGAAAGTTAATATCAGGATGCAGAAAGGATCTTTTTTACTAGTCATCTTTCATTATTGGTAGCTTGATACTATCTTCAGCATCATGGCAAGCTAGCAATGAAGACGGTGATTATGTAAGCCCTGCTTAGCATATGTGACGGCTAGATTTGGGTCAAACAGTGATGCAGAATCCAGGTCATTTCTGACAGCTGAAGAAAACCGAACTCATCTGTACAGTTGTAATGATGTATTTATGACTAGGAAGGGATCTCTGGGTAGAGGGGGCCGAGCACAAACCTCTCAGTAATGACAGATTACTTCCACTAGTGTGTGTTTGTGTGTGTGTGCATTTCCAAGTCCTCTCAGCCTCTGTTGTTTCTTCTCTGCTTTACCTGCCAGCCAAACCTTTCATATTCTTGTGAAGGGGGGGTTAAATGTTGCATTATTAATATATGAATCACTCTTCAGAAAAGAAAACATGTATGATTTACCCACAGGGCAGTTCTCAAACGGCTGGTCTGCGTTTCAAAGGACGACACCGTCTTCAATACATGGACATTTTGTACTGAGATTTATAGACCGTTTTGTTCTGATTGATATGTCGAGTCTTTGATGAATAAACGATCTGATGGGGGCTAGTCTCTCACAAAACATACACAGGATGCAGGCTGATATATGGCTGAACAATACATTAGGGTCATAAGGGTGTCCTGATTAAAAGAATTATGTGCAGGGGTCATTGATAAATAAGAGTGTCCATAAAAATCGATATTGTTAAGAGCAACCATTTCCAATAAAAGTCCAAATATAATATTTAAGACTCTAGAAATGTTGTGTAACCAAGTAAAAACAAAAACAGTATTCTTGACACATTTGACACATGTGAATGGGGCAGTCATGGCCTAATGGTTAGAGAGTCAGACTGGTAACCCGAAGGTTGTGGGTTCGATTCTCAATACCGGTAGGAAATGACTCTTGAGCAAGGCACCTAACCCCCAATCGCTCCCAAGGCGCAGCAGCAAAATAGCTGCCCACTGCTCCGGGTGTGTGTGTGTGGTTTTCAGTCTGTGTGCGTGTTCACTACTCACTGCTCCTAATGTGTGTGTTCACTAACTTGGATGGGTTAAATGCAGAGGCCAAATGCAGAGTATGGGTAACATACTTGGCCTTCACTTCAAATCCATTATTTTAAAAAATGTAAAAATATAAAGTTTTTTGGAGTTGTATTTCATAACAGTTAACAATCTGAACTACCTTGTCATTAAAAGTGTTGGGGAAAGATACTTTTAAAAGTAATTTGTAACGATATTTAGTTACTCCCTAAAAAAACAACTAATTGCGTTACTTAGTATGGAAAGTAATGTGATATGTTACTTTTATGTTCCTTTTTCTCACCTGGGCTGGGCTTGCTTATGTTTGTTTGTTTGTTTGTTTGTTTGTTTGTTTGTTCTAGAGTTTGGGCGCAGCTCAAACAAACCTTTTAGCTGTGCTGCGTCATTCTGGATTGCGAAAGAATAGGATGCAGGAGAAGAAAGTTCATTACTCTTCACCAATAAAAACAAAACAAAAACAATGAAAAGTATTTTTGCTTAGTATGGTTGAATTGGATCACTGAAGGTCAGAAGCAAAGACATTGGTTAATAAAGTGAGATTAAATACATAAGTAAATTTGTATCAACATTAATTATTGCTGGCTTGTGTAATATTCTGAGTTTTGAGGAATACGGAATCAGTTTTTGTGCAAGTGAGATAAGTAAATGCATGCTCACATTTATTCTAGAACTACAATAACGACCATGTTCACAGCGCACACAACGCCTCTGCACCTCACTCCTGATTTCTCTCAACATGTGGACAGAAGAGGGTTCAATCAATAAATGGGAAAACAAAGTAACTAACTTGTGTCACTTATTTGAGAAAGTAACTCAGATTTTTTGTTGTTCATTTAAAAGTAATGTCACTTTACTAGTTACTTGAAAAAAAGTAATCTGATTACATAAGTTTGATTTCGCATACAAACGTTTTTCCAAATATTAATAAGAATTGAAGCTGAATGTAGTTAAAATATTTTTTTCTAAGAAATAATATATATTTTTAATGTAATTCTTTTGAAGCTTTTTTCTCCAATATGATATATCATGTAACATTATTATTTTTTGTATGTATGAATTGCATTAATGCATTATTGAATAAATAGATCCACACAAAAAATAGCATCATGTCATAGTCAATGATATGTTATGATTTTCATATGAATGTTTTCATTGCAATTCAAGCACTTTTGCATGTTATCATTAAACATTAACACATAGTTACAATGTTAGCTTTCTCACAAATATTACAGTATAGCTGCAAACATTCACCAGAGACATCACAGTGCATTATTTAACAAGTTTGCAGTGTCAACACTTTTATTTCTATCATGCGCTGAGGCCTCAACTTTGCTTGTCCTTTTTTGACAAATTAGATCCTCTTTGGCATTTACACCAAGGCAATTGATTCTTACCATTTCAAATTTGCATGTAATGTACGTATCCGAATGGCCAAGGCCCAACCCGTCACATATGGCTTTTGTTCGCAAGTGTCAACAAGGGAAATGTTACCGCAGGCACCCCACTCCTCTCCAGCTAATCAAAGCCACTCAAAAGTTGTACAGCACCACATCTGCCTGTGAAACCTGACATTTCTTGGTGAAGAAACACATTTAATAACGCCCTGTCTTCTGTTCGAGCTGTGTAAAGTTTAATGAGCACCTTTTGTGGCAGGATATGAATAATGTATTCATTACCCCCACTTTAAAGCATACATGCCGCATGTGTCTTGAGAACGGACAGGAGTTGCAGTGATGGACTGGTGAAATTAAAAGCCTGAGGGAGAGGAGAAAAGTTAAAGGCTCCACATTACGGTCGATTGTGTCACCACGTCGGTTCCAATATAAGTGGGAAGATGGAAAAGATGTCCACCCACCCCCCCTCAAGCCAAGTCAATCCACACCAAAGATGTTCGTTTACGGGCAAAACGAATGCACTGAAGGGTGAAGCCACAGCAGAGATATAGAGTTTCCCAAGGCACAGGAAAATACTTCCAAAGGATTCTGTCTGGGCAAATGTTCTCAAAATGAACCGATTTACTATAATAGTCCACTCAAAACTCTTTTATTCTGACCATGTCCATACTAATATGTTTTTAGTAGAAAAATACTCATGTTTTCACTCAAAGAATTCACCATAAACGTTAAAAAATGGATAAAAACAATCACTGGTTTACATTGGCTATAACTTTGTCTATTCAAAGTTTGTGACTATTAAATATTTGGTGAATGGTTAATGGTAATGGTTATTTGGTTAAATATAATATGAATGTGTGTAGTATGAATGTAATCTGTGAGTACATCAGCCATGTTGGTTTTGTCATGTGACCTACAGCATCTGTTGCGTCTCTTCGCTGTCATTCACATCTCTTTCGTGGCCTCATGGGATTAAGTGAGTAAAGTGTCCATCAGATGCACACTTCTTGGAATAAATTAGTAGGTAATTTGAAAATTAAACTTTTTACCTACTGTTTTATGAATTCTACGAACCCTATTATTTCACACTTTTCAACTATGTAGTGGGGACGTAGGCAAATTCAATCTATTTCTTACACGCATTGTCCAGGAGTGAGATTATACAAACAATGCGAACAAGCTTTTAAACAGTTTAGGCAATATTGATGCATATTTTCCATTATTTTGGATCTGATTTGTTGTGTTTGTATGTTGAAGACATCATGGTGATAATTAGGAACTGGGATTGTATATATGATCAGTGAGAGCCAAATCACAATATGCCAATGTCATTGATGTTTAAAAGTTTCTGTTTGTGGTGGAGGTGAACAGCACTCCAGTGTGGAAGAGATGCATAAATGTAGCAAAACCAAATGTATTGATGTGGAAGTGGCTCTACCCTCATGTTACCCTATCAATCTTTATGCTGTTATTTTTTCCAAGGAAAAAAAATTAAATACTTTTCACATAGATCTTGTTCCATACAACAAGCTCAATGGGTTGACAGAATGACCACAGGCTTTCAAACTCAGAAAAAAAATATGCACACACTATTAAAAACCCCATATAAATATAAAAATACAAATTTAATATTTACCTTTGTCTTTAAAAACGCTAATAATTTAATAAACACTATTAAATTTTCTATTTTTGAAATGGATGAACGCATGAAAATAATTTGGTATATTCAAATGACCCAAATTTGGAATATCAGTGCATCCCTTTTCATTCACATGTAGAGTTTGATAGTCTGCAGTCACAACTGCCCCAAAAATGATAAAAGAATAAAAATAATTATTTATTTGTGTTCTACAGAAAAAATAAGAGCATATGGGTTTGGAATAACTTGCACTAAAGGTTAAGTAAAGAACAGAATTGACATTTTCAAATCACCTGGGCTGGCCCTTTAAAATGATGTGACAGACTGTAACTGCAGGAAGACGTTGTAGTGTATCCAGTGCTGTGATAATGAATAATGTACCTTTGGAGAAAAGCCAAGTAAACTAAGGGGGTGAAAAAATTGCTTATGTAATACAAATGACCTAGTGACAATGTGCGACCTAAATTTCCTAAAAGCCACAGTATATATTACCTGTAAGGTAATATGCTGATGCCTTCTTTTATGACCTTCAAAAAAAAGCAAACATAAATAACACAGATAACTTCACACCACAGTCATCTCTCTCCCCCCATTTTTATCCAGCAAACCTGCATCATACGCGACAGCCCCTCGCCCCTTTGATCATTGATAAGTGCAGCACTTCCCCCTTCAAATACATCCCTCCCTCCTCACACATGGCTCACCAAAGCCGTCTGTCATCCAGCCCTGTAACCGCCTGCACTGCTCACTAAATTAGATATCTCCTGAGCAAGTCCTGCTGCTCGCCCTAGCCTCATTGAGGAGATTGGTGGGCCTCTATCTTCTGAAAGATCTTCCCCCTGTTGAATAAGCAATGCGGCGTCCTTCTGGCCTGCCCAGGGCAACCCTCATCCACGTTCTCCTCCGCTCCCCACCCCCAACAGATTGCCTTCCCAGCTACTCTCAGTCAACGCAGCCACGCTGCTGCACAAAGAGTGGATGGGCTTAGCCGCCGGGTGATGGATGCATCTTCATGGCCATCTCGGTTATCTCTCTCAAACAGGTCCCTGACTTCATTCTCTTCCTTTTTCTGCCCCTTCTACACTCTCCGCCCCCAAGCCTTTTCTTTTGCCCCATTTTCTGAAGGTCAATCATTAATACAACTGTGCATTAGTGCTGACCTCATGAACCCCTAACCTAAAAGCCTCAAACTCGAACATTGAGCATTCGAACCCTTGTTTCAGGCTTTCTCAGCTCAGCCGCTATATGCAGGGACCAAGTCTTCGAGGTCAAGGACTGAATGACCTGGACCCCAAATAATGCGGAGGGGCCCCCACTCATCATTGTCTCCATGGACACGGTTCAGAAAGGCCCCATGCACTGATTGGTTATGTGTTGCATCTTCGAGTAAATCGATGAGCTTCACTCCGGAAAAACCATGAAAATCTATCTGTAACTCACACTTATAGCCCCACTGCTTTTTCACTCTTTAATCTATTTTAAAAACAAAGCAGAGAAAAACATGCACATTTTCTGAGAGATACAAACACAAATGGTAAAATGTAAGGTTATAAAAAAACTGTAAAACTGCAAACGGGCCAACAACACTGAATGTCCACAATAACAGGAAAAAATAAAACATTTAAAAAATGTGTTCATGTTTCATACAGTTTTGAAAATCAATTTAAAGAAAAAAAGTTTAGGCTTACATTAAAAAACATCATGTGGTGTAACCATTATAAATATCATTACATTTTTGGGGAGTCACACCACATGGCATTTTACAACCTGAACTAACCTGGCCTTGTTAAATTACAGATATCTTAAATAAAGAGAATAACTAATTTTGTTGGTCGCACCACATGACTTGGCGAAGGCAAATGGTTGTTACACCAGGACGGTTACAGTATCACCCTGACATTATGCCAAAATATAAAATAAATTTTAAAACATGCTAATCAAAGAGGTATATTCAAGTCATTGAATTGCATTTTTTATGTATTTTGGAAAAAATTGTTTGAGCCACAGAGCAGTTGAACACAGGGGCCCTGAAGCTTAATCCCAGCAGCAGACTAAACACAATAAATAAGGTGGAAACACTACAAATGGTTTAACCGAGGTTGAATGTAGGTTCAAATATAAATTCTTAACGATCTTACTATCTAGAATTATGCCACACATAACTCTTTTCACAGGATTGGCGACATTTTGTTTAACGTGTCCTCATTCATTATTAATGAATAAATACATTGGATTCTTAATTAGTCAAGACACTTCACGGTGTTATATTGTGTCCTAAAACAAAGAAATAAGGACCTGGGGGGGCTTTCATTGTTTCAGCATTTTAAAAATGAAGAGTGCACAGAGCAGTGCCATCACAACCAAAGACTCGTTCATTCTGGACAAGCTTCTTCATAACAAGCAATGGTGTTTGGCCCCAAACAAAACCCTCCTTCATTCCTGCAAACTCCGCATTTCGGGCCTCCCTCTCACAGCTCTGGAGTTTCACCAGAGCCTTGATGTATCACATATCTCTTGTGTTTTTCCTGCATGGCTGTGTCTGAGAGCCAAGGGTCAAAGGGTGAAATAAAGCAGAAGCTATTTAAAGTCTGACAGGGCCTTGAAAGTCAGAACTCGCTGCTGTCCCTGCAGCCATACTTCTACTGAGGCCCCGTCCAACAAAGGTGCGGTTTGTTACAAACTCTAAAAAAAAAAAAAAAAGAAGGGAAAAAAAGATGCATGAGAGAGGATTATTGGGGTTCTCTTGACCCTTTAAGCCCCTGGAGAAGAAAATGTTTTAAATGTTTAACAGCTGGACAAGTCTTCACACACAACGTGTAAGCGTCTTGCGTGCTCTAAAAACACACGAATAACATGAGTATTACTGCAGTGTGCAGGCCATCGACATGCTCACAACATATACAGATCATAAATCACTTCTTTGAATCACACATCATTTATGATAGTCAATATCAGCAAAACGCAAAAAAAAAAAAAAAAAATGCGTGCATACAGAGACTGATCTTAAACAGATTAAATCTTTTTGCCATGTTAAATCATTTAAACTTGAGTCTAAGACAAGATTTGCAATATTGCTTGAAGCAGCATTTTTTCCCCCCAATTGAAAGATAGGCTATTTTTCATTTACAGCAGGAGATCGAGAAACGTAGGCTGTGCGCTGTTTGCTAAACAGATCATCAAATCTTGTAAAGCCTGCTTAATATTTAAAGTCCTGGCTATCCAAGCTAATGGCACAGGGCAAGAATAAGCTATTATAAAGTCAATAGTTTTATTAAGACAAATGATGGCATGGAGAAGAGGTTATTCTGATTAGTGTGGTTCATGCTTTTTAAAGGGGCAGATGTACAATCACCTTTTACATCAGAAGAGCTCTCAAGTGTGCATTTCAACTCATTTCTCAATGTTAGTGATGTTGAATTTACAAACCAATCTTTTTTTTTTCTTTGCTTTTTTTTAATCAGTAACAAACAATTCCTTTGAAATGATTCACAAAGTGTTTATAAACCATTTGATATTGAAATGATAATTCAACATTCTGGAGAAATTAAACAAAAACCACAGTGATTAACATATTAAAATACTTTTTCAATGTATTTCAATGTATAGTAAATCAATTGGGTCTGCATAATGATTAAAAATGTTGAACTAGTTAAAACAAACTCTCTAAATAAATTGATTTGAATTAAATGGAGGCTTTGTTTGTAATTGAATAGCTTACTTTGTGCTGGAAGCTGTACAGTGTATACTGTATATACTGCCTACTATATTAACTCTTTCCCCGGCATTGATGGAATTTTCCATCATTTTTAAGACAACGCTTCCCCGTCATTGACGGAATTTTCCAGCTTTCCATGTTTTCACTGTTATACGGTAGGGGGCGCTATTATGCATCTTCTGAAAGAGTACAGAAGCTCCTGATCAAAACACAGCAAAGAAGCAGAAACAAGCGATAGCATATGTAAGCAGATTCATATGTAAAATAACGCAATCATCAACATTAAACAGAATATAAATAAAAAAGTTACCGAATTAAATGTCGACCCAGGGTGAGCTATAGCTTATACTGTGAAGCTTTGCTGATGTTTTTACCATTTGTTGATGGACTTAATCTACTCCATTTATGTTTTGATCAACATTGTGAATCGGATCCAGATGTAGTCTTTGACAAAAATGTTTTTTTCTAAGCTTTTTGAAACAGTTTTTAAGTATTTAATGAAACACACACATTCAAATGTTGATGAAAAAAGGAAGGCATGAAGCTAGAATGAAACCTTTTTTTTATCAGAGGGTCTGTTCTTTCTTTTGATATATTACATGTTAAGATATTCATACAACAAAATATTATAGGGGCCATGAACCATTTGTGAAAATTATCCAAAATGCCAGTGCTGGCTGGCAACTTGTCCAAAAACCCCAGCGGGGAAAGAGTTAAATGAATGATTCAATGACTCACGCATAAAGACTTAACTCGGTTCATTACAGGTGTACAGGTGTAACAATGTAATTGATGCAACCTTTATTTGAAGTGTCCAGTTACTTTCAAACAGAGGCGGACAGAGTACAGAGCTTTGTTACTTGAGTAAAAGTACAGATACCCCTTGCTAAATTTTACTCAAGTACAAGTAAAAGTACTACATTCAGATGTCTACTTAAGTAAAAGTACTAAAGTACTTGTTTTTAAAAGTACTTGAGTATCAAGAGTACAAGAGTAGATTTTCTAAATATTGCATTACTAATCTACTGCCACAGTGCTTACATTTATGCACAGAAACGTCCTACATGGAGTTATGAAAAATGTTAATGTTAATACCTTGGATAATGTAAAAGGAATTGAAAGTAAAATCAAGTCATTTTCATCTTTTTACCATGTTGCTTTATTTAATTTAATTTAATTTTTGGGGGGTCCCATCTTTAAATGTGGGGACAACACACACACACACACACACACACACACACACCACATGTAAGGGTGGCGCTCCCAATAAAGCACCTAAAAGCTGTCACAAAGAACCAGCAAAAGGAATGATTATGAATATGTAAAATATAGCAAGGAGATATTTTAATTGTTTATTAATAAACACTTGTTAATAAACAAGTGTTTTCTTTGTCAGTGTCGGCTAGATGAAGTTGACGATGCTGACTCGCGATCTTCAGTAGTGAATGCGCCAGAGAGAAATGCACATTTCATACGGATTACATAAGCAGAGAGCAGTCTGTAGTCTGTTTTCTTTCGTTTAGAATTTTTCTGTTTAAAAGTAGACATGTCTGTGAGAGGCAAGTAGGCTACCTTATACACTGAGTTTCGGATCATTTATGAGACGAGATCCAGTTCACGTGCCGGCGCCTCCGTTTCCTATCTATCGTCTGCTATTTAAATCTTATTTATTAAACCCAGGCAATTGGTTGATGAAACATTGATTAAAATTAAGATACAATTAATGCAAAACGAAATTCAGGTTAAAGAAAGGTTTTGTGTTTTCTGTTTGATGTCTCTGTGAAAGTTTTAAAGCATTTTTTATGCCGCTTTCAGAGCGCTCACGTCCGTAACGGAGAACACGTCCATAACATTGTTTTTTCCTCATAAATGCAAACCCGAAAAATAAAATAAAACAAAATTAACATTTTATGTACTGTGGAGACTGAGCGCCAACCCTTCTTCATTCGCTGGGTAGTAGCCTACTTTGGTTTGCGCAGTGTAATTCACATAATCAGTAAAAAATATATTTTGCCTCCTAAAGTTTTTTTTTTAAGATCCCTCGTGGCAACGCCACTGCCACATTTGAACCTGACTCTGTTAAACACACCACATACTCAAGAACATCAAACCAAATGCTTGACTTACATTAATGTGTAATATAAAATCTGACCATTGAGTTGATTTTGGCGGAAAGCTGAAAGTGATTGCTGATAGGCTGTCCCAATCAGTGGCGCCTGCACAATCCAATCACGTTTGAGAGGGAAACAACAAATTGAGGGTTTCCGAAATTTTTCTTTTTTTTTTTCTTTTTTTTACTCGGGTACTCACGGTTATGGTTAGAAATGTATTGGAGTAAAGAGTACAATATTTGCCTCTCAAATGTACTTGAGTAAAGTCATGAGTACTCCCCAAAAATGATACTCGAGTAAAGTACAGATCCCTCAAAATTGTACTTAAGTACTGTACTCAAGTAAATGTACTCCGTTACTGTCCGGCTCTGCTTTCAAAAGGTGATATATTTAATATATATCGCTACCGTAGACATCAGTGTTTATATCCCAATTCCAAATATAACTTTTATTCCGTTCTTTTATTTTATTTTGGCTGCTAACAACAGTAAAGTTCAGAGTAAGAAACAAAGTGCAAACAGAGTCATGCAGACGGCAGCAGTAAACTGCATTCCGACAAATGATGTGACTTTTAAATACATTAAATTAGTATTTTTACTATGTTTTGTGAGTCCACCCAAGCCTGAATAGCATGAATAACCCAGCTGCCTCTCTTACAGTGAGTAAGCTTGATACATGTAGCCAAAGCTGTAGACTAAAACAGAACATTAGCATCTCCAAAATCTTATGATGATGTAGGCGTTAATTGCTTTGACGCCCTAAATCTGGCAATAATCCTTATTAAACTCAACTTGCATGTGATTTAAAGAGCACACAAGCACATCTGGCTCACATCAGAGGTCATCATCAACCAGAATAGCAACCGGCTGCTAAAACATGGGGTGTTGCTTGAGCAATTCAAGAGCAATCTACAACACTAGAGATCAACATTCATTTTTGGAGAATCCAAAGTTTCTTATTCTTTTTCATATTTAAATCAAAGGTTAATTGATTCATACACAATTATGATTTCACCTACTGAATATAGAAAAGCTTTATCTATTGAGAGAAAGATGTCACATGACAAAATCCAAAGGAAACGCTTCCACTGGACCATCTACTCTTGTCTTGCTTCTCTTTATTTTTGTCATTTTCCGCAGCGAAATTTATGCAGGCCGAGTCTTGGAGGGCAATTCCAAATCTTCAAAACAACAGGCCCCTTTCAACTTTGGTCTTTTCCCTCTAAAACACACGCTCGCATGCACTCTGACACATTGACAGGCATGCGGCAGGAGTCAATGCTGAGGTTGACCTCCATGGCCAGTGGTTTGGTTCACTGAGTGTGAGGCTCCACAACAAAGAGCAGCGAACACAGCTGGCCTGACCTTCCGTACCTCTCCACTTCATACAGTATCTGGCCAACCAAGCGGGCAACATGAAAACAGAGCAAATGGACACAGAACAACCCACTTTCACTTGCATGAGCTTTAATTGAGGTAGGGGCTACCTGATGTACTAAGAGTATATTTAACAATGTACTAAAAACAGAAAAGTTTTTCCATTGCATTTTTGAAAAGTTTTGCATAGAGACAACAACGTTGTTGAAACAATCGACATTCACACGGATCTACGAAAAAATACTAAAAAAGTTGTATGCATACGCCTGTGCACATTCGCACTCACAGAGCGGTGAATACAAACAATCAAGATAAAGGTAAATAGCACATCTCCGCTGGTCATAGTAGTGGTGCAGTAAATCTACACTTTGCTGGAGAAGCGTTAATAAGCTCAGTATCTTAAGCAACACAAACAAAGTCCTGTAGTCCGCCATTAATGTTTTGGTCAAGTATTCGCGCACACCTATAGACTGAACACATAACACGCATGCGCATGACGTCACTGTTTTCCTAAATGCGAGTTTTTGTAGTTTACACTGAGACGATAACAGTATCGTTTTTAAAAACTTGCACTTTGAACCCCGTTTTCAAAATTTTGCGTTTTCAGGCCTCCAAAACACCATTGTCTTGTAAATGAACGGCCAAAAGGCATAAAAAGTTTTCCGTTTTTAGTGCCTAAGATACAGGTTTTCAAATGCAATGCCAAAGACCACCAAATGTGATTATTCACATGGATAAAAATAAAAACACATAAAAAGGTCAGCTATATATTTCATTCTAAATACAAAATAGCATTAAAATCCTCATATTATGCTAAATTATAGGGCAATAAAAATAGATGGCAAAATCATTCAAATATCATCTGGATAATGCTAGTTTCTATTAAATGCATGTATCCTTTTATTTGTATTATTGATGCACCAAATTCTTTTATTTATTTTTTTACAAAAACACCAAAGCCAAACTTAAAGGGTTAGTTCACCCAAAAATGAAAATTAAGTCATTAATTACTCACCCCCATGCTGTACCAACCCCGTAAGACCTTCGTTCGTCTTCGGAACACAAATGAAGATATTTTTGAATAAATGTGACAGCTGGATCACTCCTCCATAGGCTGCCTAAGGGAATGAATCCTGACGGCCCAGAAAGTCAATGAAGAAAATGTTTAAATGTTCCATGTCGCAACAGTGGCTCAACTATAAGTTTATCAAGCGACGAGAATACTTTTTGTGCGAAAAAACAAACAAAAATAACGACTTTTTCGACTATTCCTTTTCTTCCTTGTAGGCCTGAAACGAGACTTCAAGAGATTTCCACGACGCGCACGCGCGAGAATTGTGATCTCCTTCAACTACCTCATTTAAGTTCTCACGCGTGCGTCGTGGAAATCTCTTGAAGTCTCGTTTCAGGCCTACAAGGAAGAAAAGGAATAGTCGAAAAAGTCGGTATTTTTGTTTGTTTTTTCGCACAAAAAGTATTCTCGTCGCTTGATAAACTTATAGTTGAGCCACTGTTGTGACATGGAACATTTAAACATTTTCTTCATTGACTTTCTGGGCCGTCAGGTTTCATTCCCTTAGGCAGCCTATGTAGCAGTCATCCACCTCTCAGATTTAATCATAAATATCTTCATTTGTGTTCCGAAGACGAATGAAGGTCTTACGGGGTTGGTACAGCATGAGGGTGAGTAATTAATGACTTAATTTTAATTTTTGGGTGAACTAACCCTTTAAAGTTTTCAATTTCTTTAAAATTAAAATTGGTTAATTGATGCTGTTCGGGTTATCGTGTCGTAGTAAAGTTTTTCATCAATTATGCACTTCTCCATATTTCAACCAAACAAATTTTACATATTGCTACTCCAGCATAATTTTTGGCCATGGTTAAGTGTGCTGTTAGCAGTAAGTCATCGGAGAAGAACTTAACATTTTAGTAAATGATTTTGGTCCTCCAAAACCATTTCAACTGAAACCAATTATTATAATTTTTTTGGTGCAGAAAAAAAATCTATTTAAAAATAAAGTGTAAACTAAATATATGCGTTGAGGTTCTAAGGTAGATTACATCTACATAAAAGTACCAATTAAGGAGGAGCATTTTAGTAATTTGTCTATTCAAGCTGGTCTGATAAATCAAGCATGTAATCAAATCAGAATATTCGAGAATATAAAAATACTTATCCTTGAAGTAGTTATGGACATAATAAATGGGCCACTGACAAAAGTGGTAGATGCACAATGAAAGAGCTAGCTATCATGCTACTGTTAGCAGTTCATGTCTAAAATCATCAACATTAACTAGCATAGCTAATGCTAACATCCTTGAAGTTGATAAAGTTTCAGATGACCTACTACAGGCTCTGGGAAAAAAATCAGTTTGGGCTGCTTTTAAGCTTGTGTTGACACTAGGAGCTTTGACAGAAAGGAGTAGGAATTCCTCCCCAAACTCAAAGTGGATTTTCTCTGACCAGCAAAGGAGTATATGCGGCTCTCAAGGCCCACTTGATAAAAGTTGAAAGAGTTTGAAAAAGACCCGTCAAAGAAACACTCAACAAATCGAGAGAACATTTGTTCTGCAGAATTGCAATTAAGGGAAACCTTGATGCCTCAAACTCTTGCTGTTTTTTTGTGTACATATAAAAGATATATCTGCCATGGTGCACCAAAGTAGACAAGTGGAAATATGAAATTTGCCAAATATGAAATAATAAAGTGGTGCTCCCATCAGAAAATGATACAATCCCCCTAAGATTGTACAAGTGCCAGGCCTAATTATATTATCAAAAAACGACACACTTCACATTCAAACCGTATATTCAGGGGCCCATAATTTCTAATGATTCCTTACAGTGATGAGAAACATATTAAAATAATATGAAAATAATCCTCATGATACAATGATTCCGCAAACAATAATGATGATGATGATGACTTCATAATTTATACTACAAAAGTGTTTTCAAAAAGCAACTTGCGCTATGTTTTGTATTTCTGGATCCACTGATTGATGAGCGGCCCACATCTGCATGGTCTGTCAGTTCTCTGACGGTCTGTGTGAGGTGGATGAAAACCATGACCAAATAAACTGACAGAGCCAAACCTTTACCTCCATTCACCTGCTCTCCTCTCAGCCTGAACCCCACAGGCTCTCTCCCGTGTGTCTCTGTTTCAGTGCCAGAGCATTTGTATCAAATCACCTAATACGGACTAGACCTCACAGACAAACTCTCTTGTACTGTCATTTGCTTGGATTCAGACCAGCGCCCATGTGACTGGATAGAAAGAGAAATGAAATGAAATCTGCAGCCATATCCCAATACATGTAACTTCTGCACTAAAGTCCATTTGGGAATCTAACTTCTAGGTAAGGCTGCACGATTAATCCATCAGCCGATTAACCAATCCAATCGAAATTGCAGCATGGCTTAGTGCAATTATCAAGTGGCAAAGGCTGTGATTTAATTAAATAGTTTAATGAATTAATGAATGTAGTTTTCTGACAAAGAAAAGCTTGGTTTAATGTTTGGAAATGAGGAAATTTAGATAAATATTAGTAGTAGTATTGTAATTTTACTGCTGTAAATTTAAATTATTATTTTTATGAGTACATTTTTTCCAATACTCATTTTTACAATAAAAATATTACAAGAGTAATCTTTCTTATTCTGTTTTAACCTTTTATTGGGTAAAATTATTATTATCATTATTATTATTATATAGTTGAATTATAATTGGCCCAACTGCACAGCCCTAACAAGCACAGCAAACCCAGAGCTTTTAATAACAATAATCATCATTTTAATTGCAATCACGATTATTATCAGAAAAACATGAATTCTTACTTCTAAGGTGTCATTTCAGAAATGTAGCTGTAGAAAGAGAAAAAGATAGACCAGTCTTTTTATTCATTTTTCACAGATGAGATCGAGTTTGTTTCTCAGAGATATACTGACAGACAGAATGCGATTATCGTTGTTTGTATTCTTAAATTTAAAATGGCACTTCAATTATACCAACTTAATGTCTGTAACATATGCGAGGACATGCCTTAATACCTCTCTGCGACATAAAAACACATCTAGTGCCATTAAAGCAGATTCTGCTGCATGCGACCCAGTTTACTGCTCAGCCTGCTGTTTTGTAGCATTTCAACCATTCAATTATGCTAATGTGAAGGTGCTGGTGCACAATGCTGAAAACATATCATTATTTAAGCCAACTTGGGTAAAGAGCACTACTCCTGGATCAGAGAAGCGAATGTCATTTCACTGACGTAATGAACAAAATGCTCAGGGAACATAGGGTGCTTAGTTTGGAGTAGTTTGAAAGCCTCTTGTACACCAAGTGCACGCATTCACTGTGGGGTTTTATAATGAGTTCCTCTCCTTTTTTGCTCATTCTGAAGGCACAGATAGGCACTGAATGCGGGCGAAATTGCTCTGGCAGGAGCCGATCCAGCTCTTGCCTTTCGTTCATTATTTGTTTCAGATCAGAGAGAGATGTGGAGAGTCTATAGATCACAGTGTAAGCTCTACATATGCGTCCCTCTATCTCCAAGGCACACAGGCACAGAGAGAGCGCAATTTACTAAGGCTGCTCTGAAGGATCAACATCACTTCAAAGAGGCCCTGGCTGAGTGCGCTGCCGCGTACGCCAATGTGGGTCTTGTAAGTGTGGGTAAACACGAGGAGATCACAAGCCTTCTAATAGCAGCCTGGATCTGAAGAGGTCCCCACCTTCTGCCTGCCTTTTAAATGTCTTACGAGCTCGAGACACTGAAAGCCTCCGCTCTCATGTACATGAAGTACTTATATGCGACATTACTCTGAGTGCGGGCAAAATGTACGTGCAAACACCTAGGAATCACTGATAATACATTTTCATAAGCATACAGTATGGCTTATCTGGAGATGAGTCGGGATCGGTTTTTGACATAAATATACTGTACACATACTTAACCATTCAAATGATTGGGGTCAGTAAGATTTTTTTTATTATTATTCAGCAAGGATCAATTAAATTGATAAAAAAGTAACAGTGAAGACTCGATGCTGTTACAGAAGTGTGCTAGTTTATATAAATACTGTTCTTTTGGACTTTCTATACATCAAAGAATCCTGAAAAATCACATTTTCCACAAACATTAAGCAGCACAACTGTTTTCAACACTGATAATAATAAGAAATGTTTCTTGAAATGTAAGAAACGAAATAAGAAAAAAAATCAGCTTTTTCTGCATGGGAATGAATTACACTTTAAAATAGATTTGAAAAAGAAAACAGTTTGAATTGCAGTGATATTTCACAATATAAACATTTTACGGTATTTTTTATCATTCTTGCTGAGGAATAAGAGACTTCTTTCAAAAAAATTTTTTTAAATCTTACCAACCCCAAAGTTTTGAACAGTTGTGTGTAATTATATATATATATATATATATATATATATATATATATATATATATATATATATATATATATATATATATATATATATATATATATATATATATATATATATATACATACAAGTGTATATACACTCTAGTAATGTATTTACCATACACATACGGTTTATTCAATTAAGGCCTACATTTCTTTCATGGCAGTATTCATTTGTCACTATTTCTACAGTCTAATTCTAAACTAAATATAAAATTACAATCATACAGTATATAGATTCCTCTTCTTTAGTTTTCACTTGTGTGCCAGTGTTTACTTTTGTGCATGTCTAAGGAGTCCGACCCTTGTCTTGAAAGCAGCTGTACCTTTGAAAAAGGTCTATTTTCAACAAAAGATTTTCAAATTAGTTTGGGCAAGTCTACCACATTGGAAAGGAAAGTGATTTCTTCACTGATTAGCTTAATAAACCATCAAACAGTGGCTTAGATGCATATGTGAAAAACAACCCTTGCAGGGATTGATAGCCTTGGATGTGATGTTTCTTTCAAGCCATGCCACCAGATACACTTGACTTCCTCTAAAATCCCTGAGAGGAAGTGTAGTAAATAAACCCCTGCTTTAAAGCCAAACATCCACGACATTGCAGTTAAGAGATTAATTCAGCACATCCAGCAAAAAGAATGATCTTATAACACTTGCCTTGTGTTTCTTGTGTTATGCTGACTTGGGAAATCCTGATAGGCTGATGCTCTCAGTTGTACTATAACCTTGTAAGAATCCAAAATGAGATGAACAACAACAGGCCTCAGAGTGGTGAGCAAAGTATTCCTTCATTACATACATCAAGGTTCTCAATCTCAACACCTAAAGACTCAGGAACACTGACATCTGCTGGCTCAGAGGTTTAACTACATGTGCTTAGGACAAACACTTTTATATGACATAAAAAAATAGATAAATATATAAATGCTTCTTCCTATTCCATACATTCACATTTACATTTCATTTTGTCTTCTGTTTTTTGGGGGGTTATTATATTATTATTATTATTCACCACCCTCAGATTAATAAAATACCTGACTAAATAATAAATATACTACTGTCCAAACTTTTGGGGTCAGAAAGATTTTTTCATCAAGGAAAGTAAATGATTCATCAAGAAATATAGGCCTAATTGAATATAAGAGACTTCTTATATTGATAGAATAATATATATTGGATCAATTATATATATATATATATATATATATACATTTAATCAATTACATTTCAAACACTTACATTTCAAACACACACAATTATATATATATATATATATATATATATATATATATATATATATATATATATATATGTATATAATTGATTCATTATATATATATTTAATATAATTATATACATTTAATGAGCTATATGTATTTATACACACACACATAATATATATATATATATATATATATATATATATATATATATATATATATATATATATATATATATATATATATATATATATATATGTGTGTGTGTGTGTGTGTATATATATATATATATATATATATATATATATATATATATGACCACATTAGACCCGCCAGAAACTTCTGTAATCTGGCAGAACATTTTATATTCAAATAAAAAATGTGATGGAACTTGATTTTATCTACGCTGGATGCTACATACCAGAGCCAGGTGGTGGGAAAAGTAAATGGAATTTGTCAGGCCAGCAAAAGGATGACTGAAGTATAGGGACAAATGAGAAGTACATGAAGGATAACTAAATAAGAGTCTCATAAATACATCCTCAGGCAAAGTAAATAAACACTGCAGATGGGACATTCAGAAAAGGGAGAGCTGACAATTATAGGTTTGTCAGAAGTTTGCTTCATTGACATTGATCTCCATCTGTGGGCTTTTTACACCAGTGGCTAGAAGTGAAGCACTAAAGCCATGGTCGTTCTTGAACATGACACCATCTATCCCTCCCTCCCAGCTGTGAGTGCCCCTCAGTGCGGGTACTGTGCGCTGGCAAAACCCCCACCAGATGTTCCAGCTCTCCAGGGACTGATGGCAGGGCCTCCGATGAGGATAAGCAAATTGTCATTAGAGTCATTACGGCAAACGGGGCTTCATTTCCAAAGGCAGGTCACAAAGTTTGCGCTACGCTTTGTCTCGCATGCCCAGAGTGGGCATTGATGGATTTGTTGCCCGTGAAAACAGAAGGCCAAAATGTCCTCCGCTGCTGTGCTGGACTCACTGTGATACTGTATAGGGCTGAGGCCGCTCTGAACACAAACAAAGCATTGTGGGCCTTGCATACGAGCATGTGTGATTGTATTTCACACTTTCTGTGTTCTCTTTCACTCACTTTGGTTGTCTTTTTATAGTTTTTGATTAAAGTCCTCTGCCTTAGCCTGTCTCATGTACTAACAGGCATAAAAAATACACAAACATACTGGAAAATAGAGACATGCACTAATGCTTTAGGATTTGGCCAATAGGATAATAGAAGGCAGCATAATGTTGCTGCCTACAGTCCTTATTGGAACAGCTTTCAAATCTGGAGTGTATTGTCAAATTCACATTGCAAAGGTGGCAGAGAAGCGCTTGTGAAGCGACATTTATTGTTTAATGCTGCTCAGAGGTGGCATAAATGCATTTGCACAACAATTGTAACTGTATACTTTGATATTAGGGGATAAGGTGGATCAGAGCAGTCATAATTTAGTGTGGCTTTTATGCAGCATTCCATCCTTACACTGAATTTTGAGCTGGCACAGAATAGCCTGTGTAGAGATGCCTTACGGTGTCTTAAAATACTGTCTAGGTAGGCAGCTCACTAGGTTTCGGGAAGATAGCTGATGTTTGTCGACTCACCTCTGAGCCCCACACACATACTTTCTTTCTCTGAACACTTTGATCTCTTTTTTTTTAAGCAGTTTGTGGTTGGTTGAAAAAAGGTTTTTGTTTGTGTGTGTTTGGGGTCGGGAAGAGCATAAATCTCAACTTTGTTAGGTGTTATCAGAGCAACTCCACTTTTGTCCTTCCCCGCTCCATCACTCTGCAATCTCTGCATTTATTATCAAAGCAGAGCCGATAAGAACAAACAGAGCAGTTTGTCGCCACCTGAGACGGTTTCCATTGGAGGAGATGAGAGGAATACTTATCTTGTGGGGTAGATGAGATAAAAAAGAGAATATTCCTAGAGGAGATCAATAATGGTTATTCAGTCCAGAGTTCCACCATTGAAAGCAATGACGCTGTCCCAAGCCACTGCTGGGATATTGATTTCAATTTATTTTTAACTTAGTGATGGATATGGGACAAGCTGATAGAAAGGTATTGGTTGGATAATTACTAACATCTATTAATTGGAGGATGAGATGGAGCACTCAGTTTTTATTTAGCATAACAGCAAATGCAGACAGACTAGTCAATATGATGCAATTTAGCCGCTCTCATAGACATTCGTTGGATTAAAGAAGATAAGGGAAGATCTCTGAGATATTTACATTCTAAAAAGGCTAGAAGTAAAAATCAGGACCTGCTGCTATTTAGTCATAGCTCATTATGATAATGAGTAGCCTATAGGCTATATACACACTAACACTACCATTCAAAAGTTTGGGGTCAGTAAGATTTTTTGGTAACACTTTATTTTACGACCCGCAAACAACTGGGTAAGTACACTGAAATTACGGTGTACGTTTCTGTAATTATAGTGTACTTCCGTGTAGGTATAAGGGAACAATATGTTAATTTTGGGGTAATAAGGGGGTAACAAGCAGTTCTCTTACGAGAGGTTCTCTCGTATTGCGTAAGCTAGCTTACGCTACGGGAAAGATTCATCTTTGCTGAGATATTGAAGCCAAAAAATTATTTCATAATTTGTATCCATACACAACGCAGTTCCTCTGCGGCAGACCTAGAGCGGGCTAGCTAGCAGCTCATTGGTTCGCTCAGAGAGAACTGCTTAAGCCTATGGGAGAGCGGGGCTGAACCCGCTTCCAATGAGAGGCGCCCGCGCGCTCATTGCGTCATGGCCCGCCAGAATGGGCGTGGCCATGGTGTATATAACAGTCTCTCCCAGGCTTATATGTTGATTCATTTCATCTTCAGCGAGCCACACGCTTCTGCTGTCCTGAGAAAAGCCACCGTCGTGGAAAAGGCACCTTCTAGCGAGCATCTAGAAGTCTGAGGAAGCCGGCCGTCTTCGCCACCTTCAGCCGTCCTGCAAGCTAAGCCATCCGACGGATTCATATCCTTACCAAAAATCTTCTTGTATTGTGTGTGTGTGTGTATCTAAAAGAGCAGCGAGCGTCTTTTTTAAGATGCCTCGCACACCTGCGGCTCATGCCGCGTCCCTCTCAGCGCCAGAGCCCGCCTTCTTCTGCGCTCTCTGCCTGGGACTGGGACACGCAGAGCTTTCTCTCGCCAACGGCGGATGTTTCCTCTGCGATTGGGCTTCTGTTGTTGACCCTGCGGGCTCGACTCGAAGCGTTACGCCGCCTCCCCCTCTCACCGCCTACGAGCGCTGAATGGGGGACGAGCCGCTTACAGCTGTGCCAACCGCGGCTAGCTTTCTTTACTTTACAAGAGAGCTAGCCCGGCCGTCACCGGTAAGTGGGTTTATAGTGCGTTATAACATAATAATAACATAAACACGCCCACGAGCCTGTGCGCGTGTCCCCTCTCTGCTCGCTCTGTTACACGGCCCATAGACTCCTCTCTGAGTGCAAGTCCCGTTGCCACACACATTCAAAGCGTGCCCACACACTGTGTCCAGCCCGCTATGTGCAGCAATCAGGGCAATATAGCCATTCGGCCACTAGCCGCATGCTTCAAAGCGCGGGAAGCCATTCCAGGCATCTCCCCGTGGGTGCTAAGCATTATAAAGAACGGCTATCTGCTGCAGTTTCGCCGCCGCCCGCCTCGTGCACGCACGCAGCTCGAATCTACTGTCAGCCCGCTGGCCGCCGGCACGCTCCGCTCAGAAATTGCGACGCTGTTGCAAAAGGGCGCTATAGAGAGAGTCCCGCCATCTATGACCGAGTCGGGGTTTTACGGCCGTTATTTTCTGGTGCCCAAGAAAGACGGCGGCCTCAGACCGATTTTAGATCTCAGGTCTTTGAACAAAGCGCTCATGAAGAGACCGTTCAAGATGCTCACTACCAGGAAACTCCTCGCGCAGGTGCGCCAGGGGGACTGGTTCATCTCTCTAGACCTGAAAGACGCCTATGTTCAGATCCAGATAAATCCCCGTCACAGGCCATTCTTACGTTTCGCCTTCGAGGGTCATGTTTATCAATATGCCGTTCTCCCGTTCGGCTTATCTCTGGCGCCCCGTACATTCACGAAGTGCATGGACGCGGCGCTCGCCCCCCTGCGAAGCCAGGGGCTGCGCATTCTGAATTATCTGGACGACTGGCTGATTTTGGCCCAATCACAAACGGAGCTTCTGTCGCACCGCGCAGTTCTCCTCAACCATCTGGAAGCGCTGGGTCTCTCTGTCAACTGGTCAAAGAGCTCCCTTCTCCCCAGTCAATCGATTTCCCTCCTAGGAATAGATTTGAACTCGGTCACGATGACGGCTCGCCTGTCTACACAGCGCGCGCGCAGTGTTCAGCGCCTAGCCTCCTCGTTTCAGATGGACGCCCGCACTCCTCTGAAAGCTTTTCAGAGGATGCTGGGTTACATGGCCTCAGCCTCCGCTGTACTTCAGCTGGGCCTTCTGCACATGCGCCCGCTTCAGCTCTGGTTAAACAGCCGTGTACCCCACCGCGCGTGGAACACGGGCCGCCAGCTGATCAAGGTTACGCAGACATGTCTCACGGCACTGCAGCCATGGACAGTAGCAGAATGGTTTCGCCAGGGCGTCACGATGGGGACTTCTTCCTGCCGAAAAGTCATCTCGACAGATGCATCCAACACGGGTTGGGGTGCAGTCTGCGAGGGCTCACCGGCCTTCGGCCACTGATCGACTCAGGAAAGCCCTTTACACATAAACTGTCTGGAAATGCTTGCGGTCGAGAACGCGCTCTCGCGCTTTCTCTCGCTCATTCGGGGACACCACGTCCTGATCCGTTCGGACAACAGGGCGGTGGTCTCCTATCTCAACCGTCAGGGCGGTGTCAGATCCAGAAATCTCTGCCTACTGACACACCGCATTCTAGTTTGGTCTCAGAGCCGCCTGCTCTCGCTCAGAGCGACGCATGTGCCGGGCCATCTCAACGACGGTCCAGACATACTGTCCAGGGACCTCATCTCCACGGGAGAATGGTCCCTGAACGCACAAACGGTCCAACTACTGTGGCAGCTATTCGGCAGAGCAGAAGTAGACCTTCGCGTCAGAAGAGAACGCTCACTGCCCAATATATTTTTCGAGGAGCGAGGACGCGCTAGCCCAGGAATGGCCTCGCCGCCCGCTCTATGCATTCCCTCCGATCGCTCTGTTACCACAGGTAATTCAGAGGATCAGGGACGCACGCCACTCGGTGCTCCTCATAGCCCCGCGTTGGGAGAGTCAGAATTGGGTTCCGGAGCTCACGCAGCTGTCACAGACAGCCCCGTGGCCCATCCCAGTCAGAGCAGATCTCCTCTCTCAAGCTCGCGGCACGATCTGGCACCCCCATCCACAGCGCTGGGCGCTACATGCATGGGTGATCAACGACTATTCGTCGATTTGCCAGAGGGCGTAAGAAACACTATCATACAGGCTAGAGCACCTTCCACGAGAAGGCTCTATGCGTCTAATTGGTCTGTGTTCTCTAAATGGTGCACCGTAAAACAGCTGGACCCACGGTCATGCGAGGTGCCGTCTTTGCTAATGTTCCTTCAAGAGATGCTGGACAAGGGCAGGTCCCCCTCCACTCTCAAGGTTTACGTGGCAGCCGGCGCAGCGTTCGCTGAACCCCGACGCGCTCAGTCCCTGGGCAAAGACGAGTTAGTCATCCGCTTCCTCAGAGGAGCTAAGAGGATGAACCCTCCGCGGCCCCCGTCGGTTCCTATTTGGGATCTTTCCATAGTCCTCGAAGCTATGAAAGCACCCCCGTTCGAACCGCTCGAGTCTGTGGACCTAAAATACCTCTCGCTCAAAACCGTTTTTCTGACGGCGCTGTCCTCAGTAAAACGCGTAGGGGACCTTCACGCGCTCTCATCCAGCGCCGCGTGTCTTGAGTTTGGGCGAATGACTCGGTTGTCATTCTCAAACCTAGGCATGGCTATGTCCCAAAAGCGATTGGCACCCCGTTCAGGGCGCAGATTATCTCCCTATCGGCTCTGCCTGCATCCGATAGCCAGCGCGACGCCAATCTCCTCTGCCCGGTGCGGGCTCTGAGGTTGTACACGACGCGCGCTGCCGCGTTCAGGCGCGCTGAGCAGCTTTTCGTGTCGTTTGGGGGGCGACCAAAGGTCTGGCCGCCTCCAAACAGACACTGTCTAGATGGATAGTGGACGTGATTGCCTCTGCTTACGCATCTAAATGCCTGCCATGCCCTCTGGGCATCAGGGCGCACTCCACTAGAGGCATGGCCTCATCGTGGGCATGGTCCTGTGGAATTTCCATTCATGACATCTGTGTGGCCGCGGGATGGGCCTCCCCGTCCACTTTTTGTCAGATTTTACAACTTGGAAGTCCCCGCCTTGCAGGCAAAATTACTAGCTGTCTAACGACCAGCTCTCTAAGAAGCTGCATTTCTGAGAGTCCCTCACAACCGGTTCGCCCCTTGTGCTCTCCTTAAATGCTTTTACACTTCATGTGCCGCTCTGCTGGCCCTATACATGCTTATGTGTACTTTTCATGTGCCCGCTCTGCCGGCCTCATAGTACATTCACTCCACGTTAAAAATCCCCCGGTAGATCCCTGGGATTTCATGTGTGGTTTCATAGCGCGCACGGCGTTGACCAGGTGTTCCCGTAGCGTAAGCTAGCTTACGCAAAACGAGAGAACCTCTCGTAAGAGAACGAATCGGTTAACGTAACCTCGGTTCTCTCTAGAAGAGGGAACGAGTATTGCGTTCCCTGCCGTGCTTGCGCTACTAGCGTTTCGCTTCACGCTGAAATAAATCAACATATAAGCCTGGGAGAGACTGTTATATACACCATGGCCACGCCCATTCTGGCGGGCCATGACGCAATGAGCGCGCGGGCGCCTCTCATTGGAAGCGGGTTCAGCCCCGCTCTCCCATAGGCTTAAGCAGTTCTCTCTGAGCGAACCAATGAGCTGCTAGCTAGCCCGCTCTAGGTCTGCCGCAGAGGAATTGCGTTGTGTATGGATACAAATTATGAAATAATTTTTTGGCTTCAATATCTCAGCAAAGATGAATCTTTCCCGTAGCGTAAGCTAGCTTACGCAACACTCGTTCCCTCTTCTAGAGAGAACCGAGGTTACGTTAGGTAACCGATTCGATATACAACCTGCAAATAAATTCGCAAGTAGACTGAAATTACGATGTACGTTTATGTAATTATAGTGTACTTCCGTGTAGGTATAAGGGAACAATATGTTAAGTTTGGGGTAATAAGGGGGTAACAAGCACCACTTTAATTTACAGCCCGCAGGAGTTACACTTACCCTGTAACTACACTGAACAAGGGGGTAACAAGCACCACTTACTATGTAGCAATACGAAACAACACTATTTGCACTGTAATTACAGAGAACGGTACTGTTATCAAGAAAACAAAACAACAAAAAAAGTTTTAATTACACAGTATATTTGCCCTGACATTTAAGTGTCGTTCAGTGGGATAAGGTAAGTACTAATTACCACATGGTACAGTCTAAATTAAAATCATAACAGAAAATAATTATTTTGATTTAACATTATGTAATCTAGTAAGAAAAGCCAATAAATTTTATCATAGTATATATATATGTATGTTTAATTTTCAACCCACAGATGTCAAAATTACCATGTAACATTGCACAATAACTTATTTTGCGAGAAATGTGATACATTTTATTAACAACAGACGTACAATTTTTGCCTGGTATATATTAAAAGAATAGGTACCTGTTATTTTTTAACTAATTAAATAATTTGCTTGTATATGCTTGTTACCCCCTTATTACCCCAAACTTAACATATTGTTCCCTTATACCTACACGGAAGTACACTATAATTACAGAAACGTACATCGTAATTTCAGTCTACTTGCAAATTTATTTGCAGGTTGTATATCTGTTTGTTACCCCCTTATTACCCCAAAATTAACATATTGTTCCCTATACCTACACGGAAGTACACTATAATTACAGAAACGTACACCGTAATTTCAGTGTACTTACCCAGTTGTTTGCGGGTCGTAAAATAAAGTGTTACCGATTTTTTTAATGGTTTTGAAAGAAGTCTCTTATTCTCATCTAGGCTGATTAAAAAAACAGTAAAATTACTATATTAGTAATAATATATTATTAGTAGTATTTATTTATTTTAAAATGTCATTATTCATGTGATGGCAAAGCTGAATTTTCAGCATCGTTACTAAAAGAGAACGTAATCAAACGGGAATCAACATTGGCTTTATATACTGAGGGGGTTTTAATGTTGTAAAAGCGACGTGGAGATGACTTTATGCAATAAAAGTATTAGCTATTGTGAAGAATAATTTCATTAAGGAGAATTTATTTTCAAGGAAGTAGCTTGCCTATTAATCGGTAAAGCTAAAGTAACGCCTTCAGCTAGTCAGCGTCTCTATAGCACGGTATTGTGTTTACGTATTGTGCAATTAATACGCGAAAATTATTTTTTACGTTCATATGATACGCACTGTCAGGATTAGCGGTGTGGGGTTCGTGCGTATTATACGTTTGGGTAGGATTAGGGGTGTGGCGTATGTGAGTATTACACGCCATAATGTGCGTATAATATGCACGCGAAAACTGCGAATAATTATGCATGTATAAATTTGCACGATAAATACAGTACAATGAGTGCTATAGAGACGCATTTCATGAGTTTCAGATGCAGCTTGAGATCCTTTCCATCTAAACTGGTTATATCTCTTAAGTCTAGTATGTTTTATTGAAAAGTAGGATATTCATCCGCACAGTCACGCAGAGCCGAAGCGCAACCAAAACAATGTTTCTCTGCAAAATGCATACATTACATAGTTTACCCTTAATTATCAAAGTAAAAAAAAAAAAAACTTCAACTCTTCAACTACACAGACACAAATAATCACATAAAGGTTTGAAACGAAATGAGATTGATTAAATAAAGACAGATTTTTTTTAATTTTTTTTTTAAAGGTGAACTATCACTTTAAAGATTCACGATTTTCTTGTTTACGGATTTCTTTTAGGATAAATCAAATCCCATGTATCTACTCCAGAATCCCATTCCATGTTCGGCGGATTAACCATTTGTTTGATCTTTGTGTGATGTATTTGGGCAGGTGAGTAGAGGATCAGCAACAGATGGTGTTTATGAAGATAATCACCGACAGCCTCATCTGAATGCATGTCAGACCAACACTTGCCTTTTGTGGGGAGAGAAACGGGTAACCATGACTGCTTTGACTGCGGTACGTCAGGGACTTGGATAATCACTCCACCCCCAGCATCATTTTGCAACAGTCAGATAGACGGAGAAAAGCAATCGAGGAGCGACCGGCTCTTGAACGCAAGCATACAGTCGAGCCATTAAATTTAGATGGTAAGGATCTGCCCTTCAGGAGTGTAACTATCAAACACCTGCCTGTCATGCAACTAATCTCCTCGCCTCATTGGCTTTGCTCGGCGGTTAATAATTCAGTAACTGAAAGATTAATTGTTGCTCATTCAATTAACTTAGCCTCTTTTTAGTAGTTTTATCATTCTAGTAAATGCAAATGCGCTCCATGACTGAGGGGCACAATGCACTCCATGCTGAGTTCAGTGCAGTCTGTCACAAACACGTTCCTTGCAGTACTGGTGACAGAACAATAAGTTCATGAATTGTTGAATTATTTACATACATTATGTCTTAAAAGCGATGATGCATTTCCTACCACTTTTGTTTTCACACTTTACACTAAACTTTCAGCGACACAATGAAGATTACTTGAGAACATGTGTTGTATTTTAGCATACATAACATTTGTTTTTGATATCCCCTCAAGTCAAGTTTATTGGTTAAATTTGAACTCATTTTTAACCTGGTTGGGTGCTGTTGTGAACATTTAGATTTTGTAAACATTCGTCTGTTATGATCAGCTACATCCCAAAGAACCCAATTCAATTCTAAGATATGGTGAATCTTACGAAAACAATGCCCTGGTCACATTTCACCACAAAAATCAACAAGACGTAAATATGCATAATTATAGTTGCATGAACAAAAGGGAGGTCTATTTTTAGGACCTTTTTTTTTTCATTGTGACATTATTTTACATAATTATGGATGTTTCCCCTCAAATTTCCTAAACTGTAATGTGTCATTTTGTTTATTTATTTTATATTTAATTCCAATTATTCCTAATGGTGATGCGCATTAGATTAAATTCATTGTAATACATTTTTGTTTATATATGTTTAATATTTAATTGAATCTGCATAAATTGGCACTAGCAGTACAAACGAATATAAGCAAGATGTTTAAATATTTATGCAATTTCTTCTTTTTTTTCTTCTTTTTTTTTACATTGGGATAAAATGTATTCAGGACAAATTCATGTTCGTATTAATTAATGTTATTGAACATATTCTTAAGAATTTATGTTCTTTTTTTATATACTAAATACATTAGGATTAATAAAGACTAATTGTAATGCGTGTTTTTATATATATTTATTTATTTAATTCCCATTATTCTTAATGGTACTTCTCATTAGATTCAATTTACTGCAATGCAATTATTTTTATATTAAATGTGATTTGATTAAATCTGCATAAATCAACAGTGCAACAGATATTACAACGGTGTTTATAGATATATTGAAAAAGACACATTGAAAATGATGGGAAGATTGTAATAAGATTGTAACACACGTTGTGTTCATCGAGGTACTGTATGTTTAAGTATGCCTTGTTCATATTCAGTCCCTTAGGAATAAAGTGTGCATGTTTACGATGACCTGTCAACAACACATCAGTGGCCTTTTCTGCTACCAGACAACACCCTGGGAGTTACAAGAGCAAACTTCATTTTCTTACACAGTTTGACAGCATAATCACTTGATTGAAGAAAATCTCACTTCGCTGTGGGAGATGCATAAAATAAAGCACCACGGTCCTGTTTCCTCCCCCTCACCTACAGTATATGCAGCAAACCCAGAGGCAACTCCGTGCAGCCGGACCGCGGAGGTTTTGTCTTTTCGCTTTGGGTATTAAGTTCCAAATTCTATCCAGCTGGAGAGGGGAAACCAACTCATCTGCCTCCCTTGGTTCCCCCTAAATAACATTAAAAAATATCCCACACCACTCCCTGCCTTCCACTCCACACGCTATTCAGGGCTTAAGTAATCGTCCATCCTGGACGGTAGAAAAGATTTGGAGGTCATTCGGCTAGTGCGGCTCTCATAGAGAGTGAAAGAGCGAATGAAAGAAAGAGATTGAACGAGGGGGAACGAGAAAGCACGGAAAAACAAGGGGATAGATTGCAGGCAGGCAGGTGCAATCCACACACATACGAGGTGGCGATTAGGGAGTGTGGGGCCCTGTGTGGGGCGAGGGGAACATCTGTGCCTATACCAGCCCACACAAAAGAGGTGGAGGGCCTCTCCACTCTCTCCATTCCCCAAAACCAGCCAGGCCTTCTCCAAATAGGCCAGTCTCAATCACACAGACTAATTTAGAGCACTCGGCCCCACTGCTCATTAGCATATGAAAAACTGCAAGGCATGGGTATGATACACAACATTTGACTATATATGCAGGCATGTGATCGCTGAGTGCTGTGCAAATGTTAGTTTGTCATATTGCTACTGCCACTGCAGTCACAAGAAGCTATGCGTTACAGTAATTTTACCATATTTAAGAGAAAAGGGTTTCATATTGTGCATTACCGTGGAAAAAAAATCACTGTAAAACATGAGCTCTCGTGGGTTTAACAGATTCATGTCAGTCTTTTTATGTATGTTCACTTTTTTTATTTTTTTAAGATCTTCATCACTCCCTGTTTAAATGAGACAAAAACGAGAAAAAAACAATGCCAACTTCTGAGCAACACACACTGTAGCCTAGATGTTGTGTTTCGGAATGAAGTGTTTTTGAACAAATTGTTGAGTGAATGGTTCAAATAGCTCTCTTATAAAGACAGTCACATGTCGCCACCTACTGGCGTAACCTGCAAAAAGAACTACTGAAACGCCTCATCAGTAATGCAAGTATGGAAGGAGTGAAAAGTCCCAGTGCTGTAGGATTAGTCAATGACGCTTGTCCAATCAGATTCAAAGACTGGAGCTAAGTGGTATGTATGTATGTATGTATGTATGTATGTATGTATATGTGTATGTACTTCGATTGTATGTATGCATGTATGGATGGATGGACTGATGTATGCATGTATATGTATGTATGGATGGATGGATGGATACCTTCAATATTATATTAAATGAAAGTGATTTAAATTAAATTATTCTGGGATTTAAAAAAGTGTTTGCACAATTTTTCTCCTTGAATTTATGGTGTGTTGGATTTTGATGTGTATCTGATTTAAAACAAGGGTCCCTCATGGAAAACATTGGGAAACAGATAGGTCTTATAATCAGTGCTGATATAACCTATGCAGTCTAGTCTTCTTTTTTTTGACATTGAGGTAGATATGTGCAGACATAGCAATGCATTATGCATAAATCTATGGTAATGCGTTTCAAAAAAGAAAGGTTTACATGGATAGAGGATTAATTATCTTCTATATATGTGGCCTTAACAGCATGAAATACCAAAGATACTAAAACATTTAAAAGGCTCTTCCAAACTACTGACACCAGAGCACAATAACAAACAAATATCTCAGGAGAATTAAGCCTTTATCATACAACGTACATACATGCATACATTTATACATGTTCCATAAGTCAGAAAAGACTAGAAAAGATACAACTGTAAAAACTCTAACACATCTCATTGAGAAAACAATGTCTTTTTTGTATAGCTTGTTTGTGTGATTCCAGATAAGGCTAAACTGATAACTATTTGATCTTCCAGGATTTAAGTAATATTAACCAAGATACTGAGATTGCATCATTATGTTTAAACTGACATAATATTTGTGTGAGAGACAGTGAGGCACTGTTTACCTGTAGCTAAGCTAACATAATGCTGAACTGTTAATGGGACATGCTAACAGCTAAAGCTATAATCACCTAGATCTCACCATATTGACATTTCTTCTTTTCTTTGTCTGTTGGCGTGATGAAAACATATCTCACAAACACACTGTTATGACCCCAGATCTCCCCCATCATATTCATAGTGGGTTTCTGTTACCGTCTTTTCTCGCTCGCTCCTGAAATGCGTATGTGTGTTCTTCAAAATATCGATATAAGCTGGTCCTAATCCTTCCACTCTGACGGCTTCAATGACAGAGGCACACCATCAGATAAGAGGTCAATGAACTGAAGCCGCCATCCCTTCATTCTGAATGAATGGGGTGCAGAGAGAGTGCACCTTCAGCATGAGCCACTCTGCTCTGCCCATAATGAAAACCTAATGCATTTTGGATCCTACGGCTGAATCTTATGGGAATATTGAGCCATGATATTGTCTAGTGACATACATTGCTACATACACTGAAAATGTTTTCATTTTTCGCCAATTTCCAATTGATGTACGAATATCAATTGGAAATTGGCGAAAAATGAAAACATTTTCAGTGCCCATATAAACCCCACGATGCAGCACATTTTTTAGCATTATAGTCTACAGGAGAAATTATTTGTGGTCCATGTCCTTGCGTAGATAAATGAGAATTGCTGGAGACTAAAGCTGATTCACAGGATGAGACGCAGTGTTTACTGTTAACTTAAAATGCACTACAATGTTATCAAACACAGTCAACAATTAAATCCCCCACAAAAAAATGACATTGTATATTCATACTAATATATATATATATATATATATATATATATATATATAATAGCCTACAATTAAGCCAATGTAATTATTTATTTATTTCTTTTTTCTAAATTAACCAAATTTAAATAATGAGTCAATAATAATCCTTCCAAATGGTGTTTTTGTTTTACCCTGATTTACTGTATGGCAAGCCATAGGCGTTTATATTTAGACCTATAGCAAAATGGTTTTCACTATAGCACATCACTCACCCGTGCATGTCTCGTCATTTCCGAACCGTGAATAAAGAAAAGTTCCTCCGATCTTCTTTGATGCGTTTATGGTGTGGGACTGGCATTGGTTTTCAACGAGCGAGAAAGTTTGACATAAACGTTAAATCTCGAAACAAAACGCCAAACAGAGGAGAGTCTGCTGGTAAAAATAGAACACGACAGAGCTCGTAATAAAAAGAGAATAGGCTTGGCTTTCTGGAGAACTGGGGGATTTGAAATGTTGTAAAGGCGATGCGGATATGGCGTTTTTATTACTCAGCAGATGAGTAAGGTATTTTGTTGAACAAATAAACTGCCATATTGCTATCTAACAGAGTTCATTATACACAATGCTTTACAGTGAAGGGTCAAATTCATTCGCAGACACGCAAAGCAAAACAACGTCCTTTTGCAAAATACATGCAGTTTTGTTTTTTAAACGCTAGAGGGCCAAAAGTTTTGTAGTGCACCTTTAATAAATACAATACATTTTTATTCATCAAATATAGAAATATTTTGGCTATATATCGGACAATTGGAACGTACCTTGAGCATGCAAAGAATCATCAGTTTTAAAACAGCAGGAGTTCATGATTTTCCGTAACAAGCGCTGGCAAACCTACTGAGTTTAAGGGAAACAAGTGAGGGGTATGTCTTCAGAAATCTGATGAAAGAGTCACTTTTTTTGGCATTTCCTGCAGCTAATTCCACTGGGATGACATCAAAAGTTTAGTCATAACATTATGGATGTGGCATGAGGCATAGCTGAAATATGCAGATGATATCATTTGGTTGTGGTTGCAAGAACGCTTACTGGGAAACATAATTTGATTTACTCATGCATGGTGTCACCCGGCATGGAGCATCACAACAAGGAACTCGGTCATGCACTCCTCAAATGAGCGTCTGTTGCTAGGCAATTACTGGAATCAAGAGACAGGATTTGCACGGGGAAAGCATGTTTACCTTACATTTACATTTAATCATTTAGCAGACGCTTTTATCCAAAGCAACTTACAAATGAACCTTGGTACAGAACTTTTAAACAAAACATGCCGCTTTGAACATTCCACTCATTATTGTTTATAAAAGTTTTTTTTTTTTTTAAAGTTTAAATCAGCTTCAGACTGATTTGAATCACATCAACATTCTACTGAACATATAGCGCAGCATAGACCTACTCAGCCAACAAAAAATATGTTCTAAGAATGTTTTGCTATAGGCTACTGTTCCCATTAAGTTATGAAAACGTTATATTTTTGAATATCAATTAATAACATTTAATAAACTGGACTAACATTCAAAAATCATTTTGCAAACATTATGGTAATGTTACTTTTGAATGTTCATTAGAATTTGTAACTGTCACGGGTGATTGCAGGTAAACAGGCAAAGATAAAGAACAAGGTTCCAACAGTTTAAAGGGTTAGTTCACCCAAAAATGAAAATTAAGTCATTAATTACTCACCCCCATGCTGTACCAACCCCGTAAGACCTTCGTTCGTCTTCAGAACACAAATGAAGATATGTATGATTAAATCTGAGAGGTTTATGACTGCTACATAGGCTGCCTAAGGGAATGAAACTTGACGGCCCACAAAGTCATTAAAGAAAATATTTAAACATTCCATGTCGCAACAGTGGCTCAACTATAAGTTTATAAAGCGACGAGAATACTTTTTGTGCGAAAAAACAAACAAAAATAACAACCTTATTCGACTATTCCTTTTCTTCCTTGTAGGCCTGAAACGAGACTTCAAGAGATTTCCACGACGCATGCGCGAGAATTGCGATCTCCTTCAACTACTTCAGTTAAGTTCTCGCGCGTGCGTCGTGGAAATCTCTCGAAGTCTCGTTTCAGGCCTACAAGGAAGAAAAGGAATAGTCGAATAAAGTCGTTATTTTTGTTTGTTTTTTCGCACAAAAAGTATTCTCGTCGCTTGATAAACTTATAGTTGAGCCACTGTTGCGACATGGAATATTTAAACATTTTCTTTAATGACTTTCTGGGCCGTCAAGTTTAATTCCCTTAGGCAGCCTATGGAGTATGGAGCATAAATATCTTCATATTAGGGGGGGGGGGGGGGGGGGGGGGGGGATTAATGACTTAATTTTCATTTTTGGGTGAACTAACCCATTAATATCAATACAGAACAGATGGAACAACACAATTCATGTAAACGTGACTGAACAATGACAGACTGTGAAGACAGAACTAAAAGAGACTCAAACAAGACGATTAATAGAACACAGCTGAACCAAAGAAACTCATAATGACGGTGACCATAGAAACAAAGGAGTGGCAGGGGAAAAAAGGAACACATGAGAATGAATGAAAACAAACTAAAAGTCCATGATGACTACGTTTACATGACAATGATATGCTTAAAACGGAGAAGTTATTCGTATGAGTTTTCCGCATACAGACGACACAATTGTAAAAACGATCCCTATTCACACGGATCCGTAAAAACTACTAAAAACCCGGTATTCTGCTCCCATGCCATTAGATGGCGATGAAAGACTGGCTGGACACGTAATATGCATGTGCATGACGTCATCATCTTCAGGGAATCGCGTTTTTGTTGTTTACACCAGACCATTTTCAAAAACATTCACTTTGAAACCCGTTTTCAAAAGTTCGCGTTTTCAGGTACCCAAAACACTGTTGTCGTGTAAAAGAACTCCAACAATGTATAAATAACATTTGTGTGCTAAAGTTTTGAGAACGTTATTAAGACCAAATAACTTTAAATGATTTTTTTTTTTATTAATGTTACTGGAAGTAGAGCTGCAAGATTCTGGATAAATTGAGAATCACGATTTTTTTGTTTCAAACAGAGATCACGTTTCTTCCGCAATTCTGAATAGACAACTAAACAAACTAACATATAATTTACCAGGTTCTGACAAAATGTTAACTGCTGCTGTCTATTTATAAATATATATTTTTAAATATATTTAAAAATGAATTAAAAAAAAATGTTTTAATGTTTTTGTTTAAAATGTTTAATGTTTAAATGTTTAAAAAATGTTTTAATTTATGAGTGAGTCATTTATGAATGACTCACTCATAAATACTTCACTTGTTTCATTACAGGATGAATCAGCATTTTTTAACTAATCTCTAGAATGAATGGTTCAATGATAAATACATTTTTTAACAGTAACTTGTAAAGATAGTTATTTGAAACCCAAATTTACTTTTTAAAAGGTAATCGCTTCTATAGACTTCAGTTTATATCCGAGCTACACAGAAATAATGATACTGTGTGGTTGAAAAGACTTTGAAGCTGTTTCATATCTATGCATGAACTGGTTTCTGAATGTTCCGGTATGATTTAGTCAAAGGTTTAATAGACACAGGCGAATCATTGTCATTTAGGATTGAGATCGTGGGGGTTATTGAATCAAGATTGCGATCTTTTGACGATTAATCATGCAACTGGAAGAATGTTTGTTCATGACTAATAATTTCGTTAGCTTAGGGAACCTATAGGCAACCTAGTTAGTTGTACTTAAATGCAACATTTTGTTACAGTTAGAGAGGATTAATACAATAAACATTTATGAAACTAATAAAATGCATTTAAATAAATGTTATTGAACACACAGTTTGGCTTTGCAAAGGACTAGGCACAAGAGAAGCAATCTTCTGTTTACAGATACTACTACAGCGATGCTACGAACATCAGAAAGAAGTGTACATCTGCTTCATAGAGTTCGAGAAAGCCTTTGGATAGACCACTGTCATGAAACTGCTCAAAGACAAGGCGGTTAAGATCCAAATGCAGCTCTAATAGGGACAATCCTACGGTGGCCGAGAGGTGCAAAACAAATTACAATTCAGAAAACACAACAACAATTCAGGGAACACAACGACAATTCAGAAAACACAATGACAATTCAGAAAACACAACAACAATTCAGGGAACACAACGACAATTCAGGGAACACAACGACAATTCAGAAAACACAACGACAATTCAGAAAACAAAATAACAATTCAGAAAACAAAATAACAATTCAGAAAACAAAATAATTCAGAAAACACAACAACAATTCAGAAAACAAAATAACAATATAGAAAACACAACAACAATTCAAAAAACACAACGACAATTCAGAAAACACAACGACAATTCATTCAAAACGGAAAAGGTAGGTATATTTTGAGAATGGCATACTTGTCGCTGATTGGACGAGACATCTGTCAATCAAGCCAGAACCGGAATCAAGCGATTACTGGAAGTACCCCGAGGGTAGAAAAGTGATTCGTTTTTACCATAGACTGTAAAAAAATAGGTTTTTACATTGAAGTCTTCACGGTTACTTTTGTACATGCAGCTTTCTCTACCGTGAACGAGATTATAATGTTATTCGCCGATGTACAGATCAAACGTTAAATCTGAAGTAGTAGACATATATTTTTCTCGGTTGTTTAGTTTCCTTAACTTTATATCTCGGCGCTGTGCTGCAGAATTGGGGATTCCCTCAATCGTCATTGTCCAGGATCACCCTGCGGTCAGGACACTTAAAGTAACTCAATGGACAAAACACAGTACAATAAAAGACCAAACTCCCTTATTGGGGATTTAGGCTATATTAATAGGCTACAGGTAGCAGATGGACCAGAATATGAACGTAACGCGCTAAGTGATTCCCTGTGAAGTATAGGCTAATGTAACTGGCATAAGCTGATATTTGTACATTTAGGGACCGTGACCGTCTCTAAAGTTACATACGACATAGATGTCAGGCATGATGCACACTTTTTAGATAGTTGATATTAAAATTAATATGAGCTCATGCGGTACTGAAAAAAGATGATTCGACAGTTTATTTGATTAAAATACCAAAAACGAAGCGCTTTTCTACCCTCGGTACTTCCAGTAATCGCTTGATTCCGGTTCTGGCTTGATTGACAGGTGTCTCGTCCAATCAGCGACAAGTATGCCATTCTCAAAATATACCTACCTTTTCCGTTTTGAATGAATAGTCGTTGTGTTTTCTGAATTGTCGTTGTGTTTTCTGAATTGTTATTTTGTTTTCTGAATTGTCGTTGTGTTTTTTTAATTGTTGTTGTGTTTTCTTAATTGTTGTTGTGTTTTCAGAATTTTTTTTTTGTTTTCTGAATTGTTATTTTGTTTTCTGAATTGTTATTTTGTTTTTGGATTGTAATTTGTTTTGCACCTCTCGGCCACCGTACAATCCAGACACGTAATCTAATAAACAGGCAAAGGTCAAATACATAGGCAGTCCATACGAACAAACAAAACAGGCAGGGGTCAGGGTCAGAGGCAGAAGAATAATCCAAGGAACAGGCAAGAAATCCAAAAACCGGGACACAGGAAACCAGGGAGAAACCCTCGGGAATGCAGTGTAACAACATACAAAACTTCGCAGTGGGTGAATGTGAAAACCATGCTTATAAGGGGTGAGCTAAACAAGGTAATGAGATACAGGTGAATGCAATCAGTGATTAGTCCGGGCAGTGAGTTATGGGAAATGTAGTTTGTGAGGGAGTGATAATAGTCTGTGTGGAGTGCCCTCTGGTGGCTCTCAAGGGCACTCTAGCTGAGCAACTAGCAGCATATTAAAACAACTGGGACTAGATAAAAATGACACCAACTTCATCATTGCTCTTTATTGGAAGCAAACAGCCCAACTCCGATATGACAATGAACTGACAGACCCTTTTCTTTTCAACATCTACTCGGAGCAGATTTTTGATCGAACACTAGCAGATAAAAACATTGGTATTAAAGTCAATGGACAATACATCAACAACATCAGATATGCCGACGACACTGCACTGCTGGCCGATTCGGAACAAGATCTACAACAAATCTTGGACGAAGTTGCCACAGAAAGTCAAATATGGGGCCTGCGAATTACCAAAAAGAAAACAAAGGTTATACATTTACATTTACATTTAGTCATTTAGCAGACGCTTTTATCCAAAGCGACTTACAATTGAGGACTAAACCAAGCGAGTCATCGTGAAGAGGCAAAAACAACGCAAGAAGTGTTCAAAATACAAAGTTCAGACATTGCTCGGAGTAGCATAAGCCAAGCAAGCCAGGATATAAAGGATCGGTTTTTTTTTTTTTTTTTTTTTTTTTTTATGTTAAGTGCTCCCGGAAGAGATGAGTTTTCAGTTGCCTTTTGAATGCTGTCAGGGATTCTGCATTCCGGATGACGGTGGGGAGATCATTCCACCAGCATGGAACCGTGAATGAGAATGTCCTGGAGAGTGATTTTGTGCCCCGCTGTGATGGTACCACGAGCCGTCGCTCATTGACCGATCGTCGGCTTCTGGTAGGGATGTAGACTTGTAGTAATGAGTGGAAGTAGGAGGGGGCTGAACCTGTGGTCAATCTGTAAGCAAGCGTCAAAGCCTTAAACTTGATGGGAGCAGCGAGTGGTAGCCAGTGCAGAGAGATGAACAGAGGAGTGACGTGGGCCCTTTTGGGCTCGTTGAAGACCAGACGAGCTGCAGCATTCTGGATCATTTGTAGAGGTTTAGTTGCACATGATGGAATTCCAGCCAGAAGAGCATTGCAGTAATCAAGCCTAGAAATGACCAGGGCCTGGACGAGAAGTTGTGTTGCATGCTCAGTTAGGAAAGGTCTGATCTTCCTGATGTTGTGCATAGCAAACCTGCATGATCGAGTTGTCTTTGTAATGTGGTCAGTGAAGGTCAGCTGATCATCAAAGATTACTCCAAGATTTCTGACCGACCTTGATGGGGTGATTGAGGATGAATCTAGCTGGATAGTGAGGTCGTGCTGTAGAGACTGATTGGCAGGGAGGACGAGAAGCTCAGTCTTTGCCAGGTTGAGCTGCAGGTGATGTTCCTTCATCCATGCCGAGATGTCCGCCAGACAGCTTGAGATCCGTACAGCTACTGTGGGATCATCTGGTTGAAATGAGAGGTAGAGTTGGGTGTCATCAGCATAGCAATGGTAAGAGAAACCATGTGCCTGTATGATGGGTCCCAGTGATGTGGTGTAGATGGAGAAGAGGAGCGGTCCAAGAACTGAACCCTGGGGAACCCCTGTGGTCAGCTGATGTGCTTTGGATACCTCACCTCTCCATGCGACCTTGAAGGACCTACCTGTGAGATAGGACTCAACCCAGTTGAGGGAGGTTCCAGTGATGCCCAGTGATGAGAGGGCGGACAAGAGGATCTGATGATTCACTGTGTCGAAAGCAGCAGACAGGTCCAGTAGAATGAGAACTGATGATTTGGAAGCAGCTTTTGCGATCCGCAGGGCTTCCGTGACTGACAGCAATGCAGTCTCAGTTGAATGTCCTTTCTTGAAGCCAGATTGGTTGACATCCAGCTGGTTGTTCAGAGACAGGAAAGGTTATGAAGGTCAGCCGAACTTTAAGCGAAACAACAATCAAGCTGGGCAGCGAAAAATTGGAACAAGTACACCGATTCAAATACTTTGGTGTAATCATTGACGATCAGCTGAACCATGAACTCAAAATCAAGAGCAGAATTGAACAAGCAAGGCAAGCATTTATTAAATGGAAAACACTCCTTGCAGACCACAACTTGAGTACACCACTGAAACTGCACACACTGAAATGTTACATCTGGTCAATTTTTCTGTACGGAGTAGAGACGTGGACACTAACAACAACAGCAACAATAAGGCTCGAAGCTTTCGAAATGTGGGTGTATCGAAGAATGCTGAAAATTCCTTGGAAAGCCAAAACCACCAATAATCAAGTTCTGCAGGACATGGGCACTGACAGGCAACTGCTGAAGACCATCATTAGCAGGAAGTGTCACTACTTAAAGCAATAACTAAATCAGCATACTATCACCTGAAAAATATTGCAAGAATTAGATGCTTTGTTTCAAGTCAAGACTTGTGCATGCTTTTATCACCAGCAGGGTGGAATATTGTAATGGACTCCTCACTGGCCTTCCTAAAAAGACCAGAAGACAGTTGCAGCTCATACAGAACGCTGCTGCCAGGATTCCGAGCAGAACCAGAAAATATGAACATATCACACCAGTCCTCAGGTCTTTACACTGGGTCCCAGTTACATTTAGGATTGATTTTAAAGTGTTATTACTGGTATATAAATCATTTAATGGCCTAGGACCTCAATATATTGCAGATATGCTCACTGAATATAAACCTAACAGATCACTCAGATCATTAGGATCACATCAGCTAGAAATACCAAGGGTTCACTCTAAGCATGGAGAGTCTGCTTTTAGCTATTATGCCAGCCGCAGCTGGAACCAGCTTCCAGAGGAGATCAGATGTGCTCCTACAGTAGTCACATTCAAATCCAGACTCAAAACACATCTGTTTAGCTGTGCATTTACTGAATGAGCACTGTGCCACTGTTCGTCCGACTGTTTTTACTGTACTTTATTTTATTTTTTATTCTAAACTGTTTTAATTATTCTTATTTGTTTTGATTATTTTAATTTCTTTATTCTAAACTGTTTTAATTATTGTTATTTCTTTTGATTTTTATTATTTCTTCTATGTAAAGCACTTTGAATTAACATTGTGTATGAAATGTGCTATATAAATAAACTTGCCTTGCCTTGCCTTGCCTTGCCTTTTTTGCGCCACGTTTTGGTAAATACATGTCACCATCAAGATAATTCAAAACAAAGTTATTTAAACTTTTATATAAAACTTTTAAATGGCTAGTTCAAATAAGTGAATGCTGTATGACTATTTGTGCTGAGCCTGATAGGCAATCAGAACAAGCTAGCTTGAGTGAGATGGATGTTTTGGTTTCGGCAACAGCACAAGGAACAGAAAAGGCAGCTTGGCATTGGAGGTGCAATCACTCAACTGAGACTTTACTTACAGATCAATACATTCAAGCTGGAGGTCATCAGAGGTATTGCTGTTAGCCTGACCGCAAATGCAACACAGTCAAAGGAAGGCAACAACAAGTAGTCTATCCATCCCCCTTTCAGGTGATCTACAGTCCAATTTCTTTTTCCCCTCACAGTATTTCATCATATGGGTGGTCTCATTGAATGCTAAACTCACTTAAAGAAGTCCTTTGGTTTCCTAAATGTGTGCTCAGTAATTTTTACTTATGTGCTTTAAATGCTTTGCACATAAATGATGAATAATAGGCTGTTTAAATGTACACTCGCATGTGATGAAGAATCCAGTCATATCAGTGGACTAATAAAAGTCAGCATGAAACAGAAGTTGTGATAGCCTTATCTTCCCTGTTGTGATGAACATCTGAGTGAAATGGCTACGCAAGCAAGAAAAAATGTACGACGGAACTTGATTTTGTCCAACGGGTGTCGATTGGATGGTTGTGGTTTGCTATTGATCTCATGTGAGTGACAGGTTGTCTCACCCTCGCGCCAGTAAACGCGTCATCAGAGAAGCGATGTCACTGCAAGAGGAAGGGAAAGTTATTTTGATTGCAAGATTACGAAGGCACATGAATTAAAAAATGTAAATGTGCACGGATAACTAATTTATAATAAATACTGCAACAAAAAAAAAATTCATGGTGACATTAAGCTATTTGACATGGAGCTGGTCGCCTTGTGGTGGCAGACATGTTGAGATCACAGGACCAGCTGAATAGTTCTCACTCTCCATATACCCTGTTATTAGACTCTTTCGCTGAGGTTTTAGAAGTTAGAAAACCTCAGCATTTTCACTGGCCACAATTTTGACATCAAAGCCATTGGGGAAAACTGCCATATAGACATTTTTTTTATGATCTCATAATTTAGCAGCAGGTAGCCTATGCTGCTGTCACTTTAAGACATGACACACGGATCCATTATACTGTTACATGCGTTTTCTTTCTCAACTGTTCATGTTCACTTAAAACATATACTGTAACTGACTGTGTTTATGTGAATACTCGCCAAGACTCGCATTTTGGCCTCGTTTACACTGTCAGTGAACTGTGACCCAATTCCGATTTTTTGCTCATATGTGACACAGATCGGATGTGTTCTATGACCGTGTAAACTGGAAAAAAACTCATGCATTCGGATATTTCGGGATCGGTTTTAGGCCTCATTCATATGTGCCAATGCGACTGTCATGTAAACAGGCAGATTTTCTGAGGCATTAGGCAACGTCTCCGCGGTTTAATCATAGACAGTAAAAGAAATGGACACAGCGACCCCATAGAATTCAACGGAGAAAAGTGAAGTCAATTAGAACAGCCCGTTCTCATCCCAAGACGTCATCTAACTGACGCTTTTGACCATGCGTCAACATCCGACGCACATGGCACCCTTTAGCCTCAATATGAGACGCGCCTTCTAGTGGTCTAACCCTAACCCTACCCCAGACCTAAACCTACCCATAACGGAAGCGTCATCTAACTGACGCTAAAAACGGAAGCGTCATCGCTAAAGGCGTTAGATGACGCCCGAGGATGGGCGTCATCTACCCGACGCTAAAGGGTGCCATGTGCGTCGGATGAAGCATGGTCAATTAGAAGCACTCACTTCCTGATTGCCAAGCAACTGCGCAGGCTCAAACTGAGCTTGATGACATAGACGTGACGTGAGCAACCTGTCTCACAGTTGTACGTCTTCTAGTAGCTGTGCCAAGAGGAATCTGAATCATTCCCTTTCGAATCTTTTAGAGCCGGAGATCGTGAGTATTAGCTGTCCATGAGCTAGCAGCAGGAGCAACTTTATGACTCTCCATGGGCTTCTCCCTTGACTTTATGCCTCCACGTCCCCCCGATTGCGCGCAAGCTTCTACTTCTGTCTATACGGTAATTTCTCTACTGTGCGACAGAGAGTCGCGTGTTATGACGCAATTGTTAGCCTATTTTTACAAAAACTGCTTCTACGGGGCCATAACTTTAGACACAAGGTAATGGAGCCTCTTATACATTGTCGTGCTTCTTTAGAAACAAACAATGGACAAATGGAGTCTTTAAACGCCTCAGATGTGAGTGATTTGCTGTCAAAGTGACACCAAAATGAATGTGAGTCAATGGAATGCTAACAGCAGGTGAAGGCTTGCTAGCCAATGGCGGCCCCCGGGGAGCCTTCAGTTTCCGGCTGGTGGATTACCCCCTTGGGTTTAATGACGAGAGAAACCCCGACGCGCATCTGCAAAGGCACGGATGGCCCGACGAAACGTCGTGTCGTCGTAGGAGAGGAATGTGGACAAACGTTGACAGAACATATCAAAGGTTGGCTTGCTCATCCTAAAATTTCGGACCCACTGTCTTTCGTTAAAGCCAATATTTAAACACGATATGCTCCTGAGATCTCTCTCACACAAAAAAAAAAAACAGAAGCATTTGCGCAGGCTGCAATAATGGCACTTTTCATCCTCCTCCGCCTCAAAATCATGGTGATTTTTGCCGAAATTCGCATATGCGCAGAGATGTAACCTTTTAAGTATGCGCAATGTTTCAGATAGTATGGAAAGGGAGAAAGCAGCGGGAAAAAATAAATTTGATACTTAGAGGTGGCTTTATGTGCACGCACTTGTGAGCACGAAATCTGCGGGAATGGGTAAAATTATGTGCAATCCAACGGCGAAATTCAAGCCCTGTAACACCAACAATATTCATCCAGAGCAAATGAAAAGAGTGAGTGTGGGGAGGCGGGCTTGTGTGTCAACTTGCTGTCGGAGAGATGAGAGCGTGCAACTACTCTGTACTTGGTTTATTATTTCAGATGCCTTTTTAAAAGACTACAATTAAAAAATTTATGTATTATATATCCTGCCAAAGTGGCAAGTAGAAGTGACACACCACTGCTGAAATTCACCCGCATTTGGTTGGTGTTAATGTCAATCCCTGGTTGTTTTCTACATTCTGGTACTCATGTAAATGACTCAATGTAAAGCATCTCGTTTTCAGCACAATAACAGCCTGATATTGCTTTTGACAACCTTTTCGTTTCCCTTCAACTCTACATCCACTGTGGAGTTTTGTTAGCTTATAGATACAACGCTGACAGCATGGCCCGCCTGTACCTCATTCTGCATATTTCCTAGCTTCACTAATTAATAGGAAAGCCTGGGATTACAGGAATGATAGATGGCACAGTTTTGCAGGAGAACTTGTTGTAAATAGAAGTGGTTCCAAAACCCTCAGGGAAGATGGAAAACTAGGGTAACATCCAATTTGATCTTTTCAAAAAATCCTCCAATTTCCAAGGAGAAAAAAAGATTGAAAAGTATGATATTCATAGAGTCAAAAGAACACGCAATAAACTCAAAGTCTAACCATGTTTTATGTATATAGATATTTTCATGTAGCATGACAGGAAATCCTGTGTGCATTCAAATAAATCTATCTGATAACATCACAGAATTGCATTTCCCCCTTTGTTTCAAGCTGTTCCGATGTGGGAACCAGAAATTCCCTGTCTTTTATTCTGGGCACAAACCTTTCTTTCATGATCCAGGCGGCTGTGGAAGGTCTTGACCCCTCTTCCACAGCCCTCGTCTCCTCAATACCTGACGCTTGGCTTGCCTCCGTGTGGATTATTGCAACACTCCATGCAGGCACTTTGATGTAATAACTATGTGCAACTTGAAGGTAGAATGAAATCTCAGCTGATGGAACCCAGAATCGACAGACAGATGGGTGGAACATTTCACCACAATACCTGCAACCATCATGCAACAGCCGCTTGCTTCGTTTACAAAATAGAAGATTTCCGAGCATGATTTCCACTTTTTGTCTTTGGATAACTTTTGAAACAACAAAGTAATTTTCTGTACTTTTTCATGTTAAGAGTGTATTTTTCCCCCGAAAACAAGTTAAACGCAGTCACCTGCCAAAAAAAAAAAAACGTTCAGAAACATTATGGATGGATTCAATCGTGACAAACAGCAGTATTAGGACGTGCTACCAATGATAACATCAAAGTTAGGGGTAATTGTTAGTAGTTATGTATAGCCTAGGCAATCTGCACTGTGATTGACATGTCCAATGAAATTGTTAGAATCGGCTCTGGACCGGTTTGAGGGAACAAAAAGCAGCAAAAAGCAATTTTCTCCATTCACAGATATTCAAAAAATAAACTGTTCAAACTTATTTTCCCCCAAATAATATTGAAATATTTAAATAAATATATTTAAAATAATGTAAATATATTCATATAGATTTATTTAATTAAATTAATGCATTTTAAAAATGTATTAATTACATTTATTTTCATTAAAAATTAGAGTGTCTCTTTGTGACGAACTTTGATTCATCATGTTCATCCCTCTTTTCCAGCATTTTCATTATAATGCATTATAACAGATTTATAGCATGGCTTGTTTTTTTTGTTTGTTTTTTTTTATACATTTTTAAAGTTGCTCTGTGAATTACATTTACGCTTACATTTTTACTGTATTTTTTACAGAATCATTACAACCACATCTGTCAAAACAACAAGATTTTAGCAGTGCCTATTTTATTTTTGGAGGGATCTTAAAATGTTAAATGGACTATTTCCCCCAATCTGCTGTCTTTCGTTTATTGTACCTTTTTTAGTCAATGTGCGGTCTTGTTGTGAACATTACATTAAAATAATCTGGAATTTTCACATACCAATCAATAAAAAGTATGACATTGAATTTACATGACATATGTACGTATATGTTTTACCTTTGTCTTTAGAAGCTGGAACTTTTTATTCAACCACCTGGACTAGTGTGGAAAATTGTGCTGTCTAGAGAAATGACTATTGGCGCTTTTCCACTACACAGTACCAGCTCGACTCGACTCGACTCGGCTCGGCTTGGCTCGCCTTTGTTTGGTTTTCCACTGTGTAAAAGTTGTACCTGTACTTGATTTCGGGTACTTTTTTTTGTATCACCTCCGGCGAGGTTCTGCGCGAGCTAAGGCGAGCTAAGGTGATACTAAAATGTCACGTGAAAACAATGCTGACTGCTGATTGGTCAGAGTGAATCGTCACCATTCACTGCGTCATCATTACACGCGCCAGATGGAGTATCCAGAATAACCCCGGCATTTTTTAAATAGTTTGGCCAGAGATAGTTACTAAACTTACTACTATTATTATTGCAACTCGGAAGAATACGCCGTGGTCAAACAAGGAGGTGCAGACTTTCCTTTGTTTGGTTGCCGAAGAGAGCATCCAGCGAGAGCTTGATAGGACAACGAGGAAGAAAGGCGTCGCTATGACGACCGGGTACTATTTGTGGCGGTACTGTCTGCAATGGAAAACGGAGCGAAAAGCGAGCAGAGTCGAGCCGAGCTGAGGCCAGCCGAGTCGAGTCGAGCTGGTACTGGTAATGGAAAAGCGCCATATTATACAAGAAAGTGATGGCTTTGCTGGGAGGGAAAGGAAACCAGAGTAAGAAAAAAAACAGCAAAGCTTTCCTCTTGATGGTCTGCGTTCCAATTCTTCAGAAGTGGTCAATTGACTTTGAGATCAGTTTTTTCTACTGTCTAAAATGGGTAAAACCACATCACAGTCCACGAGTCCATATGTGTCTGTGTGCCTATATGGAGGTTTTCGCCACTAAATAATATTTGACTTTTCTTCCGTGGAACCTTCCAAATAGAGGTAATTCTTCAGTCAATCTTATTGGAGCCAAGAATAAACCCTGGCTTTGGTTTATTGATCCCTTAGAACTATCAATAAAATAAATGAGGTAATTTTGTTCGGAAATGCACAAAAAGGGTTGTGTTGTCTTTAACAACTTCATCTTTACAACAGGCAATTAATGTTAGTTGTCCTAGCAGGCTCCGCTTACACACCTTGATCTGTTTGCGAGTGTCTAAGTGTCACCTACTGATGGATTCAATGGATCAGGTTTAGCTGATGGCAGCAACAAACAAATGGACGAACACAAAGTCTGAAGACGATGGGTAATTCACTAAGAATGGATTGCAACGACTGATAGTGTCATTTATTTGCACCAAATCCACTAAAGGAATTGACCACATTGCAAATTACCCAAATGCGGTGTGCTGAACATAATTTGCAAGGTACCATTATCAATCTTGTTGCTCGGCTCTGAGTGCTAGGTTTGGTAATAGAGGATGCAGCAGACTAGCATGATCTGACATACTTTACTGAGGCCGTATGGAACCTGCTGAATATATACTGTTTTTTTAATGTCCAATAAGACGTCTTATTGTCACCAAGGCTGGATTTATTTATTAAAATACAATAAAACAGCAATATTGTAAACTGGTATTGCAAATAACTGCTTTCTATTTAAATATATTGTATTATTTATTTAATAAATATATATTTATATACTATATAGTTTATATATCAATCTTATTCTACAGCTGAGTTTTAGATACTGTGTGGTTTTTACACATCACAGATGTAGATTTTCAGATTAATTTGATTAAATATCAATTAACTTCATTGCAAGCCTTATAAAATATGACTTGCTCTTGGTCTGCCATCACAGCCTCTGCAGTTGAATTTATTGTAGCGCAGTCGTGTTTGCTAACGATGAGAAAAGAACCCATAAACACCTTTGAAATCAGTTGTCTTGAAAAGGACGCAAGCGGTGTATTAGGGCTCCTTAAATGGAGTCCAGAACGAGTCCTGAACAGCCAGATACCACTTGGGAAATAAACATCTTGAAATAGGCATGGGGCCAGGAAATGGATTTCATTGCAGAACTAATCAACAGGGCCATTTTAAAAGGGAACAATTTGGATTGGATCTTTACTGACATTAGAGTTATCAACATGTCTCATGCCAGCCAGTGTAATTTGATCCTTGATGTCCACACCAAAGCCTGACAGATGTCAGCGGATCCAGCTAGGACTTGTGCAGCAAGTTTGTCATGCACTGCGGGCTAACTAGAGCTAGTCATTTATCCAGTGATGTGGTTTGGTTGGAATTCAGATGATCTTTCACTAGTATCATAAGCAATCTGTCAGCACATTCAAACACATGTCATGAGTGAAGCTGGATTCTGTTTAGACTTCTTCACAATGCAGAAACTTAAGCCATTTATTCCATTGGCAGCTAAAGAGAGTTATGCCTCTCGTAAAGCCGCTGCATCAAAAAAGGGATACCCTATAGTGTGAGAGTGAATCCGTAGGCTGAACTGAATTTGAGGAGATCTGAAGACTTGGGTGAATGCATGTCTTGCCAGTACATGTCAAATTTTAAGACTGTCCCATGATTACATGGTAACAATCTCAAAAGTTGTTCTCTCTGCCATTGGTCTCTCATTGCGCAACTTTTCTCTGTGCATGCTGAGACATACAAGGAAACATGAATTGTCCATTTCACCTTTTTAAAAGTCATGGATTAACTTAAATATTGTATATCAGGGTTTTGAATGAACAACTGGGTGAACACATTAAACTTGAACAAGTAAATTAACCGTAAATAGACTACTATTTCCAAAAACCCTCATTTATATAACCAAATTTAAAACATTGCAATGAAAAGCAGTTTTAAGAAATATTCCTTTATAACAAAGAAACACGTGAACTAGAACAATGAACATATGGATCAATTGGAGTTTTTGTCGGCTGATCTCTCATTCACTTGTCTGCTTTATTTCAGCAATCACACGTAATGAAAGACTTTCATTGCGCTTTGCATCTGGTCTTTTGGCAGCAGTTGCTGAACCTGAACCTCGTGTTGGACTTTTCTCAAGTTGGCGTGAAAAGTGTTAGCATTTACTGTTATCATGGCACATCACAGTTACTTTAAGCTCGTAATACTATTGATCATTCACAGACTTGGATTCGAAAACACTCATTCAGACCGAACAGTGTGATATTCTCATTATTCACACATTTCTGTACGTTTAAAGGAAAGCTAGTGTTTTTAATAGATTATTTGAGGAAAAAGGGGGCAGGTGCACACTGAAACTCCTCATGTTTTATGCTTCTTTGACAAAGAAAAAACCCAGAATATCCTGTTGTACTGAGATCAAGAGCAGTCCTTTTTAATGTGCCACATTCTAATCTTATTTATGCAGCGGCCAAAATTTCCTGATGCCAAATACCATCAAAACCAGCAGCTTTGATGCTTGAGCCAAAGCATTAAAAAAACTGGAATGTGGTAGTGCCTGTGGAAGTGCCAGGTGTATATCACAGTGTAATTAGGCCTGAAATGAATTAAATCTGGGTATAAAATACTGTGTGCATATTAAGCTAATATTGTAATGCCAGCATCACAAGTTTCATACCAGTGCTGTCTGACCAGAGCAACTATATGAAAAACAACATTTTATGGACAGGTGTGATTCTTAGATGATTTTTCTCTACATGAAAAAGAGTGCTTCAAATCTCTTACCTCCTAATCTCTTGCAGGCGATCCCTGAAAATGAAAGACACACTTTTATCATCCGCACATGTTTTGATGTGTCAAAGTATCCCGTTTTCTTCCAGCGTGTAATAAGTTGACATTTGGCACTCAGCAGGAACAGCTCTGAGGAACATGAAAATGACCTTATTATTTCCCCTCCAATGACATCATTGCTCATCTGCAAGATGTTCATTTGAATTTGTGGAAGTTTGTGTGACTGAGCCGTTTCCTTAAAATGACTTTAACTGTTCTTAGGGTCGTTTCCTCCGTTATAACAGGCCCACGGTGCGTTATCTTGAAAACAGACGATCCATCTTAACTAGAATTTGCAAAAGAAAAAGAAAAAGAATTACAAAACACCAGATTAAATTGGCCTCATGTCAGTGACAGCGGACACACAAAATATTAATCTTTGAAGAGATGAAACAGAGATAATTACAACCTTTGTTTTGTGAAAATTGCAACATTCAACATTAAAAGCTCTCATTAATGACAACAGCTGACATATTGATACTGTGCAATTACAATACAGAACAGCCAAAAGAAAGAAAGAAAGAGGAAAGTATTGCCTACTTTACATGCTATGAAATAATCACAGTTTGCAGCCTTAAGGACGGCTGTCAGAATAAAACCCTTTAGAGAATGATGCCTCATCTTATGCTTCCATGTAATTCAGAGCAGTGCAGAACACAAAAAGAGAAGATCCATAATGCACAAAAAAAGTCTAATATTCATTCTGCATTATTAAGGTGGATTTATATTAAATATTAAAATTATAATATGCTGTTTTAATATTCATAGGACTGAACTTTTATTGAAATATTGGTGAAATGCTTTTATGTGCACTTGGCTGCAGAGCTGATCTGATTAAATTTCATTGTTTGATCACCTTCTCGTGCAATGAGGGTGAATGAGTTGAATTGAGTCCAGGTCTCTGTCTCCATACAAGCTGACCTTTGATCATAAATCTAAAAATGCTATTTTTATGTTCTACTATAATTTATTGTGTATACAATCACACCAAGGATGATAACTATAATGATAACGATAAGATCTTTTGAAATTGAAAAGAATAGCAGAGTCCACACCACTACTAAAATGATAACGGTACAGAGGAATGATATACTGAAGTTGGAATCACTTACAAAAATGATTTTTCCCAGCTGATGAACAATGAAGCATTGACAGCCAATCAGAATCCATCCTGCTTTAAAGAGCTTGAGCATTTAAAGTGGCAGACGACAAAACTGCAGAATGCACAGAGAATAAATAGAATGTTAGCATGCGTTCATGTGGATGCTAATATAGTTACCGTTATGGTTATCTTTATAGTTATTGTCATGTGCTCTTCTTGAACAAATCAACTTAAATATAAAAGTAACTTTAAATACTTCCATTACTTTGCCTGTTTTTCTCCAACAGTGAAAATAGTTCCATAGATTCCAAACGAAGCCAAAACAGAATCAACCTTGAGCAACAAACGGTACAGAGTTTGTTCAAATTTCATTCTTGAGTGAATCAGTGTTTTGAAAGCATTGGTTGAGTGATTGATTCAATGACTCACTAATAAAGGTTTAATCCTTGAATGAATCAGTGTTTTGAGCAAAACTGGTTGAACGAATGATTCAATGATTCACTCACAGTCCCTTGTCGATATCAATGTAATTTGCAAAGAGACTTATAGAAATGTAGGATGTCTAATTTCAGGATAGTAACCTTTACATTCCAAAGTCATATGAAATTACAACAATTTATGCTTCACAAGGAACAATGGTCAATTTTATAATGGTTCATTTTCTGTATGTATTTTTTTAATGACCATATTCCACCCCCTCTCTGGCATTTAAAATGACATAACATTTGTTTTGGTGTAAGAACTTTTAGGGTGAAATGATCAGGCACCTTGTTAAAAAATAAACTTAAATAAATGCTGGGGTTGCCCTTGGATATGTGGATTTCTAAATAATCTGGTCCTATTATATAAAAATGCCTCGTGTTTCTGTTATAATAAGTACCAACATGAAGACGTGGGTCAGCACTTTTTTTTTTAGCCTTTTTTTTTTACCGCGCTTATCATGAGAAGCCTTTCCTTAAGCCAATGTGTTCACAAAGTAACTTTTGCATTCAGAAAGGGTGAACCTCTGTTTTGGGTCTTGAGAGAGTGCTCTAATTGGATTATAGAGGGGGTTGAAGCCCGCTTTATTGCCTCATTGTGATCTTTTAGAGTCGAATGAAGCTTAGGACTAACTGCTGGGTTGGGTTGACTGGATTACCGTGAAACACCTTGACCAATTAGAACAAGGGCAGGTATAATGCTGGTTCTTTTCCAAAAAAAACGACATAACACGGGACTGCTCTTGGCATCTGACTAATACGCCCTCATTAACTGACAGCAACTCTCATTTGCCATAGAGCAAACTCTTCTTGATCTTCTTTCCCTCATAAAGGTAACGTGATCTGCCTTACCTTGACCTCTCCTCCACTGAGAGCTAATCAGGCTCACCTGTGAGCTTTCCCCAGCGGCTAGAGAGCGCTAACTCAGCAACACATGATAAGGTTTGGATCCCTCAGGTAAATATCAGAGGCCAAGGACCCTCCTCAAGATGGTCTTGCAGCCTGAGTGAGGCTTGTGGGATGCAATGAGAAAAGCTGTTGTTCTGCTCTCTCGCTCATGGAAGGCTCTGGGGAAAAAAAAAAAAGCGAGGGACTGACGTAAAATAATAAATAAAAAAGTAAAAAAAATTGTACTACTGTAGGTTGAGGACTACATTCATGATACATATTGTATAAATCATAATAAAATGTATTGTTAAAATAATGTCCTGTTAGTCTAACATGCAGAGAAAACAAAAAACACATTCATTGGTTGACTTCCAAACCAATAGCGTGAGTCTGGAGGTGAGACTACCAGTTTGATCAAATAATAAAGACATGTTTTAATAAATTGTTTAGAAATCAATGGCTGAATTTAAAATTGTATACTAAAATGGAGTGGTGCAGGGATGACGTCAAAACCCGATGACGTCAATTAGCTACTGGTTCCTCCTCGAGATTTTCCAATAGGTTTTTATAATGGAGTTTTCCAATTTATATGAAATAAGGTCTGTGGTAAACAACTTGACGATACTTGAACATATTGCTCGACAATGTAAATTACACACCCATATCAAAAACGCGAATTTTTAAGCTGTTGTGTTTATTTTAAAAATGTATGTTTCTAATAAGTAACGACAGTAGATAAGAACATTAGGGTGTGAGTGTGTGTGCTGTTTACATTGTAGAACAAAACATTCAAGTATCGTCAAGTTATGTTTACCACAGACCTTATTAGATTACTCATACATTAAAAAACAGCATTATACAAAAAACATTATAAAATCTTTAAAAAAGAAAAGTTTTATATGTATGTAGAGTTTGGTGTCGTCTGCACACCAAAACTATTAAAAATTGACCCCATGGCCATGGGTACCATGTATAATGAAAATAATAGTGGTGCCAAGATGGATCCCTGGGGTACACCGCAATTAAGGTGGGCCGCCGAGGATGAGTGGACACCTAAACTAATGGAAAAACTTCTATTTGACAGGAAAGACTGAAACCATTTTAGTACCGTACCTATGATGCCGAAAAATTTCCAGGCGAGATTAAACAATACCATAGTCAAAAGCCATAGTGTTGCCAGCGTCTGTAGTCACTAAAATTTCATTTAAAACTTTTAAAAGGGCAGATTCAATGCTATCTACCTCCTCATTGTTTTCTATATTTTTAGGCTGAAATAGTAAGAGTAGTAGTGTGCTACTCCAACTTCGGTCAGTATTTTTATAACTTCAGTTTACCACCACTAAAGCACATAAATCACATTATTCACCTTTGAAGAGGAGACAAGCCTGACAAGGACAATTTACAATACTGTACGTTACCAGAGCAATATTCTCCTGAGAGGGTTTTTTGGCCTATTTTTCAAAAAACAATAATGATAATGACTTTCTCCTGATTTTGAGATGTTAAATAATTATGATTTTGCCAAAGGTCAATAATAACACAACTGCTGACATTCTCATTTGGTATATTCTAAATTGTTAAACATTGAACTATGGTTTAATATTTGCCATCCGACAGGCACGCCAAAGGTTTTTTTCTTCCTTTGACAGAGAACCATAATGCGTTCTGACATGCAAGTGATTATTTAAATAAGGAATGACAGTAAATGCATATATGAGCACAGAAAATGGGGCTCAGCCAGTTGAGATGAATTGCTAGATTAGGATTCACAACGGGATCGAATAAGAGAGAACATGAATAATATCAATGCAGAATTAAGGAGATGCACCCATTAAAGTAGTTATGAGGTTACATAAGCAAGCTAATTTACAATATGGCTGCCAGAGAAATTGAATACAAAGGAAATAGTAAATTATGATGCCAAGAGACGCCCAAAGGTGAATTCATTTGCTCTGTGAAAGAAATGAAACAACTTCATCCTGCTGTTTAATGTGAGAGCATATCCGCAATATATATATAGATGAGAACCCTGCTGAAAAATCCAGCATTGCTGGTCACCATAGCTTAAGGTATGTTTGCACGCTGGTCTCAGCATGGAATACTGGGGCCGGTTTCACAAAGATAGACTTTGACTATGGCTTAGATATAGTAGATAGTCAGACTTCAGATAGACATCTAAATCAGACCGTTGCACAAAGCACTTAAGACTCTGACTATCTTAAGTAGGACTACACTGCAATGCATTCTGGGTAAAATAAGACACTTTTCAAAATAAAAAACATGGCGGATCGAGTAAGCGCCACAGACAGTTAACAACGTTAATCCGACCGTTGAGCGGAGCGTTAAAGACGTACAGAAAAGATACAAAAATATATTTTCAGTAGGTTACTGCGGTCCCTAAAAACCCTTTCCCTTCTCATAGCTCTCTCCATAACGTCGTCATCAAACCACAAATGATGAGCCACTTTCCCTTTTCTTTTGGCTGTTTGTAATGTAACTGATTGCTACTGTTGGTTGCCAAGGTACCATAGAGTCTTAGACCTGAGTTAGCCTGGGGGGTAAGGTGTCTAATTTTTTTGGTCTAAATTAAGTCAGTCTTTACTTTTGTGAAACTGTCTAACTTGCATTAGACTAGTCTATGAGCAAATTTTAGACTTGTCTAACACTATAGACCGGTCTAAAATAGCTTTGTGAAACCGGCCCCTGGTTGCTGGTGGACCAGCGTACGTTGTCTTTTGGGTGCTGGTATGATCCCAGCAAGATCACAACAAAACCTGCGGTTATCAAGCAGAATCACTGAAGAAGAGGAACAACAAGAACAGAAGAAATGAGAAGAAACACAACAACTGACAACTGACAGCCACACAGCCTTAGATGAAATCAACTGCAAATAAAATTAATATCTCACCAGAGGATGATTAAACCACTCGAAAAACAGCATTAACATATTTACTTATTACAAACCAGTTTGGCTTTATTTCTTTCATATGGTACACGTACAAAGGTTGTTGAAGCCCTTTAGTTGCATCATTGCATAGGCACTTGGCCATTTAGTTTGGTTACATTAATTCTCTTTCAGCAATTGTTGGAAGTACATGCTATCACTACTGACGACAATATTTCATGTTTCTGACTGCAACGACATACTTTGTGCACTTTTTTTTGGAATCAGTGACTGACAGCTGGATTTTGACATATGAGTTCCCAAATGAGTCTTTTAAAAAACAGCAACTTTCAGTTTTTAACTTTCATTATCAAGTTGTTATTAACTGTCCCATTGAAAGAGCTCTTCTCAATAACCCGTTATTGAAAAAAAAAAATGTTTTTGATGCTTTGAAACGTTTCACCAGTATACCTGTGACGTTGATTAATAATGTAATCATAACTAAAACAATAAAAAAATTCAGCTCTACTTTCAGCAGAGGGAGCAAAAGAAATTGCAAAGTTATAAAATCATATTTTTTAACCTTAGTTTGTTTTTCCTTTACATCATTAATGTTACATGTAGAAATATGCAAGCAAAAAACAATGCTTGTCCCCAAAACACTGCTTGCATACAGACAGCTGGCCTGCTCACACTCAACCCCGCAAGACCATGCTGGTGAACCAGCTTCACCAACTCTGTTTTGCTGAACACCATGAATATGCTGGCCCACCAGCTAGACCAGCACTATATCTGCACCAACCAGCATAAACCAGCCTGGACTAGCATGGGATCCATGCTGGTTAATGCTGGATTTTTGTAGCAGGGAAGGCTTAGGGAATGTATTGAACATTAGAAAGATCCCAATCCCACTGTGTTATAAAACTAGATGTGTTTTTTTCTGTGCTTAATACAGTCTTAATGTTTCATTAAACTCTGAAAAGTGCTTTATTTCTCAACGATTAAAATTAAGTATATTAAGCATCATTAATTTCCCATAATGCATTGCTGATGGGATATGAGGTCAGATCAGGGAAACTCTGAATCACCTTCCATTAAGATCAAAGAGAAGACACACTTTGGCCATAGTACCCACAATCCCACCTGCTTCTCCTCCTCCTCTCCGCTCAGAAGCTGTTGCTTTGTCACTGAGCCATGGTATCCCAGCATTCCCTAATGAGATTAGATGGCCACTAATGAGCGCTACAGTGGGTAAAAGCAGCTGTGTTGTGAAGGTCAAAAATGTGGCTACAGATTGTGCTGTTGGACTTCAAGAATCATTAACTAATAACAAACAAATGATTTATGAGAAAAGCAGAATTTTTGTTGGCCTTTAGGCAGGGTTTCCCTTTCTTCATCCTATTTTTAATGAGCATGAAAATATGGAAGTGATACTGAGATCTGGTGCAATAACATGCAGTGAGCTGTATTGATTAAGAAACTTGATATTATTTTGGCATATGTTCACACAGCATGCATTCAGTTCAGGTCTGGATTCACCTTGAGTAAGTAAATGTTTAACAATATAAGGCAAATATGTTACCTAAGAGAAAAAATAACTTTTTTATGATGGAACATAATATTTGCTTTTCCAGACTGATCCTTCCAGTTCGGCAGCTCAAAAGAAGGTCTGTAGTCACTGTGTATACACTATCGATGGGAGGTCATACCATTTTTACCACGGGATGGAAATGCAATGAACTGTTGACCTATATTGGATTCAAGACGAGAATTCATCTAAGATTTCCCCCTGTTCAAACACTCATGTTTAACCCCACTGACCTTTCATCAAGAGAAATTAATTTGCTTTACTGTCACAGGGAAAAAAGTTGCATTGCTGGTGAAATGTTCACCCGAGAATCAGCATTTTCTTATATTGACATTCATTTTTGATTCTGAAAGAGTGTAAATCCCCTGTTAGCCAGTAACCTCACAGTGCAATTTCAGTGAAATATAATCAACATGCAATTTGCTAAGTGGACAGAACTATCATTTTTGTTAAATGCGCATATTAGCAAGGCAAATATTGCTTGTCACAGTGTTTCAACTGAAAGCGTCCAATACATCTTCCTATCAGAGCTGAAAGATGCTTGTCGCAGCTAATGTTTTCGGTCCACAATTGTTATTTGAGTGAGACCACAGAGATGTTGCATAAAAGCCAAGACTGTGCGACATCAACGGCCTTTTATATTCAAACCATGAGGTCTTAGCTAAGACTGGTCGGAGCGACATTTGACTGAGCGATAGATCGTGTCATGTTCTGACATATTCATTGACAAGAGCAAAAGCACTTGCACTAATAGCAATGTTCTGCTTGGAAATGAAAGAAAAAAATATGTTGGCATTACAATTATAAGGGAACACTAAATAAAGAGCTTTTTGAGTCACATGTCATAATGACAAGATAGTATCAATATTAACTTAATGTTAATCACTTTCTCTCATGGTCAATGAACAGAACTTGATCATGTATAGTCTAGAGGTTTTCAAACTTTTAACCCTTAAATGCATGAATGTGTCGCCAATCATTATTACATATTCGGGTCTTTAGCGACCCGGATCAAAATTTAACACGGATGGATCTCTACCTGTCGTGATAATGTAAAACTCTTATGATATTAGAGTAACAATTACAGAAGAATGAAATAAAGCATATTTTGGAGGTTGGAAGATTTCAGTTTGAGCAGATGTTTTATACCATCATCACTGTCCTCATCAGAGCTCATTTCCCAGTACATTCAGCATCTCATATTCGCCATCTCAAACATATTCTCAAAACGATCATTTTAAACATCTTCAAAATCAATATTTTGATCGCTGACAGCTTCTTCATCACATCCTCCATCAAGTTACAGGGACACTAACATTTGATTGTGTTCAGTACTTGCTCTGCAGTAAATCACTGAGCCATTTCAAGTTTTGCTGTTGATTCTTCCTATTTTTTTGTTTTCTGTCTGCGGTAACTCAACTACCTTGTGGAATAAAGGTGAATTGCACTTATTCAGTCATCAAAGATTCAATTATTGTTGTGCTCAAAAAAATATACTTACACTGTTGCACACCTCATGTCGTTACCGACCCTATAAAATTTTTACAAAAAATGAATGGGAAAACGTCTCGGTTACGGATGTAACCCTCGTTCCCTGAGTAGGGAACGGAGACGTTACGTCGGATGACGGAGAATGGGGGTTTCGCCAGAAAGCCAATCCTCTTCGAGTATTAAAAAACGAGCCTATGGCAATGAAATGCCATGGGTCTGCGGAATTTGCATAATGTATCTCCGCCTCACTGCGTGAGTATTTAAGGAGAGACAGCTGCAACAGCAGATCATGTCTTCGCTGAGGAGCCGAGACTGAACTCAGGCGTCTACCCAGCGGTACAGCGGAAGTGGCAGGGAGACGTAACGTCTCCGTTCCCTACTCAGGGAACGAGGGTTACATCCGTAACCGAGACGTTCCCTTTCGTAGTCACTCCGAGTTACGTCGGATGACGGAGAATGGGGGTCCCCGTGAAATCACGCCACCTTCACAGCTGTCTTCCAGTGCCCTGCGAAGTCTGACCTCCCTGTCGTGATATAGGCACGGACGAAGGAGTCCTACTTAACACAGGAATACCAAGGTACACTGGGAAGCATATCTCATGGGAGATATGCCACAGCATGCCTACCCATAGGGAGGACTTAAGAATACACATATGGCCCAAGGGGGCTACATATGGAGGAACACTGGAGTGACCAGCCCGTAGGGTGGCATCTACTTTCAACTCCAGGAGTGGCAGGTGACTTGCCGAGGGAAAGACACATGCTCAAAGAGGCTTACAGTGGAAATACACATGTGGGGGTTACTCAGAGGGGGAACCATGCACACGGAGGCACCTAGCCGACGCACAGGCAATAGACACTGGCGCCAGCGTCAACAGTGCTGGAGGAACTCAGGGCTTCAGAGAGGAAGGCTCACCTGAGGAAATATCGCACGTATCCAGTCCGTGGAGTGGAATGGCGAGCAAGCGAGACACTTAACAGCTCCCATGTTAGCTTGAAAAAGACAGTACATGGGCGGAGACTGGCTCCACTCGGAGATTGTAAAATCTGGCGAATGTGTTAGGTGTCGCCCAGCCTGCAGCTCTGTAGACGTCTGTTAGCGAGGCGCCACGCGCTAAAGCCCAAGAGGACGCCACACTCCGGGTGGAGTGGGCGGTCACACCAAGGGGGCATGGTCGACCTTGCTGCTGGTATGCCAAAGCAATGGCGTCCACTATCCAGTGAGACAACCTTTGTTTGGAGAGAGCCTTTCCCTTCAGCTTCCCACCATAACAGACAAAGAGCTGGTCTGAGGTCCTGAAACACTGCGTCCTGTCTACGTAAGCACGGAGGGCGCGTACTGGACAGAGCAGTGCCAAGGCTGGGTCTGCCTCCTCCCGGGGCAGCGCTTGCAGGTTCACCACCTGGTCCCGGAAGGGAGTGGTGGGAACCTTGGGCACATATCCAGGCCGGGGTCTCAGGATCACGTGAGAGTGACCGGGCCCGAACTCCAGGCACGCTTCGTCAACGGAGAATGCGTGCAGGTCCCCTACCCTCTTGATGGAGGCCAACGCAACCAGGAGCGCTGTCTTCATTGACAGGATCTTAAGCTCAGCTGATTGCAGAGGCTCAAAGGGAGCCCTCTGCAGGGCACTTAAGACCACTGAGAGGTCCCAAGAGGGAACGAGAGGAGGGCGAGGAGGATTCAGTCTCCTCGCTCCTCTCAGGAACCTGAGGATCAGGTCGTGTTTTCCAAGAGACTTACCTTCAACTGCTTCGTGATATGCGGCGATAGCGGCCACATACACCTTCAGGGTGGAGGGAGACAGCCTTCGCTCCAACCCGTCTTGCAGGAAGGAAAGCACAACGCTGATCGAGCATCTCCTGGGGTCTTCTCGGCGAGAAGAGCACCAGTTAACGAAGAGGTTCCACTTCAACGCATAGACATGTCTCGTGGACGATGCTCTAGCGGAAGTGATGGTAGCCGCCACCGCTGGTGGCAGGGTACTCAAACCTGCCTCGTCCCGTCCAGGAGCCACACGTGGAGTCTCCAAAGATCGGGACGAGGGTGCCAAGGGGTGCCCCGTCTCTGAGAAAGGAGGTCCTTCCTCAGAGGAATTGGCCAAGGAGGTGCTGTCGCGAGGAGTATCAGTTCGGAGAACCAGGTCTTGGTGGGCCAGTATGGGGCGACCAATAAGACCTGCTCCTCGTCCTCCTTGATCTTGCACAGAGTCCGTGCGAGAAGGCTCACTGGGGGAAACGCATAGCTGCGTAGGCCCTGCGGCCAGCTGTGCGCCAGTGCATCCGTGCCGAGCGTGCCCTCGGTCAGGGAGTAATACAGGGCGCAATGGGATGAGTCGTGGGAGGCAAACAGATATATCTGTGCGTCCCCGAACTGGTCCCATATCAGCTGGACCGACTGGGGATGGAGTCTCCATTCGCCAGAGGTTGGCCGGAGCCGTGACAGCTCGTCGGCTGCACGGTTCCGCACTCCAGGAATGTAAATAGCACGAAGGGACCTCAGGTGCTTCTGACTCCATAAGAGGAGGTGGCGTGCGAGTTGCGACATACGGCGAGAGCGTAGACCACCCTGACGGTTGATGTGCGCTACAGTCGCGGTATTGTCCGAGCGGACAAGTACGTGTTGACCCAGGAGCAACGCACGGAAGCGGTGCAGGGCAAGGCGTACTGCCAGCAACTCGAGGCAATTGACATGCATGAGGCGCTGGGGTCCTGTCCAGGAGCCCGCGGCTGCATGTCCATTGCACATGGCGCCCCAGCCCGTGGCAGAGGCATCTGTGGAGACGACAACATGCCTGGAAACTCGTTCTAGGGGAACTCCGGCCCGTAGAAAGCTGAGGTTCCGCCACGGGGTGAAGGTCTGACGGCAGGTCGGAGTTATTAGAACTCTGAGCGTACCGCGATGCCATGCCCACCTCGGGACTCGATCGCGAAGCCACAGCTGAAGCGGTCTCATATGAAGCAATCCGAGTGGCGTTGCTGCGGCTGCGGATGCCATATGCCCCAGGAGCCTCTGAAAAAGTTTCAGTGGGACCGCACTCTTGCCCTCGAACTGTCGAAGACAAGTCAGCAGTGAGTGTGCGCGCTCGCTCGTAAGCTGCGCGGACATGGCGACCGAGTCTATCACCATACCGAGAAAAGAGATCCTCTGCACGGGGCAAAGTTTGCTCTTCTCCCAGTTGACCCGAAGGCCCAGACGGGCTAGGTGCCGGAGCACTAGATCTCTGTGTTCGCAAACCTGATCTCGAGAGTGAGCTAATATTAGCCAGTCGTCGAGATAATTCAGGATGCGAACCCCGTGTTCGCGTAGGGGAACAAGGGCTGCCTCGACGACCTTCGTAAAGACGCGAGGAGACAGAGCCAACCCGAATGGGAGAACCGCGTACTGGTATGCCTGCCCCTCGAAAGCAAACCGAAGAAACGGTCTGTGTCGAGGTAAAATGGAGACATGAAAGTAGGCGTCCTTCAGGTCTATCGCTGCAAACCAATCCTGTGGCCGCACGCATTCGAAAATGCGTTTGGCCGTGAGCATCTTGAACGGCAGCCTGTGAAGGGAGCGGTTCAAGACGCGCAAGTCCAGGATTGGCCGTAACCCACCGGTTTTCTTGGGGACAATGAAGTACGGGGTGTAAACCCGTAACTCCACCTCGGCTGGAGGGGCAGCCTCGATTGCACCCTTCGCCAGCAGGGTGGCAACCTCCGCTCTCATGATCGGGGCATAGCCACCGACCACAGTAAGCGGACTCCCCTGAAGCGGGGAGGAGACCGTGCGAACTGAATCGCATAGCCGAGCCTGATCATTCGGGCGACCCAACAGGACAGATTGGGGAGCTCTAACCAAGCCACCAAACACTGATCCAGTGGAATCATCCGAGCCACAGGCGTCCCCCCGGAGGGGCAGCGGAGCGGAGTGACCGGCACAGGTGAGGGTGGCATAGCGGCCCAGCACGCATGCACAGTCATGCTCCGCGTCCTGACAGAGGAGACCAGGGAAGGACCAGCGTTCCGCGGGGGTCTGCTCTGCCAGGGGTCTGGCGATAGAGGGGGACGAGAGTGGTGTGGTCTGGAGACGGCACGCACTGTCATCCGCACCCTCAGAGACAGAGGGGAACGAGAGTGGCGAGGCTCGGGGGCGTCGCGCACTGCCGTCCAGCTCTGCGTGCTCAGAGATGGGATGCAGCTCTTTTTTAAAAGATTCTCCCCCAGCCCTCCACCGGGGGAAGGAGTGGGCCTGCAACCACTCCATGAGAACTGCAAGCCATAACTGAGCTGCCCGTAACGGGAGCGCCGCATAGCCTGGCGTACAGCGGGGCTGCGGGGCTGGTACGGGCAGGGGCACCTCCCTGCGACCACCTCCACGGCCCGGCCCGGTGCTGCTGGGGCCGGGCGGGAGGGGGCGGAAGTCGCAGGAGGGCGCATTCGACGGCAAGCGGACTGAAGCGTCTGAGCCGCCGGCTGATTGGCAGCAGAAGCCGCAGGGTCAGAAAAAAGCCACAGTCCACTTCTGGGCGGCCGAGAACTGTTGGGCAGAGTTCTCGACCGCGCCGCCGAAGAGGCCAGCCTGGGATACGGGGAAGTTGAGGAAACTGGTTCACTCAGCCTCGCGCACATCAACCAGGTTAAGCCAGAAATGTCTGACCACACATGTGGACATCACCTGACTCAGGGAGCGTGCGGTCACCTTCGTCGCTCATAGAGCAAGGTCGGTGACGGCAGGCAGCTCAAGGATGAGCCCTGAATCAGCCCTACCCACGTGCATGTCACTGAACACCCAGAAGGATGGCAATAACACACAGTGAGGTGGCAGCCTGCCCCGCAGCTCTATAGGTCCCCGCCACCGGAGTAGACAAGAACCTACAGGCATTGGGGGGGTGCTTAGGGTTGCCACGCCATGTGGAGGCGCTGTGGGGACACCTAAGTGTTGCCACAGAACACTCCACAGGGGGGAACCCCAGTGTACCGTAGACTGCGGCCTCTACGAGGGCAGAGAAGGCGGAAGAGGCCGCAGAGCAGTCGCGAAAAGTCAAAGGAGACTTCCACGATCTCATGGCCTCTTCATGCACATCCGGGTAGAAAGGATTTGGGTTCGCCACCCCCAAAAACCAATCATCAGCCTCAAGTGCTCGGGATATGGCAGAATTTTCCACACAAACCCGATACTCGTGGCAGCCCGGGAAAGCATAGCTGTGAATTCTGAATCAAGCTCGCTATGCTAGCACATCCGAGGACAGCAGCACAGACGAGCCATCTCCAGAGGACTCCAGCTCACCTTGTGATGCGGCGATAAACATGATTTCATCAGCTGGTGGACCGAATGAGAACGCGGGCCCGCGGGCGGGCCGGCGAATCCACTCGGGACCACGTGGGTTGCAACGTGAAAGACGGGGTGTGGACCGAGGAATTTTCGTCGGTTAGTTCCAGACCTGACGTCTTAGTCACCCTGGCCACCAGCCGAAGTATTATCTCACGTGGAGAAAAATAGATCGGGTGATGGATGAGGGGACTCTCACTCAAATGAGCTCACAGAGTCTCGACCGTATACATTGCGATGGTCACGTTCCCACTGAGAGAACGTGACACACCCACGAGCGCTGTCCGAGCGTGATCAAAGCCCAAACACGCCAAACAGCGCTCGCGCCCAACAGCTGAATCTATCAGAATACCGCACTCAGAAATACACGGGCAGATCGTCTTTAGAAAGACGCGTCTTTAAAAAGACGTGCCGCGTGCACGCTCTTTTAGTGAGAGGAAAAAAACTCTGCGGATGCTGAAGCGACCAGGGAGAGACACACAGACCGGCAGACCACTGCTCAGATCGCAGGCAATATGAAACTCGCTGGATACCGCCGTCACACCAACATCAGAGAGTTCGCTCGTCTCGAAGAGATGTAGTCACTGAGAATACTCAGGATTTGGCTTGTGGAGTGAAGAGATTCTCTTGGCTCCGAAGCGAAAACATGATCTGCTGTTGCAGCTGTCTCTCCTTAAATACTCACGCAGTGAGGCGGAGATACATTATGCAAATTCCGCAGACCCATGGCATTTCATTGCCATAGGCTCGTTTTTTAATACTCGAAGAGGATTGGCTTTCTGGCGAAACCCCCATTCTCCGTCATCCGACGTAACTCGGAGTGACTACGAAAGGGAACAGGCATACTTTTATCATTTATAAAGACCCCAGGTATGCTACAGAAAATTTTAGTTTACCAATATTTTTAAAAACATTTATCGAATTACTGTTTCATATTGGTTTCTAAAGAATGGTTAGTTACACTGTTAAAAAATAATCCTGTAAAAAAACGGTAAACTACTGGGAGTTGTGGTTGCCAGCATGATACTGTAAAAATACGGTATACTGATACTGACATCCCTAATGGTAAAGAGCAAGAAATACATATATAAATCCTTTTTTTAAACATTTGTACACCTAAAATTACTCTTATAGTTGGCAGGGAAATATGAATGTTCATAATAAATACATTATTATAAATATAAATATACGTTTAAATTAATATTAATATGTATTATTAGTATTAGTATTACAAGTAAATCATATTATGTATTAACTTATTACTACAAAATAAATATTCCCTAGATAATACTTTTGGAAACCAAATTAAATAATTGGCTTGTCTCAGACTGCAAAGCCGTGGCCAAAATCATCGTATAGTCTGCAGTCTAAAGAAAATGGAGATGGAGGTGACTAATTATTCAACCGTTATTTAATCCTGAGTCTGATGTTTGATTGCTGCTTTGAGCACATGCATTTTTTAACAGACTATCTCTTAACTTCGCTATTCAATCACTGTTCAACTCTTTCTCACTCACACACACACACACACACACATTATCAAGTGTGTATCCATTTAGCTCCAGGTTCAAAGCATCTCATGAGACAAAATTAGTTTCAAACACGGGACGCTGGCCTTTAAAGATGTGTTTCACAGGGCTGCTAAGACTTACTATAGCTTTTCCTCTGACTTGGAGAACTTTGACGTATGGCTTGTGCAAGGTTTTGTGAAGCTAATGAAAGTATGGGCTCCTCTATTAACCTCAAAGAGGAAATGGGAGGTAGTTTGATGCATTCAGATTGGCAATAGCCAATATTTCACCACGACAGGCATTACCAATGAATAATTAAGTGTTTAATATAATGTTCGTGAAGAGAGGGAGATAAAGAAGGGTAGCGGGGAAAGGGGAATGATATAACTATAATTGATTATCCTTAAAACCAATGTACTATTAACAGAGTTCTCGATAGTGAAAGTGTTTGTGTGTTTGTGTTCAGGGAAAAAATGGCTTTTTGATGGCACTGTCAGGGCAGTTGCAGTCATTAGCTTTGAAAACTCTTCTATGATGGAATTCAGAGGCCTGGCTTGTTGAGATCATGAAACTTTAAGTGGGAAATTTATACCGGAGAGACCGCCCGCCCTGGCAGTGACTCGTGAATGCCTGGGGACACGTGTTTTCACAGGGCGCAACGCTGGACTGATGTGGCTGGTGATAAATAGTTAAGAATCTAGGGTTGTTTGCACTCTGACAGCTGCGAGAGTGCTGCTCAGTGGCATCACATACTTGAAAATGCAGTTTGTAGATACGATAAATTCGTATTAAATTACGACTGTGGACTAAATCAGTATAGTGTGAAGTTATAGGTGGTAGGACCACATTAATTATATATGTATTTAATAATTCACAGTTTTAAAGATATTCAGTACCAATGTTTACAAAGCTTGTGTGATGTTTTAAAATAAAAAAAGGAAGGAAGAAGTTGATACATTTTCTGGAACATAATACCGGGAACAGATGTCATGTCTCCGGGTATTAAAAATGAATGCTAGATGTTAAACATTTCAAGAATGTTATATTATAATTTTGATTATTTATGACTAACAGTCTGCTCTTCAACATATTATGTCACATATGCAGCTTAGTCAGGATATTTCATTAATTAAGAAAATAAAATTAAACATCAGCTTCGGCTTCTGCTTCTGTGACTTTACATGGTAATTTAAAACATATGTGGTCTATTACAGCTAAACCAGTCTAAAAATATCGACAGGTTCCCTGCTAGGAATCAGTCCACTGTCTCAGAGAATATACGTCGTCACACAGACAGAGGTCAGCAATTTCCATACCTCAAATTACTGACCTATGGCTTCCTGTCCTGCATGTATGTCCTTCTTGTTAACCAGCTGACAGCTTTTCATGCATATTCATAGATGCATATGGTCTGCCAGAACGAAAGCCATCTCATCCCCTCAGATTCCGCCGAGTAGCAATGTATGAAGACACTTCATTAATGGATGTACTAAACGAAGCGTTGTCTTCATTTTCTCGCTTTTGTGTTTGCATAAATTGCAACGGCTGATTTGACTGTACGCTGCAAATATAAATGTCTTAATCACTGACTATTTTTGTCATCAGTGAAAAAATATCCAAAATTCAACCAATAAGCTTGAGAAGGCAACTACCAGTCATTAGAGTATTAATAGAATGTCTGTGTAATATCTGCTAACACTTTATTTTGATGCTCCCCAAACAGAAACTCAACTGATGAGTAACTTTGCAACTACACTACAAACCCAAACCCTAACCCTAACATAACAGTCTACTGATACTCTAATGAGAGTTAGTTGACATGCATTTGCAAAATTACTTATAGTTAGTAGAATGTCTAAAGTGGACCATTGAAATAAAGTGTCCAATCTTGTTTTTCCTTCGTTAAACCTCACAACATTTTTATAGATTTCCACTAGAACAACAAGTCTGAATATGTTACACAATTTTAATTTGAATGCAAACTGATCTTTTTTTATGGATTTTTAGCGGGGGGAAAAATCCCTTAAACACAGAGAGAGAGAAAACCCCTGACAGGTAACAGCTGCTCGGCTCAATTGAAAGCACATGCGAGAATGCCATTCTAAGACATGGTACTTTGTTTCCTCAGGGCTAATCAGACATAGTACATAATCATTCAATAAAGACCGGGCAGGGTGCGGCAAACTAATTGGACTGTTGTATTTTTGGAATCCAGGGCTGAATGGCATAGAAAGATATGTTTATCCACAAGCCTTAACACTGTGATGACTTGTTAACGGATAATGAACAGGCTCCGCGTGGTTTGCTTGATATGCTTTGTAGCTTCACAGTCCTACTTCATAGTCTTTGACAAAACTGCGATTTTATTTTTGTTCAAAATGTTACTTTTTTTATTCAACTTAACCACATTTAAAGGGTTAGTTCACCCAAAAATTAAAATTGTTCCATAATTTACTCACCCTCAACTAACCATTTAAGTGTTGATTAAAAAAAGAATGCATGAAGCTAGAATGCAGAGGCCCTGTTCTTTCTTTTTATAAATTGTATGTTCTGATATTCATATAACAAAATATTCTGGGGGCCATGTAAGTTTTGTGAAAGTAAGCAAAGAAGCTGGCGCTGGCTGACAACTTAAAAAAAAAACACTGGTGGGGAAAGAGTTCATGTAGCTATCAGGTTGTTTAGGCAGTCAACACTAATAATTAAGGATGTGATGTCTTTTAACCCAAATAAATTAATGTGAGATATAGTTCATATGCACATTTCAACTAAAAAAAAACTGGACATCAATTACTAGCATTATTAAGGTTCGGTCACATTAACAAAGAGGGTCCATTGTCGATTTTCAATAGTGTAGCAATGCATTAGCCTGGCCGCTTTCACTTCCAAACTAAGCTTTATATTGGTAAATGCATAGATTTGCCAGTTTAAAGTTTAACAATCGTAAAACCTCATGCGAATGATTGCGCAGATGCTTATAGAGATGACTGCATTTCCACATTATTCTGTGGAATACAAATATTTTGCGAACACAAAGTTCCCTTTTGTGGTAGAATTTTGACACTGCGCCATCATTGTTTTCCATCATAATGTCCCTCCAGAGGTAGTTGTATGATGAACAGTCAAGGATTAAATTAAGCCTTCAATATGCTTTCATTCATACAAGTTATTTCTTGTTTGTGTCCAAAATGTAAAAATAACATCACAATACGTCATATTTTTTGCAAGTACAATATATAAAAGGTACCAAAAAAAAAGTGTTTCATGTTTTTTGCAGTTTCATGTTATTTACATTCGGTAACATATCGCAGGATTTATGTGTCCTTCCAGTGACTAGTCTTACACATGACATCAGTGACATGGATATTTATGCTTCTATATCTGATTCTCTCCACCAACAGACTTACCAGAGACAGGTTCAAAACCTGTTTGACCAAGGTCGCGAACTGTGTCATTCCGGTGCCCAAGGTCCACGAAAGCGTCCTAGAGCACATATGTGCTTGTCTGTGGCATCGCCGCCTTCATCTTGTTGCGGTCACATTCAGCATGCACTGTGCCGTGAGCTCCTCTGCCAAACAGGTGTTTCACCCCGGCTAGGCCATCAATCTGCCCACGGCCCATCTCTGTAGGATTCAGGGTTAATTATCATCAAATAAGCCATTAGAAAGAGTGATGAAAGGGAAGGGTAAGGATCCTGGGTTTGATAGGAAACAATGGTTTATAGATAAGTGGAGATAGATATTACTCCATGTTGTCGTGTTAACTGGATCAAGAGCTAATGCGGTTCTCTGGAAGAAAATGATAGGATCTTCTAGCCCTTTCTTAAATGGATCCCATCCATTAAAGGTAATTGCAGTTCAAATGTAAGCACATAACACATTTCCCAGCGCCGCCTTCCAGATCTTGACACAGGGTCTTATCGTTCTCATTCCAAATAATTTCACAATCTGTAACTGGTAAATGCCATTATGATTATATAATGTGCGTAATGTATTAATTGGCATTAGCCTTACATTAAGATCGCGTAGTAAATTATTCCATGGCATTAGATGACACCTGACCTATTGTAAATTTTACACTGTGCTTAGGACTTCATTTATCTATGCAGTATCCCTGTGAATATTTTAAGCACCCAATTAAATACCAACTGACCTGAAGGTCTAAAGCAGCTCGAGAAAATTGAGCTGTCTGGCGGGTTTGGGTGCTACAGTGGTTGTGTTTAATCACGGTGGTCTTTGGAAGTCGGAAGAAGCTTGTTAGGTGTCCTGGCCTTTCAATACCATCAAAACAATTCTCTCACTTTCATTGGGTTCGCTTAAAAATAGAGAGCACTAAAAAATGAAAAAATCATTTACTCACCCTCGTGTCGTTCCAAACCTCTATGACTTTCTTTCTTTCTACAGATACTTTTTATGGAGAAACGCAATATTGTAACGCATTACTTTTAAAAGTAACTTTCCCCAACACTGGAAATGAGAGTGAGTAAATGATGCTACAATTTTCATTTCTGGGGGAACCAGTGAAAATGAGAGTTGAAGGCCTCAATTTGCCCAGTAATACATTCAAAGGCCCCATTTCAGGATTTCAAATAGGATAGGATTCCCATATGTGTGTGTGGGGGAGATGGGGGGGTGTTAGTTAAAAACACTGAAATCTTATTTCAGTTAAATTCTTCATTTTATGCATTTTTAGCACTTTATTTAAGTTATTTTTTTTTAAATACATTTATATATTTCTTTAATCATTTAATTTTAAGTCATTCTGCGGCCCCCTTGGAAGTTTGCCGAGGGCCCCTATTTGACCCCGGCCCCCTAGTTGAGAACCACTCTAAAGCTTCACCTCCTCAGTTAATTGGAGTGTTTTATGATAAATTCTACATTAAGTAAGAAATATTTATATAGTTTCGGGCTGATGATGTGATTTAACATATAGATTCGCACAATTACCCTCTCTCTCCTGTGTTTTCTGACATCCACGGCTTCACTTCACTGTTAAAAGCATGCCATTTTACAAGACAGATTCCTTTGTGCCATTCTCATTAAAGAAATGATATGGCTACTTCCTAAAGAAATGTGCTATTTGTGTAAATCTCAGCTCATAAATACATTCGCATGTAGTCATAATGAAGGACGGCTATAACCTCCTGTCTAGCTTTAAAAATATATCAAAGGGTAACAAGTCGCTGTGAATTATAGGTCGCCCTGCATTGTATGAGACACAATAACAATAAATCAAAGCATTTATGTTTAATCACCACTTGCCGTAATGCAATACCTGCTTCATAGATGCTAATTTTAGCTGTCAAGAAAATGTGCTAGCTATTCTCCAAATGTGAATGTTGTGAAAACCACATTTGAAATCTCCCAATCGCAACGTTTCAAATCCATGCCAAACGTTATCATTCAGCGGCCAGCTCTTGTGGCGAACTCGATTACCTTAAACCCCTAAAGAACACAAGGAGTGATTTAGAGCGAAACATTTTCACAAATTGTGCAGGACTTCACATGCGCTCGGCCAATGGACTGCCGTTCACCCTCCTTTCAAATCAGGCCCACTTCCAAGTTTCCAGTTATGAAAAATGCCTGGGTAGGGGACTATCATTACAGCAATCATTCCTGTCTGTTGTATCCATTTTGCTTTAAATGTACCTCTAAAGCTCATACAGGCATTTCCAAAAGCACTATCATTTCAGTCAGACTGTGATCTCTGCTGGCAATCTGCATTTCGTTGAACATGCGTGTGGATGGAATAGAAACCAGACACCTGTCTCTCCACAGTGGGACATTAAGAAAAAAAAAGAAAAAGGGAAAAAAAAGCCGCACTAAATTCTCCGACAAGCCGAGCATATCAAAGCAGTGTGCACTCAGACCTCAGATTGCAATAGGGATATCATTTTAAAAAGGGGGACAAACCATACCTTGCAGGCTTCAGGGCCTAATAATCATCACGTCACCCATCGCTGTGGCCTGCAACAGTAATTTTACTCTCAGTTGATTGGCTGATGCAATGACAGATTTTGGACAACTGACATGTGGACAAACACAAATGGATCTATGAAACGGAAAGCTGTCAGTGAGCTGTTTGGCAGGGTAATGCTTTTTTTTAAATAGATCTGAACCTGAAGTTTCAGGCTCATTTTCAACCAGAAGCCTTAAAAGTCATGCAAGCTTAAACTCAATCTTCTAAAGTGGTATAAATGATATCTCGAGGAGGGAAAAGGGAACGTCTTAGTGGTCAACTACTTTCTTTTGAAGTATAGAGCAAGCTCTATGTGATAAATTGGAGACATTTGGAGTTTCTTACCATTAGTCATCTAAAACTCATCTGGATCTTGATAAATGGGTAGTTGATGTGAAATGCTTTTAGAAAAAGTTGAAATGTCATGCAGTGTGGCATGCTGTGCTACATCTGAAATGAATTCTTATGTAATTATTATGCATGGCCTTATTTTAATTGAGACGACATGGAATATTAATGTATGCAATTAATGTATTTTTTAAAAATGCATTTGTCACAGCACAACCATGTAGATGGATAGTTCAGTAAAAAAAAAAAGATTCTGTCATCATTGCCTTCAATTTTGTCCTGTTCCTTACATCAAGTTGTCATTGTTTCTATATTCTGTATAAATAGACATATAATACTATATTCATAAGGACGTTTATGGTGCTTTTTCATCATTTTGGAGCTGGACGAGTGCAGTTCCCATTCTCTTGTATCTCTCTTCCCATTCTCTCATTCGATTGTATGGAAAATATTGGTCAAAAAGAATGAGAAAGAAAGTCATACAGGTTTAAAATGATATGAGGCTAGGTAAATAATGATACAAATTTAATTTGGGGGAGAATTTGTCCTTTGAAATGACTAGGTAAAAAGATTATTGAACTAAAATTTTTGGAGGAAGAAATATATATATAAATAACAAGTTAATTAAAAAAATATACTCTTTATTTTATTCAAATAGTCATGTCAAGTCAAGTCAAATACATTTATATAATGCTTTTCACAATACAGATTGCATCAAAGCTGCTTCACAGTATCAATCAAAACAACTTAACAATGTTTGTTTATTACTGGAAAAAAAAGACATCCAAGTTTGGTAGAGCTGATCAATGGTATGATTGGTTAATTAATTTGAATATCCCCAACTAAGCAAGCCATATAAAACATGTTTCCTCTTACCAACCATACACTACCGTTCTGATTTCCGATTTTTTTATGTTATGGAAAGAATATCTTATGCTCACCAAAGCAGCACAGTAAAAACAATAATATTGTTTTCAAACTGTCTATTTTAATATATTTTCAAATGTAATATGTATCTGTCATGGCGAAGCTGAATTTTCAGCATCATTACTCCAGTCTTCAGTGTCACCCTTCAGAAATCATGGCGCTCATGTAAAATGTCTTATTATTATCAATTAATTATCAATGTCAAAAACAGTTGTGCTGCAATTTAATGCATCATTGCTAAATAAATGTATCTTTCTTTCCATAAACTGACCCCAAACTTTTGAACACTAGTGTGTACATATATATATATATAATTTGTTTTTTTGTTTTCATAATTCATTGACACAAACATTCATGGATTCATGCCATGGATGTTTATATCCAAAGAAAAAAGCTCCTAGTGAGATTATGTGATTAACTCATAAGGGACTTAAAACTTTAAAACAACATTCAAGCTCACAAACCCACATCATACAGTCATTGCTTGAATCTGTCGCTTTATCCAACTTGTTTGTCATTGCCTCTCGATTAGAGAGCATCTGTGAGCTCCCGTCACCGTGCTCAAGCCTGGGAATTCATAAGGAGCGTTCAAAGGATAGCCAAAACATGAAGTCTACAGCCCGACAGCCAGCAAAGTTCACAGACGTGCTGTGAGTTTTGTGTGGCCATGTTCTCCCAAGGAACCACTAAACTAGAGGGAAATATGAGGTATAAGCCTCTTGGATACTCCCGGAGAGAATATAGATTGTGTGAGATTTTAAGACGACTTCGTTTTCAAAGTCTTGCTATTATATGGGAACATAATTAACATTTCCCCATCAATTACAGTGGAGTGGAAGCACAGGGATCCAGGCGGATATGCTTAAATCTGCCTTGAATTATTCTCCGCTAACTTCCTATTTCAGCTGAATTTTGATGAGCCTGTCTGGTCATTTATTCAACAAGGCTACAGAGCACTTGTTTTGAGTGCGACCTGGCAATAGCCACATGAAGGGAACCTTTGATCAGGGTCCTTGTTGCTTATAACAGTCGATGCTTGCAGTATATCTAATATGTCTTTTTAATTTCACTAATCTGAATGAGTCATAATTAGTTTGTGACAGAAGGACAAGATGATCAAGAAAATAAAAAAAATAAAAATTCTGGTATATTTTCTTTCTGATGTGTGGATGCCTACTAGATTTGAAGTGAAATGTGCAGCCAACCCCCTCTAGTGGCCGCTTGTGCATTATATGTAGCAATTCCCAAATTTAAGCAGTTGCAAATCATTCACTCCTCGGATACATCAAGGAATTGAGCAAGAATGCCCTCTAGGGATTTTTCTGTCCTTGTCTCACTAAATCTTTGTCTGTTTCTTCTCATCACTGTCCGGAATACATGCCGTGCCACTTGCCGGGGATAATAAGAGAGTGTGATTGGCTGAAGGGTCCGGCGTGCTGCAGGAAGTGACTGAAACTACATCTAAAACATCAATTCATACTTAAAGCTGTGATGAATCCCATCTATAGTTTCAAATTAAATTTCATTCTGTTTCTCATCCATTTTAAAGATGGATACTGATGCTGGCAACATGTGTGGGCTGACCCAGCTCCAATTTGATCATTTTATCTTATTGTGAGGAAAACAGTTGGGTGATGGATACCATCTCATTACGATGGGAAAGTGAGAGTTTAATTTCCTGTACATGTTCCATCTTTATTAATGTCAGGAACAGCGGGCTGTCAATTGCATTAGTGCTCTGTTCTTGTGCTAGGCATTGTGCATGACACAAACAATGTCTTCGCACTGAGCTCTGACACACACACACACACACACACACACGCACACACACACACACACACACACGCACACACACGCACACACACACACACACACACTAAGCACTAAGCACCCGTGACATATTTCACCATCAGTTGTGGAAACAGTTTTACTGCAGTCCCCTTTCTTACTATATTTAGATCTTCTCAGTGAAACATCTCCAACTGACCTGAACTGAACCCAGAAATCTGGAAAAAAATATTTATTAGAAAGTATTAATGAAAGAAAAGACAGAAATGCCAGGGTCTTCATCATTATGAGGGTTACTTACAATATATTCCAGTAAAAATGATTCATACTAAGTATTATTAATACAATATTTAAAATGTTAAAAATAACAATAACTAAAATAAAATAATGATCTACTGTAATCCAGAGGTGCCCAAACGTTTTCCTATACAAAGGGCTGAAAACCAAACTTGACTGGGGGCTGTGGACTGAAAGTAAATGCTTTATTAGAGACCATTTACACAACATCGTTTTCAACTAAAAAAATGGGAAAATTTTAAGCGTTTTGCCATTCATTTACACGACAATGGTGTTTTGGGGGCCTGAAAATGGGTTTCAAAGTGCAAGCTTTTGAAAACGATAGCTTTATCGTCTCCGTTTAAACAACAAAAATGCGAATTTGTGAATACGGTGACATGCGCATGCGAATTATGTGTTCAGTCTACAGGCACGCATTGTTTCTTTACAAAGTGGCATCGCCATCTACTGAGCTAGAAGTAGAATAGTCGTTTCGGCTGATCTGAACAAAAAAAAAATCTTTTCATGGCGAAAACACAACATTTACTCCCTAACTGGCAAATATCTTAACTGACATTCACTCTATATTTAAAATGCCTACAATATGCTAACAAAACAATGCTACCAGCAAGTAAAATGACACAGTTTTTCTTAAAATATCTTTGAAAATCGCACACAATGAAAGCAATTTTGTATTGGCCATCACAATGATTCAGTTTGCTAACCGTTTCAAACGCATGAGCATATTTGACCTGTGTTGCTCCACAAGCCTGACTAAAACGTGCAATGCTCAGAGTGTTTTTCTTGTTTTGTGAGACTTAAAGCGTGGCAGTAAGGGACAGGACAGAGCACATAAGAGACTGAGAGCGTGAATGAGAAAATTAGAGAGAGAGAAAGAGAGAGCAGAGTAGTGGTTGTTCTCCTTCACTGGCTGCCTGCAGCAGCTTGTATCAGGGACTCAGGGGGCCTGCAGAACTATACCCAGTGTGCCTGATTATTACCATGCTAAATTTATATTGATTGCTGTAGCTTAAGAGCTAAATTCGAGCTATTCCCTAGACGCAGTCACAATATATGGTCTGAAGTGATCTGGTAATCCGACTACAAGACGTGCGATGTGTTTGTCATGTAATAAACTGAGCTACGGTCCCGAACCTTGTAGTCTCCCTCAAAGAATCGTGCCGGTTGAGAGTCGGGACAATAGGCCGAGGGAGGTAAGTTTTCCTCAGCATTTGAAGTGAAGTTATAACTGTCCTCCTGCAGACACTTTTCATCACTTCTATGCATATGTGTTTGCCCTTGACATTATCAGCAGATTTATGAGGCCCTGAGGTAGCTAAATAGTGCTGAGATAGTGAAGACAGTGGCCTGCAGTTGTCCGTCGGCTATATTTGCACTCGTAGAGGAAGGAAAAGGCTCTGTAACAGAGCATGCCCTCGGGGAAAGCCCCTAATTAAACAGTGATTAAATTAAGGGCCAATGCGAGTGAAATGCACATTGATTGACAGGCAGCTCCTCTCGCCTTTACTTTCTCCTGGGTTTAGATGGAGTGTGCGGAGTCGCCAGTAACTTCTCTGGCTTTGGTCTCTGAAGACGTCCAATTAATCCATTTTAGCATATAAATGTGCATGATTGTGACTCTTTGAAACTGTTTTCAACCTGTTTGGGACTGAAACTCATTAACATATCTGAAAGAAACATTTCCAGGTCATCTTTATGCATGCTTGAGGCGAGTCACACAATCAATGTGTGGAAATCACCTCTAAAATCTCATTTAGCAAAAAACTGTGGCCTTGAAATTGGTTTAGGAGTCAAATAGGTGCCCAGTATTTGTAGTAAACTCTCGCTTTGTTTGTACACCGATTTAGATATTTCGTAAAAAGTGTGGATTCAGAATCAAAAGATATCAAAAGTAAGAAATGTTTGCCCTTAAACGTTTTAAGTTGAGTAATGGTGAGAATGTCCTCTCCTGGAGTAAAAGAAATTCGAATAGCTTTATTGAGATGGATGGCAGCTTTCCCTGTTTCTTGCGATATAACTCCATGCCAGGTATTGGACTCAATGAGTGCTGATATGGATACTGAGACCAAATGGCACATCTGCACAGTTCATAAAAGGAATCATACCCAGGACTTATACAGAGATACATTTACACTGTCTTAAATTGAAATATAGGTCCCAGTACACTTGTACACTCGGGCTCTCAAAGATTAAGGAACAAATATGATCTGAGAATCCTTCTGGGTTCTGGGGGGAAAGTGTACACCAAGGTGCTTATGATTTAACAATAAAACACTCAATGTTTGTAGAACTTAAAAGAAAATTGCCTTTTTTTAGTTAACTTAATTTACAATTATTAAAGTTCACATTTTAAGTAGTGCTGTCAAATCGATTAATCGTGATTGATCACATAAGTTTGTAAATGTGTGTGTGTGTGTTTGTGGATGTGTAGCCTAAATATACACATGTAATCACGATTAATCTATTTGACAGCACTAGTTTTAAGTGAACTTATATGGCAATATGCCAAGGCTTTGTCAATATTATATATATTTTATATTATTTTTATGTATAACTACTTACATTACCATTCAAAAGTTTGTCTTTTATAATGTTACAAAAGATTTTCAAATACCGTAAATGCTTTTGAACCGTACTGTATATTCATCAAAGAAATTAGAAAAAAATGTATCACGGTTTTTACAAAAATATTAAGCAAGCACATCTGTTTAAAACATTGATAATAATAAGAAATGTTTCTTAGGCAGCAAATCAGCACATTAGAATGATTTCTGAAGGATCATGTGACGCTGAAGACTGGAGTAATGATGCTGTCAGCTTTGATCACAGGAATAAATTACATTTTAAAATATATTCAAATAGAAAACAGTTATTTTAAATTGTAATAATCTATGTACAGACCTCAAATTTGTAAATAAAGTGTATTAGCTTCATGCAAACTCTTGCCTTTATTGGTTTAATTATTAATATGTTTTGCTTTATCTCATTCATATTACTAATAGCAATGTGTCATGGTCAAAAGAAATGCCTGTCATAAAATTACAAGAATCAAACTCACTTTCTATGCCTAAAATCTGATATATCATTACAATCATAGAAAAGCTGCATCAAGATGCATTACTTCTGCTTTTGAAAGCTGAACTTCAGAATAGTAAAAAGTAAACAAAACACAATCTTGTATTCCTCATTTTTGTTGCGTTATTAACTTGATATGAGTAATTTTACATTGCAGACTAACTCCCATTTGCTATGCTGGTGTTAGAGGATAAATGTGCATTTCCCAGAAGATTGCTCAGGAAATGAATCTAATATTCCTCAAACTCAGGAAGCGCTCTGAAAGTGGAATTGCTGATGTAGTGCGCACTGCAGCGGGGAGCATGAGACAATGCTTTGCATGTGCTGGCCTAATGGTGAGAGTGATGCCAGGCCTACTGACCTCATCAACCATGACATTTACTACAGCGCCTACTGCTGCGTTCCTCCTTCCTCCCCCAGCGCATAGCAAACAAACACAACTAACCTGATACCCATGTACGCATCATGTACAGGACCCAGCCGGTAATGCCTCAGACTCTGAGAGCAGGCAGCGGAAAAAAAGGAGAAGAGAAAAAAAACAGTGCAGACTGCAATCTAGCCGCGAAAACGAAAACGAATCTCTAAGGAAGGCTGTCAAGTCTGCGCGCATAACGCTCTAGTGGAATTGAGGCTTAAATGCTTCATAAAGCTTTCATAAATATGCAATCGGTGGGCTAATAGCTGTTGCTAGAACCTGCCTCAGCCCTCATTATCCAGTGGGAGCCCATTGGGAGCCTCTGTGGTGCAAGGTACAGGGGAATATGTTTTGCATTTGCCCCTGCTGAATTCAGCTCCCCCTTAACAAATTCCTTTTGATCTGGTACCCAAGTCATAGCAAGAGAAGATATAATTTCAAGAAACTGTGCCAGTTACGGTGAAACACTGCAAGACTTGCACTTTTAATATATAAAAATAAGTTCGGTATACAGTTACCCACAAGGCAGTTATATTATAACCTCATTTTATTACGCGTCTGCCTGGAATGCTTAATTCTGATTGGTCGGTCGCAATATTCTGCAGTCAAATATATTTTGTATAATGATTGTTAAACTGTGTAATTGACACAGAAACTGGAAAAAAATGTATGTTTTTGGGGTTCAGATGGTGTAGTTACTACTTCTACCAGCAGGGGCTAACTAGACCATGCTGCTAACTTAGGCTAACCTTGACACACGTCGCCGGGTTAGGACTGGTAAACCATTGAAAATATATTACTTAATGTTATAAAATTATGCTCCAAAAATGTTCTTCTAAACCACTAAAAAGTCACATTTCTTACACAAATCTATGAATGGTTACAGAGAAAAACTGTGAATCTTCACAACTGAGGATCACACAGAAACTGATTTTTAAGTTATTTCTAAGACAGCAAACTCATGCAGAAACACATGCCTCAATGCTAGGAGATGTGTGTTAAATGAAAACAATGTGTCCTAAAATCTTTGATTCTCAAACTACATAGAATACTAGTTTCAAACTTAAAACGCTGGAGTCTGTGCCCATTACACAAAAGCGATTTTTTGTGTGTGAAGCATATCAACTCCGACTGGCCAAAATCTGCAGACTGGCTCTGACTTTTGGTGATTAGCATTTGATTCGTCCAGACTGTAAATCAGGGCATAAATGTGTCCAAACTTCATGTTGTGCATTCCATTCATAGTAATATGATGTTTACAATATTTACAAATGGCAGTATGTAAGAAACAAGATTATGAACCATAAACTTAAATGCTAAATTAAAAGTTGCAACAGACTTTCATTACCTGTTTGTCTGTCTCCAAGCACTCACCCATTCAAATATTGGCCATGTGTTTCAAAGACCGGCCACTTCGCAATCTCACCCAATTATCACCAAAGAAGGTGGACCAACCAGTGATTGAAAGCCAACTGTCCAATGAATAATTAGATGCCATTTTGCAATGCAAATTCCATTTGTTATGTTTTTACAGCATGACATCCGAGCTGGACCCAAAATGACATGTTTAGAGATTGTTGTCACTTTTGCATTTTTTATGAAAATTAGGGGAAGCAGGGCTTCTGGTGCAGTAAAGCAATTGCCAATTTTATTAGAGACATTTTAGCATGCCATATAATTTGTATGATTTATTTGATTGATATAGCCTACTTACTTCTGAATAATTAATTTAAAGTAATTTGCAGTTACAGGAAAAAATGTGTTCTTTGAAAACTTGCAACAATATTTATATTAATGGTTATGTCAATATACAGTATGGTCCTATACTAATCATTTTATTCTAAACAAAATACTGATGTAAAATAAAAAAAGACATAAAAGTAATAAACCTAACCCTACATAATGCATCAAATAGAGTGATACTATTAATGGACATTATAATTTGTTGGGAATGTGAATGAAACAGGGGCAGACTTGTACCTTGGCGCTCGTCTCATCTGACAGTAGATCAGCGTGCCCTTGGTTTCCAGTGAGTAATGCTCATCAAAATGGTTGTATTCCTCCATAAACCTTAAGTCTCATACACAATGAGAAACGGCGAGGTATAGGTTGAGAGACCATTTCTCTTGACATTCACAATGGCAGGCTCATCAGTCATGCTGTCAGAGGCTAGTTTGGAATTTATGAGGAATAACGATGGGTTGAAAATAGACGAAAGCCTTGCTCGTACTTCTGTATGGAGTGTTGTATGCTTTGCTTGACCCGGTCTGAAACCCTATTTCTTTCCTCCACTGACCCCCTTGGGCTGATTTTTCATTCAGAGTGATTCCAGAGTTTGGTGTCATATTAAAGTTATGGGTTTGTCCGTGCCAGTAGGGTCTGGCAGTTGTCGTCCGGAAAAGGTTGAGACATTTCACAGGGTGATTTAGAAAACATTTTTAGTTAAAGCTACACACAGACATAAAGGCCTGGTTTCACAAACAAGGCTCAGATTAAGCCAGGATTAGGCCTTTGATCAATTAGTCGATTTTATAAAGTGCACTGGAAAACAACATCACTGGTGTGCATCTTGAGACAAAACAATATCCGTGAGATATGTTGCTTTCAGTTAAAAGAGCTCAAACATGCGTTTTAGTCGGCCACTATAGGCTTAAGCCTTGTCTGTGAAAACGGAGGGAAATATAGCATAATTTAGAGATAATTGTCAATATCTTTTCTGAGAGTGTCCAGGGTAATTTCAAGCCTCTTTGCCAGTGGTTCTAAATCAGGAGCCCTAAAGGTGACTTAATGAATTAAAATGAGCTAAAATTCAAGATATTCATTTTAAGATATGATTTTAATTCATCTCCTCAACAAACTGAGTTTCCACTGTCTTGAAAACTTGGATGTGTGAGGAAGCCTAATTTTAAAAGCTTGAATTCTAGACATGAAAAGTTCACGTATAAGTTCACATATTTTTTTCAAGCTCTAAAATTGTGTGTCAAATTTACAAATCCTTATCCTTAATCCCAATCCAATTATGACCAGCTGAAAAAGTCATTGGTCATTTGAATATTGTTGTGAACAATGTGATCTTGAGACATTTGATTAACATGGAAATTGAAGCGTGTTGCATTGTGGGAGATGGACCGCTGTGACACCAGTCCACACAACTACATCCATTGCATTTTGTTCTATTGCAAGTTCACAAGTGATGAGAAACTGATTTAAGATTCAAGAAAGAGTCAAGGTTCATTTAAAAGCTAGTTTTTCTTTAAAAGCCATGAAAGATTCTCACTTTGTAAGAATCTTTATGCCACTTTAAATCAAAACTTGTAAATCAATTTCCCGAACATCTATGTATTACATCAAGAAATTGGTTGTTTTCGGGTCTGGTCCCCTGTGTTGGGTTGTTGTGGGACAGCCCATTCTCATCCCTAGGCGTCATGAAACTGACGCCTTGGGAATCATTTTGACCCTGCTTCAATATTCGACGCTTTAAGCACCCTTTAGCGTCAGTTACATGACGCAATCCTAGGGCGTCATCTTATTGACGCTTTACCTTAAGCGTCAGATAGATGACGCTATCTAATCCTAACCCTACCCCAGACCTAAACCTACCCGCGTCATCTAACTGACGCTTAAGGTAAAGCGTCAGTAAGATGACGCCCTAGGATTGCGTCATGTAACTGACGCTAAAGGGTGCCTAAAGCGTCGGATATTGAAGCATGGTCAAAATTGTCATTTTAGTGACGCCTTGGGATGAGAATGCGTTGTGTGGGAAGGAAAAAGGAGACCAAAATTCCAAATGTGTCTTTTAAGACTTAGCTGAAGGGCAAACATTGTACTCCCCATCCAATTGCCTAGTTTACTAGACTTTATTGCAGAGAGCTGGAGATTTACTTTCACTGTTTTTTTTTTCTAACAACGAAATAGTGAACATTCGAGTCAAACTAAGATTGATGGACCAGTGCCACAGACATGATGGAGGACTTGTCATATGTTCCAATAAGAACTTACTGTGCAAATGCCCCTCCAGAAGCTCTGCCATTTGCTTCTACGGTAGTTGTTTTTCTCCTGTTGTTTTCTCTAGAGTTCAGGGACACTACATTGTCTGGCCGCAAACAAACCTTAATGTAGACAGAGCCAAGTCGGCAAATCTCGGTGAGTACACACAGCCAGACCCCCCTCGCCTTTTCAGCTGGAAGTACACAGGAGAGCGAGGCATTTTTCAATGCATTTAGATGAGACCTTTAACAAAGGTCTCTAATGCAGATATCAATGATCCCTGAGAGAGGCTATTGGAGTGAAATTGGCTGACGGGGATGTCACTGCTTGCATGAAAAATGATGGATCCAATTTGTCCGCTTCTCTGCTCCATTCCCGCAGCCTCGGTGCAAGGCTATATGAAGAGTCTTTAGAGGAGGAAGAGAACCAATAACAGGGCCTGTAGAGTTGCCTAACAAGTTAACTACTTGAATTGCCACTTTACCTCCAATTTTATCAGGCTGTCAGTGGGACCGTAGCAAAATATGATGAGTCAATGATCGCATCCATGGAAATAATAACAGCCTTTGGTTTCAGCCAGGCGACAGAGGGAGTGTTTCCGTCAGCGCAAACAAATCATTCCTGATAATTCTGCTAGAAAGAAACTCTCAGTGCCCTAAAACTCTATCCCTTGAACTCTTAGAACAGGCCCGGAAGGGTTGCACCACTGACGGGGTTATTTTAATGGAGCGACTCCAGGAAGCCCAGTGATAGAGTGCTCAGCATTGCGCCCTTGGGGGGAAAGGTAAATTTGTGAAGTTAATCACTTAATGAGGCTAATTAAACATGGAGAGCTCAGGTGTAATGAGTGCCACCTCTGTGCCTGCAGCAAATGAGTCTGATTTCTCTCTCTGGGCAAGAGGACGACAGCAGGGTCTTCTCTGTTATTTACCCCACAACCAAGAATGACTCACTTAGGTCATTCAAATAAAGATCCAAACACCAACTGTGTTTTGGGGAAGTATGGGCCTTCAGGCTACAAAATCAGTCATAAAACAGCAACATGTGGTTATCATCACTCAAACCCTCACACATTTTGAAAGAACTATGCTGAAGCTAGAACTATGCTAGCGCTAGGCTAATGCTTAAATCTAAGCAAAAACAAACCTTTTCGAGTTTTCACAGCAAAGTGATCTTGTAGAAAACACCTAAGCCACATTGCTTTACCTTGATATGTAGAAGGGCTCATATATTTATGCAGCCTATTTAATCTATCAGTCAAATTTGATGTGATTCCGGACAAAGATTTTACCTCGAACTTGTAGGCTAAAGTAGGCTAACAGCATTTAAATGCTTTTTTCCCCTCACATTCCTTACAAAAAGTAATTCCATGTTAGGTCAAAAGCGATGCTAGTAAATGGTAATGTCATGGAACTTTCATATACCATGGTAATGAATGTTTAGCTACCATAATAGAAGTAAAAAAACACATAACGGTAATAACAATATTTAGCAGCTTTAAAATTTGAAATTAAATTATGTTTTCCAAGAACATTTTACGTTTAATTCAATAAAAAAAGGTAATTGCAACTTTTTAGCGCACAATTATGACTTTTTTTCTAACAATTTCAAGTTTACATCTAACAATTCTGTGAGAAAAAAAATCAGAATTGAGTTCACAGGGAGTTGAAGTTCTGCCGAATCCGCCATTTTTGTCCGACAAAGCAGTCAGGAGAGTTAGTAGATTAACGTCGGAGGATTTGAACTTAAAAAAAGAAGTGTACTGACGTCTTTCCGCTGTCAAAATAACATTCCTTCTTATGTTCATTCATGTTTGATGCTATAAATGAACTAGAAGGAAGAGATGATCGGTTCATGAGCAGCTTTAAAAGAGGCGCTACAGCGATTTGTCAGACACATTAAAGAGCCACAAAACGGTATTTATTGTTTAAATTTCTTTTAAAAATTACCAAATTTAAAAGTTGAGACTTTCATATCAAAAGTAACCTGGTCTGTCCTGTCTGTCAGTGCGTTGTCAGTGTCCTCTCTGCTCCGCGATGTATTTTGAGAACATGGTGGGGTGTGAGAAAAGCATGGCTTGTCGGACATGGCAACAGTAACTAAAGGGGGCGGGTCTTTGTGAACGTTCAATTGTGCCTTTTATAGTTACTTGCCATTTCTTTGTAATTATTTGTGAAATTTACTAGCAATTTCTGAGTGAAAATTAGATAAATGCTACTTATATATATATTAGGCTATTGATAATGCTACTCCTTATTTTATCATAGACTATTATTTATATTACTGTCCGATCATTCTGATTCCAATCACAGCATCAAGTACATTTTCATAAAGAGGCAGATAAAGCACAAAAAAGCTGACGCAAATAGGGTCAAACAACCCTTGCCCCCATTCACCCCATAATGCATTGCAAATAAAAGGATTTTCATCCGACAATAATACACCTCTTCATAATATGGCAGGTGACCGTGTATTGTAAGGCTGTGACTAAAATATCTCTTTGATTTACACTTATTCCATTATTAGCCTGTCTTTGAAGTGACCCGAGAGCACTCGCTAACTCCTCATTACGCAGACAGAAATTAAACTATAGCTGTATAGGACTTTGATGTTTCCAGACACCCGTGAACCTGGGAGCAAAACATTGAACTCTCTTACATCAGATACAGTGTTCGTCCCTTGGGCGGTACCTTCATTAAATGTGATGGGAACAGATAAAAGACAATGTCCTTCCCCTTGTCAAGATTAGGTTGAGGCATTGGGTGATGTTGCAGTGTGACAGAGACTCTGATTTTACAGACCAAAACATACCCTGAGTAGATTTACATATGCATACATAAAATTCATAGAGCAATTATTGACAACGCTGCTGTCTGATGAGATTTATTAGATTGCGATTCGCTTAAATCTGACAGATCTTGGAAACAGGGCAGTATGCATGGCAGGAAAATGATGGCCTTCATAAAACATTATATTACTGCAATGAAATGGCATTAATCTTTCATAACATGGGTCATCATTGTATGCTAAACAGATTTCACTCTGGCAGGACGTTCAGAGGAAGGGCAGGACATGGGCATGTAGAGACATCAGTACCTTTAGGCTAAATGCACAAAGGGTGAAGTGGGTTCTTTTTCGATGTTAAATATGCAGACATAACTATGAGTCAGAACATTCAAGAAATTTCCCAAAAACAATGTAAAGCAAAGAGTCTGAGTATTGGATCCCTTTGGAGTGATGATTTTACATGACATTACTTGTGATGTTGTACAGTTCTCAAAATCTGTTAAAGTAATCAGTGAAATTTTCACATTTTAAATCAATACAAACACTGCACTGTATTCCATTAAACTTATATGCTAACATTTGTGTTGATCACCATGATTTTGCCAAAAGACATGTTCCTGGATGAACACATTTTGTCAGAAAATGTTGTCCTAACCCTAACATTACCCCTAAACCTACCCCTACCCAGTACCCACAAGTTATCCCTAAAATCAGAGGGAAATGATAGGTGAAAAAAACTGATGTAGAAGCACCTAACCCCGGTTGTAAGCATAATCTTGACATAAACTGTAAACTTGTCCCTCAAATCTGATGTTGATCCAGGAACACACTAGCCTGACTTCGTCATACTCATATTCTAGTCAGAATGTGAGTCTGATACTGCTCCATAGGGCTTTGATTATTAGGCGTGTCTTAACCGAACCAGGGAAAAAAAAACTCTGCACTCAATTGGATAGACCTACAACCAATCAGAGTAACGCAGTAAGTGACGTATGTTGAGCTACGCATAGTTGTCAACAGAACTCAACTGCACGCATGCTGGAAGAAGTAGTACAATAATGAGTGGTGCTTCTTTTACTTGGTCCTCCATGAGTGCGACCAAAGGAGAAACCACAACGACCACAGGGTTTTCATTGCGTCCCATCTTCTTAGTGACCATCAGAGCCAGCTGGTAAATTAAACTTTTGCCGAATCCCGTAGGAAGGACGGCAAACACATCTTTCCGATCGACAAATGCCTTGAATGCAGTTCTCTGTTCGTCTTTTAAAATGAATGCGCCGTCGATTTCTTTTACAACAGACGCGATAGCGGAATCTATACATCCCAGCTGCTGTCATCTTTGAGGGAAACCAGTTCAACCCAAGCGCTCTTTGAACAACGTGATGATTACGTAACTGCAATTTGATTGGCCCGACGATTTCTGAATCGATCATAATTACTCCTCAATGGATCGAGTCCAGATCGAACTTCCCGACCAAAAAATGTTGTGGGTGGGGTTCGGGCTGGCATCCAGGCTAGGAACACACTGTATACTTGATGAAATCACATTCACCCATTTGTAATAACACTTAAAGACTTGGTAAATTAAATGTTAAAGTCAGCTTTGAATCTTCAAATTAGTATGCATTAAAATGACCAGTATTCACACTATAGGAAAACTATATTGAAAGTAGTCCAGAGGGTTAGACTCCGAAGCATGTTTTTGTTCAGGATTCACCCTTTGACATTAAGCATGAGAAGCAGCGTGGCCATCCATGCAGCTAAGCAGTAAAGCTCAAACGCAAATGGCACAACACTCTGCTCCAGTGCTGCCTCATCAGTTCTGACACCCTGCTGGAGTGGTAATCTGTGAGCCATATGCATAGCAAAGCATCATGGCCATCTGCCCTGGGAACACACGCATCCATCTTCCTGCATGAGGGACACAGGTTTGTATACATGTAGGTCCTGAGGATATCGGGAGGGTGAAAAAGACAAAACAGGAGAGTAAGTGTGAATACTGGCTAAATACTGTTCACTAATAACAATCAATAATCAAAGCTGGGAATTAAAGGCGTAGGTCAGTTCAAATTGAAACTCATGTCGGTCCCAAACCTGTATGATATTTCAGTCTTCTGTGAAGCACAAAATTAGAATCTAGATGCAGGTCTTTACCACATAGAGTTCAAATGACAAATAAGCAGCAAAACGCAAAATAAAAGTGGTCCATACAACTTGTGCTCCTAATTCCAAGTCTGCTGAGGGTTTAATAAACCATTAAGTTTTTTTTTTTGAATCACTCAAAAGAGTGACTCTCAACGGTCTCAAAATAATGACTTGTTTATTGATCCAGCAGTTAAGTTGAAATTTAGTGACTCGATTCTTAATGTTACTAAGCACCAGTTACAGAACAAGTTGATGGTGAATAAACAATCAGAGCAGAATTGTTTTTAGGGTTAGTATTTCTTTAATGAGGACAACGTGAGTTAGAATCCATCTCACAACATTCCCATTCCCCTTATTATCCCATAATTTCTCAAACAGACCAAGAAAGGTAAAAGAAAAAAAAACTGAGAATAACATTAATTGCTCAAATTAAGACCAGCAATATTATTGATTTGACTGTACTGAGACAATTGGAATGAGAACTAAACTGAGCTGCACAATGACATCACAGTTTTCTACAGATTTGAACTCTGTTTGCATCATTATTTTCCTGTTTATCCATTTTAAGCTGCTTTAAAGTGCTAAATAAATATAAGTGACTTGACCTGAGTATAATAGTTTATGTTTTATTAATATAATATAAATAAATGTAAAGGGTGTTAACAGATCCATGCCTAATGCCTACATGTCTGCTTGTGAATGATGCAATAAACCTTACCAGACCAAGCTAAGAATGATATCACCACAGGCCAATCTGTTCTCTTTTATTTTTAGAATATTTCCTCAGAGCATCTAATCAGTGCGCAAGGCCCCGCAACACCAACGTCTCCCTGCCTGGAATCTTATCATACACTATGGGCTTTTATCCCTTCTTCCAGTCATTAACAAGGAATAAGCGGATAGCAGTCTAGGGGAAAAAAAAAAACAAAAAACAAAGCCATCCATGATGTCAGTGCTAAAAGGGGTTTCAGGGAGACCTGTAAGTTTCCAACAGTTCCGAGATTCATGGTATTTCAATTAAGAAAGCACTTTTTTAACCAAAGGAACAGAGTGCTTTCAGTTCAGCTGTGATCAATTTGAGGACTTACATAACTCTAAAATGTCTGCATATAGTTTCAAAGACTCTGCTCAAGGTGAGCGAACACAAACTGGGGTTTGATACTTTTGGTTAGGCCTTTAATTAACTGAAAGTGAAGCTGTAAAGTAGGTTTAAGATGACAGCTACACAATGCTCTGAGACAGGTTGCCTGAACTCCTGCTAATAAGTGGAGAATATATCCCAAAGGTGTGTGACATGATCCTGTACCATCTGGCAGTCATCATAATAAAACTTTTAGGCAAACTTGACATGATGACTCTTTTTTTTTAATGAACCAAGTTAGAACTTCGCACAACATCAGGAATTTATTATTTCATAACTGACAACATTTTTAGTCAAATATTAGGGCTACATTTGATACGTTTTGCTGCCAGATGATAGTTATGATAGTTATGACACATGCTAAAATGCCAAACCTTCATCTGATTATAAATATGGTGATTATCTCTAAGGTGGAGACCCAACTTTATATATTTACCATCTGAATCTAACCACGTCATGTCAACAAATCGAAAAGTCAGCCAGCTATTTATTATCATGTTAATTGACCCTTCGCAGGAAGCTTGATTGACAGGTGATCTGACCAATCATACTTCACCATCCGCCATTTTGTCCGACAAAGCAGTCAGGAGAGTTAGATTAACATGGGAGGATTTGAACTTGAAAAACAGAGTGTACTGACGATGTTCCGCGGTTAAAACAACATTGTTTTAACCGCTGCATGAGAACATGGTGTGGAGTGAGAGCGCCGTTGCTTGACGGACATAGCGACAGTAACTAAGGGGGGCGGGTCTTTGCGAACGGTCAATTATTGTGCTTTTAGCCCCAAATACCATACTTTTACATATTCTTACGTTATTTAAAAACTGTTGCTTTAATTACCTTGAACAAAACTGAAACTGGGGGCATGGCCTAATGGTTAGAGAGTCAGAATAGTAACCCGAAGGTTGAGGTTTCGATTCTCAATAACGGCAGGAAATGACTGAGGGCACCTAACCCCCAATCTCTCCCCCGGACGCCGCAGTGAATGGCTGCCCACTGCTCCGGGTGTGTGTGTCCATGATTTTCAGTGTGTGTTCTCACTGCTCCTAATGTACGTGCACTAACTTGGTCTATACTTGGCCTTCATGTGTCACTTGCACTTGAAAAACAAGACCTTTGTCTCAAAATATAGTCAATCATTTTATTGGTTCTCATTTGCTACATAAATCTACAACATTTTAAAAAACATTAAATATTAGATCATATAGCGCAGAATCAACTTTGAGTTGCTGTTCGGGATCGTGTCAAGGATCAGCCAAATTTCCACATGCATCGTCAAAAGCGGTTGTTAAGAAAAGTGCTGAGCAGAAGTTTTATGCCATCTAGTGGTTTAAAAGAGAATAAAGTCAAATGAGCCTTTTACGAAGCCAAAGTACTAACCTTTTACGAGTATGCGAGAGTCAGTGTAGTACAGTGCTCATGAAGTACAGTACAGTGCTCATGACGCGAATTTCAACTGTAAGAGTATGTGAATACTGAGTACTGTATGTGAGAACTGTGAGTACAGTACTGTATTTTTGTAACCGTGGGTACTTTGTAAATTTTTTGCAGTAATTAGCTTATCCACAAGGTGGCTTCCGGGCCCTGGGGGCGTCGATTCACAAGGTAGTCGAAGAAAAGCTGCATAAACAGAACAGACCGGAACTCGGGAAAGCTACAGCGACAGCTACATAGACAAGAGTTTGTGCGATGAGGTTTGAAAGTACCCTCATTTGTACAACTCTAGCATGAAAGAATACAAAGATATTTACATGGGTTGTAACTCGTGGTGAGAGATTTCTCAAAACTGTGAATGCGTCAAACGCCTGTGTACTGAGTACGAGTCAAAAGAAGTAAACTTTCTGCTTTAGTCCAGTGGTACCCTAATATTATCTGAGATCAATTTTGGTCTTAGTTGAGCTGATGTTCAAACTACTAAAAGCAATAATTTGATGCAAAACCAATATTTCATGTCCAGTCCAAAAAACCCAAGGCATTTCAAGTTAAATTAAATATGTCTGTGTGCATCATGATATCATACTGAATAACCATTGATCTTAGAGCAGACGGCATGTGACATGTCAGACTATGTGACAAAAAATAAAGTATGTTGTCCTTGCAATGCCAATGCAGAGCTTGTATGATGTCATAGGCCACTCTGACAATGATGTGTCAGTGCGTTTTATCAATCACAGAGTAAGTTATCCATACACCCATTTCACAAATGAACAAAGCAAATTAAACCTCAGCTTCTGGCCCATTAACACAGGGGTGAACCCAAGGATTTAGGAAGGATGTGTGTCCCTACACTTCATCAAAGTGCTCTTAATAAGAGCATTCCGTTGAAGGCCAAGCATTGTCCTTCTAAAAGCATCACATTTACATACTACAATTACGAAGCCGAGAGCCGAGACAGCCTGAGAAATTCAGCATTCCCCATTGTTACGATGACGTTAAACAATGATATAAACCATGACCTGCAGGTCAATCATTAGTCCCTGTTCTATACTTGTCTGATGCTTTGCAAGCCGCATATTTCATTTGTTGATTCATGGCATTGTGGTCCATTCAAGGGATTAAAACCTCAAGCAAGAACCCTCTCATTAAAATACTGGTTTCATATAACCTCCAAAAAAAGTTAATGCGATTAAAAACTAAAATAATTTATCAAAAGTGCCACGATGGTTCCCGCTCAAGACCTTTCCTTTTAACTATTAATTCTTGCAATTAGGCAACTTATGAGTGTGAGGGCCCATGCAATATTCATAGTGATGCATAATTATGTATTACATTCCAGACATAAGAAGTTATATATCCACAGTGGGCTTGTCAAGATAAAGAAATTTTTATGTCTCTAAAGACATTTTTATTTGCTTTATAAGACTGTTTCATCTCCAACAGGGTCTTGGTGGATAAAAGAGCCTTCTCTGAAACAACTGCAGGGGTTCTTAGTGACCTCCCATATAATAATTCTATCAAGCATAGACACATGAACACTGGTAAAGTATTCAACACAACAGGCAATCCCAGTATCAAAGAGCAGAGAATGCATCAAAGGCTTACCTTAAAATATATATATGAACCACTGAGCCTGTCAACAAGAGGACAGATAGAGCCCCAGAATGAGGCTGTAGAACGCACTGTGTGATACATTATATATTATGTTCATGCCAGTATTGGAAGATTATTGAAGGTCTCGATTGTGCCAGAAGCAAATATGGAACCCTAACTACAACAGAGTTGCTGAAGAAGTTTGGCTTTCATCTGGAGATATGCTTCAAAGCTTGCTTCGAACAGAGCAAACTGGCAATCAAACTAATGTGTAACCAGGCAGTTGTGCACTTCACAAAGCCCATCATCACAACAGCAGCTGGGATCATACAGAGACAGCGCCGTCTCCTCATATCAAGCATTCAAGGTCTTCGTAACATGTTATTCTTTCCATGTTGAAAGCTATGGGGAGATGCTTTGAGAATCTTTAATGTCTTGCAAGTGGCATGTGAAAGAACATCCTCTTACTTAAAGATCCATCTAACAGAAGTTTTTTTAAATATTTCGAAATAAAACAGAATACTTCAGTATTAGTCCTGCTTTTTGTTCAACTCTTCGTCTTGGGATTTCTAATTTGTAAGGACCAGTGTTGGGTAAAGTTACTTTTAAAAGTAACAACATTCTGTTTTTCCCTTAAAAAGTTGTCCTTTTCATGGAAAGTAATGAATTACCTTTACTTTTGCGTTACTTTTTCTCACCTGACCTGGGCTTGCTTTTTTGTTTTTTAATAACCCCCCAAAAAATTATATTGGCAAATGTAAAGGAGCTTTCACACCAAAAGGCTGGAGGAAATGCAAATGTATGCCTGTACAGTAGAGGGCGCCGCGCAAACAAACCTTTCAGCTGTGCTGCGTCATCCTGGATTGAAGAAGAATAGGATGCAGGAGATATCCATAATAAAGGCTAGATGTCTCGTCCGCGCTGCTGGCCAATGGAGGTCGACGTCCGCACCTGGCGGCCATCTTGTCACAGGCAGCTCGCTCACTCATTGTGTTTTAATGGTGCATGTACTTTGTAAATATCCATAACTTGCTCAATTTTCTACCGATTTTCAAATGGTTTGGTTTGGTATAAACGTCAGAGATGGAGTTATAACACTGCATACTTATGAATAATAAGTGTATAAATAAATAGTCATCCATAATTATAGCCACGTTAATAACGTTTGTAAGTAACCAAACCGTTTGTAAATCCGTCAAGATTTCAACGAGATAAGAGTATTTGTGTTCGTGCTGATCACTTATCTTACATCAAGTACCACAGAGCCCGCCAGAAAGCTTGCCTGTGACAAAATGGCCGCCGGTGATGACGATAGAGACGCCGCCATAAGACATCTAGCCTTTATTATGGATATCTATATGGAGAAATAAGTTCATCACTCTAACTTCAGCAATAAATAAATAAAAGAAACACAAATTTGATGTTTATCTAAAGTCATTTTTGCTTATTCATAATGGTTGAACTGGATCATTTAAGATCAACAGCTAAGACATTTTAATAAAGTGAGATTAAATCCATAAAGTGTATTTGTGGGGTTTTTTTTTTTTACATAGCTAATTATTGCAGGTTTGCGTGAGATTCTGAATTTCACTGTTTTATTCATTTTAAGGAAAATGAATCTGTTTTTGTAAAAGTAAGATGATGCTTGCTCACATTTAGCCAGAACTACAATAACAATCATGTTCACACAGCGCACACAACACCTGTGCACTTACCATGTTGATTTCTCTCAACATGGGGACAGAAGAACTGTCAATAAATGGGAAAACAAGTAACTTGCATTACTTATTTAAAAAAGTAACCGATATTTTGTTGTAAATTTAAAAGTAATGCATTATTTTACTAGTTACTTAAACACTGGTAAGGACAGCTAACTCTTTGTTAATGCTTTATGTATTATACAAATAAGTCAAAAATACAATAAACATAACTTCTAAATGTTCAACGACTTTTGATTTAGTAAATATCTGTTATTTAAAGGTCCACAGTTCATAGTCACTTTTTTTCTTTTTTTGAACAAATGCAAAAATGTGAAATATAAGTTCTGAGTGACAGGTTCTAATACATATACAGATAGCTCCATAGACTGCTGATATGACATTGTGCATTATTTATTTATTATTAAAAATCTAGAAACTTTTTAAATGAAAAAAAAATACAGGGTTAAATCATTCAAAAATAATGTGCAGTTAATTGTTTGATAGGACATGGAAAGTGACAGCACAACATACACCTCTACACATTACATGATTGCCCATATATTATATGATTGGTGTTCATTATTCCTGTTACATGAAAGAAGATACAACATGGTGTGGAACACATTGCAGATCAGGTAATACTAAATGAGCACTAGGCCCTGGCCCCAATCAAAATCTAAAGAAAACATGGATGTACTTTTACATCTGTGCAGAGTTTCCTGTTTCCAATGGTCACTGCAGGGCTGCCATCCATTTTGAGGTCTGGTATGGATTAGACATTTTGATATTACACAGGCAGGTTTCAGAAGTCTTGCTCTTAGAATAGAATAGCAGATTTTATTTTAACTTGAGGGGAAAACTATTCTAAAAGCTTTTTAAGTCTTTGTAAATAAAATTCTAAAACCATTATTTATTTGTTAATCTGAAAAGATTTATGTTAAAATGAATTTTCTTTTTTTTCCCCTCTTTTTTTTTGGCCCCAGACCTCATTCAAAATCATTATATGGATTATATTATATATATTTTGGCCAGAATATTCATACAAGAATTTCCCTTTAGTGTCCCACTGAAAAAAAGAGAGAGAGTGATAATGATAGAATAAAGGTTTGAGACAGCATGAGAGTGAGTACATTTTTATGTCAGGGGTAACTATTACTGTAAAAACTAATCCTGTAAAAAAACGGTAAACTACTGGCAGCTGTGGTTGCCAGCATCATACCGTAAAAATACGGTGTGTTACTGTTTTTGAAATTAACAGCTAAATACCGTATTGTCAGCTACAGTATAAAACTTTAATTTAACAGCTATATGCTGTAACACAAAAACAGTAACACACCGTATTATTACGGTATGATGTTGGCAACCACAGCTGCCAGTTGTTTACCGTTTTTTTTACAGGATTATGTTATACACTACAGAGAAGATACTAGAAATCACAGCTGTGAAATGTTGGGCGGGCACAAACAAAATATCTCGGCTCTATAGTGTCATTCAGATGTTTATGCTACCATAGCTTGTGCAGAACTTGCCATGAAAACATCTAAATGACTTTATATCTCCAAGTTATTGCGTGAGAGATAAAGCTATTAAAGGAATGGAGAACAAATGGCAGTTAAAGGCTAAATTTACATAGAGTGGAAAGGAAGCATGCTGAGATGGTGTTTGGTGTCCATCATATGCTGGATAATAGTGTTGTTATATCCACCCAGGAGGCCATGCCTGCATTTGTTAAGCTTACGGCTTCAACCTATAGATTTCTGGCATGGACAATATGAACTGGATAAGTCTGATGGCTCTTCAGCTCCCGTGGCCAGGCTTGTAAGTGTCTTGCATCCCAGCGTATGTAATCTCAGCATTGAAAACACCTACTTATTTAAGGTACTGCTTGTCACTTTGTAGTATTGAAATACGCATATACAGTGTAAAGGCAGCTATAAATTATTCTATATATTCAAGGAAGACAAGATCAATCAAAATTCAGTATGCAAAAGTTGTGAAAATGGAAACCAACCAAAATTCATTATGCAAAACAGTGTAATTTTAGTATCATTGAGGTACTATTATAGTTTTGTATTATTAGTTTGAATTAGTTTTTATTATTTAATTTCATTTTAACATTCATTTAATTTCAAATAACAACATTTTTCCAATGGTTTTAGTTTTAGTTACCTATCAAAGTTACATGTTCAGTATTCAATGAATATCAATGTGAATATTCATAAATAATGTCAATGGGAGATTAAATCTTAAAACTAAAATATACAATAAAAAATGAAAGTATAATATAATAAAACAGAAAGTACAGGTTTTATGTTTAAATACTTATTTTGAATGAAGTAAAATTTATTTAAAAAATTAAGAAGTAAATACTTATTTTGAATGAAGTGGAAAGGTGCATTTAATAGGAAGGCATCTAACATGAAAAATGATCTCTTACAGCATCAGTAGCTGAATGGTGTCTAAAATATTATTTAGTGATCAAGACCTTGGTGATATATGTGGAATGTTAGTTAGTAATGTGCTGCATATTAGTGGTCTCTTTATACGTGTATCATGTACACTTGCATCCAAGGAATTTTGGCTGTGGTTTTACCAGGCATTTAGGAACTTACCCTTTAAAAACTAAGAAATGTGCGATCATATTCCACACTTCTTTGAGGACATCTCCTCCCCCTTGGTATCCTGAAAACATAAATCAGAATCTTATCCTTTGATCTAATTACATTTCAATGCAGTACGATCCTCATTTAGTGAAGATGTCAAGTTACGCCATGAAATGATATATTAAAGTCAAGCTAATGCGGCTTTTGAAGTGAAAGGAAAGAAATATGGATTTTACTCATGCACTACCACATGAGTACTATATGAATGATAATCAGCTCATTTAAGATGTTTAACAAAGTTATTTTTTGTGTTTCTTCTATTTGGATTGCATTTTATGAACGCATTAAATGAGGATGTTAAATGCTTGAAACTATTGAAAGTCACTTTGTGTATTTAGTTGTCATGTTAAAGGGATAGTTCCCCTGTAAATGTAAACTCAGACATTATTTACTCAACCTCGTGTTGTTCCAAACCCATATGAACGTCCTTTTTCTGTGAAACACAAAGTTTTGATGAACGTTCCGCTGATTTATTTTTTCAAAATGCATGGGGACCAATATTATCAAGCTATAGAACGGATAAAACAACACAGTAGTAAAAAGTGGTGTATAGCTTGTGTGAGAAAAAGGCTGAAATTTAGGTCACTTTTCACTAAAAATGTAGCTTTACAGCTATGGTCACCATTCCCTTTCATTGTATGGAAAAGAGCAGCTTGAACATTCTTCTAAACATCTCCTTTTGTGTTCTATACCAGAAAGGAACTAATAGAGGTTTCAAAAGACATGAGGATAAATACATAGGGAAATAATGATGAGAAAAAAAAAAAAGTTTATAAAAAAAAGTCTTTTTGTAACAGGGATTCAAGATAGAGAGGCAGTGTTTTCTTAAGTGGTCCAATGGCCCACTGGACAAAACCTGTGTATCTTCATCTGATTTATGACTATCCTCTGTCTAATAAACAGTAATTGAATGGTCTACTGCAGAGGGCCTGAAAGCCTGGGAGAGCTGATCGCAGCCTGTTCTATCGTCTGGGGGTTGATTATGGTTGACCTTGTGTGAAGCGCACTTTGAAACAGTGAGTCTAGGCTGGGAAACTGTAGCCAGAGAGAAAAGCAGAAGATAAATGAACAGATATTGTATTGACACGGAAAAAGGAGATCAATAACGTGATCAATATCTATTTGATTTTTATCAGAAAACTCTGTGGAGGAGGAAGACGATTGATCAAACGTGCCAGGGCACATCGGCATATCTAACAATATTAATTAAGAAAAACTGCTTAGGTGACTGATTGCTAAATCAGTCAATATTGTTAAAATCAAAACAAACGATTGCTGCATTCAGATGTGTAGCCTTATTCTTTCTCAGGATGGATTTACTGTAAGCTTTGTACTATAGTAGTTGTCTTAACATGCTAAATGAGTCCATAAGCATAGTTAATAGAAGGTATAATAATTACTTTTTAATATTATGTTGTAAATTGTTGTGATTGAATCGAGTCAGAGTTCTTTATTGTTATTTGATCAAATTAAAATATGAAAATGAAAATAAAAGCTCATTCAAAATATTAATAGTATAATACAAAATATAAATAATACAATAACACTGTTGACATCCATAGAAACGTTTTCATGTTAATTACAATTAAAATTAATATAATTATTAATATCATAACAGGGACTAAGCTTCTTCTTTTTTTAAACAGCAACCATATGTAAAATAAAATTGGACAAACAAAACTTACTTCAGCAGATTTATTTGTAAGTGAACTATATAAATACCAACACATTGCATTTTCTAAATTTTACTATAAACAATCTTGATGTCTTCCTGACAGCTTAGCTTTTCTTTTATCTATGGGCTGGGGTTCAGTGTGTGTTAATGCAAATCAAAAATGGCATCATTTCTGTTAAGAAGGCTGTTCTGACTAAAACACTATCATATAATTGAATCTGTTCATCAATAAAAAAGGCGCGACTCTAGTAACAGTAGCAGGGGGAGATATAATTCAAAGGCCCGTCAACGATGAGGTAATATTTATTTTGACGCATGACTCATATGTAGTGAATGAAATGTTTTAAGAAGCTTTCAAATATATCATGCTTTTAAGAAGCCTTCTTATTTTACATGCTTTTAAACATCAGAGGGTCTAAACGGATATGGGCACTTTCTCAGCAAAGCAGCACTTTTACATTATGATTGCTTACTTAGCTCAGGTTCCAGCACAACAAGATACTTGTTATGCTTTGTTCGAATGTGAACACAATGCAGCTCCCATTGTAAAATATATCAACTGGATGACAGCGGATTAATACCGTCACCTCGATATGCTGCACGGCAGCCTCATAATAACTCATTATCACAAAATATCTACGCCATAATATACACGTTACTGTCAGATTTTTATGAAATGGATCTCTCCGAGGATCATAATCAAGCGTTATGATGCAGGATAATAAACACGGCTGGACAGGAAAAGAAGAGCGTGTCGCAGCTATGTGTGCAATGGGAATACAAGCCTTCAGCGTGAGAATATTTATTGGACATTGTTGAGTGCTGGGGAACATGGTTAATGGTTAACATTACGCAGTCCTTCCGAGCAAGAGCAAGATTAGCACTTACATGTCTTTAGTGCCGGCACTGTGAACGGTCATAAAAAGGACCCCTCATCTGCTCTTGTAAATCAAATCATTTTTGAGCGGTGATGATGGTTCTGCCAATTAACTGAGACTGGACTGGTGAGAATTACCACTCACTAATACACATGGTCCATTCCTGAGATCTATAGCCTTCCTCGATTTGGCAATCTCCATACAGGACTAAATGTGATAAGAAATGAATTATTCTATTGATGAGGTCCTTAACAAGGTAATAACCGCACTCCCCAGTCAATAATTATTTCGATAAGAATATCTCTATTATGAAAATGCAGACTACAGCAGAAAGTCACAGCACCAAAACAATACCCGGTGGTGTAATTGCCTTTGTCTGAAATTATAGTTTTCATTAAATGGAATGCTGCATGTTATTGATTGTTTAAATAAGACTCGATATCTTCCTGTTTCAAAGCACTGTGAAATTGCATGGCATTGTAATATTCCAAAGCATTGTTGTGTCTGTTCATCAATGTTATGAGATTCGCACTATAACGAGTCAAGGACCATTGGCCACAGTAATTGCTGTATCTAAATGGACGAATTTGATGGGGTTAGAACACTGACCAAAAAACAAAAGAGGAAACACTGCCTCTCTCCTCGTGACCACATCTACTGTGTGAACAGAACAGAGAGTGGAATAGACTTATGCTGTGTTCCATTCATAGTCGATGTGGGCTATTTCTACTAAAGCATTAACCCAGCTAACAGGGAATGGTCTCAGAACATTGGCTATTGTTCTGGCAAGATTTTTCTCAAAATTATGAACACACATTCTTCCAGTGACGTTAACAGAACATTCGTTCAATGTCAACTGGTCTTTAACAATGTTCCACGAGTCATGAGCTCCATACCTTTGGTTCTGGTTGATCTAATGACTCGTCCCTGCACTCTTCATGGCTGTTGAGTTGGAGGTCTCCTTCTGACTCCTTCATACTTAAGGTATGGTCTGAGATCTATTGATGGGCATTGAGTTTAGGTTTACTAAATTACCTTCTTAGAGACTGGTCAAAGCACAATAAAGAAGATTAAAAGTAAGAATAGGCTGATCTGACATTCAGATCATATGCTGAAAAGGCATCACTAGGGTGCAAACTAAATTGTCTTTGACCTTATTGGTTTTGGAAGGGTATGACCTTGGTGTAGCAGTTGAATTTGGATGGGTTGGGAAGTTTTTGGCAGGGCTGTCACCACCACTTTCTGGTCGGGGGTCTTTGTAAGAGTTTTGTTCCTCCTCAACTTCTTTTACTTCCATCTGTGGGAGAAGAAAGTATTCAGCTTTTTTATTGCAGCATCCTAGTTTTGGTATTCAATTAGTACAGTATATTGTATATTGGTTATCATCTTCACCTGTTCTATGGGAAGATCCACCTTCATATTTTCATCTTCAAGGACTTCATGTGCTACTGCCTCCATCATTTTGTTGGTGGCTCTGAGGACACTTTTTTTCTGGAGAAGGGTGATAAATCCTGATTAAATGCTGATGTTGGATGCATCCATCAGTATAAACAACATATGCAACCATATGCACTGTAAAAAAAAAAATTTGGGAAGTTTGAATAAAACAAAGATTATTGGAGTACATTTTACAAGTATTTCTAATAATTTCATGTTTAATTTAAGTTTAGTTTAAGTTACTTGCTGTTTCTTAAAAAAAACAATTATTAGCTGTCTGAGTGAAAATTGTTCAAAATACTAAACCATTTTTTCCCCCTGTATGACAGAAAACATTTATAATCAGAAGATTAGAGACAGCAGCAAAAAGCAGGATAAAGTTGATCCATTAGAAAGAACCTTGAGACACTGTTTCCACAACTGAGTTTCACTGTTCGCAGTGCACATGACAAAATGACATTGTAAATGGCCAGGCTCTGTTGGGGCTAACTACAAATCAATTAATGTTTGTTACAAAACGATCAATATCTTCTCTCAAAAAGCAGAAGATTAACACAGACAAAGAAAAAAAAAACCTGTCTACAGATGGACCGTCTTGTTTCGGCAGACAAGACATGAGGGTTCAAGTGATAAACACTCTTCAGCATTACCCAAAACACTTCGCATCAAATCAAGTTCATCTGAGCTCAGCACTTCACAAAGCATTTAATGGGCTTTCTCGATCCTGAGATGCAAACTGCATTGGTTGGTGCATTTGACATTCAAAGGTAAGACAATCTTGGCTAATGATAGGCTGACAGCAGATGCACTCCTCTAGTAGGTGATGGGAATGGCATTCGCAGTCATGGCATGTTTGATTACCCCTCCGCAGCGATTGATGTAGTTAAAAGGAGCTTTCTTGGGTTTTTTTTTTTGTTTTTTTTCCGTTTCTGCCATTAGGAATGGCATTATGTGGATCTTCTGCCCCATGGGACATGATCAAGTGTCCAGAGTAGGTATGAGCCTTCATCGAGGGGCTTTTATAAGCATGGCTGCAGACATTCCGTCCGAGGCTAATGCGAGATCTGCATGAGTGAGGGAAACTCAACTCCATCACAAGGACTGCTGGCTCGGCTCTTATGAGTAAAGTGATGGCAGCTCCGGAGCACCTGCAATTATTCACTGAATGACCTCATGGCATGTAAAAGACACAAAGCACTTGCTCAGTCAAAGTCTTGTTCATTTCATGCAGTTTACAAAAAGTGTCATGCTCATTCACGTGCACCCCCTCATATTTGTGAGCCAAATGGATTTTGAATAGAACAAAAAAAAGTATAAACAACAAATAAGAAAAAATATATATACCTTTTGGTAAAAAAAAAAAAAAAACTACAGTAAAAAATAACATTAAATACATTTAAAATAAGTGTTTTCCACTTTAATATATTTTAAAATGTAATTTATTTAAAAAATATAAATTACTTTAAACATATTGTATAATTTATTATGCAACACACTATCACTATTAAAATAAAGGTAGCCCAAAAAAAAAAAACACTAGTTACGATATGCAGTAAGTCTCTATATGCAACAGAGTGAGAGAGACTTGGTGAATGAAACCAAAAGAACAGAAACCAATATAGAGAAAAATTCTGAGAGAATGAGAGAGAGATTTCTCATGAATAACTTATGAACATTTTGATTACCTTTCAGAAAAAAAAAATGGAAACATTTTGTTTTCCCAGCCAGAGCTAACAAGGCACTTGCATACATTTGAAAAAAATGGCCTGATTGAATTGATCTATGATTTAAAGCCCTTTGCAGCATTTGAATCCACGATGAGCTTTAATATTCCTCTCACAGGATGGCATTCTATCCAAGAATGAGAGCGTATTTCCCTAATGTAGGTGGGCTTTAGAGAACAGCCTGTCAATTCAAAGCAATTTGTGGCGCACGCACGCCTGCGCTCGCTGTATTGCGCCGCACACATGCAAGAGTACAAGATCCCTCTTTTTGTGCCACTCTCTCTCATTTCTCTCTCATTCCCTTAATCATAAATGCATCACAATCACACAGCAGAGATGGTAAAGAGAAAGATGGAGAGAAGGGAGGAGAAAATAACACTTGTACAAAAACAACAGCCACAGTGCCTATCAGCAATTATGGAAAACGCCTGTATCTGGCGAAGGAAGAGCAGGGAAATGGAACTCCAGGGAGACCGAAGGAAACGACTTGCCACACTCACCCGGCGTAGCGAAGAGATCTGGGATTTTCGAGCCCTGCGCGGGCAGTTTGGCGTAGCCGGCGATGTCCACTCCTGGTTTTGCGAACTAAGGGTAGAAAGCAATCTTTCTTCAGACCATACATGGCTTTGATTTGATCTGATGCTTAAAGTGTGTCTACAACCCGCTGATAACAAGAAACAACTGTGTTTCGAGCACAGCTCGTTCTTCCTCTTTTACTCTCTTTTTCACATTTTCCATTGACCTCAATTTTTCATGAGCTGATATGCTTTGTAGCTCCCCAGCGACTGGCACGGTATTGAATTCATCTGGTTCCAATACATCCCATGCACAACCTATCAATCACCAGAGAGCACAGCAAACTAATCATTTATTGATGAAACAGGGCAGCCATGAATTTCTAAATGCAATAGTCTTATTTATCAAGCCAGATCAAACAATGAGGATCCAAACAAGCTTTAAAAAAGAGACTTGTGGGGGAATAACTTATTCTTCAGCAGACAGCAGACAGTTATTGATGATGAAAAAAGAAGACTGGGGCACTGGAGACACAGAGAGAGACAGAACAGTGGGAAGAGGAGTTTAGAGTGATGCTTTGACAGCAGGATGCATGTCTGAATTAATACTCCCACAAAAGGTAATTTTCTTCCAGCAGGCAGTGCATACCGGATCTACCATTGGGAGCAAGGTGAGCCATTTCTGGCACAGTGAGGGAAAGAGAAGGCTTAATACATTTTTCTCCTGCTCTTGCCACTGTTAGTTGGCTCCATAGAGAGGCAGCATGGGGGTACTTCACTGATCTCCGTCTTCCACTGCTACACACTTCGGGCAATGGTGTTTGCAAGCCCACTAACATGGGGCCTGGGGAATAGCTGGGTATTTGTTCTACTCACTTGCTTTTTTAAAGCAAACTCTGCCTGACATCCTTTTGAATTTGAACAGCTGTTGGTGGACAAAGTAGAAATAAAACAACAGCACTGCCAAACGTTCTGCTGCAATTCAGTAAGTCAGAATTCATTCAGAATTCAAGTTCATCAAGGAAACTTTCAGGATGAACATGCTGAATTCACAATGATATGATATAAACTCAAGAGGTTGTTGTGAAAAATAAGATATAAAACTATATTACTGAAGGTAAGTGAGTTTTTGAAGAGTTCAAGGTCAATTTTCATTTAATCCCAGCTTCAGACAGCCTCCCAACGGATCGTCTGATTCATGTTGAACAAAACTGCCAACACCACTCAAAAACTGGCAGTTCCAATCTGATTGGCTAGATACGCAATTTCACTATTCCTTTGAGATTCACTAGTCCGCCTAGAAACAAAGACATGTTTAGAAGGTGCTGGGTTAATACAATGAGTGCTTTTGCAGAAGAAATGACTGGATTTGCCTGGATGTGATGCCAGGTTTATGCCATCCAATCTTTGGAAAATATACTGAAAATATACTGAAAATATACAAGTTTTGTTTGAAGTACTCAGTGGAAGGTAAACCAGATACTCACAAGCAGAACTGTATATTGTGCTTTGTATTTATTTTTAATAGACACAAGTTTCAAAGTCCAAATACATATTTGGTATCTTTGAAGTTTTTTGTACAGCAGTTTGCAGACTTTCAGTGCGGTATCATTTTTTTTTGAGTGAATGAGTTTCTATCAATTATTGTGCCATCTATGGTATCTATTTCAGATAAAACCACATCTAAAAAGCATGAAAAAAACAAAATAAACTGGTTGGTCACTTTACATGTTGGTCTGACTGACTCTTCACATCTAAGGGGCCGTTCATACGGAACGCGTTTTTGCTTTGAAAAACGTGAGACGAGGGCAGTGGAATGGGGAAAAACGCGTTTTTTAAAAGTTGAACTGATTTTAACTTGAGCACCGCATTTTTAGAACGCGTGTCCTCCGCGAGACTCTGGCAACGTTTATACGCGTCCATTCAGCGCGTGTTTACATAGAAAACCAATGGAAAAGTAGCGCATTGAAATGGAACAACGCGTTCTATGTGAACGGACAGCTAAAAGTGTGCGATTCTTGACCATTATTGACCTTCACACGCCATCAAAGTATTTTTAATTTTCACTTTTCGAGTCGTAATCATGAGTTTTTCACGTTCAGGTGCTTTGTTGTTGGAAAGAATATGAATCATGGAGGCAGGGCCATAGCGTATCCGTTGCAGGTTGTGGCGCATATAAAGTTGTCATTGCCTTTCACTGCGCCAGATAGCCATTTTTAAGACAATTCTTGAATTTTGGTCCAATAAATGCAGTATTCAATGTGCACCAAATGGATATTTGTATACATAAATATATATGACTGTAACGCCAAGAAATCAATGCAGATGTTGTGTTCTCTCCTCCATGTTTAAGGTTTATTGCCCGTCCTTACTCGGAAACTTGGTTATCAAAATTATCTCAGTCATAGATATGACTTGAGAGGCAGATCATGTCCAATGTGTGGCATTTATGATAATTGTGATGCACATGACGAAAGACAGACAAAAGTCTGGCTAAAGCCGGTTGCACACTGTATGATTTATAAAAGTCCTTTAAGACTGTTGCTTGTCAGACTGTCGACGAACATGTCAAACTAGCGATCAAAGACTTCAGATTTTGGCCTAGGAATCTTTTAGGTTTCTCAATATTTGTCTCAGACGGCCAAATCGTGGCCAAAATCAGTTCAGTTTGTAAGGTTTAAAGTATGTAAAGCCTACATTGTACTGTACATCTGATAGACAAACAAGACTAATCTAAGGCCCATTTGAATCATTTTAAACAGGACGACACCAAAACCAGGTGTAGACGGGGTTCAAAACGGTTTGATACATCTGCATGAAAGTGTTAGGTGTAAAAAGCAAAAAGTCTCAGGTGACCACTTGTGATGGTGGACAGGTCTGCTGATATGGATCTTGAAACCAGGCTTAAACAAGGCCTAAGAACAGGTTGTAGTTTCCTTAATACTAACTGAATTATGAAAGTAATGGGGGGATGGTATCTTCAATCCAGAGCGATGTGATAATGACTCAGAAGCCAGGCATGGAAGACCCCCTGATGTTTCAGCGAAACACTCCCCCTGCCTGCGTAGGACAGGCCTGACAGAGAGCAGCTGGATGGGTGTCTCCACCAACCCCCTCGAGAAAGCAATGTTTCTTCAAAACAGGAAGCCTCCGCAGGGACAGCAGCGGGTCTGACTTGAGCAAGTCATCGGAGATATGAGGAGACAGCTTCGCCCTGCAGTGTCACAGAAAGGGTCTGGGACAGCTTTGCTGCCTCTGCATGTCACAGTCACGGATATGTGGCTGCTAGGACAAGGGGGTGTGATCATCTCGGCCGCTGTTGCACTTTTCCACCCATGTCAACTTTGCTGACACCTAGCTCAACATCTGTTAGGCCAGTTGGAGAATAAACACAGAATGCTGTGCTACCGCTTTCATCTGCCGGTGCAGTGCCAGCTCTGTCACATGGAGAAAAAAACCCAACGGAGATTTCTAATAATACACAGGCCCCTCCATGCTGTTTACATGACAATAAAATATAGGCTTAAATATATTGTATCGATTGCTTTAAAGATGAGATAGATTCTTCCGTTGTTCAATTTCATAATCAAAATATTTATGTTGGAATGACATCATAGGATAACGTAAGCAGCCAGACGGATAAAGAAAGGTGTTTTGGTAGAGGTGGTTGATGGAGACCAAAGCTGAGTCTTTGTCTCCCTCAAGTGGAAAATACAGGATCTGTGGAGAGGATGCTATGAAGAGGAAATATCATGTTTTAGGAAAGCATGCAGAACTTGCTATGCATTTATGGATTTTTTTTTTCATCAACTTTACATGCTTTTTAGTATAAAAAATTCTTTTTCATTTAACATTTATATAATTATGTATATACGCTACCTTTCAATGTTTTCATGTATCTATGCATTTATTTGACTGATTACAATTAATAATGATAATTTGAGAATTATTGGAACCAGATGATTTTTTTTTTCAGGATTCTTTCATGAATAGAAAGCTCTAAAGAACAGCCTTCATTTGTTTTCTATTTTAATATACATTTTAAAATGTAATTTATTCCTGTGAGACTTCAGTGTCCCATTATCCTCCAGAAATCATTCTAATATGCTGATCTGGTGCTCCGGAAACATTTCTTATTACTATTATTATCAATAGTGAAAACATTTTTTGTGAAAACAATGATACCATTCAAACATTTGTGCTAAGATTTAAAAAGAGATATTAATACTTTTATTCATCAAGGATGCATTAAATTGATCAAAAGTGACAGTGAAGACATTTATAATGCTACAAAAGATTTATATTTGATAAATGCTTTTATAAGTTGAATAAATACATTTAATACATTTAATAAATGCTGTTCATTAAACTTTCTATTCGTCAAAGAATCCTGAAAAAAGTATCACCATTTCCACAGAAACGTTAAGCAGCAAAACTGTTTTCAGCATTAATAATAATAAATGTTACTTGAGCACCAAATCGGCATATATTAATGATTTCTGAAGGGTCATGTGACACTGAAGACTGGAGAAATCATGCTGAAAATTCAGCTTTCACATCACAGGAATAAATTACATTTTAAAATATATTCAAATAGAAAACAGTTATTTTAATTTGTAACATTTCACAATATTACTGTTTTTACTATATTTTTGATTAAATAAATGCATCCTTGGTGAGCGTAAGAGAAACAAAATAGTAATGTTTCCAAACTTTTGGACATGTTCTGTACATTTTAATTGTTATTAAAAATGTGTTGTTAAGAAATTTAAACTATAAAATATAAAATACAATTATTTTCAAACATGCAAACATAAGCCTCTAGATAATCCACCCACGATCTAAATGTTCTTAAGATCATGAGAAACAAATGAAATAAAATGCATCAAATCATTTATCTGGTAGTGTTTGAATTACTATTACATTCTCTGAAGGGAAAACTAATATGTATTAAATTGTTTGTTTTCCTCTCAACAAATACAGATTACGGGTAAATGTAAACAGATTATGGAACAACACCTTGGAATGTAATGACACTTTGATGATACTTTGATTGCTATTCCATCTTCATTGTATCAAAGATAATTGGCCACTTTCTTCAAATTATTTCCTCCACTCAATGAAGCTGATGAAGCATGAGAAATCAATTAGACAAGTTCTGTCCCTTCTAACATCAACAGACAAACAGTTTGCTGTCATTTCTCTTATTCACAATAACCAGATGTCTCAAACTTTACTTTGGAGAGCTCCGGGTCCCAGTCCACTAAGTGTGCATTTTTTCTCCATCACTTATTTGCCAAGTCTGGCTCTTATTGTAGTCTGGACCATCCCAAAGCATCAAGTCAACACACACACAATCACAAAACAATTTATCCTCATTCTGTGGGTACAGGGGAGGGTTTCAGCGCCTTCCCCCGGTGAGGGAGTTCGGCTCTCGCTTGATCAAGTAACACAAACTCTGAGCGTTGGGACAGTTTGAAAAAGGAGAGGTGAGAAGAACTCAATACCTCCTACAGACAGTGATTGATGAGGGGAATGTACCCGAACCCAACTCGCACGGACACAGATCAGCCTGATTGTAGACATTGAGATCCTGTGACGGTAACATCTGATCTTCAGAACTAATGAACAGTGGTCAATTTATATCTGGTCCCAATTGAAATTTTCTCACTAACTGGGTTCAGTCAGAGTGGAGAGAGATGGGTGAGCATCAAGATTGGGGTCTTGTAAACTAGTTCAGGACATTAGCTTGGTTCTATATTTAATCTCCATATAACTGTTTAAGACAGCAAATAATACTAATGTGGAAGTCTACTAATGTGGCAAAACACACACTCGTTTTCCCTGTGTTCATCCCTGCCTTCTGAAGAATGAGCCTATTAGACACTGACAGGCACAATCAATGCCAGTGTTTTCATTAGATATTTAAATAATATAACATCACACCCATACCATAATATGCGTATTTTATCTACGAAACAGTTTGGTTATATTCTTTCATTATCCTTACCAAAGTTCTGTCTTGGTTTCCTTTTTTTAGCACTGGAAGAATGCCATTGTTGATCCTAAAAAAAGGGGGGGGGGGGGGAATTGGTCACTTAGAGAAATAGTTTTTATAAAAAAAAAATCTGTTATCACGTATACTCATCCTCTGGTTGTTCCAAACCTGTTTGCTTTCTTTTTTTCATGAAAAATAATACAATATTTTAAAAACCAGAAATCTGTTTTATCATGTCAGTTCTGGCATTTTTATTAATTCTATGATTTATTAGTGCAATTTAAACTATGCATTTCTAATGTTAATTTAATGAACAATTTACAAATATATTAATTTTACTGTACCTCTAGATTCTAGATTTATTGACTTTTTTTCTATTTAATATAACCTACCATTCAGGTGTGGGGCCAGTAAGATTTTTTTTAAAGAATAATTTTATTCAGCAAAAGTGAGAGTGTTACAAATGATTTCTATTTTTTCATCAAAGAATATTTTTTTCATCAAAGAATACAAAAAAAAAATTATATATGAAGAAACAACTGTTTTCAACATTAATAATAAGAAATGTTTCAATCAGTATATTCTCATGATTTCTGAAGGACCATGTGACACTGAAGACTGGAATGATGCTGAAAATTCAAAACGCATTTTAAAATATATTAAAATTGCAATACATTGTAATAATATTTCACACAACATTAATGTTTTTACTGTATTTTTGATCAAATAAATGCAGCCTTTGTGAGCAAGTGACTTCTTTCAAAAACATTACAAAATCGATTGCAAATTTAACTACAAAAAAGTGTAATAAAAGGGCATTATACACCTGTCATTGCAATTATCTTGTCTTATAATCTTCCTTACACATCAGTGAGGCTGTGAATTACTCCTCTGCATGGAACCAGATGATAAGGCAAAGACCGGAACCTCTCTGCCCCTCCAGCAACATAACAGTGGTTGTTCTTTAGCTCTGCTCCGTCCACGTAAAGGCTTTTTACGTGGCTTTTCCGTCCACCTTTTCCCAGCTGGCAAGCGTGTGTTTTGGAATCAGCACCCGTGCTGTAGGAACCAAGATGTCTCCATTGGTAAAAACACTACAAAATAAAAGCAAAATTGGATCTCGCTCCACACATTTGTGCTTCACTGATAATTAACAACATTTGAGAAAATGGCATGCCATTAGACATAAATAATTAAATAAACCAGAGAACATTGGTCTGATTTTATACCATTAGACAGTATTATAGACCGTTTTAAAGAATTAGACTTTGCCATAGCCTGAGGGTTTGCCATTGAAGACTTCCAATAGGGACACATTAAAAGCAGGGCTCACTTGATGGTGCACGACTCATTACTGATTCTCTTCCATCGAGCTGGGACAATTATTATGCTGTGAACTACAGGTTGGATCTGCAGTGGAGACAAATGAACAGGACCCCGCTGAGCATCGCTGACAATAACTGTTCCACTACTCATTTAGGGCACTTACACATCTGGTTTTCTTCAATTAAAGGCTATGTTGGTTGTTGTGCAGACGGAAACAAGGAGCTAAAAGGGTGACAGACAGTGACATATAGTGCCATAACCTCAAGCAAAGTCACTCTAAGTGGGTATTTTTATGATTATTGCGCTATTATGGTCCACTGCATTTGCTCTCTGAGGAAGGTTGTAAAAACTATTAGCTTAATAAGTCACTTCAAATTGTCCAAACTTTGAATAGCACCAAGCCTGCGTCTTCTTGAACCCTATACAAAACGTTTTTTATGCTTGGGGTCACAGAGACCTCAGTGACGAACATGCAAAAATCATCCATTTGGATTATACAGTTTTAACATAAATTAATCAAATCAATGTGATGTATATTTGTCAGTCATATATAAAAGAAACAGGACAGATTTCTGCACTCAAAAAAAATCAGGGCATAGTTTATTAACTATTTGCATCTATTTGATTTTACTTAATCATATTTTAAAATGGATTTATTTAAATAGCTTAAAATCAGTATAAAACATTGGAGTCTTTTAGTGGCCGTTTACACGACATTGTGTAGAACTTTATATGCGTTTTAGCCGTTCATTTACATGACAACGCCGTTTCGGGGGCTTGAAAACGCAAACATTTGAAAAAGGGTTTCAAAAACTAAACTATTTTCTGTAAACTACAAAAATGTAAATTTGTGAAAACGGTGAAGTCACGCGAGCATAGATATATACACTAGATGTCGCCTTGGCTACGGCAGTTCATTGAAACGAATGAGTCAATAGAGCTGCCATCATGGAACAGGGGAGCCCCTCCTCTTTAATGCATGAGCGTCAATGTAGGCAAAGGTCTAACGGAAATAAAATCACCATAAATCGTCATGAATGTGATTTTCTAGTTTTTTTGGTTTGTTCCAATGGTCAGACATGTATTTATCATTGAGTCCAGAGAAAATTAAAAAAAAATAATAATAATTTTTTTAACATTCTTACTAGTTCAGATTTTGTTTGTGTGAACATCCATACGCAGCACAAAAGTCCAAAAATCCATGAATTCAAAGTGCAGGTGGAGATAGCAGCGTTACCTAGATACTTCCTATGACAAGACCCCTGTTCCAAGATGGCGGCGGTTTTGACACATGCTTAGAACCCCAAGGCGACATCTAGTGTCTATGAGACGCGAAAAAGGGAAAAGAGGATGCACAAATAAGAAAAGAGAAGCACCCCATGTGTTCAGTCAATAGGGGCGTAGTTTCTTTACAAAGTGACATCGCCAACTACTGGCCTGGCAGCAGAATACAGCGTTTTTAGTCATTTTCGTGGATTTGTGTGAAGGGGGATCGTTTTGACAATGTTGTTGACTGTATGCGAAAAATACAAAGGAAAAACTTTGACATTTTTAGTACATCGTTGTCGTGTAAACACCCTAAAATTTAAAAACGTTTTATTTGTTTTGGTTGTTCATTTAAACGACAACGGTATTTTGGGGGCCTGAAAACGCAAACCTGTGAAAACAGCTTTCAAAGTACATAATACGGTGTTTTTAGTCATTTTCGCAGATCCGTGTGAACTGGGATTGTTTTGACAATGTTCTCATCTGTACACGAAAAACGCAAAGGAAAAAACGTTCCCGTTTTTAGTACATTGATTTCGTGTTAACGTACCCTAAGATAACAAATATACTATTTTGGTATTGTGGTGCTTATATGCTACTGTTCATTATAGTACACCTTCCTGCAGTTTTGCTCCAACTTCAATGAACCACCTGAACCAGGGTTTGTATGAAAATTACAAGCAGGTGTATGAGCAAAAGTGGAAATGAAAATTGCAGGAAGATAGAACTCCAGAGCAGGTCTGAGCACACCTGTGCTAAATTGTGGCATTGGTAATTATCCAACAGAAAAATTGTTCAACAGCTGTAACCACTTTTCATTAATACATAATATAAATATTCACTGCGTTTAGTATAGGGGTAGGCTAGGAGTGAAAAGAACAATTTGTTTATTTACTTCAAAAAACATGTGAGGCAAATGTATTGACCGAATAAAGATTGTAAGCAAAGAGTAAAGAAATATAGCTTGTGAAAAAGGGAAAGATGCATTTTGGAATATGACATTACTGTATTAGAAAATGAAAAGAAATCAGAGGGGAGAGCTTAAGTAGCACAAATCATTTGCAAAGAACATGTAGTGAATGTTGACTAAATCATTTTCTAAAATATTTTTATGAGCAGTAAGTAAACTAAGCCTGCCCCACACATAGGCTCCCTGATAGTTTAAAATGGAGTGAAACAGCTGACTCAAATGGAAATATCAATACACATTCACTTTAAGGTTTTCAGCAACAAGAGGCATGAAATCAGTCATCCATACAGTCTGGGGAAACCTTGCAGTGATATTCTGTCGGAGAGATTCAGAAGAGTCAATAATGATGTAGGATGTGGAACAGCAGTAATGATCATACTCCAAAAATGTTATGATTTGCCTCAGATATGCTTTCCCTTTACAGTTCTGATATATTTACTCAGACAAACTCACTGAAAAGAAAAATGATTTAGATTATATTTCAAATATCAAATATAGTATGATAAAATGCTATGAACACTGTAGCTTCAAGACTCTTACCGGTTCACTTTTCTTTCTTGACGGTTTCTGTGTATTCTATAAAAGAATAAAGGAGAGAGAACATATATTTAACATAATAAAAAACACATAATATTGTCAATATAAATATAACAAGTACTTAAAACGTATATTATTTTCACGCTTTGAAATGTGAATTTCATAACAAAGTAAATACATTAAAGTCCCTGTAAAGTCCAAATTAAGTATGTGTTCTGAGTATGTCACACCACAGAAAAATGTGTTATTAGCCATCCAGCCAAATTTGAATGATAAAAAAAGCCGGCAAGTACATAAAATAAGCTATCAAAATCTTGAAAAAATGAGCATTACTATCTGCTTTCAAACGCTGGGGCGTGTCCACTGGCTGCGCTGAAACCACGCCCACTAGCGGGAAAGCTGTCGACGGCGATATTAGGTGATACTGCTTTCGGGACGGGAGGATGAACGCTGGCGGGGGGTAGTCGTTTCGGCCCCGTTCACCAGTAACAGCGGATTATCAGTGAATCCCAGTTGTCTCTGAGGAAAGTTTTTAAAACGATCCTGTGTAAGATGATCACTACAGAGGCGGGTGTTGGCGGTGATCCTCAGCTCTTCATCAAGGTTGGCTCTTTACAAAATTAATCCACCTCTTCTTGATGTGATCGTTTTTAGGAAAAGTTAAATAAAGACACCGATCTGTGTTGTACATGATCGCATCCAGGTAGTAGCCTATATGCATTTCCGTGTTGAAGGCATAGCTAGCTAGCAAACAGTAGGCTGTAATAGTACTTACAGTAACTCGCGTTTGAGCGGCGAATGCGAATGGGGTCGGGAGAGATCAGCCTCAGTGTCCTCGGTGTGTCATCAAGTAGGGGCGTGTCCACGAGCTCATGGGCTCCAGTGCGTCACCGAGCCCTGTTTTAGCCCCGCCCAAAAAATCCGTAAAATAGCAATGGTGAGAAACTGTTTAACGGTCTAACTCCGCATTTCAGTAGTACTTCACAGTTCAGTCTTTGTAATAAGTTTTAGCAATACATTTGTAACATTTATAATGTGTTTAGAATTTTTTTGTAGAATTGCCTTTACAGGGACTTTAAGGCACTATATAGTACATGGTATTATAGGTCAAAATTAGCACAAATTACACAAGAAAGGACATCTGATACACTGTGAAAAATCAAATGATCAATAAGTTATGACAACATATGTTTTTAAATTGCTTTGACTCACCAAAATAAGTTAAGCAATTTTTAACTTTTTTTATATGTTATACAAGATTCAACTTCAAGATTCAAAGTCATTTGAATGTAATTTAAGTTGAAATGACTTAAATTTTTAAGTACAATCAACTTTGATGTTTAAGGCAGCATTTTTTTTTTTACAGTGTAGAAAAAAAAGTTCATCCATTTAGAAGCTAAAATAAGTTACTAAAATAAGCATTATATTTCCAGGTTTAAGCTGTTGTAAATTTTATGTTTGTCGATATGAGGAACTGTGAATCTTTTCCCTGTACAATGGAAAAGCTTCATGATGATTGCAAACAATCACATGCTTTATTGAAAACAATAGCCTTGTATACAAGGTTTCATTGGAAGTTATCTGTACCCGAAACATGCATAAACCCAAACTAGGGCCAAGTCGGCCTGTCATGACTTTTGATTTGGCCCGCCGTATGACTAAGATAAAACAATAAAAAAAATAAGCTTATTGGCCTATAAGCCTGTGTCTTAATTTAGTCTCTCTCTCTATTTATATAAATCTAAAACTCATCTGTAAAAGTGACCAGTTTTTGATTCAAAACCAGATTTTCGTTGAAAGTTGATGCTTCTCTGTTGGAAAAGACCGTATTACTGTATAGACCCTGTATTAAACTGCTAAAATTATAATTGAATTAATAATTTAATGACAATTATTGATATTAGCCTACAGATTCAAAACCTAAAAGTAATTTAACCCAAAACCACATCAGTTTACTTACTCTAATAGGTCCCGTACCTTATTCTATAATAACTGCAGCATTGCCATGTGAATAAGTGAACTTACTCCAGTTGTTTCAGTCTCTCTGCTCCGACTGCCACATACAGTATCTCTCTCCGTGCACAAGCTGCTCCAGATCCAACACCCTGTGACCCTTGTTAGGGGTGTAAATGTTTCGCATTGCCCCAAATGGAGCTGTGATGCCTCGAGTGACAGTGTTCAGAAAGCTGTCAAAAGTGAATGATTGGCGTTGATTGATGACAAACATTCGGCCGGGGTAAAAAGCATCTCCGTTCCGGAACAAAGTAACCGTTTTGTTTGGCGGAAGCTGTGAATAAAACCCCCGACCAGACATTATGAACCAAACCAATCCTGCTGTAACCCACGCGGGGGTGCTGAAAACAAAATAAGCACTTGTAAAATGAGAGTGTTTTTTTTTTTTTTTTTTTTTTTCGTGTTCTTGAGTCTGCTAGATGTTGTTTTGACGAGATTTAGAAAATGCCAAAACGCAAGAAATGGCAAGTATTGGCCCCTCAATTCGCTTTCAAACTAAAAGGAATCGCCATAACTGTTTCTTTTTCCTTTGTTGACTCTTTAAAAATGTTCTAGTTGATTCTGTGCTGAGGTAACTGGAGATTTAAAGGAGAACTCCGGCGCAAAATGAACCTTTGGTCAAAGGTTCATAAGGTTCATTTTGCGCCGGAGTTCTCCTTTAACGGCGGCGGTCAGCCCTAACCTAAACCTTACAACCACCAAACACTTGATTACATTTTAATCAGCATAATTTTCTGCAGTGTTTTCCCCTTCACAAGAACATTATACAATGTAACATCAGTGACAATAAGTGTGTGTGGGGGGATTACCTGCTACTAGCCTAGCCTATTAATGTTTTTTTAAGGGAATCATGAATATTTGGACATCCTCTTCATCCTCTGATCTTTGACTTTTTTAAGTAGCCTACCTTCACCTTTTGAAAATGCTATTAGCGTGTGATACATATCCCCTGTGAAAAAAAAATGCTATTAGCAAAGTGACCATGCCATTGTGGTTGGAATGGCATGAAATAAATTGACACATTTTTATTATCCTGATGAAAGGGACAAACATTTCATAGGCATCTGGGAAATTAAAGTAAATAATAATATAATTAAAGCTAAACCATTTCATATTATTTATTAAACCGTTAGGTTAGAATTTGTATAGGGTTTCTTTTCTTTCTTTCTTTTTAAAAACAATCTTTTACTGAAATGACCAGGGAATTCATACAGGGTGACAATATGAGGGTGAGTAAATGATGACCAAATTGATGACAGAAATGATGATATGTTTGTGTGAACTATCTCTTTAAGAATGAATCCCATTTGTCATATTTTTTTTACAGTCTATGGTCACAATATATAGTTTAGCAGAATATGTTCCTTGTGCCATTGTCTGATTGGTCTGACAGGCAGTGTAATATAACAGATCAGTTTACACAAGCATGTCGCCTGATTATGTTTGTAAAGTTCATTCTAAAGACCTGTAATGAAATTCCAGCACCCTCCATCTTTAAATATTCATGGCGGGGGAGGTGGGAATGGTAGCCTATACAGTTTGCCACTTTGCCACAAATTAATCAGATTTCCTGGCTTTTTTTTATATTTTCATGCATAGTTAATTCCAGGACAGCATGACCTTGTTACTGGCAGCACACACAGTTTAAGTGCAGAACGGCAATGAGAGTGTGTAGAGCCAGACGAGACCACTAGAGAGCGCCCGATTACAACTCTATCAAAATAACGGTGTCAAGAAAAACAGGAAACCTTAAAAGGAGAAATGGAATTTTATTAGTGCCTCAGAAAAACACACATCGAAAATACACAAAAAATGACTACTGGACAAAGAATGTATTAGGGAAAAAATAGTTGTACACGATATACAGATAAAAGTGTTTATTTATTGTTTATTTACTAAAATAACAGACACATAAAATATATGCCGTATAATGAATCCCTAATGTATCTATTATGTTTTAGAAATAACTTACCATATTAATTAAGATTACACAGATTTAGTAGGACTAGGATAAGTAAAAAAAAAAATAATCTGTGTTACTGATTATGATATAATATCATAATTAAAGCAGTATGGGGAAGTTGACAAGTATGGACATAAACTTTATCATTACTATATGTGTATATTCTTCCATTAATATATATATTTTTAATTAAATTAATCAAGAGTGAGGACACAAAAGGATTTCTTTATTTCTAACATAATTTCAGGGGATGTTTAATACCACTTTAACACAAAGCAAATAATGTTAAATATATAATTCAGCTTAATATGATAGGTCGTTTGTGATGGTGATTTTTTTTTATTTCTTAAATAAAATAAGAAATGGTGATCTGGAAATTGGTTATGGAATCTAAAATTGTAAATATAATAAAATAAAGAAAGTTTTGTTTGTCCATTTAATTGATTACATTCAAAATTGAATGTAGTTTAGTAAACTAGATGTCCCACTATCATAATAAAGTTGTCCGAGTCTGCAATAACACCTGGAAAATAGTCATTTGTTCATTGATCTGTATAATGTATATACCTGTTGTGTGACAAATACATTTAAAAAGTAAAAAAATACCAGATAGTCTCTTAGTTGCGTTTTTTAAAAGCCATGTGCAGTATTGTTCACCGCTTTGAGTTTTTTTACGAAATTAATACTTTTATTCAGCAAGGACATTAAATTGATCAAATGTGACAGTAAAGACATTTTACAATGTTATAAAAGATATCTATTTCAAATAAATGCTGTTCTTTTAAAGGTTATATTCATCCGTTATATTCATTCAACTGGTTTCAACAATGATAATAATAAGAAATGTTTCTTGAGCAGCATATAGAATGATTTCTGAAGGATCATGTGACACTGAAGACTGGAGTAATGATGCTAAAAACTCAGCTTTGCCATCACAGGGAAAATTTTTTTTTTAATATTTTTTCTATTTTTACTGTTTTACCTTGGTGAGCATAAGAGGCTTCTTTCAAAAACACTCCAAATTATTACCCAACCCCAAACTATGTGTATAACCACATTAACTAAAGGTCATTAACACTTTATTTTGACATTCTACTAACTATAAGTAACTTTGCAACTACCTCTCATTAGAGTATTGACTGTCTCCATAATTTACATTTACATTTATGCATTTGGCAGATGCTTTTATCCAAAGCGACTTGCATTGCATTTCAAGGTACACATTTTACATTCTGATCAGTTCTTGCTTTCCCTGGGAATCAAACCCTTGTCCTTGGCATTGCAAGCGCCAATGCTTTACTGTTTGAGCTACAGGAAAGCTCAAAAATAAAAAAAATAATTCTACTAATGCTTTATTCTGATGGTCCTCCAACAGACATTTCACATGTCTATATGGCATATTCACAGCTTATACTGCTAACATGAACCCTAACACCTAACTCTAACCTACTAACACTCTGATGAGAGTTGACATGGAGTTGCAGGGACGTGCGGTCAGGGTAGGCAGGGTAGGCAGTGCCTCACCAAAGGAAATGTTAACATTACATTTATTAATTCCAAGAGCTTTATTAGTTCACCACATTATTAATTGCATTTATTTTATTCCAAATATTAATTTTTGTAACAAACAAAATCAGGAATACTCATATAATACTCCTTTTGCCATACCCTTTTCCACCAAAGCATTTTGAGAGCCGGTTCGGAGCCGGTGCCTGGCTGCGCGCGAACCAGTTCTTTGTGTTTCGACAGCCAAAGAACCGGTTCTCGGCCAGGAAAACTGGTTCCAAAGCGGCACAAACTCTTAGCTGGATTAGAACCGTTCTTTTACCACGTCATGCTTACGTCGGGGGCTGGGGTGGGTTTAGATCAGTGGCGTAGCCACGAGGGGGCCTGGGTGGGCCTAGGCCCCCTCATTTAAATGTCCGGCCCCCTCAGATTTCTGATTGCTGAAAAAAAAAAAATTAGGAGGCAAAATATTTTTTTAGTGATTGTGAATTAGTAGGCTGCTACACTGCGCAAACCAAAGTAAATAATACCCACTGGATGAAGAAGGGTTTCCTCTCAGTCTCCACAGTACATAAAATATTTATTTTATTTTATTTTATTTTTCGTGTTCGCATTTATGAGGAAAAAACAATGTTATGGACGTGTTTTAGTGGAAAACAAAAAAAAGCTCTGAATGCGGCACTAAAAGATGCTTTAAAACTTTCACAGACACACCAAACAGAAAGCACAAAACCTTTCTTTAACCTGAATTTCGTTTTGTATTAATTGTATCTTAATTTTAATCAATGTTTCATCAACCAATTGCCTGGATTAAATATAGCAGACGATACCTATATAAGAAACGGAGGCGCCGGCGCGTGAACTGGAGCGCGACTCATAACTGAACAGAAACTCAGCATATAAAATAGTCTACTTGCCTCACATGTCTACTTTTAAACAGAACAATTCAAAACGAAAGAAAACAGACTACAGACTGCTCTCTGCTTATGTAATCCTTATGAAATGTGCATTTCTCTAATTCTCTCTGGCGCGTTCACCTACTGAAGATCGCGAGTCAGCATCGTCAACTTCATCTTAGCCGACAAAGAAAACACTTGCTTATTAATAAACAATTAAAATACCTCATTGCTATATTTTACATATTTATAATCATTACTTTTGCCGGTTCTTTGTGACAGCTTTTAGGTGCTTTATTGGCAGCGCCACCCTTACATGTCAGAGTCGCCACCGCATCACCAGAATAGGCATGTATAGCCTATTTAAAATTCTGGCTATATATATATATATTGCCCCCTCATTTAAAGACGGGACCCCCCAAAAATAAAATTCTGGCTACGCCCCTGGTTTAGATGTGTTCTAAACATCTTTTCTGTCCATCGCAAAGCCAGGAGAAACATTTGCAGAAACACGATGGAGTCCGCCTTTGTAATTGTTATGCTTGAAGTTGGCGCAAGCGTTTCTATTTTTTATTTAATTTTATTGAAAAAATTATAAGCAAAGAAGAAAACAGTCACAATATAAAACAAATAAGTGGAAAGAAAAAAAAAGACACAAGACAGGGGTACATAACTAATCAGAAAAGATTACATATCAAAAGTAAAGATTAAAAGACTTACATATTTCAATTGTTTTTAAAGCCTTCTTGGTACACGAGTTAGAGATAATCCTAAAGTAATGTTGTACTAGCAAGCGTTTCTAGCTAAGACGTATGGCGACGTAAACGGTGACGTAACGACGTCGTTCCCTGGGCGCTCTAGTCAGTGGAAAAACAAACAGGTTCTGAAAGGGTTCGCAAGTTGAACCAACTCCGAACCAACTTTGAACCAGCACCAGTTCCGAACCAGTTCTTTTTTGGTGGAAAAGGGGTATTTGGTCCGTAGAACGTAGTTTACGGAGATTTGCGCATGCGCAGTCAGTTCTCATGCTGTCTTGAATTATCAGAGGCAGAGACCGAGACTGCTTCATATCACGTGATCCACTCGCTCTCACTCAGTCCGCGATTCTGACTTTGCTCTGTATGCAGGCAGCGATGTGATGATGCCTGATATTAACTTGGGTTGCTAAATTACCTGAATGAATATACAGTGGCTTAACTTTGTTTTAAAAAGTGGGTGGGACAGGTGGGTGTGTGAATAAATATATGGATCCGACGGCTTGATATAAGTCGTTTAATGGTCCAGTGGTAGAAGTTTTGCCGAGCATGTCAGAGGTTCTGGGTTCTAAATCGCAATCTTATAGGTTTTTTTTTTTTCTCATCAAAACCGAATATGTTCATCAGTGGTTGTATTATATTAAGCAGGGACACATTTGTGTGCATTTTTGTTTTGTGATTTCACCGGAACAAACAAAGAGTCTCCGAAACAGATTGAAGCGCGCGTGCATGTGAAGACTGCGTGAGCCACGAGATACACTGTAACCGCGCCACCGATCGCAGCGGCAAATTACGCCCCTGTGAATATGCCACATTGATATGTCACAGCCTACCCATGACAAGACTTCACCGCACGTTACTGAGTTGCAAAGTTACTTATAGTTAGTAGAATGTCTAAAGTGGACCATTGAGATAGTATAAACTATCTGGCTGTTGTTTTAAGCAGTTTTACATCAAATATAGCATGTCACACTCCTGTGACTGCTTAAAATGTTACGTGAAAAATGAGAAAAGCTATAAATGCTGAACCTTTTTCATTGAAATTTCAGCCTTCTTTGATCCTAAAGTATTTGAAACACTTCTAATTGACTTTCCGCCCAATAGATGCTCCATTAAGTCATACTGTGTCCTTGTCAAACTCACACACAAAGTACATGGTGAGGTGACAAGCTACATCAATCCACTCGCCTGAAGACACCATCTCGACGCAGTCCTCGTCATCGTAAGCGTTGTTTGGCTCGCCCTCCCTCCACTTGCTGAAAGTGGTCATGGGTGAACGCTCCACATACACAAAGTGGCCTTCTCGCTCCAGGTCATTGATGCCGATATACACTCGACCGAGGCCAGCTTCGGTGACGTAGCCAGCGATGACTCTGTTAGACGCCTCATCCTTGGGCATGGCCAGGTGTCCACCTCGCCCCTGACAAAACACCTCCGCATCCCTGGAGCGCTTTTCCTCCTTCACCAGCAGATAGACCTTGCTGTCTGTCTCTTTGATGCCAGCGACAGCTGCAGGGGAGGGCAGTGCTGAAAAATGAGGATCTGAAATTCTATAATCACACCGCAGCAGCCAGCATTCACACAAGTGCATTCTGACAGTCAAACAAAAGAGCTTCTGGCGAATGGCTAAATACTTTTGTCTAGGTGTATTCACCCTGCACATCAAAATGAACAACTGTATGAATCAACTTCACGTTATTGTAATCTCACGAACGTTGGTTGAGAGAGCAAACGGTTCATTCTTTCTTTTGGACATACCATTTTTAATGAACTTCAGCTCACTGGTTAATTGCGCCACTTGAATATCCATTTCACCAATCATTTTCCGTAAGGGTGCACACTCACAGGGGACACCTGGGGAGACAAATTAAACATAAGACCATTCACACGAGCTCTCCAAGCATTAAACCGATTCCTATTGAATTCAAACCAATTATAAACTGATATGAACTTAATACTATTTTAGCAACGGTTACCTGGCTCTCCATTTGGGCCCTTGGGTCCTGGATCTCCCATATCACCTTTTAAACCTAGAAAAATTTACCACTATTAAGCAGTTCGACCAAACAAGTAATCAGGCTACTTTCAGATTTGTAGTTTTGTCACAAGCTTGCCTTTGAGTCCAGAGGGACCCATCTTCCCATAATGTCCAGGACTACCTTTTTGGCCTTTGACTCCAGGGAGACCTGAAAAATAACATATAAACTTACTATGTACAAAAAAAAAAAAAATTCATGGATACGAACCAAAGAATTTAGTAATTCCCTTTAGTTTGATAGAGGGTTTTGATGCCCTTGTTTATCAGTATGTTGAATCATTAAACGCATTTATAAACACAAGTCTGGCTCACATGAGCTCAACTATCTAAAAGCAAGATAAGGGAAGTTTTAGAGGCTCCTTAAAGTGTACACATTTGGCTGATGCCCCTTTTTGGTCACTTGGTTTGAAAATGTTGCAATTTCTTTTACCATCAAAAACTTCCTTACAAGTTCATATAGAACTTGAATCATGTAAGTGGATAGTAATTAAAAAGCATGTGATTAAATACGATGAACCACTCAAAACAGTTTAGTATTACCTGGCTCTCCAGATGGCCCTAATCTCCCAGGTCTCCCAGGTGCTCCTTTCTCTCCTTTCTCTCCTGCTTCACCTACATGACAACAGGAACATTTTGAACGGTAATAGACAAACCTGTTCAGAATAGCATATATATTTGCACTGTTGTTGTTGCAGTCGTATGTATACTGTGCACAGCATGCACATTTTCTGTATGCACTGAATAGGCTACCATTATGACCTACATACTTAATATGTACAAATATACTGTATCCAAGAGTTTAATCCACACAATTTAAGCTTCCATGTCCAGTGTGATGAATATAGATTGCCAAGAGTTAATGGTGCGTTCAAGTCCTCCTGGGAAGTCGTGTTTACGACGGCAGGAGCGTTCAAGTCTCTTTTGCCGGAATAAGATGGCGGTGTACTTTCTCTTAATTAATTACACAAAAATACTTCTTAACTTCGCAAAGTTCTTAAACTCTTGTTCTAGAAAATGGAGAACAAAGAAATGTGCATCAGGTGTGCTTTGCTTTTTTATGTTTTCAATTCATTTATTAAGCCACTGCAAACTTTATCGTTACATATTACATTGTTATATTATAATGCCATCATATTCTGTGCAGGCAATTAGCTTACTATGCTGTAAATAGAAAAGCCTGACAATATCACTGCTATATACCTTTAAGTATTGTGGTATTCCGCCATGTTTCTCACTGACACGCCCCCAACTCGTAAAGATCGGGGCTTAAAGAAAATCCCGAGCTTCCCACTCGTATTTACGACATTGTGGTGGCGTTCATGAGCGTTCAACTCGTAAATACGATCTTTAAGAGATGACTTGAACTAAATAAGTCATTTTCATACAAAATTCTTATTATAAATATATACCAGTAAAACGATAGTAGGCCTATATATAGTCCTACTGCCTTTCAAAAAAAAAATTCTTTTGAAAGAAAGACATTTTATTCAGCAAGGATGCATTAAATGGATCAAAAGTGACAGTAAAACCATGTCATGTTACAAAAAATTTCAACTTTCTAATTTGTACTTTCTATTCGTCAAAAAATCCCCAAATATATATATATATATATATATATTTTTTTTTTTTTTTTTTTTTTATATTAAGCATCAGGACTGTTTTAAACATTAATAATAAGAAGAAATATTTCTTGAGCAGAAAATCTGCATATTAGAATGATTTCTGAAGGATCATGTGACACTGAAGACTGGAGTAATAGGGCTGAAACTATACAGCTTTGCCAACACAGGAATAAATTGCATTTTAAAATATATTTAAACAGTGAAGAGTTATTTTGGCTACACTCTATTTTGATGGTCCCTTCTGATCATTCTGTTAACTATAGGTAACTTTGCAACTACATGTCAAATAACTCTCATTAGTAGACTGTCTGCTTAATATCTGCTAACTCTTTATTGTGATGCTCCTCCAACAGACATTCTACTGACTATTAGTACAACTACATGTCAACTTATTCTAACCCTAATCCTACCAGTCTACTAATACTCTAATGAGAGTTAGTAGACATGTACTGTAGGTGCAATGCTACAATGTATCAAAATAAAGTGAAACCAATAATATTTCACATTTCGCTGTTTTTACTGTATATATGATCAAATAAATGTATTACATTTGATTAAATTAGTTAGTGTCATTAGTGTAGATGGCATAATGTGGTGTAATTTATTTGTAGTACCTTTGAGTCCAGGGACAAGGATCTGGACTGAGCATGGTTCTTCTGGCATGTGCTGACCATAAACTGACCTCATTAGTGTCAAACTTAACATGCAAGCCACCAGCTTCACTCCACCCATACTGGAAACAGAACATTCATGTTCGTCTACAGTCAAATACTAACACAAACTGCAATGCCATGTTGATTGGAAAATGTAGAAGCAGATTATTGTATTCACAAAGGCTTCAGTGCTCATAAAATGGAACAAGTGGGACTCAATAACAGAAGATGTCTCCACAGTCAATTAATCTCGTGACATACAAGCTACTATAGTCATACCAACAGCATTTGCAAAGCAAATACACAAAAGAGCACACAAAAAATGTCTTTTTCCCCAAACTATCTCACCGGCCAAAGTCGACGCTAGAGAGTAAACAGTCACACCAAGACGTCTCCTGTAACTACCAACTTTAACATCTGAGTTGTCCCGTTGTTGTATACCACCTGCAGGACAACGTATTGCTTATAAAACAGACTTACCTTGTGTTGAATTGCAAAGCCCACTATATAATATGCAGCAGTCCCAGCCAGTATATGGATCCAAGTGAGTTAATGGAGGTTTGCTCACTGGTGGTCTCTCTGAAATTTCTCATCACACACCCTGCAAGAAACAGGCCTGAGAGTGAGCAAGTACGTGTAAACACAAAGATAAGAGCGGCTCTGCAACACTCCTCTCTGATATGGGAAATTTCCATGAGAAAATATCAGGGTCAGTGACAGAACGACTCTTAACACATTCCTCACAAATTAAGCATCAAAAGCATTCCCAACTGTCACAAGTTTTAGTTAAGATAGCGTTAAAGGAAAGAAATTAAATGTATTATTTATATAGGTATTTTATTTGTAGATGCTAAAGCCAATCATAATTCTATCTTCACATAATGTATTGAAATTTCAATGAGCAGAAAACATGGAAGTTACAAAGAAGCATGTTTAATTTAAGGTCACCCAGGATGAGAAAAGCTTGGGAACAGAAATGCTGCAGTGTGTGCATTGGTGCACAGGGAGGCAGTAAATATTTGCTGGAATTCCATTTGGAAAAATCCAGAAAAATGAATGGACTCACTTCTTGTGCTGCAGGTGCAAAATAATAATAATAAGAAGAAAATAAAAAGGTGTATTGGCAATTAGACAATTATATATTATATTATATTGTATTATGTATGTATATAATGTATAATAACTTCTAATGTTTTCATTTATTTTTGTTGTAATTATTTAGCTTTTATTTCCCCCCCCCCCCCCCGAATTGTTGTTTAGTTTCTCGGTTGCACTATAAATCCCAGAATTCGTTTTCTATAGTAGCACTGTACAAATGAGTCACATGCCAGTACCTGACAATGAGGATCTGATCTACATGTCCTGCTATTTATATTCACATTAAACAAACTTAATAAAACCATTAAGATGTCATTCACCTCCAGAGCTCTATTGTGCTCTTGTGTGTTGCTAAGGAATATCCTTCCCTTGGTAACAAAAACTAACATAACGTGAATGGGGGGGGGATCGATCCCTTGAAATTGAAATTGTGCTGCAGCAGTTCTCACTCTGACACATAGCACTGCAAGCTGAGGAAACACATCTTATTTTTGATATGTTATAGGGTCATGGTTGTGCCTTTAAATGTTGCATAAGTGTCCCATACTGTCCACTGGATATACTCTACCGCTCAAAAGTTTGGCGCCAGAAGGATTTTTTAATGTTTTTGAAAGAAATTTCTAATGCTTACCAAGGCTGCATTTATTTGATCAAAAATAACTTTTGTATTTTAAATGTAATTTATTCCTGTGATCAAAGCTGAATTTTCAGCATTATTACTCCAGTCTTCAGTGTCACATGATCCTTCATAAATCAGACTGATATGCTGATTTGGTGCTCAAAAAACATTTATTACAATTATCAATGTTGACAACAGTTGTCCTGCTTAATATTTTTTTTGGGGGGGGGGGGGGGGGGGGGGGGGGGGGGTTGGGGGGGGGGGGGGGGTTCTTTAAAAAAAATGAACTAACATCATTTGTTTGAAATAGTTGTTTTTGTAACGCAATGAATTTCTTTACTGTCACTTATCATTGATCAGTTTAATGTTCCTTGCTAAATAAAAGGATTAATTTCTTTAAAAAAAAACTTTGTACGGAACTACGGAGCCCCTAAAGGGACATGGTGATGGGGAAAAAAAATATGAGATGGGCGGAAAAACATATATTACAATACTTTTGCGTTCGCTTGAAAAATGTTTGCGTTGCCTCGCAAAACCTTTGCATCCCCCCGAGAAACTTGCGTTCGCTCTCAAAAACCTTCTGAGCTCTTTGCGGGCGAATGCAAAGTCTCTCGGTGGAACGCAACCATTTTGCGAGGGAGCGTAAAGTTCCTCTGGGGAACGCAAAACATTTGCGAGGGAACACAAAAGCATTCACAAATAATTTTTCCTCTCTCATTTTTCTTTCCATCACCATGTCCCTTTAGGGGCTCCGTACTGACATTAGCACATCTTTCTGTTACTGTCTAAATGCTGACAATAGGTTTCAATTCTCCTTAAATTGTACATTTTTTTTTTCTTTCAATGCTAGCTTAACCCCCTCTGTTTTGTCTGACTTTGCCTTGACTCTGAACCGGATAAATTCCGAATTTAAATAGTGTGCTGTTGGATGTTTTGCTCTTGTATTCTGCTCCACTAAGGCTAAAAGCCCTCTGTGGATGAGAGCCCGGAGAGGACAAACCTTGACCAGTGGAGCATGACAGTCATAGAGGCCTGTCTGGCTTAAGGGCACCTTCAGAAAGATGGCACTTTGTGCTGTGTCAGGATCAGGAGGTTGGCAGGCGGCTCAGCCGTTGGACGTAATGCCCATTCAACCATCTCAGCTCATTAAAGGAACTTATTTTCTTGAAAGATGAGTGAATAAATCACGCTGTGCAAGGGTGTCAACTTGAACAAGTTAATCAAGGGATGGTATAAAAAAATCATGCATTGCAAGCAACCTACGAGCTCAATAACCTGCATGGATGTAGTGCTTTCAGAAACCCTGTACTGAATAAAAATAAAAATAAAACTTTTCTTATAAGCAGTTATGAATCATCAACATAATTTGTTCACTTTTTCTATATTTAACTTTTTTTATTTAATATGCAAATACATATCCATGATATGATTTTTTTTTTAAATTATACTATATAGGCTTTTAATAATGTTTTAAGTTTCTTGGCTCATCTAGTTTCTCTTTCCTACACCTCCACATTACGCAGGTCTCTTCATCACAATATGCCTCGTGTTCTCAGTTACACGTTTATATTATGTGTGCTATGAGGGCTATTTTAAGCACAAGAGGAAAACAAAAGCCATTATGAAACACAGTGAGCAATAAGACAATACCTCTTATAGTTATTAATTCATGAGATCATATGTGTCAAATTAAAGTAGATACATTTTTTTACATAAGGGTAGTTAATCATAATGTCCATGGGTCAAGATTTTAGGTTAACATATTCAGACCTAATTCAGATCCCCATTAGCTTCCATAAAGTGGTTGCTAATCTTCCTGGGGTCCACACAGCCATACAAGACAAAAATATACAGATAAAATAAAACCAAGAAATAATTACACAAATGATACTTGATTACCTTATTAAAAATATACCAGCAGTCGTAAATGTAGTTTATCCTTCACTAACAGCCATTATAATTTTCTATGCATATCAATAACATTGGCCTGAAATGGATAATGAAGCACTAACCGAGCTGCTCTGTTCTGAGACACCGGAGGTTGTTTTTTGTTGTTTTTTCAGATGCACTTGACTATATCATTGGGCAGTACTCAAGATGTGATGAAACTAACGATTGCACCACATCTTTTAAAACCAAAGATGGAAGAAACAGAACATTTCCTGGCCACAGCTATACCTTTTCCCATATTGCTCACTGTACAATCTATATGTTCAGACCAAGACAGCATACTATCAAGTTTCACGCACAGCAACTTAACACTTGTTACTTGTTCCACTGGCCAACATGACATCATGACTTTGCGTAAACATACACGCCACTTTCAAGTCAAGTGGCGTGTTATCTATACGCATTTTGAGCTATCCGCGTGTATGTCCACGCCGAAATCTTTTGCGTGTATGTCTACGCCATTAAATGTCCGAGTGATTCCGCGTGTATGTGTACGCCGTTAAATGTCCGAGCGAAACGAAGCAAAATCTATATCTACATCTGTGGAACGATATTTCTTTTCCTAGGATGGTAGGAGAAGACTAATAAATGGTATTAACCCCAGTGACGGGTAGGTTTAGGGACGGGGTTGGGGTAGGTCATATATTTATATATACATAATACAGTAATATAACGTTAAGTCAAAGGCGTTGATAAACACGCTGAAAAGCGATTATGCGTGTTGATAGCACGCTCAAAATGGAAATACGAATTGGCGTGTCATTCATACGCCATTTCATGAGATCAGTCTGCCACTGGAGTTCCATCAATAAATAAATTCAAGTCATCAGCCTTAGTAATATTATTTTTGTTACCAAAAATGATACATTTGTTTTTTTCTCTGTTTAAAATGTATTTATTATTTCTAACCCAGTTCGTAATTGTCTGCAACTCCTCACTTAAGTTGTTCTGAAGCTCAGTCGATGTATGTGCTGCAGTAAACATCGTCGAGTCATCTGCATACATAACTAAATTAACATTATCAACAACACACGGGTAAATCATTTATAAAAATAGAAAATAAAAGTGGACCCAAACAACTTCCCTGTGGAACACAGCAGTAAGTATTTTTGGTCTCAGAAAAAGATCCATTATAAAATACATTCTGTTTCCTATTAGAAAGATAACTTCCGATACAGTCAAGGGCTGTACATGAAAAACCATAACATTTCAGTTTGGCAACAAGAATATCATGGTCAATAACATCAAAAGCTGCTGTAAAATCTAAAAGAACAGAACCCACCAGTTTCTTATCATCTAGACATGTAACCATTCATCTGTCATGTGCATAAGAGAAGTAGGCCCACAAGTAGAGTGCCCTGGTCTATAAGCATGTTGTGAATTCAATCCATTTATAGTAAAATAATGTTAAGATTGCTTAAAAATAATCTTCTCTAAAATCTTACTCAAAATAGGAAGTATACTAATACTAATATGACTATATTTATATTAATTTAATCAATTATAAATAATTTGTTTTGTATTATAAAACAGTGAGTGCCAATCCTGGCTTCTGATTGGTCAATACAGCATTCCGGAATTGAAAATGAAGTTCCAACTAAGATATATGACACACCTGTCAACCATATCAATGGATAATTTATTAACATTAACAAATTGACGACAAAAAAATTGTTGGTAAGATTTATTTTACTTTTTTTAATAAAAAAACAATTCTGACTTTAATACTCAATACTGAATGTTTTTACATTTATTTTTTAAAAGGAAAAATGTTCCATGCGCTTTGTCAACTAATATGAAGTCTGCATAGTAATGATAAAATAATATATATATATACATACATACATAAACACACACCTACTCAAATAGGATTTACCATGTGTGTGTGTGTCTGTGTGTGTGTGTGTGTGTGAGCGTTGTATATATTGTCTCATCGACTACCTATAAATAATTTTTTCTCTTCAGTTCTTTTCATTATTTTGATGCATAAGTGCAATGTGCAATGGCACGTGAAACACTATATGATGTGTAAGTGCATGCGATCACTCTGGCGTGTGTGCACAGAAAGCAATGTTTTTGGTCTTGATATAAAAAAAGATTACTCACTGCATTTTCATATTACTCAGACACGCTGTAAAAATCATCAGAATATCAATGAAGTCAGAGTCCAACAACCTCACACCTGCCCCAATGTGTGCCACGAGCCATTACATTCTCACACAGAAACAGCCATTTATTTGAAGGAAAGGAAAAGGACTCTTTCATCTAAAAGTGTTACCTCAGAAGCATGCCCTCCCGTTCATGAAAACGACATGCAGTGAATTCTGATGCCTTGAGGAATTGCTCATCAGCCCGGGTTTATTTCCCTCCGACATGATAATGGTGCTTTATTGCTGGATTGTAAACTTTTCATAGAGACCATAGCGCTTATCTTTCATCTGATGACTCGACACAAAATTACTTTGCAGTGTAGACACAATGCCTAAATCGGGAGCCAGGATATTAGCTGCTGGTGAGCCGGTGACAGATCTGGGGGACCATGCGTTTGATATATCATTTCAGCAAAAACCTTCAGGTGAAGCTGTGCCTTGATGAGTCATCATATAAATAAAGAATAGAGAAAGAATGAGGGAGAGGGACAGACAACGAAAGAGGGCAAACATCAGGCACCATGAACATATGGAAAAGATGACTTTCATAATATGGGTTCAATATAAGTTATGCTCAATCAGCATTATTTGTGGCATATTGGTAATACAAGGTCACAATAAGGCACTTACAATGGAAGTAAACAGGGCCAATTTCTGTATCATTTAAAAACAAATTTGAAGCACGTCATTTTATAAAAGCACTTACATTCATCTGTGAAAACTTGTGTATTATTTGAGCTGTAAAACTGTTCTTGTTTTTTTTTTTAGTCATTTTAGTCTTTTAGGCATTATGTTGTCATGGTAAGTCATAAAATTGTGTATAAATAATAGTTTAGTTTAGTTTAGTTTATACTTTATTAGTCCCATCGCTGGGAAATTTGTCTTGGACAACGTGCAAAGTCCGTACATACAAAACAACATACATTAAAAGCGAATAGAAATAGCCTAAGTGAAATTATAGAAAACGCTATGGCAATCAATACATACAATGCAACATACATTAAAACAAAATAGAGAATAAGTGAAGGTAAATACATGTGAGACACAATGGCAATTCACTGTTTAATCTCTATTTAAAGCTTTGATTGCAGTAGGAACAAAGGAATTTTTCAGTCGATTAGACCTGCACATCAACACCCTATACCTCCTTCCCGGTGGTAATAATTTAAAGTGGGCATTCAGGATATGAGTGCCCACTTTAATACACAGTTGTATGTTAACACATACTGTTTATGTCTAGTAGAAAAACTAGAGAAGCCCTAAAAGGTCATTGGAGGAAAAATTATATTGCAATGCTTTTGCGTTCCCCCGAGAAACTTTGGTAACACTATTTTAAGATGTCATTGTTACAGTGTAATTATTTATTTAAGTACTAAGTAATAAAAATGAACAACATGTACTTACTATAGGGTTAGGGTAGGATTAGGGTTTGGTTAAGGGTTAGTTGCATGTAATTATGCACAATTTACTCTGTTATTACTATACATGTGACATATGTAACAAGGACACTGTAAAATAAAGTGTTACCAAAACATTTCACTTGCTCGCTAAACCTTTGTGTTCCCCTGAGAAAATTTACATTCACTCGCAAATCTTTTGCGATAGGAATAATATGAGGTGGGAGGAAAAAAGTAAATTTCCAATCAAACGCAAAGTTTCTCAGGAGAACACACTAGTTTCAAGAGGATGCAAACGCTTTGCGAGCAAAACGCGTTCTTGGGGGAAAGCAATACTTTTTGGAAAACAGCGGAAATTTTAGCTGGCAAACACAAACGTTTTTCAAGTAAATAGAAAGTTTCTCCGGGATGCTCAAAATGGGGAGCTAATAATCAACATTATGCCACAAATTTTACTGAACGTAACTTGTATTGAACCCGATATATTCTTTTAATAGGCAAATGCCCATTTCCCTGGACATTACAATGGACATTAAATCAGCAGTGTGACATCTCACTCTGAAAATAACCAGACCAACCACCATCAATCACTGTTGACACATACCAGGAAAAACAGACCTTTTGGAACTTTAAGTGCCACCGGGGTGAATAAACATAATTATAATGTCAAAATGGGAACACAGTGTAAATACAAACTCCCTTGTACTCTCTTTTCACTTGGAAAGGGTTTAACTAGATCATCATCTGGCATCCAATCGAGTGCTATCCGAACCCCAAACCCCATCATTGGCTCTTAAATCTGTAATCTCCACTTCAGAGGGAACAATTTTAGCAAGAGGATTGGATATGAGTGGCTGACCCAGTATCGGCTGTCCTCCGTGTCTTTCCTTCACTCACGTGTCAAAGCAACGACCAGTGCTCTATTAACATGAATCTTTCCAGCATCGTGCATCACCTCTCTGACTGCGAGAGATCATTTCTCTCACCGAGCAGCACATATTGCAGATTACGGTTGCCAGGTTACTTCGCACCAACATTCTAAATGTGGGCACATGCTTCAACCCAAAAATAGAGAAAAATATATCAGATGCAGTCTAGTTAGAGATGACTCCTTTGACGGAGTAAACGTATCGTAATGGATCGGTAGGGAGGGGGCAGTGATGCAGAACTCTTTGCAGTTATATAGGTCAACACCCTGATGATGGTCAGTATATCAAATACAGTATCATTCGAAAGTACATTGCTTTAAGAAACTTTGGCTTATGTCACCATTTCCAACTGAGATCTGCATTTCCATACATCCCGCTATGAAAGCGAAATTAACGCCTAATTAGGCTATCAACACATGATAATGTGGCGCTACTAAAGAAATGTGCAAGTGTATGAATGCAAAAATTGAAACAATTGACTTTTTTTACCAAAGGACATTGCGCTACACGGAGCTTTAAGATATTCCAGTGCAATTTGCAGAGCGAAGCCAGATATTATGGCTTCTCTGTCCCTTCTTTTGCGAGCTCTCAGTGGAAAGAGGCAGAGACGGAAGGGGGTGGACACTGGAATCTGTTCTCTGGCTTGTGGGAGCTTGGGATTTCTCTCCTTAGCTTGAGGCTGGTTGGGTGGTGGTGGAATATTATCAGCTCCAGAAGGCTGGCAACGCTCTCAGCTTGGGGTAGGCATCGAATCTACAATCTAACAGATCTAGGACTGACTCACAAAACACAAGCATGAGTGAAATCTTTTGCGTAGATGGTGGAGAATGCGGGCAGTGCCAATGGCTCACAAACTGCCGCTCGTATCCAACACAGTAAAACAATTCAATATCTAAGTGTGTAGTTTTTCACAAAACTGCTTTATCAGATGGGTGGAGAATCTGTTGAAGCCAAAGGCCGGCGGAAGAAGAGTGCTCCCGTTCCTTGATGGGTTAACTAATTCATCCAAATTGAATTCCACTCTCCGAACAATGTTAAAGCCAGAAACAGATCAGAATTCCATCTGTCCGGTTAACGGTAATTCATTTAAGTCTCTCCCGTCCCGTGGAGCTTTACCACTGTCTGTGGAGAGCGTTCTGCTAATGCATCCATCTGAGAGTGCTTTGACATGATGGATCAGACGTGTGCTGATAGCTTATTTTCCAAGCACTGAGCTAAACAAAATGCAGAATGTACTGTACAGATGTATTGTATGTGCATCTAAATATTTCCAATGAAAATGGTTATAATTTGAATGCTCAGTATTATAAGACAATTCAAAGAAAAACTTTTCTAACAAAATGCAACTTGCAAAGCGATTAGGTTTGACTTAGAAAATACATGGTGATACATGTTTATTTAAAAGAGTAGACTGTTTATGGAAAAATATTTATATAGTTTCATAGCAGTTTCCTTGGAGAATAAGATAAAAACTATAAAGAACACAGTAAGTCATCAGATATGACTACTCTTTCTCTCCAAACCACAAGATATGTTCAGCGTCTGATCAACACTACAGTATGACTTATTAAAGAAACAAGCTGTCACAACAAGCTGTTCAGCAGTCTAATTGGCAAACATGCTTATTTCTCAGTACTCATATTCTGTCACATGGATTTTGTTGTGTTGTTTATAAGCATCACTTGTATTTACATGTAAACTTCTGGAAAACAAACTGCTTTGAACAGAGGTCACCCAGAGGGTTTGTAGCACTGAGCTGTCATGAAGATTTGATAAAGGAATATTATATGCAAAACTTAAAATTCTGTCATTATTTATTCGCCCTCAGGTTGTTTCATGTAATTGTTTTTCAGTGGAAAAAAGAACATTTCTACATCTCTTTCCCATACAACAGGGTTTCCCAGACAGGTGTTTGTGAGAGTTTATTTTATTAAATCATTATAAAAATAATATAATAAATGAAACACTTATTTTAAAAGAATTGTCACTGTCTGGTGCAGCAGAGATAAAGCAGGATTTAAGTGCAGAAGTCTTTATTTACAAGTAAACTCAAATCTTTCCAAAATAGATTCTCAGGAACAAGATCAGGGACATGAGCAGAACAACAAACCTAGTAACAACTTAGAACTGACAAGGAACTGAATGAAACACAAGGCTTAAATATACAGCAAACAGAGGAACTAAAGAGACTAATTAACAAGACACACCTGAACTGAAACTCAAATCAAATCAGTAACCACGGATACAAACAGACAGGGGATGGAGAAAGACTGAACTCAACACACTGACAGCAAAACACTAGAACAGAAATACAAACATGAATCAAAACACACACAACATGTGCCAAAAATAATGGTAACACTTTAGAAAAGGTTTCATTAGGTTTCATTAGTTAACATTAACAAAGAATGAACAATACTTCTACAGCATTTATTAATTAATGTTAATTTCTACATTTACTAATGCATTATTAAAATAAAAAGTTGCATTTGTTAACATTAGTTAATGCTTTGTGAACTAACATAAACAAATATTAGCTATATCTATTAATATTAACAATCAGTATATAAACAGTATATTAATAAATATACTGTAACAAATAAATTGCTAATTTTTAGTTCATGTTAAGTAATGCATTAACTACTATTAACTACTGTTAACTACTGTTAACAAATGAGACCTTATTGTAAAGTGTTACCAAAATAAAACACAAAAAAGATTCAATATTTTGTTTACCTGCAGGTCATATGGCTATTAAAAACATCAGAGAGCTGTGGACATGCATTGTTAAATTATTGAAATATAAACCTAAAATCTTAGGAGGTACTTCAAGTAAGTATATTAGGACAAAGGTGTTTAGCAGACCAAAATTTTGGGAATACCTTTCAATACAATGACAGTTAGTTACCCTGCCTATTAAGCTCCAAAAAAGGACATAAGAACACCAAAAAAGCACCAAAATAGTATCATAACAGTAGCTCATATGACTCAACCACTATTTTTTTCTTACATATTTTTCTTGCACAGAACAATCTCCTGGACAACAACCAGTCTTGTTTCAAAAGCGGACACTCAGCTGAAACGGTTATTGAAGCTCTGAGACTGGCAAGAGCAGCTTCCAAATCCTCAGTTCTCATCCAGCTGGATCTGTCTACTGTGTGTGACACAGTTAACCACCAGATCCTCCAGTCAATCCTAAAGATGAAGGGCATCTCTGGAACCACACTCCAATGGTTCAAGTCTTACCTCTCAGGTAGGTCCTTTAGGGTGAGGTGTCTAAGTCACAACATCTAGCTACTGGGGAGCTTCAGGGCTCAGTGCTGGGACCGCTTCTCTTCTTCATCTACAGTACATGTCATCACTAGGATCTGTCATTAAGAAACATGGGTTTTCCTATCACTGCTACGCTGATGACACATAACTCTACCTCTCATTCCAACCAGAGGTAGCTGCTCGCATCTCAGCCTGCCTGACAGACATTTCTTGCTAGATGAAGGAGCACCACCTTCAACTAAATCTTGGGAAGACAGAGCTGCTTGTGGTTCCGGCCAACCCAACACTACACCACAACTTCTCCATTTAGCTAGGTTCGTCATCCATAACTCCATCAAGGTCAGCCAGGAACCTTGGAGTTGTGGTTGATGATCAATTTAACTTCACAGACCACATTGCTAGATCGGCCAGGTCCTGCAGATTTGCCTTATACAACATTAGAAGGATCAGGCCCTTCCTATCAGAGCATGCTACACAACTCCTTGTCCAAGCGCTTTTTCTATCCAGACTGAAATATTGTAATGCTCTCTTGGCAGGCCTTCTAGCTTGCACTGTCAAACCTCTGCAACTGATCCAGAATGCTGCAGCTAGAGTGGTCTTTAATGAGCCGAAGAGAGCACGTCACACCTCTCCTCACAAAATTGCACTGGTTGCCAATTGAATTCAAGGCCAATTGAATTCAAGGCACTGATGCTCGCCACTGATGCTTGATCCATTAATACTAACACTTTCTTTTCTCTTCTCTTCTAATCTATATCTATAAAAACATTTTTTTTTTTTTACATATACTACGTTAGATTAAACTGGGAAGGGTCACTTACATATTGTTGTCCTATTGTGAGTTGAACTGCTTCTATTGCTCTCCTCATTTGTAAGTTGCTTTGGATAAAAGTGTCTGCTAAATGATTAAATGTAAATGTTACATGTACATTTTCAAAATCCTCTGAAGCAAATATTACCAACATTTACATTCTTCAAAATATTTATTAATTGAATTATTTATAAAATTGTTTATTTATTTAATTTTTGTTCCATTGATGAAAGAAATTCATGAAACAACGTGGCAATGACTAAAAAACTTGACAGAAATTTCATTTTGGGGCCAAGTAAATTTACTTTTTCAAAAAAAAAAGTACTATTTGATTACACATTTCTTAAGGAAATACATCAATATAGAGACCCATCCTGCCTTGGGTCGATATTTCTACATTGCATACAGTAGATAGACGAACTGGTGTGAAGTCCATGTGTGAGAAAAAACAACCCTGCAATGTTGTTAGTTCCGACTGAGGAAACAGCCTGAAGGTGGAAATGGCAAGAGGAGGATAAGGAGTCGAGGAAGGACACAGCATTGTCTGACGGCATCATTCTTACAACACGGTGGCGGAATAAGGTGGCAGTTAAAGGAGCTCCAAGCGCAGGATGTCTGGAATAGTTTATAATGGATCCCAATTTTGACATCCTTCTCTTTCATGCCACTGCAGAGAGTCTAGTTTATAGAGTTTTAGAGTTATAGAGCAGAGTGCTAGAGAAGAATAAAACATCACTAGCACTCTGGTGCACACACTTAAAGACATAGAGTACCATGTTATCTGTCCATTCTATGTTGCTGGACTTCCAGCGACCTTGCGTTTTAGTGTTTCCCTCTCTATACACTGAGAAAAATGCTCTGAAAACAATCAACAGTGCATCACATTACCTTTGCCCTCAATATATTCACTGTGAAACACCTGCGGAACACAATATTACACCTTGCAAATGTGTTGGGAGAAGCAGATTCGCTCTTCCTCGTGATAAGATTCCCAATCATCTGGATGAAAATCACACATTCGTACATGTCCTGAAACCGGCATCTTGCTCACTTTGATTAAGTCCAAATGACAATAAGAATGTGATGAAAGTGCTGGGTCAAATGGTTGTATGCGCTTTATGGTCCTGGAGGTGTCGGAATGATTACTTGAATTTTGATCATGCATTTAAATGCAAAGTATGGCCATTGATCTTTGCTAAAGATTTAATCTGTGTTTGGGAAACTTTCATGGCTGTTTTCCCAGATGCAAATTAGCCAATGTCCAAGGTTGAGTTTCACTGACAACAGTGATTCTTCATTCATGGTTTTTAGCCCAGGACCAGCGCTTAATCTGTGTCTGGGAAATTGGCCCACATTGTCTAGTCACATAATATCTTATTGGCATCTTTAGAACGAAAAATAAGTCAGTGAATACTAGTGTTCAGATGCCATTGTCTCACCCCTTTGAGCCAAGATTTTGAGAGCATCATTACATTACAGTTGTGCTGACAAAACTGCATCAATCAAGATATAGATCAGGCTTAATTGGTTGCGTTGACAGTAAACTAAACAGAGGCTATTTTCATAATTCATCAGAGCCCATTAATGTCCAAAGAATTGCCACTGTCTGATGATTTATGAAGCTCTCAGCTCAAGTCATTTTATGGTGTAAACTAGCCTACTGATGGCAGACCAGTGAAGTTGAGCCTCCAAACCACATTTCCAATGCTTCTGGACAAAGACAGACTCACCTTCAAGCCAGGGACTTTCAAACTGGGGTCAAGGGACACCCAGGGGGGTGTAAATATTATTACTGTTGCTGCTGTTGATGAATAGGGTTGGGAATAGAAAATCGATTTCAATTGGATACTTAAGGTCAGGAATCGGATACTTGTTATAAAATTAAAATTTAGATTCAGCTGCAACAGAATGCTTTGCAAGAACACACAGAATAAATGTTTGATTTCTACATTTTTTACTTCATTTTTTGTACCGTACTAGAATCGAAACTGGGAATAGAAAAGAATCAGAATCGATAAGCAGAATTGGAACTGGAATCACATTCAAAGGTACCCAACCCTATTGTTAAGAGCCAAAAATTGTTAATACCCAACCCTAAGTAAATAAACGTATTATTATTATTCAAGTTCATTTTATTTATATAGCACATTTACAACAGCCACTAGGCTGACCAAACTGCTTTACAGAACAACCATATAAATAATAAGAAAATAATACCTGCATAACAACACATAAAACACAAATAAAAGCAGCAAAGCGAAAAGCAACCTTGAAACAGGAGTAGCAAAACATTATCAGACTCAAACATAAAATAGTAAAACCCACCTAAGAAAAGAGATCAATATGCTAAAGAAAACAGGTAGGTTTTTAACAGAGACTTGAAGGCAGACAGGGTAGGGGCCGTTCTAATCTCTAGAGGCAGGGTGTTCCAGAGTCGTGGCCCTGTCACCGCAAATGCACAAATAATATCAATATATTATTGTTATATTGATAATTTTTGACACAGCATTGATCAAAAGTCACAGTAAAGACTTTTACATTGTTACAAAAAATCTCTATTTCAAATTTCTATTCATCACAGAAATTTTCATGGTTTCCACAAAAATATTAATCAGCACAAGAATTTTAAACTAATAATAATTTCAATTGTTACTTGAGCACCAATCAGGATATCAGAATGATTTCTGAAGGATCATGTGACACTGAAGACTGGAGTAATGATGCTGAAAATTCAGCTTGGCTGGCACAGGAATATATTCCATTTTAAAATGTAATCAAATAGAAAAAGGTTATTTTAAATTGCAATAATATTACTGTTTTTACTGTACTGTATGAAGCCTTGGTGAGCATAAGAGACTTCTTTCAACCCCAACCCCTTCGACCCCAAGCTGTCCCTTGTACATTTGGGTGTCCTTGGCAGGAAAAGGTATAAAAACCCTTGTTCTGGGCCATATAACGTAAATCTTGTGGTATAAAACCGACAAATTGTAATTACAACAAATCTAAAATTACATCATGTGTACTGATGCAGCGTCTAGACGACAACAAATCAATAGGATATACAAGTTTTACTGCAGAATACTTGATATTTGACTACAGAGGACAAAGGATTGAAGGTGCCTTCATAGTGTCAAATGGCATAATGTCTTACTGTACTTCCTGATATATGTGGTGGCAGACGGCCGGTAGGGAAACAAATGATATAAAGGCCTAATTTACATAGGGAGGAAATAAAATCGTTGACAAAGAAGAGTTTATTTTAACTGAATCAAATGATTGCTGAGGGTCAGATGTTGGAGGGCATGTCAAAAAATAGATTTTCAACTTGGACTATGTATTTCTGTGACCTTGGGAAAACTATAGCTCTTATTCTGTTTTCCACTCTCAAGACTCATACGTTTATGCATTTTATAGATCTTTATGTTCTCGTGATTGAACACCACACAGTGTTTTCAATCCTTCAAGCCTACTATTACATCTGCAAACAAATTATAGAACTGTTGCAACAGTAGAAAAAAGGATGAGGGGGGTGTGAAAGTGTTAAGTCAAAGAGATGTTTGGGAAAAACACATTTACACACAGTATCTGAAACTTTTTTATTCAATTTTGTCCCTAAGGCTGTCAAGGGAAGAACACAGAAGCATTGTTCACATTCACAGTGTGGCTGCAGCTGGAATCTAGGACAATAAACTGATAATGCTCCAGCTTCAAGCCAGGCCTTCAACCCACTCCAACTGTCCCATAAATACTTCATTTCACTTCATTAGTTTTAACCTTGACCTTCGAGGGCGTAATTTCAATAGGCCATGGGGCAGACAGCTCTGTTTGATAACTGATAATCATATTTCAGATTCTGTGACTCCATATGAACATGAGAAGATGCAATCATGTTAACCAGAGGTAGGGAATGAGCAGCGGAAATGTTTATCACGACTACAGCAAGGCAACACACTGTATGCAACATCAGCTGAAGCCTTTCAGAAATAAGATTCTCTTCAGTTACAGAGCATTTTCTTTAAAAAGACTGCTGCTTTTATAGGATTCGTATAAAACATCCACCATCTTCAAAAACCCCACTGAATTACCGTCTCAGTGTTCAACATTTAAAATTGAAAGACGTTGTTAAAAAATATATATATATATATAATTAAATGATCTTCCGATGATGAGGTACATAACAGGGTGACTGTGAAGGCAAATCCTTGGAAATGGGAACAAACTCTTTTTTTGTAGAGTCATAAAGCTTTCAAATTACAGATGGGACTTTCTCTAAGAAACTGAATACATGTGACCTAACGTGATATTTTGAAAAAATAATTTTGAATTTTATCATTTTATATGTAGACCTATATATAATATTTATTTCGTCAATATTGCTCAATATTTTATTTATTTGCCAATATTTGTCCATAATTTAGATTACCTTTGGTAACACGTTAACACATGTAGCAAAAAAGTTTTCCATTGCGTTTTAGAGGGGTTTTTTTTGCGTATACAAATGATCCCCGTTCACGGATTCACGAAAATTACTTAAAAAAGCTGTATTACGCATGCTAGGCCAGTAGTTGGCGATGTCACTTTGTAAAGAAACACTACTCGTCTGCGCACATACGCATTCTTCTACGACTGTAAATAATGCGTCTCTGCTGGTAGTAGTAGTGGTGAAGTAAATCTACTTTATAAATTCATTATCTCGAGCAGTACAAACATAGTCCTGGGGTCCGTTCTTCATACCTCACATAATACATCTGAGATGGTTTGACAGATGGCAGATCTTTTAATCGTGATAACGGATCTCTGGATTATTTGGTTCTTCAAACGAATTTGCTGATTTGATTAAAATTTGGATCAAGTTGTCTGAGATTACTATGTGATCTTGTGTTCAATGGAAAGGGCAGATTATCGATACTTAAACCAATGATCAGCAATGCAGCGATTGGCTGATGGCAAGACAACAACTTCATGACATCATATTAAAAAACAACATCATACACCTGACGAAAAACTTGACGAATTTCTGAACCTTTATAAGAAAACAGCCAAACAACCAAATATAAAAAGTTATAATTGCTAAATGAAATGTGTACTGTTTGTTACATGATTCCCAATGATTTCCATGATTTCTAGTATTTGTACACGCTTTACATTTTTATTTAAAAGTTGTAATGAGCAGTTCATTTAATTTGACCTTTGAAGTAGATTTTTTACGTGACAGCATTAATAAAAGTTTGACAGCACAGCGGACAGCATTTTTTTACTAGTTATCTGTATCTCCTGCACTGCATCAAGCCACTCGCATAATAGCTGTCACTGTACAAATTAATGCACAGCTTATGCAAGAATAACCTAACAATCCTCGATCATGTCAAATCCTCAACAGTAAAATCCAGATAACTGAGAAATCCACGTACGAAGAACAAGTCCCTGTAGTCCACCATTGTTGTTTTGGTTGTCAAGTACTTGTAATACGTAAGCACATGACATCACCATTTTAACAAATTCACGTTTTTATAGTTTACACAGAGACGATAAAGGTATCATTCTAAAAAAAACGTGCACTTTGAAACCCGTTTTGCGTTTTTAGGCCCCAAAACTGAAAAAAAAGCAAAAAGTTTTCAGTTGAAAACGTTGTCATGTAAACGCCCACTTAATGCACAGACCAAAAACACTTATAAAATAAATAGTTACACTTTATTTTAAGGTGTCTTTGTTACACTGCAATTATACATTTAAGTACTGAGTAATATTACCATAATTAACTACATGTAATTACTAGGGTTATGATTAGGGTTTGTTTTGGTTTAGCATTAGTTGCATGAAATTTATAGGTATAGTAACTCCATGTAACAATGACACTGTAAAATAAAGTGTTACCAAATGAATTAATTACAGTCGAAAGATAATCTTTGCATACATTATGTTGTGATGCCTAAATTCACTTTAAAATGATTTTATTTTAAATGACGGTTTTAGTTTTTAGTATATTGTTTTTTAGTTTATTTACACAAAACAGTGTCACATTTTAATATTAGCCATTTAGCAGTTTTTGGCTATAACATGAAAATATTTGTTGACTTAAAATAATTATTGCCAGTTTTAATACGACACTTTAATAGTGCTGCATTTTCGAAAGTGTTTTTAAGCATTCAGTGTTTTGCTGCTAAGTCAAAGGTTTATTGTATCATTATTATATGGTGAGCACATCTTTAGTTGGTTCGGTAAGCATATATTTAGATTGTCCTCCTCTTTTCACTTTTTCTACATTGCAGACATTATATAACCAGACAACCTTTGCTTCAGTTTTATAGTATACTTAACTTACGCCCACCTATAGGCGCACATTCCAATATGAAATGTTCAAACCACTCGAGTTGCGACAAATGTAACTTTCCTGAAGATAATTGGCTGCATTAGGTTTTGTAGGGAAACCAAAATGATTTTTTTGATGAACCATTACATGTCCTCAACAGGGAACTGTGGAAAGCAATGAAAAGAACATAATGAGCTATATATGTATATAAAAGAGAATCATAATTGTGTCTCCTAAAAGTCTTTTCATGTGGGAATAAAGTGTGCATCACATGATTAAAACACAAAATGAGGGGAAATTAGTACAACACAATAGCGTCAGCAGGGACGGTATTGACAAAAGCTCTCAATACGTTATATATTCACTCCAGTACACTGCTTACTCAGTGATTACATAATGAAGGTCGCGTAATTGTTTCGGTTCACTTCTACTGTAAAGATCACTTTTGATTACAGACAGTTGTCTCCTTTCTAGATGCCTTGCAAGACAGTGACTGGTTTGATAGTTTATATTTATGGCTTCCCAATTGGCTGATTTTAGTATCCGTAATTGTCAGAGCATTCAAACCCATTTACTGTAGTTTAAGAAAATTTGATTAGCACATCACCTCCCGCTTAATATTTCCTCTGTCAGGGCTATTTTAATTAAGAGGTGTGTACTGTAGGTGTACATACTGTAACTACATGAAAATCAATAAACTTGTCTAGGAAATTAAGGACATTCACTCAAGAGGCCAGAACTGAACACTTTTTCATATAAAGGAAGACATATTATTTGTGTGCTTACATGCACAATACCAGTTCTGGTGAAACTAAACCTCAAGTAAGTTGTAGAACCTTAACCCTACTATTTTAGGAGAAAGAAAATAATAAATTCTGAAGCATTTACTAACCCTCATGAGGTTTCGCACCCATTTGCTGTGAAAGATGAAAGGAGATTTTTTGTGTACGAATCTTCACACAGCACTGTTCCATACAAGCCTTCATAGGGAGACATTTTTCAAGCTCTAAAAAAACACAAGAAAGAACTGTAAATGCATCATAAAAGTGGCCCTTATGGCATGTGTGCCATATTCAAAGTCTTTTGAAGCCATGTGATTTATTTTTAACGATTCCAGTTCCTTTTAAAGTCGGCATGAAATGGAATTTGCTATAGTCTTTTCTTACTTATTGTGACGTATATCAGAGTGAAATGGCTTCTTGAACAAATAAAAGTGCAGGGATCAGAGATGAGATGTCGCTGCAAAAGGTTATTTTAATTAAAGATTATGATGGCACATGCATAAATAAAATGCTGCATGTGCACTGATAAAATTATTTATAAGAAACATTGCAATATTTCATAAAAAAGACAAATTGTCCATTTTGATTTCATGGTGACTTTAACGGTTCCATTAGTGGTTATTTTAATAGGCCTAGCTTGTTAGGAATATATATTTGTGAATAATTATTTAAATTCCCTTGTCAAATGATGGTACAGTATAATGTCAATGATGAATAAATGTAAAACAATTCTTGAAAAAGGTGTAGGCCTATTTATAAATGTGTGATTCACTTTTCATAGTCTTTGAATAACTGCATCTTTACACATTGTCATATGAACAACTAGTCTGTAATTACACTGACTAGTTATCACATTTAATTAGTTAGTAGTTTAATTCATACACAAAAAAAACATCTCAGAGTTATTCCTTCAGGAATCAGACTACTCTGGTTGCAATGCATACATTTGATTCATTAAAAATACATCTATGTTGTCTTATTTGGATTTTAATCTTATGTTGTAAAGATCTGCCAAAAAAAAAAAAATTTTTGAAGAAAAAACAACAACAGCATAAGGGTTTGGAACAAGCTGAGGGTGAATTTATTTTTTAGATGAATCAAAAGGATTATAAAGAGTTGGAGGCACTAAGACCCAGAGGACAGCATCCTCGCTCAAACTAAGATCATGGTTATCAAAGCTGCAACTTTTGCATCAGAGCCCTATAAAAAGCAAGAACCCCGCGACCGCCTATCAGTGAAACCTAAGAAAAACTCCCGCAGCGTACAGGCAAACTCTCAGCCTTTTAAAGATGACTCGAGTGTGGACGTAAAGCAAGAGCAGCACTGAAGACTGATGCAGGGATGTTCTCACACAACTTCTGGGATGCTTTATATTGTGCAGCTGTTGTGTTCGAAGCTTAGCCTATTTTTATTTTTCTTATAGACCGGAGTTTGAGAATTAAAGAAGCAAAAAGAAATCTTTGATTGTCACAGAACAAAAACACCAACGAGCGTTTGACTGCACCAGATGATAGAGCTGACAGAAATCATGAAGCGAAGAAAATATTGCTTTATTTTCAAAATATGAAAACACATGTCTTCAGGGATGGAGCGCAGCGATCATTTCAATTCCAAGCCAACACCTGCCCAATTCGAGGTTTTAAACAGCTCGACCGGCACAAATGTGACTTTAACACCTAAAACGGACGAAAACCAAGAAAGTTTCGCTTTCCAAGTCACCTTGGCATCAGTTCTCGGTCTCATCACTATTGCAACGATATTAAGCAATGCATTTGTCATCGCCACCATTTCCCAGTCCAGAAAGCTCCAGACCCCGGCGAACTTCTTGATCGCGTCCCTGGCCGTCACGGACCTTCTGGTGTCGGTGCTCGTGATGCCCGTTTGCGTGCTGTACACGGTCACTCACGAGTGGACGCTCGGGCAGGTTATCTGTGACATCTGGCTGTCCTCAGATATAACCTGTTGCACCGCGTCCATACTTCACCTCTGCGTAATCGCCTTGGATCGATACTGGGCAATAACGGACGCGGTCGAGTACTCCAAGAAACGCACCCAAGCGCGCGCCGCGGGGATGGTGGCCACCGCCTGGGTCATCGCCATCTCCATCTCCCTGCCGCCTTTCTTCTGGAGACAGGTGAAGGCAGGGGAGCTGACCACCTGCTCGGTCAACACGGACCACATCTTCTACACTATCTACTCCACTTTCGGAGCTTTCTACATCCCTACGCTGTTGCTCATCGCCCTGTACGGGCGGATTTACGTAGAGGCGAGGAAGCGCATTTTGAAGCAGTCTCCCAAAAAAGCGGGAAAAAGACTCACTTCGGCACATCTCAGCACTAATTCACCCGCTTCGGTGGCTTCGACCTCTCCTTTGCATTGTGGAAGGCATGACCTCTGCTCGGACACTGGGTCTCTTGGCAGTGACAATCAAATTAGAGTAACTGTGTCCGATTCACTATTGGAGAAAAAGAGAATATCGGCTGCGCGCGAGAGGAAAGCCACCAAAACCCTGGGCGTTATTTTAGGAGCTTATATTGTGTGCTGGTTGCCGTTTTTCATTTACACATTGCTGGTTCCCCTCTGTCCATCCTGCTTTTCCGCAGAACTCTTTGACTTTTTCACATGGCTTGGCTACGTCAATTCCCTGATCAATCCAATAATATACACCATGTCGAATGATGACTTTAAAAAAGCTTTTCACAAACTCATAAGCTTTAGATGTTGCAGACGATAGTAAAATAAATAAATATAGAGGATAATGGTCAGTCAGTCGGTCCTTAACGCAAGTGTTATATCACGGCACTGTGTCGAATGCTTGATTCTGATGCTGCTATACGTTTTAAAGGAATGGTTGGTCACCCAATAATAAAAATGATGTCATCATTCAACTAACCCTTATGTTGTTCGAGTACGAGTTTCTTTCTTCTGTTGAACACAAAATAAGATATTTTGAAGAATGTCAGTAACAGCTGACGGTAGCCATGACGTCCATAGTAGGAAAAAGAAACAATGGAATGGCGATATACAATGGAAAGAATATATTCAAAATATATTATTTTGTGTTCAACAGAAGAAATAAACCCATACAGGTTTGGAACAACATAAGGGTGAGTAAATGGCACAAGTTTCATATCTGGGTAAACTATGCCTTTAAGGTGTTGATTGTTGGTCTTTAGCCTGCAGGGCTATGAAGCAGTTCCATGTCATTAGTCCCACATCACTTCGCCACATTATTAGTATTTTTTTTCAAAGAGCTATACAGCATAGAATATTAAAAGAAGCAGACAACAAATACCTGACCAAGCATATAAATGACAGACAATCCTGTTGACAAAATGACAAATTATTTAGATTTTTTTTTTCTAAACTAATTCATCTAATAGCTTCCATGTTTGTAATTATGCTGTTGTTGCCTATTAACACGACCGAGAGCCGCAGCAGAGTAATCACATTCACACTCCCTCACTCTCGCTGTCACACACACAACCTTACTTACACCAATGACTGCTTGCTGCAACACAGCCCAGTTCTAGTTCACTTCAAATAGTAACCCTATTTTAATTAACAACAATGGCATGGACTGTTTCTAAACAAGATAAATGAAAGAAAAAAAAATAATAATAATGTTTTTTAGGGATGAAAACTTGGTAGCACATGGTATAAGCGAAACAACTGACTCCGGATCTTTGAATTATCAGGAATTCACATCATGCCATATTATAATCCTAATAATGACCGTCTGACTGCACATTATCACTTGTTACACGACTACTTAAATGAATAAATAAATGGGTATTAACTACTGAATTGATATTTTATTCGTTAACTTGTAAAGATAGCAGAGAGACAAAACACATGTAGGAAACAGGTTTCAGACTGAAATCAGAATCAAGAATCTCAGAGAGCCATGTAATAATCTGTTAAGCAGACGTAGGCTATATTCCTTCAAACAGAATGTTCAATGACTTTGGATTTCGTAACAATGCTTTCACAGCTTGTGGTCCACCAGTTGCTACTTAATAATGCAAAAATTGTGTAAAAAAAAAAAAAAAAAAAGCTTCATTGTCTTTATTCTTTATTAAATGTGCAACTGCCTATTGCTGCTGACTGGTCCTAAACGTAATAAATAAGATGGGTAATCCATTTTCTTGTGCTCACATCCAGTACCTCTTTCTTCCTGTCTTATGGTTGATTAAAACAGTACGAATATGTGTTGCTTGACTAATGAAAACGGGCATATTAATGATTCATTTTTACACCTGTTCTTGCCATTTCTTTCCTTGTCCAAGCTCCCAAAAATGTGGGTGTTTTGGTCCTTTCATTTCCACTCAATGAGCATTCTGAGATCAAACCAAGTAAGCAGTGAGAATTTATACTAAAGTCAAGTCTTCACTGTACAAACGGTGCATTGGACAGAGTTAGCTCTTAAGATTTAGATATGAATTGAGACCTACTTCTAACCCAAATTGATTCACCTTCTGCTCAATATGCTCATAAGTCATATTATCTGTCACTTGACAGTATGAGAGATCACAGAATAACTGAGAATGACACGTCTACCGCAGGAGGTGAGTAATACGTCAAAGACGCACCAGAACAGGGCAGAGGAGGAGATATCGACCTATTAAGCCCATACGGAGGTGACAGGGAAGGATCACTGCAAAGTCGCAGCATTTCATGAAAAGGCATGTTTGATATTTCCCACAATTCTGCTTTTTCACACTAAGCCTGTGCTTCCTTCAACCCTGTTTTCAATGTGAAGTCATGGTGGGTATTGATTTAGTTATCATGCTTCAAAACCTCAAACAGCAGCCAGTGAAATTGGGGACATATTTAAGCAGGGGGCCAATAGACTAGAAACTGACATATTTAATGCTTTTTTTGGACTTCCAGAGCGCAGAACCCTTTTAATGCCTACGAATTTGATGTGAAGTGAGTTTTAAAGACCTAATTTGGTGCTATTACAGCTTGAATGCTTAACACCATGCAAACACCCGCAATAAGTGTAAGCTGTCCTGTCAGAGCCGTTTAACAGTGAATCACAAATCAGCTCTCAGAAAGCAATGGTGATGGGAAAGCAAGCAACATGATGGCATAAATGTTTTTTTTTTAAATATATTGTTCTTTTTTGAGTATGCTGATTAATATGTCTTTTATCATAAGTAGTATTAGTATAAAATGATTTGGAGGCTTGGAGGAGCCGTTAATTATTTGTTTGCTGGTTTAATTAATTTGAATTTAATCTCTTGCCTTTGTCATTCATCTTTTCTTCTGAGCCCATTAAAAGTCGTAGGTTTAATACTATGCAAAATCAACCTTGCATTTCTGTCTTAAATTGTTGTTAATGAATGTTTTTCTTGTCTTGTTTTTTTTTATATATAATTAAAATTTAAATATTTAGTTATAGCATATCTCATCTGAAATAAAGTTTATTGAAGTTTACCCCATCCCCCCCCCCCCCCCCCCCCCCCATCCCATCCCATCCTTAATGTCCTCCAGGGATAGAACATTAATCACGAGAAACAGAGAAGCACTCATTTGCAGGCATATGATGAACACTTGCCTTTGATAATATGTGACCTTGATATAATCAACATACAAATCATTCTGACATATATGGCCTGCATATACAGTATGTTTAAGCATGCCTTGCTAAAAAAACGTGCTAATTACCAGAAACAGTCATCAATCATTAAACTTGTGTTTTTAGCTTTTCTGCACATTGACCTTCATCATATTTACATCTCTAAATGTTTCATCTATGGGAGATAGTTTTTAATGTCCGCTATTAAACACCAACTGTTCCTTCACAATATAAACATGCCAAGCTGCTTTGCAATTACACTTTACCTTAATTGTGCTAAATGGACCATAAGTAATGACGTTAACATGTGTTCTCATATACCACAGCTTAATGTTCAAATTAGTCTAACTGTGCATATTAACAGTGTTGTGTAATGTTGAGCAACTCATAATCAGATTACTCACCCTCATGTCATTTCAAACCTCATGTGAAAACATAATTATTTTACAAAGTGGAGATTTTTGATTCATACGGAAATGTGCGATTTTCAGAAGAAGAAAAAAGTAAGCATGAAGGCACACCTCTAAACCTAACTGTCAGTGGGGCATAAGCAAATAATACAAAAACATACGAATGAGATCATACGAAGTAGCCACCAATTTGCCAAAAATGTAAAATACGATTGCCATGAGAGTGTTAGTTTCTTTCTTTCACTGAACACTAAGAAAGAAGTTTTGCAGAATGTCCTGGCAGCTCTTTTCTTTACAGTGGATATGAGAGATTAACTTTCAAAATTAGCTAAAGAAGGACAATAAAAGGTGACCATACAACTCATGTGCTACATTTCATATCAACCTGGGGTGCGTTTCCCGTACAACGATGTAGCTTGATGCTTCTGTCAATGGCCTCTAATAAACTTTATATAAAAAAAGCATTTGTAGCCGACTACGCCACCTAGAGTTTAAACTGAGACCCCAGGAACTCACTATGGGAACAGGTTCTTTATCAGAGAAGGGAACAGTGGAAAACACCAGAAAATAGCAGTAAAAAAACTATTTTATTACAATAAATTTGTTGACAAGAAAGATGAATCAACTGAATAAAAAGAGAGAACAAGTCCCAAAGTCCCGATCTTCAGCTCCGAGGAACGTCAAAGTTCAACTTAGTCTAGGCATCTGTATCACAGCTGACGTCCATTTAGGCTCAGTCCCACATAGATGCCAGTGTCTGCTCGACGCTGGAACACAGAGAAGAGAAACAACTGCCAGCATACGACGTCCAACTCACACCACTTCACATCTAACAGTTACGCAATTTATGGATTAAATAAAACTAGGACCCTTTAAAATATCGGCCGACAAAAAGTCATTCAAGTAAAATATATGCAAAGCAGGCTCATTCTCGTCCGTTACAAGGCGATAAACTGGGTTTGATAGGCACACCGCACGATAGAAGTCAGAAACGTACTCACAGCATGACTGGACAGCAAACCTGCTATCCAGTCCAATGTACTCTCGACAGAAGAACCACGTCGGTTTTCTCCACTCGTCTCCCCAGCGCTCACGGTAGTCTCTCGCAGCCGGTCTCCCACGCTGCTGCTCCGACAATGCTCCGCAACTCGCTGACTTCGTGGTCACTCGTCTACAGTGTGCTGCAATCTCACATAGCCATAAGCCGCAAGTGAAACACTCACTCTCTGAAGCAGGCACCGCACAACGTGGTCTCTTCTCGCTCTCGCTGTGGTTGGCTTCAGTACGAATGCGCGTCAACGTCTCAGTCACAGTTGTCACGTTTCTATAGGGGAACCTATTTCATCGCTCCACCCCAAAATCCATCGCTTATTAGTTCATTGAATTATCAGAAAATGGAGGTGTGGCTATGGGAATACTGCTTGCAAAGAAAACACAGCAATCAACAAAAAAACACAGCACTTCACACAAAAGAAACACAGCAATTAAATGTGATCATGCCTATATATAAAATACATTGTGCAACACCTTTGATCCACAACACCCCCCCACAGTAAAATATAAGCAGTCCCTGCCGAAGTTGTTCAACTCACTCTCTATATCTCATGGGTCGCTGCCCAACATTTATACGTGTAGATCGTCTAACAGTCTCATTTCCCATATTTACAGTTTCAGAAGTCGGAGCAACCCAAACACTATATGGTACATGGTCCCGAGCCATGACTATTGGCGTGGTATTCAAAGTACTAGGGGGTGCTAAAACTTCCCCTTCAGAGGCAGCACACAATTTAAGTGCATTACGGTGCAGAACCTTTTCCTTCCCTCCCTTTTCAGGTCTTACTCGGTACACCAAACCAGTCTCTCCCAATGTTCCTATTACAACATGGGGCACTGGTCCCCACCAGTCACACAGCTTTCCACGACCTTGCCTATTTCGGTCCCTAACCCAGACTCGCTGACCATCTAACAAGGGGACATCCTTAGCCCCACGATCATACGTCTGTTTCATTTTCTCAGCAGCATGATCCATCTTCTTCTTAGCTACAGCATAGGCCCACTTCAACTTTTTGTAATGATCTTGGACCCACCCTTTATGATTCCACTTCTGCTGATCAACCACTACACCCAGCCCCAAATCTACAGGGATCCTTACTGTACGCCCAAACATCAGATATGATGGAGCAAAACCTGTGGCGCTATGTACAGTGTTGTTGTAGCCTTGCATCAGCTCAGGGAGGAAGTCAGGCCACCTATCCTGTTTCTCTTGTTCCAATGTACGGAGCATATTTAGCAATGTCTGGTTAACTCGTTCTACCCTACCATTTCCTGCAGGGTAATAGGAAGTAGTTCGACTTTTAACCGTTCCATATAACAGGCAAAACTCCTGAAGCAACTCGGACTCATAATTTGGTCCTCTAACTGAATGGAACCGCAAAGGGCAACCAAAAGTCTGCACCACATGAGTCCAAAGGGCCCTCACTGTAGTCTGGGCAGTCTGATCTTTTGTTGGAACTGCCCATGCGTAGCGTGTAAACATATCTACCATAACTAATATGTTTTGAAAGCTATCATTAGGCCGTCCCAGAGACAAAAAGTCTAGAGCCACCACTTCTAATGGACAAGACACCGAGATGGGATTAAGGGGCGCTTTATGACTGTCCCTACCCTTCTGCAGGCTGCAGGCGACGCATCCAGAATGGAACCCTCGCATCATCTCCTCCATCTTGGGCCAGTAGAAGTGGGACCGCACTCTGGCCAGTGTACGTTCAACACCTGCATGGGCCAATGCTTCATGATATTGCCTCCACACCTCCTCTTGCTGGACAGCTGGACAAACAATCTGAAATTGACACTCATGAGTATTTGGATCAATCATCTTTTTGTACAACACTCCATCATGGATTTCAAGTCGTGATACATGGCGAAGCAACTGTTGTGCAATCGGGGGTAATGCTCTTCTCTCAAGGGTGGTTAACACACCGGTAGACCTTACATACCGCATAACCACCTGAAGATCCTCGTCCCCTTGTTGTGCCTCTCGCCACTCATCCATCCCCAAAGCACCAAGAGCGGTGGCATCAATCTGCTGGACCTCTGCAAGCTGGTTCTGCTCTGTTGGGGGCACAGGGAATCGAGACAAACTGTCTGCATTGTCATTTTCCCGCCCCGCCCGATATTTCACTATGAAGTCATAACTGGCTAGTTGGGCCACCCAGCGTTGTTCCACGGCCCCGAGCTTAGCCGTTTGTAAGTGGGCCACAGGGTTGTTATCCGTAACCACTGTAAACTTTGATCCAGTCAAATAATCTTTGAATTTTTCTGTTACAGCCCACTTCAATGCTAATAACTCCAGTTTAAAGGAACTATAATTTGCATCATTTCTCTCTGCAGGGTGAAGGCTTCGGCTAGCATAAGCGATCACATGCTCCCTTCCATCATACACTTGTGACAGGACAGCACCTAAACCTTGGTGACTGGCATCTGTATACAAGACAAACGGTAAAGCGAAATCTGCATAGGCTAATACAGGGGCTTTCGTTAGACAAGACTTCAAGGTCTCAAATGCAGCCTGGCATGCAGTAGTCCACTCAATCTGACGTGTACCAGACTTTTTATCTACAGGAATGCCAACCAAAAGAGCATTTAGAGGTTGAGCGATTTTAGAAAAATTGGCAATAAACCGCCTGTAGTAGCCTGCAAGGCCCAAAAAGGCCCTTACCGCCCGGACTGTTGAAGGGATAGGCCAACCTTGAACTGCTGCGGTCTTTTCAGGGTCAGGATGTACGCCAGCCTTGTCCACCACATGGCCGAGAAACTTCACCTGCTGTTGAAAGAGCTGGCACTTGTCAGATCTTAATTTTAACCCATAATGAGACAGCCGCTGGAATATCTGTTCAAGATGGCTGAGATGGGTAGAAAAGTCAAATGAGTACACAATAATATCATCCAAGTACACCAAAGAAAAGTCTATTAAATAGTCACTTAAGCAACGCTGCATTAACCGCTGAAATGTGTCAGGTCCATTGCACAGGTCAAAAGGCATACGCTGAAATTCGTATAGCCCCAAAGGGGTGGCGAACGCAGTCTTGGGACGATCCTCTGGGTCTACACCCACCTGCCAATACCCACTTGCCAGATCCAGAGTGCTGAACCACTCAGCCCTCTTCAACGTGGTCAGAGTCTCCTCAATTCTGGGAAGAGAAAAAGCATCTTTGTAGGTGACGGCGTTCAATTTCCTATAGTCCACACAGAATCGCCAACTCCCATCCTTTTTCTTCACCATCACCACTGGGGCTGCCCATGGACTAGCACTCTCAGAAATGACTCCTTTATTCAACATGTCGGCCAACAAGGCCTTCATTTCTTGATACATCCTAGGAGGCAATGGTCGAAACCTCTCCCGAATGGGAGGCGCATTCCCAGTATGAATTCTATGCTGTACTACTTCTGTGTACCCCACATCCTCCTCATTCTCAGAAAAAACTTTAGACCATTTTCTCAACAGTGCATCAAGATCTTGGTACTGCTGTGTGGTCAAATCAGATCTTTGAGAAAATTGACATATACCAGGAGAAAATGTATCCTCTGCAAGGGGGCTAGCTTCAGTAAAACTCACCTCCACAATGCCTTCAGTATCCAACGTTAGTCCAAGGTCTCTGCATCCGTAAATATCAGGGCTATTGACTTCATATAGCCGTCCAAGCTTCTGATATTTTCCAACGAAAACACTGTATGGGTGTATATTACAGAGTCTCACAGGGGTTTTACCATCTCTTACCATGGCAATTGTTCGTGCAGCAGCCACAGGTTGTTCAGGCACAGGTTCCACAAGTCCACAGTAATCACGCTGTCGCAGACCCATTCGAGCACGTCCCCAGACTATGACTTCACTCCTTGGTGGAACACGTACACCTCGTCTGTTAGCCAGCCACACATTTCCCAGTGAGCCATCTTCATGAATGCGTGCCGCAACACGTTGACACACCGCCGTAACCTGCTGCCATGCTCGTCGCTCTCTGGTACTCTGGAACAACGATGTAGAATGCCCCTCATTCTGAAAAAGAGCACTCCAACATTGTGAAATTATGTTCATACCAATTATTAAAGGGTTCGTAGAAAATTCATCTTTTACAATAACAACCCCTTGCTCTGGGACTTGAATTCCAGCAACCTTAAAATCAAACACAGCATATCCAATATAGGGGATTTCGAGGCCATTCGCCACTCTTAATGTCAAAATAGGGGCTTGGCCCAACTTATACTGAAGGGAACTTCTCCTCAAACATACTCCGTTGCATCAGAGTGACTTGGGAACCGGTATCCAACAGTCCTGTACACTCAATGTCCTGAATCATGACACTCACCATTGGACAGCCACCAATAAAAGACGAAATGGTCCTTGAATTTTCTGATGGTCTTACTGGCCCCACCGCCTGGACCTCTGCAGCAGGGCAAGTTAGTTTAAATCTCTATTAGGCAGCACACTTTCCTTGCAATACCTTGCTATATGTCCTGACTGTTGACAACGCCGGCATATTGGCCTCCCCTCTGCATCCCACATATTCGAGGAAGACTGCCCCCTTCGTCGCCTAGAAGAAACATTTGGTGGCTGGAAATGGTTATAATTAGGTTGTGCATGATTTGATTGTGTCCCTGGACTAGACGACTTCAACTCCTTCATCACTTCCTGTGTCAGTTCTCGCATCTTCCCTTTAACTTCCTCCAGAATTTCTCGTTTTAATTCAGCTTTCCAGTCAGTCCCCTGTAAGCGAGAATCAATCCTACCAGGCCCACTAACAGCAGCACAAGCCAGTTCATACCTTGGTTGACTGTATTCTGCTTCCAACAGTAAAGCCTCTTGATGCAGATCTGCGAATGTTCCTTCTGGGTTTCGGCGTGCATACGTTCTCAAGGCTCTCTTTTTTTTTTAGATTCTATCAAGTGCTGTTCCACCGTTCCCGTATCCAACCCTGCCGAAGTACGCCAAATTATGTCAATGGCCTCTAATAAACTTTATATAAAAAAAGCATTTGTAGCCGACTACGCCACCTAGAGTTTAAACTGAGACCCCAGGAACTCACTATGGGAACAGGTTCTTTATCGGAGAAGGGAACAGTGGAAAACACCAGAAAATAGCAGTAAAAAAACTATTTTATTACAATAAATTTGTTGACAAGAAAGATGAATCAACTGGATAAAAAGAGAGAACAAGTCCCAAAGTCCCGATCTTCAGCTCCGAGGACCGTCAAAGTTCAACTTAGTCTAGGCATCTGTATCACAGCTGACGTCCATTTACGCTCAGTCCCACATAGATGCCAGTGTCTGCTCGACGCTGGAACACAGAGAAGAGAAACAACTGCCAGCATTCGACGTTCAACTCACACCACTTCACATCTAACAGTTATGCAATTTATGGATTAAATAAAACTAGGACCCTTTAAAATATCGGCCGACAAAAAGTCATTCAAGTAAAATATATGCAAAGCAGGCTCGTTCTCGTCCGTTACAAGGCGATAAACTGGGTTTGATAGGCACACCGCACGATAAAAGTCAGAAACGTACTCACAGCATGACTGGACAGCAAACCTGCTATCCAGTCCAATGTATTCTCGACAGAAGAACCATGTCGGTTTTCTCCACTCGTCTCCCCAGCGCTCACGGTAGTCTCTCGCAGCCGGTCATCAGCTGCCTCCCACGCTGCTGCTCCGACAATGCTCCGCAACTCGCTGACTTCGTGGTCACTCGTCTACAGTGTGCTGCAATCTCACATAGCCATAAGCCGCAAGTGAAACACTCACTCTCTGAAGCAGGCACAGCACAACGTGGTCTCTTCTCGCTCTCGCTGTGGTTGGCTTCAGTACGAATGCGCGTCAACGTCTCAGTCACAGTTGTCACGTTTCTATAGGGGAACCTATTTCATCGCTCCACCCCAAAATCCATCGCTTATTAGTTCATTGAATTATCAGAAAATGGAGGTGTGGCTATGGGAATACTGCTTGCAAAGAAAACACAGCAATCAACAAAAAAACACAGCACTTCACACAAAAGAAACACAGCAATTAAATGTGATCATGCATATATATAAAATACATTGTGCAACACCTTTGATCCACAACACTTCACTAGCATAGTAGGATGCATCGTTGAAGGAATCAACTAGCTAGTCACGACTGTTTCCCGAAACCATATTGTCGCAAAGTGGTGTTCAACCTAGGGCTGGGAAAAAAAATCGATTTGATTTAAAAATCGAGTTGGTAGGTCAAATCGATTCATAATTTCAAAAAAAAACATTTTTTTTTTTTTTTTCCCTCTTCAGTATAGCGTACATACATTTTGCAGTCGCCAAATCTTCCTTCAGTGTTTCCGTAGCACGCTCCCTGCGGCGCAGTTCGGGTACCACAGTCAACACGATGAAACTCTAAGATGATCTCTCTAAGATGATTCAATGTTACTACTTGATCTGTAGATAAAGGTTTCGCATAAAACAACTTTATATTGCTGGACTTTATTGCTGTAACTAAATCATGTTACTTTCTACCGGGTGTCTGTTAGATGACAACACTAGAGTAGAGTCAGAGCACTATAATTGTTCTTCACGCGCACAGTAACTGAAATATAAAACTGTTAAAAGAAAAGGCTCAATAAACAATTGCATAGATAGATACTGTATAATACACTACGCATCAATATATATTTCCTTTGTGCTTTGAAACGTTCAATGCGGACTTCGACGCGCTGCGCGCTGTGACTCCATGTGGCTTCAAGCGCATCATTCTGCGCTCGGGATGCGCATAAGCGCTGTGTGCCGCACTGTATTGAGTCTTTCATATCATAATACTTTTGCGCAATGAAAGATTATTAATAGCCTTTCTTGTTCCGTCCTATCTATCATATGTTGCTGCCTCATTAAACAGCTGTGCTATACGTTTAAAACATGTCTCAATTTTATAGTAGACTAGGCTATATAATAATTTATCTTTTTGTTATCTTGTTTTTCATTAATGTATTTTACAACAATACAAAGAGCAATGTGTAACATTTTACCAGATTTAGTGCCCTTATTTGTTCCCCACTAAATGTTTTTCACTAAATGTTTAGATTTTATACAATTATTGTGCACTTTCTAGACTAAATTTTACTGCTGAATTATCCACTAATCTAGTTTATAATAGCATTTTTGTCATAGATTATGATCATATATTTTTTGGATTTGTTGTTTTTCTTTAGAATGAAGTTCTATGAAGTCTGTATTAAGTAGATTGTGTTTAACACACAAAAGAGTGATTATCAGTTCAACACCCAGATTTATAGAAATTGTACATGATTTTAAAAAAAATCGAATCGAATCGTAAATCGTAAAAAAAAAATCGCAGATTCCCTTTCAAGGGAACTCGAGCTGCGTTTGAGACGCGGTGGGAACGCTCTGCGTGATTGCGTCATGAAGCACGTGTAAAATCAGTCCAATGGAAGCCCGATACGTCATAGGTGACGTCATAGACCAGGAAACTATAAAGCACCCTTGAAAACAGACCGCGCCAGCTTCTGTTGTCTTCAGTAAGCGCTCTCTGTGACTCTGTCCTTGTCTATTTATTGTTGTCTGTCCGATCATCATATATATATCACTATGGCGAGCAAGCAAGATTTCAAACGTTGTGTTGTTCCCTGTCCTCATTTCATCTCGGGTGGGGACACACATCAGATGTGTGTTGCTTGTTTGGGGGTGGAGCATGCCCAGTCGGTCCTCAAGGGGGCTGACTGCGAGCATTGCATGAGTTTGTCCATGAAAACTCTCCGCTCTCGCCGGGCATTCTTTGAGGAGGATGGTTCGGTTCGTGTTCCCCGAGGTGCGGGTCCCGCTGCTGCCGAGGCACAGCGGCGGCGTGCATCTTGGGGTTCACAGATGGATCTAGTAGCGGGGTTTGAGACGGGCCCAGCCCTTTCTCAGCCCTTACCTGCTGGATCCGGTGTCCCAGCCCAGGAAGGAGCCCGCTCTGCGGTTTCTCCTCCCCAGGCTGAGTCACCACTGTTGCGGCTATCCAGTTCTGAGGAACTGGATGTCCTTGATATGGGGGAATTTGAGTTTTCGCCAGCTCATACCCCTGCTGATGAGGAGCTTATGGAGGTTTATCTCGTGCTGTTACTAAATTAAATATTGAGTGGCCAGCTGATGATATTGATGTTGAATCAAGAAAGAGTCTTCTAGATGAACGTTATTTACCATCTAGATCAAAACCTCCTCGTCGGGAACTCCCGTTTTTTCCTGATCTCCACACTGAGGTGTCCAGATCATGGAATAAACCGGCGTCTTTCAGAGTTCATAATCCTCAAACTAGCAATTACAGTAAAGTTAGAGGTATTGATAATTATGGTTATTTGACGATGCCTCGTGCGGAAGAGACGCTTGCGAGCTATCTCTCCCCCGAGTCAGCGTCATCACTGAAAGCCCCGACGTTACCCACCAGACCATTAAAAAATACATCAGTGCTGGTGAGTAAAGCGTATTCGGCAGCAGGTCAGGCTGCGGCATGCTTACATACAATGTCGATATTACAAGCTTATCAGGCTGACCTGCTGAGGGACATGGATGAATGTGAGGAAGTTAGTGCTGATACAATTCGAGAATTACGTCGCACAACAGATTTATCTCTCCGGGCCACCAAGGAGACGGCCAAATCTGTGGGCCGTTCTATGGCAGCCCTGGTGGCCACGGAACGTCATTTATGGTTAAATCTTTCTGAAATCAAAGATAAAGATAGATCTGTTCTTCTGGACGCACTGCTTTCTCCTACAAGTCTGTTCGGCGATGCTATAAATTGTGTTGTCGATAGGTTTCAAGAAAATAAAAAACAAGCGGCTGCGTTTCAGAGGTTTCTTCCTCGCCGGTCCAGTGTCCCCGAGGCTGCACGTAATATAAAGATTGAGCAGCCTCGCCCGTCTACGAGCTCCGCACATAGATTCCAGCAGAAACAGAGCGTCGCTGCTCGGGCTCCTCCACAATCCGGGGTTCCCGAGTGGCGTTCGCAGTCCAGGCCTGTTGGGGGCAGACAGGATCTGAGGACTGTCATCTCCAAGAGAGCCTGGACTAAGAAGAAGTCCTGACGCCAAGTGTGCCAGGCTTTTGAGGGTGGTCCCCTCCAGGGAGGAATGATTCCGAGGAACCGTTTCTCTTTGGCGCCCTCCGGGGGGCGATTCTCCGAGGAGAGTCGCAGCGTTGCCACATCGGTTGTTCCCTGCCGGTTCGCCGTTTCAGGGCACCGATGTGTCAGCGTCCCCGTGCAATCCTCTGAGGAGGGTTGTAGAACGGTCAGTTCGGTTGTTCCCTGCCGGTTCGCCGCTTCAGGGTGCCGAAATGATTGTTCAATCAAATCCAGAGGCCAGTCTCGAGAGACTGGTTCCCTTATCAGAATTTCTGGCAGCGTGGAAACTTCTGCCAAATATTTCTTTATGGGTCCTGCACATAATAGAAAAGGGTTACAGAATTCAGTTTGGTTCTCGTCCGCCCAGATTTCAAGGGGTCCTTCCCACAGTGGTGGACTCACAGCAGGCTCTGGTTATGGAGCAGGAAGTTCTGACACTTCTTCAAAAAGGAGCGATAGAGGGGGTGCCTCCTCCCAGCAGAGAGTCAGGGTTTTACAGCCGTTACTTCATTGTTCCGAAAAAGGATGGAGGGTTGCGTCCTATTCTAGATCTGCGCCAGTTAAACAGCAGAGTTCAGAAACTCAAGTTCAGGATGCTCACACTCAAGCAAATTGTTTCACAGATTCAGTCCAAGGACTGGTTTGTCACAATAGACCTGAAAGACGCTTACTTCCATGTATCTATCCATCCTCATCACAGGAAGTTCCTGAGGTTCGCTTTCGGGGGCGAAGCTTACCAGTATCAGGTTCTACCGTTTGGCATAGGTTTATCACCCCGCACCTTTACAAAATGCGTGGATGCAGCTCTGGCTCCCTTGAGACTCCAGGGCATTCGCATATTAAATTATATCGACGATTGGTTGATTTTAGCTCAGTCAGAGCAGTTGGCAGTTCGGCATCGAGATGTCGTTCTGTCTCACATAAAGGAGTTGGGGTTGTGGCTCAACATCAAGAAGAGTGTTCTCCTCCCTACTCAGAGGACCACTTTTTTAGGTGTAATTTGGAATTCGACCACAATGCAGGCACGTCTATCTCCTGCTCGGATTTCTGCGATTCTCACAGCCGTAAAAAATGTAAAACTAGGCCAGTCACTCACTGTGAAACAGTTTCAGAGACTGTTGGGGCTCATGGCAGCAGCGTCCAACGTGATTACTTTTGGCCTGCTGTACATGAGACCCCTGCAGTGGTGGCTCAGAACCAAGGGGTTTTCTCCGAGGGGAAATCCGTTCCACAAGATCAAGGTCACGCGGCTATGCCTTCGTGCCTTGGTCATGTGGAAGAAACCTTGGTTCCTCGCCCAGGGCCCAGTGCTGGGAGCTTCTTGTCGACGCGTCACGCTTTCGACGGATGCTTCCCTCACGGGATGGGGGGCGGTCATGAGTGGCCGCTCGCCGCAAGGTCTTTGGCAGGACCATCAACTGTCATGGCACATAAATCGTTTGGAGATGATGGCGGTATTTCGAGCTCTCAAATATTTCCTGCCAGACCTGAGAGGCCATCATGTGTTGGTTCGTACGGACAACACGTCGTTGGTTTCATATATCAACCATCAGGGGGGTCTGAGGTCACGTCACCTTTGCAAGCAGGCCCATCAGATCCTCCTATGGGCCCAGGGGAAGTTGTTATCTCTCAGAGCAGTTTACATTCCGGGGCGTCAGAATGTGGGAGCAGATATACTGTCAAGGCAGGGGCTGAGGCCCGGGGAGTGGAGACTTCACCCCGAGGTGGTGGAGCTCCTGTGGGAGAAATTTGGTCGTGCTCAGATAGACCTTTTCGCATCCTCAGATACAACCCATTGTTCCATGTGGTTCTCTCTCACGCACCCAGCTCCTCTCGGACTGGATGCGATGGTGCAGGTGTGGCCGAGGCTGCACCTGTATGCATTTCCCCCGATATCGTTGCTCCCGGGGGTTCTGGAGAGGGTTCGCCGGGAAGAAGCCCGTCTGCTACTAATAGCCCCTTACTGGGCGACTCGAGTTTGGTTCTCGGACTTGGTGTCTCTTCTGAACGGCTCTCCCATGGAGATTCCAATCAGGAGGGACCTGCTGTCCCAGGTAGAGGGCACGATTTTTCACCCTCGGCCGGAGTTGTGGAAACTGTGGGCCAGGCCTCTGAGGGGGCCAGGCTCATAGCATCCGGTCTCTCGACTGAGGTCGTTGAGACCATTCTCCATTCCAGAGCCCCTTCCATGAGAAGACTGTATGCGCTGAAATGGAAATTATTCTCCACCTGGTGTGGTGAGCGTCAGTTAGATCCTGTTAACTGCCCTGTTGGTTCAGTTCTCGATTTTCTGCAAGACCGTTTCTCTGCTGGATTATCTCCTTCCACCTTAAAAGTTTATGTGGCGGCTATATCGGCTTATCATACCCCTCTGGGGGGTACTTCTATTGGGAGAGATCCTCTGATTACTCGTTTTCTCCGTGGTACATTGAGGTTGAGACCTGCACTGCACTCTAGAGCACTGGCTTGGGATTTAGCCATTGTACTTGAGGGTTTGGCTCTGGCTCCCTTCGAGCCTATTGAAGAGCTTTCAGAAAAATTCCTCACTTTGAAAGCTTTATTTCTCCTTGCTATTTCATCTACCAAGAGAATTGGAGATTTGCATGCCCTGTCGGTTGCTCCTTCATGTCTGGAATTTGCACCTGGTATGGTGAAAGCATTTCTTTACCCTAGACCGGGTTATATTCCTAAGGTCCCAGTTAATGTTGGGGGCCCAATAGTGTTGCAGGCCTTTTATCCTCTACCTTTTAATACCCCAGATCAGGAACAACTGAACCTGTTATGTCCAGTTCGGGCATTGGATGCCTTCGTTCACAGAGCTGCCCTGTGGCGTAAGTCAGAGCAATTATTTGTATGTTTTGGGTCACTCAGAAGAGGGTGCCCTGCATCTAAACAGGTTATGAGCAAATGGATAGTCGAGGCTATTTCATTAGCTTATGAAGCGGCCGGTCAGCCTTCACCTATGGCTGTACGGGCCCATTCTACTAAGAGTATGGCGGCCTCTACGGCCTTAATTTCAGGGGTTTCCCTTCCTGATATTTGTAATGCGGCAGGATGGTCCTCTCCGCATACATTTGTCAGGTTTTATGACCTTGACCTCTCCACTCCAGGGGCGAGGTTGCTTGCTTCTTAGTGTGCGCCAAGGACTTCACACAGAACGGGCATTTGTCACTATGGCGTAGTGGGTATGGGGTTCCCACCGCGTCTCAAACGCAGCTCGAGTTCCCTTGAAAGGGAACGTCTCAGGTTACGTATGTAACCCTGGTTCCCTGATAGGGAACGAGACGCTGCGTTTGCCTGCCATACTTCCTGCATACCCTGATCGACTTACTTCAGACTTTTCAGAAGCTGGCGTGGTCTGTTTTCAAGGGTGCTTTATAGTTTCCTGGTCTATGACGTCACCTATGACGTATCGGGCTTCCATTGGACTGATTTTACACGTGCTTCATGGCGCAATCACGCAGAGCGTTCCCACCGCGTCTCAAACGCAGCTCGAAGTTCCCTTGAAAGGGAACCAGGGTTACAGACGTAACCTGAGACGTTTCTTTAGGGGAAAAAATCACCCAGCTCTAGTTCAACCACATTGGTTTATGATGTCACGCACGTGGTGGAGTAATAACTAATTTTAATGAAACTGTTTGAGATCGAATTAATGCTAGATGTTTTGATAAAATTTACAGACATGGCATCTGAGGAATATTCCTAATTTTTCTCAGTTCTTTCGCTTTATTTCCAGATTCAATCATAGGCTCATTCTTACATAGTAGAACACATTCGCACATGCGCAGTCTTCAAAAATCTCTTGACAAACTCAAAGACGTAAATGACGTTTGTATGTCTAAATAAAAGACACAGGTTGTACTGAAGGTCAGCTTGCTTATTTTGCTCATGTTAAGGATTTATTAAGTCCACATGTCATGGAATCTAGAAACTATACTTCTAACCACAGGTTGAGAGCTGTCGTTCCAACCACTCAACTTTGCGATGCTGTTTGTGAATGTTCACTGGAACGATGGTTTCGGGAAACACAGACTCGTTGAACTATGCTGATAATGACGGAACTTGCAACCAAAGTTGGATAATGATGCTTTCGGGAAACGCACCCCAGAGCGGTGAATGTGATTTCACCAAGTTTACAGTTTATGCCAAGTTTAGGCTTACAACCGGGGTTAGGTGATTCTACATCAGTGTAATTCACCTATCATTTCCCTCTGATTTTACGGATAACTTGTGGGTAGGGTCAGGTTTAGGGGTAGGGATAGGGTTAGGAAAATGTTTTCGGACAGGAATATTGTTCCAGGATCAACAAAATATGTTGCTCCAGGAACATGTCTTATTTGGCAAAATCCGGGTGACCCATCTGAAGCCCTGCAATAGCTTTGTGTGGCATCAAGACACATGACGCCAAAGCTTAAATATTGGTTGCTTCCTCACACAGAGCTTGAAACGATTATATTTTTAGAGCTATTACACTGACAAGAGTAAATGACAACAAAATTGTCATTTTTGGGTGAACTATCCCTTTAAGAACATGTGTCACCTTCCATTTCTCATACTCTCTGCTCAACAACAGCTACAGATCATATCTGTACGACAATCATGCGTCATGCCATTTACATTCTTTACTAAATATATATTTTTCCCCTTAGCATATCTGCTTACACATTCAACATTTCACAGTTCAAACATCAGAACTGTCACCCAGGGAAGGTTATGTCCCTCTTTCCTGCATGCTTGGGTCTAGTTGTGCCTTTAATCCTGCGAAAAGAAAAATGCACCAGAACACTGCATTCAATGTCTGAGATGGTCCTTTGCAAAATACAAACTACTGCTCATTTTCTGCTCACTGAAGTAATAGTAATGCCTAAAAGTCTGCACTTTTTTTTAACCTTTTCTTTAAATGCCATTCCTTGAGACTGACAGATACCTAGGTTTACTTGTTAGCGTGCTTATTATCAGCCTAATCCTTCATGGCTTTATATATTTTCTGCGCCTCTGCATTATTCACCTCAGGATTACTAAGTAATTAAGTATGAAAATCACTATGTTCAAAAACAAGACATTATGTCAGGAAACATTTAGTCTTATAAATGCTATCCAGATAACGAGTTTACCACAGGCCATTAATCCATTATATTTTTTACATGGTCCATAACAGACAGCAATCATCAGTTCAGTAAATGTCAAGACAAAAAGTCATTAATTTTGCTCCAAACACTCACTCAGATTCAGAGGAAACATACCTCTCTGAAAGAGGTCTTCATCTTGACGTCTGACATTCATACGCCTTAGGGAGGAAGTCCGCTCCGTAACGTCAGCATCTTTGAAGCGACACGTCTTGAATGCCACGTTATTCCAGCGCCTTTAATGACAATTCCACTTTTAAGCATTCAGTATAGCATCCGTCTTATCTTTCTCAAGGATATTTTGACATTTGAAATGGCAAAATCTTGTCTCAAAAGAGCAGAGACTTTGCAAATAATGCGCTATATAATCTGCAAGGGTCTGGCCTGCTGTCTCACCGTTCAGAGAGATTTTAGTCGTTTCAGTTCTGTTAGCGAATTAGCGCTTTCTTATGCAATGTCACTTATTAACAGTTGAAGACACAATACAGTAAAAGCAGATCTGCTGAGGGAAATGCTCACACAGAAAGCCGTGGATGGATAAAACGTGATGGATAATTTCATATCTGCTCTTCATTTACAAATATTTACATATGAAATGTAGAGGTCATCTTTATAATCCCGATAATCCCTTCACATCGGTGGTTTGGCGGTGTCAGCAATTCTGATTGTGCCTGTGCGCCACTGCATAGCAAAGAGACTTGACTTTCAACGTGGTTAGCATAAGTGAGTGGATCAAATGTGAAATGGTAGTAACCGCCATAGACGATATTTAGATTAGATGTTGACCATTTTTTAAGCGGTTGATTCTTAAATGATTACATTTGGACCCCACATGGCTTGCTGAAAAATGGAAGAACTTTGCTAATAATGACATCAAATTAAATTGACATCAAGATATGACAAATGGGATGACATTTAATGGCAAATGTTGAGTGTAATTAAAGTAAATGGGGCCTATTTTGCAACACTACCATCTTTTTTTATAATTTATAAAATAAAAAAGGGGTTGTTTTGTTCCAGCAGGATCATTTGTTATATAAATCTATGAAATAAAAATGTCTATACTTGTATTGTATGGTTGGAAAAATGTCCCCTAATGCATCTCTGTAATTATAAGAGCTTTTTCGAATCATGTCCATGGGGATATTGTGTTTTCTCTTATCAGGACAAATGACGGTGCCATTCATGGATAAAACCACATATAATTTCTCTCAGATATGAAGCATGCTCATTTATTGAATACACTGAATATGTTCGTCCATTCGTCCATTTCAGTGCTGACATGCTGCAAAACAACCAGCACTGAACACTGCTATTCTGAGAGGACTGACTCGTACGCAGGGGTGTAAAGTACTCGAGCAATTGCACTTTATTTCTATACTTTTACATTATGGCATTCAGACGCTCTTATGCAGAGCGCCTTGGAAAAGTGCTTTAGCATTGCATATGAGACCACTGTGATTAACAGATGGCAAGCAAGCAATTTGGAACACCGTAAGCTAAGAAGTTCTTCCTGGACAAACAAACAAGCACTATTAAAACAATAGTCCTGTGCATTATAATTTGAAGGTAATATTTTACCCAAGTAGAGGAGGAAACGTATGTTTTACTCATTACAATTTCCTATAGAAATTAAATACTTTGCATATATACACTATATATAGTGGTATCATGATCTATCTATGACAAAAATATAGATAATTGTTATTTAAACATTATTATAATGTTATTTAAAACATATTTAAGCATTACTACACAGTAATAAAGTTTGGGGTCAGTAGTTTAAAAAAATAATAATACTTTTATTCAGCAAGGATGCATAAATGATCAAAATTGACAGTAAAGACATTTATAAATGTAAAAAAAGATTTCTATTCCAAGTAAATTCTGAAAATGTTAACTTTCTATTCATCAAAGAATCCTAAAAAAAAGTTTTCCACAAACATATTAAGCAGCACAACTATTTTCAACATTGATAATAATGAGAAATATTTATTGTACACCAAATCAGCATATTAGACTGATTTCTGAACGATTATGTGACACTGAAGACTGGAGTAATGATGCTGAAAATTCAGCTTTCCACCAGAGGAATACAGTATGTTAAAATATAAAACACACACACACAGCAAAATTCAACTGTAACTTATAACCTAAAACAATTGTAAACACAGTAAATTAATCTATAAACTACCATATTACACAGTCAAACGATACTATAAAGCAGATTCTGTTATTTAATATTCTCCAGTTTTAGGCAGGCAGGGGTGCCCTTGAGCTATAGCACAATGAGAAAACTGTGATTGAACAGGTTCCTTTTAGTGCATCATAGTTACTTTAATATGAAAATCTCTACAGTCTCTTAATTTCATCAGTCAGTTTCAAACACTAAGAAAAAAACTGTTTAACTTTTAAATACCTACGTAAAATGACGTGAGTAAACTTTGTACTTTTACTCAAGTATGTTTTGGCTAGATACTTAGACTTTTAATTTCCCATTTACTTCTTGAAAAAATTATGTCAGTTCAGCCAAACTTTCTGTTTATAATAAAGCAAACCACAATGGCTAAGCAACCGGAACGGCGGTATTAAAATAAATTAAATATGATTGGCCTCGGTAAACGCTTCGCTGTCATTATGTCACACCAGCATGTGGAAGCGTTATTTGGTCAATGACTTGCATTAGTTCTGAGAATGCTTTCATTCCAACATGACATCAAATCTTCAAGGACGCTGGATTCAGTCTGCTAGGAGCGAGAGTCAAATTTGAAATTCTTCTCTCCATAGCACAGAGTCATTACTCTGGTCTGCTGAAGTTTCCTGGGGCAGCGCATCTCAGCTCTTCAGAGCACATATAGATTTAGAGTGGCTTCACTGGGCACAGTCATAAATACACTGCTGGAAAAAGCATTTCGCAAGGCTGCGTGATGGCTTGTTTGAAAACGGGGGAGTTCTGTGATTTCAGTGCCTCCGTTTTGAGTCATGCTGATGTCAGCCTATGGTCACTGTAACAGCATATATTATGCTTCTCATTTTCAGAACAGATGGCCATATTCAGGGCAATTTCCACTGTTTACAATTCACCTTGCATGTACTCTAGACAGCCGGCCATTTATCAAAGCAATCAGAGTTGCTGTTCACTAATGGTTCTAGTAAAAGTGCGCTTCAATGACTTCTTCCCTCAGATATGAAACAGGATTGAATATGGTATATTACAAATGCCCTGTATTCATTGTAAGATGATATGCTTAAATAGCTGCTTATGATATATATGGTATATGATATACATGGTGTTGACCAACAACCATGAATCAATCTATTGTTCAATAATGGAAACATACCAAAATCAAGAATGTATACTAAAGGATTTGATGATTTTCTGTTTTGTGCACACACACACACACACACACACACACACACACACACACACACACACACACACACACACACACACACACACACACGCACACACACACACACACACACACACACACACACACATGTTGGTGCATCTATCATTATAAGGACATTCCATAGGCATAATGGTTTTTATACTGTACAAACTGTATATTCTATCCTCTTACACTGTTACCTTACCCATTTTAATTGCGAGGACTCAGGAAATGTCCTCTTAAACCACATTTGTGTTCTCATAAATCATATAAACAAGCACACACACACACACAACAGGTTTAATTTAATTAAAGTTTGCCCCCTGGTGGTTTCAAAGCAGGTCCGATTTATAAAACCGGACCTATACAAATCTCACAAACTTGTGTTCTGTGTGGTCTTTTCATTGCATGTTTGGAATATTGAGCTCAATAACATGATTGATTTTCTTCGTCTCGCCCACTTTTTACGTCAACAAGGGCTCAATCAATCACAGAGTATCTGAAAACATGGGTGAATGACCATTGCAAAATAAGTAGGTTGAGTTTGATAACTCAGTCATGACATGAGCTCAATCTCCAGGAAAAGCAATTCCCAAGATCGCCCATAGGAGAAGCCTGGAGCTGCAAAAGCTCAACGTATGACAGAATCGGCCGGTTGCTTAAGAATCGGCCACATCTGTCAGAAGCTGTCCATCACACAACATAACACAATTATAATATAATCATTTTCCTAAAATGAGCCTGAAGGAGATTTTCTCATTTGGTACTGCTTTCTTTTTAGATTAAACCACAGCTGGAGATACATAATTATCATAGTAATGCACACATTACCTTAAATCCTAAGTAGCAGATGAATATCTTCAACATGCAGTTCCAAAAAAAAATTTAAATAATATTTTTTTTAAAAGTTATGTTAAATATATAAGGAAGATTGGGGCGAGGCTTGGATTCTAAAATAAATAAATAAATGAAACCATTTAGTTACTATTTTCATTTTTATTCATATTTTGAAATAGTTTTTATATTTACTGTTTTAATTTTAGTTAAAGTTATTATTATTATTATTTAATATGTCTATATAGTTTTTATTAACTTTTATTTCAGTTTTAGTTTAAATTATTTTTAATAATTGAAAATTAAATAAATGTTGCTTTGGCAACTAGCTACAATAAAATATGTTTACGTTTAATATATTTTATTTTATTTTACTTCGTGCTCAGTTTATTATATTTTCAAGGTTTTAATTTTAGTTTCAGTTAACTATAATAACCCTGCATAATATAAGTGAGAATGGGGCAAGGGTTTGAGGCAAAACCCACAAAAAAAAAAAAAAAAAAGAAAAAAAGAATGATATATATATATATATACACACAGTATATATGTCAAATACAGAAGCAAGGTTTTAAGTGGTTATAAATGTTCTACTTTTCAGATATGGTTTGTATATTGATATCAAATATCTAGTTAAAAAATGTCTTAAAACAAAACAAACTTTTACATTTTCATGAAAATAAAATTGCAACAAAAAAAAAAGATAGCGTTGGTTGGACACACATGTGATCAAATTATTATTTTTTTTCCCTGGGCTATAACTATAGCCAAGCCTACATTAGAAAGGCATGTATCTATAAATATCTATATAAAAGGTATGCATTTATACGAATAATCTAATCTAAGGGATTTAGGTGGAACAACTTTCGAAGATCTCACATGCAAAGATGAAGGGATCATATGTATGGGGCGAAATAATGAGAGCTGTATCCTGGGATTACGACAGTGACGACTCAGTCAGTCACTGTCATCCATCAATATAAAGCTCTGTCAGAGGACGCGCGGAGGAGAGTGTTCTGTCGCAGCAGAGATGTGCTGACTCCAGACAGTCACTCACTCCAGGTTAATTGAAGTTCACCCTTTTGATTGGTCAGTGATGGAACTCATTAGCATAGGTGAGAAGGTCAGCCTGCTTTGCATTTGAGCTCATTTTTACCGCTCTTAATAGAATCAGGCTCCCGGAGACAATTAAACGTAGAAAGGTCGGTCGACTGATTTTCCTGACTTTCAGTGCAAGTCTGCTTGCATTAGCGCATAAGTATTGCCGGTATATCCCTGGACTTTTCCTGTCACCTAGAGAGATTGAATTAACTCTACTATTAGACAGGTGAATTTAAAAGCCGCATTGCAGGGATCTGCCATTGAGCTGAGCTTAGTCAGAATAGGATTTTCCTCTGATTCTGACTTAAAAGCAGAAAATGAGAGCAGCTGGTTAGGGTGTCATGATTGTTTAGTGGAATCCAAATATCTTATCTAATAAGTCACAGCCCATTCTGAAAAGCTGGGATCTAATTTGAATATTGAAGGAATTTCAAAAGCTAATTTAAACCAGGAAATAAACGGAAAGGCAAAAAACAATGTTGGCACATAAATTATAGTCTAAAATAAAAAAACTATAACTTATAGGGGCAGATTTACTAACAGTTTCCTCCAGTGCAAACCCTCTTTTGGCGTTAAAAAACTATACTGTCAGGATTTACTAAAGACACGCAGTGAAAAATTCGTGCTGAAATTATTTTTTGCAGATTATTTATCTGTAAATTATTTATCTTATTGTAGGGTGACCAAACGTCCTGTTTTCCCAGGACATGTCCTGTTTTCACGTGCTGTCCTGGCTGTTTTTTATAAAGTGATGAAAATGTCCTGGTTTTCATTATTTTTCATTGGGCCATTAAGAAAGAAAAACAGGATAAAGAGGAAGAAGAAAACTAAATTGTGCCGAGTGTCCTGGTTTTCGATAATCAAAATATGGTCACCCTATCTTATTGCATATGCATTTGTAGAAGTTTCCCTTTCAAACACAACATTTATGGGAGGAGAGTATTTAAATGAATAATGAAAGGTGCATTTTTCTAAGGTTTGCATCAGTCAATTTACTGGTATTTGCGTCATTATCCACACATGGTTTCAAGACCTCATTTGAACTGATTTCGATTTTTTTTTTATATTACATGACTGAACATAAAACCAAATAAAACAAACATTATTTTTTGCTAAAAGCAATTAAATAAAAATTCCAATAAGTGACAGAAATAATTTCTCCTATGGAAAATAAAACATTTAAAATCATTTACTATGGTTTTACAGTACGGTGTAGCTAAATTGGCAAAAACCTGTTAAAGTCCCTGTAAAGTCAAAATTAAGTATGTGTTCTGAGTTTGTCACACCACAGAAAAATGTGTAATTAGCCACCCAGCCAAATTTGAATGATAAAAAAGCCGGCAAGTAAATTAAATAAGCTATCAAAATCTTGAAAAAATAAACAGTATTCTAGAATACTACTATACTGCTCTCAAACGCTGGGGGCGTGTCCGCTGGCTGCGCTGAAACCACGCCCACTCGCGGGAATGCTGCCGATGGTAATATTAGGTGATACTGCTTTCGGGATGAAGGCCGAGGCGGGAGATAGTCAGTTCAGCCCTATTCACCAGTAACAGCGGATTATCAGTGAATCCCAGTTGTCTCCGACAAAAGTTTATAAAACTATCCCATGTAAAATGATCATTACAGAGGCGGGTGTTGGCGGTGATCCTCAGCTCTCCATCAAGGTTGGCTCTTCACAAAATTAATCCACCTCTTCTTGATGTGATCGTTTTTAGGAAATTTAAATAAAGACACCGATCTGTTTAGTACATGATCGCATCCAGGTAGTAGCCTACGCATTTCCGTGTCGAACGCATAGCTAGCTAGCAAACTGCAGGCTGTAGTAACTAATAGTACTGACAGTAACTCGCGATTGAGTGGTGAACTGATGCGAATGTGCTCGTTAGGGGAGTGACCAGCCTCAGTGCGTCATCAAGTAGGGCCGTGTCCAGGAGCTCCAGTGCATCATCGACCCCGTTTTAGCCCCGCCCAAAAAATCCGGAAAATAGCAATGGTGAAAAACTGTTTAACAGTCTAACTCCACAATTCAGTACTTCACAGTTCACAGTCTTTGTAATATGTTTTAGCAATACATTTCTAACATTTATAATGGGTTTAGAATTTTTTTTTTGAATTGCCTATACAGGGACTTTAATGGAAAAATGTTGTACATTCACTTTTTTTGGAACCTAAACTTTACAAATTGGCTACAACAGATTAGAAACTATCCTGTTTGTTGCTATTTTTTTATTTAATATACATCTATACATAATTTTATTAGTCTAAATTATTAGGACAACCATGATCATCAATATTTCTTTTAAAAATAAACACCGCAACTTCACACTTCAAGATGCAGTGCAGAAGAGAGTTGTTTTCCCCTCCAGCCCACAAGTGAAACAAGCAGTAATTATTCAGAGCCCTAACTAGATAAAAATAATAATAATAATAAAATTCTCATTTCCAGCGGGGGTTTCAGCTGGTTACAAATGGCCGCCAGCCAGTTCTCATTATCTCTTGAAAGTTGGAATTTCAACTTGCACGGTCCAGCGACGTGGAAGGTCTTGAATGGATTTTGAGCTGCGGAGACTTATTTATGGCTGTGAAATTTAATAAGCAGGGTGTGTGTAATCCTCTTCCCAGCTCAAGCGGTAGGCCTGGGGACTAACATGCACCACAAGGGTACGACAACACACGGTCAGTACACAGATCTGGCCCTATGATCAGAGAAAGGGCAGAGCCTGCTGTCTCGAACAGGGGGAGTCGAATACTGCGTTTCGGCTTGGCAGCCACAAAAGCTGGCAAAGGGCTGAGAAACTTGTGTCGAGTGGGCCTGACTGAGAGAGACGGGCGTCGGGCGGACTGGAAAGAGAGCAAGTACGCTAGTCGAGTGGCTTGTGACCGAAGCACGGAGGCTAGCAGATGCTGGTCCAGAAGGCTACTAACAGGATGAAGATAGTCCACCACGTGGGCCCACAGGGATTAGGAGTCAGTGAGAGGTAAACAGATTAGTCCAGAAAAAGAGGCAGCGCTTTTAACCTCATCACTCCCCTCACACCCTGAAGAGCATCTTCCACCCACTCGCACACTTGAGACTAAATTGTACCCGAGAACCTGTCCCATCTGTCAGGAATACCACCCGACCTACAGTGGTGACCACACACAGCCCCGTCCATGGAAACCTGGACACATAGTCGATGGAAGTTAACTCTTTCTCCCTCGGATGTCAGATAAGTCAATACGGACTGTCTTTTCTGTCCAAATGAGCAACTTTAAATCCAAAAGGACATAATCTACTGCAACATGCCATTGAAAACAGGATTATTCCTCATTCTGTTCTTTTTTACCCTCCAAGCCACCAGAATCAAAGGTAAGCCGGTGTTTGAACGCCGTTTGAATGCTCTTTGCTTGTTTTATTCAAAGAAAGTCTTAGAATTCAGCAAAAACAGTACTTTTGGTAACGTACAACGCCTCAGAGCTGCTACAGCCTATGCGATTCCTCACACAATAGCATCTTTCCGCCCTCAGTGATCGAATGAGCTTTTAAATATTTTAGGAGCCAATTTGTGAGGACATAAAAGAAACCCAAAGATGTTTCTTATGCAAAACAAAGCCTTATGACAAATCATTTGATAAAATTTTTGTGGCACGCACGCCATTAGCGCTTCCTTTTCGGTGCAATATGATCGTGTTTCGCTAACATTTCATACGAGTTCTGAATGCCTCCAGTCTGGCTGCAGTGTTCAGAAGCTCCATTCATTAGGAGAGGGAAACAAAAGGCGTTCTGTTTGTGGCCGTGTGGAACGCTAATCTTTCCTGGCTTGTAGCTTTGCTGTGGGGCCTCGCTCAGCGCTTCAGAAGTACAGCTCAATTAGCATCGCCGCCCCTCATGTCTGCACATGTGCTCGGCAGGCTCATAGACAGCAGCGGGACACATGATCAAATCAGTCGCCCTGGTTTTTTCTTTGAGAAATTGCAACAGTGGCCCTACATCTGCTCTTTTGCTAATTAACAGATGTGGTCAGATGTTCTCTGACCCTGAAACACATGGTTGAGACCCTCGTATCTCGGAGTGATCTGCTAACTGTCTTCCACTGTAAACATCTTTTAATAAGGCCACATGTGGCACTAGAACAGGGCATCTTTTGTGTCAGATCAAAATAATTAGACTGAAGGACGGTCCAATCTGATCTGACAACAAAGTCTCAGATGAATTACGACAATAATTCCTATACATACAATTCACTGCTGTTTCCAGTTTAAATGAACACGAGTTGCAGTAAAACACCAACTTGTATTCCTTTTGGGGTAGATTATCCATTAATTAAGACTTATTTTCGCACAGTTCCTTGCACAATACAATGTTATGACCTTAAAACACTTTTACCAGCTCCATACGTATGGTTTTTCTGACATAGTAGATTTTTTCAGTAGCTCACCTAGTACAGCTTTGCACTTGCGATACTCGGGTATGAGTCCCGTGAAACGCGATAAACAAGCTCAAAGACTAATAGAGCCCAATTAAAATGGCATGGTTTCTTCAGCAAATTAATTTTATCTCACGTTTGCTTTTGCTAACACTATCAGTTAGGTTTACAATAAAGGTTAGTGTAGATAGTAAATTATTTTCAAACACAACAGAGTGCTCAACTTTTACTTCATTTCCAAACTGCAGTGATACATAAAACAACCAATTTCATAAAATGTTACCAGATTCACGTTCATCTGTTTCGGATCAAACTGAAAGCACAATTCACACACTGAACACACATTCCACTCACTGAACATTTCATTTTGAAAGTGTAGCAAAACATGCAAGAAGCAACATAATGTATCAACTATTGCTATCAGGAAAACGTTATAGAGTTCCACTTTGTATAAGCAACCGTTAAAAAAAACACAAAAAAACCCCCATAAAAAACATAAAAAAACATTAATACCCTTCTCTATTAATATTTTAAATAGTAAGATGTAGTAAATGTTATGGTATTCTTTTTATTTATTTATATATGTATATATTTCATGTTGTATGTTGTTTACGATTGCAGCTTTGAGTCCAAGAGAAATTTCTTGAAAAGGACAAAGTATAACTAACTCTAATAATATAATTTTGCAGAAATGTCACCACAGGACCGTTTTTCCAAAGAGCCTGAGCTGAGATTGCTACAGTTACTGAATACAATTTGTTTAGCCCAGGCTATTTTATGCTAGTTAAAGGTAGGGGCTAACAATAACAAGTTACATTTGAAAACATTAGATCTCACCCTCCCTTCAGAGCGTCTCCAAAGTACACCTCCTTCAAAACACATGAACGCACACAGTCTGCAAAGCATCACAAGAGACGGCGTTAAATTACCTCATGTCTCAAAGCACGTAACGTTACAATAATAATGAACGTAAACAACTTACAGAACTCTTACTTGACTGCTGCAGATTCATTTCGGCATTGATAGTGTTGACATAGAACTGCATAAAACCGAGTCTGAGGACATGAACAGCTTCAGGTAGAACTTCACGGGTTGCCAACTCGTAATTACGGTTACGACATGGCGTGAACAAAGCATAAGCTCGTTGTTTTGGTACAGGTGGAACTGTAAAAGGCGGCTGCTGTTTGTTTTTTGGTACTTGGTGACTGTCTGTGTACAACTCTGCATAGCAACGCGCTGATGACGTGTGATGTCTGTGCGAGCAGGGTGCGCGGAGGTATGGAAACACATATGTTGACAGGCAGGACAAAATGCAATGATAGGACGAAAATGTTTTGGTCCTGAGACTTCCACAGATGATATATGTAGGCTACATGTTTAGATACATATTACATATTTAGACTACTTCTATTATTGATTACTATCAGGATGTGAAGAGAGTTTCAAAAGTGTTTCTCTCAACAACTCTCAACAAATTGCCTACCATACCTTTAAGTGCTGGTTCAGTGGTTATGCAATTCACCAGCAGATAAGCCTGGTCAACAAAGGACATTAACATTCAAAACACTATTTACAGGTAGCGTATACCTAGCTATGCTATGCTATGCTATGCTATGCTATGCAGATAAATCTGATAATGTACACAAGAAATCCTGTCTTAGTGAGGTACAAGAGTAATGATCGCATGCTCTAAAAGATTCTGTAAAGCAAGATTACACATTAGGCTTTAAAAGTTATCAGCAGAATGTTAAAAACAGAGGTATGCATTTAGCCTCTACTATACTTATATTGCTAACGCTATTACTTGACTACTAACTAAGCTTATGCTAATCTGCGACAAACAGAGATCCAGCGAAGTCTGAGGGACCCCCATGCTGCTGAGCCGGGCTTAATGTTTTAAGAAGCTCTCTAAAGTTTACCAGCTGGTCAGTCACACAACACTCCATTTTGAAAACATTTAACCCATTTCAATAGAGTCCCTAAATCCTATACTTTTAGCCTAACCTGGCTAAAACCCTGGTATGACATTGCTTTGATTTAAACTAATAGGATCTCAGTTTCTCAAGATTTGTTGAAGTGGCTCAGATCTTACATGGAGGGGACAAACAATTTGTATGTTTTTTAATGGATCTGTGAATATAGCATCTAAGAGGAAATGATAAAGTTTATGCCATAACCGCTGACAAGACAAGCTATTAAACTAGTCTTAATTTAATGTAAAAACATCCAGATGTATTTTTATACGAGCTATTAACTGTATAATTGTTTGATGCTTCATTACTGAAGTAGGTAATTACCGTAAATGCATCGTTGTCTTGTCATTATGCAGTGCATATGTTCACTGTGACAATGATATGAACTGAAGTTAATGTAGTGAGCGTTGCTGTTGATTTCAGGAGCATCCATCCTAAACTTCACTGTTCTGTAAATACCAGTAAAACACCAGGTGCAAGTCTATATGTGGCCAATGACCGCAGGTGCTGGTTAACTCGAACCTCTCTGGCCATAACTGATTAGGTAACAGGTCAGAAGGTGGGTCACCTTGAGTTACTTTAATACTCTTAGATGTCAGCATGAGTCTTCAACCTGAGGGTCTTTAGCAAGTAAGATCTTTGAATGGAACATGTAAAAAGTAATTTACTGACCTTAATATTGTTCCAAAAATACTTCACTTCTGTGGAACACAAAAGGAGACATTTTGAAAAATGTCTTTTGTCCATACAATGAAAGTCAACAATATGGGGTTAGAATTGTTGCATTATTCCAAATAAATAAATTGAGATTCACAAATAAATGTAAAGAGATTCACAAAAATGTATCAAATACACAAATAAATAGATTAAGATCTAAAAATGTATAAAACTCACAAATAAATAAAATGAGATTTGCAAATAAAAAATATATATTTACAAATGTGTTTTATGTCACAAACACACTGCCCTATGTGACGTCTGTTTTCTTACCTGCAGATATCACAGTTATTAAGATTAACTATTAAGTCTGATTCATATGAAATATTATTTGTGTTATTTAAGTGTTTTCACTGATAAATAAATGCATATCGCTTGTTAGTTGGGCATTTTACTTTTAAATGCATGATATCTCTTGGAATGCAAAAACCTGTCACACATTTAAAAAGAACCCACCTATATCTTCTCTACAAAAAAGGGAATCGTAATACAGGTATTTAATCTTTAATATAGGCTACTATTTATAATGCTTTATATCATTAGATCCACAGACCTGCTGCATTTTCATCATTAAAACTTGACTGAAGAAGTGGTAAAAGCTGTTGGCTGTTGTAAAAGTAATTTCACCTATATTACATAAACTCGCGTAGGCCTATTTATCACAAGATTGAATCCAATTATTCATTAGCTTTTCTGTTCGATCTTGAATAACGTGACGCTTCCATAACGTGTAGTTCCCATAACTGAGATCCAAGAGCTGTTTCTCTGGCATTTTCAAAGGCTCAAACAAATGTGGTTTGGCTTGATACATAGTCTAATGGTCAACATTTTAAACATATTTTACTGTAGCAATTTTATGGGCCTTAGCCTTACACTTCCTATTTGAGCCAATGCAAATGAACGAGCAAAGTTAATTCAAGGCAAGACTGCCCTGATTGTACAGTCAAAAGTGATTGGTTGTAGCGAGAACGTGCTACGATTGGCAGCTCAATGTGGCCGTTATCTGATTGGCTTGAGTAAACAGAGGGTGGAGTCTACTTATTTGTGGATTTTTCTGCACGTTGACGCTAGAAGTATTTCAAAATCCACAGATGCTTGAGGGGATTTACAAATGCACAAGAAGTGATTCACAAATGTGTGCAGCGATTTACAAATGGACAAAAAGCGGTTCACAAATAAATGCCAGGCAGAGTTGTGTTTGTGACATAAAACACATTTGTAAAAAAATGTTTTTTATTTGCAAATCTCATTTTATTTATTTCTGAGTTTTATAAATTTTTGTGAAACTCTTCACATATATTTGTGGATCTTAATTGATTTATTTGTGAATTTGATACATTTTTGTGAATCTCTTTACATTTGTTTGTGAATCTCAATCTATTTATTTGGAATAATGCAACAATTCTAACCCCAATCAACAAGGTCCAACATAGTCACCCCACTGACTTTCATTATCAACAAAAACAGCTGAACTATCCTGTTTAATTGCAGTAGTAAACTCAGTACATACACATGTACCAAGCATTTTTTTTTAATCATTTTGAAGACTTTCTTTCAGCTTTGAATTTATGTAAAAATTGTGATTCCAATCAAATGCAATTAGATTAATACAAATAGAGAGCAGACCTTTGCAACTCTTATCTAGTGAAAGCGCTTAACATCTGCCTGGATGGTGTTATAACCGACTGCTTGATTTAGGCTTAATCCAATTAAATGTTCATTCAGCATACTAATCATAGACTTAAAAGGTTTCAAATGGTCTCTGGGCTACCGTAATTACATGAAGTGTAATTATATGATCAATCGGCTTACTATCCTTAGGTAAAGTCAATCCAACTCATCTGAAACAATGAACACACGCTGTTGTTGTGACATTTGCAGAACTCACGGCTGACGACTTGATTCTCAGGATCAGAAATGTGAAGTACAGGCACTTCCTGGAGACTCCACAGCCAATCAAACAATCGGCAGATGGCAGAGATTCACTTTCTCTAGACGGGCATCGAGCAAAGAGATCAGCGCTGTTTAGTACGGGGGTGAAAGTCTGTCCTCAGGAGAGCATGGCGGAGATCATCACCAGCCACAAAGCCTACTACAAACTAAGAGGTAGGACAACTTCTACCCTAAATACCACAGGGGACGGAGCCTTGAACATCTGTGCCAAATTTGGCTACAACACCTCAGATCCTCATAAATCATAATTAACTTCCCAATCATTTTGCAGCCTTCTGGGAGATTAAGGATCAAGCCAAGCCAGAAAAAAAGGCTCTGAGCCAAGAAAGTGTACCTACTTTTTTTTAGACTTTTAGTATTTCAGTGTATTTTTCTGTTTATACAGTAAAATAAGGCAAGGAAAGTAAAATCAAAGTTAAAAATTAACTTGAAAATATTGTTTTTTTTTATATCTAATCTAATTCTTAACTTTATATACTAGAGTTCAAAAGACTGGGGTCACTAAATATTATTTAATGAAAAATACTTTTCTTCAACAATGAAGCATTAAAGTGACATTTGTAAAAGATTTCAAATAAGATCTATTTCAAATAAATGCTGTTTTAAACTTTCTATTCATCAAAAATGTAACATGGTTTCCATAAAAATATCAAGTGGCATAGTTTTCAACTTTGATGATAATAAGAAATGTTTCTTGAGCACCAAATCAGCATATTAGAAGGATTTCTGAAGGATGTGACACTGATGACTGGAGTAATGATGCTGAAAATGTGGCTTTGCCATCACAGAAATGAATGATTTACTGTATTATGTGGTGAGCATAGGATAAGCATGTTCAAGTGAGCATTAGATATAAGCAAGAGGCTAATGTTCAAAAACATCTCACCAAGCCCAAACCTTTGAATGGTAGTGTTTATGAAACCAGCTACATTAAAACTGTGAGCTGATCAATAAACAAGTTGAAAAACACTTAAAAATCCAGTAATCATTTACGAACAATCATGTCATGTCGTTCCAATCCTGTATGAATTCTGTGGAACACAACACTAGAAGTTATGAATAATGTGCTACTTGTTTTTGCCATGCGATCACAATGAATGTGGACAGAAGCTTTCAAAAGGATGCAAGTCCTGGATAAAAGTATCATAAAATTAGTCAACATGAAGTCAAATGGGTTTGGAATTAAATGAAAGCGAGTAAATAGGATGAAGTGTCCCTTTAAGTGACGATTTATGCTTGATCTGACCATTAAAAACGACTTTCACTGGTGTATTCTAATGCTGTCAAGTTGATTTAGTCATATTAAATACTATTTTTGGCTTGAATAAAACCAGTTAATTAAGATAAAACCACATGAAGCACTATTTTTGGTTACCTGACAAAACATTTTAAGCAGATAGCATGATATCAAATTACTGGAACAAACAAGATAAAGCTGAGGCATATTTAGCTGTCAGATGCAGTTAAGAGATACTCTTAATTAGATGTCCATAATAACTGTGTTGGCAAAATGAGATAATGGCAGAAAAAGGCTGCATACTAAATACTATTAAGTATGTTATGCCTCTGTCATATAATTAATTTTAGGTGTCCTGGCCTGTTTTTATCAGGTCTTTTCTGTTAGTCCTCTCAGTCATCTCAACACAATTCTCTAACAGCCTTCTCTAAATAATACCCATGCTATTTAACAGTTTGTCAAGAAGCTGTGTGGGAGGCCTTCCGGATCTTTCTTGACAGAGTTCCTGACACCATGGAGTACCAGCAGTGGGTGTACGCCTGTCAGAGAGACTCGCTTTGCATGGAGGATCTGGCCCGAAATTTTAGTAGCACACGGGAGCATCTTGACATGGTAGCCAGAGTAAGTAGCTGCTTGTGTCTGATTGCCAATTCAGTCCAATCGTCTTGCCAATACAGCCCAAATGTGCCAATATCATTAAATGGTTTTCTTTTTGAAAATTCTCAAAGAGATTTATATAATTTACAGAGAGTGGATGCTCAAGATGAACAGGAGAGGTAAGAATCCCGAAGATGATCTTGCATTCAAGGGCCTCTTGGTTTCAGTATTCATGGTATGGCGATTTACTTGTCTTCATTTTTAGGGCCCAAACCCTTCAGAATATCTAGAATGAGGTCACCTGACTAGTGGGAGATGAGAAAATCTCAGCCTGTCCTTTAAAAAACAAAGTTTGTTCATATTTGGTGGCCTAGCTAAACACTGCTCTCTGACCTGATCCACTTTAATAAGAGGGATCTGTGCCCAGACATATTACGCTTGGGTGTTAGAGCCACACAAACATACCCGGGCTTATATGCAGTCAACCCTTTTATCGGGGACAATGAATTTTATTGCATTTATCATTCTCGGATTGATTCATCCCTTCTCAACATGTTTTCAATTATTTTTAGGGCTCTCACACCTGCACTAGGCGAGAAATGTAAGTCCTCACCGTCCGAAAGAGAAAAAAAATACTGGTTGATCTTATAAAAACGTGACTGATTGATGGCTTTTTATGCTTCAGGTTCAAAGAGTCCTGCTGAGCTTTTCATCATGGAATCTGACAGCGTATGGCCACTAACTTGTGCTTTTTAGAATATGTGCTTAACATACTGATGAAGTTAGAAACAAACAAATTGACTATTCTCTGATCTGATAGGAAACTGGGGCACCAGATGCTGTCCCTCAGAGGATGGAGGAGCACATTGTGGAGTTCAGCGTGACTGTAGTAGACCCCGTCTACAGCGCACTACTGAGGGATCCAGGCAGCCCTCAATATGAAGACCTCACTCGCAATCTTCACGAGCAGGTTAGGCGAAATGATTATTAACTATTAAACAAATGCCATTTAACTTGGATTTTTACATAATAAGGTTTCTTTAAAAAAAAATAGGCCTATATATATGTATGCTAGTCAATCATTTTATCCCTTAAAACTCACCTTTGATCACCAAAATAACATCTTATCTTTGGAAAAAAATCGTCATGCTTTAAAATAGCTTGAATGTAACTCTACACCCTTGCCTCATTTAGTATACGCGGTTCTATGAATATGCAAATTAGCCCTGCCTCCACTTACTCACACCAGTCCAGAGCAAGCGTCCCGCACAAGTGCTGAAAAGTGAAGCCAAAGCGTCTCGATCGCTCCCCGGTGGCTGGTCCCAGTATAGGTTATAAACCCCGCCTCCCCATAAAGTCTAGTGGACACGATGGAAACTAAACAATCAAATTACACTTCAAATAAATTTTTTTCAAAGATGTTTTCTGTCATTTTAGGTCGTTTTTATCACGCTGATTTAAGTTTAAGTGTTCGTTTTTTTAAAATAAGTTTAGTCTTATTTAGCTATTTGATGCTATAAAAACGGGAATTTGTCGTCATGATTGACATTTACTCTAAACGAAGTAGTCACTGAGGCTTTTGGGGGGATTTTCAGGAGGAGATTGGAGCTTCAACTTTAATTTCTACATGTCCATAACTGTTTATTTCACACAGTAAATTTTGTATTAAAGTAAGGGCAGGGCCTTTATATCGCGAATTTACTTCCTGCTCACTACTGCACAGAATCAGGTCCCAAATCTGCGCAAGATATCAGCACCATATTAGTACTTTGGCGGCTTCATTTTTCACCAATGGAACAGAGTGAAGGGGCGTCGTCCATCTTTTTTTACAGTCTATGGTCCAGATATCCACTCTTTGATGATCACACAATGATGTGACAAGTTAGTTTGTGACGTCAGAAACACCAGCGATTTCAAACCGCGTTTTTGAGACTGTCTTTTTTTCACTACAGTTTTAAGGAGAAAATACTCAGCAATGGTGTTGCAACTTATGAATTTGCACATGATTTATCTCAAAGGTGCAGTGTGTGATTTTTAGCAGCATCTAGTGGTGAGGTTGCAAATTGCAAACAACAAAAGTTACGGTGGCCAACAGGAAAATAACATTTGAACATAACGGTTCATTTTGTAAGGTCTTTATACACCACTGAAAACATAGTTATGTACATTAAATTGAATTTCTGTCTACAGATCCTCCTAAATATTACACAATGCACCTTTAAAGCATATTAAAAACACCACATTAAAACAACATTAAAAGCTTAATTTTTACCACAGGGGGACTTTAACTTAATATATAGTTTATATGAAGTACTGAGTTATGATCAAGGAACAGCTAGTTTCATGGGTAGTGAGTGATAACTGTAATTACATAATTATGAGAAAATAAGCAGAAATAGTCCAACTGTGTTAAGAACATTCTAGAAAACATTTTTTCTTGCCATTTTAAAAACAAATGAATAATAAGTCCCAGTGGTTGTTTATTTCTCAAACTACATAGACAAGGCAAAGACAAAGTTATATAGTAGATTTGAAAGTAGCTTACCGTAAAAGATCAAATAACAGGAAAGCCAAATAAGAATTGGGTAACTTCAGAAGGCAGCATGAGATTAAAAGACTAGAGCCATGGCACATGATTTTACAGCGTGGCAGCATGTCTGACAATCCATAATCTGAGGTTTTGTAACCTACCGTACAAATATTACTGAATATTGAAATAAAAGAAGAGATATTGCAAATATGTCTAAAAATATTTTTTATTTACACTTCTGCAGATGCTGCATGTATTCGACAAACTTCCTGGGTTTAAAGAGATTCAAGTGCTGGGATTTCGGTAGGTTGATGTTGGAACTGTGGGATTCACCGATATATTGCAGTCCATTGAACTTGAAAATTGTATTTTTGGATGGGTAATTCTCTCACAGGGGCAACTCGGGGTAAGTATTTGAAGAAATACTTGGCAAATTGTGTTCAGAACAACTGCGTTTCAATTACTGTACCATTATGTTGTGTTGTACTGTAAATAGTTGTATATAGTTGTACTATATACTGTGTAGTATACTTATGAAAATTAACCCTCATGTTTTGTTGAGACTGACCTTAGAGTTCCAGAAACCACAAATGCTTTTCAATATAAAATACATTCAAATAGAGGGCACATCTATACAATGTGTACAATCAGTTCTCATAAGATTTGAAAAAGTCTCAACCTTATGTCACTGATAAATATGATTATTGAGATTTTAAATGGGCATTGAGGTCCTTTAAACAGAACAAGAGTGCTACGGTGAATAACAAACATCTTACAATTCCCTTCATAACATCGGTCAGAGCTGGAGGTGTTGCAGCGAGCTATGCTGTAGTGTTTGAGACTGATGGGACACAGGCCATAGGTGACACAGACTCCACTGATGAACATGGCATAGAGGGATTCCTAAAGAGTATGGTGGTCAAGGCGCTAAGTGAGGACACATCACTTCCTGTGGACATGCTTTCAATAACTTTCGAACCAGGTACACAAAATCAATATAATCAATATAAAGGACCTAGACAGACTACAAATATTTAACCTTACCTAAATTGCCCTGTACAGACTCTTCAACAGCAGACAAGCATGAAAACATGAGATCCAGTACTGAAATGAGTAAAGAATCGAGATTTTTTCCTGGGGAAATGAGTACACAGTCCACAAAAGCCAACTCGGAGGAAACTATTGCGCCTTCTGGAAGTGTGGGGAACTTTTTTGGGGATCTAAGCCCTGATAGGACTCAAGCAGTTTCAGGTGAGAGGACAGAAAGGAGTGATGTACATAAAGTACTTGATATATCGTCCCATGTCCCCACACTAGCAGTAGCCAACAACTCCCAACTTGAGGGTTCTAAGACGGCAAGTCAAATCACTGAAGACACTTTAGCTATCAAAATTAAATTTCTCATTTGTAGTGAGTAGTGCACAAGAGCGCCTGCTTCCCTTCTAAGACCCTTAAGCTAGGCAGCCTATGAATGAGAAAATTAATTTTAATTTCACATTAGATTCCAAGCACTTTAAAATACACTCTCTGGAACCGGTTCTTTGTTTTCCAGGTTTGCCAAGAACCACTACAGTGGACTCCCTATCAAAGTTGTCTGAAGTCCTAGAGGATGTAGGAAATGAAATTGTTGCCACGACTCCACCACTGGACTTGGAATCTTTTGAAGTGGCAAAAGCATCTACTTCAGCTCAACCTGAAATGGATTTTGATATGACACCAGAGGCTATTCCTGCAGAGGCAACATCATCAATCTTGACATCCCTAACACCTACTAAGCGAGCTCAAGATTCTGCATTTCAAGGAGATGACATAAATGGCCCCTCCGAACCTTTAGAGACCGAAGGACTTCATTTATACCCTACCGGTTCAGTTGATAGCCCGGAGTTGCCCCCTTCAGTTGACCTTAGTGACCACATCGAGTCTCCATCTGTCAGTGCCACCGTAGACACACTCCATCCTGTTGGACCTACCACTCCAAAACCAATTATCCCTGAAGCTATTCCCTCTGACCTAACGCCCACAGAAGATCTCATTTCACACCTGACCCTGGAAAATTTCCTGGAGGAAGGGGGACAGACTCTCTGGACAGTTTCACCTCCCCCACAAGAAGGTAGTACAGATAATGGCAGAGACATACAAGAAAATGTGGAGCAGTCTGATGAGGACGAGACTCTGGACTTTGGGAGTGGATTCCCCTCAGAGATCGACGAGAATCCACAATCCTCGGCTCATCCTCTAGGTTACGTTACCACTCCTTCGATGATGGCTTCTAACCAGGCCAAAGAGTTAGTGGTGTTTTTTAGTTTACGTGTGACTAATTTGATGTTTTCTGAGGATCTTTTCAACAAGAGTTCCCCCGAGTACAAATCACTGGAGAACACGTTTCTTGAACTGGTAGGTAAACACACTTTTGTCTTTGACTTTCTCTTGCTACATGCCTTTTTATCCTCCCTTTGTTGTTAGCTTTACTTTTTTTTATTTGTGCCACAGTGCATGCTGGGAAACTGAATAGATAAAGTGTGTCATTTGTCTGCAGTGTTTTGACAGATGGTATCTGAGAACAGTGTTGTTCGAAATGTAATATGCATTTTTCTATAAAGCCAATGTAAATAGGGTTTGGGTGACTGACAGAAAAATTGAATTACATTTCTGTACATTTTGTGCAAGGATACTTATTTTGTCACTTCAAATGTTTTTCCAAATGTTTTTCCATACTTTTCAATTTAAACAGAAAAACACAGGGTGAAACTATGTATGGCCATTTCAAAACATAATTATGCAATCTCACACAAGCACGAGTGGTGTAGTACTAAATATCGGCACAGCTACAATTAAACAATTAGCATAGGTAGGTAATTACAAGTGTGCCGATATACCGATAGATTGTTAGTGTGATATTGCTTTCATACATTAGTTCACTAAACAAGTAAAAACTGAGTAGCTTAAATTTCAGACAAAATTTTGCCAGTTGTTCCAAAACAAACCAAAGCATCAAGCTTTGCATATCACCAAGCAACATAGACTTAAACAGCATATGAGTGGAGCCATTTTTCCTCCCTGTTCAAAATGATGTGTAATCACTCGGTTCCAGCTCCACGTCCTTTTTTTTTTTCATTTCCTGCACCCCGGTCACTCCATGCTCACTGGAAAGAAAACCTGCCCAGCACAATCCTATTGCAACTTTTGCTTCAACTTTTCAAAAAAGAAAAAGAAAAACACTTCTCGCCCAAGGAGAAACACTCCACTTCCACTCTACACCTCTCATATACACTCACATACAATGTCACATACAATGTGGACAAGAGTATTACAAACATGGAACTTTCGGAACAGCTCTTAGCCAATCTTACAGCAGTTTCATATCAAGTGTTATTGTTTTTATCCAGATGATATCTTATAATATCCTGTTTTTTCAACTAGAGACAATTCTCTGAACCAAGCGACTCGCCAAACCCCGAGGCCTCTAGTCAAGTGACTGAGAGAGAACAGAAGATATTAGCCACAATACCGGTACATCTATATCCAAGCTTGAAAAAGCATAATCAATCACTTTTTGGCACTAAATTCTGCACCTTCGTCTAATAACTTTCCACATCTGATCTTACTGATCAAAATAACCATGTTTAATAACTGCTGATTAATGAGCTCTCTAACCAGCATTAACCAAAGCTAAACGCTTACTCTATGGCTTATCTGCCCAACCTGCAACATATTGTTGGTACTTGTTTAATTCTAGATAGTGTGAGTGTTGCCTTATTGCTCTGTGCTCAGTTTCTCAGGATCTGTGCAAACTTTATATGTGCATAGAATATGTGCATATAAGCATTATAAGAGTATGTGCTCATATCAAATGCTAAACCTGTATATCTGTGAATAAAGGGTTTTTTTTTTCTTGTTTGTGTAAAACACAGAGGAAATAATTTCACAATCCTGTTGAATTAAACAACCAAAAACAGAGCATGCCAAAAAAAAAAATTCCCTCAGGGACTTGCTGTCTTGTTTTGTTTCTCAGAACTGATTTTAGTTGATTAGGCAGCCTAATGGTTTAGAATTGTTCTTCGGTGAGACGTGTCCTTGAATGTAATCAGTCTCCAAATGTTATTTATTAGAGTGTTACATCAATGACAAAGCACTTTTGTTGATTTTAAAATTAACAGTTCAATGAATTATTTGTAATAAAAGCAATACACAGAGAAACAGTAGCTACTTTTTTGGATTGTTTGTGAATGGTTCGGGGTGAATGCAATCTCTTTTAAGATACATATTTTTTAATAGTCAATCTAGACTGGTCCAGACTGGTTTTCGTGTGTGTTAAAGACTATAATAATGACTATTCCTAAATGTTTTAGTCTGCAGGTTTATTATATTCATACAACACAGTTCTAAAGGGGACTACCGTACAATTTACCATTCTGTTCCATAAGATATTGTTTTACTTTTTTTTTTTTCTTTCTTTTTTTTTGTGAATCCTAAGATACAAAACTCCATTTCCAATAATAAGTGGTTGCCCAAACTAGTATTGTGTTGTAGTTTGTCATGACTAACACCAGTACTATGAGACCTTTTGGTTTATCACATGAACTACTAAAAATCTGGTCAGGAACTACTCTGGTATGTATCTGGGTAAAATGGGCGTAAAATTGGTTTATTGATTCATAAATGGGCTTTCAAAGGGTAATTTGATAATCGCTAGATATTTACGTTCTTGCAATTTCTGCAAAAAATTGATTTTTCACCGTACACATAAATTTCGCCCATTTATAATTCAACGTTTTTGTCGCTTTTGTAGAGACAACTGTAATATTTTAGTCCTATACTAGGTTTGCATTGATTTTAGCCTCTCAACCTTGTAGGATGCTCATATACTCCTGTCTCTACTGGTTTGTGTAGCAACCATCTCGATTGGACATGGAGACCAAAAAAAAATGTGTTCATTTAAATGTTAATGTTTTCACAAATATATTCATAAGTATTAAACATATTTTAAAATTATAATAAAAAATATAGAACAGAACAGCACTGAGAGAGATCCCTACAAACCAATAGATACAAGGCACAATGCTATAGAGAGTGTTAGAATCAATCAGTATTCAAAATAGGGATACACTACAATGCTGCTGCTGCCTGTGATAATTCATTAATTTATTAAACTATTTGGAAAGGAGCGCTACTGTATATATTAGCTGATTCCTTCTGTCCTGTGATTGCAATACAGGTCAGGTCAAGACACTGGCATCAGCCAGACAGTAACATTGATTGAGACTGAGCTGTAAGTCAAAGCCTGCCCTGTGGGGAAGAATAACACCTGCTCTACCCTGGCACTTAGCCGAGAGGTGAGAGGTTGATCATGACTGGCAGATCAGGTCTAACTTTTAATACAGATTATCTCCTGTTATACATGCACTTAGTTAAATACAACATCATCTCAGGCCTTTTGTTCTCCTACTTGTATTTGTTTGTTTTTTTGTTTTTATTAAAAAAGCCTTTTTGGATTTTTTTTACATTCACTCTCCATATGAAATCCCTAATAATATTTTAAAATAAATCAAATTTCATTTTAATTAATTAAACAAAAACATTTTTAATATTTAAATGTAAAATATTAATTATATTTTGAAGTGAAAACATTTTTATTTTTATTCAAAATTGTGAGGTTAAATATTTAAAAAGGCTTTTCGACTCTCAGAATTGTTCATTCCTCATTATCTATTAAATAAGTGATTCATAAGGTTTTCATTTTAATACATTAAACAAAAATACCATGGTGAAAATGGTGAATTATTGAATAACATTTTCAAAACGCTAATAATCTCTGTGACGCTTGTGCGAATGTCATATCCTCAAGACTTCCATCTTTTGTTTGACTGCTGCAATCAATCTCTTGAAATCTTGAGCTTGAGATGAATGACTGAGCTGCTATGCCCTATTTCTCCTGAACAACCGCCTTTATCTCTAACTGGCCCTCCTCATGCGGAATGAAATGAGCATTGAGAAAATTTTGCATATTATAATAGGATGAGAGACAGACACTAGACAAAATCGTTTAGTTTCGAGGAATTGAGGAGAATTGCTTTAGAATTGACAATCCCAAAAGTTTTGCATCTGAGTTGCATTACGTTCATGCACAATTAACCGGTCTGCACTAGTCAGCAATGATGAAAGAGAAGTCACAACTCACTCAATTTCACTTTTATCTCTACTTTCCCGCAGCTCCTGCCGTATCTACAGTCCAACCTGACTGGATTTAAGGAGCTGGAGATTCTGAACTTTAAGAATGGCAGTGTGGTGGTAAACAGCAAGATGAAATTAAACAAACCAGTTCCGTATAATGTTACGGAGACGGTGCAGTGCGTGCTTGAGGACTTCTGCAATGCAGCGTCTAAGAGATTGGATATGGAAATTGACTCCCAATCAGTGGATGTGGAAGCAGGTAAGGACGGTGTTGAAAAGAGAAAACAGGTAGTTCCTCTAAAGCAGAGGTGTCCAACCCTGCTCCTGGAGGGCCACTGTCCAGCAGAGTTCAGCTCCAACCCCAATTTAACACACCTGAACCAGCTAATCAAGGCCTGGCTAGGCAATAGAAACTTCCAGGCAGGTGTGTGTTTTTAGAGTTAGAACTAAACTCTACAGGACAGTGGCCCTCAAGGACCGAGTTTGGACCCCCTTGATCTAAAGGGATAGTTCACCCAAAAATGGAAATTCTGTCATGTACTGACCCTCATGTCGTTCCAAATATCTATGACTTTCTACTGTGGAACAAAAAGAAGATCATTTATTTTAGTGTGTTTTAGGTCACACTTTAGATTAGGGTCCAATTCTCACTATTAACCTACGATTTTTGCCTCAATAAAATCCTGATTACTGCTTATTAATAGTTAGTAAGGTAGTTGTTAAGTTTAGGTATGGAGTAGCCAGGATCAAAGTCCTTTTCAAGGAAAGTCTGTTAACTCGGCGGCCATATTTGCAATGCTTCCGAGCAGCTATTTCGGGCATCCAAGACCAAGTCCTATCTATTCGAATGAGGGAATCCTAAAATCTCAAAAACTGCTTGCCGAACTCACAATTAAATGACATATTTCAAATTAGCAACAAAATCTGATATGAACTGTCCCCTTTACCAATCAGCGATTGGCTCTTTTAGGCAGGACGTATTCCTCCATTTTGCGAGTTTTAGATTCTCCCATTCATAAGTAATAGGAGTGAACCATCTTTCCATATCTATAGTCTTTGGTAGGATTAAGGGATGTAGAATATGGTCATGCAGAATAAGGTATTAATATGTGCTTTATAAGTACTTATAAATAGCAAATATCCTAGTAATATGCATGCTAATAATTGGAGCCTAAACTAAAATGTTCCTTTTTTTTGTCCATACAATGAAAGTTAATTAGTGTCCAAATGTTCTTCAAAATCTTCTTTTGTGTTCTGCAGAAGAAACTAAGTCATACAGGTTTTGGAAGAACATGAGGGTGAGTAAATGGTTTTCAAAAATGATTTTAAAATTTTGGGTGAACTATCCTTTAAAGAAAGTTCTGTTCACACTGACTGTGATTTGCTGTAAAAAAAAAAAGAAAAAAGAAAAAAGAAAAAAAAAAGGCCCAGAAGTCATTCAATTTCAATGAGACTTGCCAATTTCACCAGACCACATGTTAATTATTAGCAAGTTAGCAACAACTGATTGTCAAATTAAAATCTCATCTTATTTTTATTTAACAACACATCTAATTTGTAATGAGATTTTCGAAAGTTATTGGCATCTACAAATTCCACCAATTATATTAGGGCATCCAGACCTTAAACATCCAGCAATACAAATGCTGTCAGTGCGAATGGGGCAGAACAGTAAACAAAATCATCCACATTAACGTAAAGGGATACCAACACCTGTATTAAGTCTTTAACCGTCTTTGTCTGTCTGGCTGCAAGTATTTCAATCCAATTAGTTCTCATTGTCTAATCCAGCCGATCACGTCGATCCATGTAAGTTTACGGCGTGCAACGAGTTCTCCCGCTGCGTGGTGAACACCTTAACAACAGAGCCCGAGTGTCTGTGCGATCCGGGCTACAGCACAGTAGACCGCCAGCCCTGTACGAGCATCTGTGACCTACAGCCGGAATACTGCCTGAACGGAGGCCAGTGTGAAATTATACCAGGACACGGAGCGACCTGCAGGTACGTTAACGTGATGACCTCTGAAAGAGAAAAAGGATGTCGAAGAACTTCTAAAACTGCTGCTTTTCTTAGAATTAATTTTGCTGGAGATTACAAGGATGTAGGGGAAAACCAAAACCACTTGAGCATACAAAGTTCTTCACCTGCACTGCCAGAATTTTTTTTTTGCAAAAATTATAGAGGTACAACAGCTTGTCAATGAGGAAGTTCCGTTAAATGTACACATTTGTACCTTATTTACGCTTAAAGAGTGCTTATTAGTACCTTAGAGGATATTAGTATGGAAGCTTGTTTCTGCCACTAAATATAAAATAAAAAGGTAATTGCGACTTTTTTTCTCACAATTCTGACTTTTATCTCAGAATTGCGTTATATAAACTTGCAATTGTGAGTTCTAAAGTCAGAATTGTGAGATATAAACTTAAAATTCTGAGAAAAAAAGATAAAAAGACACTATTAGCTTTTTTGGGTTAAAAATTATCCAAAATAAATTTGAGCAAATACATAACCAGCCAGTGTTCAACCGGGCCCATGCGAAAACAAGGATAAATATCGGAAGAGCGTTAAACGTAGTCACGCAATGCTGACGTTGAACATTAACAATTTGAGAACAAAGTATAATTTGCACGGTTTTGCGTGATTTGATAAGGGATTGTTAGATGTAATCAGCGTGATTTACTGCAATGATTTTTTCCCTTAGTTGGTCAGAACCAGAACAAAAGTGGATGTTAATTACTTGTTCAGATTACATTTTCCGGTGAAAATTATTATGTTGGTCATACTTCCAAAAAGAATAATCTGTGATTCTGAATGCCAGTATCCACACCGGCGCGACGACTGACAGCCACACACTCTCCTCAAAACATTGTGTTCATCCGCGCTGTGCCGTGTCGAAGCACAACTCACGTAAAGTTGATAATTCCACAAATATCTGCAATTGCAGATTTCGAACAGAGATGGCAACAAAGAGGAAAAACTACGGACTGCAGCTTTAAATTGTTTTATTCCGTGGCGGAAACAAGCTTCCATATATTAGTAATACGTACCCTTAAGGTACTACTATGAAGTTCCTTTATAGGGACTACCCCAGTGACAAGTTGTGGTCCATTCATAAATCCGTAAGATCTTACCTTCATGCTGTGGTCATACAATACAAACCAGAAGAAAGAACACAACGAGTGCAGCGCTGAAAAGGGGCGGGGCTACATAAGGTCTATATGTTGGACGTTTTGCACACTTTTTTATTGTCTGAAATTTTCAAGTTCCTGGTCTCCTTGTCCCCTTCACTATGATATTAAAAAAAAAAAAAAGCTGAACAAAATAATTCATTATTAATAATTTTTTTTAATGATTTATTTGTCATTGGTGTTGTTAAAATATGTATTAAAGTGCCCCTATTATGCGATTTCAAAGGTTCCTAATTTTGGTCTCCTACAACAGCTTTACATGCATCCAAGGTCAAAAACACTTAAATTTTTTCACAATACACATTGCATTGTGACTCATGTCTCAAAGAGTCTTAAAACGGCTGTTCAACGATTCTGTCTCTCTACTCTGTTCTGATTGGTCAGATGACCCAGTCAGGTGTGATTGGTCTACCGCTTACTGCCCGTGTTGGAAATTAAATGCCTTTTTATTGCCATATCTGAATTTCAGCTCCAGAGGCTTCCTCTGCGCTTGTAAACACACCGATACGAACAGAAACAAAGGGGTAGGCTTTTCCATATTAAATCCAGTCTCAATCTTTTTAAAAGTAGATTTGCAGTGCTTAAAATATCGTCTTCTCTTCTTCGTCGACAACACAAACCAAACTCTTCCAGGCCTCAGCTACAACTACAGTGTTTTGAGGACAGGTCAAAGTATCCGTTGTTCGCGGGCAGTCAATGAAGACCATAGGCTGCCATTAAGCAAAATTGTTACATTATTACGTAGGTATGTAACAGGAAGTGAGACAGAATTGCTGACGATTCGTTTCAGCAGCTCAGAATCGATTCTTTCTCTCTTCGTTCGCTTTTGTGCACTTGGATCTTCAAAGCATTGCAGAGCTTTTACCTTTGCAAAAAGCTATATTACACACTGCATGAAAGGTAATAATCGAAAAAGCATAATAGGGGCACTTTGGAAAAAACTGCCACATTCCTATGCATGCACACTTCTCTTACATGTTTTCTCTCAACCACTTTTAGATGTCCCGTAGGTAAATTCTGGCACTACCACGGAGAACGCTGCAACGAATTGGTGTCTGTGCCCATTGACCCTCTCCTTCTCATAGCCTGCATGGTGGGAAGCCTCTCAGTGGTTTGTGCTGTGATAGGCATCTTGATTTTCATTAACAAGAAATGTATACGGACCAGAAAGAGCTTGAGACTTGTGTAAGAAGGGTTTTCTTTTTATTTAGACATTTGATCTTTCTTTTCAGATTTGGATTTGCAGTGCTGACCCGTTTTAAACATGTTGGTGTTAAGACCTGATTTCCTTTGCATTGTAGGCGTTCACAATCTGCATTCCCCTTTGGTAATACTATGAGAGTAAATCCAGTTTTTGAGAATGACGATGGGGTCTTAACACATGTGTCGAGCATCCTCTGTCCCATGAGCTCTGACTCAGCCTCCTTACAACACTCAGGCCAAGGCACATTTCGATCACTTGAAAGTATACAACTTAGTATTGAGGTAAAGTTTACAACCAAGATGGTATTCTTAATGATCTATTTATTTAAATCGATGTCATGACCGCTACTAACATCCATAATCAACCCATGATTAAATCATATCTATGTCCTGTCCTTCGTTTGAGATTCTGATCTGACAGATTTTTTGTTGTTCTGACTCAAATCGACTTAGTTTTTTGGTATCAGAATAGCAAAAAAACTAAATCTAATCCTTACAAATACGATCCAAAACACATCCATATGGGGGGGGGGGGGGGGGGGAGGGGGGTAATTATTACTATTATTATTACTACTAGTAATTATTACTATAATTTATAGTAATATACTGTAGATTAAATTACTATATCACTAAACTCCCTTTTCCCCCAGCAGTCTTTGCACAAACACTTTGCACATCTTTCACAGCAAATTCATTCAGGGATTCATATTAGTTACATAATGACAATATATGCAATATTTGTTGCAGAATATGTGCAATATTCAAAATAAATAAATGTTAGATGAAATTACCTTAAAATCTGGCTTTAGACACTGCACTCAATTATTTTATGGAACAGGAAAACCATGCACTGGAAAAAAAAGACAATGACAATAGTCTATATTTATGTAAAGGGAAGGATTATACAGAATAGACATTAAATTCAGCAAGTTGCTTTTGGTGAATCAGCTGTTTTTTGAGGGTTTCTTTGTCTAGAAGAAACTAAAGGCTATAGTAAAATCCATGCATCCGTATCCTCACCAGTGTTAACACACTATAATAAAATAGATTCAAAACAGTGATACAGTATATTTTCTTCTATAAACAAGTTACAGACACAATGTATTCAAACAAACATAAAAGAAATCCACTATTATTCTTCTGAGCCCTTCAAACACACAACATTAAGGAATGATTTTCCTAAGAGGACACTAGAAATTATGGACAGCATGCATGGGTTTTGCATCTCATTTAGACTAGTGCATCTGTAGTTGTCTAAACTAATGATATTATGAATATTAAACTTTTTTTTCCAGCAACAGATGTTTTGCTCATCAAAATATTGGCCGATGGATGTAGTGCCAAAAATGTACCTTGCTTCGTTGCTTACCAACTTTTTGTCTCCACGGCAAAAAAAAGGTTCAAGATTGATTGTGGTCTGTCATTCCTTTCCCAGATCCCCAGACAACTCTACACCAGAAGATCAGAAAAGTTAACATCAGAAATGGTTGACTTCCATCACACACCTAACGAGGTAAGTTGGTGTGAAAACAACCACCAATTTGATGCAAACAGCAACCGTAAATAATCACGACAGCTTGATTTATTCTATCAAGATGATAAATCTTTCCCATCAAAATCAACTATCATATAGAAGAGGAAATAATATTGATAAAAGATGTTTTGCGTCCTTCTATCACCGAAGTTCAGTTATAATTACAATTTTCTTTTACAGTCTCAGAACCCAAATAAATATGTCTGTATTTTAAGCAAGTTAGTATAAATATCTTGTAATGTAATGAAAAGCAGAAGCAGCATTATTTGGTCTAGTAGGCTTAAATATTTGCCATGGATGAGAGTTGATGTAAGATTTGTATTCATTCAAGTGTGACTTAATATAATACGTTGATTATTCCTGAAAGTAATCCTCTAGTCCTCAAGTGGAATTGTTAAATTGGCAGTGTTTATGAAGGATTTGTAAACAATAGAATATTAAACAAGGCATGAGCTTGACAAACAAAGCAATATTGCCTTAATATTTTAGTTATCAACTGACTCACCTGAGAGTAACTATTTTCCGTTCGAATAATTACTTTCTTATGGATTCTGATTTCTGACACTGCATGTTTGATAAGCTCACACATCTTTAACTATTAAGCAGACAAATATAACATTACCTACTAGATTAAATTATATAGTTTATATTAGATACATTTCATAGCCTACTGATATTTACCTTCAGAGAGTAAGCTAACCGTATCAACGACATATTGTCTTGACGCTCACATTTCGATCGTTGTCTGCTGAACTCGCAAATGCACCGTAAATAAGTTATGTTCGCGCGACAAAATAAATAGAAATCATGCTTCTTGTTTTCATTAATTGTACCACAAATTATGGCAAGAAAACATGTTTTTCTACTGAGTTGTCCTCCTGGGCTGCACGCCAAAACAAACACACAGCGACTATTAGCTTGCACGTTGATTTAGCATTAGCAACAAATGACCCTAAATGAGGGATAGGTCACCGTCACTCTAAAATAAAAATTAAGTCATTATTTACGCACCCTGTTGTTGTTCTAATATAGTATTCCCTTCTTTTTTTAATAAACCACAAACGGATCATTTTTAAAAATGTCTCGCTCACGCTCGTCATAATGGCAGTGAATATCCGCATTGATCCTTCAGACCGCAAATTAGCACCAAACACATCCAAATAGCCTGTCTTTACGTCTGGATCATGTTTGTGACGCCTGTTGTCTATGTAGGGAGCTTACTAGGCCTGTGGGGTCATTTAAAATTCACTACCTAAATATTTAATTGAAGGAAACTTTTAAATATGTATTTTATTGGATTGTAATGGACATATCGGCGATTCTGGTGAGCTGCTCACTTTGCCCTTAAAGGGATAGTTCGGCCAAAAATGATATTTAAACCATGCATTACTCACCCTCAAGCCGTTTGAGATGCATCTGTCAATCTTGTTTCAGACGAACACATTTTCAGTTATTTTAGAAAATGTCTTAGACCCTTCAGTGGATATAATGTGAAGCAATGGGGTCCACCTCCTTCAAGTCCCAAAATGTGAATACATCCTTCACAAAAGTAATCCATCCGGCTCCAGGGGGATAAACGAAGGCCTTCTGAGGGTAATCCGTGCGGTTTTGTCGTAAAAATATACATATTTAAAACTTTATAAATGAAAATATCTGACTTCCGGCAACGATCGACGCGCGTTCACGGGTGATGGAAGTCGGCGTACGAGGTAAGACGTAGAGTAGGAACTGTTGTGACGTAGAACGAACGCGCCAGCGCAGCCAGAGAGCAGAGCAAAACAAAACACGAAAGCGCGTGAACGCACGCGCGTCGATCGTTGCCGGAAGTCAGATATTTTCATTTATAAAGTTTTAAATATGTATATTTTTACGACAAAACCGCACGGATTACCCTCAGAAGGCCTTCGTTTATCCCCCTGGAGCCGGATGGATTACTTTTGTGAAGGATGTATGCACATTTTGGGACTTGAAGGAGGTGGACCCCATTGCTTCACATTATATCCACTGAAGGGTCTAAGACATTTTCTAAAATAACTGAAAATGTGTTCGTCTGAAACAAGATTGACATATGCATCTCGAACGGCTTGAGGGTGAGTAATGCATGGGTTAAATATCATTTTTGGCCGAACTATCCCTTTAAAGGGATAGTTCACCCACCCAAAATGGAAAATTTACTCATCCTTAAGTTGTTCCAAACCTGTTGGTTTTCTTCTTCTTCTTCTTCTTCTTCTATTTAACACAAAATAAGATATTTTGAAGAATGTTGGTAATCAAACAGTTGACTTAGCCATTGACTTCCCATAGTTGGAAAAAAAATACTATGGAAGTCAATGGCTACCGTTACCATCAACTGTCTTGGTTACCAACATTCTTCAAAATATCTTCTTTTGTGTTCAGCAGAAGAAAAACACTCAAACAGGTTTGGATATCCATTAGGGTGAGTTAATTTTGGGGTGAATTATCCCTTTAAGGTAGTCACAGGAAGGTGTGCTGCATTGCAATGATGCATAACTGCTGATGATTTTTTGTTTTTCTTAGCTTCTTAAATGACCAAGTTGTTTTTCTTCATGTTGTATTACAGACGTGGCAGATGTCCAGCAGGTCTTCTTGCTGCGTTTTTAGAAGTCCTGATAGTGAAGGCTTTGAAGTGACTGTTTTATGAGGTCCAGCCACTTTTTTTTTTAAAGCTAAGCATGGCACCAAAGCTCCTCAGTGCTATTCAAGCAACTCAACTTTGCTGGTTTCTCGTAGACATTTGGTGAGTTTGATACAACCGCTCTACTCAAGAATCAGCCATATTCTTGGACAACTGAAATAATACCTCCAGGAATGGGGACATATGATTTAGATCACTCCTAAAGTTATTTTTTAATTGTACCTGGAAAAAAATGTAAATTGTATTTGAGACATGTAATGTGTTGGTTGCTTTGAATCCTTGTCAAAGGTTTGTTTCCTTCCTCACAATGAGGTATTTATTTACAATTGATACATTGGGTTGTATCTTAGATATAAAACAGATTCTAGTAATCTCTTCTAGTCTATCCTCAGTGTTCCAAACAAAGAAATTGAATGTAAAGGTTTTTTTTTTTTAACTCTTAATGGTATCACTTGTGGGGAAAAAAAGACAAAAATACAGGTGGGGATGATATCCCTGTTTTTACAATAAACAGAAAAAAGCATTCTAGAATATTTCAGCTGTAAAATAAATAATTACAGTAATTTCTATTTAAACTGTAATGTGCACTAATGAATCATTCATGTTGACTTCAAAAGATAATAGTCAGTGTCCCTCAGTAAAGCCTTCTACTCCTAATAACTATATATAAATGCAAAGATCTAAACATAACACGTTTTATATGGAATTTATTTATTTTGGTCTAGTAAAGTGATTGGAGCAACAGTGGCCAGTCAAAAATAAGAAAATCAGAGTATATTTAACCCAGACACATCAGAGATAAATTGACAGACAAGAAACAAATATCGATAGTTTGAGATTACACGATTTCAGTTAGAAAGGGTTCAATGGAGAAAAAACATTAGCAAATGAAAAAACAAAGTCTGGGAATAACGACAGCAAGTTGATCAAATGCAGCAATTTGGTCTGTGCCAAAGTTTTCAAAATGTTAAGAATGTTATTGCATTTCCCATTACTTCGGTTCTTCAGGCAGTTATGACCAAATGAGAAAAAGGGGTCAGAGAAGCGCATAACGAGACACTTTGTAGTAAAAGCTCATTTAAACTAAATATTTCCTTGAGTTGGTACATACATAAATGTAAAAATGAGAGAAATCTACCACACACGCCGACAGAATTCACAGCAAATCATTAACAAAGGTGCCATTATCACTTCACTGAACAGAAATTAATATGCCCTTTAGCATATCACCATGATTCAAGTACAAAATTGCTGAGCAAAACCATGCACGACAGCAGTGACTATCCTTTTTATGAACTGAAGCCGCTTTTAAATGCATCTATAAAATTCATTATCAAATATATGTAAAGGCAATTTCTGATGGTGCATGTCTTTGAAACCGCATTTACAAAGGTGAGACAAAATATTACAACCTAATGTATTCCAGTGCATGTCCCTCATTAGCCTTTCCCACCATCATCAGATTCGATTAAAGATACTTTGACTAGTTATTCAATGTATTCAAATATTAAATGTTGCTCCACAATAATGACCATTTAAGTCCTATAATAGAATTTTATTTTAAAAGGTGAAGTGTGTCATTTCTGCGGCACTAGATAACAGAACTGTGGAAAAAGGACTGAACACCTACCATTTGTCGGACAAACAGATGGTCCCAGCCCTAAACCCACAACATTGGTTAAGCCAATGTTGCTCTAGCTGAACATGGAGCAGTGTTATAACACCATTTTTTAGGGGAATGTCTGATCATTGTTATCTTATTTTAAAATGCAACAAATGACACCAATCACAGAACTGTATATCGCTACACATTGAAATGTGTCCTTTTGTAAAGATTACACCTAGTGTACTTTAGATTTATGAGCAGGTTTACATGAGTGTAACATTTTTATAACATCCTTATCAAATGAGATATGAATTAGGTCTGAAAATCTTAAGGCATCTCTGAGCAATAGGTTCAAGAAAGGCTCAGATTTGTATGAAAACTGGTTTCTACGCTCACAGCAAAATGAAGAACAAACTACAAACAAAAAGTAAATTAGACAGTAATTGCTTCCACTAGAGTTGTACATCCCTTTGTTTTATCTACATCTACACGTGCATAGATAATGTGGTCCAGGAGGAGAAACGGGCGATGTTCACTTGAGAAGGTTCTGGAGCATGGCGGTCGCGTAGGTGGGTCTGGCCTGCTTGCTTTCGATGGCGTTCCTAAGGTATTGGATTCCGCCGCAGCGCTCCCAGATCTCCTCAAACTGGCGGGGGAGGATCTCCGCTCCACGTTTTCGCGTGAGCCCGGTCTCCTCCAGACTCAGCTCACACATCTCCATGTCGTCCTTACCTGGATACATCAAAAGATAAAAGGCACCACGCTATGCTTAGGTGCACACCTCACATCCGCAGATAAGAGTCGCATTTTCCAGTGAAGCTTTCAGCTATTTTATCTTTCAATACCTGCTTCAATTCCAAAGAATTCATTGTTCACAGTAGGGGAAAATTATTGTTTTATCTTATCAAAACATTAGCTAGTACTGAGGAAGGCCTTTGGTACCTGCTACCAAGAGGATCGGCTGCTTGTCTGGATGAAGCTCCATCTGCCTGGCGATCCAGGGCCCATCAAAGTGAGCATACCACCAGCCTTTCTTCTTGTTCTGGGGGTCTTTGTACTGATCCGCAGGCCTTATGAAGGGAATGCGGAAGTAACGTTGCTGTCGGTTCATCGCGATCTCTTGCTGCCGGGCTGGGACAGGTGGAGCAGGGTTCTGCTGGGCTGAAGAAATATAACAGAAAATATTACAATATTAACGATATTTTAACTCTTTCTAAACTAATTCTGATAGTGGAGCTTGTCCATTCAAAACTTGTCGGCATGATTCTAGAGTGTTAGGATAAGTTGCAATACAGTTGCTAAGGTGTTCTGAGTCATTTTTAGCATGTTGCTATGCACCTGTTCTGAACGGTCCAACTAGAGATCTGCACGGGATGGATGGTTTTTAGTCCCGCTCCATCAAAAAAATGGACCTACCCACAACTTTCAAGTTTTGTCCCACTCCTGTTGCAAAAGCCTGGTAGAGATCTACGCACATGGACTTTCATTGTCACTCTGGTGCCCTTATTCTATTTTTTTTCCCAATGTCCCCCACACACAACAATTCAGACATCACCTTGTTGCAGCAGGCAAAAGGAAGGTGCTTTCCTTTCTGCCGTGTACAATAAAAAAAACACTGATAATACCCAACCCTGCACAAGTAAACCATTTATTTTTGTAGCTAAATAAAGGAATAATACGATACAAACGAATAACATTCTGTGCCTTAAAACAATGATATAAATAAACTTTAATTTTATTTTTAGATTAATATTTTGCGGGACACCCTTGAGTCATTTCTCTCTCCTGCTTCCCATGTACACATCAATATCTTCCCTTCCACACCCAATAATTCAGAACTTGTCTTGTGGCGCATTCTGTTGCAGCTCAAAAGCTCACTCCCAAGGCTCTATTACTCCTTGCCCACTGCAATGATTTTTGGTTCTTGTGCCAGACCTTGGTCGAGGTGATCTGAGAGCCTTTCACAAACCGGCCTAACTTGAGAACTGAATGGTGACATAAGTTACGTGGCTTTGGTTGATCTTGATTCCAAAATTCAGCATTTTCTGCCATATCTCCTCATAGACTCTTTTCCATTGCAAGCTCTCCATAGAAGACCATGTTGAATAAGACATTCCCCAGTCCTTATATTAAACTTAAGTCCTTTCTTGATGGGACTCCTTGTTACATATCTCCTCAATGCGACACATGCTTTGAGGTATCATTCATGTACTTAGCACAAATGGTACGGTATGAGTTACAGACCAAAGGAGGGTTTGTTTAATCAAATCTTCATATCAAACCATCTATTTATACTGTATGCTCAAAATACATACCAAGTACGTCATAAACGGAAGTAGGCATTTTAAATCCATCATCCCTAAAGATCAAACAGATTCAGAGGTTGGCTAATGTCAAGAAAGTTCTCAGAGAGGTTCTCTGCACTTTAATATTGACTTTGTAAAGCCAGAAGCATGATTTCATCTCTCGGAGTGAAGCAGCATAAGCCCCGTGCACCTGATACAAACACTCCACTGTTTGAAGCTAAGACACATCTGAGGATTTGACAACAAGAGAGGCGGAGAGTTTAAAGTGAACCTGCAGGTCACGCAACTCTAAATCTTCTGTTTGTTCTGCACGAGCAAACACTTTAAAAAGCACTACAGTCTAAAGTCTTTAAACACAGTGATGTGCCTTTAAAGCAGGGAAATAAGCGAGAAGTTTGATTTCCTTGAAACGGCAGTGAGTGCCTTTAGATGTGCATCTAGCTGTCTGCATTATGTGCATCACAATTCTAACGCTAATCACAAAATGTGCTGCAAGGAACTTGAAAAGAACAACAAACAATAGTGCACATTCAATCTTGAGAAACAGCTGCAACACACACACACACTCACATAAGATAGAAGTTCAGAGTATCGGTCCAGAATAAATATTATGCTGAATTACATTTTGTCATTACAAATGAAATCATCAGCTACACACGACTGCACAGAGAAATTTGTATTCTGTTGTTCCGCCACCATGCAGACCGTTCTCTTGGGGAAACGGATCATGTCTTACCATAGTCAGTGACCGATTTGGGAGCCCTCATCTCTGTGTCTGTATTTCGTTTCTTGTTCTTTGATTTCCAGGCATGGTACACCTTCAGACGACGATGAAATTCTTCTCGACACGCCGCCAGCAACTCTATATCTACAAGGGTGAGAGATCATACAGTCAGTACTGCACTGCATTGTCACGCACAGGGTGTGAATTACACAATGGCCTTCGGGGGGTGGACACATACTATATTGTATACATAAAATAGTAAATGAACGCAACCTTCACGCGCAATAAACTGCATGCTCCTATTTCAGTGTTGTTGTTAAGTTGAGGATATTTTCAACATTTTTTTTTCATACATTCAGTTTAACAGCATTTAAGAGGGCAAATTTTATCATTCAACTGAACTGTGTATATGCATTTTAAACACATGATGTTCTTAGTCCATGCAATAAAAGCACATCCCTCAATGTGCACAGTTGTATAGCGTTCATCTTTATCTAATTCACCAGCTCAAGTAAAGTGAATGCCCCATTTCAGGGGTGGCCAAAATTACGATTTAAAATTAGTCAAAGCTAGAAACGTATCTTCATATTTACTGGTAAAGCTTCATATTACAGGTCGACTAACGTCAGATGGGACTGCCGTCCACAAACTAGATTGTGGATAGTTATTGCATTGAATGCATTTATTTGTATACTTGTTAATTATTTTAAAAAGTAAAATACCTGGCCACTAGAATACAATAATTATAAATGAATATGAATAAAATACACAACCACAAAATATGCACTGTAGACACTCTAAAGGTTACTTTGCTAAGATTTCACTTAGAAATAAAATTAGGAATATATATAGGCTACTGTATGAGTGGGGGGGCGTTAAAAGAAAGTCATCAAATGAATTTAAACACTTTGAAATGTTATTTAACAATTGAAACTTGTTTAAGTGCATTGTTCCTTGACTCAGAAATCTGCATTACACCCATGAAAATATATTTTTATAAAATTATAAGATTTTTAGATTTACAACTTAAATCTTAAATTATAAATCTATAAAGATTTTTAATTAAAATCTTAAAGATTTAAAAAATGTAAGAGTTTTTATCTAATTAAAGATTTTTAATTTATGCCTTTTTAGAAGCTTTATTGGTAATTAAGCTGCTGTTTTCCATACAACAAAAGTGACATTTTATAGGGAATGTCAAGCTCAATGGACAAAAGAGCACCATAATATTATCATAAAAGTTGTCCATATGACTTGTGCACTATATTCACTGTAGTTACCATGTTACCAAGTCTTAAGTAATCTTGCCCTCCACCATTAGTTCTCAAATCTCGTTAGTGAATGCACATATTTAAGCTTTGAATATTCATGACCAGAAATGAGACTTGGGAGCTACAACAGAGTGAGGCTTCACATAAGTTTTTCAGTGAATAGTGACTTTGAATCCAGTGACTAATTTTTGAAAACTTAAATTATAGTCCACAAGAACATTTATGGTGTTTTTTGGTCATTTTTGGAACTTGATGGCCCGTGATCACTATATATATTTTTTTTTTTTTTATTGTGAAAAGGAACATGCCGAGCATCTTGTGTTTCATAGAAGAAAGAAAATCATATGTGTTTAGAATGACATGAGGGTGAATAAATGTACAGAATGTACAGAGTAAATTATTCCTTCGAGTCTAAACACCTGAAAATTAAAGCAACATGACAGACCAGAAAGTAAAAAAGGAGTGAAGTCCTTGTTTTTTATGGGTCATCTAAATAAATAAATAAACAAATAGATCTCCAAATAAAAAGATAGCAATTATAATTAATTAATTCTTAAATAAATAAATAAAAATAAATAAATAATGGAATGAGAGCTAGCTGCAAAATCAGCCTGCAAAAGCCTTACTGCTCCAATCTCTAATCATTATACTAGTTCCCAATCTTCAAAATATCACATGCTAGTCCCTCCATCTTACAAAATTATACATGTTAGTCTCCAAAATTATACATGTTAGTCTCCAAAATGACATGTTTTTTTGACATGAACAGCTTCAAGTAAGCAGGAGGTTCTGAGATCACATTGAGGGGACTGATTGCTCTTACCACAGGAGGTGTTGATGGCGTCTCGCAGCTCAGCGTACTTCCACTTGCTTAGGTCGTACTTCTTCACCCCAGCTGCCACCTTGTTGGCCTGCACCTGCGCACCCCTGAGATTGCACAGAGGAAGAACAATTTTGAGTTTTTCTTAGCTTCATATCTCTCCATAGGCAAAGCTGATCGTTCTCCTAAGCTCCTGTTACCAGCTGCTAAACGTTCCCTAGGCTACAGCACAATCAGATGATTAATTGGCCTTCTACTTACCTGGAGATACATTCTCTCTGAAACTTGTAATGACATGGAAATAGCACGGATCATGCCAAATTAACACCTCACTGAGCAAATTAGATACAGCCTTGGCAACACTGTGCTGCGACAGTGAGGGTGGTTAATGGCGGTTAACGACGGTTAATGGTGAGCGAGGGAAAGGCCACATGTGAGCTTTGCGAGGGTTTTTGCAGTCCTGACTCCCACGGTGCAGGGAGCTACAAGCCTATCAGAGCAGGTATCGTCTTTTTCTTTACTAAAGGCACACAAGGTCTGTGAGGATCTGTGGGACAATGGCCAAAACATCACCACCCTAGAGCTATGACTCTAATCACCAAATCCAACATCATTAAATCCAACTATTTCAAAGCTTGTGTACTATGTGATCACGACTGTGAGCATGTGGTTTTTTGATATGGTTTCAGGTGGTCCTGGGTGGCCAAAGAAAAAGTAAACAGCTGGTGATACCAATGCCACTTTTAGTAGAATGTTATATGGTTGTTAAGGTGTTCTGAATGGTTGTTATCATATTGGGTAGTTGATAAATGTCCTTAGAGATTGTTGGCCCGTTGCTAGAGTGTTCTAGGTAGCTGCTCAGGTATTGCTACTGTAGGCGGTCGTTGTGTTTATTAATGTGTTGCTAGGGTGCTAAAGGCTGGAATACCCTACATGACTTTTAAAATCTGTTTTAAAAACAGGTTTTTAAAACACTAGGCATCATACAGTTGCCAACTTTGTAAAGAGTTACAAACAGGGCCTAAAACTAACTTTTTACCATACCTGCTAATGTCCAGTGACTATCAGCCATAAATATTTTTTACACGCCATGAAACTGTTTTCGCAAAACAGGCAGTTTTCAGGTACAGAAATGTAATAAAGTAATCAAATGTAAAATAGTCAAAGCATAGTCTTCACTGTATAAATTAAACATAGATTAATTCTTATTAAAGTAAAAAGTTGTTCAAACAAGAGCAGTGAGTTATTTTTGTCTTTGTCTTTTGTTGTTTGATTAACATTAATGACAGCAGGATTATAAGGCTGCTGTCACTTTAAGATCTGCACGAATCCAATATATGCTATTGATACTGTACACATTCATTTTCTTTCTCAGATATTTATGTTAACATAATATATAACCGACCATGCGAGTGTTAATTTTAGGAGCTTGGATACAGAGGAAAAACTGAGCATCATACACTAAACAACTGAGGATCACACACTACCGAACTGTCAAGTCATTACAAACCATGTTACAAACAGAACAAATTCACGCAGAAACACGTGCCTTGTTACTATAAGATGTGTATCAAATGAAAACAATACGTTTTCTAAAATCGTCTCAAAATATTAAACATGTTTGATATCCTCTGACTGGATGGCATTTTGTGACCATAACTACAGGATTTTCTGTGAAATCTGCAGACTGGCTCTGACTTTCGGCAATTAGCGTCAACTTGTCCAGACTGTAAATCGGGGCAAAAGTTGTGTAGTGTATTCAAGTCTTGAGTGTTCTAAGTGGTTGTTAGAGTGTCGCTATAGGGTGTTGTGTGTAGTACCCAGTATATGGTATAGTGGTATGTGGTATATAGTGGTAATAACGATGAGTTAGTACGCACCACTAATGATGAACTCTGATAACCGTATGAGAGATTGTTGTTTGTTTAGGTGACTTCAATAACAAGCGCAACTTTCCCAACCGACTTGAGAAAGAAATGTGATCTCCTGAGCCAAAGCATTACCACAGAAGACAATTACTCCAGTACCTGAGGCCAAGATTTGAAGTCATAAAGTGATGATGTCCCTCTACAGTCTTAAAGCAAACTTTCTCATATAAAAGCAGTGACAGGTGTCCCAGAAGAGACTGAGGGTTGTCAGTGTGAGCAGCGAGAGTGAGTCTGGGAGGAGCTCTTGGATGGCTGAACATGGTGACACTGGATATAGGGACACTCTGTCGACTCTGACAGCTGTGAAGAGCAAAGCTGCTTAACGGAGACCCTGCGAGAGAAGTTACTGAACCAGAAACCCTGCTGATTAACCCACTCATACAGGTGTAAGTGGAGTGCTAACACACACAGGCACACACACACAGAAACAGAAAAGAAGTGTTAACCCTAGCGCTGGGGATGCTACTCATAATTCAAAATAGTTCAAACTTCAAAGTAGACTGAAGCAAACATTTTTAAAAAGTAGTTACTACACTACAAATTACAAACAAAAAGCATTGAACAACATTAAAGCTAATTAGGGTAGAAATAGCTTTTAAAATATACAGTGTACCCAAAAAATTAGTCAATGTTATTGAATGACATAAAAATAAATGGCATTTGGTCTGAAATTTTGTTATAAGAAAGCATAAACAATTTTTCCAAAAATTATATTATATTATATTTTGGGTTAGTAAGACTTTTTTTTAAAGAAATGAATAATTTTATTCAGCAAGGACACATTAAATTGATCAACAGTGACAGTAAAGACATTTACAATGTTACAAAATATTTCTAATTTAAATCATTGCTGTTCTTTTAAACAAACATATTTTCCACAAAAATATTAAGCAACACAACCATATTTTTAACATTAATAACAATAAGAAATGTTTCTTGAGCACCAAATCAGCATATCAGAATGATTTTAAGGATCATGTCACACTGAAGACTGGAGTAATGATGCTGAAAAATAATATTTGCCATCACAGGAATGAATTCCATTTTTAAATATTCAAATAGAAAACAGCTATTTAAAAAAAATTGTTTACTGTCTTTTTGATCAAATATGCAGTCTTGGTGAGCATAAGAGAACACATTAATTTTTTTAACAAATCTTACCAACCCCGAATTTTTATTTTTTGCCATAATTTGTTTGCAGATGTCACTTGGTTTGATATTTTATGTAAAGCAATGACATTCATACATTTTAAGGATTGCTTAACCCTTTTACTGTGTTGAAAACCCTATGACATGTAATGCTCCCGGTCAAACATGACCAGCCTGCAAAAAATTGCTTATAAATCTCTCGCTATGCTACAATATCACCTAATACTGGATTCAATCTATTTGACAGCTTGTTTTCTTTCAATAAGGACCGGTTTTTTATTTATTTTTTTTAAGTGATTGATCGAGGCACTATTTATCTGAACTTATGTACCTCAGTTTTTCAGTAAAATCTTTTTTTGTAAATTTTACATAAATATACGAAAAAAATGGCACTGTTTATCACACTAGTGTGCTTTAATGTGTTATTTTTTTTTTTTAATGGTTTTATTTAGTACAAAATGGCACAAAGTCACACTTAATAGCTTATAAATCACTCGTTACCACAGGTTAAGACAGATTTTGTATTTATTTTTTAAAAATGATTGATCGTAGGCATCATTGATCTGAGCCTCACTGATTTGAGGATAAAGTTCATCTCTGTGAAAACTGCAATACCCAAAATAGTTTGTTTGTGTACATGAACGTGTACGTGCGCAGATGCAGGAGTACGCATGTATGCACACACTCCACACATGCACAGGTCAGAGGCCTTTATTTTTGCAAGCCCATATGTACATGTGAACATGAACATGATGAGCACGCTCCTGAACACTAATTGTTTCTCTGATTTTCGACTCCCCCATTTATTTTCAATGGGCAGTCATTTTTGACCAATATAAGCTCAGATCAACGAGGACTACGATCAATCAGTTTCAAAAGTAAATACAAAACCTGTCCTAATTTAAGGAAACAAGTTGACAAAAAGATTGAATCCAATATTTTGTGATAAAATAGCATAAGAGATTTATAAGCTATTTTTTGTAGGCCGGTCATTTTTGACCGAGAACATCACAAGTGTTACAATGTGGAAAAATCCCCAACAAAAATTACAAAAAGTATTTTTTAAAAATTGGTAAGTTGTTAGACTATGAATGTTGAGTAAAGTCAGTAAATTTTAGTCCAATGCAATAACATTAACTAGCATTTTCGGGTATGGAAAAATCCTCTCCGGGTCAGGACACAACCTGAGGGTTAAGGCATTCAGTTACTAAAGCATTCAGTAGAAAATAGAATATGTAAAATTATACGAAAGGATTGAACTAACCAGGTCTCGGAAAAAATGCTAAATAAAAGTAGTTAGTATCACTACTTCTTCTAGATAATTACTCCACAGCACTAGTGCCTTATGGGGCACTTCCTAAGTGATGTGTAGAGAATACCAAACAGGCTAAAATTTTGTTGTGACCGATTTCCTTCTGCTTTGAACTAATTGAAACTGATGACTGCAGATGACAGCACAAGAACGAGAATCATAAAACGTCTTTCCTCTTTAAAGCAACCGTTCTCAATAAACACTAAACACTAAGAAAGTTTCGTTCTTGAGTGCCATCATCCAGAACTGAAAATGTCTATGCTGAGAGCTTGCATACAATTCCTATGAGCAGGTGCTGTGCTTGACATGCATATCCAACATATATTTTGAGGCAACATAATTAAATGGAAATAGGGTTGTTGACGTCCCTAGGAAATAAGATTGAAATTGACCTATAAGAGACCTTTAGAAGCTCCAAAAGACTCATACATAATTTTTTGAGAAACCAATCTACCACAAATTTTTGACTGTAGTTTAGAGTGTGACTGTAAAAGAAATTGCTGCCACAAGAGTGTTCTGAGTGTTTTCCAGGTCATTGCTAAATATGACTTACATCTTTCTTTAAGTGTATCTGATTTTTGTGCCCATTTTATCATTCATCAAACAAGATGATTGTAAATCTGTTTTTAGAAAAGTTTCTCAAAAGCTATACAATTTGATTTATCATTCATCAAAAATTTTGTAGGTTGAGTTACATGCTAAAGTTTAATATGTAATGTAAGGGGTTTGTTCAAAGTATGAACAACAAACACCTGAAAGAAAAAAAGAAAGAAAAACCCACTACATTTCTGTGTCCTTGATTTCATTGGTAGGCAAAAAAAAAAATTATTCTACAAATATAACCACGTGCTAAGTCTCTATTTAATCCAAGAATTCATTCATGTATGAACTATTTAGGTTAATATCAAAACTAAGAATTAGCCCATTGTTTACCGTGACTTTCTATGAGTAATCCTCTATCTAGGTTGTGGTGAGATTACGGGGACAGGACGTGACTGTGGGTGAGTGTGGTTAGACTAAATGAAGCGGAAAATCAGGGGGGAAAAGAATCAGGGCCTGTTCTATGTCTTACATCTCTGTGAAGAACCAAACACCTGTGGCACCATCACTGGAGGGGAGAGGAAGCGCAAAAAAAAAGAGGTTTGGATGACAGCACAGTCTTCTTAGCACCCAGTTAGCATGTGTAATAACATCAAAAGAGCCTTTTATTTTATTATACATAAAGCAGGAACAGGCGACAGTTCTTTGTCCACTTCCATTAACTAAATGAAATATGACTCCCGAGTGCTGCACCACAGGCATCTCGTGTTTCTGTTTACCTGCTTTTGTAGAAACACGAGTTGGCCGCATTAAAAATGATTCATGGCATTTATGTAACGCTGTCTGGCAGAACCTTGTTCTTTGTTTGTTGTTCTGTAGGGGCTCGGGACCACACAGACTCTTTTCAGATGGAAATCTCCATATAAAAATATCGCTGATTTATGTGTGTTTTATGAATGGTAACATTCTGGCGTGGAGTCTTTCTTTGTATGATTTCACCTGGTGACGCTGTTTGAGATGTCAACTTTATTATTATTATGGTGCGCGTGTGTGTTCATGCATACCTGCGCAAGCTGGGGTCCATTTGGGCTTCATCCTGAATGAGTTCTGCCTCGCTCTGAGCGATCCTCATGGCCAACTCTCTGTCCCTCCTCTCCTGCTCCAACATGGTCTGTGTCTGAGTCTCTTCCTCTCTGTCCAATGCCAGCTGCATCTCAAGTTCAGCCTGGAACAACATACATTCCCACAAATCAATAATACGCACACAATCTCAACACCTTTGGCGTTTACCACACCTGTGCCTTCGTTCTGTTCCAACTCGATGGAAACACACAGACACAAGCATACAAATGGGTGCCGGTGGGGGTGCCAACAGTAATGAACACATATTTGAGCTCAGAGCAAAAGAAGAATCCGAATGAGGCTGACATTATCCCAGTTTTTTTTTTAAAGGCTTTTTTGGATGCTTGTTTTCTGGTGTCCTCAAGCAAAAACTTGTTTGTGGGCCAGTTTCACTACATAGGTGCTGATTGATTAGCTTCATCTAAATTTTGCTCATAAGCAGCCAGCTAGACCATCACTAATCCAGGACTCATCAGCATTACCCAGCCTGGACCAACATGGAAATTCAAGTCCCAAGCCACAGGCATGTTGAAGAACTTGTCCCCTTTCTTAAAATAGCCAATATCTTTTTTTCAAATCCATGAAACATAAAATGCTACCAGGAGTATCCGGTATCCGGCTCGCGTACCCCGAAGTGATAAAATAAAACAAAATTCTGTATCAAAATTTATAGGCAAGACAAGTAGTTTGTTTAGGCATGGTTGTATGACACTACAAACCTGCACACATATTTTCAAAAGTACATAACTATAGAATCAATTCTTAATGCGCATGTGAACGGCGTCAGCGTTAATCACAGGTTCGTGTTTAAAGTCAGTTTAGAGAGAACGGCGTCGTCTTAGTGGCCCCTAATTTAATAACAAATGATCATTTCAATGGAGGTGAATCAATCAAAACTAACTTTAGCTGGAAATACCATTATTCAAAAACCGCTATAAAGCCAAAACAATCTCTGTTACCTTAAATTATATGTTTATCTCTGCAAAGCTGCTTTGGAACAATCCGTTGTTAAAAGCGCTATATGAATGAAGATGACTTGACTTGACCAGGGACATTTGGCACATAAATTTGGATATGCCCATGAGTGGCAGATGAAGACATTTTTTTATCCGTTTTCCTGAAAGAGAAAGTCATTTTAAAAGTATATACCTGCTAAATCCCTGATGTTGCTGACTTTCAGGAGGGCAGCGGAAGCTTTTTGGTCATTACATTTCACTGTCCAATCAACATGATGTTTAAAGCAGGCTACAGAATTCCCTCAATCTCCTATCCAGTGGCGTCTGGTACATTTGAGGGAAGAGAGATTATCAAGGTGGCCCTGCCCTAGACACACTGAGTCTGTGACCCATCTATTGCACTGTCCACTGAAAGGATATTAAGCCATTACACTGCTGCTGTGTGCCAAGGTCTGATTAGGCATATAATCGAAGCTGTACTGCAGCCAGGCGGCCAGAGATTCTATGTCTAGATTGTGTTAAATGAAAAAAAGAAGAAATTGATTAAAAACAAAATCAAATGAAAAGCATGGTTTTAGATGTGTAAGAACAGTCTAGGAGAGAGTCCAGCAGCTTGGTCCAAAAGTATAGGTACAACAGAGCAAAGGAGTGATAGAAGAGAAAAGCTTAGATGGAACATTTTCATCAGAGAAAACCTTGGAGAGAAAGAAAAATGATGCAGGCACTATTCTGAGGAAAAAGCAAGGCAGCTGAGGTGTAATGCCCAAAGACATATAGAGAGAGGGTTACAGCACACACAAGTCATGATAAATCTGAGCTATGAATCAAACGACAAAAAGCAGGAGAGACTTGGTGGAAAACAGAGTGATACTGTATATTATAGATTATGAAAATAACAGTAATAAAGATCTTATAAACAATGTGACAACAGTCTTTGAGTGAATTGCAAATGTTTTCTGTTGCAAAGGTATTCAATTTATTCAAGGATTCAAAATCAATTGTATTTTCAGGTGATAGAATAGAATAGAATCATAATAAAATATGATCAATGTTTATTCTGAGGCATTATCTGTTCCATTTTCTGTAAAAAAAATCTAAATAAAATATATATATATATATATATAAACAGAAAATGGAACTGATAATGCCTCAGAATAGAATAGAATAGAATAGAATCATAATAAAATAGACAATTTTAATAAAAAAGGTCACAGTAGCAGACTTTTAATAGAAGTGGCACAGACATTTTTTTTAAAGAATAGACTTCTTAAAAGACTTTATAATAAGTTCTCATTCATTAATATTAGTTCATGCTTTATCTAGCTTTATCTATCTAACAATATTTTTGATTAATGGTAGTTGATAAAAAATATAATTTTTCATTCTTGTGAGTTCAAAATGCCTTAATATTAACAAATTGAATTATTGTGAAACAATGTTAATAGATACAACTTATCATTCATTGAAATTTCATTTAATTAAATTAACTTACACATTATAAATACTGTGGAATAATGTGTATGTTTGTATGTGTGGGCCTTAAAATAAATCTGAATAAAATGAATTGTAATAGTAAAGGTCACAGTAACAGTTAATAGAATAGCATAGAATAGCATAGCATAGAATAGAATAGAATAGAATAGAATAGTATAGAATAGAATAGAATAGAATAGAATAGAATAGAATAGAATGCAGCACATAAGCTTTTTATAGTGTGCAACAGTTTTCGGTCAGCATGGGCACAGTGTCTCTGCAGGGCGATTCATCAGAGGAAGCAGTGCAAGGGAAGTCAGCCAAGCCCCCAAACACAGCATCACCATCGGGAGAGAACTTTCACTCCGCAGACGCAGCATAATCCAGCCCCAGGAGGTAGGCAGGGGCTGATGAATAAACCCATAGGCCGCTGTGGCAGCTCAATACAGTCATGATTATGCCTGTAGAACAGCCAGTCCCGGTCAGCTCTGAACATGCCAGCGTGAGACGGAGTGGGCATTTGGTTTGCCGAAGGAGACGCGGAGGAGAGGAATCAATACACAGAGGGAGCGCGTATACACATACACACCTGCATGACTCGCTCTTCCTCTTCTCTTTTCTTTCTCTCCTCTTCCTCCTGTTTCCTTTTCTGCTCCATCTCAGATTTCCTGATGGAAGAGAGATTGAGGGTGGACCATTAATGAGCTACTCCGGTCTGTGGGGAATTATTCCTCCTGATCAATGACCCACAGGAGGGGATTTGAAAACACCCACATGTGGATTCACAATTGTCACACAGAGAAACGTGGACCGCATCTAGTCTTTGTAATGCGAGCGAGTTCCTTGAATAGCAGCTGAAAATGAATAGTGCGCGGTGAGCGTTGTTATTAAGTGTTAGCATTTTCCTATCAAAAGACCTATACCGTATATTTATATAATCTCACAAACAGCAAATCAAATCTTCTGCGATTTTCTTTGTACTTTGTTGATCATGGATTCGCGTATTTACATATCCATCCTTCCCAACCCTAAGACCTTGACAATAGGGAGATTTGTAAGGAGTGGAATTGGGGGCACAGTAATGATACAATTTCAGTTGAATGTTTAGCTGCTCACAGTAAAGGGGTGTGATTTGCATTACCCTGGGTCCGAAAGTCTCAGAGCGCTAGAGAATTGTTTTGCATTTATAATTTGTCATTTACATCTTTAATTACAAATTATATTATTTACATGATTCTTCAGAAATCATTGTAATATGCTGATTGGGTGCTTTAGAAACATTTCCGTTTAATACTTTTTGTAGAAACCATGATACATTTTTTTCAGGATTCTTTGATGAAATGAAGCTTTTAGCGTAAGTTCTATCATGAAGACTCTAATGCCACATCATTCATTCGTACTAATAGGTCTGGCCAATCACTGCTTGACACCTGCAGTATATAAGCAGCACTGAACTCTCTAATGCCGTTGACATTCCCCTCCATCCCCCTCCAGGATTCGGAATAAGGACGGGGCTACGCCAAAGAACTTTTCTATACAACTAAACACAAATCATTCTAGCTCACTACCATCTATTAATACTTTACGGGAATAAACACCATGCAAACTTCACCTGCCCTCTGATCCCAAATAAATCCCAATTTTTCAATGTGGCCTCAGAGTTTTGGACCCCACTGTATATAATTTCAAAATGTATCTGGTAATTTTGTTTAATGGCGTCTAAAAGTTAGCTTTAAAAGCTTCCATTGAAAGCTTGAAACAACGGAAATCACAATAAATTTTATAAGGGGCAGGTTCAATTTTATACTGGCATGGCAGACAGCATTCTTAAAAAGTTCTTCACATAGAAAGAACAAAGAACTTAAGGCTAATACAAACTTGTACTATAGTTGTTAATGCAAGCCGACTGAAGTTGTACAGCTAATGTTGGCTCCTATAAAAGCAGTACCTTTCAATCAGTAAAACGTGATAAATTATCTTCTCCATCTCATGTCCAATGGATTCAGGCTCTTATTATGATTATATACAATATTAGTGTTATATGGAATTATCATTAAAGCTCATGCAGGGTGTTCTTGTATGAATGGAGCAGCAACTTATAAATAAAGCTGTGATCTAATTCCATTTACGAACATAACACCTTCTGTGAAGGTTTGACATTTTTGACCTGTTGCTTAAAGGGGCTATATGTAGAATTCAGAAACCCTTTTTATTAGCAACACTGCACACTTGTGCACACGTAACATACAAGAGACTGAATGTGATTCAAGTTCTTTTTCGTTCTCCGCATAGAAGTAAAAAGAAATTCACTCTGCTGAGAGCAATGGTTAGATGAATATGTAAATATGTGCTGTGCGCTTTCATCTCAATAAAAAAAATAAACACAACAAAAATTACAGCAGTGAGAAAGAGGCAGTTAAGAAATCTTCTGATCATAGCGATGATGTGGATATGATTCCACAAGCTCTGCAATTGACCGGCATCATGTTGACAGATGAGGTGATTAAATTACACTGTTATGATAGTTTGATTATAAAGTATATATTTGAGATTATAGACTATACAGATCGGGCTATGTGAGACTATGGTTTGAATTCTTTTCTTTTCTTTGCATGACACATTGACTTTACAGTATAGAATCATGAACATTGTATAAGCATTCATTTCATGTGTCATTGAAAGGAAGAGAGGCTCTCGAGCATGCGTAAACGTCTCACATCCTTTTGATTTTGCTGGCGAAACAAAACACCTCGAGTCCTTCACATAAAAATCAGTCTTATGCTTTCATAAACAACCCAGGAAGTCAGGAAAGGTCTTGTTTTTTAAAGGTCCCGCTATGATTGTGTTTACAGTGTGCAAAATAACATGTGTTCATGTTTCGCGTGTAAAAAACAGTTCTGAAAGTCCCTCCTTCAGAAATACGTAACGAGTTCTGATTGTGCCAGTGGTTCCTGTGTTGTGATTCGACAGCAGCTTATCGCACGTTGCCCGGAAAGGTCACGCCTCTTACCATAATTTGGAGATGCATGCGCTGATTGTTATTGTAAAAATGTCCAACATATTACCTTATCAATTTGAGCCTGAATCTGATCGACCCGGAGAACGTAGATGATCAATTAGAACCTGTTCAAACACGACTTTTGCAGGATGTTTCACAGTGGTAAGCTGTTTATTTAGTAGATGTCATACTTTTAATAGGTTAAATTTTAATGTTAAATGTTACTAACTGTTATAAAATCTTGTGGTATATGTTTTTTTTCCGTCTGTCGAATTAACGATGGTGATGTTGAATTTTTAAAATAAGTTAATTGTTTATTCCTACCTTAGTTACACGTCTGCACGAGTTTTGATTAGTAATATATGTTTTATAGGTGTACATGTGGTAACTGTGAAAAAAGATACTCTTCCTCTTCTCCGTGGGAGCTCAACAAGACCGCGCCACCCTTTTTTGTGTATTCCAGTGGGCGGAGATTAGTCAAAAAACTGTTCTACTGACGTCATTAAAAAAGTAAGCAGGGGGATGTAGTCCAAACCGGACGTTCGCTGTAGGCTTTGAAAGGGGACTTCAGTTAAATAAAATATCTCGCTAGGCATTGAACTTTGAGCTATATAATTTTACAGGTATTATTTATGCACTAACAGCAACATTACACACTAACTAAAGTTTGAAAAATGGAATCGCGAAGAACGGGACCTTTAAGTTTCGTTACAAGCTGTTCATATATTGGCAAAAAAAAAGCGATTAATACTTGAAAATTCTTACATATAGCCCCTTTAAATGAACAGGAATGTGTAGAAAATAACGTAATCCATACGGAAGGGCTCCAGGGTGGACGGGCCACACAAAACATTAAATAACAGAAGTTACTGTTGTTGCTTATGCTGGTGTGGAACTAAATATTTTTTTTGACAAGACTATAAACATAGAAATATCATCATGACCTGATTCGTGAAATGATGACAGATGCTGTCCATGACAGCAGGCTCTGGAGAATGTATAAGAGAGAGCAGGTCAAGCCGAACCCTCCAGTGATGTATTAATCTTTCTGCCAATCCCCTCCTACACCCTTTTTTTTCAGCTCCTGTTCTTCTTTCAAATGTGCTGGGACTCTGACCTAATGTACGGGTTATTCTGTTTCGAAACTTGTGACGTGACTCACATGCGGCGGTCTTCTTCCTCCTGTTTGCGTAACTGCTCCTCCTCTTCGCGTCTCTTCCGCTCTCTCTCCATCTCCTCCTGGATGCGCTTGAGTCTCTCCGTCTCCTCCTGCTCCTGCTTTTTCTTCTGCATTGAGGAGAGGAGATGCTCCGAGCGTTTCACCAGGCCCTCATATTCTTGCTCGATCTCCTGGCGGCTCATCACCGTGGACTGAGAGACAAAAAGTGTTAAAATGGATTTTTTTTTTATTTGAGTATATTTTAGTTATAATGTCTGCTTTGCCTCCATATGAAAGAAATTTTACGGGGCAGTGTTTCGGCAGACCCATGATTCAAACCAGTAACTTGTCTTTTTGAGCTATTCATTACAAGAACTGGCTGATGAGAGTCATTCTTTCAGAAATAAGGCAACACTGGTTAAAAACTCTATGATTTTGATTCACTAAAAAGAAGGGGCTCTTAAGAGTCACTTGTTCAGACTTCACTGGTTACATTGTATGTTGAACTCAATAGAAAGACAAACTTATGAGAGCTTCAGTTTTCGATAGAATGAAAGTGGATGTCAATTTATACTGCCAAGCTCCAAATGAGCAAAAAAGGTCAAAAAATGACCTTCATTCAATTCATCCAATTAAACAACAGCGATTAACTTAGCACGGCCACAACTTTTCAAGGGTGGATATTCTATCTATGTCCATCGAAAACAGGCTATGTTCCAAATGGGATGAATCTGCAGGGCACTTTGGAGTGAAAAACAATCATGGCCACCATATTGAAGGGTCATTCCAAACTGAAGAGCTCAAAACTGGCCACTTCAAAGGGCCGTTCGAAATGAAGGATTTTGAGGGGTACAACTGGTGGACACTTCGCTCCCATGTTTCTTTGTACAGGTTTAATTTGTTTGGCACGAATAAATGGCTTTTCTACTGTCAAGCAGCGTAAACAATTGTGCAACGATAGCGCCTCCTTAATTGGCTCGGCAAGGTGACGCAGAAGTGCTTTCCAATGAACAGTGTTTTGGTCCGCTACACCCTTCATCCCTTTGATGCTCTCACTCTAGAGGGTAAACACTTCGAAGGGATTAGGGTATAGGGATGAGCCCTTCAGAATGGAACGCAGCAACAATGATGTCGAGAGTTAGCTCGCTTGCTGATGATTTTGGAATTAATTACTTAAAAATGCATCATCATCAGGTTATGTTGAAACACTAAATACAACAGTAGAAGATGAGTAAATAGTGAAATTACATAGGGGCAATCTACCCAAGTATCAAAAAGTCAGACAGTCGATTTGTCATAAATATTGAAAAGAAAGGGAAAAAAGTGTAACAGGTGCTTTCTCCAGGTGCAAACTTTCTAAATAATGTATTTTTGTATTTAATGGAGAAATCAAATCATGGAAGTTTAATGTCATGAAAAAGAACAAGCATTATTTAGACTACTGGTATTTCCCTTTTTGATTTTTTTTTTTTAATCCAATAATTTCCTTTGTGCAAACAGAGAGATATTTTGCTTTTGGACAATCATTTAGAAGTTTAGTTGTTCATGTGGTCCACCACAGAATCTGATTCAACGCTTGCATTTTGAGATTACTGGCAAACGAAGCTCTATTCACTTGCCTCTTTACCTGAATACATACTGTAGTTTCCGAATTACATGTGCCATTATGCCATAACAAGATTTTTTTTTTCTATAAATGTTGAGAATTTACCAAAAAAAAGGAGGTTTGTAAGTCAAAAAACAGTTTAGTAAGTTTGACAGACCGTATTACAGATAAAAACAAGACAGAGCAGCATATTCCCTGCTGGTGGAATGACCTGCATAACTCAACCCGAGCAGCTGAGTCTGTAACCATTTTCAAGAAACGGTTAAAGATGCATCTTTTTCTTCTACACTTGTCTTGACCCATTAATAATAACACTTTCTATTCTATTTCTATTTTCTTTATTTAAAATAATTATAAGAAAAAAGCCTTGCTTGCGTGCACTGTGCTAGACCAACAGTGACTTGTCACATCACTTACATATTGTTGCTCTTTTGTTCGTCCTAACTGCTTCTATTATTTCTCCTCTTTTGGAAGTTGCTTTGGACAAAAGTGTCTGCTAAATGATTAAATATAAACATAAATGCAGTTTGATTGGGTATAATGTGGGACGTCAGTCATTTATCTGATGTAATGTCAATCAGCATACATATACAGTATACCATGAACAGACCAAAATGACCAAAAAACTACCAAAAATCATTTTCCAAAAATACTCAATAATGTAATTTGTGCTTGTTTTCAACTAAGAAAAGTATGCCTTTGCACTGAAGATCCACTAATGGCAAAACAAGCTTTCTGCAAATGAGATTGTAACTGACAAAGTTTTTCTGTGAATAACTTACATTTGATCGATTTCTCATCGTTTATTATAAGATTATAAGATATTAGAATATAGTGTGTCAGTCATTTATTTTACATTTATGATGCTTTTGTGTACTTTTTGAAGCTTGACAGTATAAATCACTATAGACTTTAATTGTATGGAAAACAGAAACTTGGACATTCTGCTTAAATACTTCCTTTTGTTTGTAAAGAAAATAAGGAAATAATAGGAGGTTAAAACAACATTAGGGTGAGTAAAATATGACAAATGATGACAGGACGGGCCACTTGGTTGCACTCTACAGTAGAGGATTTGCCTCCAGTGCTTCGTTAAAAAAATATGAACAGTTTTACATTTCAAAGAGTAGAAAGTGGCAGCAACTCAGTGGTAACTCGCCATCTCGACGACAGTGGCAACGCTGGGCCACATGCACCGCAGTTGTATTAATATCCTGCAGATATTCATTAAACCTGGATGTGGATTTTGTGCCATCTGGCAGAGCACCAGAGGAGCGTGGAGGGATGCGAGCATTGTGAATGATCATTGTACCGCAGGGGGGCAGGGACTCAATGACAAGGTCCGTCTCACCCCCTAACGCTAGATGAGTTAGTGCTAGCGTTTTGAATGACAGCCATTGACACAATATGCGTTATTAGCCAGGGAGGCCACAGTAATCTCCAGTCCAGATGGTAAGGTAATAGAAGGCATTGCCAATCAAAAGCCAGATGCTAATCAAAAAGGGCTATGCTAATAACAAAGAGGGCTATCACGGGTGCAGAAGTGCACAGCACATCTCATTTAGAGGGAGGAATGAAGTGTTCAGGTAGAAAAGTTTCAGCTCTTGTGCCAGCTATCTATCAGGGAGAGGGCGCAATGTCTCTCGAGCTCCCTGTCAATAATGCACTCCGAATCTGACAGATGAGGTTGGGCTCCACGTAGAGAATACAACAATGCATATACTGCATTCAATCAGCCGCAGCTGAAAGTTCGGGGGAAGGCAAGAAATAAGCACTAGAAACGGGATAATGCGGCAAAACCTTGAAAATAGTCTTGACAGCATGTGGTGCGAATGTCAATGATGATCTGCAGACAGAAAACTCATTGTCAGACTGTTGATTTGCATACTTTGTATTTATTTACTCTGCTGTGAGCACTAGAATTTCTGCAGAATTAAAGGAAAAGTGTCGGCTATCTTTCTTTGGTCCCTAAAAAGAGACAACTCTAGAGACTCGAAGCTGGCAGACAATTCTAGCCACAGCTTTAGACCGCCTTCATCAGGACATGGAAAAACACACACCTGTTGAATTATGCATGGAAACTGATACACGAACGAAGGCTAAGAAAAGAGCTACACCGCGTAACATCATTGAGCTTTGTAAGCTGGAGGAGGTGAAAGGGGGTTTGTCAACCTTGGGCGGTTTTCCAGTGGAAAACCTCACCTTGATCTTGGCAATGAGGGCGTCGGTGGAGGCGGCCAGTTCCTCGACCTGTTTGCTCACTTCCTGTTTACCCTCTTTGAGTCCATTCACAGCCTCGTTGAACTTCTCCATCCTTTTCCTCAAATTTTTCACCTTCACCAGGCCATCAATGCTACCATGAGAATGGAGACAATGGTGTTCATTTTTTGTCCAGTCTATTAATTTATTTAAAAATATATATAAATTTGTACGTTTAGCAGGTTTTTGAACTACTTTATTAAAAACCATCTCGATATTTTGCATGCAAATGTCATATAAGTAAATAAAATACAACCTATATATATTTGTTACATAAGGTGTAATAAAAGTATAGGTAAAATAAGTATTATTTTCCCAATATATAAGGTAAAGGTTTTAAAATCTTTTCAAGGTGTAATGCTGGTGTGTGTACATACCGAGTCTTGTGTCTTTTTTTGCACAGCCACATGCGAACCGTCTTCTGAATCTTGATGCAAGCACTGGCCCTGAATCTCATTTTGTTCCTCACTGTGGCAAGTGAAAGAGAGAGGAAAAAGATGCGTACTCATCAACAGCATCAAACTGTAACATTGCAAAGGTGAATGGGAGGGTGTGGGATGCTTCTAATTGCTTTTATGAAAGGCAGTTTGCTGGGGTTATGAAGGGTGACGTACATTTAATAACCGACAGTGTGCACCACTGGACCTTCTTCCAGCGGCTGCACACCAGCCACTTATTGACCCGTTTTACAAGCTCGGCCAGGTGCTCCGGATCAGACTTCATGATCTGGTCGAACTCTGCAAACTGAGGCAAACACACACACGTTGAGATTTATGGAGCTGCATTCTGGTTTAAGAGGCTCCAATGTGCACCAGCTTAATGAAACAGGATAGCGGTTTTAACAGTCTTGTATTATTCCAATCCACATGAGAAACATTGTGAGAAATTATCACCTTCCCGGGGCGGAAGAAAACCCTGGTCAAGCCAAACTTGTAATCGTTCTCGTTGAGGCCCAGTGCTTTAAACAGAGCCTGCAGGAGGAGACAATACAATCAGACAGTGGAACGCATGCTTTATTAAAATGACATTTAGAGATCAACAAGAATGACATTACGACTTCGAGCCAGTGCTTACACTATTATGTTTCAGTGTATGTTTTAATTTTTTTGAATGCCTTGCAAACTTAAACATTTGCTTTTCTGTGCTGTTTTTTTTTTTAACATTATTGTGAGAGTGACTTAGAATCAGTTAGAATGATTTGAAAACAATCTAATCAGTACTGTTTTGCAATTTATGCCACTTCCCAGCAAAGATTTACATCATAGTGGGCCAAATTTTCCAGCTGTTAGTGAAATTTTTTACTTTAGGGTTGTTTACTTTAGGAAAAAAACAACATTTAATGAAAAATAAGAATATGCTCCTAATATGTACTTGAATGAAAATCTGTCCTAAAGGTCTGGCAGAGAAAGCAGGAAAAAACACCTTTTTGTTGAGCCTTGATTATACTCTAGACATTGCATTACAAGCATGATGCTATAATTAATTTTCAATAATTGCCATCAATCATTAATTGCATATACTGTATTAGCGTGGAATCCAATTTTACATGTTATGATGAAGTATATACTTTATATTTAACTGCGGGTGTATGATTAAAATGCAATTTGACTTCCAAATGTATCTGTAACTACTGATGATAAACCACTATAATTTATCATGGAAAAAAATGAGGGATTACTCTGTGCGTGCTTTGGAAAAAGAATATGAAAGGTCATATAGTCATTTCTAAAAATAACTCCGCAAGCTATCATCGATCCTACTAATCCTAATTACGTACACAAGAATAACAGATGAATAACAATCAGAATAGAATGAGATGCAATGATAAAGATCAAAATAAACAGTAAAGGTTTACTTTGCAAAAGAGTCGAGGATCAAGCCTTGTAAGCTTGTTGGGCATGTACTGCTTGTACATGTTGTAAAGCTCATGAAACGGAGCTCGGGAAGGGAAGCCCCCCTGCATCAGGTCCAGCACTGATACCATGCCTGAGAGGAGAGGAGAAGTATAGATAATGTAGCCAGTGAAGATACAGGATTTGCTGCATTGAAGGCTGGAGCTAAAGCATAAACCAAGTTTAAAGGAAGATTCAACATCTTATTCTTAGTAATGTGCAGTCAACCTGTACCTGAACACTGTGAGTTTGCCTTTGTCAACAAAACTCACAGATTGAGCAGTATAAATTAGGACACGAGTACGTACTTGCTAGTAGGCAAGTAATTGACAAGTTGATGAGTCTACATTTACCTCATGTAATGCACAACTAGTCAACAAAGGTATCAAACTAATTGGCTAAACAACATGTCAGTGCAACTTCTAGGCTATACTCTTTTTATGTCTCTTGCCTGAAAGTTTATTTCTAAAACTTTGCTAACATCCTATTAAACGCAATAACACAAACCTTCAAAACACTCTTGTGGTAACGCCACCTCAAAAGATAATAAAAAATCAGTGGAGCTCACATTTAATATGGCCACTCCATAGGCAACATCGGGATTTGTTTAAAAAAAACAAAAGGCACTTCCAACTGATGATTGCTGGGTATTTGTGGTGGGTTTTCATAAATTGAAATATTTGAAGCATTACCACAAGGGCTGCGAGATGAATTGGAAAGTGAAAAAAAGACACCTATATAATCATATACATACCCGAGCACTGCAGTTGAGACAGAATCTGAGCTCCTTCAAACTGGTGGCTCACCATCTTCAGATTAGGCTTCACGCAACGGATGAAACTAGAGCCCTTTACAATGCACATGAGAAGTTATTACATTTGAACAGAGAACAAACAATAGTATATGTATAGTTAGCATGACAAGACCATTGGCTAAATTGCCATAGGGTCTGGTCTAGAATGGACCATTTTCACATATCCAGGAATGGAACAGAAAGGTGAACTGTTTTTTAAAGGTACACGTTGAAAATTTTGGGGTTGGTAAGGTTTTTTTTTTAAATGTTTTTTTAAAAAAAAAGTCTCTTATGCTCACCAAAGGTGCATTTCCCCACAAAAAAAAAATACATTAAACAGTAATACTGTGAAATATCATTACATTTTAAAAAAAAAGTTTTCTATTTTTATATGTTTTCAAATGTAATTTATTCCTGTGATGGCAAAACTGCATTTCAGCAGCCATCACTCTTCAGTGTCACATGATTCTCCAGAAACTATTCTAATATGCTGATTTGGTACTTAAGAAACATTTCTCTTTATTCTAAATGTTAAAAACAGTTGTGCTGCTTAATGTTTTTGTGGAAATGGTGATGCATGTTTTTTCAGGATTCTTTGATCATGTAAATTCAAAAGAATAGTGTTTATTTGAAATAGCATATAAATCTTCATTATGCATCTTTATGCATGTCTGTACTGTTAATTTGAAACAAATGAATGCATCCTTGCTGAATAAATGTAAAAAACTTTTGAACAGTAGTATAAATGGGTGAAAATAGTAAACATTATTTGTGTTTCCACTATTGGATTTCTACAACTTTCCAAAAAAGGAAAGGAATTTGCCAAAAAAATAAATAAATAAATTACACCACAGCCGCCTTGACTAGTTTATTTGTTATTTAATGCCAGATTAATATAACATTAAGTTAACAAAATAAAATATAAACTGTTTGCTAGATTTATATTTTTTGCATCATCGCCTGAGAAAAAGTCTGTGAAAAAGTCCATACAGCATATTCTGGCCAACTTAGACAGGTAGATACAGTCATGCGACGTAAACAACCACATTTTTTTCATAATGTGTCATTTACCAGTGCCATAAATCAGCAACTGTCATTTTGCATTTTTTGCTGTGCCGCCTGGTTTGCGGCATGCATTAGACACACTCAGTAATAATCAAAACAAGTGGCTAACATTTTTAAAATAACAAATGAATAACATTAAACTCATTACTCACTGTACTGCGAAGCTTTTCCAGTAGAAGGTTCAGTTGGGTCTATGAAATTTGATCAGAAAAGAAATACGAGTGAATCCTGTACATTTTAATAAAGAGCATATTTTTTTGCATAAAAATAAAAATCATTTTAAACACACAGTTGTAGAGTCACTGCCATGCAAATGGTATTACACATTTTGACACAGGAAGTAAAAGACATGCATTATACTGATGATTGGTCCAATTACAAAGATCTTTTGACATAAATGACATGGTGATGTGTTTACAGTGAGAGCTCCCTAACAGTATGAATTCCTTGTGTATGATTTCTTCAGCAATGACATGACAGACGACTACAGCAGAGACAAAAAATGTGGCAGCCACGTTCACACAAAGACATGTCAATGGACCATGTGGGTGAAGGATAAGGGTGGGTGAAACTTAAGACCAACATTTGTTTATGAGGTTGCAGGTTACCCTGTGGTGCTGGCACTGAACATTTCAGCCAGGCTTACCCTACAAAAGCTTCAGTTTTTTTCTCTCTTTCTACATTTATTTCAGCACCAGAACTTTTCACAGGGAAAGGTTGAAGAAACAGGAGAAGGTCTAAGAAAGGAGGATTGAGAAAGGGCAAAAGTTAGAAGTAAAGGAATTAGATCACCAGGTAAAAGATCAATTGTCTCTCACAAAAGCTTTTAAAACCCACAACTATCAAGAAGAACAAAAAGAAAACATCTAGCCCCGTAAAACAAAATCTACAGCGGTCCAAATACAAAGCCTTGAGGAACTCCTGATCTGAGGAAAGCCTGTAATCTTGAGGGCTTTTTTTTTTTTTGTCATATCTTCAGACTTATTAATGCCTTTGACAATGTGCGTTTTCTGGCTATCAGGAGAATATAAGCTAAAGGGTAGATCACCTTGAATTTGTTTCCCACACTGATAAAGCTGAGTTTGCCAGCCTTCTGCTTTGAGTCCTTGGAATTGGAGTTGTTCTCAAAGAGATCCCGGACAAACTTGTCCTTCGACTCACACACCAGGCTCTCCAAAGACATGTGGAGGGCGTCATTATTCTTCTCCACAAACTGGGTCTGCTCACACACATACACAAAACCCACAGGGCACAGAAATAAACACAGTCAACCGCACAAAGAAAAAAAACAACTTTACCAAAGGGATTCCCCCAAGTCCCCAATTGATTTTACAGTGCGGAAGAAATTAATTAACCCATGTTAAAGACTATCACATTACAGAAATAAAACAACACAATGGTTTCTATACATAAAAGAATTCAGAATGAACTGAGTGAATTAGGAACTTACAGTCTCATAGCACACGGCACCAGCGAAATGTCTTACGATGAAACCTTCATCATCTCTCAAATTCCTGTGGACTGTAAGCTTTGATTTCCTAGGCACCTGAAAAAACAGTCCACACAGAATCCATCTTTGCAGCTGTATGGTTATGATTTCCTTCATTTTTGGGTCTTGACATTGATGGAAGGTCAGGGTCAATCACATAAAAACTAGAAATGCCTAGGTCATACATAAATCCCATATATCAAAATAAATAAAATAACAAATAATATTTTACATGAAGAAAATGCAGTCTAATTTATTGTGACATATTTTTAATAAACATATGCACATTAATTACTCCAAAAGCTCTGTGGCCTAATATATGCCAAAAAAAAAGTATATGTATATTTGAAGTTTTAGTTTACTTTATTAAACTAACAAAGTACAAAAAGGCCTGTTTGCTGTAATAAGTCATGTAGAAATATACAGTAAGATGAGGGAAGATGTCTCCCTTAAAGGGGTCATCGGATGCCCGTTTTCCACAAGTTGGTATGATTCTTTAGGGTCTTTATATAAAGTTTGTAACATACTTTGGTTAAAATTCCTCAATGGTTGTGTAAAACAACACCCTTTTACCTCCTCAAAAACATGTTTACCTCCTCATGTCCCAGCGACCCATTTCGGTGCATGCCTCTTTAAATGATAATGAGCAACTGCTCACCCCACCCCTCTCTTCCATGGGGCGTGTCGACACAAGACATGTAAAGTATTGCCTTGGTGGACAGTATACAAATGGCGGAAATATGCTAATACGGGACAGTCCGTCAGTGGTCGTGGGCGGAGCATGAGTAATATGACAGCATATTGCTCAGAAAACCCAAACAGCTTGATTATTGAGAGTGTATAGGCTTTTTGAGGATAAAAAAAAAGGAGTGTATGGATTTTTTTCATTGTACGGTGGTTGTGTGTCCACACACTGCAATGACATTTATATGCAAACACCATATAAAAGTGATTTTTGCATCCGATGACCCCTTTAAGAACAGTGTGAATTTTTAATTCATTAAAAAATGTATTATGTTAGCCAATAGAATAATGATGCTTCATCCAATATATTGTTAAGGGAAATTAGCAATAATAGCTAATTGAATTATTTTAACAAAATTGAAAATCATGAAAAAGGGCCATCTTTTCCCACCATAGTAAGTTGACTCCCTACCTAGGTCATAATATGTAAATTACATACTATAATTTATTTTTTTAAAGGCGTAAATAATTTGAAATACTAAATAAAAAATTATAAGGTAATGTATGCATTTTGAATGAGGATGTTTGAAATATACATAAAAAATTTTTAAACCTAGGATCTAACTTTAACTTTTCGCTTCAAATCAAAACACAATACATTAACAATACAAATCTAAATGAATTATTAAAATTTCAAATATTGATGTTCAACATTATTAAGAGAATCGCTATTAAATAAATGTGCTGAGATGAGATTTAGTGACATCTACAGTCAAAAGGAAAATTAAATGTGTGTGTGTGGGGGGGGGGGGGGGGATCTTACTCCATCTTCCACTACATATTAGGCTACTATTTTTAACAACTTTTTAAGATAACGTCAGAATGACACTGAAGGCCCAGTCAAAATGCAGAAAGAGAAAATTGATTCGGTGTTCAGAACTAAGGATATTTTTTAAATGCATTATTATTTATTTATTGTATTACTGAGATGCTGTACAACACTATCCTGCAGACTTTCCAGCTTTTCTTTGCTATATATAGACTTGGCTATTGAAAAGAATCAAACCATAGCTTACAGTGAGACGGAAGTGAACCTTGTGCTTGCTGTGAACTGTCTCTGCAAAGTGCTGATCACTGGGCTGGGGAAGACGGTTCTCCTCATCCAGAATATCCAAGATACCCACCAGCTTTGCCTCAACCAGATCTGCAAAGCAAAGTCACAGAGACAAGTTCTGGACTGAATACAGAAAGTTTCATGCGAATGAAAATGAGGTGAATAGTGAATTAATATATTCAATCTCCCTGCAGAAGGTACTATCCAAAGTGAAGTAGAACTCAGCAAGTTTAATGGACGAATGCAAAGTCGGTGGGCACACATGGACCTTTTTGATAATCAGTGTAAAGGCATACGTCGTATGCATAATTCATCTGAGACGTGCGCAGGTGAGAGAGGTGCGGACGCAAGCTCAGTCATGTATTTCCATGAGCAGACACCCGAGGATAAATGTGAGGTGATTGATGAGGAGACATGCAGGGAAAGGACCTGCGTGTCCATTTGGAAGTCACAAGGACATGTGTTGCATCACTATCAGGAGAATTAGTAAAAGCAGAGCTGATAAATGGAAAGCAAGTCTTTCCCCTCAGGAAACAGAAGTGACATCTGCGATGCAGGTGTCGGGTTCCTACTTTTTGCACAGCAGACACCGCATCAGAGGCGAGATGTTATGTCAAGCCACCTGCATACTGTGCAAACTCACACAAGCTGTTGAGTTTTGACAGCTTGGGCAAAAAAAAAACATCACTTTTAGAGCCGGCATCAAAAAACTAAAACAATGTGACCTCTTCATCTCATCTACTAAACCCTCTCCAGTGGGTTCAAGAATGAGAGAGGTCATTCTCAGGATTCAATCCTGTGTTATCTCAAGCACCCAGCATGCATTTCTGCTGGAATATTCATCTTCGGCATGTTTTGTCAAGAGATTAACAGACATGGCAATGTATACAAATAACTATGTTATCATCACTTGAAGGCCATAATTTGAGAAGAAATTACATTTGCATCGTAACACATTTTGGATTTAGAGAGCCCAGCATTTCCACGTATGGAGGACTTTATATTGCCGTAGTGCATCCAGTAATGATTGAAATGGAGGAAGATCATTATTCAGTGTCACAGGGACACTCACCTATGCAGTCCTGATTATCAACATAATGAACTTCATTCACTCCCAGGCCTTCTTTCTGATACAGCTCTTGCTCCTGGGGAGGAAGAGGAAAAACAAAACAAAAACAAAGTAAATGTGCATTGGTTTTTGCTGAAAGTGAGAAAATGCTTAACTTAATCTGCTGGAACAAGAGCATCTCAAAAGAAGTTAAACTGGAATTGTTAAAACAGAAGAGTGATATGCTTGCGATTAAAAAAAAGATACATACAGATGAAATAGCTTCATGTGTTAGTTTTAAGGAGGGCATATTTATGAGTCACTGATCGATACTAAAAATCCCAAAAACATTCATGACTCACCTCTTTCAGTATGCGTTCATTAAAAAACTGCTGCAGCTTTTCATTACAATAGTTGATGCAGAACTGCTCAAAGCTGTTGTGCTCGAAATACTCTGAACAGGAATATTAAAAAAAAGCATTTTATGATTCATGCGCTAGGTATGTCTCTAAAGGCATTTAACAGTTACACTATTACAGAAACAGTGTTAGTGAAAAGCAATTATCGTTCATCTTACCACATATTCTCAACCTTATTTTCAGCATAAGACATGCTAATAGCTAGTGAATCACTACGTCTTCTCTATATTCAATCAGTCATATTCCATGCTGTGTTTATTTTAAAGTTTAACATTAATGGAATATTTCAAGTCACAGTTACAGTAGCTAAACTCTATTGACAGACAGCATCTGTTATCGTGGGAAGTAATTTCAGTTTGTATAAACCAAAAAACTGACAGTTATGCACTTAAAATGGAGATACGCAGTTCCCATTGATGTCTATTGTATAGCATGCTTACCCAGTAATTAATTACTAGCTGCTAATTACTAACATCTTCAACAGTGTAATTAGCATAAAAAGTATTGCATTACTTATAACTAATTACTTTCTAAATCACATATCAACCTCGACCAGTTGAACAATACAAGGATAGATGAAACTGCTCTTTTAATTCGTTCAAATAAATAATATAAAATTGCATAAATAATTCTTGAACTGACCAAAGTATTCATCGAGAGAAGGTTCCATTAAAAACAAACATTTTAAGATTAGATGTTACATTTTAATGTTAAATCCACTATTTTATATAGAATTTTTCTATAGTCCATAAAGTATTTAATGCAATCACATGAGAAGTAACTGTACTTAAATTACAGAAACAAACATTTACAGTAATACCTTACTTTTTCAAAGGAAAAGTACTTAAATTACAGTACTTAATTACTTTATAAATATGTTTTTATAGTTTTTGACAAATTATTTCGAAATCTTAATTTATATTTAACCAATAATATTTTGTAAGTGCTTTAAGCTAGTCAAAATAGCTCAGAAAGAACTCAGACTTTTGGACCCTACTGTATGTAATGTCAGAGAGACAACACGGAAAATCTGGGAATCACAATCTACCTTAAACATGAAAATAAAGGTTTTAGGATTAAAAATAAAAAAAAACAAAATTGAACTAAAAATCATTGAAACACAAAATGAACAAGAAATATATAAGATTCTGCACTCAAGATTCACAATCAAAATGAATAATACTAGATGTTTCGCAAGTGGTCTCAAATGTTTGGAGCTCACTGTATTGAAGACTAGTTTGTCTCATATCTCAGATGCATAATTTCTTAGGTTGACATGTTTGAAAATTTAAGAGCCACTGAGAGAACAGGTAAATTAGGAGATTCAGTGTAAGACAACGTGACCCGTCCATTGTGGCTATCTCACAAGCTCACCAAAGCCAGCGATGTCCAGCACGCCGATGAAGTTGGAGGACGTATCAAAGGGAAAGCACTGGTTGACCCGTTTGACCACATGATCAAAGAGCCGGCTGTAAACGGCTTTGGCGAGAGCATCGCGGGCATTGTTGGCCTGTTCCACCTTCAGAGGCACCCTGGAGAGGAGCAAAGTGGGACAGGAGGAGTCAAAATCTGGGCCAGGGCTTCTGCTAATACCGCCTCATCAATACATGTCCATTCTGTTTCACTCCGTCCAACTTTGCACTCTTAAGATAGTTGCTGTTTAAGCATTCCAAGCTAAATATGTAAAAACACTTTAGGGGAAAGCAAAATTCCAACCAGAAATAATTTTGAGTCAAAATTTAATTTATTTTCCTCTCAATTCCATTATGATAGCAGATGCTCAAGGCTGCTGAAAAAAAAAAAATCACCTCTGTATTGTCCGGTCAAATAAAGTCAGAGGACAAACGAATATAATTGGGGTCTTTGCAGGCTAAAATTTGTGTCGGTGAAATTGCTTGGTAACAGTATAAGAGAGGAAATTCGTTTTTTGTGTGTGTGTGTGTGTGTATGTGACTTGTATTTATAGGGACAAAGGTAAATTGGGACAATTTTCGGCTTTTCTGAATGCTAAAGGCGAATTTTTTCTTGTTTCCAAAAATGACAATTACACGAATTCCTAAGACTATGCAAGAAAATATGTTTATAGTATGCAAATAACTGGGTGTAAAAGGCCCAAACTACTTTTAACGCAAAAAAAATATATATTCCAACATCTTTGTTATTCATCAAGTGTATAAAAACCGATTAATTGGTCCTCCAGAAGATTAATTACAAAATTAAACTGAAAACAGTACAGGGAAAAGGTTCAATTCAAACTTATTTTACAATGGATACTTTGATAAATGTATATACACAATACACACAGCACTTGAAATCCCTGTGAAGCTTAAAGGGCTCGAAATGCAACAGCCAAGCGATATTACATGAAAACACAATAAATCTCAATAACACACGCCTGTAAAAGCAAAGCAGCTCATAATCACAAGCCACAGTGGCTCCCCGCAATCCTCAGGAGGTGTAGGAATACCGGCAACTATCTGAAACTTCAGAAAGGGATGATAAAACCTTCTTGCTCTCTTGAAGATGCTGTCCCACTGTGGGAATACCTGCTGTGTGACTCTTATTGCCTGCACAGTTAATAAAAGCTGGTCTTGGCTCACAATAATCTCTTCGATCTCGAATCTGCGAGATTGCTTTTCATTAACTCGCTTTTATGCTATTAATGTATTCCCTCTGTAGCGTGTGAGTCGAGAGGCTGCTGCACTCTTTCTTCTCAATGTCACCTGCTTTTGTTGCATTTAACAGATTTTTAAAAATCACAATGCGGCTCTGAAATGAAGCTCTGTCAGGCACAAGCTGCTGCCCTCTCCGGTGTCTATCGATGTGAATTGCAAGGGGCACTGTAGCCTTGTTTGAATACAGTCTCCATAATTTTCCATAAAACGCATATTGCATGTGTACGTGGTTGTGCATCTGTTCCCAGTCAAATGAGGAGGGAGAAACCTCCTGTGACTTTGATTCTCATCATACCTAAAAGACCCTAGGCCACTCCCTCAGACAAACATCCATTATTCATGCAGTGCAAACACTCCCAGTCCGGCATCTGTGCTTGGTTAAATATTAATCCACCGAGCGCTGCCCTATCATTCAGACGCCACAGAATGTAAAACCCCACCTGGGCAACAGAGAACGGAGCATACGATTCAATCGAGGCAATCAAGTTTTTCCAATTCCTCTCCCCTTTGACAATTGGTGTGTGCAGTAATTGGACTGTGGGTTTGACATGTTGAAAGCTGAGAAGAATTGGGCTTTTGTTTCACAAGCTTGCAAACCTGAGTCTTATCTTTGACCATTAGGAGAAGAAGTAGTATGGAAAAACCTCCTTGATACCTTAGCCTAGTCGGTCAAGGCCTCCTCTCTTGTTATCCAAAAAAACAGCAAAAAAAAAAACGTTTAAATTCAGAAGACTTTCGATGGCAACTAGACTATTACGGCCCCTCAGCCAATTTTAGTCTCTGCCACATTTGATTAAAATGACCATATCTCTAATGGAAAAGCTGCGATTAAGTATTTTCAGCTCTCCTCTCGTCTGTGAGCGGGCGACCAGAGGATTCATTTAGTTATGTGAATGCAAATGGGGCGAAATGATGAAATGTAATACTAGAAGACGTTTTGCATGGCAGGGAGATTGAGATGTGAGAAGATGTGTCAATACCAAGCAGGGATCTGTGCTGACTTTTGATTTGTCTTTTGATCATCATTTGGATGCAAATAGAGATCTAAATCAAAACAAGTTGCCCCCGGGCCACTGGCTGAGCAGATGTTAAGGTAAACATATGGCAGGGAACTACACTAACCTTTTCCACTGGTGGCACTTGCGCTACTAACTTTTTCAGTTACTGGCGCAAAACATGATTTGGTCGCACAAATTATTTATAGTAAGCCGCTCTCTGGATAATAATGAACAATAATGAAACTGTCCTGCATTAGGGGTGGAACGGTACACAGAAGTCACGTTTGGGTTCATACCTTGGTTCAGACATCACGGTTCGGTACGATTTCGGTACAATGGAGTGAAAAGCAAAACAAAAATGCTGAAGGCATTTTTATAAATGTCTTAAGCCTTGTATTTTTAAGTTGTATAAGTTTTATTAATAAAGGCATAGAACCAGTTTATTTGTAGTGCACTGACAATAGTTTTATAATTAGTTTATTAATTAAATTAATAAAAAGACAAAATGACCTTGCGATATGTTTGGTAATTGTACCTGAATGAATTTAAAATTAATTAGCTATATTTCAGATCAATATATGTTTTCCTTAATTTTAATTAACCCTAACTTTATTCTCATCTGAATTATAAATAAATGATTTCCGTATAAAATAATTACCATTAAAAACACATTTGAATTTCTTTTTTAATCGATGTAGAATGTGTTACTTAAAAATAAACAGATTAGTGCTCCGACTCCGAGGACAAGAAATGAAAACCAATGCGATATGATGAATCTCCAAAAGATGGAACACACAGACTGTTTTTAAATGGGGTTGGATAAATATGTTTTGCTTTTAAAACGGTGTGTGTGTGTGTGTGTGTGTGTATGTGGTTGGGTTACAGTTGTAGGTTACAGTTTGACAAGAGTTTAGAGTGTGACAAAAGCACAATGTTGTGTTTTTGGGTTACAGTTGTAGGTTACAGTTTGACAAGAGTTTAGAGTGTGACAAAAGCACAATGTTGTGTTTTATTGCGAGTGTACACAAATATAAGTAAACACTTTGCAGTTTGAATCATGTCCTGTATGAACAAAATGACAGAGTATGTTTTTATGTTTCCACTGTTCAATCGCGCCCGCGTCTCTCTCTCTCTCACACACACACACACATAGTTCGATCGCGCCCGCGCGTCTCTCTCTCTCACACACACACAGAGTTCGATCGCGCCCGCGTCTCTCTCTCTCACACACACACAGAGTTCGATCGCGCCCGCGTCTCTCTCTCTCACACACACAGAGTTGATCGCGCCCGCGCAGTGTTGGGGAGTAGTTAACTACAAGTAGCGACGCTACTAACTTAACTACATTTTTCAGTAGCTTGGCAGTAGCTCAGTTGCTTTTTAAACAGTGTAGCTTTTCAAGTAGCTAACTACTTTTTGCAGCAAGTAGCGGTGTAGCGCGAGCAAAAGCAACATTGGGTTTTGTTGAGCCTGCGCGAATCAGCGCGATGCAAGGATATTCTTCTTCTTGTTAGATTACAAACTAATTTTTTTGCCATTACCGCCACCTGTTGTTTAATCATGCATCTTGCGGCTAACGGTTCACTGACGTACAGAAGACCTCAAGCACAAATTTAAGGACGCGCATACAGGTGATTAATGGCCATTTTAAATATATTAATTATCCTGCTTTATTGCTCTCTATGTTACATCAAATTTCTATTTCTGATTTAATTACAATGAACCGCCAGCTGATCTGTCCGCCAGTTTGGTAATGAACATAAAATACCACTAAAGTTTGCGCCATCGTGTTTGTCAGTTGAAAAAAAAATGTAATCTTAGTTTGTTTATCGCACGACAAAGCTTTGATCTAATTAAATTGCTGTATAGATTTGTTGTGACTGGTTTCAGAGCGAACCGAACTGTGCTCACAAGCAGCTTGTGATTCAGGTTCTTCTTTCACAGTAAATTCGGCGAGGTCCATCACTGCATGTGAGCGAGTTTAACGTGCATTGTCAGTGCCACATGTGAGCGCCAGTGGTGTAAAGTAACGAATTACAAATACTCTCGTTACTGTAATTGAGTAGTTTTTTTTTAGGAATTGTACTTTTTTAAGTAGTTTAAAAACAGTGTACTTTTACTTTTACTTGAGTACATTTTAAGTGCTGTATCGGTACTTTTACTGCGCTATTTTCCCTGAACCTGCCGTCGCTACATTTATATTAATATTTATTTTTATAATAAGTCATCATGTGACTCCATGCGTGATTCCCGTCAAATCGCGCGCGGAAAACTTTGCATCAAACCAGCATCAACAGACTTCGAGACACCTGGCGCCAATTTATTTTGTTCACGAAGTGACTTTCGGAGTGGATCTTGAGCCTGGAGGAAGTTCATGCATTTGTGTCTTCATATAGGCAAAAAAACAGCGCAAGCGTCACACCTCACACGTGCTTCAGTGTGTGTGTGTGTGTGTGTGTGTGGTAAATGAAACTGCGCGTCGGCTGCACCATTCATTCACACAGAACATGCAGGATTCGTATTTAAATTGTCTTTGTGGTTTAATATTCACACTATATCGCGATTTGATTTCAAGTGTACTGAACTGCTTTCTATTTATTCCTCAAAAAATTTACAAATTCCGTGAAATTCCGAGTTATAAATTCCTTTTTTATGACTGGATTTTGTCAGCATTTTAGGGGGGGGGGGGGGGGCGGGGGTCGTCCAAAACAATGGTAGGGGAAACGCTGTATTTTTAGTGCTAGCAGTCAAAAATAAAACTGTTGGAGAAATATTGAAATACTGTTTCTTTTTTTCTATGAATCTGTGATAAAAGAGTAAGCTACATTTTCAATTTGCAAGGTATAAGGTGGACTAACATTCAAAGCATAATACTCACTACTCACTACTCTTGAGTACTTTTAAAAGGGCTACTTTTTACTCCTACTTTGAGTAATTTTTAGGACCGGTACTTTTACTCTACTCTCACTACATTTTTTGACAAGTAACAGTACTTTTACTTGAGTATGCTTTTTCAGTACTCTTTCCACCACTGGTGAGCGCTTGTTCAATGTATTTTCTTGCCAAAATGCAACCATCTCACAATCGGTATTTTTGATAAAAAGTCTATAGGCCTACATGCAATTTACGTTGAATGTATATTTTGTTCTTGCAATGTTGTATTTGTTGCAATTTTGCACTTTTGACAAACAGTCTGAGATATTTGAGTGTTGTGTGTAATAAAAACAATAAAAATCATAATTGTATTGCATTGTTTTAAACATTAAATATTTTACTTAAAACATTCCTCAGACACTTATTCAGTTATTTATAATATATGTTGTTCAAAAAAAGCAAAAGTAGTTTCAATGTAGCTAGCTACTTTTTGATCGTAACTTGTAGTGTAGCTACCTACTTTAGCAAAAGGGTAGCTTGACTGTAGTTTAACTACTTTAACTAACGAGTAGCTTGTAAAACTACAGTTTCAAAGTAGCTTCCCCAACACTGCGCCCGCGTCTCTCTCTCACTCACACACTGAGTTCGATCGCGCCCGCGTCTCTCTCTCACACACACACAGAGTTCGATCGCGCCCGCGTCTCTCTCTCTCTCTCTCTCTCGCGGGGCTGAAGCCAACTTGATGTGTTGAATGCTCAGAGCACGTTATAAAAACGTATACTTAAAATAGGCTACACATTTCTCTTTTAATAAATGCTCATAGTAAATTGTAGCATATTGCCTAAAACATAAGGTAGGTACAAAAATAGTCAGTGATACATTTGCGACCCATTAAAAATTTGGGTTGCAATGGCATTTCAAAAGGTTGCATATGCGACCATTTTGGTCGCAGCGTAGTTCCCTGTATGGGGTCACTCACTTGATGACTGTGCCTTTGGCGCCCCCTGCAGTGGTGAGCATGACCCTGGTGGTGAGGCTGACTCTCAGGTCGTCCTGGTCCAGGCCAAGCAGCTCAGCACAGTATTCCAGAGTCTGATTGGACTGGTTCTTCAAAATGCAGCCACCTGAGATCAGAAGCAAATTCTAATGGTCATCTTAAAACTTTGTCTCATTATGTTTCTTATGCTATGTCTACACAGCACATAATTCTTCATGTTTTTTAATTTACTGGTACATTCGTAGCAGTTAATGACCTGTTTTCTCATTGTCAAAATAGATGTCAGCTACAGACTAAAATAAAATAAAAATCTTTAAAAAAAAAAAAAATTTTTTAAATCAGTACTATATTGAAGAATTTCTTCTCTTCTGTGTCAGTTTTCTAGCCTGGCTCCGCCCTCCTAAGTACTTACGCTCAATTTTCATTTTCCTTCAGTACTACGTCTGGGATTGTGCTGTATTCTTTGGTTTTCTCCGGTCAATTTTTTACCGGGCAAATCAGCGAACAGAGGGAGTGGCTGAGAACGATGACGTTGATGTCGTACGCTAGTTTGAGTCGTCATCATACGTCATGACCAAACGTTAGCGACGATGATTTAGCGACAAGGAAGTTAACGCTTGTCAATGGAGCGATGCCAGACTCTATGTACAAATGAAATGTACGAGAGTCTGGTAGGACCAGGCTATCAGTTTCCTACGCTGTACACAGAAGAGAAGAAATTCTTCAATAAAGTCTGTTATTTTTGTTTTGTTTTTGCGCATAAAAAGTGTTCTCAACGCTTCATAACATTAAGGTTGAACCACTGGAGTCACATGGACTATTTTAACGATGTCTTTACTAGCTTTCTGGGCCTTGAAATTGGTTGTTGCATTGCGGTCTATGGAGGGGTCAGAAAGCTCTCAGATTTCATCACAAAGATCTTCATTTGTGTTCTGAAGATGAACGAAAGTGTTACGGGTGAGTAATAGACAGAATTTTAACTTTGGGGTGAACCAACCCTTTAATACAATTTTCGACAAAAGTTTCCATTAAAATGTCATTGTGGTACAACCAAAAGGTTCAGGTCGTACAAAAAAAAAAAAAAAAAAAAAACATACATAATGTGTTTTTTGTTTTTGTTTTTTTGTAGTACAACCTGAACCTTGCCCTAAAAGGTCAAATTATCTGATATTTTAAGAGACCTACGGATTTTGACAAATGGTCACGAGGGTCTGCAGGAGTCCTCTTTATATCACATCACCGTTTTTTGTTTGTTTTTGCTGCATAATTTTTTTTCGCCTCATAATACAAGATTATGCCAAACTACCTAAAGTTTTCTTTCATTCTTTTACTGAGTTTTTCTCCATTATAGACCTTATTCAGAGAAGTGCCATGACTGGTATGAAAGCGAGGCTGTGAAGGATTGACATTGTGTTATCAATGCCATCCACTGTAAAAAGCTAAATAAAACTCCTAGATCACTTATAATTTTCACTTATAACTTATAATAAAGAGATTGGCAGTATTTTAATGACATGCATTTAAAAAGCGTATTTAATTACTTTTGAGTATTTTGTCATTTTTATTTTCCTGTACAAAAATAAATGAAATGTAATTTGTAATTAAATACTCTGAGAGACTGTATTTTGTATTTAAAGTACTTAAAATACGTATTCAAATGTGGCATTATATTTTGCATATAATAACTTATCACCAGGCTTAATAGGACCAAGACATATAAAACACAAACAGGACTAACAAATTACCTATCACAGTTTATAGCTAGATGCAAGAATATCACGTGATATGACGCATCCTATTGACTGCGGTCTAAGAGCTAAAAGTGTGCAAATAAATCTATAAAAGCACACTCCTTCAATCTCTTATCTCAGCCATTTTTAAAATGATGTGTTCATACATAATAGTCTTCAGGTCTCCTGTAAGACCTCTATTAGGCTCCATGTTTTTCAGCTAAAAGGTGTCTCAGGACAGCATCTCCATTGTGAGTGGGGAAATGGAGTAGACCAGAGCAGTAAAAGGTGTTATACCTTCAGCAGAACAGGAAAACAAATCCGGAGTGCAAGTGTGGTAAACACTAGAAGAAGCCCCCTTACCCCCACAGCAGCTCTCTAATGCTCTTAGTCTAAGTCTTTTGAGTTGGAGAACGTGTGTGTGTGTGTTTGTGTGTTTAATGAGGAGAACATCAGCAAGTGGATGAGCTAAAAAATAACACTTCAGACAACAGTGACTTTTCCCTGACTGAATGCAGATAGTGCAAATTCTGTATAAAAAAAAGCAAAATTGGTCATATTTTTAAGTCTCTTAACCTGAAGGAAATATTTCTGATCCAAAATATTTCTGATCCAAGTGTGACGTGAGAAAGCAAAAACCGATAAATCCTCTCTTTTTTTCCTAACTGGCTTGATTTTAACTGACACACAAGACATTTACTGTCTGTTTGCATGGTTTCTAGTTCCGTGATGGACAGCCCCTTCCAGATATTAAATCTCACTGGTTTTATATTAAACATGTTCTGATGTGATTTTGTCACTATATGCAGGACAGAAATTTACTTTACGCTTGAAAGCTGTTGCATCATGTTGCATCAAATAAAGGCAAAATAGTTTACTAATGTTGGATAAAGTTGGAGTTGAATGGCTACCAGAGGTGCTTCCGGTCTCTTCGAAGTCGATATTGCCTAGATGAAGGACGCCAGCCACCACTCTGAAGAGATTGAGCTTCTCTGTGTCATCCAGGCCGATTCTTTTCATGGCAACCACCATCCTGTTGAAGTCTCCCAGGTCATCCAGCAGAGGGTCCTTCAGAGCACCCACTTTTCCATGCTACGAACACAACGGACCATTAAGACACACGGTTCCAATATCAACAACATCCACACGTCACACGTGCCGCAAGTGCCTCAGAAGATCAGATATGTATATTGGAGGAATGTATACAGATCTAGATCTCTGATTAAAAGGAGGAAAGGAAATCAAACCACACCTGAGGATCAGAGTGTGCCAGAAGTTCCTTTTTTATATATATAAAAAAAGATGATTTTATCATAATTTATTCACCCTTATGTCATTCTACACTTGAATGACTTTCTATGGAACGCTTTATGCTGCTGTTGTATGGGGAAAATAGCAACATAAACATTCTTAAAAACTTCTCTGTGTTTAAAGGATACAAGGGTGAGTAGATGACATCATATTTATTTTTGGGCAAACTATGCCTTTAAGTCACTGACGTATTGATAATCTGCAGTCTGATGACACAACAGATCACACTCTGACCAATGCTAGAGCATAAAAGCTGTTCCATACCCATGACTACAAGCACCCCTTACAAAACTACTTATGTCACAGAGAAAGCCTCATGCATATTAGCTTGCAGACCCATGCACACACTAATGATCAATTTCATGCACAGAAACCCAGAAAGCCAAAGAATGTAAAGCATGAAAAGAATTTAGAAAGAGGGACAACTGGTAAAACATCACCTTATGATCCTGAATTTTAAGAAGATCAGGGAAGGCAAAGACACACAATATTCAGTTAAAAAAATATCGACATAAACATTATGGCCAGGGCCTGAAGTTAACTTTTTTTGCCACCAGCCACTGTGGCAGGTGGATATCAAAATTCACCTGCCACAGAGACTTTTTACCAGCCTTTTTTTTTTTTTGCCTCATAGCCTAAAGGTGAAAAAACGGGAATTTCACAATATTGTTCTTTAACTTGTACACATTTAAGTGCTGTCAAGTTATTAACGAAATCAATATAAGTAATAATAACTCTTAGAATATACATTTAAAAAAATATTTTTATTCATTGATTTTGACACACACACGCACAACAGATCTATAGACCTACCGCAGCTCGTATGTAAACAAATCACCCGCGGCTGTGTTGATGGCTGATTTAGTCACGTAGACAGCTAGGTCCTGACAGCTTTTAGTTACAGCGTTCAGGAACCGTTAAGCAGAACTAAATTAATATTATTACTGGTAAAGTTACCGGGTACCGGACATTTTCTCACCGGTTCCCAACTCCCAACATGTACTACAGTTGCACACGCACACATCTGTGCAACTGTCATTGTTCTGGAGCCTACGTCAGCGTTACATTATCTCATCCCATCTCACCAACAGTTTAATACTCGCACATCCAAACGTAGTCAGAAAAGGGCCTCATCTTCTTTCTGATCGCATGAACGTTACAAAACAACAGTCGTTGCCATAAATCAGCCGCTCACGAACCTTGCCGTTGTCGCCAATTGACCACTTTGTATTAAAATGACTTCTTTTACTTTTCTTTGACTCATCCCCATCTTTTTGTTGGTTGTTTGTTTCAGCTGGCCTTTTTACCCCAGTAATGTGCCGCCACATTATAGCTAAGGTCCAACGCAATGAAAATGAAAACGTAAAAAAAAAACCCTAATGAATCACTCAATTCTCATTGGCTACCTGCCAATGTGGCAGGTAGATTGACAGTGTTACCCGCCAATAGCAAAATTCACCCGCATTTGGCAGGTGGTCGGGTGTTAATTTCAGGCCCTGATTATGGCTATTAGAAGAGTGAAGCTCTGTTCCAAAACCTACATAGGCAGCATTTTAATGACAACCCAAGCTTTAAAATAAGCTAAAACATATAAAAATTTGTATATAACATTGCATGTATGATTTTAATAAAAATAAAATCCTAATTTTTATTCATATCCCCATGGTTCTTATGGTCTTGGAGAGCCTGGATGAGGGAAACTTTAAGTGTGATTTCTAGACCTGGAAAAGTCATCGATATTAAAAAAAAAATGTTTTTAAATGTATGAATATAAAGGTTTCTGGTTATGTTAAGCTATAAAATATGTGGGTAGACATTGCTGGGAAACTGCTATTTGTGAGTTAAAAAACTGTAATCCCAAACGACTAAAAAAAACATGTAATATAATAATTTATAATTATTTTATTATATTATTTTGAAATACTGCTACTAGTTTCTGTAAATATGAATATACTCAGCTTTGTCATTACAGCAGAAGTACGAGAAATATTTTGGGGGGCCTTTGAATATTGTCTTTGACAAGGGGAGCGATTAAAGCAATTATAAAAACATAGTATCGTTTAATTGTTAAAGCAGCCTCGCATATATATTTTGTTCAGTAGGCAATCCCTGAATGCACTGAGTACAATTCAAATCAAGATGGCTAACAAGAAGTTGAACAAAAATCATAAATATACTGAAATCTAATTCAATAACAAAGAGTATCTCTAAATATATTTTAGAACTAATGTTAAAAAAACTATTTTAAAACTAATGTTTATGTGTGCTTTGTATTTTTATGCTTATTAGATTATCATGCTGTTAGTTTAGCTCAACAGTAAGACGGGTCAATTTGCTTTCTATTTTTGTGGCGCGGACTTGCTGCCTTTGTAAAGAGTTCACATTTAGTCACTTAAGAGGTTCCATCTTGGTTAGGATTAGGATGCAGTCTCAAAAGGCTATCTAGACATGAGACAGCTCATTAGGTTTTGGACCAGAGCCTGATTCACAATTAAAGATGGATTGCATATCTTAATACCGACCCAAAGTCATTAAGAGATTCAATTTTTCAAGGATGATAAAAAAGGAGACAAAAAAACAATAACAAGAAAAGTACCATCTGTGAATTTGGGGTAAGAAACTAATCTTAGATTTTCATCTGAAAATACAGTGAAACAGACGGTGTTGAGCTAGCAAATGAACTACTGCACCGGCAGAAACAGCAGCTAATGAATATCTCATCACCTCCACAGGGATTCAACACAACGATGATTTATAATAATGGCCCTTGATAACAATAACATCAATTGATGGGCTCAGTCTCCAGAGAGGGTCGTGTGCAAACAACAAAACAACTCTGGAATTTATTACACTTTACATAATTCATCAAAGATGTGAACTAATTTCTGAGGGTAACTAATTCTATTTGAGGCAAAACGGTGATCCTGCAACTTCAGAGATTTTGACTGCGGTCAAGGTCTGTTCGCGCAGCACGTCACCTAGTCTTAAATTTTTACTACATGAACAAACGACACTGCAAGGATTTGATCATATATCAAAAATGAATCTGAAATCTTTACTACAGCTTAGCTTAGTGCTGTTTATCACTTTAGATTTGTCACAAATGTGCATCAACACACAGGAAGAAGGAAAAAGATTCATCACGGTACTGCCCCAGAGATTCCTAAACCAAGATGATTCTACGTACCTCAGTACTTTTCCTGTTTTGCATGATCTGTTTATCCGAGTCCTTGTTTGCAAAGTATCGCGTGCAGCCACGATTCAAATACTGAGTGAACACAAAAACACACAATGATGAAAGTTAACAAACGAGAATAGAACCAGCAGAAACACATTCATAATCATTGTAAAGCAAATATGCCATCTAGTGGCACATCTACAGTTTCATGGTATCATGTATATGACTGAGGGCTTGAAATCAGATAACCTAAACTCAGGTATTAAAGGATTTTATTGGATTTGATAAAATGCTTCGCCACTTCATTTTGCACTGTGCTTTAATAGTCTGCTTGCTATGGTCACAGTTGTCAGGTGGCTTTTATTGCGCCAATTATAACAGAGACTCTCAAAGTTTCCAGCTGAACCAAGTGTCTAGGCTTGGTAAAATGATTTCCAGGTTCCTGATACACAATACAAAGGAAACTGACTCGGAAGTTTTCCGGAGAGTTGAGATGAAGCCTGTTCCTGATGTCCTCCGATGCCCCTGCGCAGAGTCTGTAAAATATATGATAGTTTCTCTCTTCTGGACTCTGCATGCAAATCCGAGACTTCTCCAGCAGATAGTGCGAGACAAAACCCCCCACAACTGCATTCTGAAGACACGATGAACACAATTAGTAACTACATGAAGTCTTTCAGAGAAGAGGACACACTCTTGTCTTCAGACTAAGACAAAGTTTACCTTCTCATTAAAATGAATTTCCACAAACTTTCCAAACCGACTGCTGTTGTTGTTCCTGACCGTCTTTGCATTTCCAAAAGCCTCAAGCAAGGGGTTGGCTGCATGGAACACACATATTACAAACAGATTTTGCATCATATCCAAAAATCAAACACTACTGTACAAGACAACCAGTGTCTTTGGAGAACCTACCTTCAACAATCCTCTCATCTATATCTTGACCTGTTCCATAAGATGTGGTTAAATACCTGAAATTAAACAGATACAGTATCAAGAAATTATGACATTAATGACAAAACTGGTCCAATAAAACAAAACATATTTACCGGTACTTACCATTAACATTACTGAACACTGCAACATTCAACTATTCAAAAATTAGGTACGATTTGTTATTGTTTTTGAAAGAAGTCTCTTATGCTCAACAAGGTTGCATTTATTTGATCAAAATACAGGATACAAAAAAACATAATATTCTGTTAAATTACCATTTAAAATAACGATATTCCATTTGAATATATTTTAAAAATGTATTCCTGTGATGGCAAAGCTGAATTTTCAGCATTATTACTCCAGTCTTCGGTGTCACATGATCCTTCCGAAATCATTTGAATATGATGATTTGCTCAAGTAATATTTCTTGTAACATTATTACATCAGTGAAAAATTTATCATCAGAAGTTTATTCAGAAAACCTACACATTTTTTTGAAGATGTGGCGAAAAATGTGAAATAATCATCATATTAAGTCACCACAATGAATATTAAAATGGGTCTTTATGATTTTGAGCATTTTCAGAGACATAATATATTTTTATAAAAAAATAAATGCTAAATATACTTTCATATCTAAAAAAAAATCTCACTTCACCACTGGAAGGTGTGTGTGTGTGAAAGAGAGAGAGAGAGAGAGAGAGAGAGAGAGAGAGAGAGAGAGAGAGAGAGAGAGAGAGAGAGAGAGAGAGAGAGAGAGAGAGAGAGTGAGTGAGTGAGTGAGTGAGTGAGTGTGTGTGTGTGAGAGAGAGTGTGTGTGTGTGAGAGAGAGTGTGTGTGTGTGTGTGTGAGAGAGAGTGTGAGTGAGTGAGTGAGTGAGTGAGTGAGTGAGTGAGTGAGTGAGTGAGTGAGTGAGTGAGTGAGTGAGTGAGTGAGTGAGTGAGTGAGTGAGTGAGTGAGTGAGTGAGGACCCTTGTATACATGCATGACATTTTAACTGGAGTGTTTTCATTATTCCATAAATAGACAGTTATCACACCTGAGAACAAACTTTGTGTTTTCTGTTTTTCCAGCACCAGATTCACCGGACACAATGATGGACTGACTCATCTTCAGAACCTTCATGTCTCTGTAGGCTTTATCCGCTGAGACAGAGAGAAGGAGAGACTGACGTTTGTCAAAATCACTGTCAATACTGTAGTTACCTTAAAAAAATTCTACAAAAATAAAAGACATTGTGCTTAGAATTAAATCCTCAAGTGTCCTATTAGACAGACATTCATATGTTGTCCACTCACCAATAGCGTAGACATGAGGGGGAAGTGTCCCTAAAGAGCGTCTCTGATAGCTCTTAATTGACTCTGGAGAGTAGAGTTTCAGGATGTCGAAATACGGGTTCACAGCAATCAGGATATTAGCCACAAAAGTCTGAAATAAAACAAACAGGGTCCGAGAACATTTGAAACGTTCATTGTTGGGTGTGTACTTTTGTATTTGCAGTTTTACATATTTTGGGCAAACAGGTAGTTCCGACCAATAGTTGACAAGTCGGGCGGCTCAGACGAAGAGCAATGTTTTAATCGCTCTCACTCAAAGCCTCAGACTTTCAGGTTAGCCACGCCATGCGGAGCACCTCTACCTCACAGGACCTAATTAAGTGCATTGGGCAACTTGATAGCGTCTGGCCAGGATTAGTTGGGTCATCTGAGACGTGCAGTCGCACTAGGGCAAGGCCTGGGCAGTCTCCTGACAGCCTTGTGCGCCGTGCTGATGAGCGTGCGCTGACAGCTGGACCGGCATCTCTCAGATGAGAGGCTAATAAGGGCCGTTGGAGCACGACAATAACATGCCCATCAGCTCCGTACCTGCAGGCATGCTTGCCAATGAGATCTGTGGGGTTTAGCATGAACCTAGAAGCCCTGCACTACCCTGAGGTGACTGTTAAGCAAAATATGTGAATGCATCATGCATTTGCTTAAAATTTTATGACCCAAATCTGTTGAAATTTAAAATGTAGTTTCATTAGAAGAGGCTTTAATTAATCAGAGAATCGATTTGTTATACATATTTATTTTATACATATATACATATTTATATTTTTAAATTACAGGTGATTTGTGTAATTTAAAATGCAAGTGCAAGTAATGGTGCTTTAAAAACATAAATCTATTCTGTTCATTTGAGCATCCCAGCCTGCCCAACACACTTAAACTTAAACTTAATGGTGCGATTTTTTTTATATTCATTTTTCCCATAGTGATTTCAAAAAAAGACTTTGATAAAGAGTTATAAGCCATGTACCAAACCAGCCAACCATGTAGAAACGTTTTTTTTTTTTAACTGCAAATTTTTGTTGATGTGACCGCACCTTAAGTCTGTACAATTGGACCATGTTTATGTTATCCACTGGCCAAGTAATTGTGTACTTGCGTAGTTTTGGTGTTGGAAAAGGCATAGAAATTATGAAAAACAAGAATTCAAAACAAGCATTTGACTTACATAGATCAAGTCTTTGCTGTAACGGATACGGATGTTGTTTAGAAGAGTGGCCTCATTCAAATACATAAGAGAACCTGGAAGCCAAGTAAATATGAGCATATCAATGAACATCATAAGCTTAAGTATTTAATGTGATACTATTGGCCCCAAAGAAGTTATATACTTACAGTTGTCTTCAACGTGTTTGTTTACATCATCCTCAGCAGGAAAAACTTGACTGATGGGAGCCAGGAATGTCTGTAAAGTCAAAATGAGCATCATCAATTTTGTGACCTCTGTCCAAATGAAAAAACTGGCCAAACAATAGATGGCTACATTCACCATTTATCCATATTAATAAAAGTCCATATAGTTTACAACCACACAGAAGATTAATGGGACAAAAAATAAGTAGATGATGGCAGCCGTTTGTTCTCTCATTTCCGAGTCCGTCTGGTTACTTTCACTGAGGTGTGAAGCTATAAACACTCAAGGTCTTCATACATTACGACTGCGCAAATGACAATGAAGAGAGGTGCTAGGTCAGCCATGATTGATTGTGTCTAATGGCAGCCATAATGCGGAGAAGAAACGGTAAAGTCATGTTAAGGTGAAAGAAAGGTGAGAACATAAGCTGCGAAATCCATTACATGACACATTATAAGACACCCAAAACTGCCCATCACATCGGTGCATTATTCAGAGCGAGATGAGACAAGCTGACCTTTCCCAGAAAACCCATCTCGTCCATGCTGACGTTCCTGCTTTACGTTATTCCTCCACTCTCTCATATGTATATAAGTCATTTACATTAGAACCTCACTGGACAGATATTATCTGCCTCAATGTCAAACCTCTTTGACCTAAAAACCATTTACAACCTTGATACTGTATATTCTAGAAGGAACCTTTCATACATTGTTTACCATTTGTTAATAAAAGCGAATGGATCAATGACAAATAAGAGAGTCAATGATAAAGAAAAAATTTAAATCTATATCTAGTTTAAAAAACACAGTTTTGATACTGTTTGTATTCATGTTGGTTTAAAAAAATACCTTTTTCAAGAAAAGTTCAAATGTTCAAAGTCATTTGGTGGAATCATCAAGTAAAAAATGTATAACATTTTCCATTCTGTAATAATTATTTAACATACACACACATGTTTGTGTGTGTGTGTTTGTGTGTGTGTGTAGGTTTTCTAATCTTCTGGAACATTTTTCTGAAATATCCCCCACTACACACACAGTGCCGCCATCTCTAAGGGAGTGTGTAGTAAGTAGTTGAGACACAGGTGGATTTTTTTTCTCTAATGAATATACCCTGAGTGTAATGTGATCTGCACACCTGCAGCAGGTAGAGCTTATTACTTATTCAAAGCCCCTGCAAGTGACACCCTTACATGGCACAGCACTATTCTACATACACATGTTCTCACATTTTACCTATTGCTCAGATACCTGGAGGCCTTTTATACACATCATGAAGTTAATCATGCGTGTGGTGGGAAGGATTCACATCAGCAGAAACCGTGATCACATGATCGCCCGAGGTACGCATGGGCTCAGCCGAAGATCATCACAGGTGCTTAGCAACTAAGTTTTCCTTGGTATCAACATATGAGGCACGATAACATGGCACAAAATCAATAGCTGCCACCTGCTTGGATAAATGCTCACAGGATAAATTTCAAGGGTAGTAAAGCTGACGTCTTACCTTTCCTCTCTGATTGAGAGGTTCTATAGTGAGTGCATCCGCACCAATGTCCACTATCATGCCCAGTTGGAACCCGTCGGTTGGGTGGGGCGCCCACACAGGCTTCCCATCCTCCATTGCACCCCACAACTACACCACAGCTCTGGAAGACACACACAGGGTTAAGATTAAACACTGACTTGGCTGACAGCATGCAAAGCTTGTTCAACAGAAACGTAATTGTGTTTTGTTTAACACAAACCATGTGACTGTAAACAAAATGTCTTTTAGATTGCAGCAGGTGGAAGCCAAAAAGGTCATCTCAAGTATAGATGATTGTAATGAAAATAAAAAAAAGCAACTTGTTACATTAGCCACTTCAAAGTCTTGATATGCATATTAATGTACAAAGCAAACTGAAACTAGAACTCAGAAGAAAATGTGAGTGGTGCTTTCCCACGCAAAGCTCACTTCCACTGTCTCAGACATTAGAGTATGATTGCATTTTGAGTCGCATTTTGCCTCCAAGTAGCAGTCGCATGGAACTGTCAAATTGGTTCTGAAGCTGCCGTTACTCACCACTTATTCACCATTAAATAAATGAATAGTAAGTTTATCCTACAGCAGGGTTAAAAATATAAATTGATTTCTCGATTTTAATTGATTCCTCTTTTGGTGAACGGATATCGGTTCTTAAATCCAAAGTATCGATCTTTTGGTCTATGCTGTTTTCAGTTGGTGAATGAATGAAACTTTGTAATGTGCCTCCATTTTGATATGAAACAAAGTCTTTCAAATTCTATCATTTTTATTATGAAATTCAAACAATAAATACCATTTTGCTTGCTTTTCTCTTCTAATTAGAGTGGTTTGTGAGCATGGCTGCTTTAATAACAAATTTTATGACATTCTATTTAAATCTGTTTTTAAAGAAGCAGCGCATCTCCTTAGCCGTACCCTGGAGTTGGTTCACCCTCCGCCTATGAACACGAGCCACACACTCGCAAATCCTGTCATTATAACCAACAGATTGTAAACACAATGTGAATAAGAGATTCATTGTACAATTAAGACAGCTTTTTTTATTGAACAAGAGTTTTCACGAGAGTGCGATTCAGTGACAGCCTTAGTGTTTCTAAAGGTAGGGCTCATCTCTTCTGTTTATTACCCATTCACAATCTGAACACAAGTTTAGTTTTCATGCTTCTAAGCAAACTGCAAAGTTTCTAGACTGACAACCGTATTTAAATGTGTGATTGAATCGGAAACTGCGGTGATTGACAGGACAAAACAAAACGGGACATCATTTTTTAAAGTCCAAATAATGTATAGTCCTACAAAGCTATTATTATTATCAGAGTTTGTGAGCAGAGCGTAGCGGATCAGTGAACGAGAGGGAAGCGGCATTTTTCCAGAGTTGCACCGCAGCACAGCTATACCACACCATAGTACAGAACAGTAAGGCTATTGCAAACAGAAACAATTATACTGTACTGCTACAAAGAAATTTCATGTTGCCACATTATAAGCGGACTTTGCTTTTTTGATGAGCATGAGAGGTACATCATGAGGGGAACGTGACAGCGGCGAGAGCGAGAGCGAAACCTGGGCGCTGAATACTGAGGGATGGGGCGGGGCGGCATATATTTTCGGCTGTTTTTCTCTTTCAAAATTTCAGTGAATTCCAAGTAGAAACATAATTATGACATTAAAAAGTAATTATTATCATGTTGTTATCATACAAACTTCCTTATGTATTAAATACAAGAAGCCTATACAAATCAGTTAATTTTAAGCTTTAATTGTATAGTAACGTTCCAACTGGTGGTCCCTGTGTAGGCTACAGCACTGATACATACCCCAATTGATCAGAATTCAATTAATTGAATTCAGAATTGAATCGCAAGCTTGTGAATCAAAATTGAATCAAATCGTGAGATTTGTGTCAATACCCAGCCCTTGTATATTCACACCAAAAATAAATAAACGCCAATACATTTTAAAGAAAACAGTAGGTTTTGGACATAATTATTCAAAACCGCCTATTTTACATTTATGCATTTGGCAGCAGTGCCGCTGCTAGCCATTTTGGTGCCCTAAGCATAATTCCTTTATGATGAATTTCTCTGAACTACAGATGTGCATTTTAAGATGTTGTGAAGGCAAAAAAAAAAAAAAAAAATTCGATAGCAACAGCTTTAAAACCATGTCAGTGGGCAACTGATTATTTTTCTCTCCTCATCAGCATCACACTCTTTTTCTCTTTGTTTTTATCTTGCCCTGTCTCTTCCCCTCCTAAAGTTGGATTTTTTAATTTACTAAAGGCTACAATTTGTATTTTATTCTCAATATGTACACATTCATTATTAATCCTGTGCCTAACATAATGAAAACGGCTTTGTTCATGTTTCTTGTCCCCTCACAATGACAGTAGCCTAAACTATTACACTAGGCTACATGTTACATAGGCCTATTTTGGCGAAATTAGACAAAACTATATTAGTTTGCCTAATTATTTTTTGTCATTCGTTTAACATTTATGACCTAAGAAAAACCTGTCAAAAATATAAAGTTAAGTTTAGCTACTTACATCTTATCTCGCACTTGACCGTACACTGAAGCGTCGAGTTGCACTGTTAAAATTCGCGCTCAGCGTCTGTGAACATAAAGCCCGCCTACTTTGATTTGATTGGTCATCTCAAATATTCTGACATTGACGAGCAGTGACAGGCCAATGAGGCTCAGAACACACACACACACACACACACACACACCCTGTCCTCTGTTTCTGACGTGCTCTCTGCTCGGCGCCACTGCGGATTAAAGATGAAAGATGAAGGACGCGCTGAATCTGATTAATATTATAACAAGAAGTTTGATGATTGATTTTTCATTAGGCTATTTTTGGTGCCCCCTCAGCACTTGGTGCCCTACGCACAGCGCGTGATGCGCGTGGTGGGAGCGGCGGCGCTGTTTGGCAGTCATTCAAAATGACTTGCATTGTGCTCATAGTTGTATTGTATTTTAAAACAAGTGCAATGTTTGCAATTAACATCATCGACATTTAATGTAAAATGATCCCGTATATAATTTTTTTTTTTTTTTACGTGAATATTAGGATACGAGTAAAGTACAAAGCTTTGTTTACAAAATAAATAATTGGTAAAAGGCAAATGTTATATCGTTGCCATAGTAACATTTGGATCCATGCCGAATGAGAAAGGTACGTGAGCCTTAACGAAGCTTTATATTCTGTTTTGCAGGTTGGTCACTCGAATTTTCCACAAATGTATCAATATTTTGTGAGGTAATACACAGGATATGGAATCTTTTGTTTCTTTTCCCAAATCCTCACTGTCACATCCTATGTTTTCGCCTATTTTTTTTTTTAAATGTTAATTTCTTCCTTTCATTCACTTTTAATCCATATTTTTGCATCTTTTACTGTGGCACCTTTTTACTTGCTAAAACAAAAGATGGCATTGGTACCCTAACCTAACCTAACCTAATACTTTTATAGAAATATCTCATGGATTTCTCTCGTCACATTTAATTTTAACACAGTTTGTGCTTATTAGGCAAAGCAAGGCACGTCAAGTTTATACGGTATCCTGGACATGACATGCTGGGGGATAATGAAAAATAATGTGGCCACAAATTAAGCAATTTGTTGCTTAGTTTTAATTTAACAAATTAAAGGGAACAAATTTATTAAATGTGGACCGAAATAATAAGTTGTAGGAAAGAAAGAAGTTGTAGCAATGAATTATTATTAATATTTATTTTTTTATATCTATTTTTCAGCATGTCGTGTGCGGGGCTCTGCATGCATTTCCCTTGTGCTGGTAATTCAGTTCCGCATTCCCCGTAGCCTATAATTCACTTTTCTGACCATTTACAAACAGTTTCGGTTGCTTTGGACTAATGGGCATAAACATGAAGATATGAGACAATAGATGCTCTGTCCTGCTCATGTCCCAAAGCCTGATAGATAATGATATAATTATCTTTCTGGGGAAATATAATTAAACTTGACTTAGTTACTAAATTGTTAGTGTTCAGTGTGGTTTCTACTGCTAGGCCATTTTGAGTAGTTGTTTACTGGCCTTTACTTAGGGGCAGCAGTGGCTCAGTGGTTCATGTAGGTTGTCTACAAACCGGAGGGTTCAATCCCCGGTTCCACCTGACCAAGTGTCGAGGTGTCCATGAGCAAGACACCTAACCCCAGCTGCTCCCGACGAGCTGGATGGCGCCTTGCATGGCTGACACCGCCGTTGGTGTATGAATGAGTGAGTGAATGGGTGAATGTGAGGCAATATGTAAAGCGCTTTGGTGGCCATTGGGTCTGTGAAAGCGCTATATAAATGCAGTCCATTACCATTCATCAAAAGAGCCTCAAGTCTCAATATAAGTGCTTAGACTTGGTCACTTCATACATTTTTACTGATCAGACTAAATCCCATCATGAAAATACCAAGTGTAAACTCCCTCCAAGATGCATACGAGAAGGATAGCTATCGGATCAGATTACATCACCATACGGAAGTCTGAGCCCTAATCATCACATGAGCCAGATAGGGGTCCCCTTTTTAAATCATCTGCGAGTTGAAAATCATACAGTTTGTTCAAATTCATTAGTCTAAGTATGAATATTAATTGTGATCCTTGGCTTAGCAAACACCACTATGGTCTAACATTATTATGAAAGGCAAAAATGTGCTCTTTTATGCCACTTAATGATGTTTTGGAAAATTAGGTCATTTTCAAGCAAATGTGTAATCAACTGTGGTTCAAGGACTGTGTCATCTCTACAGCAGTTCTGTTGAGGTATTTTAGTCTCCTGGCCTGTCACTCCATGTTTTTTTCAATGATCTTATTATTCCTCTCAGGTATGGGCTTATCCTGTAATAGTGGATTTAAGCTACTGCTATTTGAGACATCTTTATCTGCACAGACTCTCCTCTTGAGAAAACAGCTGGTGGCCCTATCTGATCACTCTTTGATCCAACAATAAACCATAGACATCTTACACTGTTCAATATAATTCCCTTTTTAAAATGTATCTGAAGCACTGGATGACAATGACATCCGTTAAGATCCATGAGATCCACTGGGTGCCGCAGACTGCATGACCTGTAACTGAACTGCTGTCAAAGTCTACAAAAGTAATAATGGTTAATCACAAGAGCGTTATTATACCTGCCAAGAGAACAGCACTGAGTTCACATCAAAGACGTCTGGGTGTGTGTGTGTGTGTGTGTGAGGTAGGACGTGATAACCGCTCGAGGTTTGGTGCAGAGCAACATTTCCTATTCTCTGGCACTCTATATGGCCTGGTCCCAAGAGTTTCCCACAGTGCAATTATTGTCTAGCATGCTAACTAACCTCATTATATGCTCAGTACTGTATCTGTGCCAATCACTTGAGTCTCACATAAGTCTTTTGAAAGGAACAAAGACTTCAGAACAAGACATTGGCATATGCTTCAGTTCTAAAGCATTGCTCATCAGAAAACTATCTGGCACATTACATCTTTCTGAAAGCTTTGGTCTGTGCTGAATCAGTCTTGGGAAAATCAGATGTTTGATACGTGCTAAAAACATAATGATCTGTTCATTAAGCATCTTTGTAATGTATGCCTTCGTAACGTCATAAGGTGAACATATTTTTAACTATGGAGTTGAAGTTAGAACTGGCTCTAAACCTTCTGGCCAATAAATTTCCTTCTTGACTTTTCCATGACTTTCTCTGCTCATATTGGGGAAAAAATAACGAACAAATTGTTTATGGAGACTGAACTCATAAAGAGTTTTTTTTTTTTTTTAGCAAATTAAAAAAAATTTGTGATGAACATAAATGTGTAGGCCTAGTTATTTTTTTTCTTCATGACCTTTTAAGATCATTTCAATTTCCATGACCTTCTCGATTCTAGAAATCACAAGAACAATAATAATTTAAAGCAATAAAATAATTTAAAATAATGATCTTGTGAAAATTAAAGTAAATAATTAATATATGATATATATCAGGGCCTGAATTTCGTTTTGGAAAATGGGGGGGAAATTCTTTTTGTTTGAGGGGGAGAAAGGGGGGGCGGGGTGCATTTTTGCCAAACAAAATTATTACATTTATCTTGCCTAAATGTTTGCGCTCATTGCATTTTTACAATGGGGTAATGTTGTTAAGAATTTACACAACACGAGGCTTGATTTAAATTGTTCAATTAAATTGAAAAAAGTAGCACAAATAAATACAATAGAATAAAGATATAAATAAAGACAAATAAAGAGAAACGTTTTTGAATAGGTCTAACACTATTCATAGACAGAAACTGAATAAAGTAATCAAATGGAAAATAACACTGGATAGTATTTTAGTCCTGAATAAATTAAATACATATGCTATTAATCCTGAATCCTTTATCTTAAAGCTCTCTTTTGTTGTTTTGACGACAAAATTAATAACCGACACATATGGCTGCTGTCACTTTAAGAGCTAGTGCACGGATTCTGTGTTCATTATACTGGCATGCGTTTTATGCTTATTAAAGACAAAACCGACTTTGTTAGTATACTCACGAAGACCGAAATTGACACAGTTTTGCGTGTTAAAGCAATATAATCCCATGAAAAATAACTTTTGTTTCTGGCCAGCTGTTCTTGAGGCGGATTTTCTATGAATGTGCACATTGAAAATCATCCCAGAGAGCGCGCGAGCACTGATTAGTTTAAAATCGCTTGAATGTTTAAACTGGTAAGACTTAAAAAGGTCGCTATTTTACCAAATGGTAAACTTCATTCACGATGCACTGCTGGCCCGATTGTGCAAGTGAATATTCCGTCATGTCCCGACTCCTAAACGCGAGTGTGTATCGCGGCAGCGCTTGATGCTTGCCTTGCACAACACATTTTGAGAGAAGAGTTGGAAGACGCGGCACCGCTGAACACTCACGCTGTTTGTGAAATTGCGTCTGGCAGATAGTTATTAAAAGAATGATTTGATTTTATAATCTGTGTGATTACGATTGCGGGAATATCCCGCATTATAAATGGGAGACCTGCGGGAATGATTAGAATTATGCGCAATACCCGCAATCCCGCGCCGAAATTCGAGCCCTGTATATATACATACACGCACACAGTAGCCTACTTAAAGCTGCAGTCCGCAGTTTTTCCTCTTTGTTGCCATCTCTGTTCGAAATCTGCAATTGCAGTTATTTGCGGAATTATCAACTTTACGTGAGTTGTGCTTCGACACGGCACAGCGCGGATGAACACAATGTTTTGAGGAAAGTGTGTGGCTGTCAGTCACCGCGCCGGGGTGGATACTGGCATTTAGAATCACAGATTATACTTATTGGAAGTATGACCAACATAATAATTTTCACCGGAAAATGTAATCTGAACAAGTAATTAACATCCACTTTTGTTCTGGTTCTGACATTGCAGTAAATCGCGCTGATGAAATCTAACAATCCCTTATCATATCACACAAAACCGTGCAAATTATACTTTGTTCTCAAATTGTTAATGTTAACTACGTCAGCATTGCGTGACTACATGTAATGTCCTTCCGATATGTATCCTTGTTTTCGCATGGGTCCGGTTGCAGTCTCTTCTGTAGCCACTCCGAAGTCCGAACAAAGTCTTTTGCATTTTACAGCGGGTGAATCTCCAGCACTGGTGATTGTCATTTTAACCTTTCTGGATCCGCCATCAAATTGATAAGTTTAATTTTATCAAGTTCTGTGAGAAAAGGCTATAAATCTCCACCTCCAACATCCTCACACGCAATATAGCCTACTAGCCGATACTCCTTCTTTATGTGTAATGATGCAAAGACATGCTCGAATCTCCCGCAGAAATCCACCAGTACCACTGGAATTAAAAACATTATTGCAACTAAGTTTACCGTTTTGAATCGAGCTAAGGCAAGCAGATAGTTGGCTGGTTGGTATTGTATTTGGCTGGTTACAACACTGGCTGGTTATGTATTTTCTCAAAAATGTATTTTGGATCATTTTTAACCCAAAAAAGCTACGGACTGCAGCTTTAAGCTCATTGGTGTTTTAACCAAGAAAAAGTTCACCAGTTATTTATATATTTTGCTGCAGTCTCCCAGTAGGTAATATCAGTTTACATTTCCAAACATTCCTTTTGCCATTAATTGTAATAATCCAGTAAGATTTTTGAATGCACAAGGAGTCTGACAACAACCAGTATGTTCCAAATGGAGATCTGATCTCACCATCATCAAATCCACCTGAGATTACATGAAGAAACAGACAAAACTGAGACAGACTTAATCCAGAAGAACTGTGGCAACGTCTTCAACACACTTGAAGAAACCTTCCAGCAAAGCTGCCTGAAAAACTGTGCAAGTAACCGAGGACAAAAGGTGTTTTAAACGAAAAGGGAGATGTTGCCACAGTTCTTCTGGATTTAGTCTATTCATGTAATCCCAGATGTATATACATACATTGTATGTATGTGTGTGTGTGTATTATTTTTAATGTTGCCATCTCATCAGGTTGATTTCTCATTGTTACAACAAATCCATTCTAATCCATCTAAATCATGACATTAACACAGAGTAACACTAACATGCTACTTATCAGATATGACCCTAATATGACCTATGCAATGGAAAAGGGAAATTTGAACATACTCAAAGACAAGATGAGCCCAAAGTTCATGTGGCACTAGGGCTGGGCGATATGGGCAAAAAAAATTATCACGATAATTTTTTTTATATCAGTCGATATCAATAATTATCAGAGTAAACGCGCATGTGCTCTAGTGAGCTCCCGTTTGGACTTTGAGCCGAGCGGATATGGTCCGTGTGGCGCGCGGTTCAAATGAGTTTCGCTCCGCTTTTGACGCATAGGCCTACACATTATCGAACATTTATCGACCTCTTGATCAGTGGCGCCTCCAGAAATTTTTCATAGGGGTGGCCAGATGGGGCCACTTCAAATCTTGGGGTGGCACACCAAAACTATAAACCATAATTTCAGAATTGTATTCTACTGTTGTAGTAAACCGGCCTGTAGAAAACTATCAGAAAGACTTAAGGAAACTCCTACTGATATACTTTGGTTTATTGAGTTATATTTAATGTTACTAATGATATTAGTAGGGCCCTACTAATATATATTATATTATATATAATGATATATATTATATAGATATGATATATATAAGGACCCTCGCCCCGCGGCAAATTTCCAGATACTTACATAATTGTGATGAATTTAATCCTTTTTAAGTTATTATTTTGCAGTGTAAGATTACAGTTAAGACCTTTAAATATTTCATAAATGTATTATGAATTTTGAATAAACTTAATGAGTGTATAAATCAGCAGCAAAAAGCAATTCTTGAAAAAAATCTGCACAGTAATTTTATAAAATCTAAATATGTTAATAAAACAAATTACTATTAGTTCTCTTATAAAATTCAATCAGGCAATCATACATTTCACAATTTTATATTTATATATGAATGTCAAGAATTCAGAAGTGCATATATAGCCTATACTACAAAGAAATAATATGCAATTAAATTATGCTTATTTTAAATGTATTGAGCAGGCTAGGTATAACAAAATATATTGGCTTTTAATAATATTTCAGTGCGCAAACCCATGATAACATGAAAAACAGAGCGCACACAGCGTGTATGCGCATCGCGGGATTCGCGGGTGCAGAATGTGCTCAAAGCAACATGGAGTCACAGTGTGCAGCGCTGCGCTCCATAAGTGCGCATTTAAAAGTTCACGTCACAAAGCGAAGAAATGTCGAGCGCACAAATCCTAGTGCAATTTGTTCCTTTGTTTCACAGTTTTGAATGCCAGTTATTGTGCGTTTGATGCCGATTCATAGTCCTTGTGATGTGTGTGTGTGATCTAGCAAGCACACGGTAGTGAGTCGTTTAAAAACAGCAACAAACTCCAACAAAATAAAGTAATTTTATGCAAATCTACAGCCTTTTATCTACAGATAATGCATTATAATGTGAATGTATCATATTGGAGAGAGTTTTACCGTGCATCCAAGAGGCGCGCGCGCTGTTTGAATATGACTGGAGAATGATTGACAGCCGCAGAGGAGGAAAAACGAGTTTCCGTATACTTTAATGATGTAAATAGACTTCTGTCCCTCACATTAAGCTATGGAATGACTTCAGATGACTTTGTCACCCAAACTTAAGTGAAAAAATCGGGAGGCGCCGAAAAGCGCGCTGTTTGCATCCCTGCTCGTCAAAACGTGGCAAAGACACATCAAAAAGCTGCTGAAACAGTATACTGTAACCGTTTGGCACTTAAAAAGCACGTCACGACACATAATTCCCCGTCTTCTTTTACTAAAGAATATTTTTGACTTATTTATAAAATGCATAACTGATGCTACTAAAATTTGTACTGGCCATTGGGGTGGCCATTGGGGTGGCCAGGAGTCGGCCAGGGGTGGCCACGGCCACCCCCTGGTGGCGCCATTGCTCTTGATATCGTTTTATCGAGGAAATTATATCGCGATAATTATCGTTATCGTTTTATCGCCCAGCCCTAGCACAATGCCCTTCACTTGGATTTTCCAGGATTTAAATAGGATTACGAGCAGGCAATAGGCTATTTGTACAGTATTATGGTTCCCACGGTTAGTCATTTTAGCTAGCAGATCATAATGTAAAAAGAATGGTTCCAGAAAAGGAAGTAACATGTACAAAGAAAAAAACAATCTGATAAGCTAAACCTGTACAATTTATCCGGAAGAACTGTGAGTGAGCAACCTGAATCCAGATTCATCCAGTAAATATTACAGATCTTTTAACTTAATCTTTATCATCATTTCTTTTATCTGTTAAGACATTAAATTAATTCATGTTTAATTAATTTAATGTTATGACATTCAATTCAATTAATCATAATATGCTGGCACATTTCATTTTGATAAAAGCTTTATAATTATGTGTCACAACAATGATGACATTGCATTAGGGATGCAATAAAACATTGCATAGTTATATTCTGTGCAAAATTCTATATTTTGTGAAAGAGAGGAAGGCTTTGTTGAAAAGGCCTGAGACATTGAAACAAATGATATGGAGATGAAAGAGAAAATGAACTTAGGACCTCGGCACTAAAGTTGCTTAGCAACACGTAAATATTGGTGGCAATCTTTCTAGTGTGGATCCATGCAACAACATGCAAAACTCCTTTTTTAAAAATAAAATAAAATATCCACTGATAATGAATTCATATCTTTGGAAATTTCAAGGCATACTTGGTACGCCTGGCTGAGATACAGTCTCTTCCACAAAAATCAACAGATCTAAAATAACAACAAAACTGTGAGTGTGATAGTCGACAAAAGACATTTCTTTTCCCACATTTTTGGCTCATCGCTCTATCCAAAGTTGCACAGTTTTTCAGCAAGATGTTCATAGAGAGATGAGTAATTGCACATAATTACGTGCATGCTGATGGCAGCAGTACAGACGTTGTCATTGGAGATGGTTCGGGGTGAAAGGGTTGTGTGAGTTTCCTGTACCACACATTTTTAAACCCCCTCCTTCCTCTGCTCTTGCTCTCTTTATAGCCCAGAGGATATGGAAAACAGGACGCAACAGGATGCAAAGAGGCCAGTGTCGTTGGGACTTCCAAAGGCAACATTTTACTGCGTTTTTGCTGGGTTATAAATATTCAAATGAGTGTTCAAATATGCACAAACTTTATAAAAAAATTTATAATAATTAAATCAAGCCAAATGTTATCAGGTAGTAAGCAAGCTTCCAGTTGGTAACATAAAGGTAACATGATTTCCAGACATTAAAATCCTGATTATGTTTAATTTAGCTATGGAAGCCATTATTTTGAAGATTAGTTCAAATACAATCTCCATAATTATGTGTTCTGCAGAGGTTGGATATTTTTGCATTGTACAAAGGCATGATGACATTTATAGAAATAAAGGGCAGCTGTGTGAGGGATTGAGAGTTTTTTGTTCTATCAGGGTCATTCCATAAAACAGGTAAAATTTTATATAAAATAATCAAAATCATAAAAAAAATTATTTAAAAATGACCATGCAAGCTTTTATTGCAATATATATGTATATATTTATATTAGTTTAGTTAAAATATGTATAAAAGACTAGTGACAGTAGCCGAATATTCCTGCTGCTGTCTGTTTTTAATGTTAATCAAACAACAAAAGACAAAGAAAAAAAAAAAATCACTCAACGCTCCTGACTGAATAACTTTTTTAACTTTATTAAGGGCTAATTAAGGATCTTTAATTAATACAGTGAATAATATGCAGTGTTATTTTACATTTGCTTACTTTATTAAATTTCTGTACCTGAAAACTACTATTAGACCTACTGTAAAAACCTGAAAAGCATTGTTTATAACATTAATTTGTATCTTTGTTATATTGTATTTATTGTGCTTTTGCACAAATAAATACATTATACTAGCACATAGTAATATATATATATATATATATATATATTAGCACTTAGCAAATGCTTTTCATTTAAGTCAGTGTTCACTCACATTTCGTGGAGAGACCCGTAAGAGATTATTAAGGTGAAACCATTCCGGTTAACCAGGACAGCTGCGCATGCGCAGACACCGCAGTTTACAGCCACCCAATAGTGTTCAAAGCATCCATCATTCAATTGATTGAAACACAAATAAATAACGTTAACTTGGCCCATGATTTCCACGACTTCAGAACACAAAATTTAAACTCTTTAACAATAACGTTACATTCAACTTGTCGAGTTTCCATGACATAAGCCTTTAACTTACTCATTTTCTAGAAAACTTGGGCCACACACTTAACTTATCAAAACAAAGCAAAACTCTCGGTGGAAAAACTAAATAATATCACTGAAAAACAACCACGAGTAAAACTATAAATAACAATAGCATGTAACTGATACACAAGACGCTTTATGAAGTGCAATAACTGTAAACTGTCCGTTACTATACAAAAGTCACAATTAAACAGAGTGTTTTAAACAGAATTTAGCGTGTTACTAAATTAAATGACATGCGAAATTAACCTGCCGATTCACCGGACTAATAATATGGACACATTCATTAGCAGCATGCTAGCTCGCTAATGGAAAAACAATTAAACACAACTTAAAACCAAACAACAAACCTATATCTGCTCTAAATAAAAGCCACAAAATAAATAAAGTGATTAAAGTCACTCACATTATGTGTAAATCCGGTAATAGCAGCTGTCTTTGTGGACAGAGAAGAGACAGCCTGTCCCGTTTAGCGGTGACAGATTCCCTTGATGTCAAATATTCCCTTTTCCAAAGCCGCTGTCCTTCCTCTCAGTAGTGTGCCCTTCTTCAGACTGAAGTCCACAGCAATAACAGCGACCTCAGTGGTGACACACAGTAGCAGTAACTGGTTGACACAGGTTGTGTCTCAAAACACAGGGACCTGCACATCTATACAGCTTTTGTGAGCGGCAAACTAAGGCGCGTGCAGCCTTTGGCCATTACAGGCGCGCGCAACAATTTTGCACCTCATAGGCTCACGCAGAAGCAACTTTAGGAATTACCCTGAAGCCCCAAAATGCTGCCTAGGTAGACAACTCACTAGGTTTTTGCAACACAGCCTTTGCATTTATCAATCTGACCATAATAACCTGACTTTTAACCCTTAACACATGGTCAACAGTTTGGTTACAATAAAAGTTGAGTAATGCATAGGCTATACAAAAAGTATTATGACTATAATTTATATTATATTATATTAATATATTATATTATTATTATATAATGTATAGCCTATATCAATGTATATGCCCAATTGTAATATAATAGAATTTTTTTCCAAGTAATTTTTCTCTTTTTGTTCTATCAGTTCACAAATCACGTCGCTTAAATATATATAAAAAAAAACACATCACATGGGTCTGGAAAAAGCAACAAAACAAATCTCTACACTATATTACACTCTAAATAGATAAATAACTTGCATTCCTAGAGGAATACAAACAGGGACCATGTCTTCTAATATCAAAAGAATATTATCAAGCCTCAACTTTGTAAATGGTAAAATAATATTCTAAGAAGAAATCCTATTCATTGTTGAAAAAGCTTTATTGAAGATCAAAAAGTGTCGTTTGAGGGATGAAGAGAAAGTCAAGAGCTTCCTACTGGATTGTCATGGTTACTAAAAGGTATGCAACTGATACAAACTGAAGACTCATTAATATTTTAAGGGCTTGTAATTCAAAACTTATAGAAGTATTCCTAAGTTGAAATCTAATCCCTCATTGAAAGCAGACTTTGTGTTTGTAAATCTAATTAGGACACATGATATCTCACTACGTGGCACTGTATCACATTTCCGAGCAAAACTGCTATGAGAAAAACAGTTTTAAAGACTTAGACCATGGTGAAATGTTGCTCAGGGAGTTTGTACAGGTTAATAGGCTGCAGTTTGAGTTAAGGAATCTCACATAATCATAAAGCATTATTTCTGACAAGACCTTACAGAATGACATCTTGTGACCCCATACTAATATTAAACATCAGCTCCTACAGAAACAACTAAACATTTCAAAAGAGGTTGGAACAGGACTATTATAATTATGTCATCTGGTAAGCCTGAGGAATCATTAATTAGATTTAATGCCACACTGACTTTTGCATTTCCCATGGGAGTATTGCAGAGATAAAAACAATCGTACAAGGTGCGCCAGAGCACATATGCCAGTAACAGAACAGAGGCGAACAACAGCTTGGTTTCTGCATGTGGACACTGTGACTCAACATTTAACAAATTATATGAATGCTTCATAAAAATAACGAGCCTATAAACCTCGTGAGGAAGACTGCTTGAGTCTGAATATGCGAGTTCAGTCCATTTCTGGAAATGGCACTGTAAATTTATACATTTAAACATGTGCCAAAAAATCGGAATAATTAACCAGAAGTTGTACACAAATTCCGCAGTGAACTATTAAAATCGTTAATTAAAGCTTAAATGAAATAAAATATAAATATTAGATGAAAAACAAACTGAAAATACCAAAACGAAAACAGATATTTAAAAACATTCTAACTAAATGTTGACTAAAACTCAAATCAATTTAAATTAAAGCTAAATAGAAATAAATATATAAACCCAAACTTATACAAATGATAAAAGCACAAACTAAAATTAAGAATGAATATATAAAATTAAAAGCTAATTCAAAATATTTGTATTCTATTATAGTAAAAATGCTTTATAAGTATTTCAATAATAAATATCTAAATAATAGTCAAATAATATATTTATTTATTTATATATTAACCACATTTTTGTGGCTGTATAGTATACTAATTATCATTATTATTTATTACTATATTTGTTTTGTTGAATCTTTTTCAGAGCCCACTCTGTGTGACTGGATATTCATTTGTTATTAAACATTAATACTATCAAAACTCCCTAAAAAAGAATGAAAAAAAATCTAACAGCAAATTCCCTATTTGGGTTTGCCCTCCTTATACCCTCAGTGGTAACCAATCCCTTAAAAACATTTCAGCTTAAATTACAACTCATTCCATATGCTGCCGGCCTGCTGGCAGATGGGTAATTCCACAAAGCACTGGAGTAATAACTGAGCGCCGAGTGAACGATCCGCTCAAAGAGACTCATTAGCTCGAACACTTCAGAATTAACAGAGATAAAGGAAGTTCCTCATATGGAGAACACAGCAGGGATGCAACCTCAAGAGGGGGGTCGTCACAGGTGGGTTTTTTTTTTTTAAGGTTTCAAAGTTAATCCAATGATGCAAGCTACAGTATGAGACATTTCTTTCAAACTGAGAATTTAATGAACTTTCTGCTCCAACAGATCCAGTTCATTTTTTAGTTCTCAAACACACACAATTGTGCACATTAACCCTTTGAAGGACTGTTACTACTTCAGACATCAATATTTGGATTGGTCAGCCAATATTTTTTTTTTTTTTGCATTTGGTTCTCTCATTATAGTATGAAGCACACAGGAATCAGGTGTTACATTATGGTTCAAAAATCCTTGCCCAGGGTGGAACATGGCAATACATCAAGCATTTCATTTTGAGTATTGGGAGGCAGACGCTCATCTGTCTTGATCGTGCAGGATGCCAATCTGACCATCCGCGTGAACAGCCAAAAATTCTGCCGTCCAGCAGACAGAAGCATATTAAATGAGTTTAAAATATGCATGAGCCATTGTTGCAAGCAGCGCGGGGCCAAGAGCCGTGAGAACAGCACAAGGCCGGTGGCGTGATTGATAATGAGTGTTTATCTCTCACAGAGGAAGACTTTCACACTTAAAAAACAACAACAACAACAAAAAAAAACTTTTCTATTTGAATATGCAGGAAAGTACGAGTACAATTTTCCCGAGTCACTCACAGGATCGCTGTACGTTTGAACATCTCAACCAGCACAATAAAGCAACACTATAACTCAACCAATGGCGTGAGTTTGTAAAGGGACTAATCGTTTGACCAACCAATGGCAGAAGGAAAGAGTGTTTGAGGAAACTTCTTAGAAAAGAATTTTTTTTGCAATTTCGTTTAGAAATTGTAATGCACTCAATTCAGGTTTAAAGGTATAGTTCAGCTCAATATCCTAGCCTGTATGAATTTTTTTCTTCTGCTGAACACCAAAGAAGATATTTTGAAGAATGTTGGGTAACCACTAACCAAACAGTTGATGGACCCCACTGACTTCCATAGCAAAAGTCAATAGGGTCCATTTAATTGTTTGGTTACCAACATTTTTCAAAATATCTTCTCTTATGTTCAGCAGAAGAAAGAAACTCATACAGGTTTGGAACAATTTGAGGGTGAGTAAATGACAGAATTTTCATTTTAGGGTGAATTATCAAGGCAAGACACTACAGGTGAATATGTTAAACATGACTAAATATCACCATAGTTTCCCCAGTTGATGAATCACAGTACATTAAGACAATAGTTGTATATTACAAATGTTATGTTTAAAAATGAAAATGATGCATTATGACATTAAATATGCACCAATTTGCATTAATTTCCAGAATAGAAACCTAAACATTGGATAAACTTCAGAATTCTTGTTTCATTTTGTTGACCTTTTTTTTTTTTTTTTACAGAAGGGATTTTGGATATCTCTTATTATCTTTTATTTAAGATTAAAATGTTATATAATTCAATCGAATGAAATACTGACAAACCCCTCTGTAAAAACCTTCAAAATAAAGGTGGGAATAAAACTTTGAAGTTTGTTGCGTGCAAGTTTGGAGACTGTGCATGAGCAAAAAACTCATTCTGAGAAAACTGCCTTTGAACATATGTATTATAATTGAAATCTACAGATGCAAACAGATCAAATGTAATAAAATTTACACTTAAATGTGTATTTTGGATGTTTTCTTCCAGAAGAAAGTTACAGAAGAAAAATGATAGCCCAAAATCTTAAAATGTACTAGTGCCTGAAAAAACAATGGGATTTTTTACAACAAAAGAACAAAACCAAACCTCAAATGTAGATTCAGCAACAGGTCCTTTTATTTTTATTCTATTTACACACATTATGTGATTGAATTTCAAGAACAAATCATCCATTTCCAAAGCAAATAACTTATTCATTTTAATATTATTAATTTAAAGCAGCAATTTTCTTTTGTAAATTTCCTTACAGGAAATTTCCTATAGGAAGAGGTTGAGATTGTAGTAACATGAAATGGTCTGTAGGAAGCGTGACCTTAAAAAAAAAAAAAAACTTAAGCTGTTTGCTGTCTGTGTAGTCTGAGAATGAGCTGTTTGATTTGCCCCCTCTTCCTCTTCACTGTCCTCTGTGAAAACCAGCTATTCAGGTCCATGTTGTTATGGAAAGTTTGTGGTGGGTCCTAAAAAATGAGTAAGAACAGTATTTTTAAATAGAGAAGAAAAAAAAAACATTTTCATGCAAACATCTAGTAAGAAACAGATGCTCGTCAGTGAAAATACCTTGAGGAAGCTCTCTACATACTGTAGGACGTAGATGCCACAGTCTGTAAAGTTATCCTGCTGTGGGATGAGGGGACTCCATCCTTTCATCACTTCCTTTCCAAAACTCTGCTGAGAGCCCATTTTGACCTTCCATTCCTCTTGTAAGTATCTTGGATATACAGAAAATAAGTGGCTAGAATGGCAATATTGTCTTGTGTTCAATTACCATAAAAAATGTTTGTGTGTGTGATGTATTAAACATTTTATTGTGCATTCTGCCTAACATAGATGAGGTTTGGTCGGTTTAGGGGCAGATTTCCATTTTTGTGTCAGCTATGAGTCCTTGGAAATGATTTAAACAAATGATTCTTTCTAGTAGGCCTATTCAAAATCCCTCCAATGAGATTTGAATCTGGTTCAGTGCAGGATTCGGCTTTCTAAGCTGCCAAACTCCCTCTTGAGGAAGACAGCTTTTTGTCTCACAGGAAACGGTAGTTAATTAGTGACATTTGCTGCTTAATGCAGGATACAGAAGCACAAGAGAAAATGTGACCTCGCTATTAGCGGACAGGTGCAAAAATAATCAACCACTTGAAACAGAAGATGATAATTACTCTTGGAGTATCTGCACCACTGATGATCTTCCACTGCAGGTGAGGGAGTCCATGATGAGAATGCATGGCCTACAAACACACGACAGTCAAGTCAGTCACAGTGTACAATGAAGCATTTCATCGACTAAAAGAAGTGTTACTGCCATCTAGTGATGGGTAAAGAGAACATTTTTTAAGGGCATTTGAGGGAGGAAATGTCCTTGACTTACTGTTTAGAGACACTGTTAAGGACAGATCTGTTCTTGACAGCCTGCAAATCAGAAATAGAAAATTTTATCAGTCTTTACTGATTTGTTAGAGCAATAAAGAGATTAATTTACATTACCTGAACATCATCCTCAGCCTCAACATATGAAAGGAAGCAGAAGCTCTGCTCGAAGTCATCTATGGGGGACAAATAGCCATAATGAGGCATAATTATGATCACAGAAAATTATTTTCCTCAGAAGTTAATGTAAGTACAGTTCAAAAGTTGGGGCCGGTTTAATTTCAAGAAATTAATGCTTTTCTTCAGCAAGGATGCATTAAATTGATCAAGTGAAGTGAAGACATTTACCATGTCAGAAAATATTTCTATTTTAAATAAATGCTGTTCTTTTGAACATTCTATTCAACAAAGAACCCTGAAAGAAATTGTATCAATGTTTCCACAAAAATATTAAGCAGCACAACTTATTCCAACATTGATAATAATAAGAAATGGTTTTCTTAAGCAGCAAATCTGCATATTAGAACGATTTGTGAAGGATCATGTGACACTGAAGTCTGGAGTAATGATGCTGAAATATTCAAATAGAAAAGTCATTTTAAATGGTAATATTTCACAATATTACTGTTTTTGCTGTATTTTTGATCAAAATAAAATGCAGCCATTGTGAGCATAACATAATTAAAAAACATTTAAAAAAATATTACAAACCCCAAATCTTTGGAATGGTAGTCTAACGTGGGCCCAGGTAACAGAAAAAAGCTTTATTAAATCATTTATGCATTTCAGTTTTGAAACCCTCCAGAACGCTTGTCCAGTTACCTTTTTTTTTTACACAAACAACTTTTTTTTATTACTCTTTGGTAATAAGTATGCCTCTCATGCTCTCAATACATTTTAACTTGTATTAAGTACTTGCAGCTATACTTTCAAAACAGCATTTAGCGTTTATTTTAGCCTTGACCTGTAGACTTTCATCATTCCTGTGTTTTTACAAACTTATGGCGCTTTTCCACTGCTGGTACGGCCGCGACACGGCAAGGTTCGGCTCGCTTCGCTTTTCCACTGCGTGGTACGACTCGGCTCAGCACGGCACGGCTCGGTACACCTTAGCTCGGTTTGCTTTTCCACTGCAGTCAGTGCCGCTTCAAAGTGGGTGGGATTATTGCAGTGCCCTCAGATTCCTGATTGCTTAAAAAAAAAAAAACTTGGAGGCAAAATATTTTTTAGTGATTATGTGAATTACACTGCGCAAACCAAAGTAATACTACCCACCGGATGAAGAAGGGTTGGCTCTCAGTCTCCACAGTCCATAAAATATTCATTTTATTTTTCGTGTTCGCATTTATGAGGAAAAAACAATGTTACGGACGTGTTCTCCGTTACGGACGTGAGCGCTCTGAAAGCGGCACTAAAAGATGCTTTAAAGCTTTCACAGAGACATCAAACAGAAAGCACAAAACCTTTCTTTAACCTGAATTTCGTTTTGTATTAATTGTATCTTAATTTTAATCAATGTTTCATCAACCAATTGCCTGGATTTAATAAATAAGAGGCAAATATAGCAGACGAAAGATAGGAAGCGGAGGCGCCGGCGTGTGAACTGGAGCTCGTCTCATAAATGAACCGAAACTCAGCATATAAGGTAGCCTACTTGCCTCACATGTCTACTTTTAAACAGAACAATTCAAAACGAAAGAAAACAGACTACAGACTGCTCTCTGCTTATGTAATCCTTATGAAATGTGCATTTCTCTCTGGCGCGTTCACTAGGCTACTGAAGATCGCGTGTCAGCATCATCAACTTCATCTTAGCCGACAAAGAAAACACTTGTTTATTAATAAACAATTAAAATATCTCCTTGCTATATTTTACATATTCATAATCATTACTTTTGCCAGTTCTTTGTGAAGAACAGCGGTGGCTTTAAATCTAGCGGGTTTAATGTCTCGCAAATACAATGACGCTGGTAGTGACGATTCTGTCTGACCAATCATTGATCTGCAGTGTGTTCACGTCACATTTTAGTATCGGTACGGTACGCTTGGAACCTCGACAGAGGTGGTACCATTTAAAGCAAGCCGAAGTGAGCCGTACCATGCAGTGGAAAAGCGTCACAAGTGACCCGTACCTTGCAGTGGAAAAAGCTCCACAAGTGAGCCGTACCGAGCCGAGCCGAGCCATACCATGCAGTGGAAAAGCGCCAAAGCGTGCCGTACCATGCAGTGGAAAAGCGCCATAAGTAAAACAAATAAATTCACCAAAATGCCACATAGCTTTACTTGTATTGAACCGGTGTTGTAAGTTGTTACAAAATCAGTGACCAAAAAAAATTTGTTACTCAGTGCTGTATCATGGAACAGTTAGAATTTCCATATTCTTTCACTCAAGAGCAACAGCAAAAGAGATAACAGATTTTGTCCTTTACCTACACTACCATTTTGAACGGGCACCACATCGGTTTTCTAAATTACCTATGGATTGACTCCAACTGGAGAGCTGTTTTGAGGATTCTGGAGAGTAGAAGAGGGACATGGGATTTGGGGGAGATTGATCGAAAAGATACTCCACAGAATGCCTTCGCCCATTGAGGCGAAGATCCAAATCACTGGTCTGTGAAATCTTGCCAGGAAAACAGATGACAGCCAGGTACCAGTGAGCCCTTAGGAGACATTGCAAAGGAAGATATGCTCTTCATTTTACCTAACTTACACAACCTAAACATCTTCAAGGGCATTTTAAAAAGATCACCAGGGATGCAGGATGGGCAGTTTTGTGAAGAGACTTACATTTGATTAATCGGGACAAATATAAAGTCCTTCTCAAAAAGGTTGACATTCCTGGTCCACGTTTTCACCCGATTGTGCCGGCGCTCCTGAATGCTGTGTTACGGAGCAGTGTTTACACCAATTATGATTAAGTATTTTTACAAGACCGTATTATACATACGATACATCTGTAGCTCCCGGAAGCCTTTTAGGATCCTCCTGAGTGAGATGATTGAAGAAGAACGAACTGAACACATGGCACTTGGTGGCATCCTCCTTTTCCAGCTGCTCGCAGACCAAATACCTGGCCAAAAACAAGATGTCATTACAGTGCCAATGGACTAAAGTAGATTTTACTTTGTACTTTTACCACTTCAACCTTAGATAGAAGTCCAAGATCACATCATTTAGGAATTTGCCTTCCTCAAGACAGTTGAGGTCCTCTTCTGTGATAGTTAGACCTCCTTTAGCTGGAGGAGGTGGGTACACAACCAGTCTGCAAAAAGATGAAAAGAGTTCTTCTAGATAAGAACATCACAAAAAAATCATCATCTCAGCTTTGGCCAGTCAACTGACTTTTTGATTTCCTTTTTGGGCGATGAAGGGAGCTCTATCAAATCGTCCTCATCACTGTCTGAGACACTGAGGGTTGCAATTTCACATCGAGGGGCATCAGGAGAGGGTGAAAATGGCACCAAGGCCTGCTGAACGTTGAAAGAAAGAGCTAAACAACTGAAAAAGATGTTAAAGGCAGATTTATATTGCTCTATTGTGTCACTGGTACTAAAAGATTAATATTTTATTGAATCTGTGTTCATTTGACAGGAACATGAAAGGGCTAAGTAAAAAGAAAGTAGAGGTAAAAGGAAATGGAAAGATGAAAATTAATAAGAAAGAAAGTGAAGAAATGAAAAGGAAAGGAAAGTGGAAGTAAAATGACACAGACATGGGAAAGGAAAGGAAACTGAAAAGAGGAAAGGAAAATTAAAGGGGACATATCATGAAATTCTGACCTTTTCCATGTTTTAGTGCTATAATCGGGTCCCCAGTGCATCTACCAACCCAGAAAACGTGAAAAGTGACAACCCAGTAACTTTGTTTTGGTAAGCCTTTCTCTGCAAGCATGTCAAGAAATAAGCCGATCAGTTTTCGCTCCCCTTCTGATGTAGGAAGGGGATCTTTTTATAATATTACCGCCCCTTAATCTGCATGTTTCAACCCACGGCGCCGCCGTTTTTTTTTTTTTTTTTTGATTTTACAGGTCCATACAATAAAGTCAATGATATTACATGTCAAATTTTTCCTTAAGTCATCTGTAAATGTACATTAATAACTCATAAACAAAGAAAAGCATCACAGACTCGGTAACTATTACTATAGTAATCAGGGACCCATTAGGCCTTCATTCTACATTACATACACAACCATTTTTAGACATAGTAAAATCAAAATGAGAACTAAACAAACATGTTGGGGGTAAATCTCAATGACTCATAAAGCCCTTTACCGAAAAAAAAAAAAAATCCACTTTAAACAAATGATGGGCGTAATGGAGTAATATACGTTATCCATCTTTCCCATCTTTTCAAAAAAGTTTCCTGTTGCAATCTCAAAGCAAAGGTAATCCTTTCCATCTTGAAAATATCATAGATAATGTCAATCCATTCCTCTACGGTAGGTCTACCTGGTTTTAACCACCTTCTAGTAATAGCTTTTCTACTAGCAGCACTAATAAGTTTTTGACATGAGAAGAAACATTTTCTCTTGCCAAGGCCCTTAAATATAAAGACTCAAATTTAAATTGAATATCCATCTGAAAAATGCTTTGCAAAACTTTATATATCTCCCTCCAAAGTGGGATCAGCACTGTACAGGACCAGAAAATGTGAAAATGATTTGCTTCAAGGCACCCACAATGTCGCCAACACGCCGAATAATTGGTGTAGTGCTTCTTTTTGAGTTGGAGTAATGAAAAACCTCACAAGGTTTTTCCAGCAAAACTCTCGCCATAGAGATGAACTGGAAGTTTTCCACGCCGTTTGGTTTTCACAAGCAACAACAACAGTTGTAACAACAGTGTAAGCAGTTCTAACGCAATGGCAAGAGTTTGAGCAAAGCATGCAAACTGTTCTGTCATTCATTGGCTGCACAGACAGAGGGATCTGTGTCAACTTGTATAAAAGTTAAACATGACGGTATGCAAGTCGATGAGACAAATCAATGTAACTCCTCAATGTTTTTGCTCACACCCAAAACGGGGGAAATTTGACTAGCTATAATAAATGATCTGGGGGGTATTTTGAGTTGAAATTTTACAGACACATTCTGGGGACACCATAGGTTTATATTACATCTTGTGAAAAGGGACATAATGTGTCACCTTTAAAAGGAAAAAGGACATGGAAGTAAAAGAACACAGAAATGTGAAGAGAAAGGAAAGGGAACTGAAAAAAGAAAGGGAAATAGAAGTAAAAGGACAAGACGCGAGAAAGTAATAGGAAAAGTAAGTGGAAGTAAAGGGAAAGTGAAATTAAATTAAATGAAAAATTTAAGTAAAAAGACAAAGAAAGGGGAAGTAAAGAAAAAAGCAAAGGAGAAGTAAAAGTACAATGAAAGTGAGGTAAAAAAAATGAAAGGGAGAGACAATGGAAGTACAAGAACAAGGAAAGAAAAGGTAAAAGAAAGGGAAAGTAAAAAGACAGAAAAGGCAAGGGAAAGAAAAGGAACTGAAAATAAATAGAAGGACAAGAAAAGAGAAAGTAATATAAAAATAAAAGGAAAGGGAAATTAAATGAAAAAAGGGAAAGACAATAAAAGGGAAAATAAAGTAGAAGTAAGGAAAGCCTAAATGGAAGTGGAATGGAAATGGAAGTAATGGCGAAAGAAAAGGAAAGGAAAGGAAAGGAAAGGAAAGGAAAGGAAAGGAAAGGAAAGGAAAATAAATTAAATGAGAAGTTTGAGAAACCTGACTCATGACAGGAAGATCATCCTCTTCAAACTTAAGCAAGGCGATCTAAAAAGAGCAAGACAAAATAGATGTTATTGGACAGGACAGCAGAAAGAAAGCAACAGCACTTTACAGAGTAAGATAACTGAAGAGCACTAGTCTTTAAGTCAAGATGCACAAAATCACTTAATTTTACATCTAAAAAATAAATAAATAATATATATATATATTACTATTATAACCAGTGTACCTGTAATCACCATAATAAATAGTTACATTGATATTTATCTATGAATGGCTAAATGCCAGGACGTTAAAGCAACACCAAGGAACTTTTCCTCTGCGGTCGCCCTACAGGTTGGAAGCTGAATTGTCCTCATTCGGACTACAGAAACGCGACCCGATCTGGCAATCTTACATAGCGTGGATATATCAGATAAAGGACCGCAAACCGGTGGCATAAGTGCATTTCACCCTGTCACGACTTGATGAACCACTGAAACGATTTTGAAAACATTATTTTAAGGTAAAAATTCTTACTTAGTGTTGCTTTAAACCGTAAGACTTTCTTCACAAAAAAAAGGGGGAAGGAAAAGGAATAGGAAAAGAAAAACAAAAACAAAAAAAAGGAAAAGGAAAACCAGGAAAAGGGAAACAAAAAAGAAATGAACATTTTGAGAAACCTGACTCATGACAGGAAGTTCATCCTCATCAGGCTGAAGTATAGCGATCTGAACACAGCAAAATAAAATAAATGCTATTGTACAAGACAGTAGAAAGAAGGCAAAAGCACTATACACAGTAAGATGACCCTAGAGCACTAGTCATTTTTAAGTGCAGATAGGTCTTATAGATGCCAAAGGCTTTTCCACCTAAAGAAATAATAAACTAATAAACTTACTAGTGAACTTTTAATCACCGTAATAATAGTTATAATAGCTGTTTATTTGATCTGTGTTTGGTTAATGCGAGGACATTCAAAACCATATGACAAAAAAAAAAAAAATTTTTTAAATATATATAGGATTGAAATGTCATGAGGGTGAGTAAATGACGACGAACATATTTGAACTGCATGTCTTCACCCACCTTCTGTTTTTGGGCACAGTTGTGTGACTTCAGTCGGTTGCTGGCTTCTTCAAGTGACAACTTAACTGGAAAACAGCTGATGTTATAACACTTACCCATCTCTGTGAATATTTCCTCAAGTGTGATTTGCTCTGGGAGTGTGAGCTCATTTTCAAACATAAGGACAACATATATTTTCTTTTCATCTGAGGAGAGAATAGAAACCATTTTACATAATTTAAATCTCAAAGCAGGAATATCAGTCACATTTCATCATGGATAGAATGCTGTATGTTCATATTTGCGACTCACTACTGCTCTGGCAGTCACACCACACACTTGAATCATCTTCAAACATGTCAAGCTGGACCTGCAGGTGAAGGCATATCTCAGGTGTTGTGTGTAGAAACAGGGCCGGCAGCTTCTTCACGGTGCACCATTCACAAGCGATCACATCTGATGCTCCTATTCGTCCTGCATATTCATTGCATACTTTGAATGATTGCAGTTACTCAAATGTATTTATCACTTTAGTATTTGTATTTATCACTTATGTTATCACTTATGTTGAAAAGTTAAAACCTATTCCAAATGTTCATTTTTGAGGAATCAATCGTGAGCGTCTAAACAAAGCCTGCTGTTTGGGAATGTGCACATGCTTTACCTTCATTTGCAATCTCAATGTAATCCACTGTAAACTGTAAATGAAACACACACAGTGTATGTCATTATATCAGATGTTGAAGTCTGATCTATGAAATATGAATTCAGTAAACCTCTAATCAATATTACGGTGCATTGGGCGGTCAGAGCATCAGATCTTCCGATTGTCTTGGTCAGGGTTCCAACTTTAAAACCTCTCATGTTGAGCGTAAGACTGTTCATTGTCTGTGCAACATGTTTCTTTGTAACTCTGACACGGCGGACGATGTTTCCAAACTGTTAGAGAAAAAAATGGGTCCAATCAGTTTTAAACTGAAACCAATGTTACATATTAAATCAAAATATTATGAGCACATATTTTTATTTGTCATTCCTTTTATACCTCATCTCTCATTCGATATTTTCGTTGGAGTTGTGTTTCTGGACACGAGTCATCAATAAATTCCTTAAAAGTGCTTTTCTTGTGATCCACAAACGCATCTGTAGGCAGATGAGACAAAAAAAAAAGCGTTTTTCGTTGAGTATCATTTGAAGAAACAGCTTTTTATGGTTCATACAGTATAGTATAATATAGGATGATATGGAACTCATGCTCGAGGATCAAAAAACATTTTTAAAGGGGTCATGACATGAGAAACCAAATTTGCCTTGATCTTTTGGTATTTAAGAGGTCTTTGTACCATTAAAACCTCCTGCAAGTTTCATAGCTTAAGACGTCCTCCCCATTATAAACGAAGCATTTATTTAATCAAGCTCTAAATACAGCTCGTTCTAGATCCTTTGTTCTTAGTGACGTCACGGTACGAAGTGACGTACCAGTCGTTTGCATATGACCGCCTCCAGCGCAGGACAACTATGCCTCATTTCGCATCATCGCATGCGCTGTGACTGCGATGCCACGCAGATGTGCTGTTCCTGCTGTGGACAAGCAACATGTTTGAATGCTGCCGAACGATCCAGACGTCAGGGAAAGCAGTTGGATGCAGTTTATTTGCAGCATATGCAGTGCGCCAAAGCCTTATTTGTTCGGTGAGTGATGTAGATGAGTGTGACAGGGCGCATGTTACTGAAAGAACGACGAGAGAGAGAGAGAGAGAGAGAGAGAGAGAGAGAGAGAGAGAGAGAGAGAGAGAGAGAGAGAGAGAGAGAGAGAGAGCCCCGGCCGCGCCCGCGCCTTCAAACTGTCCTGCTCTCTCTCTCTCTCGCATATGAATCAAAATCAATTGAGAATTGATACGATGGTAAAAGATCGAAGACCGAAGTTTCACGTGGCGGAGCATTGTGTAGCCTACATGTGATACAAAATGATTAACGTTAATAATTTATGCATAAGCAGCACTGACGTTAGCCAATCATAACAGTGGGCGTTAACACTGAACTCTTAAAGGGGAAACACCTCCAAAACAGACTGTTTGAATCAGAGGGGGAGAAACAGGGTGGAAAAAGGTCATAAATCACTACATTTTTAAAGTTTTTTGTACAAAAAACTATAGTAATACTATAATTGCACCTAAGGGAACATAATAAAACAAAACAAAAACCATGTCATGACCCCTTTAAATATGCAATTTGGCGCAGTTGGATATTTACGGCTAAGAAACCAGGTGAAATTCTGATAGCTTGTAATGTAAATAAATGATATCTTTATAAAATATAGCAGACTATTTACATAAAAGCATTTAATTATCACATGTCACTCTATACTACTAATAATATATCTTAGTAAGATGATAATTAAATGCTTAGTTTTATGATCAAAGCTCTGTAGTTTTTATTGTGGGGGCAAAAAAGTTTCTCAACTCGTGAGGTGATGCATCATATTTGATACGCACATTTTTTTTTTTTTTACTTGAAAACGTATTTCTAATGAAGTAAACCTAAAGTTGCTTCAGTCTAGCAAGTGTTCATTTTGAAATATTACTACCAATATAAAAGTTATACTTTATAAATATCAGTAAAGATTTCCACAGCAAAGTCATGTGTACCATGACTGGAAGGGGAGATGTTTTTAGAATTATACTACAGGGCCTTTTACTTGATTAAGTATGTAATATCAATCAAAAGACAGAGTGCAAGTAGTACGCTGGGAACAACAAGTTTTTCACCAAAGTTTTTATCATGGTGATCATTTAGAGGCCTTAGAAATTTGCATTTCAAATAAGATACAGGAGGCTATAAGGTTAACTCTATAATCAAACGGCACAGGGCTGGGCTGTTTTTATTGATTCTGTGATGGTGTTTACATTTTTTATTAGCTAACGTTACCTGTGTCAACAGATGAAAAAATGTCTTCATATGCTGTATCCATCAAGCTGTCTGCAACTGTATCTATGGTCTCCTCGTCTGCATTACTGGACAACGCATCTGTACAGATCCCAGTTATGATGCAGTTTGAACTACAGTACAACAACAGCGATATGGAGGACGTATTATAACCAATGACAGGCTTATTAGAATGTAAAAACCGTTCTTACCTACAGAATGACTGTTGGTAAGAGGTTTCCTATTGGGACAGAGTCAATAGTCACATTTATTTTATTTAGCAAATAAATACAGTTAATTCCCCTGACCATGTTTGTGATGTCAAACCTTGTGTCGCTCCTCCAACTGTACTGCAGCGCGAAGTTGAAACGTTTGAATGGTTGTTTAAAACATCGTGTGTAAGGTTGAGCTTTGCTTTTAGTGTTGACCTTTGAGTGAGGCTGGTCACTAAAATAGTACATATATATACACATATATTTGATAATTTATATAAACAAATTCATGTTTGTCGATTTAAATCGTTCTTAAAATACTCACGTCAGTATTGTTCGCTTTGCGAGCAGATTGAGGGCAATGGCGTTTCCCTTCAGCGGTTTGATTTTGTTTTTACGATCTTGACCAAGTGCACGTACCTTGTCCAAACACGGAAACATGGAGATAACATAATTTACAGTAGTTAGAGTGAATGTGAAGCTTACCTTAATAAAATAAAGTACGTTAACAAGAAAAGGATAAAACATTTCGTGTTTGGCTTCCCTGTCAAGTTAACGTTAACGTATCCTTCAATGATTCGCCAGATAACGCTAACTGGCGTAACGTCAATTAACGAGTTTTACCACTCACCATTTTAGAGTATTTCTTGTTTAGGTTGGCCTTCCGACCAACAAATAATAATAAATAAAAAAACTCAAACTTTACCTAACGTAAACTCATCAGTTACTCTAATGGTTGACAGGTGTTTGTTAGCGCCGCGGTACTAGGGACTTTGATTCAACCCAGTGAATCGAAGCTTTTGAATCTGTTCAGTGGCTTTTACATCGCTACGGTGGCGATGTGTTGACTGGGTCATTGAATCATTTACTTGATTCTATAAAAAGCACCGAATCTTTTACGGCCACAGCACCCTTTCCTTTCAGGGCAGAGCCGTTAAATATGAGAGTTGCGACACTCTTTGATCTCGCCGTCACGTGGTTTGTTGTGTAGCTCCGCGCTGTCCGCGCGCTGTCAACCAGTTTGAATGATTTTAAGCGGGACAGACAGCAGCAGCAACGGCTCTGCTTCAGGGCTACACGGGGAACTACATAAATACTGTTTAACCATCAAATGTTTTCCCGAAACTGACAGCAAAGTAGATCTACGAATTTCCTTCATTTTGTCAACTGACTTTTATCGAGCTAAAAGACAACAAAATAGTACAAATAATACAGTTCGCTAGTTCACTCAGCGGATTCTAGTTCTCTGCCAAACCGAGTCTCGATCAGATTCAAAACAGCGAATGACTCGTTCATTTAAGGAGACGTTTTAAGTCAAACCAATGAAATGCTCTTTCAAAATCTTTTAAAATCAAAAGATAAATAAACACAATTTTTTTTTAAAATAAAATAAAAAACTAAGCCGTTTTAATATAAACAAGAAAAAAACTATCAAAAGAAATAAACAATAAAGATTAATTGAATAAAAACATTAAAATGTTTACAAATATTAACATTTTACAGCTTTCCTATTTTTTTAAAGTCGTCATGAAATCAAAATTGACCGTATTTTACTATGTCCAGATCATATTTCACTCCAAAACAACAACAACTATATTTTGCATAAAGATTGTTTGCATTGACATTATTCAAAATAAATCAAGCACATTTTTGTATGCCATAACATTTTACTTACCCTTTTATATTCAGTTTTATGATATGCATGGACAAAACTGTTCTCATGAAAGTTTATTTACTCAAAACAATTTATGCAAACACAAGTATGGCTATACTGAGACAATACAAGATGAGTCCGGTTCTCTACACAGAGAGAGAAGCAGATTCAAACCAATGACTGTGGAATCTAGCATATCTGTTTAATTTAATCAGGGCCTTTTACAAATCCGCCATGTTTTACAGTTAAGAATGCACAGCCCTATGCTATTCAATAGCTGAGCAAAATAAATACAAAACACATAAATGCAGCAACACTAGCAGCAAACGTCAGTTCAATTCGACATGACATCATCCGATCAGTAGCATCACTTGTGTGATTGCCGCTAAAATAAAATGTACACACACAGTAACAATAAGTACTGTCCCTCATGCTCAATGGTGTCATGAACACTAGTTGAATATGACGGTAATACCACTTTCCATACTCTTGGAATATGATTTTTAAACAATCACTCAGTTGTCAATGTATAACATTCACATGCTCCCTGGGTATAAGCAAAACAACCTGTACCATAAATTATGTTGTCTCACACATTTTAAAGCCTTGTTGACACATTTTCATGTCTTTTTTCCCTTTTTTTTTACCCTGTCACTGGCCCAATCCATATTTAAAAGCATAAAGTCATCTCTACAGCTCAGCATTTATTCACGTCACTGACAAACTTGACATCTTGGCAGATATACTGTAAAAGATGCATGAGTTTTTTTATTACTGGGATTCTTCCTAATGGTGGTGTCTTCTTTTTGTTTTAGTCATTGAAGGAATAGTTCACTTAAAAATGAAATTCTGTAATTTTACTCTTTTCATGTCGTTCCAACCCTTTATGATAATTTGGTTGTACAAATGGTGAGTAAAGAGTTCAAGCTTCGAAAAGGATGCAAATGCACCATAAAAAAAATAAGTTGCACATATGAATTGTGCGCTCCATTCCTTCTGAAGCATTCTTATTCAGAGAAAATATTGACAACTACTCTAGCTGTCCTTGCTGGAGAATGTAATTTTGAATTATTCATTATTTTTAATGAATCAGTTAGATCTGTTTAAAAAAAGTCTGAATGAATCTGACTGATCATTGACTCAATTATCCAGTCTCAGGTGTATTTGACGCTTGGAAGAAGCTTTAAGAAAACTGAGGATATAGTGTATGAATCGTGTGCACCACTTTTATGATACATTTGTGTTCTTTTTTAAGCTTGGAAGCTTCAGTCTACATTGAATTGAACTTTTTATTCCATGGAAGAAAGTCATGAAGGTTTGAAACGACATGAGAGTGAGTAAATGATAACAGATTTGTCATTTCTGAGTGAAGCATCTCTTTAAAAGTGTACAGTCAGTGAGAGAGGCAGACTGAAGCTGGAGACACAGATGGATGACGTGATGCTGATCATTTCATACTGAATGGAGCCAAAACAGACCTCAAAGAAAATCTCACAATGAATAACTGCATTCCAGGCGACAATTTTCTTCATTTTCTTTTTTTCTTTAAAAACATCTTTCCTGTCACAATATTTACACTTGTCTTTTCAGTCCGTTGTGCTACCGACAATCTATGATGCCTTTTATTTTCTTCATTCTCTATGTCGATATGTAAAACATGCTGAGACGGCTAGGACGTGTCGTTATTGGTGCTACAGTCTGGATGGGTTGAGGACGGAGAGTGTTTGTTGATGCGTATGCTGTGCATAAACCAGCGTCGGAGGACAAACAGATAAGAGTATATATACATTTGTAGGAAACCGAGGGGGATATTAACAGCGTGCGAGAGGGGGGAGTCATTCAAAGTGGTGGGAAGAGGAAATGGTGAAGGATCACGACGATGTGGAAGAGAAAAGGAGGATGCTCAGTATTCGTCCTGGTCCAAGTGGGCCTGCTCGTCTATTTCATCATCTTCTGGCGGAGCAAAGCCATCCTGTATGAAAAATTAGCAGTTTTTTTTAAGGATGATCACTATAGTTGTTTCCCAAATAATGCACTATACACAACAGTATGCACTTACAGTATACACTATGTACTTATGTACTTAACCGTGCAGTGTATGAACTTTATAAGGTGATTTTGTCATTCAACATTGGAGTCTGATAGCCCCTCCCCCTCCACTAAAGCTGAGACATTTGAGTGCACGAAGTGTCCCACATTGCACACTTCGTTTATTCAGATAATTAAGTATTGTGGAATACACTACTCACATTATACTACAAAACGTCATAGAATAGTGCATAAGTACACAAATTCGGACGCAGCTTATTTTAAACACTGAATTGTTCCATGCTTTCAAAAGCATACCAGTGACTAGTGGTCAACTGATGTTTTTGGCAAAGTTTTGCCGATATCTAGTAAGAAGTAGGCCTGAGAGATACAGAATATACTGAATATCAACGGCAGTACTTTAAATGTTTTTAATGCACTTTTATTTTGCCCATTAAAGTTTCTAAAGACTGTCATTAGACTAGTTTTGTTCATTTTAGGTCACAATTTAATAGTGGCTCTAATTAAAACTACAGTAGCACCATTTCATGTCCATTTCAATAAATTGAATCTGATTCTGAAGCCTCAGCTTGGCATTTTTCATATATTCATGAACTGTTGTCAGTTGATTTTGGAACTGACAGCTTTTGCCTAATTCCAGATAGTTTGTAACTTGAATGTCACTTAAATTCTGATTTCCAAGATGGCGACGACTAACCAGAACAATGCAAAATTGTATGTAATATACAAAGATATCAGATTTTTTGGTTAAAAAATATATATTTTGTAGTATTTTAAAAATACCATATTTTGTGTTCATGACTTTAGTTTTTACCATAATTAGCATTAGAGCACGAAATCGACTTTTGTTGAGTCATGGTGCCATCTTGATGTGTACATGTGACTGTTTTGCGTGATTAACAGGAACACACTGAGGTCAGAAATGGGGAATTTCAACTTTTCAACTATTTTCATGCCTGACTCTGGAGATCAATTGTTTATTCTCCATGGTGTAGCGATGTATGAGGCACAACTCACACAGAAGTCACTTTCAAACCAAGCAGATTTCTGTTGGTCAGTGCAATTGGATTGATTGCTAATGAACCGACTGGATAGCGCGTGTAAAAATTTGCAGAACTGTCAACTAAACACGGTTAACATCCGATAAAAAATTTACCAGATATCGCAATTATGAATCAACCTCATGGATATATCAGTCAAATTATTATCAAAGAAATGTCATTGCTGTACCTCTGTGGCATACAGAATGTCAATTATCCTGCTCATAATGGGGTTGTTTTCGGGCTCGTGTTCTTGACAGATCAGTTCAATGTCTCGAAGTTTGCTGAAGTAGAAATCTCTCTCCTTTTCCAGACCGTCCACAGTTAACTTCAGCTCCATCAACTTCAAAAAACAAAGTAAGAGACAAAATGTAAGCCACTACTCATCAGAAGATGACCATTCCTTGGTGGGAAAAGGTTAGTATGCTTATTATGACGAGACAATCTATATCCATGTTTATTTCACACTATTAAATCAAATGCGATTATCTTAACAGGTGGGATAGGAGATCAGGAATGGTCTTAAAAAAATGGGAGAAAAGAAAGATTAAAATGACATGTGCAAAATCTACCTACACTTTTCTTTCTATACAATTTTATATCTTCAATCCAAAGTATTCCAAGGTAGAGTAAGACTTCCTTACCCTCCCGGGGACTCTACCTGTTGATTAAGCTCCATGATTTCAGCATCGCTTGTCCCGTTTCGGGCATGCGTGGGGTTCTTCCTTATGGTGGTGGTCACCCTCTGTGGTGTGGGCATGTTTTTAGGTACTGTTGGCGATGTTCTCTGAGGCCCTGAAATTGGAAATGTTTAGCATTTAGCTAATAGAAAGCTGTTCAGGAAATATACAAACTGAACCATGCAATTTTAGATTTTTTCCATTTCTATCAGCTTCTTTAAACAAATTTACTGTAGCTCTGTTCCAAACCATAGTGGGCAAAAATGGACCCTCATAAGTGATTGATCTGAAATGTTCTATAAACCTCTTGGGTGATTTTTTTTTTTTCAGTAAGCTTATCACATTGAATTATACTGTATAAGGAGATTTACAATACCTTGTTTGGGCAAGCATTGCATAAGATCATTTTGCAGCCTAATTTTTTGCCCATCCTCAGGAATGAGCCTATGACTCATTTAAATGCCATCTATGGTGGCAGCTCACTAGATTTTTTAACAGAGCTAATGATTCACTAAAATGATCAAATGAGTTAAGAGGTTCAGTAAGATCCGCCTCATCTAATAAGCTACAGCATGGGCAATTTGTTACCCCATTACTTTGGTTAAGCCTGTGTGTGTGTGTGTGTGTGTGATCAAACATTAACTGTTTCAAAAGCCAGTTATCCACAGTTATTTCTGGCAGGTTTAACCAAAGTCAGGGAAGTGTGAAGAGATGTGACTACAAACTAAATGGAGGTCACATTCCCAATCCACCCCAATGATCAAAAAAGCTGTTGATTGTCAGCAAATTAGGACGCCACTTTTATACCTCTCTAGGTATGTTTCCAGCCCTTGGCTATTAACCCTCTATTGTGCAATGTTGCCTCAGGGCAACCAACCCTTTTTCATCAGTTTGCAAAAATAAAAGACCAATAAAGTGTTCTTACTGAAGGGATGATTTTGCTCTGTTCTGTTTTCCTATCAAAAATATGATTCACATTTATTAGTGAATAAAATCCCTTTTAAAATAGTTATACAAGTTAGATAAATAAACAAACAGTTGTATGAATTAGTCATATGCATTATTTGCACACTAGTTTGTTTAAAAAATTGGTGTTTTTGAAAAAAAAAAACCTCTCTACTCATAGGCCACATTTATTTGATCAAAAATACAGAAAAAAAACATGAATATTGTGAAATATTATTACAATTTAAAATAACTTTTTTTTCAATATCAGAGGGTCTTTTTTTATGTAATGTATTCCTGTGATGAATTTTTAGCAGCCATTGCGGGAAAACTGTTAGTTTTTTTAGGATTCTTTGAAGAAAGTAAAAAAAAACAAAAACAGAATTTAGGCTATTTGAAATAGAAATGTAAAAGTCTTTGCTGTTATTTTTTATTAATTTAATGCATGATTAAAAGTAATTACTTTAAAAGAAAGTCTTACTGACCCCTTTGAATGGTAGTGTACATAATGGGAAATTGCTTTAAAAAATAATTTAAGGGGAGTGTGTGTAAAGTATATATAGAAAATACTGCAGTGATGTTGTTTTGTTGTTATTATTATTAACTATTAAATACCTTTTTTTATATTCTTTTTTTAATTTACATAACATTAAAAGTCAAATTTAAATACAGTGCTAACTACTGCTAACTAAGGAGAAACTCTTTTAGTTTCTGTCAGTGTATTTTTGTCTTTTTTTATATTTTTTTTTGTTTAATTTTTTATGCATTTATTTCTTTCAAAATATAGAGTGGTGAAACTATGACGTCAGAACCTGGAAGTCTAATTTGCCGCTGGTTTCTACGTACGTAAAAACGTACGTTTTCAAAAATGAACGAAACTGCTTCAAAATTCACGTTTTGGGTATGGCTGTGTGCAATTTACGCTGTAGAACAAAACGTCAAAATATTGTCAAGTTATGTTTTACTACAGGCTTTATTTGATTAAATTTGTCTAATAAATTGTAAACCAGGGGACGGCACCACTCAATTGCATAGTGTTGCCTTGCCGCAAAATGATTTTAATAATAAAAAAAGAAAATTACTAACATTTTTGGGGTAATTATTCTTAGATATTAGTAATAAGATCAATTTTATGAGAAACATTTAAATTAATAATGTTTACATTGCTTTCATAATGCATGCAATAGAGGGTTAAAATAAATTGCATGGTTTGTGTAACTCATTCCGAGTGACTATATAACTTTACAATGAACAGTAAAAAAAATCTGAGGGATCAATAGGACTGACCAAACTCACACTAAGCAAGCAATGACCCTTTCAGGACAGCACATGAGAGAACACTGAGAGGAACTGATTTACTATTTGTTAGTACTGATATTAAGAAGGCAGTTCTTTATGCAGTAACACAGAGCTTTTTTAATACTGAATTCCTTGTTTCCTCATCAATGAAAGCGTGGGCATGGAGTAAATGATTCTGAGGCCCGTGCACAACCAGCTGCTTTGCAGAGCACGCTGTCAATCACTAGAAGCTCAGCAATCAATGCAGCAAAAGGGGCGACAGAATCTGCATATTACCTGAGGGACCAGTTCTCTTGGGTTTGTAGGAAAAGTGTTCACCTGGATTTGGTGGAGGTGCCATATCTTGGCCCTGTCTAGCTTGAAGGGGATCATACTCTTTTCCGTCATAGTTGGCATCAAAGAATTTTTTAAACCACTGGACAAATTCAAAGTTGTCCTGGAATTTTCCTTTCACTAATCTTTCCACAGGAATTATCTGGATAACAAAAGAAAAAAAAAATCATTAGATCAATATTATACTGAGCTGTAATCTAGAGGTGTAATTTTTTATAATTTTCTCCCATCCTAGGAATTTCTGATATATTTGATACATGAAATGAAATATTAGAAACCTTCACTTGTTTCAGTAATATTTTCAGATAACCTGACAAGCGGCACCAAACACCAGCAGACCTGACTGATCACCTTATGAACATCTGATAAACAAAAATATACATTTATCACTATTATTTCCATTAGTTAACAAACATTATACAATGCATATCACATATTATCAGCCAAACTTGTAGAACTAATTTTAATTTTAATAACTATTTTAACTAAGTGGCTTAATGTTCATGGTATTGATGAAAGTTACTTCTCATTTTTTTATTAGAGATGTCTGTATTTTAAAAATACTAAGGGGAAGGGCTTGCTCATAAATATTACTATGGTAAAGGAACAGCATTTTGGGCTTCAAAATCTCAATTACTATTCACTCCCATTATAAAGCTTGGAAGAGCCAGGATATTTTTTTAATATAACTCCGATTGTGTTGGCTGAAAGAAGAAAGTCATATTCACCTAGGATGGCTTGAGAGTGAGTAAATTATGACATAATTTTCATTTTTTGGTGAACTAACCCTATAAGTCTTGTCTGTGAACCCGGGCACTAATTGGCCCATTTAATAATCACACAATAAACTTTCATTTTCATACCTACAGGACGCTTTTTGTTTAAAAACATTTTTTATCATTTTTAAATTACAAACAAAAATGCTGAATGTCATTTTTTTATCTTCTTTATTTCTGCTTTGGCTTCCTTTTTGTTTAAATACATTTTGATTCAATTTCAAGTGTTTTACTTCTCATGTACCTTATATGATATTATGCCAAACATTTTGAGTTTCTATTTCGTATAAAATGTGTAATATAAAAATAAACATGTCTTGCCTTCGTTCAATCCACTGTCATTGTAGCTGATATTGTTTTAATAAATGAGCTCAAATGAGCTTTCATTTATATTTTATATTTGAGTAAAGATAACTTGGTTTTAGAATATGAGATGTATATATAACTTGTTTTTTTTTGTTTTTTTAAATATGATGTATATAAAAGCAAATGTGCAAAAGCCAAGGATCCACTAACTTTATCGACGTTCATCCTCTTGAAAGCTGCCTGGAGTACTTTGAAGTTGTGTATAAACTCATGTTCCAGTTTTGCTTGAAATTTCACTTTCTTCAAAAGAATACACCCTGGGAACAACATGTCCATGAATTGACAATAAGCCGCCCCTGAGGACAAACAGCAAAAGAGAACATAGGTCAATAGAGCTCATTCAATGCATGATCAAAAAATGTATTTGATCAACATGCTTGCATGTGATTTGTCAACCTTATTAGTGTCGAGTGATAAAGAGTGTAAAGTCAATGCTTTTATTTGACTGATTACACAGGTAGAGATAAAAACACTGAACATACTGTATGTGATCTCTTAATATGATCAAAAGCACGAATAAGAGTACACTAGGGCAGCTGAGTGCCATTCATGACATAAAAGACAAAATCACTTAGTGAAATAAGGCAGTATGTATGACCCACCTGAACTTAATTGTTCGATTTTGGTGTAGGTGAGCTGAATCGAATCGTTCACCCATGCCAACATGTCATGTCGGCTCAGGTTCTCGATGGTTACTGACGTGGAGTATACATTCACCGCCATCTCCTGCAACGAAAAACAATAGGAACAAAGTCACTATGGACCTACATGCACGTCATTTTTATACTCTGACCTCTTAGAGCATCTGTAACAGTGTATATTTTAAAATATTTAAATTTTCATCATTTCAAGTTTATATTTTATATCCTGAAATTATATTTGATATAATTTTACACTTAAAACATGAATTTCATAGCATAGCAGGTAAAGGCAAATGCTTTGAATATGTGTCACTGTGTTTGCAATGTGTTTCCATATGGGTAATCAGAAGTGATATTGAGTTCTTCAGTAGTCAAACTTCAATCACACTATACATTTTTCAATCATCCAAAGATAATCCATCCAGATTAAAGTGTTTCTGAGATGTTTAACCATGCACATCTGCTGCGGCCTGCAAACTGCATGATGTAAATGACATCTGTAAACCTTTAGCATGCAGAAAACACACACACACATCTTCTACAGAGAAACAATATGTGTGTATTTCACAGCATGACGTTTCTAAAGCTCTGATTCTTAAGAACTGGGACAACATAACCTTTTTATTAACCTCTTTTTTTTGCCAGGACATAATAGTAATGTTGCTTTAAAAGATACATTTGTATTACATACTATAACTTATGTAGTATTATAATTTTCTATATGAAGTTATAGTCAGGGAATAGCTGGTTTTAGGGATATTTTTCATTTTATAGTATAATAATTTAAATAACCAATAAATAAGTTGAACCAGTCCTTTTGTTTTGTAACATTCTAGAACTTTCTAAGATCATCTCTGATTTATGTAGCTATTTTTAAGTTATAGGATTTTTTTAATTGCCTTTTCTCACGCCCCCAAATACGTGAAAGGCAAAAAAAAAAAAACAAGTTGAAATATTATTATTGACACTAACGTTACTAATAATGGCCATTTTCTAAATAAAGTTTTAAGGCGTGTAAATTACAGGCCTATGTATTGCATTAGGTTGGTCAGGAGTCTGCCCTTAAATATGAAGAAATGAAGCCGTGATTGACAGGTGACAGGCTTCTTTTATATTCAGCTGCATACGTTTTAAACTGTCTCGTGCGCGTTTTACTGTCATATGACAGTCATGTGTCTTATATATTTATAATATTCGTATTTGTTACAAACAAATAATTTAGTTTCATGCTTATTTATCTTTTGCAGCAAACGATATTTTAAACTAACGTTATACGGTCTCTGTGTGATTCCCAAATTACGATGGGAGTTACACAGGCCCTATAATAACGCGTGGTTTGTTACTGATATGGCTCTTTTTGGTTTTGTGTACATAAAAGGTGTACAGAATTTGTGCGTTTTGCTCTATTAAAAAACAGCACACTAGCGTGCAGTGATATGTAATGAACAAACGGACCATTATTGTGAGTTTCTCTGCAGGCCCCGCCGTGCACGAGCAACACTAGACTAGACACGCTCGAGGCATAAACGCATTATACACAGACAAAAGACGCCTATTTAATGTCATACATTAGGAAGAATTCCGATTAATTATAACATTTTAACAATATTATACTCACTGTATTTTGCCTGCGTCCTTTCCAATGTTGATATTACACTGGTAGAAGGCAATCCGCTGCTGCTGTGGGTTGCCAGATATTATGCGCCGCTGCTGCCTAGTTACGGATAGCGCACGATACCGGCAAGCTCTCCTGCAACACACTGGCCTTCTTTGCGCATGCGCCCCGCCCCTTCATCATAGATAGACGCAAGTCTTTCAAAATACCGAGTAACAGCCTCTTTTACTGTCTATGGTAACAGCACGTTAGTTCTAAAGGAACACAGTTTGCTCTAATTGTGGGGGGAAATCCCCCCCATTGATATATAAGTCTTATAGGTAACACTATTTTACAGTGTCACTGTTACATATGATACACGTAGACGTAGTCACCATTACGCATAATTACATGCAATAACCTTAAAACCAAATCAAACCAAAGCCTAATCCTAACTCTAGTTGAGTAAGTACATGTAATTACTTAATGTATAATTACAGTGTAACAAAGACACCTTCAAATAAAGTGGATCCGCCTTATGTTTGTTAATTACTTATGAATTAAAGTTATTTAATAATGTAAGTATAAAGTGTGTTGTGTTTAATAAACATTATATGCATGAACAGTTACAGTACCAGCTAAAAGTTTGGAAACATAAATTATTTTTAGTGTTTTTGAAAGAAGTCTCTTATGCTCATCAAGCCTGCATATATTTGATAAAAAATACAGGAAAAAAAGTAATATTGGAAAATAGTACAATTTAAAACAATGATTTTCTATTTTAATATACTTTAAAATGTATTATTTCTTTGTTGCAAAGCTGAATTTTCAGCATCATTACTTCAGTAATCATTACTGATTCAGCATCACACTACAAGTGTCACATGATCCTTCAGAAATAATTCTAATATGCTGCTTTATTATCAATGTTGGAAACAGTTCTGCTGCTTAATATTGATTTTATAATCTATGATCCTTTTATGAATAAAGTTTTAAAAAAGAAAAGCATTTATTTAAAATAGAACTCTTTTATAACAATAACAGACTTCTTTCAAAAACATTAAAAATAGTAATTGCATATGCATATTCAATGTTTAATTCTATTCAATAATACATGTGGACACGAGGTTGAATGGGGTTTATTTGCACTTTTTCATGAGATACATATTACATTAATACGTAATAAAACTGTAGTGCATACACAGCTCATATTAAAAAAATTGAAAAGCATACTGAAATCCCAGAATAAAAAATACATGAATATTTAGCACCAACAGAAATGTTCTTGCCATTCTACTGCTTGTGTCACTAGAACACTGAGTTGTACAGCTAAAGTTACTGTGTTTCAAATGGTCTCTATGGAAGTGCTTAGTTAGACATACATGTACAAAAAGAACACATGCATCAGTAATCTGTCTGCTGTCTTTTAACTAGGGTTGGTTAGTGGTTGTGGAACTTATCGATCAGAAGTGAAGCTGAATTTTTCTGACTAGCTGTGGACCATGCAGATCAATAGTCACTAATACACAGTGTTAATGTTCAGTGAACAACCGAAGAATTACACTGTCATTACGTTCAGCTAACAGTCAATTCTAGAATAAACATAAAGATATACTGCAAAATTATGGCATTTGTTGTGAAGAATAACTCATAACAGTAAAAGGGAATGTAGACTTAATGGATTGAGAAAACAAATCAGCTCAGTTACAAATGAAAAATCACTAAAGTTTTAGATTGGTTACACAACTAAATTTGTTATGTAACAAAGTAAACAATGTTATTCTTAATTCACATTTTAGGAGGTCAGGTACGTGTGCTTATAAACGACATTAAGAAAATTAAAAATGTTTCATATAAATTACTTTTTTAAATGCTTAAGCAATACAAGTGGCCTGTGTCATGACAGAAACAATCAAATGTCTTGTATTGCCTTTGAATGATCAGTATGTCAAAAAGTAAAAACAAATATTAACACCTCAAAACAAAGCAAAAATGTTTTGTAACTGTACCTGCTGTCAGAAAGTGTCACTGTAAGAGTTGAACTGTAAGTGTAGAGAGGCAGAATGCTAATGTGCACAAGTGTAACTCAAGAGATAAACACTGAGGTAAATGTATAGTCATCCGCCAGCACATTAAAATAGGTAATATTAAATAACTTTACAATGGTTCACATTTTCAAGCCATGACCAACTACACAAACTAATAATGTTACCATTCTTAAACAAATTTCCAGTTTCTATCTTTAAAATGGTTCAAACGTCAACATATGTAAGTACTGTATATGCAGTAACAAAAACTGTTAGTAAAAGGGTCTGTCATTTATTTAGCACTACAACAGTGTTGTATTAAAACACAAACTTCACTAATTCATTTGACTGAATATGAAGAACAAAACACCCTGTAACACTTTGTATAACCAACTCTGTCACAAGCATTTCCAACGTGTACCTTGTTTTCCCAATTTCCACACAAATATATTGTTTTTTTTCCCTTATACACACATATTTATAAAAACACTGGAGTTTAGGTGCAAGTGATTCAAATTAAATAACGTTCATCAGATGTGAGGTTGTCAAAATGTAGGTGTTTAGTTTCAGACTTCTGTAAGTGTTGATCCAAAATGTTACCAGATTCCACTAGAACGACCACCAGGTGGAGCCAGAATCCGTGCAGAAGCTCTCTTTGGAACATTATCATCAATTTGGGCACCTATAAAAAAATATAGAATGACATTTTTCATATTAAAGTATTAAGACATTTGGGGAAAATGTCAATGAAATTGTAAATTAAAAGTATTTTTACTAAAACTGTATTGGCCTTAACCCTCTGGTGCTTACGTTGCAGTTAAAAATGACAGATTTTTTTTTCTCCTTTAATTAAGTGAACACTATATTTTAATTCTATAAAAAAAAATTATTGAATATTTTTATATGAAATATACAGTACTATGCAAAAGTCTTAAGCACATTAGTATTTTCACACACACATTTTCTTTTCAATCCAGTTATTTATATATTTTGCTGCAGTGTCGGTAGGAAATATCAGGTTACATTTCCAAACATTAATTTTGCCATTAATTGTAATAATCCAATGAGTTTTTGATTTTTGTACAAGGAGTCTGACAACAACCAGTATGTTCTACACGAAGATCTGATGTCACCATCATCGAGTATGTCTGTGATTACATGAAGAAACCGAAAAAACGGCTGTTTTAAACGCAAAGGGTGGTCACACCAAACATTGATTTGATTTAGTAAATAGAAGTTAACTGATACATAAAATCAATTTATGACTTTATTTTTGAAAGCATCCTCACTTTACAGCATTTTTACACAAATACCTAAAACGTTTCACAGTACTGTAGCTTTAGTCAGTACTGTAGTCTTGGAGACTTTTTCTGTTTTCTTCATGTATTCCCAGACAGACTCGATGATGGTGAGATCAGATCATACCAGCTGTTGTCAGACTCCTTGTGATAACTAAAATCTCACCGGATTATTACAATTAATGACAAAAGGAATGTTTGGAAATGTAAACTGATATTTTCTACTGACACACTGCAGTAAAAGTTACAAATAACTGACTTAAAACCATTTTGTGCCTAAGATTTTTGCACAGTAATGTATATATAAAACATGTTTTACTGGTTTAATGCCATCTGTCTAAAACTGTGAGAAAATCAAAGCTAAACATAAATCTAAACAAGTTATGTTCCAAATTTGAGGTTGATATCTCCAAAAATGAGCTTTCAGAAAGATTGTTTTGAGCGCAGTACCAAACGTTTCCACTAGATGAAATTTGTTTCCCATCGGTTTCCATTGCTGTCATTTTTGACCGTGAGGAACACAAGTATGACAATTTTTTCCAGAACCAATTAATCTTTTTGATCATGTCCATGATTTGTGTGTGTGTGTGTGTGTGTGTGTGTGTGTATGTGTGTGATCACATAGCAAGTGCCAAAAGCAAAAAACAAAACGAAACAAAAAAAAACGTAAAAATGTTCTGCCAAAAATGTCATACAAATTAAAAATAGGCTTCTTTTTCTTTATGAAATATACTCATTTTGGTTTGAAGTATGACATTAGAGAGATTTACCCCTACAGTCTTCAGTATGGTTTAATGCAGACTACTGTACCAGAAAAACTAAAGCTGGACTCATGTAGGTCTCTCATTCCCCCGTGCCGCGTGCAGGGTCGTGGATTCATGTCTCCATCTGCAGGGCCCAGTTCCTTCTTCCCAGAATTTTGCACTGCCGCTACATCTCCAGTGTACGGGGTGCGCTCCACCCCCTTGAGTGCTTGACACTGAGGGTAGAGGGTCACAAACAAACTCAGTCGAGGCACTGCGTACACTGTCATAAAAACATGATTGTGTTTTGAGTACCTTCTCCCGCTGCACCATTTTCTTGTACAGGTAGTCAGGAAAGGTTCGGAGAGGGTAGAACTTTCCTGAGCCCTCAGCACAAGTGAAGATGCCATTTTCATAGACCACGCGACCGCGGCTGATGGTTACCAGGGGGACGCCGTGACAGCGCAGGTTCTCGTACAGATTTACATCACCACCCTGACACTGAGTGGTCACAGAGATGGTCCTACAGACAGACAAAACCATGTCAAAAATAAGTGTACTTTTGATTTTACAATGAATGCTACACGAAATAGAATTGTAAATTAAATGTTATTGGATTCTCAGCTGATTTGAATTCAATCCATAATTCTGCATACCTTGTTGATTCAGGGTCCCAGACTACCACATCCGCATCAGCTCCAGGGATGATCCTGCCCTTCCTAGGGTAAAGGTTGTAGATCTTTGCAGGATTGGAGCTTGTGACAGCAACAAAACGGTTCTCATCCATCTTGCCACCAACCTATTAAAAAAAGAAAGATAGAATGAGCTAAAAAAGGTTATGCATCTGTCATTTTCTTTCTTCTCCATGATTTTTGTCTTTTTTTGTGGTTTGTACAGCAACATTCTGTCTATAATATGAATTGTTTTATTTTTTATATCAATATATATAATTTTGTTATATAATTTATATATTATTTGTATACACTATTGTATACAAACGTTTTTTACGTCAAAAAGGATTTAAAAAAAAAAAATTAATACTTTTATTCAGCAAGGATGCATTAAATTGATTCAATTAAATGTATATTACAAAATATTCATATTTTAAATAAATGCTGTTCTTACTTGAGCGTATAAGAATAATTTCAGAAGGATCATGTGAAACGAAAGACTGGAGTAATGATGCTGAATATTCAGCTTTGCCATCACAGAAAGTCACATATGTACAGTAACTAATATTCATGAGCTACACTTCCAGCATACTAAATGTGAATATGAATGAATATCATGAATATTAATTGTTACATAACTTTCACCCACTTTATCTACCTCATTTAAGAATCCTAGGTTGTCTCTTAATGTGCATACGATCCGTACTATCCCATTAGTTCAAGTATTATAGAAATGGCACATCGTGGTGTACTATTTCCGAAGTATTCATTCATGCATTTTTACTAATATTGCCCACAACCATAAAGGAAGGGGTTTACGATAACTCTCAGTCAACTTTAACGAACAGTCACTTTGTAAGATAAGTAATAATTCACTTAATTATACATTTTTCATTAATTAATTTGTAATCAAAATGTATTAAACATTTAATCATTCAATTATTAATTACTCTTTGATATGACTAACTTTTAGTTATAAAAAATGTAATTTTCTGACAGCCCTTGATGTCTCTTACAGCCCTTGATTTTTTACTTTACTTTGATCATTAACATTCACCATTATTTTTCCATTTATCATGCATTAGTAGATCATGTAGATCAAGTAAAATCAAGCATGGCTCATCAATTTGACTATAAAAAGTTATAAAGTTTAGTTATAAAACTAGGGTATTTGTTAAGAAAATAAGTAGCCTAAACACATATTACTGTAATATTCCATTATTCCTGTAATACATTGTAATATATTATAATATAATATATACGCCACAATACCATGGTTACAGTTAGTGTTACTATAGTAAATCCATGGTAAATGTTGGTGATTTATGGATTCCAAAGCCTTCTAGCTGGACCGTTGTGGCACAATGTTTCTCACATTAGTATTGTTAAGAATGTCAGCGCTGTTTCATCTGGATTTATACTAGTTTAAATCACAGAGACGTGGGTTTTGTAACAGAGAATTCTGTGCCAAATTCAAGCGCTTCTCCCTGGATGCCGCAGCACTGTTTAATAATTATCGCGTGATCAAGACCTGTCTGTGAGTCAATACACCTGCGTGGATGACTAACTTGTAATGCTAGTCTTATACTAGTCCGATTATGCAACCAGGCACTGGTTGATGTTAATTTGTTTATATTTATGCAAACAAATGGAGGTCATTAATGGAAATTCGTTGCAACAAAATTTTAGTTGCAGCATCAAAGCTATAATTAAAATAATAAAATTTCGCAAGAACTGGCCACAGAAATGTTGGTATTGTAACAACACTAGTCAGCAGCGTAGCTTCCGTTTTGAAATGAAACCTACCACTCCCCGCTCCCACATAACGCTCATGCGGTCCTGCACCCCGGGAACGCCGTGAGGGATTTTAGTGAAGTCGTCTTTGCCCATCGCCTTCTGTTTAGTGGTGAAGGGTCGGTGGTCCGATGTCAAGACGTTCAGAGTGTCACTACATCACAGCGAAAAGACTTTTTATGTGACTGCATGGGTATATGACTAAATGAAGCTACTCAATTAGTGAATCCGCTTACTTTCCCAGAAGGCTGAGCAAGTAATTGGGTGTGTTGGGGTCAAGTCTGAGCGGTGGCACAGTGACGAAAGCAGCTGCATGGGCCCAGTCCTGGTGGTAGTACTGCATCCCATTTAAGACAGCGTGAGCAGTGGTGGTCTCTCCATGCACCACTTTCCCTGCCGGCCATTCACATATCAGTTTTCAGAGTCACCGTACGTCATTCAATTATGAAGATTCAGGTGTTGTATAGAAGTTCAAATAAAGGTTTGTGAGTAAGATGCACTAAGCATCGTTGCCTGGTTCTTACCCTGCATTTTAGCCGATGCTAAAACATCCCCTGCTGACATGCTGGACACATTCACAAGATATATGGGACAATGGGCCTATGAGACAAAAACCAGAAACATTGATTATGAACACATTTAGAGATCTTAAAATAATTCATCTGTAACTCAACTGTATGTGTTGTCGCAGAGTACCGTAATGCTGGGTCAATCGCGCTGCCATCCAGACATTCTGTTTAACACTGCATGTACAAATTACTTTATGTACATGCTGTACATGTATGCTTTAGCTGTGAAATAACAAGTGCACTAATGTTCAAAGGTTTGGGGTCGGTAAGATTGATTCATGTTTTTGAAAGGAGTCTTCTGCTCATCAAAGCAAAAATACAGAAAAAACTGTAATATTGTGAAATATTATTACAATTTAAAACTTTACTTAAATATAGTAAGTAAATTATAGTATAGTATATTTTAAAATGTAATTTATTCCTATAATGGCAAAGCTGAATTTTCAGCATCATTACTCCAGTCTTCAGTGTCACATGATCCTTCAGGAATCAAATGGTTTGGTGATTTGGTGCTCAAGTAACATAACTGTTGAAAACTGTCATGCGGCTTAATGTTTTTGTGGAAACCATGAAACATTTTTTTCAGGATTCTTTGATTAATAGAAAATTCAAAAGAACAGCAGATAATAGAACATTATAAATTACTTTACGGTCTAATCCCAAACTTTTGAATTGTGGTACATACACCATTGCATTATAGTTTTAGTAAGAGCTGTCAAAACATTTTTTTAAAGTTTACATTTGAAATTAATTAAAAATCCTTGCTTAATGTTAATAATTTCAACATCATTTTGAATACATCAACACTCAAGTACATCATACTCACTCTGTTAGCGATGGTGATGGCTCGGTGGACGGCCTCTGCTTCCAGCTGTACATGGAAAATTCCCAAGGTAAGTGAGAAAACACAAATGTCACCAGTGAAACCTAATGATAAACAGACGCTTGAAAGTATTAATAATCCATGGAAATGCAATACGGAGACGGGAAAGACAAGGAGCTGGAGAGAAAGAGGCAATGTGACTAATTTCTTAAAGGAAAACCATTTCACGGTTACAGGATTTGAATGTTTATTTTACCTCCTCAGGTCTGCTTATCTCAATGCCCTCCGGTCCACTAATACCTAGATCCAACGCTTCTCTGGCACCCTTATGTGAATAAATACAATAAAAACATGAGATAACATGACATATCACGACTAAGCAGGGAGAAGGACATGATCTTACCTAGACAGCATTATGCCATGATTATTATGAGGGATATTTGTGGTATCAGGTGATGTTGCTGCCTATGTACAACTCACTAGGTTATGGAGCAGAACTTATTTCTGTGGTACATACCTCAGCAACCAGCTCTCCATTCTCCGCATGGACACGGGCCACAGCACCGATGTCTTTACAGTTCTGCAGGGCCTGGAACAGCTCGCTGTCCCTCAGCATGTACAGATCCTTATACGCCATAAACATCTGAAAGGAGTTCACCCCCTTGTCCCGCACCAGCGTCTCCATTTGAGCCCTAACCTGTGATGCAAAAGGGACATCGGTCTCAGAATGAAGACTAAAGTTATAATAGCACTGTAAATTCAATTGAAATCTTTTAGCACATTTTTCCTGTTCGTGTCGTTATACAAAGTTTCAAACTCGGCAAACACAGACTCTCTACCTTTGGTCCCCACCAGGTCACTCCAACATGAAGAGCGTAGTCACAGCAGGCCTTGGCATCAGCGTGAGAGCGACACTGTTCATAAGCATCCACCAATGATTCATTCTTCTCTGGCAGCACGTGACCAATCACCATAGTGGTGCCTCCAGCCAGAGCAGCCTGGAAATAAAACAACAGACTGGCAGCATCAATACCAATCACTTGGTTTAATGGCCCGACGACAACATAACATAATACATGTTCACAAAAGCTTTGCATGAAATGAAATGTTACATAAAACATTAATCAAGGTTAAATTACACTTGTATTTGAGAACTGTATTCAAAGGTATTCTGAATGGTCTCTTGTCTGTTCTGGGTGGTTGTTGTTAGGCATTTCTAGGATGTTCTGTTTATTATTATGGCATTGCTAGGGTATTCTGGGTGGTTGCTAGAGGGGTGTTTTGGTGGTTGCTAGGATGTTCTGATTGTTTCTATGGTGATCCAGTTGTTGCTAAGGAATTGCTAATCTGTTAATTGATCATTTGGCTGATTTAAGGTGTTCTGCTGGTTGCTACGGGAGATTGCTAGGCATTTAAAGAATGTTCTGGTCATTACTAAAGCATTGGTAGGGTATTGTGGGTGGTTGCTAGAGTGTTGCTAGGATGTTTTGGTGATTGATAGGTCATCGGTTTGGTGGTTTCTAGGATGTTCTGATTGTTTTAGGTCATTGCTAGGGTGATCCAGTAGTTGCTATGGAACTGCTAAACTGTTTAATGTTCTAGTGGTTGCTATGATGCTCTGATTACTGTTAAGGAATTCTTAGGCTGATTTAAGGTGTTCTGCTGGTTGCTAAGGCAAAGCGGTGCTGTTTGGGTGTTCTGTGAGGTTGTTAGGCATTTTTGGTAATTACTAAAACATTAATAGGGTGCTTTGGGTAATAGTGCGGGTGTTACTAGCATGTTTTGGTGATTGTTAGGTCACACCTAGGTAAATTTGTTTGTTGCTAAACTGTAAGGTGTTCTGGAGGTTGCTAGGATGCTCTGAGTGTTGTTAGGGTGGTGGCTTAGGAATTGATAGGGTGGTTTAAGGTGTTCTGGGTGGTTGCTAGGCATTTAAATTATGTTCTGGTTATTACAAAGGCATCGCTAGAGTGTTTTGGGTGGTTGCTAGAGAGTTGCTTGGATGTTATGATTGTTTCTGTGTCATTGCTAGGAAGATGTGGTGATAGATGGGCAATTGCTAGGCTATTCCTCTAGTTGTTAGGATGCACTGGTTGTTTCTAGGTCTTTGGTAGGCGTGATCTGGTGGTTGCTAGGGAATTGTTAGGCTGCTTTTACTGTGTTCTGGTGGTTGCTGGGATGCTATTGTTGCTACAGTAGGGTGTTCTAGTGGTAACTAGGGCATTATGAACTTTACTAGGGTGTTCTGGTGGCTGCTGGGATGCTCTGATTGTTGCTAAGGTGTTGCTATGGTCTTCTGGTGGTTGCCAGGGCATTGCAAGGCTGTTTGTTAGGCTGTTATGGTGGTTGCTAGAAATATCTGATTGCTGCTAGGGTGTTTGGATGGTTTCTAGGGTATTAAGGGCATTACTATCGTGTTCTGGTGGTTGCTGAGATGCTCTGATTGTTGGTAGGGAATTACAGTGTGGGTTCTAAAATAATAATAGTAATTCCTCATAAAGCAATTATGCATTATGCTTAATTATAATAATTATTATAATTATTGGTTAATACAATTATTGTTAAAAGACCTTGTTAAGTCTGTAACAAAGACAGTGTGGGTTCTAAAATAATAATATTAATTGCTCACAATGCCTCAGCAAATTCCACCAATATAATATCCCACTTTATCTGTCTGACCCTAATATTTTACAGGGAAATCCACAATTAGTAGAAAGCTTTTTCTCAGTACAAGAAAACAATGATAAATAGTAATTCAACCAACAAAAATGGTCCTCTTTACAAGCATCTCTAAGCTGACACATGCCGGGCAGCCAGATCCACTGAAGGGGCGTGTATTTGTGCACCATTGTTTTCTAGCACAATGGCACGAGTGAAAGGCTTTTGCAGCAGTCTTTGCAGCAGTGCTCCAGTATCTATGGAAACAGAATCTGATCTCCATTTGTCTCTGCGCCTGGCGAGTCTTATGGCGGTAAGCGGGGGGGGGGGGGGGGGGGGGGGGGGGGGGAGGGGGAAGAGAATGCCACTTGTGTTGCCAAGGCTAACAATAACAGTGCCGATAACAACTCTTTATTTGTCATCTCAGAGCCTCCAGCACTCTCTGAATAAGAGCGTGTATGTATTTGTGATGGTGAACCGTGCCTTGCGGTTGATGGAGGCAGACTGTGAGTGTTCAATGCTCACTCTTGCATCTCAGTGTCTGCTAAGTGACCCATGGGATTTATTTAGGCAGGGCAGCTGAAGCGAGCACATCTCTGCTTTTGAAGTATTTATAAAACATGAACAAATGAATGTGACGTTAAATGGATGTTACGTCACACATTGTATGAAATCCCTTATCTTAAATAAGAAAAAATGCATACTGCTAAAAACCATCATATAATGAAAGGAAAATCAAAACAATATTTAAAACATTTTACACATTTAAAAAAAAAGACTCTATTAGTAGTACTATTAGCAGTTCTTCCATACAAGTCACTTTTGAGGGGAACTTATTGAGTTGTTGTGAGATAAAAGGCCCCTGGCAGATGGTGGGGGCCACTCAACGTGTGGGGGGTCCAAAGTCTAAAAATCGATCTTTAGCTTCTACTTTCTCTCTATATGTCCCAATTGGAACCACATGTTATTTCATCTTAGAAGTGACAAAACTACGAAGCCTGAAGCCATTTCAATCACCTGCGTTTCTTTATATTAGATTGAACTAATGTATGAAAAAAATAAAACCCAATGTGCGGTACCCCGCACATGACATGCAGGGGGAAAAAAACAATGTATTGTGGCCATGAATTAAGAATTTGTTCCAACAACTTATTAATTTTCTCCCTTACTTTCTGTAAATCGTAGCCATGATGCAACTGAATTAAAAATAGGTAACTCATTAATAAAATGTGGCCACAAATTTTCAATTGTAAATTCTTAATTTGTGGCCACAAATTCCCACAATATCTATTCCCCCCTGTTTTTAGAAATAGATTAGATGGAAAAGAAAATGATTTTGGTGCAAGCCCGATTCAAATCTACATTACCCACATAAGCACCATGGCACTTGGAGCATGTACAAACTGCTAGGCCACAAATATGGCACAGAAATAGGGAGCTGGTGTCCTGATTAGATAAATTACTTTAAAACTGTATAAAACTAAATTCTTATTTAAAATAATGAAATAATGCTGAGATATTATTTTATTTTAGTGGGGAATCACAATATTCTTAACCACAGCATAAGCAACATAAATCTGTATTTTACTTCTATAATGTGACATATTTACAAGTGAAACAGGATATTTAAGAGAAGCAAAATTAGGGTGGGAGTCGATTTTATCCACTGGGAATTGAATGGATTGTGAAAAGACTGAGGTCTTGAAGATGTTGTTTAGAGGCGGAGCAAGAAAACAGTTTTTTTTTCCTTTGGTATGACATGCACTGATAAATAATTCCCAATAAGACCAATAACATGTATTATGAACGTATGTCAATTTTGAGTTCATCCTAAATTTAATAGTCAGTTGGTAATACCTTGGTGCCGCTGTAGAAGTCATCCGCTGTACAGGCGTTCATGAAGCTCTCGTTCAGGTGAACACTGGTGTCAATGCCACCCGGAAGCACCAGCTTTCCTGTGGCATCTATAACCTTGGCTCCACCTGGGATCATCAGCTCCTTGCCCACCTGCTGGATAATCCCATTCTCGATGTACACATCTGCTTCTTGTGTGAAGTCATCGTTTACCACTTTACCTCCCTTTATGAGGATGCGCACCGTTGCTGAGCTGGAAGACATGGTTCAACCTAAAAGAATCAAAGAACAGAGTGTTGATGTGTGTATTACATTATATATTAATATATTATACTTTATATAGTCTCCACACCTTTTGACCATTAAGCAGCACAACCATTTTCAACATTGAGTATGAAATCAGCATATTAGAATGATTTCTGAAGGATCACATGATACTGAAGACTGGAATCACACAAATAAATTAAATTTCAAAACATATTAAAACAGAAAATAATTATTTTGAATTGTAATAGTATTACTGTTTTTACTATATTTTTGATCAAATAAATGCATCCTCTCGATGAGCATAAGCGACTTCTTTCAAAAACATCAAAAAATCTTACCGACCACAAATTTTTGGATATACACACTACACTACTTTACTTTCATATGACCGTGGGAAGTGGGAACCCTGTTTAATATAGGCCCTATACTTTGGAATAACATCACATGTCTCAACAAAGACCTTGCGCTAAGCTATTTTTCCCCATTTGAGCTATGGAAACCAACTGTATCCTTACTTGACGTCCAAACAAGATCAATCATGCATAGCATAGCCCAAATGTTCCACAACATTAGTTTAAAGAGGTTACAAACCATTACGCCATTCTAGAATCTCACTTAAGCGGGTAAACTGACACCAACATGTGTGATTATCGTCAGCTTGGCATGAGTAGTCACATTATCGACTCCGGCTCTTAACATGTTAATTACATGTGAACATATTAATTATTCACGACACATTAAAGCAATTTCAGCGCTGCAACAACAACATTCCAGAAATGTTGAATCAACAAAACCTCAATATCCAAAACACTAAGTGTGTAGTAAATCATATTAAATTTTCAGAAATGATCAGAGCAATTGTGACCCAGATTTTCCAGCGTTGCATGCCCAGGGATGTGGGATTGTTAGCAGGAAATGTATGTAGGCTAGCAGCTGTTGCAGCACATTCCCTGGAGCACTGCACTTTCTTATGATCTAATCCCAAGTGAAAGCATGCATGCGAGTCTATGCTGCAAAGTGAGTCGGGGGCAGGTGGGTGCGGCATATTCACAGTATGGCGCTGCCCAGGGTTCCCCTCCACCCTCTGCCCCTGATGGTGAATGGCGTGTGTATGTGTGTGTGTGAGGAGGGGCTACTATGGAGCTGGAGAATAAGGGTGTGTCCTCAGACATCCTACTATAAAAAGAAACAGTACGGTGCATGAGCTACATCTGTCCTGTCCTCACAGCTCAGCCTGAAGAAAAACGATTGGAGCATTTGTTCTTTCGCCATGACTCATGGAGGCCTTCCTCAGGAATGACCCACTTTTGAACCGTGCCATATTCCATGACATCCAGATGGCACTCTTCTGGGTAATATGAAGTAGATGAAAACTTCTGATCTGTCTTGTGGAAGTAACTTTCATTCAATAAAATGGATCGGGCTGGACATTTAGTGTGATTTGAACCATTAGAGCATAAATAATCAGTGCCATTATTTAAATATTGTGTATATATTATATTTTTCATTGTGGTATTGGAAAAATGAAGAAATGAATGGAATGGAATACATGTAAAAATGAATGTGAAAAATGAATGGAATGGAATACAAATAAAACAAACAAACAGAATGAAAAATACCACATAAAAGGAAAAAATACAGTAAAATGTCTGTTAGATCCAGTGCGCAAATACTTTGTTTTTCAGAGAAGCATGCAAAGTCACGTGAAGTGTAAACATGAGGACAACATGTATTTTATGAACATGTACACATGCACATTCGTGTAATGCAGTGCATCGATAATGTCTTCTGATAAGTAGATGGATGCACGAGGCTTCATTTAGAAGCTAATGATGATGATGATGTAGACTCATCCCATTTGGACCTTATCGAGGGTGTCACACAAAGGGGCGACCAAGCCCTTACTCCACACAACATACTCAATATGTCTCACCTCAAGGTACCATGGAATGGCAACATGAAGGATATTACAACGGCTTCATAACGGAAATATCAGATATCGGGTGTGAGCTCGCTTTTACTGGTGGTCTCGCGCTGTTTATGGACACACGACATTCACGTTGAACGACTAACGTTAGATTTGTATCGTTCAATCGATAATGAAACCATTAACAACTCACATTAGGAATGATATAAGACAAAACACGAGACACAAGACTGGGGAATTCTTTCCATACCACAAAATTACACGATTCCGAGTCGAGCAATATATCACTGTGCTAGTCCCAGTGAGGAATTTCTTAAAATAGCTTACAAATAAATGGAAAATAGCGCGGCATAGTGCACTTACTTCCTTTGTTATATCCTTAAAAAGAGAATTTCCTTCACTTTCAGCGCCGGGGAACAATAAAGCCTGTTAGACGGGCAGGCAGACACACAGGCAGATGCTTCGGTTGGTCCAGCCCGGTAAGGTAACCCGTACGCTTGCAGCAGCATCCAGACAGTGAGAGCCGGGCGTTGACCAATCACAAGCGAGATACACGGCGATGGCCTCAGCAGCGGCCAATGGCGTTGCAATATAGGCGTGTCCTGTCACGAGTGGTACGTACCATTTATACAGATTCACAGGGGATGGAACTGAATCATTATGCCAATGTGGCAACCGTGCAAGTTTTATGTAAATACAAATATACATAAATATAAAAAAAACAAAACAAATATAAAGTATTATATATAAATATAGATGTATGTAAAACTAAAATAACAGAAAAATATGAACAAATATTACAATATTTTATACAAGTGCCCTTATAAAAAAAATATGAAAATATACATAAATATAAAAAATGCAAATTACTATTACACATAATATATATACAAAGAGTTACAAAAAAAGCAGAAATACCATACCCTATTATTAAAATATCAAGATTAACAAAATATAGGCCTACTATTACTAATCTAATATGTACATGGACGAATATATATAAATTGTCCACATAAATGTTACAATATGTACTATATTATACCATTTCTTTCCAGAATATTATATTGAAACCACAGATATACATTTTATAAATTAATCTAATAATGTAATCATATGAGTGTTATATGGTAAATACTTGTAAGAAAAACAAACAACTTTTTCACAAAAAAACAATACATTTATTCAAGTGTTCTCCAGCACAAGTACATAAGGAGCCTTTTTTTCTTCGTTCTGGGCACATAACGAAAGAAAGGGGGAGAGGTGGCGAATGATTGCTACATTTGCTGTATGAACTGATTGCAAAAGAAGAGAAGGCCTGAAAAAAGTTTGTATGATACAACAGAAGTCACAAATATCAACAGTGTCACTGAGATATACAGAAAAGCTGTTATGAGAGCAAACAAGAGGCTGTTACAGCCATATATATATATATATATATATATATATATATATATATATATATATATATATATATATATATATATATATATATATATATATATATATATATATATATATATATATATACCCAAATAAAGCCAATTAAATTGAACAAAACAGAGAAGAAATAAAAATTGAAAATGAAACAAAACAAAACAAAAAAAACTTTGAAACAAAAGAGGATGGAGGGCTGGATATATGGCATGGAATGTAGGACTTAGAAGCAATTCTGCCTGGATATTAAGCAAGTACATGTTAACAGCAAAATTTATTACAATTTTTTTTTATTTCCCATTATGAGTACATGATTTCCCACAGATAAGCACCAACTACAGCAATGTCTATTCTAAAACAATATAAGAATCTTTCATCATTTATAATTTTTTCAAGTACAAAGTTAAAATGCCTTTGTTAATATCTTTATATGAGAGAGTAAAATAATAGTGCTTCTCCAATACTACAAGAAACAAACGGAGAAAAAAAAAACACAATCATTATCAAGACAAGTTTAATTCTTTTCCAAATAATATATTTTTCTCAATTAGATAAAATGTTTAGCACCTTAGGAAACACCTACAATCCCTCTCTTAGTACTTAAAAAAATTATTAAAAAGCTAATTGAGACACACTTTTGTATGTAGGGCTGTGCAGTAAAGATGGGACAGTTAAAATCACTTAGCGAACTCATTCTTTAGTTTTATCCCCCGTTCGACACATATAAATATGAATTACAAAATACACCCTGCTGCTTTATAGCTTATGTCAATTAGCCTGTTGCTATTTTGTCAATTACCCCCCTCTTGCGATTTTAGTGCTGTTTTGATTCTATGATATATATTAGCAAATAATTATATTTGTACATCTCATAGGTCTTTAAAAAAAAAAAAAAAGCAACAGACAATTTCTATGTACAAAATGTACAAAAAGAAAAAAATCTGGGCATCGATAAAATTTGGAAAATAAAAGAAGAAACTTTGCTGAACATGACAAATGTTAAGGTATGTAAGCAGTGCAATGCCTTAAATAAAAAAGAGCCTAACAAGGTTTTCATTAGAGCCCGTTTCTAACCAAATTCACAAATTTAGCCTATATAGCTTGCGTGATAACTAAATTATTGACATGGTCAACATTCACCATTTGCAAACATAATAATGTTTTCAGATCTACGCTAGGGACCAGACGTAGTTAACAACCGTGCGATGTCATACACAGACACCCCATCCGACTACTTTTCCTAAAGGGATATTTAACAAACACACTCACTTTGGGATTATATAGCAGTAAGAACTGTGAGCAGACACTTTCTCGACGCGAGTTATGATAAAGCGACTCCGTAGCACATGAAAACATGAGAGGGGTGCTATTCGAATTCGGCATGACAGATGGACTTATTCTATCCTAGCTCATTCGTTCACATCTATTGGCACAGCCCTACTGTACACAACAAAGTATTACCTTATATAACGGCAAGAGTTTCACATCGTTTAACAGAACCAGAAAAAAGGACATTTCACAAGAATCAAGGAGAGGATAAAAAAAAAATATCAAAGAAATAAAGAAGTATACATATACAAAAGTGCTCGATATTGTTGGTAACACAGCACAAAAAAATTGCTATAAAAAGGTAGAAGAACATTGTGAAGCCGCACCTTTAAAGATATGCACCTGACTGAGAATAGCATGCGGGCACCGCAGTTGAAGGTTGAAGGTTCACCTGGCCGACAAAGGACCTACAACATCCTCCCTGTGGCCGCCACGCACGCCAAGAGTTGTACAGTAATGATTCTGGTCTGGGTGACACTAGAAAAAAAGTAGTTCACCACAGCCTTTGATTTCAAGGTATAGATGACAAAAACATCACCGCCCATGTGGCTGGTTCCATGCGTTCAGATTGCAGGCATACTGAAGGAAGCAGACCTCAAAGATTGAAAGGCTGAGGTGTGTGTTTTTGTTTGTTTCTGAAAAGAGCACCAGAGAATATTGTACAAAATGGCTGTAAAAGATATAAAATGAGATGTGGCAGACCTGGCTTGATCTGTTTTTTTTTTTTTTTTTTAAGTTTCAGTCATTCGTTTAACCTGGTGACACTACAAAACATGACCCCATGATCTTGTTTGAGTAGTAGCACCACATGAGTTGCAATGTTTTTCACCACCTTGAAGCACCATATTGTAACCTATTACAGTAGTACCTTTATTACCTTCAGTTGTGTATATAGAAACTGTAAACAAAGAGGTATTTGTGATCTGGTGTTTTGGATTGGTTAAGACAAAGCTCCCCTGACACTGAAAGGAAGCCTTTTTCCCACTTTCACCAAGGCTCAGACGCTGGAGGAGAGGAAAGACGCGCACCGTGAGAATTAGTCGAAAAACTCAAGTCGAAATGATTGAGCGAACTTAAATGCTATTTCCGTCTCATTGAACTCCTCATTTCTGCCTCGAATTGTAACCGTCTCTCAGTGCCTTAAAAGGAGGCTGTGCCTCAAGTATAGCTTGCACACATAAATCAATTCAAATACTGGATAACACTGCTAAAAAGTAAAATGGATAATAAAAAAAAATTTAAATAGAATAAAAAAAAAGTAAAAGTAAAAGTTTTAAAAGTAAAAGTATTAAAAGTAAATTAATTCCAAACCAGAAGAAAAAAAACTCAAAACAAAACATGAAATACCTTCTTTCTTTTTTTTGATGTCGAACTTGCAAATAACATACGAGAGCTCGGTTTTGAAGCTCTTGGTATTACATCGGTTTAGATTTTTCTCATCTGTACTGGGTTTGAGTTCAGACGCAGGCAAAGTACTCTTTGAGTGGTGCAAACAAGTGACGGATGACCGGTACGCTCCAAGACCTTCCCAGCAGCCTCTGCCTGGCCAGACGACTCATGTTTGACACGTCTGTGTAATGGACAGGGAAGCCGAACACCCTAACGTCCAGAAAAAAAAGAAACGGGCAGCAATTTAGTTTAAATGTATTCACAAATGTGACACTCGTGTGATATGAATAGATTATGAATAATCTAGAACAGTGTATACAATATTTGTATAATTTAGGACGCATTAAAGGACATTATTTTAATAAAAAGTGACAGCAAAAACTTTTATTGTTGCAAAAATACTTTCCACTTCAAATAAATGCTGTTCTTTTATTCATCAAAGCAGCAAATCAGTTTCTTGAGCAGCAAATCAGCATATTATAATGAATTATGAAGGATCATGTGACACTGAAGACTGGGGTAATGATGCTGAAAAAATTCACAGAGTTCACAAATTCACCATCTCTGGTTTGTCTAACACCACATGTTTTAAAAGTACAACTGGAAGCAACAGTGTGTCTACAGTATTTGCTTTTCCATCTCGACAGTCCACTTGGGATTGTATCCCCAAAAAGGTTGTTAATACCAGGTGTAAATCGAGCCAGACTCAAATGTACCAAATCAGGAAATAAAATTTGGTTTGTCAAACCATTTCATTGTGTTTTTATATAGTTGTTTACATAAGTGTTATGGATAACATGAGACATGTCTCATTGTATTGATATGTGGTCATTTTCTGTTCTACTGAGTAGGATATGGTTTCAGACAGCCAGTTGATGACTGATGATTCAATCAATTTGAGATAAAATCACTGTTCTCTGGGGTTGATTAAATGCCAGTGGCTATTTTTTCATCCAAAGATGCGAATTTAACTTATAAGCAAAATTAGAATATCGCATAAAACACATCCAACCCATATGTTCAAGAGAACAAAATTGTCACTTCCTGGGAAATTGGTGCAAAATGTCTGCAATAAAAATCAGGGAAGCCACTGTGGCTCTTTTTTGTACATCATAAATGGTCTGCGCCTCAAAGCGTGCAGACTAAACGCAATAAATGTTGTGATGTTGTCTTGCGCTTGGGAACACAATCGTGTAAGACAGTTCTGGGAGGTAATTGTACCCAACCATTTTGATGACAGACTCAGGCATTTCAGAGAACATTTAAGATGCTGTGTGATCAAATTTGTCCACTGGTTACTCCATTTATCCAATCACATCCTTTTGTGCTCTTATTTTTAAAATGTATGCACATATTAGCTTTTCCATCTAGTATTTTTTATGTGATATCCCAAAATATGCATAAAAATAGGTGGCTGGAAACATAGCTAGTGCAACATTTCGCATTTACATTTAGTTTTATAGCACATTTACTGTATTTCAGAACTATATAAAGGCATTTGGTCATACCTCTCCATCTCAGTGCACCATAAGATGTCCTCTTTGTCATTCATGAATACAGGGAAGTGCTGGTCTTTGCCCTGCTTTATGGAATTAGACCGTGTGGTGATGGTCCGCACTTTATCAAACTGTAAAAGATGTGGAAAGAAACTGCTGTTTGTGTTGCTTGCTGTATAAAGCTTTATCCAGAAATCAATCGAGGGTTTGTCTAAGGGGTACCTTAGCTGTCCTGCCATGCTCCAGACAGCCTTGAAGGTCCAGTTTATCAGTGCACATGGCGGACAACGGTCTGAGAGAAAAAGGATATAGAGAGGTGAAATGACACAGGGAGAGATTAAAGGGGTCATATAATGGTACATGCACTTTTACAAGTTGATTGTACTGAAATGTGTGTACTCACTCCAGAAGAACTGAAGTGAGTGTAACGTTTTCTTAAACTTTATATTAATATTTATATTAATCTTTGCAAATCGCTAGCTGCACGCTTCACAATGAATGCGTCTAAGGTGTACACTCAGGGTACATTACGGCATGTTTTCTATGCATGACGTTCTCAATATAATTCATAATCCCACGTTTATACTGAACAACACGTTATGGTTATTGTGTTATTGTGTTCAAACGGTGTACGCACAGAACAGAGAGGCGGGGTGAGCAAAGCTCATTATCATTTAAAGTCATATGCACTGAAACGGCGTGCTGAAAACAGAGCTGTTTTTGACCAGGTAAAATAAGTGTTTTCTTACAATACTAATGAGAATTTTTAATTAAAGTATATTACAAACTTTTAATCTAGACCCTAAAGAATCATATTAGCTTGTTAAAAATGGCATTATATGACCCCTTTAAATAAAGTGAATGTAGAGTCCACATCTAACTAACCTGTTCATGCCAGGCAGGTTGCCCCAAAAGTAGCGAGCTCTGTGGGCAGCAGACACCTCCTTAGCATCGATCATCACTGGGTTGCACTATGATAAAAAGACAATATAATATTATATTGATTTAAATATATAATAATTAATTCAAATATATTCTGAGCTTTTGTAATATTGAGCTAGCAAGCATATGAGGGGTTAATTTGTGCCTGCAGGTCACTGTACCACTAGGTGGAAGCAAAAACATACTGGTTTATATTAAAGCCCCACTGACAGTACAAGTCTTAATCGTCATGTTAAATTGTGGCCGGTTACATAAACTGCTAGTCTAACAAGTAAGTAATCTAATTTTGTTCTTCAAGACCAGACATAACTTTATTAAGGCAGTTAGATAAAAAGGAAGATTGGTCTAATTTGAATCCGAAAAGTAAGACTGATTAGCCCTAAGTAATTGCTAGTTGGCCAGACTATTTCTTAACTTTGCGGCTGTTTATGCAACATGGTCAATTGTGCACCTCTAAAAAGCGTGAGATGTCCCTCTTGTCGCTGACGCCCATGGCCACCACATTCTCAAAGAGCCAGAAGAACGGCCTGTTATCTCCCTCTTTGGGTCGGGCCTCATGTAACAGCCGGTAAAACTCGAAGAAGAGTCGACCCGTGCCCTCTGAAAGAGTGCGATGGATTACAAAAACAAGATAAGACAGAAATTCAATATGACAATTATCATTAAAATGTACACAGATATGAACTGTGTTATAAAAATAAGTGAAACATCCAAACGTTTGGGGATGGTAATTTTAAATGCGTTTGAAAGGTAAAAAAATACAGTAATATTGCTACAATATAAAAGTACTTTTTTCTATTTTCGTATTTTTTTAAATGTAATTTATTTCTGTGATGACAAAGCTGAATGTTCAGCATCACTAACTCCAGTCTCACATCACATGATCAGAAATAATTATATTATGTGGATTTGCTGAAACATTTCTTACTATTATCAATGTTAAATAAAAAAAATTGTGATGCTTAACCTTTTTGTTAAAACTGTTAAACTATTATTTTTTCCCATTAAAAAAAAAAAGCAACAGAAATCTTTTGTAACATTATAAATGTCTTTACTGTCACTTTTAACAGATTTAATGCATCCTTGCTTAATAAAAATATTTTTTGCCCCCAAACTTGTGAATGCTAGTGTAAGTGTGAAACACTGAAACTAGTCACATCCAATTACATTGACTAAGACTAGAACACACAGCTAAATATAATCATACCAAAGAGACCTTTTCTAGCTGGATTCACGATGGACAGGTCATTGCATGGGCTTCCACCTATGACAAGATCAAACGGACCCCATTCATGGATCTGTGAAATATTGAAATAAACATGAATCATTGAATATAGTGATGAACATAAGTGTATTAAAGGTGCAGTATGTAATATTGACAGCTAGCAGTTAAAATGGGTACTGCAGTCCAAATTCAAAACATTGGAGAGAGTTGTTTCCCCCGCCATCTCCTCCTCAGACTTGACGCTCATGCGGGTTGCCTGGAATGAGCACAATTGGCAATGGAAGGCAACAAGCCTTGTACTGTAAGTTGATGAGTTAATTTATCTGCGTTATCTGTATTTATCTGGACATACTGGACAGATGGATGCCGAGGCCTTTTTAGGTTGGGTAGAATCTGCAATCTCTGACCCAGCTCGTTTGCTTGCGTCCATGGCTGCAATAAGTTTTCCGCCAACTGGCAACCCAGGGTGTAGAAGTACTATTGGGTAAATTGGCAGTGGGTGGGATCACAGGGCTGGGTATCGTAGCAAAATGTTCGATACCGATACCGATACCTTGACTTCGATACCGGTTCCTGAACGATACTTTTTTCGATACCAATTTTATGTAACCAGTTTTAACCATATAACATTACCTAATTTTTATTTTTTTCAGTTTGTTGACTTTTTTTACACTCATATTTTGAGTATGTAAAAAAGCACCAAAACCAAGTTTTCTATGTTTCCTAATCATTTAACAACATGTATTCTTTACTTCAATTGAGCTCATTGTTTCTGCCTAATGCATTGTTTAACAATGAAACTGCATGAAAATGAATTGAAATGCATTACACTGTCACCTCTGATAACAGATCACTCTAAATTGTAATTTAGACGCATGCATTTTCTGTAAAGCTGCTTTGAAATGATATGTATTGTGAAAAATGCTATACAAATAAATGTGAATTACATTAAATATAGGCTACTGGGGGGTGGGATATAGCCTATGCCTCGCGCTCAGCACACATGAAGCTTGCCGCAAAGCACTGGCAAAAGTAGCCTAATGATTCGGATGTGTCTGGAAACAATAGCAAGGAGATATTTTAATTGTTTATTAATGAACAAGTGTTTACTAATGGTGTGTTCACACCGAACGCGAATTTAATTATTTGCGCGAGTAGATTACATACAAAGTCAATGCAAAGACGCGAATAGACGCATCATTCGCGCCGGGCTCTCAAGTGTATTCTGTGCGCTTCTAAGTGCCTTGGCTTATCAGATTTACCGTGTTACAGGTCTTGGCAGCAATTAACTTGTCGAAAATATTGCATCGCGTGCTTCTGGCATCGAGTCTGGCACATAGGTACACTTTGGATCATTTCCACATATTTTCTATCTATCTGGGTTGGGACGCTTAGCCTACACACACACACACACACACACACACACACACACTACAGCCTCACGTGCGACGAGCCACGTCTCTGGGCAGCCACGTAAACTAGTGTTTTTGCCAATCATGCTGCATGCTTATTGTTTGACTGACGTTGACGAGATTACCACTTACAGGGTTCCTGCACACTTTTTAAAGTCAAATTTAAGGCTTTTTAAGACCTTTTTAAGACCTGAAGAAATCAAAATGAATACCGTACATTAGGGGTGTGCAATATTGCCAAAAATATATCTCGATATTTTAAACGTTTTGTTGATAATAATTAGATGATATTTTACTGATTGTGTTTTTGTGCTGGTGCATTGGCTGGTTTAGGCCTGTTGTTGACAGCAGACTCACGAAGATATTCATATTTTTCATATTCTATGCAGTGGTCAGTTAGTTCACAGTAGTGACAGAAATGATTAATTAATGTGCAATATTTGCCACCTTAAATTGATTTCCAGGGGCATTTTCACCTATATGTGGATATTTTTTTCTAAACTTATTTAGAGTTATGCATCACCTTTTATGTCAAATAGCCTACTAACATTCAAATTATTCAAATTAAATTGTACAGTAATTATACTTATTTATACAATAATACTTAATTACACAATAATTATACAGTACCACCGTTACCAGTCAAATTAAATCATTCAATCAAAATCCATCTTTTCAGTGCAGAGGTCACACAGAAGCGGCATCAGAAGTGGGATTAATATTTACACTCCATTTACAATTGCATAAATAAAGCTATGAGAGTTTTTTTTAAATCAATATTTAAATATGAAATGATTTCTAATTTTAACGTTTTAATTAAAGGGTACTTTAAATATGAAACTAAAACCGCCAGTAGGCGGCGGCAAAGTCACTGTCCTAATACCGTAAGCGAGTTGAGCATACTGTCTATGGAGTTGAGGGATTCATTCATTCAACCGATTTGTTCAAACGGCTGATTCATTCGGGAAAGAAACAAGTGATTGTTCATTGAATCGTTAAAATGACTCGTTCAAAACGTGGAGTTCAGTCAAGAAATCATCGCTGCCTGTTGCATTAAAACTCTGCTACGGTTTCATTTTGAAATTCTAGTCGGCGAAATAAAGGGAAAACAAACAATATTGACAATATGGTGTCTAAAAAGTAACTCATGTTAATTTATTTTTAATTTAACTATTGTATAACATAAATATATCACACTTGTGCACGGGAAAACGGCACTCTTACTGATGTGATATTCTAATATAAGAACAGAATATGATATAAATATAAGACAAAAACTAATTTGGGGACATAGGCCTACAACTGCACTGACACATCACGCAGTGAAAGCACGAGAGACAAATGCGATGTCAGCTCACAGTGCCTCATACATCGTTAAAACAATGATTACAATATCATTATAGACAATACACATCGCACACCCCTAAGGACATAAAGAATGAACTTACGACTGAACTGACATTGCCAACTTTCTTCTTCTCTCCTCTCTCGCGTGCAGGAGAGACAGACGTTATTCTACCGCGAATGTGATGCGAATTGTCACGTGAACAAGCAAATCCACAAAGATAGAATAATAAAAAATAATACTACGCTATTTAGATAGACATATCTAAACGTTTTCCAAATTAAAACTAAGTCGAAGTGTCATCTAAAATTTAAGACCTTTCATAAGTAAAAATAAGACTTTTTAAGACTTTTTATGGCCTTATATTTTAAAAATCTAATTTAAGACTTTTTAAGACTTTTTAAGGATCCGCGGGAACCCTGACTTAGGTACCGAAATTTGGTACCGAAAAACAAGACATGTTTCGATACTCGGTAGTACCGAAGCAATTCGGTCGGTACCTAAAAAGTATACAATATACAATATATTTCAGGACTTCAGTCGACCAAGATTTTCTTTGGTTGAGTACAGCCCTACTGCAAACATATTATGGTATTCTTATGCTTTAGTACTAGAGTAAAAAAAATTACATACAGCACCTTGAAGTATTTTGTTGTGTGAACATATACAGTACATAGAGGAGAAAGACCATTTAAAGAAAAACGAAAGAGAGATTGCCAAGCCGACAGAATTTTAAGTCATTTTATGGTACCATTTCAAATTCAAGTAGATAAGAGCTGTACTGTAAAAAAAGAGAAGCTGCCAACAAGTTACCAAGATGGTAAACCCTGCCTTGAAATAAATTTCGTATGGAACAACAGTAAACTGAGGTGAAGGATCATACTCACGTGTTTATGGGTGACGTTTCTCACGTCACCCACGTACATGATGCGTCCCAGGTGCCGAACGAGGCCCACGGCGATGGAGTCCTCGCACACTTCTGAGGCCACGTAACGCTCCACCTGGATACCCAGCTCCTTCAGAACCAGTAGCCCTAAAATAATCACAAACCCAACAACAATCAAAAACTAAAACAGTTTTACACTGTAATTGTAGTATGTCAGAGCATTGGTCACATGGCATTTACGGCTCAAGTGATTGGCTCAAAACAACCCGGGTGCAGAACTGAGCGCCCATGAACAAAGATGGGGGGAGGGGGGTGTAATTGGGAATGCTACTGGATCATTTTCTCCAGGTATAACAAATGTCTTTGCTACATACACACCTATTATGCCCAAATCTCCTTTAAAATTTGACAGCTTGTTAGGTTTAAAGGTGCAGTCAAACCTTTTGCTGGCTAAAATTGTCCAGCTTTCTGTTGGTAAAACGTGGCGAATCCACGTGAACAACTTGAACCTGATGCGAAATCTGCATGGGAAAATATTTCGCACTCACAGTAAATTCCAGAGTCAGTACATTCCTATTGAAATTGATAGGATTTTGCTGAAATCCTGAAAATTCACAGAACAATGGTATATGTGAACACATCTTAACCAGTTACTTGATGGATTTAAAATGATATTATAGTGGAAGAAAAATCTTTCTTTTGCCTGCCAAATAAGCATACGGCACATAATAATCAGGCTTTAAGTACGAATATGGACCATCTAGGGAAGGGATTGGTCCTGGAGTTCCTCTGTCCTGCAGAGTTTAGCTCCAACCCTATTCAATCAAAATACCCGAACAAGCTAATCAATGTTTTCAGGATTAGAGGCTACAGGCAGGTGAGTTTTTTTCAGGGTTGGAGCTAAACTCTTCAAGACCTAGCCCTGATCTAGGGTCAAAACTCTGCCGTTAATCCTCATAGTAAAAATCACACATTCGAACATAAGCAGTACAGCAGTATCGATGTGCGGCCAGTATAACAGTTAAGCTAAGTGCACTTTAAAAGCCAGGATGAGTGTAACGTGATCAGCACTGTTTTCTGCTGAGGGGATGAAAGGAAGGGCGGACATTCTTCACTAACCTGTTGCGATCCCATCAAAAAGTGACAGGACACGAATCGGTTTTCTGTTCTCTGCCAAAACTGAAGGGTAGAGCTTTGGTGGTTCCTGAAAGACAAGAAAGAAGATGAAATGAAGGGGGGGGGGGGGGGTTGAATGAGAGACAGACAAGAAGGACAGAGCGATTAGACCTTTAAATCACACTGCTCTGGTAATGAAAGAGCGCCTGTCTGTACATACTGTCTGTATCCAACAAAGAGGCCTTTATGTTAAACCAGTCCAGTAACAAGGGATTATTGTTGAGCACCTGTACACTAACCGCAGCATCATCGGCCAGTTTCATTAAGCATTTTCTTGTGATTAAGTGTGGCTGCTTATCTTTGGTCTTTGTTAAACGCTGTAGTATTCAATAACGCTAACAATAACAACCGCTCGCTAACCTGTGCTGTAACCCATTTGAAGAGTGGGGTGTGTAAGCTAAAACTCTGATGTTAAGATGTGTACTCAATGCACAATGCACTGTGACTGTAACACTCTCTGGCTGCTCTTCCAGCACACTGGCCGTTATCCAAGCTGCTCTTTCACATGGTCTGGAAAGCAAATGGTTTAAGAGTTGTATAATTACATCATAAAACTCTCAAACCATTCACGTTTATACTGTAAATCACACCGGTTTTGATTAAAATTGTCACAGCTGCTCAAACAACGCTAAAATTGAAGAAGTGTATTATTTATGGCTATAATGTAAATAAGAAAAAAAAAATATTAGGGTTGGGAATCTTTAGTCATATAGCATGCTTTCACAATGTGATTCCAAAAAGGTTTTCCATTAACCCTTGGTTACGGTTCAAGATTCACATTTCCATGATTTTCCATGACTTTCCACAACTCATTCTGGTTATGCCTTTTCAAAAATCATTTTATAGAGACTACACTGAAAAAGAGTAATTTCTAGAAATGATAATTTCTAGAGCTGAACATACTCTAATTAGAATAATCTATATTCACTACAGAAATTTCCATGACTTTTCCAGGCCTGGGAATCATATTCAAAATGTAAAAAAGGGAAAACATATAAAATCTGAATTAGTGGGTATAGAGGAATACTGGGCATACATGTTTGCAAGAATGCATTAAATTGATCAAAATTGACAATTTTACAAAAATATATTTCAAATAAATGCTATCCTTTTAAACTTCATATTCAAACTCTGTTCGCTTTCCATTCAAATTCACTGTTTTCATCACTGATAATAATAAATGTTTCTTGAGCAGCAAATCAGCATATTAGAAAGATTTCTAAAGCATCATGTGACATTGAAAACTGGAGAAATTATGCTTAAAATTTAGCTTTGACAACACAGGAATATTTTTTTTTAAATTGTAATAATCTTTCCGAAATTACTGTTTTTACGGTATATTTGATCAAACAAATGCAGCCTTGGTGAGCATAAAAGATTCTAAAAGACATTTTAAACAAATCGGTAGTATATATTATTCATACCTGGAATGAATTGTGACATTTGAAAAGGTTTTTTTTTTTTTTTTACAAATTCAATTGCACCAGTGCCAGTCAGATTTAAGGCAAATGCTTAACACAGTGAACCGAAGAGCTTCTTTTATAATAGAACAGTGTACTTTAGAGTGCAACAGTCGGGTTCCGGAAGTAAAAACTCCATTCATTTTCTTTATAGGAAAATTTATTTTGAACGATAACTTATAAACCTTTAAACAGACCTACTAAGCTACGAGGTTGTTAATCCATGGTATTCGCTTCTGCTGAAGCCGTCAGCCTGTATTTAACAGTGTAATTCCTGGTGAAAAACTGCATTACCCATGATGCTGTACAGGAAATTACACCAATCAGAGAGTCAAAAAAAAAGCAACATGCACCAAAAGATCTTGTTAGCTCCGCCAACTCGAATGGCATGATCGAGTCGATCTCTCTATGCTCTCAAAATACCTAAATGTTTGTATATATGCATATTTTGCAATAATCCTAAAATAGATATTTTTTATATATACAATCAACATTTGTAAATGAGCAGTTTTATGTTTCTCAATAGTTTTTTATTCGATTATGCTGTTCGCAATGCTTCATGGGATTGTAGTTCTTTCCCTTACTAAAGCCGTTAAGTTCAGTCTTGTACCTTTTTATTTTTGTCCGATTTTCAAATACTTTTTTGCTTCAAATCAAAGCTTGCTCACCTTATAGCTCATTATCTTGGTTCAAGGCTTATAACTCTTTAACTAAGACTTTTTTTTAAAATCCCTATGGATAAAATCAATGGAAAAAATACTTCCGGAACCAGTGCCGCAGAATAAGTGGGTGACGCTAATGCACTCTATATGGGCTGTAACAGTTGCTACGGTCGGATTGGTCAATGACGATTTTAAGGTGGAGCTTAGCAACAGGGAGAGTACTCTCGCAGTCTTCAGCCGACATATGTCACTTACAAAGTCCTGGTCATGATTGTTGGCAAAGAAGTGCTGCAGTCTGCAAGTCCAATCTGCCCGGCGCTCCAACAGCCCATACTGAGCCTTCGGCCCACACATATAGCAATTCCACGGGTCTTCTTTAATAGCTGTCTGCGCCGCGCCGGGCCCCACCAACAGATCCACACATTCCACACAGAAACACCTGCAAGAGACCGAAAAAACAATGGAGACTCCAATGGGATTGATGCAGGATTGAAGTACAAAATGTAAATATTACCTCATCTCACCTGCAACAGTTATTGTTTCCGCACATGAGCACTTCCCTCCCTCCACAGCAGATAGTACAATACGACTGGTAGCCATCGTCATCGTATTGATATGCACATTCTAGGAAGCAGTTCTATGAAAGGACAAACACATCAAATATTAATTAGTTTGTATAGAAGAATACATGGTTTAACAGAACTGTTCAAGAACAGAGGAGAAGGTTATGTGGCAGTTTATATTTTATTGTGTTTCGTTTGTTTAAAACAGAAATCTATACGATATACTTGCGAGAACAACTCATTAAAATATTTAATCTCAATTAATTTCATATTTTACCATTACAATTCTGGCTAATATTAAAATGATGTGTAAGTGTTAAATGGTTGATATTCAAAATCTACACTTTTCTCTAAATACATAAGAACACTAATGGATCAAAACATTATAATGTACAGTATAAAATATGAAACTATTAATTTAGATTTCTGTTAAAGAAAAAAAGTGTAAGATAGTACTACTTAATGACTAAATTTAATCTAAAAAAGTACTATTTAAATAAAAAATAGGGTTAAACAAGTGTCCACAATTAAGCATACAATATATGATAAAAAATAAAAATAGTCATTAAAAAGTCACTAATATTGCCTGAATTTGAATACTAAACACAATCAGTTAAAACAAAAATATTTATTTTAATAAAATTGCACACATTAACTTTAAAATTATCCTACTCTACTAACTTTAATATAACTCCATACAGCTAACATCTTTTACTCCACTAAAAAACAAACTGCATTAGCTAATAACTGCACTGACTACTAAATAACTGACTGTATTTACTGTATGTGTGATACCTAGTTTGTTGACTCATTTTGTCTTAGTATTTGATTTTAATCTATCCTACTGGCACAACGATTTGCCTTTATTTCCCTGCAAATGATCGCATACAGCAACCAGTATGTAACATTTGTTAGAAGTCACCGACAAAAAAAGCATCTGCCAATAATGTAAATGGACATGACAAAACTACAAGTGGGCAAACAAAGCAGCGCTTTAGGAAGTAGGAAGCAGGAATTTCCTGGCTTTTACCTTACAGCTTTGGCACATTCCGCCAATAAAGAGCGGGTGCTCCAGGGAAACATTAAGGCTGCCACAGGACATGCAGATGTCTGGAAGTGTTCAAAGAGAGAGAGAGATTTTACCAGAGACTAACATTGACAGTCAGCAATGAAACACATCTCAATGTGTATGTGTAATACATACCTTCAATGTTTCTACATTTTTGACGAACTTCGAATACAAGCCTCTCTGAAAAACAACAGACAATAAAAAAGACATTTAAATATTGGAAAACTTCCCAGTGTTTCAGACATTTGGCTCATTTCAACTTGACTTTGTTTAATGGAAATTCTAGTGATTTACATTTACATCCCTTTGACAATTATGTAATATTCAAAACAATGTTTTACTGGCATCAGTGGCATGCCATAAATTTTATGAACTGAAATGATGTTGCTAATTGTAGTGGTACTACATATTAAATATGTCAGAAATAATTGATGACAGACAGCTGAATTATTGAAAATCTTGAGCGTTAAACTGAATAAAAAATCATGCAAAGTTTGGAGTCATTTATTTCAGTTGCACACTAATGTTAATCTCAAAATTCACGTCTGTACCATCGCATCCGTGAGGGAGAACCAAAGTGGACAGTGAGACGTCTCTCGAGACAATCAGATCCACTTGTGGTTGGCCAAACACCCTCCATATCTGCTCCACCACCTCGGGGGGTGGAGCCTCCATTCCCAGGGCCTCAGGCCCCGTCTCGACAGGATGTCTGCTCCTATTTTGTGGGCCCCCGGGATGTAAGCCGCTCTGAGTGACAGTAGACCACAGGAGGATTTGGTGCGCCAGTTTGCAGAGTGGATGCGAACCCAAACCACCCTGGTGATTTATATAGGCGACTACTGATGTGTTGTCTGTGCGGACAAGCACATGATGGCCCCTGAGATCTGCATGGAAATTCTTTAGAGCAAGAAATACAGCCAACATCTCCAGACGGTTGATGTGCCATGAGATGGTGGTCCCTCCACAGACCCCGATTCCAGCGTCCTTCTAGGATCGCTCCCCAGTCCGTGAGAGAGGCATCTGTTGTAAGCATCTTGCGACGACAAGGACAGGAACCGAGGTTTCTTCCACATAACCAGGGCACGTAAGCATCGCCGCGTAACCCTGATCATGCGAAAGGGGTTGCCCCTCGGCCAACTGATGCGACTGAGCCAGAATCAACCAATTGACGATGTAGTTCATGATGCGAATACCCTGCAGGCGCAGAGGTGCCAGAGCTGCATCTATGCATTTCGTGAAAGTACGGGGTGATAGTGCTAGGTCGAACGGAAGAACTCGATATTGGTAAGCTTTGCCCCCGAAAGTGAACCTCAGGAACTTCCTGTGATATGGAAGGATAGATATATGGAAGTATGTGTCCTTGAGATCTATAGTGACAAACCAGTCCTTGGATCTGATCTGTGGCACGATTTGTCTCAGTGTTAACATTTTGAACTTTAGTTGTATGACTGACTCATTTAGCACTCGAAGATCCAAAATGGAAAGCAACCCCCCATCCTTCTTTGGAACTATGAAATACCGACTGTAGAACCCGGTTTCCCTGTTGGAGGGAGGTACATATTCTATGGCCTCTTTTTCTAACGGTGAACCGGCATGGAACGACCGAACTGACTGCTCTGGAGCCCTCCTCGGAGGTGGTGGGCATCTCAAGGCCACTACGTTTCCGGGTGGTCCTTGAGATATGTGCTCGCCAGAGACCGCTGCGACCTGAAGCACACGAGGTGGCAGGGTTGGCAGAACGGTCCCCTGAGGTCACTGAAGGGAGACGGGCACCATATAATGAGGTGTTGACTGCTCCACTTCAGCCTTCTTAGAGATAATGTTTGTTTGTTTGTAAACTTTATTGTCCTTTACAGGAAATTTGTCTTGGGCTCAAAGCTACATTAATACAACACATGCATCAAATGGACTCGAGACACGATAAACATATAACAAATGCACACACAGAAACTATAGACCTACATTACTGCATCTTGCTGTTTAGCATATTAATGGATACAGGAATAAACGATTTTTTATAACGGTTACTTTTACACAGTGGTACTCTATACCGTCTGAAAGTACAGCCGGTATAGAGTATGGCAGCAACTGATGGCAGCAACTCATACATTGAAAATAAAACATGGTTGGTATCACCTACTAATGTCTGTGCATTTTTTAAAACCAACGATTCGTAAATTAATTGAAGTGATGAGTATTCCCTTATACCCATAACCTTCATTGCAATTCTCACAAGACGTGCAATCTGTGATTTTAATTGAACCGAAAGATTGCCGTACCAAATTTGCATGCCATAATTTAAAAGGCTACCAAAAACGGCATTTTAAAATAATTTCATAATTCTTTGATTTACACCAAACAACCTGAGTTTTCTTAAAAAATACATTGCGTTGTTGGAATTTTTAGGCGACGTAATCAATGTGGGCTTTCCAAGTCAATGAACAATCAATAACTACACCTAGATACTTATAAGTATCCACCTGATCAATGATATTATCATGGATGATGACTGGGCTGTGATCATTAGGGTTGTGCGATGTCTACCAATTTGGCATCAGACGATGTGTACAGTGAAACATCGCGATGGACGATGATATCGGGAGGAGGGGCGGGGCTAACATTAAAATTTTTCCCTTAAGCAATAAGCCCCGCAAAGCCATGTTTTACAGTGGATTTAGAACAGCTAAGAGGCGTAGGCACAACGCGAAGATATTTTCCTCTACATCTCATCAGCAATTTTGATTTCGGCACGCTCTGCAGCAGCTGAGCACTATAGAGCGAATGTACAGTGACGTGACAGAACTGCCAGATTCACACTGTGCTTTCGCGCTGTGGCTGGCGCTGAGCCAGAGACAGACGCGCTCAACGCTTGGCATATATCACAACTATTCAGTGTTTTTAACCACATAATGTTTATTTTAGGTTTCAGACATTTAAAAACATATAATATATAGCAAAACAATACATTTATAGTTTGTAAAATACACAATGGTGTCTATGGAAGCAGCAATAACAACCCATTCACATATATTTCCTGACGGGTTTTATTAATATCAGACACACAGTGTAAGTAACTATAAAGTCAATTCTATTCTTCTCCCAGTTCACCGGCCATGTATTTCGGGAGAAACTGATGAATTCACGTGCTGTAATAAACCCAAAATCGCGATGCTGGCTTAACATCGTGATGTCCGTCAGCCATCACGATGGACGATGATATCGTCTATCGGCACAACCCTAGTGATCACCTATTTTTTTTTAATCTATTATCATTTCTTTAGTTTTTGATGCATTTACGATGAGATGATTTACATTGCACCACCGCACAAAATTCTCAATTTCAGACAGATACACTGATATATCATGATCTTTCGCCAAAAGACTCAATATTACTGTGTCATCAGAATATTTGATTATATAATTATTCTTATTTACACTAAAACAGTCATTTGTATATAAAGTAAACAAAAAGGGAGAGCATACACAACCTACCAATACTAATTGGTATGGGATCAGAGAGTGTATTTACTTTTACAATTTGAGTGCGTTTGGTTAAGAAAGAGAAAATCCACTTAATAATAAAAGGGTTAACATCACTCTTTCCAAGCTTACTCAGAAGTAACTGCGGCTGAAGCGTATTAAAAGCGGAGCTAAAATCTACAAATAGCAATCGTGCATAGGCATTGGAGGATTCTAAATGTTGAAGAGTCAAATGAGTGATAGTATTAACAGCATCGATAGTCCCTCTTCCCACTGTATAGGCAAATTGAAATGGATCTAATAATGAATTTACTTCACATCTCAGTCTTGATATCACAAACTTCTCCAAACATTTCATAATTACAGAAGTTATAGCAATTGGTCTAAAATCACCTGTTTTTTTAGGAACTGGTGTAATGATAGTCTTTTTCCATAACGAAGGAACCGTATGATTGTCTAGCGATTGCTGGAAAATTGGACACCAAGCTGGGGTTAACTCTTCTGCACATTCCCGCAAGAGATAAGCTGAGATACCGTCTGGCCCCATTGATTTCTTAGTGCAAGTTTTTCGAAAAAGTGCAGTAACTTCTTGAGGATCCACAGTTATTCTTGAACACATTGCACAATCAACATTTAGCAAAAACTCTTCACATTCCTTAACAGTAGTAATGAAACGTTGTTTTTTTGGGATCCATATTCGAAATAGTTCTTAGTGAGTTCCACAGTTTTTTGTTGTTCATAGATGAGAAGTTGTGTTCAATATAGTCCTTTTTACGCTTCCTAGCTTCCCATTATAATTTATTCAGTTCCTTTTGGACGACTTTTATCTCAATCCGGTCCTTTTTCTGAAAAGCTGCTTTTTTCCTATTGATGCAAGCTTTCACTTCTTTTGTTATGTGAGGCTTATTATTAGGAAACACCATTATCTCCTTTTTTGGAATTATTGTATCCACACAGAAGCGAATATAGTCCGAAGTCGTCTCAGTAGTTGTGTTCAGATCGATATCATTAAATACTGACCAGTCCGTACTTTAAAAAATCCTGGTAGATATGGCTCAAGTTTACAGTGATTAAAATCGCCCAAGACAAGGATTGGAGCTCAAGGAGCTCCAGGAGTTCGATGTAGCTGTTTTTGAATACAGTCAGATATACTTAAGGCAGCTCTGGATGCGTTACCACTAGGAGGAATATACACCACACACAGTATTACGTTGCCAAATTCCCTCGGGAGATAAAAAGGTCTGAGACCGAGATATTCGGCGTCAGTAGTGCAGCCAGTTTCCTTCACAGTATATTGTGTGCACCATTCATTACTCACGTACGCACAAACTCCTCCACCTCTGACTTTTTCCGAGGACTCCCTTCTATCTGCTCGAATTAAAGAGAAGCCTTCAATCTCCATAAGCGAACTGGGGATTCCCTTATGAAGCCACGTTTCCGTGAACGCCATTACACTTGAGTCCCGGAATTCGAAACACGTTCTGGCATTGATATGGAGTTCCACCATCTTGGTTCTGAGTGATCTTACGTTCCCGAGAATAATGGAAGGAAGAGGCGGCCTGTTTGACCTCCGTCTGAGACGCTGTAAAACTCGTCTGCCCCTTTTGCGAGATCTCTGGCGTTGATCTGGATTCCGTTTCAGCTCCTCCGGTATGTCCACCAACGGATTTAAATCCACTGATCGAGGTGAAAGCAAAACCAGAGCTTCTCTTGTGTATGATATAAGAGTTCGAGTCTCTTTACACATAGTGGTTGTTAAGAGCCATGGTGATAAGAGCTTCCACGTAATGAACATCAAGACTAGAATGTGTGCAATAGTAGCCCTTGAGTAACTCGTTAGCACGCTCTAACTAATAAGATAATAAATAATTAAAATAGGTGAGTAAAAACTACCAAACAAACATTAAAACAGACACGTGTAGCCAGACCCCGGGTCGCAGCCGTGCAGCGCCACCGGAAGTGCAGATAATGACGGTCCGCAGATCCGCCTTACCCTACGAAGACTGCGGGTGAGAGCGCCCTCCCTGTCCCCAGCCTTTCTGTGGGGGAGCACGGGAGGCAACGCTCTGCTTCTGGGTGGAAAGAGTTGGCTTTTGAAGTTTGGGGCTGCTCCCGCTCAGCAGCCCCTGAGACATGAGAGCGACGGGGGAGGAGCTTCTGGAAAGCGGCCGCCTGCTTGGCTGCCTCCTGGAACCTTTCGACGACTGAATTTACAGCGTCGCCGAAGAGGCCAGAAGGTGACGGGCGCATCCATAAGAAAATTCTTGTCCTTTTCTTTTATATTTCTCAGATTGCGCTACAGATGCCTCTCAGTGGCCACCAGGGCTGCCATAGAGCGGCCGATGGATTTAGCCGTCTCCTTGGTGGCCCTGAGAGATAAATCTGTGGCTCGACATAGTTTGCAAAGTTTGCAAAAAAAAGCATACATGTCTCCTAACAATTCAGCTTGGTAGGCCTGCAGCAGCGACATTGTGTGAAGGCACGCTGCAGCCTGACCAGCGGCTGAAAAAGCTTTACCCACTAGTGATGGTGTGGTTCTGACTGGCTAAGTGGGTAATGCTGGGGCCTTTAGGGAAGATGCCGCTTTGGGGGAGAGATAGCTCGCAAGCGTCTCTTCCACTTTTGGCATCTCCCCATAACCATGCTCTTTATAGTTAGATAAAGAGGAATAATTGGATGTTTGTGCACTATACACTCTATATGAAACCGGTTTCTCCCACGATCTCGACACCTTGGTGGAAAAACGGTAGGCCCCGGCATTGAGGTTGTGACCGTGATGGTCGGAAGCGTTCGTCCAGTTTTCTTTTGATACGAACGTCCTGTTTATCTGCTGGCCAGTCAATACTCTCTTTCAACCGCTCTTGTCACAACCTCAACCAGCTCTTCAAATGCATGAGACTGAGGTGGTGAATCCTCAGAATCTCTTGCATTGAAACTGACAACGTCCAGTTCCTCAGAACTAGATAGTTGCAATGTCTGTGCCTCAATCAGGGCGGAAGGAACCGCAGGGGTTGCTCCCAAAGGGGTTGCTCTCAGGGGTTGCTTCCAAACCCTGAGAGAAGGCACTGGATCTATCAGGTGAAGGCAGAGATAAGGCTGGGCCCATCTCTAACCTCGCTGATAGATCCATTTGCGAACCCCATGTCTGTGATCGCCAGATCGGGCCCAAAAGCTGGATCAAGCCCGACCCTAACCGAGCCGGTGCACGTTGTGTCCGAGCCCGGCCCGGCCCGACACATTAACTGTAATTATGAGCCTGATTTAAACCTGACCATTTTTTAATACGTGGGTCGTTATAACTGACGTTCTCAACTACTTTCTATGTTACTTTCTCCAGCCCGCAACATTTATGTTTTGTCCCGCTCCCGCCCGCAAATAGACTTTCTGTACCTCCAAATACTTTCAAGTTAGCCTACGTGTCACCACCATACACATCAGCATAAATGCTCCTGATAAATGATTTGTTATTAAAGCATTAACACACAAACCACTGTTATAACATAAAAGCAAGCAGGCTACTGCGTGCATGGTTTGGCATGACTAAATGCACGCAAAGTGCGCTCCCCTAATAATTCCTAAAAAGCTGACATCAGTTCATCGCAATCTCACACATCTCTGTTATTATCAATGAAGCTGACTACACAATGAATCTTTCATAATATCCACACTTTGTTTGTTATAATTAGAGGATTTGCCAGCATTCAGAATTCAGCACTGAACAAAAAGTCCGTTTTGAGCGGTGAGGGGAGTCTATCTTAAATGCTTCTGATTGGACATTGCGTTCAAGAAATCAACACATATGTCTGTGATTGGGTACATCGCTCAACGCTGCAAACATGTTATAAATAGAAACTCTGGCCTGTAAATAGTTTCTATTTTAGTTTATTAGTTTCTATTCTATTTTGCCAGCAGCCATATCACCCTGTAGCCCAAGACTGGTCCCCCACTGAAGCTAAGCAGGGTTGAGCCTGGTTAGTACCTGGATGGGAGACCTTCTGGGAAAACCAGGTTGCTGCTGGAAGAGGTGTTAGTGAGGCCAGCAGGGGCTGCTCACCCTGTGGTCTGTGTGGGTCCTAACGCCCCAGTGTAGTGATGGGGACACTATACTGTCAAAGAGCACCGTCCTTCGGATGAGACGTTAAACCGAGGCCCTGACTCTCTGTGGTCACAAAAAATCCCAGGTTGTCTTTCGAAAGAGTAGGGGTGTAACCCCGGGCCAAATTTGCCCAGTGGCCTCTGTCCATCATGGCCTCCTAATCATCCTCATATATACCAATTGGCTTCATTACTCTGTCTCCTCTCCACCAGTAAGCTGGTGTGCAGTGGGCGTTCTGGCGCAATATGGCTGCCGTCGCATCATCCAGGTGGATGCTGCACATTGGTGGTGGTTGAGGAGATTCCCCCCTCTATGTGAAGCGCTTTGAGTGTCCAGAAAGACGCTATATAAATGTAATGAATTATTTGGTTTTAGTTGTTCTTGTTGCTTTTCTGCAACAGATGAATAAAAATGTATTAGTTTTTATATGTTTTATTCATAGATAAAACCTAGTTTCTAGTTTGCGGGAGTCTCACGAATCGTTTTATTCTCCCGCGACCCGCACACACAGAGTGAGTGCATTACCGCCCGCGCTCGCACTCGGTCATCAAATCTAGTCCCGCGCCGCACTCTATTGCGTGGGAGTGCACGTCTCTAGATCAAGGGCCCGGCCCGAGGATAGTGGCGGTAAATATTGTTCGGGCTCGGGCAGAGAATCTAAGCTCTAAGCGGGACCAGAGCCCTGGGGAACTCAAGCCTGAGTGTCCTTGCTAAAGAACGCCAGGCGGGATCGGAGTGTCTGAATTGGAAGCACATCACAGTGCTCACAGCCAGCACCCTCGAGCGCTGACTGTGCATGCTCCTCACCCAAACAAAATCTCGGATAGAAAGACAAAACAACACCAAAAAGACAAGGACAGTTTCACAATGAGCGCTACTGAAGACACAGAAACTAGCGCGTCTATGTTTTGGGCAGGCTTTATAGGTTCCTGGTTCATGACGTCACCCCCCTCTGACATCCGTCACACCATTGGACTGATTTTACATGTGCTTCAAGACGTCATCACGCGAAGCGTTTCCTTAGCGTCAATCGACAGCGTGAGTTCCCTTAAAAGGGAACATACTAGTTCATCATACTAGTTTTGACACTACTTTAAAAGTGTTGCCCATCCAAGGTAGAATCAAGCATTCCAAAGCAGCAAGAGTGCTGTGAATGAATGAATGAATGAATGAATGAATGAATGAATGAATGAATGAATGAATGAATGAATGAATGAATGAATGAATGAATGAATGAATGAATGAATGAATGAATGAATGAATGAATGAATGAATGAAGCATTTGTTTTCTACTGTTCAAAATGTTTGGATCAGTAATTATTATTATTATTATTTTAAAGTAATACTTTTATTTTAAACTTTACACACTTTTGGACAGTACTGTATATTATATTATATTTTATATTAATTATATATTTTTGTTATTACATTTAATGCACTATACAAGTTTACATTTAATGCATAAATATGAAGTGTAATATTTGGTAACACTTTATTTTAAGGGGGCGTAGTTACACGTTACTACATGTACTACTTACTATAGATGTTATTCGATCTGCGTCATCAATGTTTGCGGCGGCCATATTGTTGACATAGAAACCACGCAACTTTCAGTCTGTCAATTGACAAGCGAGGCAGCGTCGGTATTATCCATGGTATGATCACTGTATTTTTTTTTTTTAAACAGCGTGATGGTGTGTTGTGTAATACACGGCTGTTCTAACAACAACAATAAGAACCCCGGAGTTAATTTTTATGCGATAAGTTACCGACTGTCAGAAAACGTGAAGGGAAGGAGTTGAGCCAACGCAGAAGAGGCTAGCTAGGATAAATAGGCTAAACTTTCAGCCAACTCCCCACAGAAAAGTCTGTTCCCATCATTTTACCACAGGTTTCACACATAATCCATGTGCAATGCGTGTGCGGTGCGTATACGGTACAGAAGCAGGACGCGCTAGTGCTTTATATGCTGCGTTTGCAGTGCGTAACTGATCCGCAGCTGTACCACAAACACCCCGGTACTCACTATTTTTATTTTAACACATACTCACTATTTTAACAACGTAAGCCAATTATTCCATCCATTACTTCTATATATTAAGTTGCTCAAGCAAGTGGTCAAATATGTAACCATGTACTTATATTAAAATCGCAAACATTTTAAATTAAAACTTAAAATTGACAAAAACAACCGACTCTCATGCCTTTTCTTTTGCATTTACATTTTAATACAACAAATCTTGCATGTCACAAAGAACACTTGTTTTTCCACCTCCACGAATGAGACGAGTGTTGTTCATTATGTTGCCTTGTTGAGGTAAATTGTAGTTTGTATACGGATACTGTATGAACGAGATAGTTATAAATATCCGGATAAGTTACGGCTGGCAATAAGGACGGATCTTTACTTAATGTTATTGGGTCTATTTGATGTGGGTCCACACCAATCAAGCTTATCTTCTCTTGATACCGATGAGATGAAGCCATTAGGCTAACGTTACTGCTACCCTCAACTCAAATCTGCGCGCGGCTAGGGGCAGCAGGACAGATGTCATGTCAACAATATGGCCGCGGTTAGCTACTTCCGGTGTTTGCGAATAAGGTCTATAGTAATAACAGTAAATTATGCATAAAGACAAGTAACTAAATCTAAACCAAACCCTAACCATAACTCTATAGTAAGTACATGTAGTTAATTAATATAACTCAGTACTTATTTTAATAAGTACAATGTAACCATGTCATCTTAAAAGAACTAAAGAGAAATAAAAAAAACATTTATATGAACAACTGAATTGTTTCAAGTGGAGTGAAATTCTTGGCTTTATGTAACCCACAAAGGAGATGGTGCAAGTCTGCTCCAGTTTACCTCTATTTGGTTGGTTAATAAAGCTCCATGCTGATTTAACAGCTCCTCTCTTTATTACTACTGCTAGGTTTTCCTGCTTTAAAACATGGGCATACATTTTCTTATTATAACAATAACAAAAGGATAATAAAAGTAAAAGTGTTATCTGCAAAAGCTATGTTTGAACATGTGCCATAATTCAATACAAAACGTGTCTCTTTAAACTTGTAGGATTAGCCGAGAACACTGTCATAGTTCCAGACACACCCTCCTGTGTTTACTCTGCCGACTGAGCAGATGAGAGCGCTAATCCTGATTTAGCTTGTGTGGGTGTGTGTTTACAAGTGAGGAACTCTTTGAACTCGCTGACCTCGTTCAGTGAGAGCTCACCTCGAGTACGCTCGTCGATGATGTCTTTGACCTTGGGTTTCTCTGTGGCTGTGCTCTTGCGGGGCTTTTTAGCTGGTGGGGGCGTATAGGCCGCCGCCTCCGGCTCCACCCACATCTCTGGGTACACTTCCTTGTAGGGGTTACGCTCCTCTGAAAAAGGCACAATGGTACGTATAGATATTCGTTAATGGATTATGTGGTGTGTCTATGTAAATGTCCAGAGGTCAGGATTGTTTAGATTTCACCAGTATTTTCTTACAAGCTTAATTCCTGGAGGACTGGGCTGGCATGTGTACAGGCTTAAGGGATAAACAAGTGCACTTAAAAGCCAAAATTCTCAAAAATCACTGAACCAAGGAACTGAGACCATCTGAAAATCTCACCAGATTAAATATTTCTGGTTAAAAACAATGTTAAAACAAACAAAAAACGTTGAAGAAAAGATGAACTCACTCAAACTATTACAGCATGGAGAAACTTGCAAAATTTCAAATAAAAAAGAAAAAGTGATTAACAAAACGTGATATTTAAAAGAATCTGCATGTCTTTTCCATTCAATGACAATTCATAGTGACCACAACTGTCAGCAACATTAAAAACACATCAACAAAAAAGGATCATAAACCTTTTCGTTCACTAAATTCCAAGCCTTCTGAAGCCATATTAAGCTTTGTGGGAGGAACGTGCAGAAATTTAATTCATTAATCACTAATAACCTTCACCTCAAGTGAGCTGTCGACCCGATTATTAAGTGATTGAGTTGGGAACAAATCAGTTCAGTTTGTGAAACCCATCAACTGGCTCAATGAGAAGAACAGGCTCAAATTAACGATTCATTCACTGATCCAGGTCTAATGTTCAACTCAACTGTATCAGGTTCTTGAGTTAACAGTTCACTGGAGGGGAAGTTATAACGGCTTAAATTTTATTCTGATTCTCACAAAAAGCTATATTTGGAATTCAGAAGATGGCACCACTTTCATTGTGCTTTTTGTGTGGGGGGGGGGGGGTGGTCTCATTTTTGGAGCTTAACAAATTTTGTCACTAAGATTTGTCATTGTAATAGAGATGCATGAAAATTCTATAAGTTTGTGCACCACTGAAAAAGAAACAAAACTCTTTTTGTGTCCCACTGAACAAATAGCAGCACATGAGGGTGAGTAAATGACAGAATCTTCATTTCTGGGCAAACCATCCTTTTGAAAAAGTTTGACATTTTCCTTTGCAAATCAAGCCGATATATGTATATCAAAAAGAAACAGCAGCAATCTTACCTTCAGGCGGCTCTAAACCTTTAGGTCCTGTGGGTTGAAATCCCGTCATGGCCCATTCAATCATCTGTTTGTTTTGCATGTCTACTGACTTAGAAGTGTCAGTATCGTCACTCTCCGGGCATGTGAGGAAGGTTTTGCCTGCTCTAGTGCTGGCTGCCTGCAAGGAAGGGCATTCAAACGTTTTCTTTAGATAGATTTATGCTAATCTGTGATATTAATAGGGAATACAATATACAAGAGAACAATAAACTAGAGACAAAGAGCTTTGTTTAATAGTTAAACATGTACCACAAATGAATTCCTACCTGTAGCACCTCAAAGATGGCTTTCTTATACATTGGTTGTTTATTGTAGGTTGGCTGGTGAAAGGCGTTGGTGAAGGAACTCAAAGGCAACAATTTCTCAACACAGACCTACCAGAAAATATTGAAACAAAACAATACAACCTCTCTCAACAGCAATGGTAGCATAATGTTGAGAAAGAAACTGTATTCGCATGAACTTGAACTTGCATTGTTTCCTGAACTTTTAACTCATTCCCTTAAGTATGAACTTGTTTTACACCTTCTGGCACAAAAGTAAATACAAACTTACCACAGAAAACTTGCCGTCACCAAACCACATGACCCATCTGGTGCCTTCAGCCGCCCGGCTACGTCCAGTCATCAACCAGGATACAATCCGTCCAGGCCACCAGGAGAATCCTCGTAACTTTCCCCACACAAGCTCACCAATGCCGAAACCTCGGCCATCCTGCAACGTACAACCACAAAAGGGATCAATTTGTTATTTTAATCATTTCACATAAATACAATAAAATGTGTACTGTTCATAACCTAACCTTTGTCTTTTGCATTATCTTCAATTTCTGGGCAAACCATCCCCAGAAATGAATTTAATTAATGTATTTTTATTTATTTTGTACTGTCTTGACTTTCATTCTGTATAATAACTCTTTAGTGATTGCTATAAATGGGCAACCTTGAATCATGACACTTTAACTACAGTTGTTGTGCTAAAATGCTGGTGTAACCATCCTCACAAGGTGCTTTTGAACTTTTAAGTCTAAAGGTCACATTTACCGTTCTGCAAATGTTTGTGAAAGATATCCCCATGCAGATTTTGCAAAGGGTTCACATTGTGCATCATCTCTACACTATTGACAATAGACAAAGGACCTTTTTGCCCACAAGATTTTGTAGAAACTTCTCTAATGTGACCACACTTTAAGGCAAAGAGCTGTACTACTGTAGTTTCAAATTACTCCCAATCTACATATGGAACAAACCCTTCAGCAAAAGACAGAACCAATTGTTTAAACCTGGCTTTCAAATCTGGTTAGCCAGAAAAGTTCCAGGATAACTTGGCCTAATCCTGGGATTTCTCAGAGAATATATTGCCTATCAGCAAGCAGGTGTCACTGTCAAAAGTTACATTTCTGCTTTGATAATGACACTAAATACACTTGAAGCTTTCTTTGAACAACAGGAAATCTCACGTTTATCCTGGAACTTATCTGGCTAACCAAATAAGCCACAATTGCAGAACGAACTACACAAAGCATAGAATATCTACAACAGCATACTATTTCAAAATGGTTAACCCAAAGCCACAATGATGATGATGAGGAAGCTACTCGTACCTCGTACTCGGACTCTGTGTCAGCGGACTTGGATAAGGTCTTGTCTCCATCCCCTATAGAAACGGGCTCTGGGGTGGTGGCAACAGTTGGAGAGGCTGGATCCGTAGGCTGCTGCTGCTGTTGGAATGGTGGAGGTTGCTTCTGAGGAGAAGGCTGGGGTTTGATGTTGGTCTGAGGTTGAGCTTGAGGCTGTAGCGGTTGCTGCTGCATTGGCGGCATTGGTGGAGGAAAAAGCAGTGGGACGGTGATTATGGAGCTGTCTTTTTGGGGCTCTGACTCTACCTCACCATGGTCCTCCATTGAGTTCATCACAGACACCAATTTCGCCTTCTTCTCTGCCTGCAACGTAGGGAACAGCGGGACAGGAAGAGGAGGAGGTAAAGCACACAGAACAGCAGTGGCTTTCCTGAGAATAGCACAGTTCAGCGCTTGAGTAATGATGACTGCTCAGTTTGTTTATAGTTCTTTAATCCCACGTGCCAACACAAATATCCCCATCCTCTTGATAAAGGACAAGTGCCGCCCCTTTGAGTGTGATAAGTGGCAGAAACCTGTGAAAACAGTCCCCTTTTCATTGCAGTGAATGCTGTTTGCGATCACTTCGTAACAATGAGTGCTCCCCCCGTGGCTGTGATTGATGCGCGCTGGAGAGTTCAGCGAGTTTGTCCAACCTGACTATAAGCTATTAGGTCAAAAACAGAGGACACGAGCCAAGCCATGACTTAAGCAGCTCACAGCAAATCCCCAACAGCTGCACCTCTCTCGTCCTCTCGTTCTCTCTCACTCGCACGTGAATCTCTTTCACAGCTGCACTTTCTCTGCTGCTGGGGTCCGACTCCATCTCCAATTACACTCACACACACGTGAACCTGGCAGAGTCGCCCATGTGTGTGTCTGTGTGCAGAGAAAACGGTTGGATCCGTCCCCAGAAAGCTCTCACTATGTCTCTCTTTACCTCACTCCCTCCATTATGGTGGCTATACATTCATATAAGCCCGCAAAAGGGGGAGAGAGGCTCTGGAGCCAAGAGCTCATGAGTGTGTATGAATAGACAGTATGATGGTGTGGAGTAGAAACATGTGGCCACAAATCAAGAAGCCCCGTAGTTTATAAATATCTGTATGGCTTCACTGGCTGCTTCGATGAGCTGGGCCATATGTGCCAGGGTGTTTGTCTTTGACAGCGGTTGATGGTGGAAAGAGTATTTAAATGTATGCAAGCTGTTTTGTGCAAATCATGAGCATGTATTTATCTCTGCAGGACTGGGCGGTACAATGGCACTGTATATACCAGTGGTTCTCAACCAAGCCAAAGTAAACTTCCAAGGGTGCTGCAAGATGTCTTAAAATAGTCATTTTTAAAATGTGTATAGCGCTTTTCATAATACAAACAAGTTGTTTTAAAGCAAACAAGCAAAGCATGTTTCGCAACTTAACAAATGTTTCTAAAGTTGAAGAATACTGTTCTATAAACTCTGGAAATGTGCATTTTAAAGGACAAATCACAACATCCATTTAGACGCAGATTGTGTTTGAGACGCAATATTTATAGTTTCTGGTCCAATGAATACAAGCTGTTTTGTCAGTATTTAAAAAAAGAAAATTGCTGTCCACTGCACCCAGTCTTCAATGTCCTTAATACAACAATTGAGAATGTGGTATAGAGGAAATATAAAGCTGCGACCACAGCATAACAATGAGAAAGCTAATTCCATGTTTCCTGATGTCCTCTAGATGAAACCTGTACAAGGAAAACTACAGAGGGCGTAACACAGAGCCTTGGGGGACCCCATACTATATTGAACGAGATACTTGTTAGATTTGACAGTTTCTCATTTACACAAACAAAGTGGTAACAATATGGAAAATTGATTATATATAAGATGTAAAGAATGTCTGTTGTAACAAATGGATCCAAAAAAAATTGTACACTTGTAAACAATCTTTTTGTTTAAAGGAACAGTGTTTTGAAGTTTAAATCGCTGATCACTATTAATAGTTTTTTATAAAATAAAAATATATGAAAATAAGCACCTTTTAATTGCAACAGATTTACAAGAAGATATATCACAGGCTGTGCAGAGGCGCCTACTAATATTGACTTTGACAATGGGGGATCTCAGAGGCACAAAAGTTGACACCCACTGTTACATACCACGCAATGATAAAAGTGTTTCAATGCTGCTACACCGTTTATACCATATTAGATGTATAAGGGGCTATCAGAGGGCAAGACTGTTACACTATTTTCATTCAATTGTTTTTTTAATGAATGCAGTACTTTTAATTTCAAAAGTAAATCAGAATAAAATTTAAATCTGAAACTCTTATCTAAGTAAAAAAAAATCTTGACTGATGTCCTCTCACATGCTTGCGGCTCTGTTCACTCTAAATGTACACAATTTACATTCCACACAATGAGCTGAACTCACCCTATGTGAATGGAGAATGATAAAAACACCTGCTTTTTATATAAAACAGACACATAACTTCTTACTATCTACGCCTTACGTTGTCAAAGCTATCATAGATACCCCAAGACTCTCAAAAATAATGACAGAGGCGGCCAATACTGCAGGCAACCATTGTGTACCAAATTGTACAGTGAGTGGGAGAGAAGAATGTCAACACTGGGGGATGGAAATTTATATATTTTTTAAAAAATGAAAATATCAATAGAAAACTGACTCCCCAAAAACTGGGGGAGGAGAGGAAAGCACTGCGGCTATAAGTGGAGATTTGCTTCTGGACGTGTTTTTTTTTTCCCCCAGCTGTAAATGCCCCTCTTCAGGGGCCTCACTGTAGCGAGTCTGGCTCTTGAAATTGAGGAAGGGGGAGATGAGAAGGAAGGAAAGGGGGAGGGTTCCAGGAGTACAGTACTTTACAGTCTTTGTCGGCCACAAACACACAGCCCAGCTCAGGAATAACAACATAAGCAGTATGTCATTCGCAAGTGAGAGCAAGGTTGTTGTGCAAAAGTATAGAATAAAGTATTATACGATACTGCGAAGAAAAAAACACAACAAACAGCAACTATTAAAAAAAGTTGTACTATTGGAATCACTTTAGCTTTGCTGTTTACTGAATAAATACATTTATTAAAAATTAAGATTATTAACAATTCTAAAAATAGAAAGTGTCCTATTTGACGGACTAGTTTGCTGTATGGCTAACCAATAGATAGAGGAACAAATAGGAAATAGTAGATTAAAAGCAAGTTTAAAAACACATATTGAGATGCATATAGAGAAATTGTTTTTGAAACTAGTACTAGTCTTACATTGTGTTAACCATCTCTCCCATATCCTCCAGCCACTGAAGTAATGAGATCCCTCTTTTAATTTTCTACATCAGCACCAAGAAAACTTACTATTAAGCCACTATGGGACTAAAAATGTGAATGTACTGTAATGCTATCTTTAAAACTTTAACTTAAGCAAAAGAACACAACAGAGAATAATATAGAAACTTACAGTACTAAGTGATAAACAAACCTTTTCAGTTTCAACTCTTATATACATTGAGTAGTACAGAATGGTGAGAATGGTAACGTTGTGATAAAGTGTTTTTAAGCTCTATGTTGAAACTGGAGTGCTGTATTATAGTATAGCACGGTCTTTAGGAGCACTACCTATATCTGAAAGGAAACACCCATAGCCTTAAGCTTCTCTCCACATTACAATGATCAACCAAGCCTATTTTCTAACCAAGCTCCTCTGGCAAATTTAGTTTTTCCAACCTTATTGTAATTATTTATATACCATGACATTTCAAGTACAAGCCAATTCCACGATCAACTAATGCAGATGCCTGTATTTAATACCTTTTGTGCATGTTAGGCCCTTTGAGATGTGTTGCTGTTCATATGACATAGCCATGAAAAGACAGCATTTCTTAAACAATATTCTTTTATGACACACATGGCTCACTATACGGACTGCCTGAGGCCAGTGTGAGAGAGTTTCGGCTCAGCTGCATTGTCACTATGGCCCTGGTTACACCTGGTATTAAGATGCGTTTTGGTCGGATCACAAGTGGACGACGCTAAATACAGGTGTAAATTAGGGCTGGGTATTGTTAGGAATTTCACAATTCGATTCGATTTCGATTCTTGAGGCATCGATTCGATTCGATTCGATATTGATTTATTAGCTTCGATATCAATTCAATAAGTAAATACACAAGTAATTAAGTACCAGAGTATATTTTTAAATAGTGTGCAGTATTACCAATGTTTAAGAACAAATTGACCCCAGCATGTTTCCTGTCATGGTTTATTTAGCAGAACAAACTGTACAATTTTGTACGTGTGTTGAATAGCCTACAAACCATAACTGTAACAAACAGGTGCTTTATTAACACTTCTAAAGTGCATGTAACTCTTAGTAGAAAGTATATTCAAGTTATAAAAGAAATGTAAACAGAAGCACAAAATGTTAGGGGTGTAACAGTTCACAAAATTCACAGTTCGGATGGAAACGATACAGTGGTGTCACGGTTTGGTACGTTTTCCATACAGCAAAAAGAAAGAAATTCCAGTAGAAGTAAGTATTTTTAAATAAATGTGAGTTTTCCTACATCTTGAAACTTTCAGGTTTATTATATGGGGGTAATTGAAGGATGAACAAATAATGTTTTGGTCATCACATTAAAAATAACACACACACACATATATATATATGTGATTGAACAACAAAGCGACAACCAGAATCTGGTCATGGTAGAAGTACCCCTAATGACAAAACTTTTCTTCTTCTCTATACTTTTCAAAGATCTTTTGTTTACATTTGTATTTAAAAAGATTGATGTTTGAAATTCGTTTTATCACTATCTCCAAATTATTCCATAATTGTACTCCATTGACTGTGAGGCTAAAACTTTTCAAAGTTGTACAATGTTTCTGCGTCCTAAAGTTTAATTCATCACGTAACTTATAACAGCCATTACGTTCTTGGAACCTTTTTTGTATATTGCTTGGTAACAATTTGTGCCTTGCTTTGTATAACATCTGTACTGATTGGAACTCAACAATGTCATAAAACTTCATGATCTTTGATTTTAAAAATAGTGAGTTTGTGTGGTCCAAAAACCCAACTTTATGGATTGATCGAATAACTCTTTTTTGCAACATTACTATTGGTCTTAATGTGCTTTTATAAGTGCTACCCCATATCATAGAACAATAATATAGATAAGGCAAGATCAAGGAACAATATAAAGTATGCAGTGCTTTAATATTTAAAATATGCTTTACTTTTGTAATTACAGAAATGCTTCTTGATATTTTAGTGATAATATATTTAATGTGAGAGTTCCAAGTAATTCTATCATCTATAATAACTCCAAGAAATTTGGTTTCATGCACCCGCTCTATAACAACACCCTCTATCTGGATTGCCTCCTGAGCAGTGGTGTTACTGTTGCCAAATATCATCATTTTACTTTTACTCAAATTTAGAGATAATTTGTTTTGTTTAAACCACGTATTAACACGTTTGAGTTCCAAGGATACCATTTGACACAGTTGTTGTAAATCCTCACCCGATGCAAAAATATTTGTATCGTCTGCAAACAAGATAAATTTCAGTATTTTTGATGTTTTACAAATATCGTTTATATACATATTAAATAATTTTTATGATTAACATATTAAATGATTAAAACACAAGGTGTAAACAGGTATGTGTCTCCCTCGTCTACCTGTGATCCGATCGACCAAAACGCATCTAAATACCAGGTACCGGGTGTAAACAGAGCCTATGTCACACGTTTGTTGATCTTATACATGTACGTGTGTAGGTCTTAAAAATTTTTAAGTTTGGTTTTCTGTGGCAAATTGTGCTGATATAAATATGTCAACAGGCTAATCTTATCTTAGCTGGCTAACAAAGATGAGTTTTATTTTTTAATGATAGTCTTGGAAGCATTAGTTTGGGTTGAAAATCATAAACAAGCCTGTATTGTCACACCGCATGCAGTGTAAAAAGTTAAAAAATATTATTATAATTATATTATATATAAAAAACTATAAAAAATATATTTACATTTTTTATCAAATATTATAAAAGTGTAAAAAGCCAAGCTTTTTGAACACTACTGATAGGGGAATCAATCTGAAGAACATAACATTTTTGGATACCGTTTTCATACTAATAAATGAACTTAAACTTTGTACAATAGGAGGAATTAATTCACTTCAAATGCTGGCGGCACAGCAGTGCACACTGAAATTTCAACAGGCAGGGGATGAATGGCTATCGCCACTGTGTGACAATCGCATTTATTTTGATGTGACTTTGTGAGCTATTGAACAAAGGCGGTTCACTTTTTAGCCTCCAAAGTCCGGAGAATAGAGGATGCATTTAGGTTGCGATTGTGCTGGGTCCATTAAAGAATCCGGTAATTAGCAGGGCAGCAGAGGTCAGGCATGCTAAAAGAGTTTTAATGCAAGTGCCTTATTGTTAAAATCTTTTTAAAGGCTTCTCATTACTTGTTCACTTCCAAGTTGCTCAAAATGATTTTAGTCTGAAATCTGTAATTTCCTTAATATTGCTAAGTAATCGTCAAAAGCTGAAGTGTAAAAGTCTGCCTGTTTCAGTCTGTGCAGCCTTGACTCAGAGTACGAGCGAGAGCTGGCAGCGCACTAATCACACGCGGTTCGTGGGTTCACTCGGTTCATTCATATTTGCATATCCTTAAAAAGACACACACCGCATTTCCGTTTCAACACAAGCCACAACTGCTGCCAGTTTTACGTGTTTACGGTGCCGACCCAAATCTGACAGATGCAAAAAAGCATTTGATCTTTGTTTTCAAGCTCAAAAGCAAAACTTCCCTTTTATATAACTCTTAAAGCATTAGTTTGAGCTAAAACATGCTACGTCTCTCTGCAACCCGACTATAAATAACCACAAAAAAACACTGTCAGATCACAGCACTATTAAAAACCAAGTATACGTGCACAAAGCCAAAGATATGCCCTATGCACAAAATCCTGCAAGAGGCAGTAAAACAGGAAATACATTCAGCTATCTGCAATCCCACTGTGATAACATACAGGCTACAAAAATAACCTTTTTAAGCAAACTATTTTGTCTTGTACTTGCAATGCTTTTAGCCCGGTCCGACACTCTGGGTTTAAAGAGATGGGTTTCCTTTAAGCTACCCGGGGCAGATGGTCCGTACCAAGTCTCCTGGAAATACCTGAAGTCAGCATATTCCTCCTTCAGCAAGTCTACTCAGACATGCACACTGTCCCCTGCGCTATCAACAACAAACAAGCCAGCCGACCTACCCATACACGCCTGCACTCGGCACTTTAAATCCAACGTGTGAGTCGCTTTTTTTCTTGCCCCACTCTTGGCTCAGTGGAGACCGCTTCAAAAAAAACACAAAAAAAAGAAGAAAAAAACCCCAGAAAGCATGAACATTTCTTTGTCTGGGAATTCAGGGTCAGGTGGTTCCCAACAGGAATTCTGGTTGGCTAGAGAGGACTTGCAGAATGTTGGCGGCTGTCCAGGAGGCTGTCTTGCAAGCAGCGCTGGAAATTCGCTGTAAACCTCATCTTCACCCTTATATCCATAGTACGGAGTTCATTTCCACTGCAGAGAGAGTAGTGAGGGGAGAGGGGGAGGAGTGAAGGGAACTGGATGGGGGTGGGAAAGAGGAATCTACTGTAGCGTTGGGTACTTATTAAAAAAAAGAGAGAGAGACATGATCCCCCTGACTCAAAGAAAGTGAAAGCTGGGTTTTATCCCCCCCTTTTCTATGCTAACAAAGCTCTGCTGACTGTATGCGGCTCAGGCCTCGTAGGCAGAGGAAGGAAACATGTCAAGGCCCCTTTCAAAAGGGTTTCCTGCTGCATTGTTGTGTCCGATGAAGAGCGCTTCGAGACAACATGACTGCATAGAGCTTTTTAGAGCAAACATAGCTATGACATGTTACGATCTGCGCTCATCCACAATGTGCCTATTCAGAGAAAAAGAAAATTCCCAGGCTCCTGGCGGAGGATTCCAGCTCTCTCCGTGAAGAATGCGAAACGCCCATCTCTCTGGAATTTTACAACGTCCACTCACGAGACAACTGTGTGTCCGGCTAATTTGGTCGTATTTCTGGGATCTCTGACACTTTTATGGCTTATCCTCAAACACAGTGTGGAGAGGGGTAGAGAAAAGAAGATGGGGGCGGGGGGAGCTCGATGTCGATTGGTTGGCCTCCTTTGGTTACCGAGGAAAAAGAGCGTTATGTAACAGAGCAGTTCTCACAATATAGCACAGTGCCATTAGGAAAACTGTCAACAACCTGCACCTGCAATGGTACTTGAGCTTTGCGATAGAAGTGGGTAATAACTGAAGGCTAAATGACTGATCTTTATCAGTGTTTCCCAACCTTTTTTGTACCCCCACACCCCTCAGTAAAGGCTTGTGTTTATAGTAAGAACGCTAACTATAACAATAACCATAAAAAAAAAGTCCACAGGAAAGACACAGGGGAACCATATCGTTGGACGTTTCAAGACATTTTTTTCCAGTTAATGAACCCTAAAAACCTATGACAGCCAATCAGAATCCACCTGGCTTTAAAAAGCTTGAGCATTTAAAGCAGGAGATGTTTATAATAAACTGAACGCTATCATCTGTTGGTGTAAATGCTAATATAATATAATATTTCTAGTTATCGTTCATGGTGTGAATGGACCTTAAGGCTCCAAAACCAAAGACTTCGGAAAACCTGTTTTGGTCCCACTAGTGGAGCAAAGAAATCAATCATTTCACCTTTAAGTCAAGACACATCACAACAATTTCAGCCCTGCACGTGGCTATAAGGTCGTGTATACAGATTCACCATGGCACGAGACAACAGATCTAAAAAAAAAAATTTTTAATGATCATAAATGATCATATAACCTTTGATTTTCTTACTGAAAAGGCGCTTTACATATGAAAGGGGGGAATCTTCTCAACCACCACCAATGTGCAGCATCCACCTGGATGATGCGACGGCAGCCATACTGCACCAGAACGCCCACCACACACCATCTTATTGGTGGAGAGGAGACGGAGTAATGAAGCCAATCAGTATATATTGGGGTTTGTTTTGGAGGCCATAATGATGGACAGAGGCCAATGGGCAAATTTGGTCAGGATGTCAGGGTTACAACACTACTCTTTTTTTAATGGGATTTTTAATGACCACAGAGAGTCAGGACCTCGGTTTAACGTCTCATCCGAAGGACGGTGCTCTTTGACAGTATAGTGTCCCCGGCACTATACTGGGCTGTTAGGACCCACACAGACCACAGGGCAAGCACCCCCTGCTGGCCTCACTAACAGCTCTTCAAGGAGCATCCTTGTTTTCCCAGTAGGTCTCCCATCCAGGTATTATCCAACCCTGCTTAGCTTCAGTGGGGAACCAGTCTTGAGCTACAGGGTTATGTGGCTGCCGGCACTACAGCCAGTAAAGTAGATCAAAAGGTATTACAATACAACAGTACAGTATCCTAACCAGGGTCGTTCTTAGGGACTATGCAACCGTTGCAACCGCACCATGGCCCAGCCCTTTTTAAGGGGGCCCTACATCCTGTACTCACACTAGACCCCGCACCATACTAGGTATGGCCCCGGTCCTAATCTAGAGTAACAAGTGTCCAGTCTTCTTTTTTTCTTTTTCTACACAAAAACGCTCAGTCAATCAGAACGAGATATACACCAATATAGTTATGTTGATAAATATTTTCATCTTATGGTCGATATTCCAATTCTATACTATTTTCTATAAATAAATTTGAAATACAAAAAAAACAAAAACAAAAAAAACAATATGCATGCACAATTAAATATTGGATATTTAATACAGATTCATTTTTAAAAATGTCTTTTATCAACCAATAATCAAACTGAAAGTAAACAAAAAACACTTATCTGTAAATCAGACTGTTTCTAACTCACTCATTAGGGCTGCCATTACTTATAGGCAGCCTCTGATTGTTCACTGCATTCATAACAGACAAGTCTGTGGTGGTTGCTCACAAAGAGGAAACCAGTGGATTTTCACTGTGAGAAGCAGCCAGATGTCTCATGAAATAAATGGTACCTTCATGCGATATCAAATGACTCATCAAATACACTTGGCTTTCGCAAAGTTTATTCGGCACGCTGTCACCCGGGCAAACGGTCCTGCTATAATAGAAATGCTCAAAGGCTCCCTATCGCTCTTCCTCTGGGACAGTGGCGAGCAATGGTACTCACCTCGAACTTCCACTTTGCCAGCAACTCCTCCCTGGTCCTCTTGCTAATGTAATAAGGGTCACCGGCCTGGAAGGTTACTCTGGGCATGGGTCTTTGACGGAGGCTGACTTCCCAGCCCACACCCCCACGGAGCCTCCCGCGAGCTCCCTGTTTAAAGGGACAAAAGCAAAAAAAAAAGGAAAAGAAAAAATTAACGACTTTGTCTCTCTCTCTTTTAGTGTCCTTATCTATCTGTGCGATCCTTAATAAAGGTAGGAAGAAGGCGGTTAGTCTGCGAATGATTTTGGAGCGTTTTGCGAATGGGCTGGTGGGGGACTGGCAAACTTGGGAACTCATCGTTGCAGAGAGGGTTCGAGCGGCCCGACAGATAGATTTCCCCTCTAACCTCCAATCTGGACACGACCAGTGGAGAACAGGGACCCTCGTTTCAAGCAGAGGACCAAGTGTATTTGATAGTTCGCCATTAGTGTACCATTTCTTTCATAATCAAATGGCTGAAAAAAACAGGATCCATGGTAATGTCACCTTCCTAAGATTTTTCTTCTGAGATCTTCAGCGACTAACGGAAAAGGTCGAATTTTCAGACAGAAACACGCAAACGTACACACATATATCACAGACAGGCACACAACAGGAAGACAGTTTTACCTCATTCTTTGCAGAGTCCCCACCCTCGTCTTCCTTGTGCTCCACGTCTAGAGGGAAACAGCCACAAGAACAAGCGATTACCTGAAATGTTTCTGACAGTCCGGATTCGTCGCAATGGAAATCTGTCTTCGTCAATCTGCAGTATGAGACCTCAATGATATTTTTGCATCAATAGAGAGTTTCAAAAGGATTTTATGTAGAAGAGCAAGCATGAAATTGCCAAAATAAACTTCTCATTTGTGTGCAAAGTTATTTACTTGAAAAGGGGTTTAAATAAATAGCTGAAAAGCAAAAAGAAGCAGAAAGAAGGACCATTTTAGCTTGAGGGCTTTGTGTAACTGATAAAAGTCCCATGAGAACTTTAGAAACTGAGTATTAATGTCAGTCAGTCACTATCAAAAAGACCTATTGGGTTACTAAATGTGTACTGTGAAAAATGCCACAGGGCGATATGTAATTACACATAGTATGATGGTTTATTTTTGTGAGCCACCAGAATATTACCATTTGAAAAATACCACTGATATCTATAATGCATATGTAATGTATATGTGAGCTGTATAATCTCTCTTATGATTGGCTGGATTGTAAGCATTAAATCTGATTGACTGATTAAAGAGGAAATGGTTTAAAATGCATTAGTGATTTAAAATCTGTCAGAAACATCTATGGTAACAAAAGTGTGAAGAATCAATATGTAAATACAAAAAAAATGTTGTGAACACACTATTTGTGCATTATGAATTTTGCTTTGCATGTCAGATTTTTGAATGAGACTTTAGGTTATAACTCTGTGAATCATATTATTTGAATGATTGTGAAGCTATTCTGGTTCCAATCTCAACACAACAGCTTTACTTTTCTGTAACTATAATTTTAAAATCTCCTCACCCCATAAGTCATTTCAAAATGTTCCACTTAAAATGTAAAAGAAAGATAGAAATCCACCAAGTGTCAGTTCAGAGTAAATATTGTATAAAATAGGTGCTCATTCATATGGAATTATATCGGCCACACTGCTCTAGACATTAGTATCCAAATGAGCCATTGAAAATACCATATCACTCAACCACTGCTTTTTATATCAATAAACCCTTTCATTATTTTCAGTATTTCCAAAAAGTTTAAATAGCTTCATTTTTGTAATGGTCAGCACTTTCATAGACTCCTAACAACAAAATAAATTGTAATTATACTCTTACACACAAACTAAATTATTGAAAACTATCAAGGTCAATCAAAACTTGCAGGATATGACATGATGTCAACATTGAAACTAGCCAACAACGACTTTGACTCATTATCATAGCGGTTTTGACATCTCTCAAATTCACTCTGTTTTTGCTGCGGGGGAGCCCCCATCCAACCAACACCATAAACTATATTTATATTTTTAGACTTTGTACTCACAGTAGGCTATATAGAAGTTTTCAGTTTTTATATTATCAGTGATGGTGTTTTAATTAGCATGTCATGCTTTAGCTGTCTGTCTGAAATATTGCATCACACACAAATTATATAGCCCTACACATTTAGATACACAACTTTCGACACTGTGTTGTGTATTCCTATAGTTCAAACAGTAGAAAAACAGTGCCAATGACATGGGTTTGATTCTGAAACAATGCATGAATTGGTGAAATGTATACCTTGAATGCAATGCAAGTGGCTTTGAATCTAAATCAAAACTGCATTAAACCACATAAATGTAAGCTAAAAAAAGAATTTTGTATTGTGTCTCATTGTGTCTTTGATGGCAGAGGCAGAAATATTGTGTTTTTCAGATGGCGTGTCAAGTTAAAAATAGCCCAATTCATTTCATTGTGCTCCATTTAGCTGCTTCAGAATTGAAGAATTTTTCGAACTGTTTTTGAACACCGCCAAGAAACATGAAAAATCTGCAGATTCAATCAGGGCCTAATAATAATTAATATTATAACAAACAAACTAGTTAAAAAAATAATTAGTAACAGCCTACTATTTTTGGAATAACTTCCCCAGCACTATCATACTTTCTTCTTATGCTGTTCATCTTCTGCAAATTCCACAGCGCCACAACGAATCCTCCCAAAATTCTCCTTTTTTGCCCTAGCATTGATTTATACTCTTGACATCTCCACATACAAAAGGATGTAGTTCATGCCTAAACAGCTTTGTCTTGGCAGGGTTCAGCAGGCTAGGTCGAGGTTAGCCAGAGGCTACGATTACCAGTGACCTGAAACACTAGCAGGGCTATCATGATGATTCATGATTCAGGAGTACTGAAACTCCCTTCTAACTAGGGTTTGAGAAAGACAATATTACTGAGAGCCCAACAAAGCTTTCTAAAAGCACACCCACAATTCCAATACAGCATCAATAAATCATGGCCCCTAAAAAGCCTTTGGAAGATTCATTCCCATTCAAGTCAAAAAACAGCTACAAAACCGATTCACTGATTTACTGTAGTGTTGTATAGAGAATCTGACTGAAAAGTATATTTCAGAAAACCTTTCCTTTTTGCTTGAAGCTCAACATTAGCATGATATTCAGGTCAAAAGTGAGAAAGAGATGAGCTGTCAACTCTGCAAGTTACATAATAAATATGAGCAATTAAGGACAGATGTTTATTTGCTAAATGCCAATTCCTTAACTTTGTCACCGTAATCCCAGTGATGTGTATCATGAAAAATGTTTCAAAATGTTGTGTGTAAACATACTGTTTCAAAAATGACAACTTCCTTCTTAGTGTATATTTTAACATTGCGAATCTGACAAGTATTCCTATAGTTCAAACAGTAGAACACGTCGCAAGCAACACCAAGATCATGGGTTTGATTCTGAGGGAATGCATGAATTAGTGAAAGTGGCTTTAAATCTAAATCACTACTAAATTAAATTGTATGTGCATTTCAGCAACAAAAAAAGTAAATAAAATAATCTCTCTGAAATTGTACGTATAGATGTCCATGCACATACTTTATAGATAGACATCTTTAACCGCTGAGTTGTGTTTTACACTGTTTATTTTTAAGGTGGCAGAAGTATTTCCAGAAAGTATGTCACACAGACTCACACTTATTACTTTTTTGCAATAAAGGCTTGTTCACACCAAGCCGAATTTTCATTGCAAACAATTTGGTGCAATAAACATTTGAATTTGAATCTACATCCATTAATTCAGGTGAACATAAACATGTGCATGTTGTCAATGCGAACATTATTATTTTTTTAAATAAAATAACTTAAATACTTGACTTAATAAACTGCATTATGAAAGCACTTTTCTGATGCCTAAAGCACCAAGGCATTAAAGAGCCTTAAATGATGAGTGCATCAAAGAGTCCAAAATATCTCATTTTTGATAATCATTAAAGGAAGTTTCCTTAAAAATTCTGTCATCATTTACTCACCCTCAAGTTGTTTCAAACCTGTATGAAATTATTTCTTCTGCTGAACACAAAAGAAGATATTTTGAAGAATGTCGGTAACCAAACTGTTGATGTACGCCATTGACTTCCATAGTATTTTCTTTCCTACTATGGAAGTCAATGGGGTCCATCAACTGTTTGGTTACCGACATTCTTAAAAATATCTTCTTTGTGTTCAGTAGTCGTGAAACAACTTGAGGGTGAAGAAATTATGACAGAAATTTCCTTTTCTAAGTGAACTATCCCTTCAAGTATGGCCAATGAACAGGGCAACTTCCTTTAAATAGATATGTGGGATTTAGACCAGGCTTACAGGCAATCTGTAAAGGTATATTCATGATGTCTCTATACTGACATGATGCCAAAATAAGTAGACAGCACCCATTTTAATAACCCACTAGCCTAAAGAGGATCTGTTTGAAGTCTATCAAAGCTCCATCACCCAGCCACATCACAACACTTGAGCGTCGAGAGGCCATGGGCAAAACCCGAGAGCTTGTTTTCTTCACAAGACCCATCAAAAGCCTGCCAGTGAAGTACCACACACACCCAGCCAAAACAAAAGGCCTCGACCCTCGAGTCCTCTTCACATTTACATCATGTGCAAATCCTCTCTCGCTGCATCTTTCTTTCTCTTCCTCTTTTCTCCGTCGCTCGACGGGAATAAGCAACCCGTCGGTGCGGTGAGGAACGGGTTCATTCCGCCGAGACTGCCAAGGTCAATAGGTTTGTGAGCGTGGTTGGCACGCTGTGCCCATTGAGCCTCCAGCATGCCAGTTTGTGCACATGCCAGCCTGCGTGTTCAGAGCATTCAGTTCCATGTCGCTGGACTGAAGTCCATCCTGCGTCCTCTAGGTAAAAGGTATAAAAAGCGACACCGGTACCGGCAGATTTGCCAATTCTCTGTCAAAGCAAGATTGTTCTTTTTGACTCTAAGGAGTTCATGGATCAATAAAATCTTTGGTGGGATTGAATGAATGAATGACAAAGGTGTGTAGGTGTGATTATCTTTTAGCGGTTGTATTGTATAGTATTGATTAGCATCAGTGCTGAGTTAATGAAGTCTGGCAAATCGAGGTCGTGATTTTTTGTTTTGTGCAGGTATGATTTATGTAGCATCATTTCACTAAGCTAAAGTCAGACCAATCAAAAACAACTGCTCATGATAAATGTGTGTAGCATTTTTGTTTGGATCATGATTCAAATGCAGTGGTTGCCACTAAATTCAAATGGCTACAGATATTTTTGTTTAAGCCTGTAATAGAGCAAATAAACAACAAATAAATGTGCTTAAAAAAGAAAAACAAAATCGCATTTGCTTGTAAAAAAATCAGCAATCGGAATATGCTGTGAAAAATCATGATTGGTGTATCACTATTCTTTATGCCTGTAAAACTGACGTTGTGCGTCCCAACAATCAATATTGTAGGACAGGAACACTAGATGGTTCCTTAAAAGTTAAGTACTCTTTAAATTGTTAAAGGCATAATTCACTCAAAAAGAAAAATAATTTACTCTACCAATTATCACCAATCTTATATTTACTACAAATAAATCTCATTTGTGGTCATTGCTATTGCCAGTCATCCTGCATTCTAATAACATTAAGGCATCCAAAAGGGCTGGGTTATCAATGCCAATTTCTCAATTTGTTTCAATTCTGATTCACTGGCTCCTGAGGCGCGTTTCCATTACAGATTTGCGCAAAACTTTTGCGATTTTTTCTAAATGTCGATAAAAAACTATTGCGAAATAACGGCGTTTCCATTAACCGATCTTATGCGACTAAAATGTATTTTTTTTCCTCTCGCGATAAGTCATTCCAAAAATCATGGTAACGGATGTTGGTAGGTTTATAGCCTATATCACAGCCACCGCACTAGACATTATTATTATTATTATTATTATTAATAATGGAAGGAGGCGTGGTGTGTTATCCAAGCATTAATGGCAGGGAAAGACCCTTATACTGCGAACGGCACATAAGTTCCTGGGTGTTTCTCCCTCATTTCTGCTCCGAGGTCTTGATTGTGGCATTTCTTTGAGGTTTAGAATCCAGTATTCCTGTAATTATTGTTTCTTTTATGAATTTAATAAAGAACTCTGTCTCGTATTATGTCCAAACGGTCAGTGTACTTTTGTGTCCATTCGTTTTTCCTTATTTAACCCGTAATTGCAAAACGAAAAATGAACGGTTGTATTTTTAAAACGCAAAGTTGAACACCAACATTTTCATTTGAACTGTAGGCCTACCTACACACCAAATGCTGCGCAAAAAATAAATATCGACAAATTTTCTTATTTTTGTTTATGACTTTTTACCCCTTTATTAAACATTTAAAATATTGACAAATTAATATGAAAAAAAAAGTAGATTTTACTGGTTTTCTAAGGCCAAATTAGAACCTGAAAATTATATTTTTCCCGCAGTGCTGAATGAGAAGAGCCATATAACCACAGCCTACAGAAAGGTGATTTATAGGTGAGTTATAGGCTATAACATAATTAATAAATGTGTCTGAAAAAATAACAAGGCATTTTAATTGTTTATTAATAAAAAATCTGTGTCGGCTAAACCATCTCCATCTCCGCTGTAAGGCGGGTGCGCATTTAGAGAGAAATGCACCTTTCATACGGATTACATAATCAGAATAGGCTATTGGCTTTCGATTCGAATTCGTTTTAAAGGGGGCATTTCAAGCTTTAGCTTAGGCTATATTTTGTTTCAGTTCTCGCGCTTCAGTTCACGGAGACCATGATGAAGCGCGCCCGATTGTTTTATTTTATTTTACAAAAGGACGAAGTTTTCTTGTTATTGTGAGTTTACACAAATAAAAGTAGTTGCGAATAATGTATTATTATTTTCTGTATGACCAGAAATGATAGAGTAGGCTATTTTAAGTTGTTTCTACTGTTGATAGGAAAATGCAAGTGTTCGCGCCGGCGACCTCCCTGCCATGCAGTGCGCGCTGCACACTCCGCACAAACACTTGGATATGCGTCAAAATATTGTTTATTTGTGATAATCTTATAGCCCTGTATTATGAATGAGATGTGACGAATTGCTTTGATCCTTTTTTGGATAAAAGCGTCTTCTACGTAGCCTAATAAATGTTATAATAATGATGACAATTATTATTATTATTTGCGGACACCTAAGTCAGGTGACTGTAAATGCGCAAAACCTGTTTCCATTGCAGTTTTGCGAAATATTCCTTTTTCGAATTGCCTGAAAAACCTCCTCATGCGAGCGTAAACATTTTTTTGCGATAAACGGGAGTTTTTGCGAAATGGACGTGTTTCCATTGAGCGTATTTTCAATTCGCAATTTCAATTTGCGCAATTTGAAGGGTAATGGAAACGCGGCTACTGATTCACTTCAGGTCCATTTGGGTATATTACAGTTGAAAAGTCTATTTTAGTTACTCGTCAAAGAAACTCTAATTTTCGCATTGACAACTTAGTTATTACTGACTCTGTCTCTTAATCTGAAGATTAAAAAGTTTCCCAAACAGCACAGTCAAAATATCCCTGCAAACACAAAATACTTTCTTTATCCCATATGGTAGCAGTCTTTACCAAAGGTTTCTCTCTTTCTAAAAATCTTGGTATTTTGGCCGAAGATTGACCACACTATGGTCCGAAGATCCTAGATGGGCAGAGAAAGCACCTTTAACATAGCCAGAACACTCCTCTAATACTCCAACTGCCACATGAATAGTTGGAAAATAGTGTGAAATGACAATTGGGACACCTACGGGACTGGCCACGAGTCTGTAAGTCCATATTAAGTGTGTCATGTGTGGCTGAAAAACCTTTATCATACTGATTCAGTCAGTGTAAATGCACCTTTATAGCACTGTTAGCAGTGCTAACTAACAACATGCTTTGATCATTTGCTTTACTGGATTTCCAAAGTATTATAAATGGAGTCTCTAGACTTTATAGCATTTTACATAGGCCTACAAGTTGGCGTCTCTCATCATAAAGTGGGTTAAGGGAGACCGATGATGGATCAGTGTGTAAGTGCCCTGGGCATTGTGCCATTCACCTGGCATGGCCTCCACTGAGAGAGTGGCCACAACACAGACCCGCTGTCTCTCTGTGCACTACACACGATCAAGGCAGGCTGCCAGGACGCAGACGGCACTGTCTACCCAGCCTTCACTCACTGCTCTCATCAAGGTCAATGCCTGACCCCAAAGTACGGAAAGAGAGAGAGAGAGAGGTCTGATAATTGGCATCGCCATCACACTGGAGCACAAAGATATTTAGGAGTATCGCTGCACCACCACTGATGAACCTGCAGTGCCATGGCAAAAAAAATACATATTTTAGCCAAGCTGTGAGCTTGTGAATTGTAATATGTGATGAAAATGGAAAAAAAAAATGCTGTGCAATAATATTTAGACAACTAGTAGTCAACATAATTTGTGTTGTCTTAGGCTGCAGGCTGCACACACCGTAATCAAAGCAGCGTGTGCTTACCATTTTTAATATCAATCATGCTGATCACTTTCTTTATTCCACTTGACTCATGTTAATATTAAAACATTCGCCCAGAAACACTTGGGTAAGATGAGGTAAAATTAGAACAGGCTTTCTGTCTGTGCCGTCTTGACTTCTTTGTGCGCTGTTTTGCTACTATTCTCGTGCACTGACTTGTTCGTTAAACTGAACAACAAATCAGAGTTCTCTCTCTCGCCGACGGCCCAACGTCGATTCTACATGCTGAATCGGCCCAAAAAAAACAACGCCGTCCGACTAAAGCCAACGGTGCGGAATGGACTTGGCTTGGTGTGTCCCAATAAAAAATACAGCACTACAATTAAATTCACAAACAAATCACTTGATGGCCGAAAGAGCCATTCTGTACTCTAATATCAATGTGTCATGCAAAGAAAAAGGGATTAATTCAAATGATAGTTTTACATAGCCAGATCTATATAGTCTAAAGTCTCAAATATACTTTATAATCAAACTACCATTGTATTTTTAATTACTTCATCTGTCGACATGATGCCAGAGCCTGTGCAAACACATCCACATCACTATGATGAGATGCTTTCTTGCTGCTGTTTTGTCACTGCTGTCATTTTTGCTGTGTGATTATTTTGTTATTGAGAGAAAAGCGTGCAGCACATCTTTCCTATTCATCTATCAGTCGCTCGTGGATGGCGTCTGGATGTTGTTAACTAACAGTATCTCTACAAATGTATTTGAAACTTCTTTTTACTTCTAAGCAAAGAATGAAAAATAATTTTGCCAGAAGTATATCAAGACCTTGCATGAGCAATAAGTTGCTTGCTGCAGTTCACTTAATGGCCACTGGTGTCACTAATAGCAAGGGTTTCTATTCTACAAATAGAAAAACAATTTATATGAATTTGTCAATTTATTGTATAAAAATGTTTTCAAAGTTACAGGGGTGAGTGAAGTTCTAGATGTTCTGACTGTTCTGTCCTGCTTATGTTTTGATATTAAAATAGCAGTTCAATAAATAAAATAAACCATACGAATATAGTGAAACTTAAATTGGTGTGATTACTGACTGGTTGCTCATAAGACTAAAAGTGTAAAGTGTAAAGATAAACATTCAGAACAGTTTTGTGGTGATTAATGGTATTAAAAAAACAAATTTAAACAAAATAAACAGAAATTCAGAGGGTCCTCGCACTAAATATGCCCTAAATATGCTGGAAAAAATGGATATTTGACAGGGGTAGTTAGTGCCCTCATTGGAAAAACAAAATCCTATAAGAAACGCTGCTGGAGAGAGAATCTTGCCAAACTGCTTCTGTACACACAGTGTGGGAGGCTGATGTCTTTTATTTGCAAATTACATTTTTGGGAGCGTAATTACCCTGATTTTCATATTAATGCACTCATTTAACAATAATTTTTGTCCATCAAGTCAATGGTAGCTGCAAAGCCTCCAAAACCATTTTACAATCCTACTTGTTTTGTGACAAAATATTTTTTTTTTTTTTATAATTATGATGACAAGTTCTTGGCATTGGGCCCACAAATGGCTCAGTAAGCAGACAGCTGTGAAACGTGATGCTAAGGAAGGTAGAGCATAACTCACATTTAGTGGGCCGCTCCAGTTTCCGTCTCCCTCGTTTCTTGCGAGGCAGAGTTGGCAGTGTCTCCTCTTCGTACTTCTCCGAGTCCTGGCTGGCGACAAATCCGTTCTCCAGGGATGGGCTCAGGCTTGAATCAGAGGAGGACTCAGCCCGACAGCCCGATTGGCGTGGGAGCCCGTTTTCCGCAGCATTCTTGTCCAGCGTGGGGTGGCGACCTTCACACGATTTGTTCTCATGCCTCTCAACATCTCCATTCTGAGACTGCAAAGACGACTGGAGCTCCACCCCTTTGTGCTGCTTAGCCCCGCCCACCCGCTGATTCACTGGCCCGTGTGAACACTCCACCTGCAGCACAAAATTACATAAGACGGTCATGCATTGCTAGCTTATAATTAATCAGAAGCTCCAATAAGCAGCTCCCCATGGCACAATAGATTCAATATTTTAATTATATTTGCCCTCTAGCACACAACAAACCAAATTTACCAAAAACAATCCTCTTTTCATGATATATAAAACTATATTATTAATATATTATTATATTATGCATGTACCAGAAGGGGAAAATCAAAGTCAAACTCAAAGTCAAATAGTCAGATGCTCTTCAGCAACCACTGTGGCGTATCAAGCAAACAGTAATGAATTTGACTCATTCTAAACGTGTGACTTGAGTAACGAAACTAAGTGTTTTTAGCTGATTCATGTTATTGTCGTATAGCAGTGGGTTGTGCACATGACATTATCATATTAGAGCTGTTGGCTCATGGGGACCCAGGTTTGAATCTGACCTGGGTCATGTCTCTGTCCCATTCCCATCTCACTTACTTCCTTGTCAATCCTGTACTATCGTGTAAATAAAGGCAAAAAGGCCCAAAATAAAATAAAATACTTTAAAATGGTTATGAATTACATAATTCTAATTAAAGAGTAAGACCCAATTTGCAGTCAAATCTTTCATTTGCAGTCTAGGCTCCATCTTTCATCTGCTCTATATGAGGCCATTTCCGATGTCCTTGCCTTGACATCTAAACTATCTATCTGAACCATCTAATCTAATCTGAAACAAAGACACGGAAGCTCTCTTCCTACACATTAAGTGTAATGGGAGTACAATGTTTCTATGCATCTGTCTACAAAGAAACACAAAATAGCACAATAACAAACTACTTCTACCATTACTGCAGCATGGGAGAGCAGAGATTTAAAGCTTCGTAAACAACACAATTATCATAAAAGTTGACAAATTTCAAGTCCACAGATGTATTTGCTTTGTGTCTTCATGAGAAGAAATTATGTCTGATTCATGAATAAACTTACGATTTTTAATAGTTTTATTTTAAATTAACAATAACGCTGATGATTCACTCACAATCAGACTCATTTGATTCTCACTGACTCAATGATCTGGTCACAACAGTTAAAGCTCACTGGAGGGACAGATTTTAAGTGAGTAACGACTTCAATTTGGTGTGTTCCTCACATAAAGCTATCGTATAACTTCAAAAGAGTTGCACACAATTCATTTGAACCATTTTCATGATGCCATTTTGAAACTTTGAAGCTTCAATGCTCATTTACTGTAATTGCATTGAAAAGTACGACCAGAACATTCGTAAAAAATTCTGCTTTGTATTTCACAGAAAAAAGCTTTTGTTATTTGAAAAAACTCCATTATTAACACATTTTTCTGTTTTGTGTCAGTGACATTACCGTGTCATTTTGTGCACATCCCAGACACATTTCTCATATGCACCACTGTTCAAAGGTTTTTTTTTATGTTTTTGAAAGAATTCTCTAATGATCACCAAGGTAGGGCTGCACGATTAATCGAATTTTAATCACGATCACGATTTTGGCTTCCCACGATCAAATTCGAGCGATCGATCGAGCGATATTTAAAATGTGTCATTCCGTTCACAGAACGCTCCGTTTCAAAGGTTGTTTTTTTTTTGCAAAGCCAATCTAGCGCTCCGTAAACCACTGTCTGATCACGTGCCTCCATGAGCCCCAGACCAGTGCGCGCGAGCGACAGTGCACAAAAGAGACGAAGAGAGCGCTCGAAAGTGCGCGAGAGATACCGAGTCTGTCTGCGCGCGAGAGAGAACGAGTGATAGTGTGCGTGAGACCGAGTGTGAGCATTAGTAAATTGCATTAGTGAATTTGTACATACTACATTGTAATATATAATTACTATATAAGAGGCATGAAAGTTCGATTAATGGACTCCAATAATCAGTACTCCAAACGTCTTGTTTTGAACTATTTTAATAAATAGAAATAATTCAAGCAAACTTTCATATAGAGGATTAAATAGATGCAATTTATGCAGTACGATTTCACAACTAATCACTGACACTGTACCACAACATTTTACATTTCTTAAGTGTGAAATAACAATGACTCTGAATTTCATCTATTAATCGAACTTCCATAGTGCAGTTCTGCCTTGACATGTTCTCATTTGGTTACATTCTGTTGTGGAATATTTGTTTTTTATTGATTGTATATTTTGCGCGTTTTATTCACATCCATTATGCAGGTACAATGCAAGTTTATATTTTGCTTCCTAAAATAAATTTACACAATGTAAATGTAAAATAGTGCCCTGTTGAAGTTTTGCTACATTTTATTTATTGTTTTCTTTATTTTTCTTTATTCTTTAAGGAGATGCACTGAATTTTGGTGAATAAGAGGACCTATTTTATTTTTTGATGCACATAGTTGTACATTAGCAGGAATGTAGCACAAGATGGATGTGAAAGCAGTTATAATTAGCCTATGTGACAATAAAATTTGTTTTGGTTAAAATCAACAAATAATCGTGATAATTAATCGTGATCTCAATATTGATCAAAATAATCGTGATTATCATTTTGGCCCAAATCGTTCAGCCCTACACCAAGGCTCCACTTAATTGATCAAAAATCCAGTAAAAACTGTAATATTGTGAAATTAAAATAACTTTTTTTCATTTTAATATATTTTTTAAATGTAATTTTTTCCTGTGATGGCTTAGCCATTACTCCAGTCTTCAGTGTCACGTCATCCTTCGGAAATCATTCTAATTGGTGCTCAAGAAACATTTCTTATTATTATCAATGTTGAAAACAGTTGTGCTGCTTAATATGTTTGTGGAAACCGTGATACGTTTTTTAGGATTCTTTGAAACTTCAAAAGAAGCTTTTATTCATAACAGAAATCGTTTGTAACATTATAAACGTTTTTGTTGTCTCTTTTGATCCATTTAATGCATCCTTGCTAAATATAATTTTTTAAACCTTACTGACCCCAAGCTTTAGAACGATAGTGTATGGATGGATGAAAATGCTGTCAAGTAACCTTAAATACACAGAGACCCTGTGCTGTATGTCTATATACTGTACAGCAAGCTATTAATCTACAACCTCGACATACATCATTTATTGGATTCAACCACCTGCTTAGCATGTCCGTGGAAAGCCAGACTGACACGAGAGGCTGGCGATACTAGAGACAAACAGACTGGGAGCCCTTGGAGAGCTGAACCGCCAATCTGACAGTGGCATTTCTCTTTAGTGGAACAGCTGCCGCTTCGCCTCACTGCCTAGGATGTCAAAGCCATTCTCATGAAAGAGAGATCGAACAGTGATCTGACACAACACAACCGGTACTCTACTCTAGTGAAAGGAAAGACACAATCTCCAGAAGCAGCTGCTGGATTGTTGGATCTTGTGTTCGTTCTCAATCAGGAGTGATTGTGTCATTGTCTTGTGTCATGTGAATGATGACAGAAGGTTTAAAAACAGTCCAGTTGTTCAACATCATACCTCTGATGCTCTAACTTGTCGTAGCAAGACTTTGGGTGTCTTTGGAAAACATGTAGGGTTACAGCGGCGTGCCGCCCACAAATGCCGGATTCAGAGTTTCTTCTTTCTTACAGTATATTCTTTCCGTTTGCTTCATTTTTCATTTGACATTACAGAGGGGAGGTGGTATGGGAAGAATGTTATCCGTTCGTCTGAGGGGTGTCGGTTGGCGCTGTGAGAAAAACGTGTTTAAGACCCCGAAGTCTATTTACAAAAAAAAAGTCCATTAGCATCACTACGACTATTGCAGTTAGATTTAAATGAGAATTACAACAGACATGAATAATCTCTCAAATCTTGTGGCTTGTTGAGGAGCGGTATATTATTTTTTGTGCTATTTTTTTATTATTTTAAGTGATCTATGGACTAATTTGTGGACTTATGATTCTTGCCTGAAGGAAATGGGGGGGAAATTCCATAGACATTAAGAGAGGGACCCGAAACATTCTAGAGACCAAAATATCATTAAGAGGCTCTTGGGATAGCAAGCAGGGCTACAGACCAAAACAAAACAAAAAAGTCAATGAGAAACAAATCTGTCCGATTTGTGAAGATAAACGGATACATCGAAAAGATCTGTCTCAAAAGAATAATTTTTCATGATGTTTATATTTCAGGAACCAGATATAATTTCTTCTCATGAATGGTTATTTATTGTAAATGTGCACCAATTTGATGATTGCACTCTAGAAATCATAACTGAATGGGAAAACATATATATATATAATAAAATGATGAGCTGATTATGGTTTCAAAATGTCAAAACATACGATTTCACTTACATACGATTCAAAAATATATTTTTGTGATATATTTTTAGAATACTATTATTACCCAAACACAGCAAACATATGTTGTGAATATGTATCTTTAATTACACATTGTAATATGAACAACCAGTCAGTACAGTCTGATAGGTAAGTCTCAAAAACCTAAAGTATACATCACAGTTTGGATTCGGGTCCATTTCATTCAAATCTGTCATATATTACAAATGCCTGTTTTGTGAGTCTTTTTTACTGACTCATTAAAAAGAACTGATTCATAAGGGGCATTTTTGGTAAATTGGGCATTGCGAATTTTCTTTCTACCGAGATGATGTCTAATGAACCCCATATGGACACGCATATCTTCTTTTATGTTCCACAGAAGAAAGTCAGATGTGCGAGTTTGGAACAACTTGAGGGTGAATAAATGATGACAGAACTTTCATTTTTGGGTGAACTGTCCCTTTAAGAAGGCCATTGCAACAGCCTAGCAACCACTCAGAAAAACCTAGAACCCACATAGCAAAGTCTTGGCAACCACCTACTTCACCAAGCATTGCAGTGGCACGTTTTGCAAGGGAAACTTACTGTACATAACAAAATTTAGACCTTAAGTCCTATCCAATACAAAAATGCCCGGAAAATTGTGAAACAATGGCGCTGGCTGCAGTCCAGTGATAAAAACAATGTGGTATGCTTTGATATTAGCACCTTCCTTATGTGACCTAGAAACAAATCCCCCTCATGTGTATCTGCCGCACAGGATTTTGGAAACACAGATGGGGTAGCATAGGGGGGTTGATTTGCAAGTCAGACCTCCGTGTCTAAAATTAGCACTGTGGAAAACAATGCTGTTATTGTTAGATTAAAAAAGTTCCGGTCATCACTCTCCTGAAATATGTCACTTAGATTCTCGTCTACCTCAGGCGGCTTCACAACTCCAAGGCATTTCAGCAAGGTAGTCAAACATAGAGCGCTAACACAGTTCCACATATCAGCACTGAGCACCTCTATGAGAGATGACTCAAACATTATTCTATCCGTCTTCACATGGCTTACATTTCACAGAGTAAGACATCGCTCTCCTTGCAGGACCGCAATTATCTGTTGAAGGAACGGGATAGGAGGATAATACAATCAGAAAGTCCTCAGGGGAAGGCAGGAGAGGATGTAGGGCAACCGAACATCCACATGCCCTGACATGCCCTCACTAGATTAATTATGCAAGAGCGGGGATTATTTTCAAAAACAGGAATACTGGGGGGGTTGGACTTTTACCTAGGGACTGGACATAAAAAAAGAACTGACTTACTCCCGGTATTCAATCCCCAAATTTCACAATGTCCGGGACAAAGGTTTTATGACTCCCCCCTAAGACCCAATGAATAGGCTAAAGTGTAGAGGACCTTGGTGAGGAACCAGGAATCGGGAAAACATTTCCCAATTGGTTCCTTCCCTAACAACAGCCCTGAGTGGTTTGTGAGGAAGGTGCAAAACAAGCAAGAGCACAAACATTTAGGTCCGCAATACACTGTATGCATTTTATTTTTTTTGCGACATGCACAGCGTTTCATGTCAGACTGTATGATAAATTGTAGCCGAGACATCTAGTCACAATTCAGCCCTGACAAAGCCAGTCGCACACTGTACGAAAAGCAGCGGGAGCGTCTTTCTGTACCCTCATTCTCAAGATCAAGGAGACAGATGAGTCAGATTGTGAGAAGTGAACAGAGTTTTATGCTAGATTGTATGACAAATTGTAAACTGACATCTAGCCTCGATTCAGCTAGTCGCAAAAGAACTCAACCCCAGTCCAAAACAGTGAATCACCATACAGGCAAAAGTTCACTTTAAGAATGAACAAAGTGGCGTTGAGGAGTTTGAAGTTTCATCAACATTTCTAAACGCACACATCAGTTATTGTAAATGGAAACTCAACCAATGATGTTCTTGTGTTACGCAGCACGTTTGAGCTTCTACAAGAACCAATGAGGTTTGTTCTCGCGATTGGTAGAGCTTGTTTATGTTCACTGATCAATGTTTATATGTGAATAAAAGCCAAAATTCAATCTGTTCATCATATAAAGTAGGGATGCACCGAAATGAAAATTCTTGGCCGAAACCGAAAAAGAGGAAACCAAGGCCGAAAACCGAAAACCGAAACACCGAAAGAAATTATGCCAATTATTAGTACCATTGCTTTTATGGCTATGACTGTGTACAAACTTTACTAAAATCAAGGCAATGCAATTGCATAAATTAATAACATTTTCAAAGAATAAATCAATTACAAATCATGCACATATTTATTTATTTAGCACAATGCACAGTATAAAATAAAATTCAAACTTAAATGTTTAACTTGACCCCACTCATGTGTACATTAAATAATAATCTACTGGCCTGCAGAAAGGTTTTAAAATTAAATGTTCTCTAAAACAAAGCTGAGCACGAACTTCTCATCACACCAGCACCCGTCTAAATTAGTTGCTTACATTTTAAAAAATGAGCAAACAATAGCATAAAAAGTATTTTTAATGAACAAAGGTCCATGTTTAATACAAATGTACACGAAACTTAATGAAATATGTTTAGTGAAACTAGAAAATAATTAAGAGAGCGTTAATTTAGTTGTATACATACATGTTTTTTTGTAATGTCACAAGTAGGCCTAATAATCCCAGGGTTTACAAGATTATTTTTGTATTGGTGGTGGTATACTAAAAAATAAACATTGTCACGTGTTTATGATATCTTTCTTCTTCTCACCTATTCCTGATGGTTAGAGGACAGTTACTTGAGTCGCTCCCAGTCGTTTCAAAGAATAGTAGGCTACAACGGCGAGCGCGTCAAGTACTATAAACGCCTTGACCGTTTGGAGAAGTGCGCGCGCTGTCTGTGGAGACTCGCGCTGCGGAGGCAGGCGAAAGTATAAACAAGGCTTCCTCGCGGGTTCAGATATATAATACTGAAATACGTCCACACCGCAGACACGTTGCTTCAGACAAGCACGTGCAGGTCGCGGTTTCTGTTTGCGTCATCACAACATTTCGGCCGTTTTCTTTTGGTGATAAAAGACTTTCGGTGGCCGAATATTCGGTGCATCCCTAATATAAAGCGATCATGTCTCATCTGAAAATTTGGACAAAAAGGCTCAATTCATATGGATTAGTTTTATGTTAAAATTCATCAGTCCTATTGTTTCATAGCATGTGAGAAGTAAGAGCTGTCACACTGCAGAAGCGCAACCTAAATTTACTGACACTGCCAGAAATTCGTTGGAGGCTAAGAGTCATCGCAAAGACCATTCATTTACACTCGGTGAACATGTCACACTAAGGCGATCAAAAACTTTTGCTCTCTGACAAAATAAATAATTTATGATCACAGAAATTTGTCTCAAACGGAAAAATCATGACTAAAATGGTTTTTAGTGCATTGCTATGTGGTTGTAATGCTCAAGGGAAAAGCGATATCCCTAGATTTGGCTCGGGTCTCTTCTTCAATCTAAGTCTATAGGAAATCGCACGTTTGATCAATTTCAAACAATTTATCTGGTCCCCCCGTGTCAATACCAGCAACCACATATTTGCCTGTTTACCCGTTCCCAACCACTGCCAAGACTAGCGCCTGGTGGATAAACGAAAATAAACCGAATCCCAGGGGATGTTGGGTGTTTTGTGGTTTGGTTGAGTGTTGAGAGCTCAGTCTCTAGGATACTCACGGGGAGGTGCTTGCGCTTACGGCCAGGCCGTCCAACCTTGCGGACAGGAGCGCAGAGTGAAGGCATCTCGTCAATAATCATGGTGTCCATTCTAGAGCTCTCATTCTAAACAGATAGAAACACACAGCATTAACCATTACTGTTCAACCAGACCCTTTACTGGATCAAAATCAAGCTCTCTGCATGAAATTATGTGTGACCTGGCACTTGGATTATAATGTGGATTTGAGACTCGTCATTGGCGGATATATTTTTCAGACTGATTAAGTGGCTGATAAATGTCCATTTTAAGTGTTGGAAAAAGATCAATAGATAATAAACAAACAAAAAAATTTATTTAATAAAAAAAAGTCTGAATAGATACACATTTATAATAACTACAAGCCATTTAAATTACAGTTGTTGTTTTTTTTTTTTACTAGAGATCCACAATATACAGTTACCATTTCTGTCAATATTTACTTTTTTTTATCAGTAACGGTAATTATTGGATATTTACACATTCATTCTCATTTCTCAATTTTTACATTTAGATTACCTTCGCATTCATATAACACTCACTTAAATTTAATCTTTAAAACACAAATAATTCAATAACAATAATCTAATATATCTCAAAATGAATATCCTTTTTTTATACTGTAAATTATGTTGTAATGCCTAAATTTTAACTTTAAAATTTAAAACAACTGATATTAGCAATATATTTAGTGATTTATTTTAAATGTATTTAGACAGATGAGTTTATTGTTGGCCATTTATCGGTTATCATCCAACACATAAAAATAGTTTCACATCGACCACAATTATACTATCAGTTCTTTCTCAAATTTTACAGTTTGTAATCTTAACCTTTACACACCAAAATATGCCAGCCCCACACCAAGACTTGAATGAATTAGATTTTTAAATGTCATACTACATTTTGCGTTCACAACAAGGTTATTTCGAAAATGAGAAAAGCCAGCTTTTGAATGGCATCTTCTTTTTAGCGGATATAAAGTGAGGGGTGATACAGCTGTGAAGAGATTGCGAACTCTCTGAGCTCTCTCTTGACACAGTTACAAAGACATTCAGTGGTTCATTCACTCCCCTTATTCACTTTCTCTTTGTTTAACACAACCGTGTCTTCCCTCCTCAACAATAGCTACTCTTCATCCAGCCAAGCACCCTAGGGTGAACGGGAGAGAAAAGATGATCCTAATGTAGCTGCAGCTTCAGGGCAGGACTGAATGAAACCGCCGGCTCTGAATCAGAATGCTAATGAGGATGCTGTCCCATTCTGCCATGACTACTGAGAAGTCCAGCATGGCCGAAAGATGGCGGGACTCACCACTGGAATTTCTTATCATAAGTGCGTAATGAAGCCGATATGAAGCTAAATAAGCAGAGTACGAATGGCATCTCGAGGTTCAAGATAAGCATTAATCAAAGATGCCTATATATGTACAATTCAAATATAAAATAACATTTTCTACATGAAATATATATATATATTAGTGCCGTCAAATTGATTAATCGCGATTAATCACATCTAACAAAAAGTTAGTGAATAAATATATATAATATGTGTGATATTTATATATATATATATATATATATATATATATATATATATATATATATATATATATACATACACACAAACATATCCTAACTTTTATGATAGATGATTAATCGATTTGACACCACTATAAGAAACTGATATTTTATATTTCAATTTAATTGTACACATATACCGTTTAGTATATACACACATTTATATATTAGTTTTTTTTGTAAAAAAAATAAATAAAAAATAGGTCTATTCATTTAAAATCATAGTTCTGGAGATTAGTGCTTTTTTAGCATTCTGGTTTTCCTGTGAATGTCTTTTCACATTTATGACTAACAAATCCTGCTAGCCTCACACAACCTTCTCATTACTATATACAAATAAACTAACAAAAGGTTTAAACAAACAAAAACAAAAGGTGTGCACAGAAATCGACATTGCCTTGTGTGAACTCAGTAACACTGTCTACATCTTTGCTCTATTTCTGTCGGCAGCCAGTTATTTAAGGCAAGAACTGTTGCCAAGCAACAGGACTATGAGCGTAGCGCGGGTCCATGGGTGCAGGGTGCGGGGTGCGGGGAAGAATGAAATCCCCTGTAAGTCAAGCATACGGCAGCCTCTCCTACACAAACCAACACCCACGTCACAAAACACAGAGCAGACACTATCTCTCATAACAACTCACTCATGTTTACTAATTATGTTCACCGAAGCCTCTACACTGTCACCTGATGGCCCTGCGGTGGAAATGAATCATGTCAAATTATACTGATATATTGAATGAAAGATTCTGTATGATATTGATGGATTTGAGGAGAGTTACAGGGATAGTTCACCAAAAAATATTATTCTGTGGATCATAAAAGAAGATATTTTGAGAAATGTCTCGGTGGTTCTTTTATTCATACAATGGAAGTCAACTGGAACCCAAAACTCTTTGTTTGCCAGCATTCTTCGAAATAGAATATTCAATAGATGAAACAAACTTATACAAGTTTTCATTTTTGAGTGAACTATCCCTTTAATTTTGACGTGAAACATAAAATGAGAAATAACGTGATGATTCTGCTTTCTTTTGAAAATCAAATATTTTTACAAGTAATCCATCTTGTATAAGGTGGCACATTCCACATTTTGTCATTTCTCCATGGGGGTTTTACCTGTGACTTCCTCAACAGAGGAGTAGAAACCATTATAAATGAGGACGTCACCTCAACTTTCAAAAATGTGCAACTTTGCCTTGTTCCATTGTGACTAATGGCCGAATGTTATAGTACCATAATTACTATATGACTGGACTGAGCTGTTCACATCCTCGAAATTATGAGTTTATGTAACACGTAAGTAAGGTTTTTTTTCTGTGAATGTCCGAGACCTCCGATTTGCCGCTATTGGAAAATACCGAGAATATATCGAACTGCAGTAAACTGTAAAACTGTTTGCGCTACAAACCAGCATGTTTATAATTAAGACAATACATTAAAATAATAAAAGCTAATAAATAACTGGAAGTGAATGACACCGGAAGCCAGACAAATTAAAATTACAAATGGCTGCGCCCTCTCTAACCTGAACAATAAGGTGGATAGCAACACTAGATAAAACATCAAGTAAAAGTCGTTATGCAAATGCTTTATTTATAATCTTTTTATTTATTTATTGTGACATTAGATAGTTATTTATCTCTGTGCTAGCTGAACTAAACCGTAATGTATGTATTTAATTAATTTTAGATTATTCTTGCTATTAAGACTAACAATAATCCATTATATGAATGATTAAACAAAAATTTTATAAAATGACTGCTTAGTGGTCAGGTGGTACAAGTCAGAAGTAGTGCTGGCATCTAATATATATATATATATATATACACACACACATATTATATATTTACAAGATGAATCGATTTGACAGCACTTGTCAGAAGTTTACATCTTGTAATTACTAAGTCAGAATCTTGTAATTACGGTTATTCCAACATGCATTGAACGTAATTGTACGCCACCTAATTAATATAAAAAAGGATCATGAATATTAATTAGGCGACATAAGGATTGCATGCTGCATGAAGAGTAACATTACATTACGTGACCACCACTTTTCAAATCATTCCAGTGACCCTGGTCATCTGTATGATGCGTAAATATAGTAAGTTTCTAATTTAGAAGGTTTTGGTTTCATTGTCGTTATCTCTTCAAAGCTAAAGACTATTTACAAAAGACCATTTCTGCATATGAAAAGTTAGCATAAGGGTTTTAAAAAGCCTTGACACTTCAAGTGACAGATGTGGTAACTAGCCTTATTTGAGTCAGTCCACAGCAGGCCGATCATAAAAATGTCCAAGGACTCAATAACCTCTTACCATTTGATTTCCGTTCGTGTCACAGTTGAAGTCGGAGCTCTTGAATACAGGGGCGGTGGTGACCGTGTTGGACGGCATCTCCAAATGAGTGACTGTTGAATACAATGCAAAAGTCAAAAAGGTAAAAAAAAATCAGATGTAAAAATCAAATGAACAAATGATGACCCTCCTTCTTTAGGATCTGCTGTGAAAAGGAACACCATAATCTGAAGACACAGCACTCAAACATAACATTCAGAATATCAGAATTATACAATCATTATGAGATCCCTCGTTTCACAATAAAATGTTGCTCTCAAATAAGTGAGATGAGATGCTGTTAAGGTCGGCATGAAATCAAATTTGACAAATCTTCTTTTTATATGTAATATTGTAGTGTTTATTATAAATGATTTATCCGTGCACTTCATTATTTTTTTTAAATTCATGTACCCTTGAAATCTTTAATCAAATACATTACCCTTCCCTCCCCCATCGAAACGACCTCTCTCTCTTTTGGTCACGTGGAATGGCAAAAGGGTGCGGCCAGATCCGATGAGGGTGCGGCTATCGGTGCACCGCCTCTCAGAGAATCGCATTCAAATTGTTTGCAACGCTCAACCTCCAACGATCCAATCAATTCCCGAAGGATGAAATCAAGCCCTGCCCTACATTTTTTTCTAATTTCAGAAGCCGTTTCACTTGGATATACGTCACGACAAGGAAAAAATGACAATCTCAACTTCCGTTTCACGCCGACTTTAAATGTATATCTAACAGACTTCTTAATGTCTTATAAGTGGTTAAAACATTGACATAAGTGCAAATCCTTGGGAATAAGAAATTAATAAGATGCACATTAAGTGCATGCATGAGAAATCAACCTTAATTAAACATATTTTTTCAGTCTAATACACCAGATAATAACGTACTGTTGAGTCGTCTTGGATTCAAAATGTATGCATTCTCCTACAGCGACAAGAAAACCCTTCTCTGGGGTGAAATATGAACTCTTTGCTTTATGGTATTTCCTATTTTTCTCCTCAGAGCAGTTTTAAAGGCATATGTACATTGTATTCTTCACTGCCATGTATGTGTGCTTCAATGTGCTTTCTGTACAAGTAGGACACCAAAGTCCCATGAAATTAGATTTAGAGGTCAATAAATTAGGCGAATCTATCGTTAAAGGAATAGTTCACCAAAAATGTAAAACTCTGTCTTCTGAATACTTTACTTATTGTAATGTTGTTCCTAACTTGTATACCATATTTTCTTCCAGAGGAAAACAAAAGAGGTCAATCAGTATTGCTCTTTTCCAGACAATGAAAATAAATGGTGACCAGGGGCTGAGAAGCTCCAAAAATAATAAAAAAACATCATAAAAGTCACTCAAATGACTAGTGTGCTATAGTGTTCTGAATTCATTTGATAACTTTCGTTGTAAAACCGACCCAAAAAAAAAAAGTTGTTAACTCTCAAATCTCATTTGATGCCAAACGACATTGGATTTCATTTCATGGTTTTGTAATCAATCACGACGGCGAAATTTGAATCTGTATAATAAAATGAGATTTGAAAGTTCAACGGTTAAATCTATATGGCTTCAGAAGACTTGAATTATAGACCAAAAGTGCCACTGGTGACCATTCACTGAATGACAGTATTTCAATTTTTTGGGTGAACTATTTCTTTAACTCTTACAAAACAATCACACTGGTAACCATAGAGTAGTTTCTACAGTACTAACAATAACTGTAACTGGTATTTTGACGTGAACTCTGGCCTCCATAGTACAATTATACAAGGGCAATGGCGGTGGAAGTCATTAATATTCAATAACTGGGTAAGATGTGTCACACAGGTACCCAATCACAAGGTGTTAAAGGGATAGTTCACTTTAAAATTATTTTTTGGTATGTTTTAGCTTACCTCAAGGGCATCCAAGATGTAGGTGTCTTTGTTTCCGCAGTAGTTTCAATTTTGATATTTTTAGGTCAAACCGTTCTTGTTCGTCAGTCATAATGCAGGTCTATGGTCACCACCTCAAAGAGCATGCACAGAGAAGTCCAGATTAAACATGATTTAATGACTCGTAAATGTAAGTACACATTGATGGCCTAAGACACGAAACGAGCGGTTTGTGTGAGAAAACGAACAGTATTTATATCGTTTTTACCTCTTGTAACCACAGCCACGTCCAAGTGATCTGAGGGCGCGGGCGCTTCGGTATGCGCAAGCGCCAGAAAGCGCCGGAAGTGATCTCTCGCGCGTGTACGTCACTCATTGTTTACACAGAGATTTTGGAAGTGTTACCTTTCACTGTGAAGATCTAAACATATTTAGATATACATGAAATCGCAATGGAAGACGATTTCGATATATCAACAGACAACGTTGAATTTTTTTCGCAACCGCGCGAGAGATCACTTCCGGCGCTAACGCAGACCGAACCCGCGCCCTCAGATCACTTGGTCGTGGCTGTGTTTACAAGAGGTAAAAACGATATAAATACTGTTCGTTTTCTCACACAAACCGCTCGTTTCGTGTCTTAGGCCATCAATGTGTACTTACATTTACGAGTCATTAAAACCATGTTTAATCTGGACTTCTCTATGCATGCTCTTTCAGGAGGACCCCATAGACCTGCATTATATGACTGACAGACAAGAACGGTTTGACCTAAAAATATCAAAATTGAAACTTCTGCGGAAACAAAGACACCTACATCTTGGATGCCCTTGAGGTAAGCTAAAACATACCAAAAATTTATTTCAAAGTGAACTATCCCTTTAATTGATCTCATGTATATCACAGTTTTATAAATGCATAAAAATCTTTTAATCATCCGCCTACTCGGATTATTCGATATTATATATTAATATTATATTATATAATAAATGACAGTCATTTTCAAAAGGCCACGGCGGCTTAAAAACGAGACCCTCTCAAAACCTAGGTGAGCTGCCTACCTAGACAGCACTTTTGGGCATCTTAAGCGTGTCTTTTGCTATTTCTGGGCATCATAAGCGCGTGCGAAACGAAACGTGCTGTCTAAGTAGGAAGCTCGTTAGGGTTTGAAACACATAACGTTAGCCATTGTTTCAAATCGAGCGGATTGACGAGGCGCTACAAATGAACGCTCATCAAGTTCAAGCGCATATCGCAGTGCATTAATCGCACATCTGTAGGACCAGGAAAAACCACTGGCCACATCGAGCCGCCCCCCTCCGTATTGTCCCCCAAAAAACTGGGAACCCCACAGCGGAGACTTATTTCGATGGCGGCTTTAGGTTTTACACAAGCGAATCGCAGCGTTAATTACCCGCTTCGCCAAGTTCCAGACCTGACCCCTTTATGTTTTCGCTGACTCCCGGATCCTCCTTCTTCGCTCTCCCCGTCCTCCACCACCTCCCCAGCCGGCCAGCTCTCCTCCAGATGCTCCGCTCACACTGACTGCAGAGGCCAGCGCTCCGGCAGCAGCTCCGCGCGGGTCCTAGAGACAGTTGGATTACGGGTCGGGTGTAGAGTCATAACTGAACCTTCACCCCTATCTATTTTCTAAATCCTATAGACCTTATTGTGCACGATTCATACATGTATGTATGTTTTTAATCAAAACGTCATACCTGGATCTTCCAGTGAAAACAACACACTTCTCTTTGGTGACGTATGCGGGACATCTCCAATCAATTAGTCAGCTTAAACACCATCTTTTTCAATAATGTGTTGCACTCAGATGTACAGGATGTCACGATGTGGAAAAAAAATATCTGTACTTACTTCCGTTTCATTGTGACTGTAAGACCTTTTGGGGGCTGTTATAGCCTACGTTCACAGTGAGGCAGAATACAGTCTTGTTTAAGAGTGCTGCATTATGTTCACACACAGTTCGGTTATTAATGAGCGAGCGTGACAATATCAACATGTATTCAAGGAATACGCCATATTTATTTTTTCATAAATGAAAACGAGGCTGTGCCTGTGACATAGGCCTTTAGCCATAGCATCCATTCAAAGGGTACTTTTGTGTGTGCTAGGATACACAACATATAATGCAATATTGAAAAAAAAAACCTTACCTTAAAGTTGGAATGAAATGGAAATCCACCCATTTCCGTTGTAGTCTGTACACGAAAAAACGGAAAAGGAAACTTTTCTGTTTTTAGTATACATCATTGTTGAGTAAACATATAGCTTCAGTCTTTTGTTAAATCAATGTGTTACTTGCTGTTTCTTTGTAATTATTTGTGAAATGCAATTTCCGAGTGAAAGTGAATTCTACAACAATTTTTTTTTCAGTGTTTAAAAATTAATAAGAGAAACTGTAATGCTCATTATAGGCTTAACATTAAAAGAGCAGATCACATTTTTGATTTGGAAGGCATCATCTTGTTTACACATTAGCTGGAACAGGCCTAAGTAATAGGCCTGGAAAAATATGGTTTTGCTTGAGCTAAAGAAACAATCTCAGCTGTACTGGCATAACTGGAAATTGGAAATAGCTGCCTGGGGGTGTTACAAAGATGGCCACCAATGCATAGACTTGCCTTCTAAGTGATTTATGTATAAGGTATGAGTCCCTGAGACTTTTCCAGGACAAGCCCATTTTAGGTAAACATGGGAAAAATGGGAGTGAGGGGGTTGGTGACGAAATCTCACAGAAAACTGCTTGCGCATACAATACAAGTTATTCTGCCTAACTTTTACTTTTGTGCTGCACAAAAAAAAAAAAAAGAAAAGTCATATGAATGACATGGAAGTAAGGAGTTGTGAAAGGTACATTTTTCATGGTTGTCCGTGGCATAAATGTTTTGTAATTCAATCAGGACTGCTGCTTAAATTCACATTTAACATTTTTTATGTGGCCCCTTAATCACAGGGTCCCTTTGACAACAGGTCTGAACTCAATCCTATAGGAGCATATATATTTTATAACTCGGAATATTATTCCGTAGACACACACACATTCATTGTCCTTTGAAGTTTTTCTTTACCCTTTAATAGTTTACAAAAAGACATAGTGGTGACGTAAACATAAATACGGACGTAAACCATTGCAATACATGATTGTATACAGCAGCAAAAACCCTCAAATGAAAACAGTGTTTGTGGCTTCAAACTGACAGTTGGTTTTTAAAAACAATAAATTAACACAAGTTTGCTGAAGAAACTAAAACCTGATGGTCCAGATTTATTTTTTGAAATAGTGTTTCGTCTTGATAACATAGGAGGTCCTCTGTTGGGGGCCCATCTGTAACATATAAATTCGCAATGATGCTTGAAATTGATTTCAAGCAGAGTTCCTTCCTCTTAAACTGTATTGTATTTCAACCATTTAAGGCACCCCATAATTAGTTACCCTCTCTGTGGGCTGCTTCAGTCAATTCATAATCAATAAATTGTGGTTTAACACACACAAATACACAGAACAAAGCCCTAAAAGACACACTACAGGTTGGCAAACAGTTTGGCACAACTTTTAAAGGCAGAACAATATTTTTTTCCCCAAAAAATCACAGATAAATAATGACTGCATTCCAACTAAGTCACATACTAAAACTCCTATCTAAGGGCTGACTTGCACATGTGCAGAATTTTTATTTTATACAGCACTTAATACAGTACATCTAGGCACACACCTACATCAGAAGATTGCATTCATATTTGTAGCAAATGTTGGAACATAATCGAACTTTCAAACTTGCGATCTGAGAGTATTTCGTACGGTCATTCAAGCTGTATTATTTCTTGCAAATTTAAACAACGCCAGTAAATTCCCAACTGTATTTTATATTCCTTTCATTGAATCACAGAACAAGCATTATGATCATGTAAAAATCGATTTGAAAAGCAAGTATATAAGATTTCACCCACTGTAACAGAAGCGACACTTTGTTTTCCAGTGTAAAACATTGAGTGAGACCTCACTGTTCATATTGTAGCCATTCAAAAGACCTCCTTATGCAGAATTACAAGCATTTTAAAAAGTATTAAACAGTGAATGAATCATTACACCTACTGAGACCCTCATAAATGTCAAAGAATCTTAATATTCTACACCAAAACTCACTTCAAACTGTTGCTCAATGGATTTATCTAATTTAACATTCAAATGTTAGCAGTCATAAACAAAAGGTATTTTTAAAATAATGGTAATTATTATTTCTTATTTGAAACCAACCTAACAAAGAACAAATCACGAGTATAATAAAGTCACATATGTATAATAATTAGAGAAATGTAATTATTGAACCTGAATTCCTTCTGATTCAAGTACGGTAAGTCGAATTCATTCAAGTCTTCCTCGTGACAATAAAGCTTTAGACTCTTCTTAACACTGCAACACTATAGAAATTCTACTTTGGTAAATCATAATTATGACATAAAATGTCGAAATTATGACATCCAGTCATAATTATGTGATAAAAAGTCAAACTCATGACTTAAAAATGACAACAATTTTTGTATACTATTTGGAATTGTTAATTATGACAAATAAAGTCATGATTTTGACTCTCTGTCCATTTATTTTAATGTCAATTTTGACTTTCTCATAACTGTGACTATAATTATTACTTTTCACAATTTTGTCTATATGTAATAATTTGAACTTTTTACCCTATAATCATGACTTTTGTCATCATTTCAGCTTTTATGTCAAACTTTTGACTTTTATATCATCATTTTGTTTTATGTTATAATTATTACTTTTCATTGCATAATTATGACATCTCATAATTTTGACTTTTATCGCGTAATTATGATTTGCCGAAGCATTTTTCTTATGTGGCAGAAATGGGCTTCCATACAATACCGTTTCTGTTTACCACCCTCAGACATTCCATAAAGATTTTATGACCTGTGCTAATCTTTGACATTTGACCTTTGGGAGGGTCAAAGTAAATTCCACCAATTTGTTCACAAGTATTGCTACCGTGTTCCTCTCTCAACAGTCCCTGAGCACTTGTTTCATTTATTTCACACAAATATACACAATAACTGAACTCAATAAAGCTTTTGAAGTAACTTTTACACAGAGACGTGTGCACTCAAAGATGGCTGGCTAAGCTGGTTTATGGATATACGGAATCTATCCGCATTCCATCAAAGTCCCTTTATGCTCTCCGGAAATACAGAGAGATACAAATGCGCTACTCTAAACTAAGAGGAAACACTGAAGCGCTAAAACAACGGCCACAACGACGGGCTAAACTTAACACAGTAGCAGAAATCCCAGACAAACGGCGAGCTCTACGAGACGTCCCTGATATATGGCGGTTCTGATGCGTGTGAAACAGAAGCAGCAGTTTGATGATCAGAAGACTATAAGGAGCGACGGAGCAGGCATAAATGTCGCATGCAGAGCAAATACAAGCCCTCTCCATCTATCCAGCAGAGCCACTCCATGCATTAAAACACAAAAATCATCACTAGTTATACAAAAAAGCTTCCTGCGTGGGGAACATCTGGAAAAATAGCTACAGCTTCTATCGATTTGAGTGAGTGACGTCATGAAGATGCACAGTGCGTTCGTTTCAGAGAGTAGTCATCACAAATTCATAAAGGTTTTTTAAGAAAGCACAAACAAGCCATTCTCATGGGTAACATGATAACAATGGGTTTATACAGATAGACATAGAGCTATATTTATATTTATATATATATATATATACTGTATATATTTATATACTTCCTAATAAATACAACTTGCTCTGTGCAAGATGTGATGAAGAGTTTTTTTTCACATAGTGAAACCCAGTCAGGGAAGAGCATGCATTTGTGCGAATGCCAGGGAGGTTTTGATGTCGCTGGTCCTTTCCTGGGGCTTAGAATGAAGGGGTGGATTGCCTTTTCCCAGAATGCTTCAGCGATGACACTGGACAAAACACAAATTTAAGGTTAGGGGGTCATGACGGCGCCACAGCACATTACACATTAAACTTTGGCATTCAGGGCAGGACTAGTCAATGCTCTCAATTATACTTACATGAAATATTCTATATTCTTTTACTCTGACTCAGCTAGAAGAAAGAAAAGAGGCCTTAATCAAACCGAGAAACTACTGACAACTAATGACTAGATTCTGTAGGCTAAAAATTGTGGATGTTTCATCTCTTTAAATAACTAAGGATGCACCGTTATTAAAATGTAACTCTTTACTGTATGTCCAATAATTCAGATTTATACTATTTTTTTATGACTTTGTCTATATAAATTAAAACTAAAATGCTAAAAACTCATTATTTTTAACTGTTGCAAATAAATACATTCAATTATTTATTTTTAAATCTCTTATGCTCACCAAGGCTGCATTTATTTGATCAAAATACAGTAAAAACGGCAATATTGTGAAATTTTAAAATAACCGCTTTCTATTTTTATATATTTTCAAATGATGGCAAAGCTGAATTTTCAGCATCATTACTTCAGTCTTATGTGTCACATGATCTTTCAGAAATCATTCTAACATGCTGATTTGGTGCTCAAGAAAAATGAATCAATATTATCACAGTTGAAAACAGTTGTGCTGCTTAATCATTTTGTGGAAACTCTGATACATGTATTTTTCAGGGCTCTTTGAATAGAAAGAACAGCATTTATTTGAAAGAGAAATCCTTTTTAGAAATGTCTTTACTGTCACTTTTGATCAATTTAATGTGCTCTTGCTGAATAAAAGTAGTAATTTCTTTAAAAAAGTAGGAAAATCTTACTGACCCCAAACTTTTGAATGGTAGGCTATGCAAAATTGAAAAAAATAAAAATATATATATTAAATCTCCACACTGTAAAAAAGAAAAAAGAAAATGTTCCTGCAATTAGTTAACAACAACTTAAAATTTGTTGAGATAACTTAAATATCCAACTTAACTCCAAAGTTAAAGGTGCTCTAAGCGATGTCACGCGTTTTTTAGGCCAAACCATTTTTTGTCACATACAGCAAACATCTCCTCACTATCCGCTAGCTGCCTGTCCCCTGAACACACTGTAAAAAAATGCCGTCTCTGTAGACAGCCCAGGCTCCACAAACAGCAACAAAAACAAACTGGGCTAACCCACTCCACGAAACATGACAAACAGTGTTCCAGCCTGGGGTTGGGGTTAGTGAGCGTACATGGGGAGTGTGGAGGAGAGAAGCATGAAGAGGAAAGTTATCATTTTAACTCTTTAAGTTTGATATGGCCGACACATGACCAAAGAGACGACGTTCTGATGAACCGATTGCAAATATACAAAGAAGAGGGAAAAGGAGAAGGAACGCATGCCCCGAATTTACACTGGAAAAGCCTTTGAAAGGTGGTGAGAACTCCGCCGGCAGAAGGGCTTCCAATCCGACATTCAGGTAACGTTAGCTCTGTTTTTGCTGGACAGGTGGGTAAATCCAGTTTGGTTTTTCTAAATGGACTTTCATGTTCGCCTAACAAATACAAGGATATAATTAGCTAGAACAATGCAGTCAGCGCTAACTTTGGTGAATACAACATATAGGTTTCTAGCAGCTAGCTATCGATCTCTAATGTAAATAATCAAGCAAACTCACAGTAGGGCGACAGTTTGTGTGAATGATAGTTTTCACCAACTATTTATTATGAAATTGAATGTTCATTCATAGCCTATTGACAACTTTGACTAAATTTGAAGCTAACGTTATCTTGCTATTATTGCGTCCTGGTATGGGAGCTAAAGTTATAACCTCAGGTGGCGAAACGTTTTATCGTGTTTTTCTGGTAATGTTTCTATTTTTTTTTTTTTTTTTTGCATTATATGAAAGCATTTATCTCACTTGGCGACATTACACCTTGAAAGAAGTATCAGTAAAACTACAGGGGGAGGGGACGGGATGAGGAGGAGGGAAGGTCTAGCTAGCCTCCGTTTTGTTTGGCAATACTTTGAACGTCAACAAGAAGTGACGTCACCTGGCATCGCTTTGAGCACCTTTAACTAAACTTAATATTTTAAGGCAAGCACAAATACATAGTTTAAGTTGAAACAACACATTATTTCTCATTCTAATGTTGAAATTTAAGTTGTGATAAATAATCACAACAATATTTTTTTACAGTGCAATATCGACTGATAAGTATATTGATATATTGTGCATCCCTATAAATAATAGCTTGGAAGCTTATGGAAGACAAATTATATTAGCTGTTATTCTAAGAGAACATAAGTAAAGGAACAAGGGTAAAATGGCAAACAAGGCCTTTGGGACTCACCCTTCTCCCTTCCATTTCGCAAATTCTCCTCTTCATCCTCCAGGCCGTCATCCACTGTGAGATTTACAAACGTTAGTTACCACTGAAATCATGAAGTACTGTAGGTACTAGAGGACAGAAGCAAGTTCACAGGAGTACCTGAGTGAAGTTCTTTCACTAGTGACGACATAGTGTTTGTGATCGAGTCTGCAGCCACCAAAAGATCATTACGGAGATTTCTTGGTACACCTGGAAGAAAGAAGATCATTTTCAGATCACAATAACCAAAGCTAAAAAGAAAGATATCAACCCAAAATTAATTTAGCGATTTAAACTTTCAGTCTATTCCTCACTCAGAGCTATCATGTGGCATTAGAAGACTCGAAACATAGTCAATAATAGTTGTATAGAATACCTTTATGGTACATCTTGTCCTTCTTAAAGATTGAAAGTATCCAGTAAAAATTGTCCCAGTATCCATCTACTTTAATTGTATAGGAAAGGTCAGCTTTGACATTCTTCTAAATATCTCCTAAACATCTCCTATACATCTCCTAAACATCTCCTTTTGTGTGGATGAATATGTATGTCAATGGAAAGCATCAGACTCCTCACCCTGAGAGAAGGCATCCAGCACGTCATCTCCGACCCCTGCCAGGCAGTCCTGCGGTGTGTGTGTGGGGGTTGAGCCGGCCGAGGTGGAGCGGATGGGCATGGGCATGGTGCAACTGGCACTGTGGCTGGGTGATGAGTGGGGCGAACTCCCCGTCTGAGACTGTAGGAGGGGGGTGAGGGAAGAGAACGCAAAAATTTCACTAGATGAATAACAACCTGAACCTCCATTGGTCCCTCGCTCCCCAAGAAACACTGGTAAAAAGCTTCTACTGCAAACATGGCTATAGATATTAGATCTATTTCTTTAGGTTGTCCCCATGTAGTGCATTCTCTGTGCGTCTTTGACCTGAGAGCTCACTGAGCAGCATGCAAGTGCCATTACAGGAGCAAAAGGCTGGTGGAAAAGGGCCGCACTGTCTCACAGATTGATGCTGAGCCCAAGGCCTGTGGCCCAGTGCCAGCCAGCAGATGGCAGGCCAGACTGCAGTCACATTAGACGTGAGGTGCTTAGCCTTGATGAAAGGAGAGCAGGTCTCTTATATTTGGCAAGGAGACATGCGGCTCGTGGTCCCTCCCTGGGTCACAGGAACAAAGCAGCAGGACTTGACTGGAAATGGGAGCTTCATGTCCTCGTTATGAGGAGCAGACGTGATAGAGATCGCCCAGAGAGACAGTCTGCGATAAGCTCACGAGATATCCATGCTTTATTCTCATTTGGCAACTTTCACTTATCAATCATTTTGTAGTAGTAAAGTATCGAACAGTCCCAATTCTCTGTTCATTTACTCATCCTTTTGTCATTCCAAACCTATATGACTTACTTTGTTTTGTGGAACACAATGGACTGACACGCCAAAAAAAAAAAGACAAAAAGAGTATGAAAGCACGGCTATTAAAATTCTGGCCGTATAATTATTTTCATGTTATAGCTAAATACCGCTGAATGTCTGATATTAAAATTCTATACAGTTTTGTCTAAATACATGTAAAATAAAACACTAAACAACTAAAATCAATCATTTGAAATGCTGAAAGTGTATTTAAGCATCACAGCATTAAAATGTACATGTCTTAAATATGCATTTAGATTTTTTTTAAATATTACATTGTAACCGTTCATTTCAGCAATTTTATATATTTTTATTTTACACAAAGTCAATATAATATAATCACTTTAAACACTGTAAGTGAATTCAGGCTTCATAGCATTATAATGTACAGTGTTACAAAAGCATATTTATTTTGGGATTTGCTAAAGGTTTCACTACAAGATTACAGTTGATTTGTAATACAATCACAAGTCATACACAAAGATAAGACATATAATATAATATACTGTATGCATTATAACGTACAGTAACAGTATTAAAATGCATATTCATTTTGAGATTTGATAAAGATAGCATTTAACAGTTACTAATTTTTTTAAAAGATTACCTGTAAGTGAATGTTAGATGATGGCAAAGTCATACGGACTAATTTTATTCATAGTATTTTTGTTGCTTTTTTGTTGTTGTTGTCCCATTCACTTTCATTGTATGGAAAATATCACCCTGAACATTCTAATATCTCATATTGTGTTCCATGGAAGAACACAAGAAAATCAGGGTGAGTAAATGTTGATAGAACATTTTCTTTTTGTCAGTGATCCTCTCCGTTTTCAGCGCTGTGCAACCCATTCGTCTTTGCAGTCAACTTTATGAAAATGTCTGTGTTTTGCCATACACAATACATATGTTAGCTCAGACCTTTGCAGCTGTGACCCAGTGTGTTTACTCCAGAATGTTTGAGCTGTAGTAAAGGAACACTTACTGCCTGTTTCTGCTCTTCATCCTGTCAGCCAGAAGATGAGAGATGATAGTGAGTGAAAGCAGACACGCCAAAGACAGAGGTGGTGGAGAAAGAGGTGGAGAGAAAAAAAGTGAGTATAGAATGAGAAAATAAATGATGTTGTCATACATGCCATGGGAAATGAAGAGCCAAATTTTTGTCCAACAAGTTTCGTACCTTCAGCAGCCTCATGAGACCTTCCAGCTGGACCATCAGTTCTCTCCTGCTCTCCTGCAGGGCCGACATGCGCCTCTCCAACTCGTCTTTTCTGTGTCTGAACAAAATGACAAACAAAATGAATAAATGAGTCACCATGTGAATCATAAAAATCAATGACTGCCAAATATATAACTTAAATGGATGGAAAACAGGCTTTTTTGAAATGAAAAGCTCCTTGTACTGTTCATAGCGCAAATCTCCCTCCACAACGTACTCATACACTTTATGAAAACTAAGTGGGAAAAATGGCTCATGGTGAAACGGTACTGAATCCAAAACCATGAGTATAGAGGTTATTTGCATATACTATTCTTAAAGGTGCAGTAGACAAAAACAGCCTTATATGGCTCAAAAAGACAGTGCAAAATGGTCATGTAAAATTAAATTACATAACCTTTATTAACATTAACAATGGGACAAAAGTGTAGAAAATTACCCCTTTTTAGTCGTTTTAATCTGCTCAGAAATAGTTTAATGGAGATTTAAGCACATTATGTGTAATACAAAGAGGGAAAAATCAGCACATAATGGAAATGTGCCCATTCACTCGTCTCATAAAACTAACATATTATTAAGGAAACTACCGTCATTTGGCTCCTACATGCCCTCTGCTGCCCATAAAGGGTACTCCGTTTAAATAACTACAGGGAGCAAAATCCCATCCAGTCAATTTACAATTGGTTAAGTTGCCAACAACCTCAAATGTTCTGAAATGCTCTAGTTAACTCTGATTAACACTATATCCATTGTGTTATTTTTTTGTGCATGCATGTATAAAGCCTTTGTGTAATTGTGTTTGTATACCGTAGCAGTCGTAGCTCTGCCAGTAGAGTGGGGTTCTGCTGGGCTTTTTCAGGGGTGGGTTGAGAAGCCTGTTCATGTTCTAGACGTAGACGCTGGATTTCTTGCAGGATCTCCCTACATACACATCGCACACAAAAACGGCACTTACTGAATGCACTCGATTCATGATCATTATTCTTTTATGGGACGGTAAATATGAATACATAATGAGTTACTTTAATTTAGCTGTGGAATTTGAAGAGCATTTAATGATGGTTGCAAACAAGCATAGAATAAAAGCTCTTACTTCATATGGGAATTTAGAGATCTGTAAAGAAAAAACATCCAACCGTTCAAAAACCCACCTGTTTTTATTCTCTAATTCTGCGATGAGCTGCCTCTGTTGCTTATTAGCATCAAAGTTGAAACTCAGATCAGTTGGAGGGCATTGCTGAAAGACAAAATAATTAGAGAAGAGCATTACTAATTATGCACAAAACTAATTAGAAAGATGCTGTTAAATGAAGACATCAAGTTCTGCCACAGTAAAAAGAATATTACTAAACATGCAGTAGATTTTCAATAAATTCCACACAATAAAACAAATGTGCACTCTTGTGTAAACTTCATTAACAAGACCTTCTCCCACGGCCGCCCCTGTAACGTTTGGAGAGGTGTAATTTGAGTGTGTCTGTGAACAGAATCTCACAGTGGAGTTGCTGGCCTCCGCCGCTAGACGAGCAGCATATCGAGCGATAAGACGGTGTTCTTCATCCAGTCTGCTGGGACTCTCAAGGGTGCTACTGTCCACACGGAGAGAGAGAGAGAGAGAGAGAGAGAGAGAGAGAGAGAGAGAGAGAGAGAGAGAATAAGAAGAAATACATACAGCAGGAAGAAGAGAGTGGTGAAGCATGAGACAGATGAGAGCAGATGTGAATTCCAGAAATCAACATGAGTAATGAAACTTCTGAGATGATAGATGACCATCAGGAAAAGGTTTTGGAGAAGCTACTCCGTAACTGTATGCTGTGGAAACTGTGGCTGATTAATATAATATAATATTAATTAATTAATATAATATTCCTTTTCACATTTTCGTGGTAAAAAATATGCATTTATGATACACAGTCAAGATCAATTATACTATATTATATTATAATTACTACTACAGCTACTCAATCTACAGGTCATGATAGCCTACATATAATTTATATATAAAACAATATAACATTTTACTAATATAATATAATCAATATAATATATACAACCTTTTGAAATTTTGTAAGCATTTTAGCAATTTTATATACAGTAGTCAACATTTGAAGTGAATCAAAAAAGTTCCGCAAAGTTGTCCTAAGACAAGAACGCCGGGTCTTGTTCAAAATGTGTGTATAACTTCGATGAAAGGTTTTGATCCACTTCAAATGTTGACTACTCTACATTTATTATACATAAAAGTCAAGATATAATATAATATTTATACAATATATAAATATAATACAATATTTTTAGTACAATTTGAGCACATTTTGTCAGTTTGTCTGAATGGATGTAGAACACAGACATGTGCAGTGGATGCATAGGCTCTGGTGGTGTGTCTGGGTCTTATGTTATAGGGTCTGGCATATGGCTGGAGCAGATGATGGAGCATATGTTTTCCTTCCTCATTAAGTGCTCTACAATTAGGAGTGAATCACGTGCGTATGTGTGAATATGCGCATGTTCTGGCAGTTAGATACCGCACACAAACACACATTCATGAAAATGCACACGACACATTCATCAATCAAATGTAACGCAAATATTATATTAGTCTGATAATACAACAGGATAATAAATGAGTTGCATGGAGCTTTACTGCTGTGTCAGTCCCTGTGACCTGCCTGAACTCTCACCGTCTCAGGGGAGTGATTCATTTGGAGGGAGGGTTGTTTCGATGCCAGACGTTTCGCAGACAGACATGGCGTTTATAATAATCAGTGTCACGCTGAGAATTATCCACTGGAATCCACTTATTGATATGGCACCCTGACAACGACTGTTAGGCCCTTATATTGACACTTAAAGGTCCACAAGGTAATTTTCCTCATTAAAAAGCTTTACACAAAGAAATAAAGAGCACTTTTGGCATTGTTTTTTTTTTTTTTTTTAAATGATGTGCACTCATTCGAGATAAATAACAGTGTATATGAATGGACTAGAAAAAAACCTCACTGGGCAGAAAAGGCTGTCTGTGAATAACTGTGTCCTTGGAACAATAAATAAGTCTTCCTCAAATCCTTTACATGCAAATATCCTCAAATAAGACCCCCTCACCTATTACCAGTTCACCTGATAATTGTGGACTCTTTCAAAACAGTTTAACATGGATATTTTAGTCTTTTCACTTTTATTTAACCTCTGTCCCAACTTTTTTGGGAGTGTGTTGCAGCCACCAAAATCAAAATTTGTATACAATTTTAAAATAAAATTGATTGTTTCTTTGTACTTTTGTCAGTTAAATAAAGGCTAAAGACATTTAACAAATCACAGATTAAATTACATTTTACAAAATGTCCCAACGTTTCTGGATTTGGGGTTGTAATGATGAACAGAATCTAAATTGTATAGACAGAACATAATAGTCCCATGATCCACCAGCCACAAAATGAGAACAAGTGAAAAAAATCAAATGGAGCATTAAAGATTGGTGGCATGTAGCTTCCATGCGTATTCTATACAATCCCAAAAAAAAAGAAAATACTGTCAAAAACAATTCAAATCACCACGACTACTGCCTTTTTAAAATGTATGTAGTGACAGTGTGAACATCAGGCATTCATATTAAATATTAACCAATAATCTACTTCATATAGTTATTCGTTTGTCAAAAGAATAGTGTACATTGAAAAGTCATGGAAGTCTTAAAGGCGCGTTCAATTCTAAGGGTCAAAGCGAGGGTAGACGACGGCAAAAAGAACCGAACCATAGTATTTTGCATTCTAAATGACCTGAAGGAAACAATTTAAAGAAAAAAGTATACCCTGACTCCATCAAATGCAAAAGTCAATAAAGGACATGGAGCGCATATCAGCACTATCTAGAGCTAGACTGAGAGGTGGAGTCTATGATTTCATATCCAGTGGCAGGTGGTCAATACTCACTTAACTTCAAATTAAAAACTCATTCGGAGCAAATGGAAAATGATATTTCTGTTCTGCCAGCAAGACTGGCCATGACCCAGCAGACGATAAATTCTACGCAAGGCCACTTGTCCTTGAAAGCCCAATGAACGTGTGCTGGAGAGGGTGCACCGTCAGCAGAGAGACTCGAGCTTATTGTCCCGCCTACAGCTTTGATGTCCCAACAAGGCCATACAATTACACCCAAACTGAGCTAGAGAGAGAAGGAAAAACTTCTTATGGAAGTTCAAGGCCCAAAAAGTTTAAAACAAAATCTTGTTGATGTTTTGAGAAGTAAGGGAGATCAAGGGCTGTTGTCACATTTTTTTACATTTTCAACTTTCTTTAGTGTGTATGTTGCTCTTTGAGCATGCAAAAGCCCTACAGTTACACAACACAAAGTCAATCCAAAGGGAGTTATTCTCCATTTCATTGAGCAGCACTGACTCTGAACTCCTTGAAAGGCCTCGATTGCAGTCTTGAGTTTTCTTCTAGGAATGTACACATCACAATATTCCTCATTTAAATAATTCCCACAATACAAAAAGTTGTCACCATGTCCGCATCGAACTAGCTCATGGTAAGGGCGAAACATTTCCGAAACAAGCTCGAAGCGGCTGACCAATCACAACACACTTGTCCAGCTGGCCAATCAGAGCACACTAAGCTTTTCGGAAGGAGCTTTTCGAGGTTGGAACTAAACAGATCGTTACTGACAGACTGGGAAGAGAGTACTGGATAAAACATTTAAATAAAATATGTGAACATTCAAGCATGAAAACCTCTTCTAGTAGACCCTAAAAACAAAACTTTGTAAAAGGGCATAATATGTCCCCATTACAACTATTTGCCACCCTTTGATATAAAAATATATGCCAACAGTAAAAGTACAATAAAAATTGTATTATACTATGAATTTAAAACAAGAAATCATGGCATTACAATCTCCTTTTATGGTTTTGGGCAATTGTAACACTACCATATCATTAAGCAGCTTACTTGCAAAGAAAGAAATATGATATTAATTTATATTAATAATAAAGAATCATTGTCAGTCTTATACAATAGTAGAGAGAAAAAGTTTCTGAGCATGTTACAGTTGCCCTTGGTCTTCAAAAAAACTATATATATATATATATATATATATATATATATATATATATATATATATATATTAAATAAATGCTGTTCTTTTGAACTTTCTGGGGGAAAAATGTGTTTCCACAAAAATATAAGGCAACCCAACTATTGATGTTAATAAGAAATGTTTTTTGAGCAGTAAATCAGCATATTAGAATGATTTCTAAAGGATCATGTGACACTGAAAATGTGAGTAATGATGCTGAAAATGTATAATATATTATAGAAAACAACAATTAATTTAAAATTGTAATATTCTACAAAAGTTAAATGTTTACTACATTACTGTCCTTAAGAGACTTCTTTCAAAACCGATAAAAAAAAATCTTACTGGCCCCAAACTTTAAAATTTTTTGATAGTTCTTTAGTAATTGAAAAGCAATGATTACTTACTGTGGAACAAAATAGGGGTAACATTTTAGGGTCCAATTCTCACTATTAACTATTTGTTATTAGCATGCATATTACTAGGATATTGGCTGTTTCTTAAAACTTATAAAGCACATATTAATGCCTTATTCTGCACAACCATATTCTACATCGCTTAATCCTACCCAGTACCTAAACATAACAACAGAGTTTATTGTGGCAAAAGTCTTAGTTAATAGTTAACAGGGAGAACTGGACCCTAATCTAAAGTGTGACCATAAGTAACTAGAATCGTGAAATTTTAATCTTGGTATAAAATTCTATACTAACTATACTATCATTAACTAACCACCCACAATCCAACTTAACCTGTTGATAAATGGACTGACTGTCTGTCTGGATAACAAAGCAATTAAAACGGACCTGAAAGATCGGGAATTGCATTCATTACAGATTTTGTTGATGCATTTACAGCACTACCTGATTTACATAGTTCCTTTAGTAAATGAGGTGCTAAAACAATGCAGATAGCACCTGCAAATAAACTACCTCTGGATAACCTTGGGCTGTAACCCAGACTGAGATGCACCAAGGGTTCACAGGCAGCAGCCAATTTCTCGATTGAATGCTTTTAGTCTTCTGTGTAATTTCACTGGTATTGGTATCGACTACTAAAAATCATCACGACATTAACAAATGTAATCAACTGTGGCGGGTTGAACGCAACATAATTACATAAGAATGCTAAGGAGCACTCCTTGTGTCCCTAACATCTCCATTTTGGCAGACTCCAGTAAACAAGACTCGAGACGAGAATTAAGTGAATTATAATTCTGCATAAATTTTAGGCGCCCCAGGCATTGCCAGCACTTGACATCCTACTCGCATAGACAGCGTGTTGTAACGTAAGATTGAGATATTGGGTGAAAGGTTCAAGCAGAGAGACTGACAGTCTGTGTCTTTGATTTCATAAGCGGTGGCGCGTTATTGATGGAAGCGCAGATGAAACTAACATGTACAATCTCCCTCGACCACAGGCCTCATTTAAATGCGTCGCATCTCCGATTGCCTTAGGTTAAAGAGTCGAGTAGAGTCAGCTCCTTTTAAACTGACTCTGATCATTACGATGAGGGACTTCTTGTAGGGTGTTTACCAGTGCACTAGTCCTGCCTTGACGCTGGGCTATATTTAGAGCAGAATAAACAATAAGCCAACCTCTCTCTGTGCAAAACATGTCACATCTGGTTCATTAAAAGTTATTTGCCATCACGACACTCGTTGCTCCGAGACTCAATAAGTATTTTAGTATTCACCTGACATTAAGTACTGCCAGTGGCCTGACACAATGACAACAAATGCAACGGCTTACCTTATAATATGTGTTCAAACGAAGGCGGACGGCACGAGAAATCCTGTGAGAAACAGGCTGCTTTGTCAGCGGCTGTAAATAAATGGGGAATGGTGGATCATAAAGACTGAGATTGAATTTCCAGCTGATGTAAATGTTTGCGCCGGAGCTCACCAGTATAATAAAATACAAAATGTTGCGCAATAAACCATGGGTTTCTGAAAATTATGTTTTTCAAACAAATCAAGCCAGGGTGCGATACGTTTGGATTTACCTATATATCATAACTTATCATTCCAGTAGCTCAAAAAGTTGAGCATGGCATTAGAAATGCCAAGGTCATGGGTTCAATTGCCAGGGAATGCATGAATAAAATATGATACAAACTGATCAAGTATATATCTTGAATGCAATACATGTCGCTTCGGATAAAAATCTCATGCCAAATGCATAAATGTAAATTATAAAAGCACCTTCGTTTTTTTTAAACATCTTTAAGTTAGCTGACGATTGTCAACTATCATATCTACTCATGTCGTTCCAAACCCGTGTGACTTTCTTTAATCAACAAAATCCTAAATATTTTGAAGAAATTTGGTAACCAATCAGTTTTGGTTGCCTTTGACTTCCATTGCATGGACATTTTATGTTCTAGAGAAGACAATCACTCATGCAGTTTTGGAACGACATGACGGCACTGAAGTAAATAATGACAAAATGTTCATTTTTGTGTGAACAATGGCTGGGAAAATTTCAATGTTAAAACTTTGAAACTTTCGAAACTTAAATTTCAGACTATTCCTCAAGAAGGTTTCATATGGCGCGAGACGACGGGTCAAATTCACTACTTTTTTACCACGTTTTTTTGTGTGTGTCAATTTTGGAACTTTACAGCATCTTTCCTAATTCACTTTCATTCTATGGAATTGAGCAGCATGAACACTCTACCTGAACTCTCTTTTTGAAAAATTAAAGTACTACAGATCTGGAAAGACATGAGCTGGGGACGGATTGGGCGGTACCGCCCAAAATAGCATACTTTTACAAATGTGTAAATATCTTAAAAACTATTAATGATAGAGAGGTGCGGTCTTTTTTACCGTCTTCCTCAGATTCCGCTGAAAACAGTGATAACTTACCCGGCTTGTAAATATGCACACTTCCTTGTTGCGCAATACCACTATGTAAAAGGCCAATGAAAGTGATGTTGTTTGGCAGATTCCGCAAGCAACAACCAATTGAAAAATTGCCGATGGAGAAATATTTTTCTTAACCAATCATAGGAAGGTTACCATGACGTATCTACCAAATCAGAGGACTCTGTAGCCTTGCAAGGGGTGGTACTATATATAGTTAGGGATATGACGCAAACAGCGTTGAATGGAGAGAAGGAGAGAGAGCGAACGGAGGCTTACGGAGCAGATGATCAGAGAAATATGAGAGAGAGACAGAACCATTATAATATTCCTTCCTTTATAAAGACATTACATGCATGCTTATGTTAGCTTAGGGTCTTCTGCTCCCATAGATACCAAACACATAGTGTTCCATCTCCATTACATATGGTTTATAAGCCCAAATGTAAAAATAGAGAAAACGGAACAAAAATGGCTTAGTCCCCAGAGGGTTAATAACGGAAAACTTCACAATGCGGGAAAGACAAGTGTTAACTGACTACAAGCAAAGGCATTTGTCTTGGGAGCCTGGTCATGTGTCAACAGCACAAAACAGAAAAAGCCATTCTGACCAACTCTCTATTTACAAGATAAGGCTCTCGCTCCATGAGAGTTTATCTTTCGGATCAGCTTTGGGCTGAAGCCCAGCTCAGGAAGCGCAGAGGCTTCGGAGACAGCAGGCCAATTTCTCGATTCAATGCTTTTAGTCATCTGGCTTTGAAAGGCAAACATTCAACCTAATTCTGCAGCGATGCAATAAACATTGAAACAATCCACCCAGAGAAAGATGCTACAATCTTCTACTCATCCGCACGCAGCATAATATCAAAACAAGCCATTTTACATAACAGGCTTAAGTGGAGGAGCTTGAAAAACACACACACACACACTCAGCATGCAGACTGAAGCCTGTATGGAACGCTTACCTTTTTGAAGGCGTTGGCGTCCCGGGGGAAATGAGAACGGTATCGTTCATGTTGTTGGCCACTGGCCTCAGCTGACTGCAAAATTATAGAGTTTGAGTCAAGCATAGCCACAAACCTATGCCGCTCTAAGCTCTCCAAACGCACAAGGGGACATCAAACCGCTCTAAGAAGTCATGTTATTTTTGAAGTACACCGTTTGAGTGCATCATAATCGCCTTCAAGATGCACACGTTTTTAATTTAATGCTATTTGCCCAAACTTAATTAAGTTAACAAGATGACAAAAGGGTTTAGAGGAATTCTAATTAAAGCCGAAGAAATCCGAGAAGGTTGGGAGAAACAGGAGGGGGTGACATTGCAGAAGGTAATTTGTGTGTAAAGAGTGCCACGATGTACACACATGATAGATCACTTCCTTTCATTTCATAAGATTTCAAGAAGTTTCAAAATATTGACATTAAAAACCATTTTGCCGACACACTCTCATCGCAATTCGAATTTGTGGTTAATTTGCGTAAATTTGTACACTTTCGTAAAATCTGCTTACATTCCACTGATGGTTAGGTTTAGGGGTGGACCTTCATGCTTACATTTCTTTTTCTAAAAATCATACATTTCCATCACATTGTACGATAAAAGGGTTACGTTTTCTCATGAGATTCGGCTGGCTTTTGTACAAAAACAGACCTACTGAAACCTCCCTTCCTTATATCAGTCACTAGTCTCTTATCTTTATTTTTCCTTTTTTTTTTTTCTTCTTCTTCTTTTTTTTTTTTTTTGACTGATTAATATTTAGGATTTTCCCTAAATATGCCCACAAGGTCATTTGTGACTAATGTATAGGGATTTAAGAAAAAAAGGTGTTAAAATACACACAATCAATTCCTGATTAAGCACAACAAAAACAAAACATCTATATTCACTATAGAAATTTCCAGAACTTTTTCATGACTTTTTAGGATTTTTTTTACTTTTTCCGAGCCTGTAACCCACAATTATAAAATTCCTTGATATTTCCAGGTTTTCCATGACTGTGGGAACCCTGCTCCTATTGAAGACGTTTGTTTACTGCAATCCAAAATACAATCTCTTCAAATGAAACGAAACATCCAAAGGGTTCTTAGTTCAGTCGATCGGAGGATCGGTGCATTTGTATTACTGAGACGTCCTAATATTAATGTTCCCTGAGGCTGCTAACGTCACGTCACACGACTCGTGGAACACCGTATTTCAACTGGAACATCCTTCTGAGACCTTGAATGAAATAGTTACCAGCATCGAGCAAAAGTGATTCAACACATGGCAAGGAAATCATACTAGACATTTACTATAACTGCAAGTTAATAATACAAAAAAGTCTCCTTTTTTATTAATAAAGCTCTTCTGTTCAATGCAATTACTCACTCACCCTCCCGCAAGGCAAAGAGTGTCCGTCTATGAAGTGGCGAGACGCAAGCGGTGACCGCTCTGTCCAGCTGCCTGTCCTGTTCTCTGCTCAACTGAAGGAGCATCTCAATGCACAACACTGCTGCTGTCTCCAAGGAAACCTGACAGTCACGTGACACGGTGACGATCCAGACACACTCTTACTCGCTCCTCTTCTCTCTCTCTCTCCCCCCGGCTCTCCACTGTTTAGACGCACACACTTTCTGCCACTCAGAAATAGATGCTATATTCTTCCCTAAGAACATTTAAATTTCTCCAATCTTTGTTTCCAGCCACCCACATTAGTCATAATACAAAACAATCCCTCTTTTCCAGCAGAGAGCTTCATTTACAACACAATTACTATACAGAGCGTTGCCTACACAGCAACAATAGTCTCATACTTAAAGTGCAAAACTACATATTTTCAAAATTGACTAGTCGGCAGTTTGTCTGACTAACTCTGTATAATGAGGCTGGTTTAGACACATGTTTCATACATGTGATAATATTTTCAAGCTTTTGAATTCAGACAATCACAAAGTGAAAACTGATGCAGATACTCCAATGCCATTTAGTTGTGTGTCAATAACTGTTATTATCTACGCCGTGGAAAGAAATGTTAACAAATTGGACAGACGCTAAATGGCACAACTGTTGAAAGGTCATTTCCGGCATTTGACATAGAATTTTGACGCTGATGTGTGAATGGAAGCAATATGGATAAAAGACGGAAAAGTCATTGTGTGTGTGAATGGCACATGTGGTACATTCACCGGACAAATTAATCTAGCATATTTACTGATATAATGGGTTTCGTGTGTAAAAATGGCTGGTAGAAATTTTGTTTTGGAAGAAATTTGTTCCAAAACCAGTGGTTTGTAGGAATTAATTTTGATAGTTGTTAGTTTCCGTTACCGAGGTAAAAATATATTTAAAAAAAATAATAATTATTTAAAATATTAATTGAATTATACATCTACTGAACTATAAATAATTGATGCATCTAAAATGAATAGCGAGTAGAAAAAACATCAAGGGGAACGTTGAAGAGAATTTACAATAATATTTGTATAATATTTTAGTTTGACTTGATGAAATGAAATGTCAAAATTATATTAAAATCAAAAAAAAAAAATTTATTAAAAACTAATTTTATACTGCATAGGTGTGACATATGACAGTTTAAATATAATTATATGAAATGAATTTTAATAAACCTAAATGGATTTTTTCTATAATATGACTTTTTGTCACACAGTGTACATAAATATATGAAACTTTATATTTTAGGTATAGGGAAGAGTTGCAAGGGGATCTTTCACCACGATTTCAACTGAGGGGGACCACAGCGAAACCCTGCACAGGCCCCAGATACCGTATAATTATTAAAAGAAGGTAACAAATGCTAACAGATGCCACCCCATCACTCTCAGTCACAGTATCTGGATTCTTCAGCTCTCATTTGAACCACAAAAGCCACATTTGAGCTCATCTCCAACCACTCAAATTCATCAAGCAGATCAAACCAGGATGAAACCGTCTTCTAAACTTGGATTAGCAAACTTCGCTAGATTCAAAGCCCGAGACTGACAAGTTTTAGATGTCAGACGTGCAACGAATGTAGATGTATTCACTCATCTGATGTCCTGTCCACAGCAGAGGGGGAGGCAAAAATCACACTTACATCTTTTTTATGAGGTCAAATGAATTACATCAAGGGCCGTTCACAGCCACTCTTCTCCTCTGGTTAATTACAATGAAGTGTGTACTTTCACAGAGCCTGAGCTGGAGAAATATGGAGCATCTAAAATCCCGTCTCTGCTGAAAGTTATCAATGCATGACCTGCCAGTTCCAGCCTGTTTATGCCTCTGGTTCTGGGCCCATGGCGCACATCTGCAGTGAAACATCAGTGTTTTATGACCTTGGCTGTTTATTACAGTCACTGTCTTTTTCAGCTGCATTAATTCATACAGATTAAGCAAATAAAAGAAAGAGGAATGGTGTATGCACATTTGGTAAACAAGAGTTTATGCTTAAAATCAATATGAAATCAAAATTGACCTTAATGACTTCCTTCATTCTTGGTCTTGTTCTGCTTGTGCATTAGTGCAAACTTGCCATCTTGCGCTCTGGTATGTAATGTTAGTTGTGAATGATTTTTTCATGTTTCATAATTTTTGGTCTCAATCTAATTCATAGTTCAAACGTGAACAATTGTATTTGGGTCAATGGCATCTTAATCATCATTTTAAAAAAAAGTGTTTATATATTTTTTTCCAAATATCAATTCCTAAATATCAATATATTTTTGTGGAGGCCCGACACGACATTGACTTGAAGACTGAAGTTTTTCCACATAAATAATGTGATATTAATTGTATTTTCACATTAATAATATTCTTCACATATAACAAAAATAAATAATAAATAATTATTGATTGATTACGCCACACTGTTTAAGATTTTAGAAGAAATTTCTTTATTTAATGAGTCATTTTTCTTTATCATGATATCAGGTCAGTCATCACTTATCGACTTTTCAAAAATATCAAAATGACTTAATTCATAAACTAAGAACATTTTCTTCATAGTAGAGGTGTAATTTTAATTTTTTAATTGATTATTAGATCTGAACAAAAAAAGAGTGCCATCGACCCATTTCGCATTACATTGATACAACCCACGGATATTCGGTTGACGGTTCAAGAAAACGATATGCTTTGCGCCATTTTGTCTCATTTATATTCACTGCAAATTAGTCACAGACATCTGTCCCTGCCTAAGGTTCAGCATGTCCTAAAGAACTCCATCTGTCAAAAAGGAGACGATCTGAAAGGTTTGCCTTCATCAGCTGTCAGAAAAACAACATTCCAGTAGGTCAACAGAGAAATGTATCTCACTTAAAAAAACACAACAACAAGGCTGTCACAGAGTTCCTGTGTGTGTTTGATCAAGGGGCTGAGCAGACATGATTCTCTCTGTTTTGACCAATCAGAAGCAGGCAGCCTGCAGTTTGTGACAGTGGGATGTGGAGGATCATGTTGATGGATGTCATATTGAGGTCAAAGCCAACATGAACACTATGCTGACCAGTTGTGAGGGGCAGCAACACTGATCTGCCAAGCCAACTGCCCACAGTGCAAGAGATGGTCATAACGGGTCAGAGCTTTCATGATAATAGAGGATCATTATAATACTGTAATAATTAGGTTAAAGAAATTTGAATAAATTACAATTTAAAAAATACAAAATAAAAAGTCAGCCAGAAGGAGGAAATTCATCCATACAAAGTGTGACCAATAGTAATATGCAACCCAGGCTCATTGAAAAAAATGTGCCTGTGGTGACATTTCTGTAAAATTAAATTACTTCAAAGTGAAATGTCCAGTGAGTGGTGCTAAAGCATGCTCAGTTTTATCCAAAACAGATGAACGTGAATCTGATGTGTTATACACTGTCCCAAATGGAACCCTAAGCCCTCACGATCTTCCTCTGAGTTCACACTTTCGTGACGTAATGCAGTTTTGACTGTCGGGTAGAAGTCTGTTGCAGAGCTCGCAGGCTTGCATGCAGGTTCAACAAAAGTGTGCATCAAGGGCGCCTATCGGCCGCCAAAGAAACCTAAAATGACAAATGGGACACCCTGCGGACTTGTGGACTTAACGGACACATGCACGTGGCGGCCGTTGTAAGTCCACAAGACTGCAAGTGCACATGAATGCGTCATTTCGGACAGGGCCATAGAGTGGCGTAGGGATGACGTATTTTTATAGGCCGACCCGGAAGTTTGCATCACCCTTATTCCCTCGACAAAAACCCAATAGGATTTTCTATTGGCTTTTGGATTATTGCAGAAAATAAGGTCTGTGACTAACATGACTAACATCATGATGATCTTCACAAATGAACACATCTTTTATGAATTTTGAAGAGTAAATACAGTCGGCAGAAGTCGAAAGCTAAATGTAGGCTTTAATCAAACTACACCAGTCACATGACTTCAACGTCATCATCACAAAGTTTCCGACAACTCTTTAAGTCTTTGTTTTAAAAAAAAATCCCTGAAAATTCGAGAAATAATAGTTATGCAACACCATAAATTATTTCAAACATTTAACCAAAAACACATAAAAAATGACTTTGGGACGATGGAACCGGAAGTGCTAAAATGCTTAATCGTTTCCAGGATTTAGCCAATAAAAATACGTCATCCCTGCACCATTCTATTACGTAGGTTTGTTGTACATATCGCAGGAGTTCGGAAATGAAATGCTGTGAGTGGCGCTGTAATCCACTATTGCGTGGGAAAATAATATGCCACCACTAAACCCAACCTATAATGTTAACAAAAGCAAACGAGAGATAAACACATTTGCTGAAACAAGTATGCCATTTTAGCTTGCTTACAATTCTTGTAAATTCTCGAGTTTCATGGGACTGCAAGTGCAATGCTGTACCAGGTGAGCTATCGAGCAAGTTTACTTAAACAGAAACCCCAGTAATCATAATTTGTGTGAAAAGGAATAAAATTTGGTGCCATTTTACTGCCTCTAGTGTTCATTTCCGTGTATTATATGTATAGATACGTTTTTGGAGCAAAAATGTATAGATAGAGGCATGTGTTTCCAATGAGTCTAGGTTAGTAATACAGTATGTGCATTGCCAAGTATAACTAATAATATAACATGACAACACTGATAAGAGTTATCACAACAGAACCATTTCCTTCAATACGCAATATAAGAATGCATTCATCTCTGAGCTGAGGGAGATGGTCAATGGAACAGACCATAATATCTGTCCGAGTCCATAAAAGTTGGATTGTAACATTTCACAGTCATAGTAAACAGCAAACGCCGGAGGCTTGAGATTGATTTAGCACTAAAGAGATGGAGTGGCCCGCATGCACCTCAAACTACATTTAGATAAGTTAGGAGGACAATATGTGACAGAAGGAGAAGCCACACATGCATACAGGAAATCATAACCTCGTTCTTACTTTTGTAATATGTTAATGGTAACTTTAGTTAAGGGTCCAATTCTCACTATTAACTAGTTGCTCATTAGCATTACTAGGATATAGGCTTATAAAGTACTTATAAAGCACATACTAATGCATTATTCTGCATGACCATATTCTACATCCCTTAACAATTAATAAGGAGTAATTTGGAGTTTATTGAGGCTAAAGCTGTAGTTAGTAGTGAGAATTGGACCCTTATCTAAAGTGTGACCATGTTAATTGTCTTATTTTAAAGAATTTATCGGTACATTGAAGGGGAAAATGTATGTCTCTAGTTTTTTATCAAAACTTGCTTCGGCTCTGAAATTTTGCTTGTCACTTACATTATTTCCTAATTTAATTCCTGATTCATTCCAAAATATGTCACATTACAGAAGTTAAATGGGTTGTGAATGCTATTTCATGTCTTTAGATTGTGTAAAAATGGGCTCTGCATTGTAATCAAGCTCTGATATTCATCTATTCCAATTCAACTCGTTCATATCTCTAATTGTCGCACGGCCAATTGAAGAAAGCATTACGAAAGTCTCTTGCTCTCTTTATCCATAAATAGGAAGGGTTATTTGGAAATAAATTGCTATGAGTCTTTCACACGAGGACTATTTGAAGCTGATGCTATTTGAGTGGTACAAAGGGATATTTCAAGAGCAGTTTTAATTGCTTAGCTATCTGAATGTGAACTATAAATAGACGACGCTGGCAGCAGAACTCGAGCTGGCAAATGTGCCCTTTGGTCACAGTGAGTTCAAAGGCAATGTCATCATTAAGCCTGAATCTATTCTAGATGTTAATGAGATGGTCAAATTTAAACATGATAAGACGTATTATTTTGTCATTGATTTACATACAAAATTGTGTTTAGAATACAATTTAGAACAGATCATATTAGGAAACATATTAGGTCAAGCCAAAAACGGCAAAATATTAGGGGTCTTTTAATGCTCAACCATTTTAATCACAAAACACTGGTCAGGAATTTAGCAAGAATTGTACAAATACTGCATATAAAGTAACTTAGCATCCAATAGCCTTTCCTTTTTTTTTTTTCTTTAAATGTTTTAAGCCGTGTGGGTAAACTTACAGACAGCTTTTCACAGGAAGAAGAGTCAGTGTTGTTCCGCTCAATGTTAGTTGGAAAATGTCTCCCAGTTAGTTTAACGTGAGACCAAATTTTCACTATAAGGTTCAAATCTGGACTCTGACCAATGCCAAAAAAACATGAGCCTGGTGGACTTGTTCTCAAGCAACTTCTTGGTAGTCTTTGCAATTTGAATAAGAGCATTGTATTTTCATAAAAATTGGGAAAAAAATCCAAGTCCAGGCACTCAGTAGGTTACAAAAGTAAAAAAGCCTTTATTGTTATTTAATCGAGGGCTAAACCATTAAAAAACACCAACGCGTATCGGCCCACTGGCCTTCATCAGGGTGTTGGTAACAAACAGACAGAATCAAGCAATACTCATAGTTGCATTGGTTCAGGTGTGCCACTCTGGCACTTGCAACACAAATTTTGGCCACTATGGGGAATAGTTCAGTTTATGTTTTTTAATGGTTTTGCCCTCGATTAAATAATAATAAAGGCTTTTTTACATTTGTAACCTACTGATTGCCTGGACTTGGATTTTTTTCCAATTTTTATGAACATTCAACCCTTCCAAGAGCACCAGAGGATACCAGGGATACCTGCAGCGTTCCAGATTCCTTTTTGTTTAGGAGCATTGTATTGTTGTAAAAAAAAAAAAAAAAATCTGATCATTCCCCTCTTTAGTTTTCTTTAGAAAACTTATTAATTGTGGGAAGCAAGCCATTCTGCAATATTCGCCTGTACTCTAAAGCATTAAATGACTTTTCACAGTAAAGCTCACCAATACCGGCAGCTAAAAAGGCTCCTCGCACAATGACAACTCTTCCTCCCTGCTTCACTGTGTTAGAGATGCATTTATAATTATATTTCTCCGCAGATTTTCGAAGACGCCGCTCTGGAGCATAGCCATGAAACTCGTGTTTCATTATGATTCATTATGACTCCACAGAACTTCCCATATTCTGCCAAATACTTCATTCTGTCTTTGATGTTTTTCTGAGACAGCAATGACTTTTTAAGTAGTGCATTTGCTTAATTTTTGCTAATTTCCTGAGCAATAATTTGTATTAAGATAATTAAAAGCTTAGTGTTTAGCCTTTTATTTTTTTACCAGGAGTGTACAAAAATACATATTTGATCTTAAAGATATCTTATATTCTGTATGGAAACCAACAGCATGCACATGCTTTTAAAAGTTAGATGCTAAATAAAAAGCCCTAGCCATCCATATGCATGTATACATAAACCAACATTTAAAAGTGCAGATTAAACACGTGCAGCCTTTGAACTGGGTAACTTAAAGATATTCAGAAAATATTTAGGCTAAATACAGCTTTATTGTACAAAACCATCAAAGTCAACACACAAAATTGAAACCTATACAGATTATGCAGATAATGGGTACAATAAAATCAGACAATTTGAAGTCAAATGAAAAATGATTGTTGAAGCCAGTAAATGTTCTGCTATACGCTTTAAGCTTGTACTGGCAGGCCTTTAAATGGGATGAATTAGAAGCACATCTTTTTTAGAGAGTTTTTCTGTACTGAACATTCTACAATTTTCTCTGAGAAGTTGCATCTATTAATTCATTCCCTTCAGAGTATTGTCACTAAAAACATTAAAGCGAAATATTTTTTTTAAACAACATCTAAACTTGTTGACTAGTAAGCAACTCGAACTCAGATCACAAACTTTTGTTCTGGCGTGATACATCCACACCACTAGGTGTCAGTATAAAGTATGTCAATATGTCTGATGATTCATCAGCAAAAATTAATTAGTACATCTATAATGTTTATAGTTGACTCTACAGACAACATGATGTGCTATTCACAATCTATTTTTCCCCATAAGGTTACAAAAAATGAGTAAAACAGGAAAAAATTACACACTGTACTTTATTGTATTCAACAGAAATTAATTGGATTATGAAAGTGGGCATTACAGTACCAGAATGGTGACTGGTGGATGGAGGAGAAAGGTTGCTAAGTAAAAAGAGAATTCATGATTCGTCAGTTAAATGTACAATATGTGACCACTCTCTAGTGGTTAAAACATAAAACTGCATGCATTTTAAGGAAGACATTTTTTTTTGTTTGTGCTTCGGCTCTGTGTGACTGTGCGGATGAATGCGGTAATCCTGCAAATAAATAGGCTCAGAGATATAACCAGTTTCGATAGAAAAGATCTCAATCTGACTAGCTGACGTTACTGTAGCTATACCTATTAATAGACACGATATTTCCTTGAAAATAAATTCCAGCACAGAGCTACAATAACCTATAATGAAATGACCCTTCAGAATAGATAATGCTTTACAATAAACTCTGTTAGGGCTGGAACGGTACACAGAAGTCACGGTACGGTTCATACCTCGGTTCAGACATCACGGTTCGGTATACGATTTCGGTACAATGGAGTGAAAAGCAAAACAAAAATGCAGAAGGCATTGTATTTTTTAAATAAGTTGTATTAATAAAGGCATAGAACCAGTTTATTTGTAGTGCACTGACAATAGTTTTATATAATTAGTTTATTAATTAAATTAATAAAAAGACAAAAAGACCTTGCGATATGTTTGGTAATTGTACCTGAATTAATTTAAAATTATTTTGCTATATTTCAGATCAATATATTTCAGATCAATATATTTGTTTTCCCTAATTTTAATTAACATTATTAATTAACAATGTAACATTTTTCTCATCTGAATTATAAATAATTGATTTCTGTATAAAATAATAATACCATTAAAAACACATTAGTGCTCCGAGGACAAGAAATATGACGAATGTCCAAAAGATGGGACCCACAGACTGTTTTGAAATGGAGTTGGATAAATATGTTTTGCTTTTAAAACAGTGTGCGTGTGTGATTTTGGTTGGGTGACCGTTGTAGGATACAGTTTGACAAGAGTTTACAGTGTGACAAAAGCACAATGTTGTGTTTTATTGCGAGTGTACACAGATATAAGTAAACACTTTGCAGGTTTGCAGTATGTTTTTTTATGTTTCCACTGTTCGATCGCGCCCGCGCCTCTCCACCTCTCCCCCTCTCTCTCTCTCTCTCTCTCTCTCTCACACACATACTCACACACACACACTCTCCAGCATTGCAATCTTGACATCGCAGCCTGTTCATTATGCGGTCACACCAAACGCGAATAGAGCGTCAAATTCACGTCTAGTTCTACGCTAGTCCAAAGCGAATAGGACGCGCGTATAAAGCCAACGTTTGAAGTGAACGCGCGTTCAGAGCTAAAGCTAATGGTACAGATTATGTGTCCCTAAAGAACCCGCGCATCTAATAGTAGTTCCGCATTACATTAATTAATTTGCACGCGAGTTTTATTTATTTTTATACCGTGTATTCTCCGTGTAAATTCGTGCACCGAACCGTGACTCCTGTACCGTTTCGGTTCCGAATACATGTAGGCTACCGTTCCACCCCTAAGAGCTACATATGGCAATATTTTCTGTTCAATAAAATACCTTACACGCCTTTTGAGTAATAAAAACACCATCTCCACGTCGCTTTTACAACATTTCGAATCCCTCAGTTCTTGCCATCCCTGAAAAGCCAATGCTCATTCATGTTTTATTACGAGCTGGGTCGCATTCCTGTTTTGCCAGCAGACTCTCCTCTGTTTTTAAACGGGTGATTCCCGGGAGGTTTCTCGCTGGTTGACAACTAACTAACCTATGCTACTCAAAGTAGCCGGAGCAACTTTTCTCTATTTATGAATGACGAATCACGCACGAGTGAGTGACGCAATTTCCTGTGAAAACCATCCTGACAGGTCTAAAATAAAAACATTTATAATAGGCTTACCATAGTTAATCAGAGTAAGACAAAACACGTTTTGGAAGAAGGATTGATGACGTATTGACTAATTATTAAAATTTTGTTCATTTAAAAAATTGTTTTACAGTGTACCTTAAAAAAGTAAAGTCATAGGTGGAGAAAAGTATTAGATATAAGGAATTACAAACTTTAAAAAAAAAATGAAATAATGTGCAAAAATCTATTGTTCAATAAGACCAGGAATGTTATGTGCATTAAGAAAGTAATCAATTTTGCTATTGATTAAGGTGACAAAAAAAAAGAAAAAAAAAGAAAAAAAGTGTCTTGTTGGCAGTCAAAGGGAATGTCTGAGAGAAACATTTGGTTTAAAAAGCTTCTATATCTCTATAAAGATACAGAGCGGGATCCTCGAGGGGATATGCCTCAGGTACATCAGCAGCCTCCATTAAATTGAAAACTCCATCAGTTTTAGTGCAGCTATTCTCTGCCAACTCAGAAATGCCACTGGAGCATGACTGTGCACTTCAGCTATTATTTTCGTCCCCGCAGGAGACCGTCTGCCTGGCTGCCATCTAAGGACTGGTAAATCTTAGTTTTACATCATATTTCTGCACTTTATAAACAGCACTATGCACTTTGTTTTGACTGCTGTGATGTTGGTGACACACGTCGTCTACCTCAAGGTCAGATTTTAATGCTGACCACCACTTTTTAGCAATGTATAAAATCACATAAAATAATGAATTATACAACTACTATTCAGATTGTATTTATTAAAAATAAATACTATGAAATATTATTACAATTTAAATAACTTTTCTGTTTTAATATATTATAAAATTCCTTTAGAAATCAATCTAATATGCTGATTTGGTCAAATTTCTTATTATCATCAATGTTGAAAACAGCTGTGCTTTGAAACATTTCTTTCAGGATTCTTGGAGAAAGTTCAAAACAACAGCATTTAATAGAAACAGAAATCTTTCATAAAATTATAAATGTCTTTACAGTCCCTTTTGATCAAATTTTTTTTTCTAATTTTTGGTTTAAGTTAGATTATTTTGGATATTTTCATTAAAATTAAATGCCATTTAAAAAAAAACGGACAACAATGTATGAATATGATGATTGCCAATTTTATGAAACATTTTCATAAAAAGACAAGGATTATGACTATAATAAATGGTCACAGGCTACAGTCTTACATTCATATTGAACCATTTTGGTTTACTGCTGTTCATTTTCCTCGCCCACAGTTCAAACACTGTGTGCATGATGATATAAAATCATGCGATTGTTATCAGAGCTGATAATACTGGTATTTTACATGGTTCACAATCAAACAACGCTGGTACTTCATCAGAAACACAAATGAACACAGTAAATCTGCTACACTTTCCCTCCAGTGGACGGCACATATGTTCTGTAGTTTTATGGTCTTCATCAATCCCAAAGTTCATGTGTCAGTTAATGAAAGTACTTCTAGACCAGAGCCTGAGAGCCTGTTCCTGAGAGCGAAGGTCTGGCAAGATTGATTCAGCTCCCCGATATTTATAATTCAGTAAACGAGAAAACTGTACCCATATATTTTTACACAAAATATCTTTCTTCTTGGCATTTCCTAATTACATTTCTTTCCCATGACAGATCTGCAGATCAATATTCTCTCTCGCTATAGAAATAAGAAACAAATACCGTAACGTAGACTCACTGTATTCCGGACATCACGGTATTCCGGACACTTGACCTTTTCTCGCAAATTCTATAAATAAAAACTTTCAGGTCACGGCATATATATATCCGTGTCATCTTTGCCTCCTCCTCTTTCGATTCCGACCAATCCTATGTTTCCAGCGCCAGTCGTTTCAAAGAAATCAACGTGAGTTTCTAACGTACACCAATGGCTGTTCAGAAAATGGCGGGGGAAAGGTTTTCAGGAAGGACAAAAGGAAGACGGCTCTTATGTTCTTATGTTCACCCACCAGTCTTATAAAATAATTATGAGTTACAATTTGCAAATATTTGTACTTTTTTTAAGAGATTTAAAAAAATTAAACATTTAAAATTCTTAAATATAACGTTAACGTTAGAATATAATGCTCACATGAGCAATCGTCGATTAAAATAGCGTATAGACGCTTATACAACAAAGTTATGAAGATTAATATGATTATTTTACCAACTTATAGTTGGTAAAATGTATATGTGTTTTATATTAGAAATGACGACTCCTTAACTGTCCGAAACACAGCGAGTAGAAATTTTCAGCCGTCCGGAACACCGTGAGTCCTCACCGTAATCCGGACACTGCGTCTCCCGGCAGTTTTTTCAAGATTTCTCCAAAATGAGTGGTCCAAAATGTGTCAATCAAACTTTGGAACATGTGGAAGGCATGTCCCCAGAGACAGACGAGCCAATCAGGTTTATCTTTCTGCGGATTGATATCTTACGGGACGTTTTACTGTGCCAAGTGTCCGGAATACATTGAGTCTACGTTACCGTGAAATTTCAGGCAAGAGGACGTGATTACAATTATTATGACCTGACTGCAATATATACATTTGAAAAAGTTCATGCGAAGTCTAAACCGAAGCGAAAGACCTGTCTGGATCAACTTGGATTCGTATACCGTAGCCGATGTGGAGTTGTTTGGTCAAAGTCACGCAGAAATGCAGTGAATGAATGATATGAGATGTGCATGTAGAGTATAGAGCTGAGAAAGCAGAGGGGAATGTGATTGGATAAGCACTCCAGAGAACTTACGTAGTGTGTGCGAGGTCCTGAGGTCTTTCCGCTGCCTCTGGGAACACGGGGTGAGGAGGCTCTCCCATCGGCATGCAGCCCAGAGATTTACTGATGGCATGGCTGAGCTTCTTTGCTGGAGACTTCTGTAAAACGAGCGGGAACAACAACAAAAAAATACTAAATACAACCACAAAATACTTACATAGAATACAATAAAATAATCACTTCTGGCTCAGTCTGTGATAAGAAGCCACATCAGCTCACAGACGGAAGTAATTTCATTCACTCGACTGATGCTATAACGAGTAAAATATGCCGTTATTCTCATAAATTGTAATTTGCCACTGTGCTAAGCTAAGGTTAGCATTATAGTCTCCTCTAATTGAAATCACATAGCATGAAAATCTTAAAAATATTCCACAAATCTCAGAATTTTATCATTCATTTAAAGGAATGGTTCATCCAAAAATGAATATTATTCTGCCATTATTTACTCACCCTCATGTTGTTCTAAACCTGTATGAATTTCTTTCTTCTGTTGAACATAAAAGATTATATTTGGAAAAATGTCAGTAACCAAACAGTTGTGGGGCCGTCCCATTGACTTCCATAGTATTTTTTTTTCCTACTATGAAGTCAATAGGGACCAGAAACTGTTTAGTTACGTATATTCTTCAAAATATCTTCTTTTGTGTTCAACAGAGTAAAGAAATCCATACAGGTTTGGAACAACATGATGGTTAGTAAATGATGAACTTGGGTGAACTATCCCTTTAATTCATTCTGACGATATAACAACAAGCTCCCAAATGTTTTCTTTCAAATCAGTCTACAATGTTTGAAGTCCAAAGGCTTCGTGAACTATGTATCTTAATTTCCGCATGCCATTTTTTGGATTTGGGTTCCAAATGGGGATGCAAGTTGACAGGTTAAGGTAGTTGTGTTGTTAAAGCTTATTTAAATACTGTTAAACTTGACAGTATTTTCTCTCTCCTGTTTTTTTAGGCAGTGTCAAAGAAGCCAGAGAAAGCCCCCAATTGTTGTATGCAATAGTGTGATTCATTGGCTAAAAAAGAAAGCAAAATCAAAATAAACAAAGTAAAGATGAATTTGACTGATTTTTCAAGGTTTCTATAGATATCGCGATATATCGTTACCGTGAATTCTTTTGGCCACGATAACCGTAGAGTGAAAAATCTGATATCATGACAGCCCTATTACATACAGTACTGTATGTTTCTGAAAACAAATCTAATGGAATCCAATTATATGTAGTTTGGTGGCATAAAAGGTGAATTAATACATTTTTGATCTGTACATAAAAAGTCGCAGACTTGCTTCCCATGTGAAGCTGGGACATTTGATTTACTTTAATGTAGAAATATATTATTTATTTCATTTAAAGTGAATGAAAAATTCTCTTTGATTCAGCAAAATCCTTGTTCTGTGGTTAGAAAAAAAATCTTTATCGGGGAGGAAAGAATGAGGGAGGAGAAAACTCTTATAATTGGATTTGGGAGGCAGTGCAAATCGTTCCCAAGCTGTAATTTCCAGCAGTGTGACTGAGCTTTGGAACAACGCTTGAGTATTAAAAATGTAATCAATATAACTCACTCGCTTAAAAATATGAACCCCCTTGAAATCCTGAATTAGAGAAGACTGACGTTTAACAGAAAACATTGAACTTTCTATTAATCAAAGGATCCTGAAAATAAATGTATCACTGTATCCACAAAATTATTAAGCAGCACAACTGTTTTCTATATTGATAATAATAAGAAATGTTGCTTGGGCAGTAAATCATCATATATGAATGACTTCTGAAGGATCATGTGACCCTGAAGACTGGAGTAATGATGCTGAAAATTCAGCTTTGATCACAGGAATACATTACATTTTAAAATATATTCAAATAGAAAAGTTATTTTAAATTGTACTGTTTTAACTGTATGCTTGATCAGATGTAGCCTTAGTAAGACTTATTTCAAAAACATGAAAAAAATCGTACTAATCCCAAACTTATGAACGGTAGTATAAATCATGTTCATTCAGTGCCTTTTGTGCAGTTATAAGCTATTCAAAAATGCCTGTGCTTTAGAGAACACCAATGAGTGTAAAGCTTGATATCTTACAGGAATAGAAAAATTGTCATGATTTATTTACCCCGATATTATTCCAAACTTGTATCATTTTCTTTCTTCAATAAAGTAAAACCTTCCATCTTACCTTTAGAAATGGAAAACATAAATGTACCTTTTCTGTGTATTCTTAAAGACTATGGGCCAGATTTACTAAACAGGGCAAATTAGCATGAAAGCCTATTCCAAAAAAGCACTGATAGGAGTGGAAAGTTCTGTATGTGATCTACTACTGACGACACACACATTAAAGAACACAGACGCAGCCGGATCTTTCCCATAATGACCAACGCAATCAACCAAGAGCAGCGCAAATTAGCATCTGTTTTAAGACATGCTTTTTGGGAGTTAAATAATGGCGCAAATACCAGTAATTTGGCGGGCGTAAACCTTAGTAAATCGCGTTGCGTAATTCATTTAAATACTCTTCTCCCATAAATTTGGTGTCTTAACGGGAAACTCCTACAAATGCATATGCAATAAGTTCAGCCGCAAAAATAACTGTATCCATGCCTTTTCAGCGCGAATTTTTCACTGCGTGTCTTTAGTAAATCTTGACAGTAGTTTTTTTGTAATGCCAACAGAGGGTTTGCGGTGGCTCAAGCCGTTAGTAAATCTGCCATTATATAGGGTAAAAATGAGCTAACATTAGCCAAAATTCAGTTTGAGTTATTCAGTGTTTTAAGCAAAATAGACAAATATAAAGTCTAATTATGTGCCCAGAAATGACAGTTTCAGCCAATAATTTTCCTTGGAGCACTATGCTGAACCTAAGACGGCTTCTGTGATTAATGACTTCAATTTTGTTCTATTCCTCTAACAAAACCATTTTCCACTATGAATATAGAGTATTATAATTATGTACCTTTATGGACCGTTTATTGTAACTTTAAAGCAATATAAATCACCATTCACTTTCATTATAAGCTAAAGAACAGCTTGGTTAATATGCATAACATCTCTCTTTTGTGTGTGTTTCATGGAAGAAAGAAAATAATGACATGAGGGTGAGTAACGATGGCTGAATTTCCATTTTTGGGTGAACTATCCCTTGAAAGTGACGGTACGTACCCATGAGGAGTGCTCCTTCATCTGGTGCTGGTTGCTATGAGGGCCGCTGGCATGACCACGCCAGAAACAGCTCTGACAAAGCTGGTAGCCATGGCACTGCTGGCAGCGGTACCGGAAACCCATCATGCTCTCACTCCGGCAATACGAACATTCCACTGGATGGAAGACTGTGGGACACCAGCACAAAGGGTTTCAGGCATTCGCAAACCTTGCTTCATGCATATTGTGTGAGTGAGGTGTCCAGACGTACTGGGCGATGGGAAATAAGTCATTAAAAACCCACAAACAATCTCACAACCCTCCAATCGCAGCACGTACCATTCTCTACATTAGCGAGTCGGTGCATGAGAGGTAGCCATACAAGGTACTGCGGGGGTGGATCTGCCATCAACACATCCAAAAACGTATTCAGCAAGATCTTCTTCTGGCAAAGCACAGATAAGACACTCTCAGCGAAAGCCTCTAAGACTTCCAGACAGGTTGAATGAGATCCCGATCGTTTTAAAGGGACTCTAGCTGTTATTTGAAACAGATTAGTGTACTCACCTGCTGAGGGAAGCATGTTCTCACAGAGTGCTCGGTGTAGCCAAACGAAGGCCCCTCGAACACTGCCGTGGGGAGCTTCAGCACTTCCCTCAGGAACTGGTCAAATTTGGCATAGACCATCACCCCATTGGAGTCTGATATTTGGGAAAATATATCTGAAAGAGAAAGAAGTGATTTTAAGTCATGCTATGTTGTGGATAAATATTTATAACCATTAATACCATTTTCCCCCCCCAAAAAAGTCCATGAAAGTGAAAACTTGTTTGGGGAAAAATGCATTATTATTTCACACTAAAAATTTCCAAGATAATATAATATGATGAAAAGAAATCTTTTTTACTTTAGATTAGTGATACGATGCCTTTCAATACCTTTAATGAGTATTCAGCAAAAATTTAAGGGGATAGTTCACCCAAAAATCATCATTTAAGTTGTTCCAAACCTGTATGAGTTTCTTTCTTCTGCTTAAAACAAAAGAAAATATTTTGAAGAACGTCAGTAATCAAACAGTTGATGGGCCCATTTGACTTCCATAGTATTTTTTTTTTCTCCATACTATGGAAGTCAATGGGGCAAATCAACTGTTTGGTTAACCATATTCTTCAAAATATCTTCTTTTGTGTTCAGCAGAAGAAAGAAATGAATTTGAACTGCATGTATTGGAACAACTTGAGGGTGAGTAAATGATGACAGAATTTTCATCTTAGGATGTATCCCTAAATTCTTTTGGGAATTTAATTTTAAGTTCAGTACACATCATGTACAAAAGAGGGAGCCAAACTCTCAGTGAAAATTCTTGCATAAAAGCCCTTGTGTATAATTTTAAATTAAAGGTTTGTGTATATGCCCCCAAAATAGACTTATTTTATATCAAATCACATTTCATGAGTCTATAAAATGGAGTAATACTGACAGTTTAGTAGAAAGAAATGTAGCAATTTAGCAATTTAACTACTTGAATACATTCAATGCTAATCAATAACATTCTGTACATGAACTCCAGAAAATATCCATAGTGTCTTTGTAAAATTATTACTGTTGAATAGCTGTATAAAAGGCATGATACTCACAACGTAATTTGTCCAGTATTTTACCGCCACACATTGTAGCTAGCATTGCCTTCATAGCAAACACTGTGAGTTTCCCATGGCCTTCACTGAAACACAAACAACACATTATTATCAGAAGACATTCTGTTATAACAATTCAAAGCCATGGGGTTCTTTAAATTCCAGTCAATGTTTGGACTACACCAATCTTCTTACTCTTTCTATCCAATCTTTTGAAAAAATGTGTGCAAACAGAACATGTTTGACTACATGTTAATAGTGTTAGAACAGGCCCACAACCCCCGCCAAACACCTTATTGGTACTTTTCAGTCCAGTGTTCGGAAGTAAGTAGCCTAACTGAAAGTAGCAATGCTACAAACTTAACTACATTTTTCTGTAGCTTAACAGCAGCTCTTTTTGTTTATTGTGAAGCTTTTTCAGTAGCTAGCTACTGTTTCTAGCCTGGGAAAACCCAGACAACTTCCGGCAAATTTACAACTGAGAATGGTCTGGTTTTAACCAGGCTATACTTTTTCCAACAGCATGACAAAAAGCTACATCGCCCTTTTTGTCACATCACGCGCACACAGCTTTATAACCAAGCAAGCTAAAATGTCCTCTAGCTGATTTGTAGTGTTGAAAAGTCTGATTCATTTCAGTGAATTGGTTCGTCTGAATGATTCATGTAAACGAACCGGTTCAAAAACGACTCACTAATTCATTGAGTCCATGCAGCAGCAGCAGCATTTTTTTGCGATTTAAAAAAAACATGACTGTTTGTCCGTTTTTGACTTCTATTAGATGTTAGTTGTGCTTAGTGTAAATTTTAAATTTGATTTAAAATGTAATACTGTGTCAACCCTAATTGAGATAATTTAATAACACTTAAATATAAATCTTGCAAATGTGAAAATGATTATCCAAATATCCACTTTTCATACTGTACATTATAATGTTGTGATGCCTAAATTTAGGCATCAACCTGCACCATTTACAATGATTGATTTTTGACATGACATTAAGAGGAAATAAAAACAAGGTATTGTGCTGAACAAAAGTAAATGTGACCAGATCTTTTAAATTTTACCATAATGAGGTGCAATATCTTAGTAATTGAGCTATCTACCTTTTGGAAGAGCCTTCACGTCGGAAAGCGTGTTAACGGTGCCTGCCTCCGTAGGCAGCTCACTATGTTTTGGGAAAGAGCATATGCCTTCCAAACATTCACTCTTGTCACGATGCATATGACTCACAGTCCATCAGGTTTGGAGGGACATACTGCCACAAGGGACCCCCTGAGAGAAAAACAAATCTCCCTCACTGACAACACACCTGTCATAAGTAGCCACGATGAAGTTTAGCAGCAGGCCGATGGACTGCTCCACGTTTATCTGGTGGGTGGTGGGCAGCCGCTTGTTGAGCTGGTAGAAGATGGAGGACAAAATGGTCTCCAGGCGTGACACATTAATCTCTGCGTTGTGGTCTAATGTGCTCAACCCATTGTCACGGAAAGCTTCGATCATGTTCCACACGTCCACCAAGTGAACTACGCCAGGAAAAGCATACAAATGAGATTATCAATAATAAATGAGAGTTTTGTTGTTTTTCCCGTAGTAGAACAAATGTACTTGATATACAACCATAGGGACTTCATACATCACAAAATACATAAATATGGCATTTTAAAGTAAAGAGAACTTGTAAACGGGACTTACGGTTGCATCGTTTCTGGACAAATCGTAGCTTACACGCCGTCCTATATGTTGAGAGGCGAATTACATCAAAGTTTTGTGCCCCTGGTGAAAATTACATGCATCAGTATTGTCACTCTCAGAAATCCCTTGTTCAAATGAAAAATCTGACATTATTTACTCATCCTCTTGTTGTTCCAAACTGTATGACTTTCTTTCTTTCATGGAACATAACAATAAAGTAAACAAGGATCCAGGCTGTCAAGCTCCAAAATGACAAAAATCCACCACCAGTCACGTTAGCCAATTCTTGGCAAAAATTTTGTGGGCAAACAAAGAGCCAATAACTTCATGGGCAGTGCTCGGACATATATAGCACAACTGTGACCCACATTCAATTCCCGGCTCGAGGTCCTTTGCCGATCCCGTACCCTTCTCTCCACCCCGTACTTTCCTGTCTGATCTCAACACTGTCCTATCCAATAAAGGCATAAAAAAGGCCAAAGGGATAGTTCACCTAAAAGTGAAAAGTCATTAATTACTCTTATGTCGTTTCAAACCCGTAAGACTTTCGTTCATCGTCAGAACACAAACGAACATCTTTTAGATGAAATCTGAGAGCTTTCTGTTCCTCCATTGACAGCTACGCAACTACTACGTTGACTCTTCAAAAGGTTTATAAAGAGATCGTAAAACTAATCCATATGAATTGAACGGTTTGGTCAAAATTTTCTGAAGAGACACGATCGCTGTATATGATGAACATTAAATTTAGGCTTTTATTCACATATAAACATTCATCAACTCACACATCAGTTGAGGTAAACGGAAACTCAAGCATGTTCGCTTGATGTGCGAGAACCAATGAGGTTCATTCTCGTGTTACGCAGCACGTTTGAGCTCCGCAAGAACCAATGAGGTTCATTCTCGTGTTACGCTGCACATTTGAGCTTCTGCAAGAGGTTTGTTCTGGCAGGTCTGGCAGCTTCTGTTTATGTTCACCGATCAATGTTTAAATGTGAATAAAAGCCTTAATTAAATCTGTTCATCATATAAAGCGATCAAATCTCTTCAGAAAATATGGACTAAGCCCCTTTTTAAAGTGTAAAAGTCGTAGTTGCCTAGAGACTGTCTGGAGAGTTCAATAGAGGAAAGATTTCATCAAAAATATCTTCATTTGTGTTTCGAAGATGAAAGAAAGTCTTACTGGTGCGATTGCTCTGTTAGTGCGGTTCATTAGAATAAGTGTGAACACTGCCATCCAAACCCTGATGAGCACCAAACAAGCGGACCGAGACTAATGGTCTCAGTCCACTTGCAAACGAACTCTGGTGCGGTTCGACTAGATGATAGAATTTTATTTTTGGGAGATCTATCTTTTCAGAAATGTGTATTCTATGATATGCACAAAAATACTCTCGTACTTTGTGAATACAATAAAGCAGCCTTGTAATATTTGTACTGCATAGTTTTAATTTGTCCATCAACCTGGTTCTGGTGTTTTCTCAAAATCAGTTTTTCCTTCCAACCAGAGATGCTAGATTGTGCCAGTCTATTGCCCTGTGGCAGTGAAGGGTGAATAGGATTCGTCAAGGCCTCTGTGTATGTGTGTGTGTGTGGTGAATTGTGCAGGAAATGTTGTTAACTCTGAAAGCAACTCACTCATCTCCATGAAGAGCTGTCTCTTCTCCACCATGGACTTGCTGCTTTTACTTCCCTCTTCAATCATTCTACACAACACAAACAGTCCATTTAATACCACAGCTTAACCACAGCCTCATTACGAACACGCAACTCACACTAACAACAAAAATCACAAGATAGCATTTAAATATGTGTCTGCAAATATTTTAAATGTATTTCATAAATAATTTACAAAGAAATGTCAATACAGCTAAAAAGAAACAACAGCAATTAATATTAAATGAATAGTTTTAATCAAGGCTGTAAGCAAGACTCAATCTATATTCCTGGATCAACATTCCAATCAACCAATCAGCTGAGATTCTATGGCTTTTTACTAGTTTGCATATGAATTAAGTATTATTTGTATTTATTGTTGAGCTAATTATTCATTTAACCAATGTTTAAGTCGTTATCTTTACTGCTTCGAAATACATCCTGTTAATTAAAACACTGTAGAATCATTTCGTTACTGTAAGAATAAAAACAATATTATAGCTATAACACAAAATAATTTCATAACCACAGTGAAGCCAACCTGACGAATTAAGTTGTATGCACATGCCTTACAAAGCATAAATCTGTATCCAGATTTCAGAAGAATTATTTTGACATTTGTAATACAAAATGTTGAGGTGTCTCGTCCGTCAGCTGATATTCGCTACTGTAATGAAGATGAACGTGACTTTTAATAAGCGGGGGAAATTCCCGGCTTTAAACAAATAACCATTTAAATGTTTAGGCCGTTTGCATTGTAAGAATATACAGGGAGATCTCAGATATGAAAACGCTGACTCTTTAGGTAATGTTTTCTCATTAAAATCAGATGATTTACTATTAATTCAATAGAATGTGAGGGAATACAGTGGCTTCACTTTGTTTATGACGCCATGAGCCACCCAGCTCTCTATCAGTGTTTAGCATTACATTTTCTGATAGGCATGTTGTTCGGACAGGAACATGTTTTAACTTTGCTAAAAACCAGTCAGTCACTGTGATTTTGCCAACTCATGTATTTCTTCAGTCCATGGAAACTCCTCAACACTCTATTACTCACCTGTCAGGTTGGCTGGTACTCGGAGAAGGTGATGCAAAGGAACCAGGAAGCTCCTACAAAAGGAAAAACATTTTGATGTTGACATCTGGGGAAATACCCCTCCGCCCAATCCAACCCACACACAGATACAAAAATAAACCCTGGAATAAATCCCCCGTTCACAAAAGGGCATTTGAGTTCTCTTGCCTCTATGCAAGTGCTGATTATGTATGACAATAGTGTGTGTGTACAGGCTGCATCCTGTGAGCTAATGAAACAAGAGCCGCTAAGGAGACACTTTAGTGACAGGCAGAGAACACATCAGCAATGAAGGAAGAATTCTTACTATAATGACTGAAAAGGATTACTATATTATATTATAGATTAGCATTTGCGGTGAATAAAAGTAATGTGCAGGGACAAGAACAAATTAATGACAGTGTGTATATACAGTGTATAATATTTAAGTAATATGCAGTTATTATTGCTCTCATGTAACTAGTTCTTACATCATCAACAAAGCATTACATCAGCTTGTCAAGTCACATTTACTTAATTTTTCCATAAATGGAAGGGATTTTTTTTTTTAAATTCAACTGACTCAAAACTTGTGAATCATTTCAACAAAAACATTTGTTCTCATTCATTCACTAATTCAGTGACCATTTCTGCAGGTTACAAGTTGTGTGAGTGATTCATTAATCGTTCACTCAACCGTTCACAACCTTTGTAAACAAGACTTACAAAAAGTTACAAAAATGCAGATTTATTTTCACAAAACTGCAGAGCAAAACTGAAATCATGCGATTCATTCAGTTCATCCACGATCAAGTTGATTCATAACAAAATGTTTTGTCCTGTTCAGCTGTGAGTCTTCAAAACAGCGACTGAATTCAGAATTATTTTAGGTCTACTATTTCTGCCAAATCTTTATCTATCATATATTTATATACAGGGCATTTTCAAAGTAATTAGCCACTCTGCATTTTCACATTGATACCATGGGGAAAAACTGCCATATAGATATTTTTAATATTATCTGATAATTAGGCAGCAGGTATATTAGGCTGCTGTCACTTTAAAACCCGACGCACAGATCCATTATACAGTAACACGTGCGTTTTATTTTTCAACTATTTATGCTCACGTAAAACATATAACTGACTGTGTTTACAGGAATACTTGCCAAGACCGGCATTTTTAAATGATTTTGTGTATGTAACTGTTTTAGCGCAATAAGCAGCTAAAAAGAACTCAATTCAGTTCTGAGAGGCAGCTTTATGTGCGAGCACTTTGGGTGTGAGCACAAAATCGGCAGGAATGACTAAAATTATGCGCAATACGCACAATCCTACAACGAAATTCAAGCCCTGCAACATCAACAACATTCATGCGGAGCAAATGAAACGAGTGAGTGAGGGGAGGCGGGTTTGTGCGTCACTGTCGGAGAGATGAGAGCGCAATAAAGCGCATATGGTATCGTGTTTATTCTGTATAAAATGAGTATTGGAAATGTTTCATATATTTTAGTATCGATATGTGTCGAAAAATCTATATTTTTTGACAACACTGCATTTGCTATTGCTGTGATCCCACGTGAGTGACAACTTGGTTGTCCTGCCCTCACGCCAGAAAACATGTCATCAGAGAAGAGAAGAGACGAAGGAAAGTTATTTTTGATTTAAGATATGAATAAGAAAATAATGATATGCACAGATAAATCATTTATAATATTGCAATATTCCATAAAAAAAAAGAATTGTCCATTTTGATTTCATGTTGAATTTAGTGACAGGAAGGCAGTGGGAGAAACTTCAGTGAAATAAAAATATATGAGTCAGTGCATGGAAGTGAACAAGATTCGTTCACTGAAAAGATTCGCTCAAAGGCACCGATTCGTTCAAAAACACCACTAGAAAGCATTATGTCATTCCTGACCGTAAAAGACACTGCTGACGTTATGACTTCTGGCTTCAAATCATCCCGTCCGTTTTGCTAGTCTAATCGCATCTCGCAGTGCTACTACTGAGTGAGTGAATGTAAGGCCCACTGTAGAAGATAGAAGTAGCTAATACACCGCACCTCTACAATGACTCGCGCTTTGACGTGACTCAACGTGAGGATTTTTCATTAACCATCGGAAATACACTCTGTACAATCACTCATAGCTTATTTAAAATAGCAATAGCCTACACCCACAATGACACCGTCTAAGCATAATGCATACTGCCATATTAAAACTCTATATGTATTGAATGTTAAATAAATAAGATGCTATCAGGTGCATAAATACATATAGATCCACAAGATGATATTCTGAGGACGCGTATGGTCGTGTGCCCTGTTTGTATTTGCATCTGAATGTGAAAGAATCATAAGCGGATGATCTTACCAGCGAGAGGAAATCACGCAGGTCGCGCGACCATCATCAGCATCTGATGAGAGCGATCAACGGTCTCGCACTCGATTCCTGGCGTATCATCATCATCCTCATCATAGCTGTCTTTCGTTTCACTTTTTTTTTTTTAATATAGACTTACAATCACCGACCTAATAATACGCAATTTGGCAGCGCTGCGCTTCCCCATCGTCACATTTGTGCCGTGGTTACCGTTCGTTCCGTTTGATTTGGTCTTGTAGGAACTGCAGCACAGGCTGCGCGAGCGCTTCTCTGAGCATCAGCCAACAGCAGAGGACAGCAGAGCACTCCTGCCTTTCCCATTACTGGTGCATCACTATTGCTCTTCATATGCACGATTATTACAAAGCCATTAGCCAACCGTTAGTTTTATGCATATGGGAAATGGTGTGCAATGTGCTTGCTCAAATATTGAGCAGCTGTATTCTGCATGTATGCTTATTATGTCTACGTCAGACACATGAAGAAGATGTTTATATATCTAAAGGGCCTTAATAAAGTGCTAAACAAAACAGAATAAAAGTCCTCTAACCCAGGCATAAAAATGATGCTATTTGGGTGGAAAATATGGTACATTGTTAAAATCATAACAGTGATCAGTTGACTTAACTTAAAAAATTTGACCAACCTCATCAAAATTGCATGTCATCAAAACATGACATTACATAAAAGCTTCACATGCAGTTATTAATATGCCATTAATAATAGGCTAAATTCACTGTAAAAATGATAAAGTTGACTTAACTTAAAAAAGTGAGGAAATCTGTTGCCTTAAAATTAATACGTAAATAAACTTTATGTGTATTAAAAAAAATTAAGTTATCTGAACTTGACAATTCCACATAACCTTTTTTTTTCAATTACGCATGAAGTTTATTTACTTAATTTTAAGGCAACAGATTTCCTCACTTTAAGTTAAGTCAACTTTATCATTTTTACAGTGAATTTAGCCTATTATTAATGGCATATTCTTTAAACTGCATGTGAAGCTTTTATGTAATGTCATGTTTTGATGACATGCAATTTTGATGAGGTTGGTCAATTCAGTGTTCCAATGCTAAAAATCCAGAGAAACACCTGGTCACCATTTCACCTGGCACTGAATTAATTTGCTAATTAAAATAATATTTTAGTTAAAATTTGTGTTCCTAATATTTTTAATAATTACGTAGTAAAAGCAATAAAAGCCGTACCATATTGAAAATCAGCTGAATTACATCAAAAACACCCCATCACTGCATTTGTTTTACAGCATTTTTATTCATATTGTTTCTTGATAAAATACACTTTGCTTACAAGTGCTGATTACAATTACTATCTTACATTCACCTTTATTTTACATAAAATATTTGACTTTTAAAACATAAAATAACACACATTGTGTTCTGGAATACAAACACCTCCTGCACTAAGAATCATAATCGTATCATTTCACGGTTCCGCAGGGGAAAATATTGACTCATTAATTAAAAATCCAAGTGTTTTGTAAAATGTCACAGGCATATAAGGTTGGGGACAGAGGCAGTGGTAAGTCATGCATTGCAACTCTATCAAAGGAAATGAAAGCAGTAAATAAACAACCACAGATAACCACTGGTGTTTTCAGGTCTGACCAATTAAAATATTTCCAAGAACCCAAATATCAGTTTTTAAAGATTCAAATCAGTTCTAAGGCCTAATATAAATGGAAGTATCACAGTTATATTCTATGAGTCTCTTGAATGTTTATATGCTGCATATGTATATATATGTAAATGAAAGCGATAATTTCCCATTGAAAGCCAGTTACCCGAAAAACAATCTCACACCCAAAGACATTCAGCACAACCCAACCACCACGCTAGTAAATGTTATTCATACAACACAAACACTATAACCTGATGGATTTTTTTCTTTCTTTAATAAGCTAGACTTCGAGTGATCAATTAAGCGAGCTGTAAGTGTCACACAGATATTATTAGTCAATTAAAAATCCACTGTGAGGGAACATCAATTCATTGCAGGCAAAACTAGCCACACAAAAAGACTATCACAAGGGCCCTGGTACAAAAAAATGTGTAGAAAGTTTGTACACTTAGTTCAGACAAAGGTATACAAAAATGGGACAGCCAATATAAAGATATAGTAAATACCCTGTTTCTTAAATGTTTCGTAAAATGATTTGTATATAGACTTCTTTTTATTAAAATATATTACTTAAAATATATTACTTTGCTTAACTAGACAGACATTAAAAACAAAAATTTATTATCTAGTTACCATAAATTGACTTTGGTATATTACCAAGCAAATCTTATCTAAAATTCGTTTACTTTTCTATTGCCTGGAAGGCAGACGATTAAAAAAAGACTAATTCAAAGATGCAACGAGACATTTTTTTAACATACAGTACATAGAACTATTGGTATCAAAATGTATATGTTTAACAGAATTGTTTCAGGACAGAAATGGAACAACATTTAATGTTGCAATATGATTAAAATTATGATTTGTGTTGGACAGTATTTCTCAAACAAAAACCCAATCAGACAAACGGATATGTGTAGGCAAGATACAAGAATGCTTTGTAGAAAATGTTTGTACATCTCAAAGAAAGTCAGTATTTACAATATAAAACAAAACAAAAAACTTCATATAATCTCCCTTCTGAGTGTTTAACTTCATTGCTCATATAGTTTATCCCTAAAAACTAAGGTTACTGGGAATTCGTACTATTCCAATTATTGGCAATGTCATTCATGTGACGTAAACAACTCAAATGATTAGACACAGGCTATTGAAATGATTAAGACCTGTTGTTTTTTTCTCCTGAGAGGGTACAATAGATTATCTGATTAAGAAGTGCTTTAATTCTCTTTATCCTTACAAGTCATTTTTTGAAGGTATAGCAAAGGTAAAGTCATTTTCTGAACATAAAAAAGTGCAACCCTAATAAATCCTATTTTTTCTGATGAAAATTATGTAAGGGGCTAATGCTCTTAATTTTATAAATGTTGTAAATATACTAATTATTGCCATTATTGCCTAAGTGAAACCCACCAATGTAAGAGAAGTGCTAGCCCGTTAACGTATGTGACAAAACTCCCTTCTCTCCCATAAATAACTTTTAACAGTACCATATAAACCTAGTAACAAGGCAGGTTAATATATTAGGTTTACATATTCACAGTAATTTTGGAAAGTAATTGGTATTTCAGTTGTGTGGTTCTTTGCTTGAGTCACAACAAAGGCTAAAACCAACCGAAAAATTGTTTTGCAGGATAAGCAAACACTAAATATTGATGTTACATGCTTCTTATCCAGCAAGCTAGTGTGAATTGTATGTAAAAGATCCATAATCTGAGGGGGGGGGGGGGGGGGGGGGGGGGGTCAACATTTTTTACATCTATAAAAATAGTAGTATATTGATTTCAATTTCTGAAATTGTTACAAAAATACCGTATTAAAGAAACGAAACGAGCTTTAAATATTGCCACTATTCAATATTGAGTCTTGAGTCTAAAGAAAGGTGCTTTGAATGAGATTCGGCATTGCACATTTTGCATGCCTCATATTCCACTATTCTAATTGTGTTTGTGATGTAAAGAAATGGGGCACAATGGGGCAAATTCACTAAACAGTTGCGCCACTTTCTCCACAACTAAGTACTCAGAACTAGAGGTCTTCACGGGTCCACTTGGATCCAGAAACCCAAGGTCCGACCCTAGCCGCTTCAGGTCCAAAACTTTGACAAGTGCCTCGGACACGGATCGGGTTCAGTATTAGTGGCCTCGGGTCTTGGGTCATTTTAAATAAATATGCTTTTTAAGAATGGACCCGAGAAGACCTGAATTATTTTAAACTATGTCAGGTATTTAACATAATTGTATTATTTAAAACAATTCTATGACAAGACTCACTTTTTCTAAGATCTCTCTGAATCTACGCTTCTTTGTGCAATGGATTCTATGCACAGTTTCTCCACATTTTTTCTACCGTTTCAACGAGCACCGTCAACATGGATTTTAGACTCACTGCTTGCAAGATCTTCCATGGATTACGGTGAACAATGCCAATTGAAGTGCCATCTCTCATTTCCTCTAGTAACAAGGAGAAAGGCTTTAAATCGGATGTTTCGAGTTTGAGGGCAAGTATTCTCAAGCTAACAAGCTAGCTAACTTCGTTTGTGACAGTTTATAGTACTATATGTTTAGGTTTCTGTTTAACCAATAATATAAAGTAATAATAAATAAGTAAATAAATAAATTAAAGTAATGGAGCAGCGGCCAAATCAGTCAGCAGGACACCATTTTTCCTGACTGACTGCGGGGCTGCAGGCTGTGAACACATCAATGCCGTTTGGTTTACATTCGGGTCCAGTCAGGTTTGAAACATAAAGGCTGTAGGGTTGGACTCGGGTCTAATTTTATCTGGTCTGACTCGGGTCAGGGTTTTCTTTTCAACAAATTAATTCATGCAAGCCGGGTTCGGGTAAGAAGTGATTCGGGTCGGGTACAGATTTTAGGACCCAAGAAGACCTCTACTCAGAACTGACTTACAAGAACAGCACTTGTAGCTGGCCATGTTTACAAGCAACATTACTTGATATGCATAATTCCTTTCTTGAATCGGCCACTAAAATAAAGCAGAATGTACGTGGAAATAAGCAGCACTATTAGCAGGTGCAATTCATTCTTAGTGAATTCCCCCCAAAAGAATAACAGCACAACAGCCTGTCTCAAATGACAATGGACAGATGAATAGGTTACCACAGCGAGAGCGTCACTGCTGTACTGTTGTAACATTTCTGCTACCCTCACTGCAGTGATTTTTTAAATGAATGAACGTGTTGCAGTTTATCTTAATGACCATTATCGTACCACCAAACATGAGACACATAGTTTGGATGGACCAATGCAATCATCATGACAGAATGCGCCACATCCCTTGCACATAATCATGGCCTTCAGCCGACAGTAGCACTTTGATTGGACGTCCTCCATCCCAGAGGTTTCTATGTAGGCTTGCTCAGGTGAGGTCTCACCCTGACTGCTCTGATCCAGTAGGTGACCAGCAGGTATGGCAGTGACAGTGACTGAAAAAGACATCATACCTCCACTAGCCGTTTCACCATCACCACTGCAAGACACAGTAGGAGAAGTTGGAGTGTCAGCCATGCTGTGGTTCAGTGCATTAGGGACAGACATGCTGATAGTGCCACCATACTGAGGTCCATTATGGGCTTTCTGGGACAAAAACGTGCGTTGATGACAGTCACTTAACTGATATCGCTCTGTTTTATCCTGTATACTGCTGCACATATCAAGCTGTGTTCTTGAGCATATTTCTTTGGTTCTAGTAGAAGTGCTGCCTCCTTCTTTGCTGGATAAACAGCTCACTGATGGAGATTCAGACTTTATATCAGAACAGGGTTGGGATGCCAAACCATCATCTGGTTTATTGATGAAACAACCCTGCTGTTCCACTTTGACCCTTGAGAAATTCAGGTGCCCTTGAGAGGTGGTATGAGACCCTGCAAGTGATTCTGTCTTCCCTTTTACACTCTCCTCTGCTTCAATTTTCTCTTTTTTCAGGTTAGCAAGGGCAGAGCTTGTATTACTAGCTAGGTGCGGCCGTTTGCTGCTCTCGGATACTCTACCGTATGTGGAGACATTGAGGAGGTAGTGTCCTGTCATAGCTGGCTTAGATAGCCTCTTTCGTCCAAAGATTCCTAGATGGACACTCTGGTCTAGGCTGCTCTCAATGTGACCTAACTGACAGGATTGAAATTGAGAGGGTTGACAGTCTGAATTGGTGTGCTTCTGCTCACATTTGAGCCTTAGTGGATGGAGAATCTGGTCCTGAGTGCCAACTTTGACCAACTTGTCCATACTTCTGACTTGCATCACAGATGAACAAAAAGGAATTTGGTTCCCCAATTTACTGACATCATCTTGGTTTGTTGGGCTATCTTTTTTAAACCCAGCAGTGGTGGTCCCAAGGTTCCCTTTATCTTTGGGAGATATTGCCATAGACTGAACCTCCACCTTGGCTTGTGGCTTTGGGAGGATCTTTTCTAATGGAACCTCTTTACCTTGAAGAAGCTGGGTGACCAGAGGATTGTTTGCTGGGATTGAAGAGCTAGGTTTGGTCACTAACGCTCCTGAAAAAGGTGTCTCCTGTGGTCTCAGGTTTTGTGCAATTGTGTTTGACACAGTTAAGTTTCCTGCCTGACTTGAAGGTGCTGGTGTCCCTGCAGGGCTGAGGAGGTTATGTTGATCCTTGCTCATTGGATTCAATGCGCACTGAGTGGTTTGCGACCCCACCAAAGAGCGATTTTCTTTGAAAAAACCCTGTGCAGTGAAGTCTAGTACAAAACCGGGGTCTGTGTGTCCAGTAAAACCTGAGGAAGGAGAGGTTTGTGAGAGAGTCACTGTGCCTTCAGGGGCCGGAGATTCAGAGCTTAGCTTTATAGGTGACACAGATTGACTTCTGCTGCTTGCTGGTGAAAAATCTTCAGACAGGGACCGAGCTGGAGAGGGTGTTGAGATACTTCCAACTGAGCCGGTTCCTCTCGAGGAAGATGACCCGGCTGCTGCTGCAGCAGCACGCTGTGCACGCGCTAAATGGGCTTTTGCCTTGATGTCAGCTAGAGTGCGCGCACCGGTGCGACCAGGCCGAATGCTAGGGGGTGTCAAGGGAACAGGAGTCCTTGGAGATACCTGCCCAATAGAGGCAGGGGCAGAGAGAATTCTTGACACTGGGATCTGCAAAGAGAGAGTTTAAGTGTTACTATCAGAGCCAAAATTCCACTAAAGTAAATATTTAATGTCAAAAAAGTTATTTCTGTGGCAAACTCCATTCCACGATAATAGGGTGTTGTGGGTGGTTGCCAGGACATTGCTATTGTGGTTGCTAAAGGTTTCTGAACCGGTTTTAGCATGCTGTTATTATTGCTAGAGTGTTCTCGATAGATGCTAGTGCATTCCAAGGCAGTTGCAAGAGTGTTGCTTTGAAAATCTCTCCTTAACAAGTCACACACACAATATGAGTTGCAAATAAAGTAGCACAAATGACACTTATGTATACACTGGGCGTGACCCTTGTCCACTGCTTAAAACTGTCAGTAACTCATCACATTGCACCTTATAGTGTAGAGTAGACAGTATCAATGATTACTTTTGATGCTTTGCATCATCACTCTCATCTGGTGTAAACAGGGTGTAACACACTGCAGTTTAATACTTAGGGTGAATTTAGTTTTTTGGGGGTTTTTTTTTTCAAAAGAAATAAACCTAAAACTTACTTTGAGAGGAGGTACTCTCTGTTCTACTTTTTCTTTATCTGTCACAGTGGATGACGTTTCTGATGAAGAGACACGGGGCTTCTTCTCTGTCCTTAGCTCTGTATCCAGTTCAGTAGAGAATTTTCTCTTCAGAGGCTCAGATGTGACAGCAGTTATTGGAGATCCAGCCTTATCGCTCTCCGTTATCGGTTCAGCATTACCCACAGGACTTTCCTCTTTAGTGGTCTGTGTCTCCTTTCCTTTCAAACAGGTGACTACCGCTTCCAAAGGAGATGCTGGGGGCTTACATGTGATCTCAATCTCCAGCGTTTTCTCACAGCAATGTTTGGGATCCACTGCTTTTTGAACAGAGGACTCCGAAATCAATTCTTCCTGTGTAACCTTCCTTATGTCTAAAGATAAACACGATTGCTCTGAAGCAGCAGGTTTGACTGGCTCTTCAGGGGAGGCATGTGTTACTGTTGATTTTACATCTCTGGATCTTAACTCCATGTGGATGACCTCTGTCACAGGGTTTATCTTCTGAGACTCTTTGACAATCTCTGGCTTTACTGATAGGACTGAGCTTTTAGCTGGTTCAGGAATGTCCATGGATTCTGTCAGCTCTTTGGATTCCTCTATACTCAGTCCAGAACTGAAAAGCAAGAAAAGACTGAAGATTAGCAAAAAGAATATCAAAAACAAAACATCACCTACGATACATTAAACTAATGACCCACCACTCAATTTTCTGGCCTCACATTGATTAGATACCAAAATAAGGCATAGAACTTCATGACAGTAAAGTCATGACACACTGTAAAGAATTATCGTGATTGTAACAGTAAAACACTGTAAAAATAGTTTTTCCTTATAATATACAGTGAATAACTGTAATATATCTAACCTGTAAAATTCTGTTAAATTTAGTTTTGGGAAGTGAAAAAGAACAAGTCATTGTATAATTTACAGTGAAAAAACGTAAATTGACATTCCCAGGATTCCCTGCGTGACACTTCACATATGATGTATTTTTGTTGAAATAACTATAGTCAGTTATGTATATTAGGGTTTTAAGTTATATCTAACGTTGTTGAATTAATGTTTATTGCATTACTTTAGTGTCATGTGTTACCATGATGGTGTTTTGTGCTTATGTGAACAACACTGTGCACCTTTTATATTTATTAGTATTTACCTTCTTAGCTTGTGGAAAATCTGCTTGTGATGAGCTTTGATTCATCATGTGACATTCTCATCACCACCTGTTTTTGGTGGTTGTCAGTGTATTACAAAAGGTACAAAACAGATATTAGTACTTCAATAGGTTGGTATATTAACATTATATTAGTTAATTTTTTTTTCGTTTAACTGTAAATTTAAGGTAAATCTGTAAAACCTAAAGTGTTGCTACCGGATTTTTTTACAGTACAATTTATGCAACCACAGCTGCCGTTTTTTTACCGTATTTTTTTTTTTTTTTTAAGTGCACGATATACGGTATGTCCGAGGCACTTAATTCAGTGAGTGTGACAGACCCACAAGTGGCAATATTTCAGTAACAGAATTGTACACCCCCTGACCTTCAGATTTTTTCAGAACTTTCAGATTTTCTTTTTTCAGTATTTCCATAAGGTGTGGTGGCTGACTTACTGTTCACCATAGTAGCTCTCAAAGAAACGCTCTTTCCAAAGTTCCACCTTCTTTTCCTTCTCAATTTCTTGCCGCATTCTCAGTCTCAGCTCTGGGGTAAACTCACCTGAGAACACAGTAATGCATAAGCCACATACAAATATTGCAGATATATCTGCTTATTACAAGTTACCAAGTAACTTTTTTTTTAAACTAGCACCAAGCAACTTTTTCCTCGGTAAAATGGTTTACTCCTAAATAGTTTTACTTTTTTTATATGTCTTTTGAAAAATGCTTAAGAGTAAGTACATTCACGTTAAATTAAGTCTCCTTTGATATTGCCTCCTTATGGGGGCTGCCATGTTGAGATCACATGACTTGTTAAATACTACTTATTTGATCTCGATAACCACTCATTTGCTGGACACTTTCGGTTGTGGTGTGGAATAAATTAAATGGGAGTGAAAAGAACACCTCCAAATAGGGTATTTCTATAATTGTGACCAAAAACATTTGCTTCTGTGTGATGCTGTATCCACACTGAGAGTACAAAAATGTCAAGGCCAATGATGCATCAGGCAATGAAATTGTAACAAAAATGTACTTAGTACACATTTAAGACACGAGGACCATAACTGACCCTCTGACAACCTCTCCTTCCAGGATTGTGCTGCTGATGTGAAGAATTCATTGTTCAAGGCAGAGCTGGTCACCTTCAATGCTCCATCTATACTAGCCTGCAACAAAGAGTGACACCTCAGCACCAAAATTGGTTCATCGATAACAATCAGTGATTCATGATCCACAAAATCATACTGTATGTTGAACACAGCAGGGTTCTTCTGCATTTCACTACCTGCTGGTCAACATCTGGGAGCATCTTAAGAAGCTTCTGTTGACACTCTGTAGGCAACAGTGAGAATGTGTGCTTGTTGATTAGTGCTCGCAAGTTGGTGTTGACAAGGATGGAATCTGGTGTCTCAACATCTATCTCACACTTGGTACGCCTCAGTTGTCCTGAAAAGCCAAAGCGGTGGGATCAGTTACAGCATCTCATATTCTGACACAAATGACATCAATCTGTGACGATACTCACTGGCACTGAGCCGACTGGAGCGCTGAGACACCTTTCGGGCACCAGTCGCGTGGCACACATCTGCTTTGACAGAGGAGGACGAGCTGGAGGTAGAGTTCTGTGGACTGGCAGGGCGGCACTCTGTCTGTTTCAGCTCCCAGGCTACAGCAAACAGACATACGGTTTTATATCTCTTTTTCATTTACAAAAATATATAGCACCATCAAAAGTTTGGACACACCTGAAGAACATGCTTTTATTTCTTACATCACAGTAAGAAAGGTAAAATTCACAATGAAAAATAGTGCCTAGGTGCCTAGTGAAACTGTAAAAATGCTGTAGTAACAAAAACAGTATGTACAGGATTTGGAGGAGTCACGAGCCATGTCTTTGACAGTCTTGAGGAGCAGCCGTGGGCTTGAGGCGTTGGGGATTCCACATTGCCGGCGTTGATTCCTCTGCTGCTGCTGTTTCAGTGCCTAAAAATGAAGAAATGGAGAATGTCCATAAACCCACAGATTACCTAACATAAGTTATTTCTGTGTTGCCAACAAAGAGCATAGAGGGTAAACCAGTGAGCAGTGGTTAATACCATAGTGGGTTTATATAGTTTACCTTTTAATGAATTTTTTTAGGTTTTCCAACAATTAAGTTATAAATAAAGAATTTATATTAAGCACTTCTAATTTATTTTTAATTAACTATCCAAATAGGCATTACCACATGGTTATTCAATATATATAAAGCATTTTTATGTTGTTTTCAAGCAAAAATTAACATAATGTGATATACCGTTATCGTAACATAAAAAATGCCATGAAAATAAGACCCCCTATGTTATTTGCAGCAATTGTTATTTATAACTTGAGAGATAACCAGTAATAAGAGGTGTAAATGGCAGCACCTGTTTGAGGGCCTTCTTGCTGTGTTTCTGTGATGGGGACATGAGTTTGCTGCTGGAGACTGACGGAGACGAACAGCGAGACTGTGGGGAGGACGGCTGAGACTGCAGTTTTGTTGGCACTGCGAATGATTGGAAAGCAATACATTGGGTATATTTGGACATCTGTACCACAAACACAAATAAACAGGCAAATGTAAAAACTTAATTTCACTCTATGACAACCCATTCAAGGTCATTTTAAAACAAATACACAAGTTTGCAAATACATCGAAAAGTACACGAAAAGTACACTATAAGTCAATTATTACTTTTAAAAATGTCCGAATTTTTTAAATATATATTTTTCATTATAAGTTGAGTTGTTATCTTGCAGTAAACACGGCTTTTCCATGACCGCTATAAATTCACAAATACACTTTTGCTGGAAAACAAATACAAACGGTGTGATGATTTGTTTATAAATGCCAACTGCAATCCTTTCTTCCTAATTTTTCCAAGACTATCACAAGTCATTCTCACAAGTCATCTATCCAGCCAGCTAGATAACTTGACCTTGTGACACATTTAAATCAGCAGAATTCAACAACAAAAAAACAAAAAAAACTTCTCAAACATCACAAAAAACTAATGTTTAAGTCGGCAAGGCATACAAATATTTTCAGCAAAGTAAGATGTAGTGGCAACAAAGTACTGGTCCAAAATAGTGTACTAAAAGTCAGAACTTAACCCCCAAAAAATAAAAATAAACTAATTTCACTCTAATATTATAAATGGTGTAATATAAATAAACGTTCACTTTGACTAATAGATCCATACAGTCAACTAAAGCACATTTATAAAAAGATGAGTGTTTTCAAAAAATGCTTGATCAAACGAACTCTCATGAATTATATGCTACTGCTGCGGTAATTATTTCCTGGTCTTTGCTGAGTTAGTTTCTCTCTCTGACACAACAATCCTCATCTTCTCAATTCACAGCATTAAAGTTTCATCAGCATATTAAGATTAAAAAGTGTTACTTACAGTACTTGGTCCTACAGGAATTCGCTCTATTAGAGTGCATTATTCTCAAATACTTTTAAAGTTTCTACAAGACAGCTTGAGGTAAAGCCTGTGTTTGTCTAGATAACTTCGTACTGCTCTCAAATATATGAGGAAGTGGTATTAATCTTGCAACAACAACAAAAAGAGAGAGAAAAAAATAGAATTTCCTGTTTAAAGGGTGTTCTGCATTCAAAGAATATTTTGACTTGAAAGGAGCAAACCTACATTGTAAGGTCATTTACACATCAAAATCAGCGCATTCATGGTTCAGAATGTCATCTACATCCCATAACACGAGTCTTGATATCTAACAGTGATCATGGGACCATAGGTTACTGATACATTTACGTGCAGTAAACCATTTAAACATACACAAATTTACTGTACAAATTGAAATTTCTTCAAATCTTTAAATATAAGTGTCAGACCGATATATTTTAGCAACCTGGTGTCAGTTTCAAAATCTACTGACAGGTTTTTTTGTTGAGTCTAAATGCTGTTTAAAATTATTGTTATTATTAGGGGCCAGGCCCCGAAGGGGATAGCCTCTATAGTATCTGTTAGTTTTCTTATTATTTTTCCCGAATGGGAGTCAATGGTTGCCCTATCAACGGAACATAGGAAAATTATGAAATTTGGCACAATTGTAGTGATGGTAATGAATCGTAATTGGACCAATTTTTGAGTCTCTAGGAACAACTCTATAGCGCCACCCCCAGTTCAAAAATTCAACATTGAAATGGTTATAACTTTTGAACCCTTTAATCTACAAACATTTAACTTAGTACACCTGATTCAACTTGTTATGGTGATCACAATCAATATCTTACATTAAGACTCCGCCCATTATAGTAGTGGCCATTTTGAAAAGTACCGTTTTTTCCCCCGCTACTCCTCCTTCAAATCTTGCTCAATTTTGCCCCAAATTTGATCAGATGATCTTTGGGCCGAGCCGCACGTAAATGACTGAACGGATTTTTGATATTCGCTACCGTTCCCGAGATATTCGTCTCCAAAGTTGACCTTGCCTGTATTTGTAACCTTATGCTAGTTAGCTCAGCATAATCATTGGTTAGCATGCAAACCAGATGCCATTCTTTCTAATGTGGCTCTTCAGCTATCAGGCTAACCATAAGCTACATTAGCATTAAGCTAGCTTAGCATGCTAATCTGGTTAACATGCTTTTGTGTGCTCATTCTTACACTGAAACCTCTCCTCTGCAGCTTTTATTAAAATACAATTTATGGCTGTTTATTTATTAAAGGAAATGGCCTTTTCCCTGCCTTTGTTTAACAATCATTTCTGACCTGCCACATCCTGTACAGTATGTTAGCAGTAGAGCATTAATATTTGAATATATTTGTAAATAAATATTTACATGTACACTACCATTAAAAAGTTTGGGATCAGTAAACCATTTAAAAAAAATGTTATACTTTTATTTAACAAGGATGCATTAAAGTAAGGACACAAGATTTCTTTTTCAAATAAATGCTGTTCTTTTGAACTTTCTATTATCAAAGAATTCTGAAAAAATGTTTCACGGTTTCCACAAAAATATAAGGCAGAACCGTTATCAACATTGATAATAAGAAATGTTCTTGAGCAACAAATCAGCATATTAAAATGATTTTTGAAGGATCACCCTGAAGACTGGGGTAATGATGCTGAAAATTCAGCTGTCATCAATATTATATTATAAATTACATTGTAAAATATTATGCATAAATGACACACTTCAGCTCTAAGTTTGGCTATTCAGAGCTCATAAAAATGTGGTACCTCTCCTTTTCCACCTTCCTCTGCGTCCATCTTTGCTGTAGGTAGTGGTGCTGGTATTTTCTGAGCATCGGGTATCAGACATGTTATCACTGCTGTCCTCTGAATCCTCTTCTGACAGTTCCTTCATCACATCTCCAATGTCCTTCTGCTCACATACAAATACAAACCATACTCATCAGATCCCAAACACTAATGTTCATAAAACAGCTCACTTGAATCTGATCAAACAGTTAATGTTAATTTATACATTTAATAAATCATTAGGAATGTGTAGAGCATAAATATATAGAAATTTGCTTGTTTTTACATTTTCAATGAAACAAAACCACATCATTGACAAGTGTGGCTTGTTATACTAACGTTAACGGAGCATTCATTAATTATAACAGCAAATAGTACAGTAAACATTCATGCCATTCAACAGAGAGCCGTAGTAACTTCAGAAAACAGACAAGCAACAAGAAACCGGGATTTATATTTACTTTTATTCATCATTTGACAGACACTTTTATCAAATACAACTTACAGTGCATTAAAGGTATACATTTTATTAATATATACCTATAATGTATGTAAACCGTATGTAGTACATATGAAAGCGCTATATAAGTACCTCATTCATTCATTCAATCATATTACCTTCAGTGTATAGACTCCCATTCGACCGGGGACCTTGTAGAAGATCCCTTCATCTCCACGTGAGTTTGTATGGAGCATGGCATTGAGACAGGCAAGAGGGGAAGTCCCACTAAAAATATATATATATATTCAGCAAATTAAATCAGCCACCATCTTTACACAACTGAAAAGCTGCAACAAAGATCACAGTTTAGTGGTTGGATTACAGATATTTGTGCATGAATCTGAATATAAATTGGTGCATGAATCTGAATATAAATATAAAAATCAAGTCTTGATTTTTTTCTGGGGGGGGGGGGGGGGAGGCTGGGTCTACTAGGATAAGTTTTTATACTTGAATATTCAAACACATTATTTTTCACATTTTACATTGTTGCAGCACCTCTTTTCCCAGCCTGTCAGTAACGCTCTAAAAAAGTGCAATGAGCTCTGATTGGTCGGCTGGAGTACTCAGTGTGTTGTCGGCTCAGTGTGTTGTGATTAGTCAAATGCTTTGTGTGTTTTGAAAATGTCACACACCTTACCATAACCGTGAGTTTCAACACTACTAACTAGGGCTGGGCGATTTGGCCTAAACAAATTTTTTTTTCACCAAAAAATCCGATTTACGATTTAAATCGATTTTTTCCCTCCCTACTTAAAATCAATCTGCAGATGACAAAGAAATTGTTCAAAACAAGTTTTAACTTTATTTTGTTTTGATATTCCCTTCTGGGATTTGATCTGGATTCCCCCCTTGGGGTTAAAGTGCTATCAGAAACAACAAGCCAAAAAGACAAGAGGGCAGGCCCTGTTTTTGTAAACAGTGAAAATGTAACATAACATAAAATGGGTGGATTGGGATTGGGGGGATGTGTGTAAAAAAAAAAAAAACACTTCCATCACAATAAGTGTATTGTGATTGTCAAAACATTTGGTAACTAAACATAATTTTATTAAGTTTATTAATACCATTACAGAAAATGGCACAGTAAATATTCATGCCATTCAACAGAGAGCCGTAGTAACTTCAGAAAACAGACAAGCAATAGGAAACCGTCATTTATATTTACTTTTATTCATCGTTTGGCAGGCACTTTAATAGAATGGTACAATGACTGGCATGCTACGGTTTTTATTATTGCTTGACACAAATTTCACAATTTCAATTCAATTCTTGTGATTTGATTCTGATCTTGATTCAATATCAATTCATTTGGATAAATATTGGGTACAGTACATACGTTAATGTGTTGTTAATTGTTCTCCAAAAAAAAAATAAAAATCACCTAATGCTGTAAACATACAGAGCCCTATTAGCTGGTATTATTATTAAAGGTTAACTTAAAACAGATGATCGAACCGATCGACGTGCCGCTTGAACTGAGATCTGTCAGTGATCTTTCACATCACATTTACATGCGCCAAAACGTATTGTTTGAATTAAACGTATTGTTTGAATTAAACGTATTGTTTGAATTTTGGCAGGAATTATTTAAATGAGGAATATTGTGACGTATGTTAACGGAAAAAAAACTTAAGACTGCAATCGAGGCGTTTCAGGGAACTCAGAGTCAGTGCTGCTCACTGAAATGATATTGAGAGGGGGTGATTTCTGTAGTATTTACAGTATATACTATTATAGTTTATTAATATTTTGAATTAGCTTTTATTTTTATATTTTCCTTTTAGTTCAGTTTTCCTTTTAATATTAGTATTTCTGAATAAATTATTAGTCATTTCTTTATATGCTTTTGTCAATTTTATTATATTACTTTTTAGGTTTAATTTATTTTTATTTCAGTTTTGGTTTCAGTTGAGTTTTTGTTTATTTCTATTTTTAGTGCTTAATTAATGTAACCAAGGCAACATTTCAAATTTTATCATTTTATTTCAGCTTTATTCCAATTAACAAAAAAATAGGTCTGTCTTGTAGACAGTTTTGTTTTGTATAATTTGTTTTTCTTAAAAAGCATTTTTTTGGAATAAACAAATCGTAATGATGAGCTTAAGGAGGCTAAACAAGCATTCAGTACATAGATAATCATATTATTGAACATCTTCAAACGGAGCAAAACTGCCAGAAGCACAACCAGCCACTAGCCATTTCAGAGGACAAGCACTATGGTCAAAGCCGTGGCCTTTAGGTCCTCGCTCTTGGGGTTTACAGAGACCCTTTGCATGCCGTCAACTGGGGACATGTTAATAACATGCATAGGGGTTGGCTAATGGTTTTAAGTTAGTTGGGGGGGGGGGGGGGCACTACTGTATAATCTTACCTTCTGGAAGACAACAGAGAAATGAAAAAAAAAAAGAAATGTGATAATTAGATACTTTGCCACATTAAATTTTGCTTTGGAAAAATAAAACAAAAGACAGTAAATAAGACATAAAAGGTATATGATCTGGTACAGTTCAGGGGAAGCCTGCACAATCTAAACTAGAATGTGTGTTTGATAAATAAATTGCTATTTTAATAAAGAAATACTCAACAAACATCTGGAGAATGACCTCACCTTATCTCCTTAAGCCTCTCTCTCTGAATTACTTGCAGGATCTCTTTATGACTCATCGGTGTGTTGGGGTACTTCTCGAGCACCTGCGAACAGTATTACGGGAACAAGTGAGCAATTCAGCAATGACTCACTATAGCAGTAACCGCAGAGAAAGGATGAAGTAGATGGAACGGATGGTCAGTCTAAAAGGAGGTTTGTTAGACAGTAATGCTTTTGAATTCTATCATTAATTGACCTCAGTGAAGCAGACAATGCCGTTCTGTGAAACTAACCTACCGGTAGTTCTTATTATTGAGTCAGAGAAACATGTTAGTTTGGGTGAGATACTTTGAACTAGATTCAAAAGTGGTTGTATTTTGAGAGTATGGGAAACGCAAACAGACCATCTAACGCGGTACTCCATACTGAACTTGTGTCATATCGATCACAAGTTCAGTATTGAGAACCGCAAGGCTCAGCATTAGGACCGTTGCTTTTATTCCTGTACATGCTACCCTTGTGAAATATCATTAGGGAGCATGGCGTTAGTTTTCACCGTTCCGCTGATGATACTCAGCTCTATATTTCTTTGCGCCCAGACGAAACATACCAATTCACTAAATTAACGGAATGCATCATTGATATAAAAAAATTGGATGACTAGTAATTTCCTATTACTTAATTCTGAAGAAAAAAAACAGAGATTCTAATTATTGGACCAAAAACCTCTGCACGCAATAACCTAGAATACTGTCTAACACTTGATGGCTGCTCTGTCAAGTCTTCGTCGTCAATTAGGAACCTGGGTGTGCTCGTTGATACCAATATTTCATTTGAAAGCAACATTTCTAGCATCTGTAAAACCGCATTTTTACATCTTAAAAATATCACAATTTTGACATATTCTATCAATGACAAATGCAGAAAAGTTAGTTCATGCATCATGACCTCAAGGCTAGATTATTGTAATGCTCTACTGGGTGTTTGCCCTGCACGCTTAATAAACTCCAGCTGGTTCAAAACGCAGCAGCTCGAGTTCTTACTAGCCCGATTCGGTCAACACTGCATTGGTTCCCTATTAAACATTGCATACATTTTAAAATCTTGCTAATTACTTACAAAGCACTAAATGGTTTAGCCCCTCAGTACCTGAGCGAGCTCTTCACACACTATAGTCCTTCATTCATCTAAAACTTTTGGCCAATTGAAAATTATTTTCTATTCTTTATTTTATTTTAAAGGGTGACAAAGCACATTAATTAACATGAGCAATCAAGTCCATCCTCTAAATGTGCCAGATTAAGCCATACAGGCTAATTTTCATCTGTAGTCCCAGGCAGGTTGATGGTAAAAAAAAAGAGAATACCTAGAATATCAAAATAAACTGCAGGCGATAGATGCTTTTCCTACGGAGCCCCTAAAGGGACGTGGTGGTGGAAAAAATTTTAGGATGGGAGAATTTTTTTTTCCAAATCTTTTGCGTTCCCTCGCAAAACTTTTGCGTTCCCCTGAGAAACTTTGCGTTCCCTCGCAAAACTTTTGCGTTCCCTTCCAAAGATATTTGCGTTCCCACGCAAAAGTTTTGCGTTCCCTCGCAAAGATATTTGCGTTCCCACGCAAAACCTGTTGGGAGCTCGGACAGACACTTCCTGTTTAATGTCCCGCTGGCAGTGTTTCAGAGCTCCGTACGTTAATGAAGCGTTTCATAGTGTCTGAACTTGGACTCAAATTTAAAGAAATGCGGGTCAGTGCTTAACTCAAGGAGTTCAGTGAAGTTGGCAATACACATAGGCTATTCGAACTTCCCGGATCAATATTCTTGAGCTAAACGTTGTTAAAAGACAAACGACACCTATTTACAATCACAGTAGACAACGAGCTACAACCCAATTCTCCTCAAAACGACCTTTATAATATAGGCTAAATGGATCTCTATGAGCAGGCGGCGGCTGTCTCCGAAGGGACCATCTGCAAAGTGCAATATAACCCAAAAAACGACTACAGCATCAACTCATAGTAAAAAATATAAAAATAGTCATTAACTTCAATGTTACAAACCACCCAATTCAGTTTACACATCAATGGTAAACCCACTGGTCATACTGCACTGCTTTTGCACATTTTATATTATAAAAAAATATATTTAATAACTTCACTGTAACACACCAAATTTAGTTCACACATCACTGCTCTAATGTTGGTTATACAACACTTAGTTTGGGAAGTAATTGCACATAAAAAATAAGAAGGCCTATTCTTTACACAAATTATATTGGTACTGTACGCAGCTAACAGTTACAACCATAGCTTTTGCATTATTTGCTTACTGAATTGGATGGCATTACACTGTATAACGAAGTTACTGAATATTTCTTTCTAAAAATGGTATTATTGGTACTGAATTTGTGTGAAGCTACACAGTGAAGCTATTGAAGTATGTTAAATAATATAAAAAATGTACAGAAGGGTTTTGGGATTTGCACTTTGCAGACGGTCCCTTCTTCGGACTTGTCTCTCAATCGGCCGGTTAAAGACAAATTTATATTAAAGCTCGTTTTGTGGAGAATTGGGTTGTAGCTCGTTGTCTAGGTTACTGTGATTGTAAATAGGTGTACTGTGTGTTTTAACAACGTTTAGCTCAAGAATATTGATCCGGGAAGTTCAAATAGCCGATGTGTAGCCTATAGGCTATATTGCCAACTTCACTGAACTCCTTGAGTTAAGCACTGACCGCATTTCTTTATATTTGAGTCCAAGTTCAAGCACTATGAAACGCTTCATTAACGTACGGAGCTCTGAAACACCAGCGGGACATTAAACAGGAAGTGTCTGTCCGAGCTCCCAACAGGTTTTGCGTGGGAACGCAAATATCTTTGCGAGGGAACGCAAAACTTTTGCGTGGGAACGCAAATAACTTTGCGAGGGAACGCAAACATTTTGCGTGGGAACGCAAATATCTTTGAGAGGGAACGCAAAAATTTTGCGAGGGAACGCAAAGTTTCTCGGGGGAACGCAAAGGTTTTGCGAGGGAACGCAAAAGATTTGAAAAAAAAAAAATTCTCCCATCCTAATTTTTTTTCCACCACCACGTCCCTTTAGGGGCTCCGTATTTTCCTATTAAGCACCCAAACTCTGGAATAGTCTTCCTAGCTTTGTTCAGAAAACAGACACATTCTGTCAGTTTAAATCTAGACTAAAAACACATCTCTTTAACCTGGCATACACAACACATTATCAAATTCTATTATTCAAATCAGTTAAATGATTGTTAGGCTGCATAAATTAGGTCAACCGGGACCGGGAACACTTCCTATAACACCCGATGTACTTGTTACATCGTAAGAGGAATGGCATCTGCGCTAATATCAGTCTGTCTGTCTTATCCTGTTACCGTAGTCAGCCGGATCCGGTCAATATCCAGATCAGATGGTGGACCTGCACCTAGACACGACCAAAACGCAGCCCTGAATGTCAGCACAGACCGTGTCTACTAGACAATCCCCTGTGAAGGCCTCGTCGACATGACAGCCATCGGCACAGATCCTCAGCAAAGACCACAAGAACCAGACAGGTCCACCGCACAGACCCTATGGCCAGCTTCGGCTCCATACCGGCGTGATGAATCTGATCTTCAAGCAAAAGGAACTAGATGAATATTTTAATGCTACCGATCCCGATCTGAATTCTGACTTGTGATGCAGCCTGAATCATAATCACACCGTGTTTGTTTGTTGGCCAGAGAATATGTCACAGAATAATAATTTGTCACCTAAATAAATATGTCACAGAATAATAATAATAATGATGAATAATACGATTTATAACATGCATTTAGAAAACAGAAAGGGTGAATTTTCAATTCATGCTTTTATGTTTTATTAATGGGTTTTATTGTAATTGCATGTGTCCCAGTTCATTGTACTTTAAACCAGGGGGTATTCCAGAAAGCAAGTTTATCTTACTGTCAAACATTTTTCAATCTTTTCGTTTAATAGGCTAATCTTTACTGTGAGTGAATAAGAAAAATATTGTTTGTTTGATGCCAATTACTTATTTTAAAAATGTTTTCCGTTACAGTTATAAATTACATCATAAAAAAGTATTCAGTAACGTAATCCAAGCACCACAAAATAAAAGTAATGTAGCCTATTCTGATTTCTTTTGGATCCGCACATCACAACGGTCAATCAATATAGCATTATTATGTCAAAAATACTAATTTATTTAGTTTTAAGTGAAACCAAAATAGTATTGATAGTATTCCCAATTTTTTACAAAATGTAACTATAATCTGATTACTTTGTTTTTTGACGTAACTGTAACTAATTAGTTACCAGGTTTTTGTATCCTGATTATATAATGTTGTTACATGTATTCCGTTACTTCCCAACCCTCTCATATATAAATATATTAGAATAAAATAAAGAACATCACCTTGTTTTAATAGTGCTTTACATTGATTTATATAATATTGTGCACATTCTCTAACACCCACGGTCCCTCATCAATAAGGCACGCAAGTTAAATTAAACTAATCCTGGAAAAGAACTTGCTCCAGAGCAGATTATGTTAAGATAGTACTAAGTAGCTATGGCTAGTTGGCTACTTTTACAAATCCTGAAAGTTACCTCCGTTTTGGACCTGAAAGTTGGGGTTATTCGCTTACCCTTAAACATACCCGGGTATGTCACATAACTTGCTTTCTGGAATACCCCCAGTCAAGTCATAAGCATTTACAGTACTTTTTTTTATTATTTTTTATTTTTTTATTTCTGCTGTAACTTGCTTTTCACTTATTACGAATTTGACGTTTTTATTGTAATTGCATGTGTCCAAGTTCATTGTACTGTAAATCTGTTATACAGTCCTGACATAAGCATTATTTTCAGTTTTATTTGCATTTCTGCTGAACTCCTTTCGATCATTACGATTTGGACAAAGAGACAGTTCTTGGTCAAATGTGTGGTTGAGCTGTAGACCCGGACACTGCGATTTGGAGATGAACAAATCCACTCGTTCGAGAACCGCTGACCGATTCAGACTAACGTTAATTCGAAAATAAATAGTTCAGTCAGATTCGTTAACCGATTCATCAAAAATATCCGACTGAAGACAAACAGGTGCAAAATCTAAAGCTGTGAATATGTGAAACTTCAGTTTGAAGTCCTGACGGACACTTGTATCTCAGAAGACAAGTTCAGTTTCAGTGTCTCACATATTACAAACTGGGTCTAAAGTTAAATGCAACAGCAATGCGGAAAATTCGTCTGAATTCAAAATACCATATCAAACCAACAATTTTAACGACGTCAAAAAGTAAACAAGCTCTGTTTGACAAACTCGCGGTCTCTAAAGACACAACGTGGTTAAGCGGGCGGTGATTCTAACCGTTTACAGCACAAAACACTGAATAATTTATGAGCAAAAAGTAATATTACAGTGACCTTGATAGGTTAATGAATTTACTGGGTTATTTTGTGGGTTAGGTGAGCTGAGCTAAGCTAAGCTAACCAGCGAAGTGTCACTAGTCTACATAAGCGCGCTAAGCTGCCTCGCGCTTGCTAGCAACTGACAAGAACGTCATGCTACAGGCGTTTCATCGAATCACTTCCCGGATCAAAAAAGTTCCCAAATGTTACGTAAATATGGATAAAACCAGCTCATGCATTCGTTATGTCATGCTTTATAGTGTATGGATCTAAATGCACTTTGGCAACATCAGCCGAAACCAGGCCCCGAAATGCATACGCAATACTTCGCCTACACCAGCGGGTCATGAACTCATAAACACAGTTGTACAAGTGGGAGCACAAGGCGAAAACAAGCTAAACAAGCTTTCAAGAAGTCTTCTGTTTTACCGTTTTGGCGGCCTCTGCCCACGTCCTCCCCTTTTTCTTCTTCTGTCTCTCCCTCATGTCGGCGGTCGGTCGCGAAAAATCGACCAGGGTGCTGTTGTAAGTGTTGATGTTGCTTTAGTTACCGTGCAAGACCTGCCATCTCTGCCATATTGGGTTTTTACTGTAAGAGACAAATCATGTGACCCTCTGGGAAACGTCATCTTACTGTACGATGACAGTTCAGAGGAAACCACCTACCTAAGGCTAGTACTCTCTCTCTATTGTTTTCATTTGTATAAACGTTTCAAACTCCAATCAAACACACACGCTTGCACATAGTGTCAATTTTAAGCGTGCATACCGATTAAATTAAATTCAAGGCATTTAGCAGATGCTATATCATCATGAGTTTACAACAAAGCTTTATTTTCACATGTTAGATTACAGTGGTCAACAGAAGGAAAATATATATATTTAAAAGTTAGCCTATGTATTTATAAAATGTATCTTAGACTTCACTTTATAATGTAGGCTGTAATTTCACTAAATAGCAAAATAATGCAAGTGGCAGTTATTTTTGTAACAAAAACATCAAGCGTACGTTTTAAGCAAACCTTTCACAAAAACTAGTTTGTGAGGGTACAAATTATAAAACAACAGATACACTGCAATAGGGAAAAAACTATTTGGACACTTTCTTGTAGTGATGTTTAAAATTAAAACCAATGTGCACTTTTTGCGAGCAAATAGGTTTTACACATTAAATAGCATTTTTGAATAAGTACGAGTAAAATTATAGTGGCAAGCATCGAGAGATATGATACTCAACTCATATTAGTCTTAAAAAAAATTCTACAAATAAAAAAAATATATATTGGTGCAGGTCGCCCCCTGATGGGTGGTGCCATGTTGACACCACATGACCAGCAGAAACTACCCAAATGCTTCAAAATTAATGGACAAATGAACATATATTTCGGGCAAATTGCAGGAAATTCTAAATTTGAGATGAATTGAGACAATTTATTTTAATATATTGACAGTGAATTAAGCATTGTTGTTTTCACACAAACACTAACCTGAGTTTCAAGTTTCGTCTTTACTGATGATTGTATTTAGGCTTACACCTACCACATTAATAGACCTTTTAAAAGCCTTAAAAAAATTGAACAGCAGAAAACACCACTGTGCAAGCTGGAGAACATAAATTAACTTATATTGAATACACTTCCATTCCTGTCTTTTGAGTATATGGCCCCCAAATCATGAAACATAAACACAAACATATAATGAACACCTTTAAGGTAATAAACTGCACCTGTGGTTATTACGTAGTGACATCATGTTGTGAACTTGAGGGTAACTGACTAAAAAAATCCCAGGACCAGTTGGTAATCATACATTTGCAAATATATATAAATAGCTATGAAAAGTGAAATTAGTTTTGATAAGAGGTTTAGCGTTTGTTTAGAGTTGTCATTTGGTTTGATATTTTGTTCTAATGCAATTAAATTCTCTAATTCAATTAAATGCCAAGCTAACCTTATTTTTTTTTTCTGTTTCATCACTTTAAGAACATGAACATGTCTTTATAAAGTAAACAAGGTCAGTTTTGATTTCATGTTCACCTTAAGTGTACAAAATCAAATAATACATAAGCATGTGTGAAAAAGATTAACACTTGCTCTTTTGCCTATAATCTATACTTGTGATTAACCTCCCAGAGCTGTATACAGTCATATGAGCTATGTTATAATGGTCTTATTAATCAAACCCCTTTTGTGCCTTTTCTTTTCTTTTTCTTTTCATATGGAGTCATGGTTTGATATTCAGGTTTGTACAGTTCAGGATTTTATTTATACTTATTTCTGCATGTCTTCGTACTATGACCTCAGCTACTTCTAATCGATACTTGTTATGTGATAAATATTGAGAGACCCGTTGTTTATGATACATTTATTGTTTGCATTTCTGTTTAAGAATGACATCACAAGCTTAAAGAGGATACACTAGCTTTTTTTTCAAGTATACAGGAGACAATTGTGCTTAAAATAACTTAAAATAACTAAGCTTTGATGCTTACAAAGGAAAGGGTTAGTTCACCCAAAAATGAAAATTCTCTCATCATTTACTCACTTACAAACTCTTTCATCTTTTTGATGAAACTTAACTTAAGAGCTTTCCGTCCCTCCATTGACAGTCATGCAACTACCACTTTGACGCTTCAAAAAGTTCATAAAGAGATCGTAAAACGAATCCATATGAATTAAGCAATTTTATGACGAGACGTGAATGCTTTGCGCAAAAAAACATAATTTACCATTATTATACAAATATTAATCTCCAACACATGTTCACGCAACGTCTGCTCTCGCGTCAACACAACTCTCGTGAATGGGCGTTGGAGATGAATATTTTGTAAATAAAGTGGTAAATTATGTTTTTTTGTGCAAACAAAGCACTCGCATCGCTTCATAAAATTTAGGTTACAACACTTGGGTCACATGAATTACTTTTATGATGCCTTTACTACCTTTCTGGGGCTTGAGAGTGGTAGTTGCGTAGGCTGTCAATGGAGGGACAGAAAGCTCTCAGATTTCATTAAAAAAATCTTCATTTGTGTTCTGAAGATCTTACGGGTTTGGATCAGCATGAGTAAATGATGACAGAATTTTCATTTTTGGGTGAACTAACCCTTTAAGATGATGAAACAGACAAATGTCATTGCTTAAAGCTCATGAAAACAGTGCAAAGAATAATTAAGTGTGCTTTCTATGCTTGCAGGCGTAATACACTGTACAGGCTCATGGTTGGTAGGTTGCTGCACAAGCTCCCATTGCTGAGGGTGGGCGTTGGGGCCCAGAGTCCCCAGAGCTGGCTGATGAAGAAGCAGACTGACTTGGCCCTTGGTACCTTGAAGAGGAAGAAAAGAGCAAGGTATAAATGTGGACAATTAATTTTAGCTTTCTGTGTAGCAGCTGAATTATGTACATATGTACATAATTATGAATATATGCAGGGTACTCACCACGATCTAGCTTTCATGACCCGTGATGCAGTCGACTTCTTTCTATAATGGACAAAGTCACGAATCAAGTCTTGGGTTCTTATATCTGACCTCTGAAGATCCAAGGGCACCATGGTGGGTGGAGAAATGTCCAGCTCCAGAAGCATGATGTTCTCAGCCTGTGCCAACAAAAGATTTTTTTAGTCGAATTAATATACACTACAGTTCAGAAGCTTAGGTTCCGTACATTTGTATTTTTTATTGATCAACAGTGACAGTAAAGACATTACTCATGTTACAAAAGAGTTCCATTTCAAATAAACGTTGTTCTTTTGAACTTTCTATTCATCAAAGAATCCTGAAAAAAAACTGATCACGTCATCACGGTTTCCATAATATTAAGAAATGTTTTGAGCACCAAATCAGCATATTAGAATGATTTCTGAAGGAATATGTGACACTGTGCTCAGCTTTGCCATCACAGGAATAATAAATATTTTTATTATCATAAAATGCTAATATTTTATTTCATAATGATTGAACGTTTTAAAAATGTTGCTCTGTATAATACCAACCCTATATCTAGAAGGAGACCCCGTTGCCACGGCAACTTGAGCATACTGACTAATTGGTCTCTTGTATCCCACTACAGAAGTTGGCCTTCGTCGAACAAGAGGGGAGTTACTGGAGAATGAGAGAAAACACAACATCATAAGATAAGAATATCATCCTTGTGGTCCTGTAATGTTTGGAACTATGTTGTTCTTTCACTTACTTTTCTGAGGGGAATAGAGGTAAGACTTTCCACTGGTCTTCCTCGCTATCAAAGTGGAGACGATTTATGATCTTATTCTTTTCCTCTGGAGGAATGAAGTTCTCAATGATCAGATTTCTGGGAAAAATACGAAGAGACAAGTGACAAAATCGAAACCATCAGGAGAGGAGCTTTGTCTTTTTTTGTAGTTTATTTCAGGACAAAACTGAGGACAGGTGGGACGTACTTGAATTTCATCTCTCTAGTCAGCTCATTCATTGTCTGTTCCAGTTCCTGCCTCATTGTGACATGTTCATTGATGATATCACCAATCTCAGACCTCACCAACTGCAGCTTACTGTAAAACTGAGAAGAACAACAAATTCAGCGTTGACTGGCGTGAAATGGAGACATTAGTTCTTATATTTCACTAAATTATAAGACATCCAGTAGCAGCTGTAATATATTAAATGTGGTTTATACAATGTACAGAACTGCAAATATAGCCATGTTACAAACATCATGTTAAAAAAGTGTACTAGAAACTACAATGCAATGAATGAACAGTGTCCTTGAAAATGCTAATGTGACAAAAAAAAAACTGACTGATAAAACACAAGCTAAACAAGCAAGCTAAAGGAAGTATGTTATGCCTGATATAGATCCATACCATGTTGGGTTCTGGAATTAAAAACTCGAATCATTTTCTCTATAAGAAAATGGATTTTGAACGATAACTTATAAACCTTTAAAGACAGACCTACTGTGAGCTACGAGTTTGTTAATCCATGGTATTTGCTTCTGCTGAAGGGTTAGGGTTAGCGTCTCAGCTCATTTTTAAAATAATCATGTTTAACAGTGGCATTCCTGGTTAAAAAAAAACTACATTACCCATGATGCTCTACAGAAAATGCTCGAAAAAGCAACATGTGCCAAAATAGCTCTTAAGCTCCGCCAATCGAATTGGCTTTTTGTCGAGGTTACCAAATAAATGAATAATTGGGTTTAAAATGATTTTAACCAAATTGATTGAATTATGTGAGGAAACAGACTATGAAGTGATAAGAAAGATACTAGCACAGTCTAAGAGATGTTTGTCTGTTTAAAGTTTAGCAGTCATTTTAGAAGATTGCCACGAATGCCTAATCAGGATTGAGTATTCGTTACAAGTCAGAATTGTGAGATATAAACTCGCAATTCTGACTCGCACAATTGCGAGTTTATATGTTGCAATTCTGACTTTATATAACTCCCAATCGCGAGTTTATATCACGCAATTTTTTATTCTGTGGCGAAAATGAGCTTCCATGGTGTGGAGATGAACTATGACCTTACGCACCTTTCTTAGTTTCTTAGTCTTAAATTCCACCTCTTGCTGTAGAGTGGAGAACGTCTCTTTCAGTTCAATCGTCTCTTCATCTTGATCAAACATCAGCTGCTGCATCTCTCTTTCCTGTCTATCCTAGAAGGATTTATCACACACATATGAGATTCTAATCCTTAAAGGATATTTAAATGACTATGTATTATAATCTAAAATATGTATATGTCTAGTACAGTTACCTGTTCAGCAATCTCCTGCCTCGTCAGTTCCAGCATTCTCTGCTGTTCATTGGTGTGGTCAATGATGTTTTTCCCTCCAACCAGAAGCTTACTTTCCATAGCCTACAAAAAACCATGGCACACAGTAATTATGTGATTTATGAATGATATGGTGTATAATTTTCATAAAAAAAGTCTTGTGGAAATAACTAACCTTGTATTTTTCAATAATAATTTCCATAGCTTGTTGCTCCTTCAGCAACTCTTCCACAGTCTTTGCTTTCTTGTCTACCGTGCCAAGTTTCCTGCTAATATCTGACTTGTAATTGGCAGAGGTCTTGGCCATCTGCTGCTTCCACCAATATTCCTCCACACTCTCCTCCCGAACCGTCTCAACGACCCCCACCTCTCCATCTCTCGGAGTTTCCACCTCTCCGCTACTCATACTCCTCGTAATCCTCATACTGTTTCTCCTCTTTCTCCTCCTTTCTTTTGCCAGCATCCCTCGTTCCTCGAGCTGCTCCTTTAGGCGGGCTATTTCCTCTTGGAACTCACGGAGCAGGGCGTCTTTGGGGTCCTCGTTGATCTTTGGCTTGTTCCTTATGTTCTTTGCTCTGTTGGCGTACCTCAGTGTGGTGAGAGTCTCATCGTAGTGGCACGAAGCTGGTCCAATGGTGGCCACCATAACAGTTTTAGCGTTGCCTCCGAGGGAGTCCTGTAACAGCCGGGTGAGTTTGGAATCCCGATAGGGAACATGGGTACTCTTCTCATCTACCAAAGCCGAAATAACATTTCCAAGAGCGGAAAGAGACAAGTTTATCTTCGTAGCCTCTTTAAACCTTCGTCCCTGCACACCTGTTTTGCTTTGCCGCTCACTGCCCGCAAGGTCCACCATGTTTAACTTTCCGACACGAATGTGGTCCTTACCATCAATGCCCATTTCGCTGCATTCAATGGTTATGACAAAAATCGCATGAGATCTGGAGCTACGCTCGTTCATTTTGGTGAATCCGACAGATCTTGATTGGTTCCCCAAGTTCATGACATGCTCAATCTCCTTTATGTTCTTAGTCACCACACACGAGAGATCTTTGACATAGACGCCCAAGTCTGGATTTTCCTTGATCTCCATTTTTTTATTGTTGTCCTTGCAGAGGAGGTCTCGTATCTCTTCTTGATATATTTCGAAGTAAGACACTCTCACGAGATACTGTTGGTTCTGAGATCTAGATATATGAGTGAAAATATGCTGAAATGAATTTGGGATGACTCCCCTCGTCTCCGGGTTTGTGGGCACACCTTCCATTGTATATGTCTTGCCAGTGCCAGTTTGCCCATAAGCAAATATAGTTCCGTTGAACCCGTGCAAAACAGAGTCAATTAGAGGTTTGCATGCATAGTCATATAAGTCGTATTGTTTTGAGCCCACGTCATAGACAGCATCAAACGTGAATGTTTTTACGAGGCTTCCGGATGATTTGGGATTACGCACGCTCACCTGTCCAAGTCTGACATCTACTTCAACAATTCTTTCTCGATTCATCGCCTCTTCCTTCTTGTTTAAAGGGCGGCACCGCACCACCACCCTAACCGCCTCTGATTTTTTGCCAATCGACATGGAGCGTGGTCGCAATAGGCTATTTCTCTTCATCATTTTTATGATAAAGTCTTTACGTCTTTAATATTCTGCTATGTTATGGACGCAACGAACGATTAAATAAAATGCGCACTGCAGAAAAATGTATGTCCGTCACATGAAAAAGTGAGCGCAGATCATTTTGGTCCAACGCCATCATTACATTCCGCTCATGCATCGTGTGTCTCGCGCATCTCCGCTCAGTCTCCAGCTCTGGCTGCACAGTGCACACGCCCTGCTCCTCACAGACAATAGGCAGAGCGCGCTCACAGCGGCGTGATGCTGATAGGTAGATAGCGTGTTTTCTCTCTGCGTGGGGTGTGACGCATTCGGTGTGGGTTATAATTATTCAATGATAAGATTACCGGTGATTGCGTTATTAAGTCAGTAGCCTAGCCTATAATATAGCACAATCATTGTATATGGCTTAGACAGTTTCAATAATTAGGTTATTTGACTAATAACCTTCATGATTGTTTGCTTTGAGACGTCAAGCCCTTTAATAGCTTAAAAACATAATTTAGGTTAAGACTGATAGGCCTACATAAATTTACAAAGGATTTTTGTTTTGTGAGTGCAAATACAGTGGCCATCTGTATAAAGCATAAGTTAACTGTAGGCAATAGTCTAATGTTAATATGGGCCTTCAGTGGCCACCCACCATATTTGACCTATTATATTATCAGGACATCTTGTGTGTGTGTGTGTGTGTGTGTGTGTGTGTGTGTGTGTGTGTGTGTGTGTGTGTGTGTGGCATGGTAAACCCTACATTATGGGGACAAAATGGCCCCCAAAAAGATGGCAATATCCAAAATCCTTGTCTTTGTGGGGATATTTTTTATCCCCATGAGGAAAACATATTATACATCAGACTAATGTTTTTACATGTAAAAATACAGAAAGTTTTTTGTAGGTTTAGGGTTAGGGGATATAATACAGTTTGTACATAAAATAATAATTAAATGTAATATTTTTTTTTTACTATTGTATATTTTTATTATTTTCTTCAATACAGCAATAGTGTCCGTCAAAATAAAATAAAATAAAATAAAGTCAATCCGAACAGATAGGCTTTTTAATTGTATTGCAAAATACTACAGTGATTCAGAATTACAACACTTAAGTTTATGGGTAGCTTAATGATAATCTTTCTTTAGGCCTATTGCTTTATTTCTTTTGTAAATAATGTATGCACACCTTGGAGTAATTTTCATTCATTTGCACTGATTGCTATGCACTGATTTGCATTGTTTAACCGACAGCAGAATGTGTTCTCGCTGACCATGTGACTCCGACTCCAGCACACAGTTATATTCGGCCAATGGGGACGCATGGGCACTGCGCGTCCCCGCTCAGACCGTGTGGAGAAGTTTACCAGTCCGGGTGCAAAGTCTCAAGTTTCGTTTAACTTCTCCTGGAGATTCACAAGCGTCTTTTATTCCATCCCCAGTCTATGGCGGCCGGTGTTTCTCTCTAATAAGTATGAATGAATGTTTCGCTGCGCTGAATTCTTTAGTGCGTCGCGCAACTGATATTTCGCGAGTTGCCAATAGCAACAGCATTTACGCGTTTATTTTCAACATTAATCTCTTGTTTATGACAAACGTTCATTCCATAGACATCTAACCCCGTTTTGTATGTTATTATACAAGACTATTCGCGAATATAAATATAATTGTATTTGCCGTTGAGGACTAAAATGGGTTTGGGACAGAACCGTGTGCGTTTGCTGTGCATGCTGTCTTTAACGCTTGTGTTTTTCATTGTTGAAGTTGTGGTAAGCAGGATAACAGCATCTCTCGCAATGCTGTCAGACTCTTTTCATATGCTGTCGGATGTAATAGCCTTGGTAGTGGCTTTGATTGCCGTGAGTTTTGCGGAGACAACTCAAACCACAAGTAAAAACACGTTTGGATGGATCCGCGCAGAAGTGATGGGAGCTTTAGTGAACGCCGTGTTTTTGACGGCCCTCTGCTTCACTATTCTGTTGGAAGCCGTCGAGCGCTGCACGCTGCCTCATGAGATCGAGAATCCACGAGTGGTCATTTGGGTTGGCGTTGCTGGTCTACTGGTCAATGTACTTGGTCTTTTTCTGTTCCACGGACACGCAGGGTTTGGAGGGCACGGGCACTCTCATGGTGGTCACTCTCATCGGGGACACGGACACTCTCATGGTCACAACACAAAAAGCAGACATCATGAAAAACCAAAGGCGCATAAAGAGGAACACAATCTGATGATAAACAGCAGCAGTTCTCAAGGTGATCAAACTTCTGATCTGAAACCAGGTAGGTGTTAAAATAAAATTAACTTTTGTAAAAAAAAAAATTAAAAAAAAAACATATATATATTTATATTAAATATAGCATATATGCTTTTTCATTATAATAGTATTTATACACTGCCCAGCCAAAGAAAGAAAGAAAAAGTCGCTGTTTGGATTTTAATAGCAAATGCTTAAGAGTCTATGATTGGATCATTATTGCAGTGATTATTATGTTTCTAGCATATGTTTGGCAACAGTCCTTCTATCCCTAACTGATGGAGTGTGTAGCTTTTCATTTCTTAATCTACCATGTAGATGTTGTAGAACACATAATTGCAAATCAGCTCTTGATGGAAGTAACATCACAAGTTTATTTCCATAAAGAGGTGTATCAATTTTTGGACAAGATCTTGTATTGACGATGCAAGAGTCCAACACTCTGTAAAGCCTCGTCCAGCACATCCCAAAAGATCTGGACTCAGAGGTGTCAATTCATGTGTGGAAATGATTATTCATGCTCCCTTCCAACCATTCTTTCACAATTTTAGCCTGATGAATCTTGGCTTTGTCATCTTGGAATATGGCCATGATGTGTCTTACTACATGGTTGTTTAAAGAAATGAAAATCTACACACTTCATCAATTAATGTTAAAAAACTGTTGCCAAACAATGCCAGAAACATAATAATCACTGCAATAATTATCTAATCATAACCTCTTAAGAATTTGCCTTTTTAAATCCAAACAGTGACTTTTTTTCTTTCTTTTTTTGGGCCGGGCAGTGTAGTATAACACATACATGTAAAATTAGGGTTCTCACAGTCTTGGAAAACCTGGAAATATTGGGGAATTAAAAAAATGTTTTATTGTCATTAATAAAACCTTAACAGGATTTTCAGTCCTGGAAAATCTTTAAATATCAAAAGTATGATTTCAAGGCCTGGAAGAGTCATCAAAATGTACAATATCTTAAAAAGCTTATTGAAATGTTTATAGTAAACATACATTTGTGTAGCTATTTTGTAGTTAAATCTGTATCCAGACATCACACACGACTGGAAAAGTAATGGGAAAAACATGGAAATGAAGAAAGTGTGGGAACCCTGATATAAAAGTCATGACATTTTCAATGCTATTGAATATTTTTAGTAGTTTTTGTAGTTGTTGCCTCTTTTGAGTGCAATTTCTATCAAATTCTTATTATTAATTTTTTTTTTTTCGAAAAAAGAAATGTATTGCTAAAAAATTATGATAAGCATATAAATTATAGCTTTGCACAATTTTTTCTTTTTATGCACATCAAATTTTTTCCTCTTCGTCTTTATTTTTATGATTACTTTGCGGTCTTCCTTTTTTAGACAGCCTGAACATCAGAATCACGGCCAACGGCTCATTGGAGGACCTGGATCACAGTTCTGACTCCCAGTTGAACATGCGTGGAGTGTTTCTGCACGTGCTTGGTGATGCATTAGGTTCCGTCATTGTGGTAGTCAACGCCTTGATTTTCACTTTTGTGTGGACACCATGCCAAAGCGACGAAATCTGTTTCAACCCCTGCCGTAGCACCCACTTGACTGAACATCAACATGTTAATACCACAGTCCTGCTGAGCATATCCAAAGCGCACGACAGGAGCCCAAGAACCGTATCTGTAGCCGGACCATGTTGGGTGCTTTATCTGGACCCAATGCTATGTCTAATAATGGTGTGTATTTTGCTCTACACAACTTTTCCTCTCCTAAAGGAGTCGGCTCTGATCCTCCTACAAACGGTACCCAAACAGATCGATCTGCACAAGCTGAATGGGAAACTACGGAGCCTGGATGGTGTTATAGCCGTTCATGAACTACACATCTGGCAGCTGGCTGGGTCTCGCATTATTGCAACCGCTCACATCAAATGCGCAGATCCAGCTACTTACATGGACATAGCCAAACGCATTAAAGACATTTTCCATGATGAAGACATCCATGCTACTACTGTCCAGCCAGAGTTTTCTTCCATTTCTGAAGGATCTGGTGACTCCCGGTGTGAGCTTTCCTGTCGAAGTCGATGCAAACCCAAACTATGTTGTAATCCGACTAAAAGGGCTAAGCCAGAGTCGGAGCTGACCAAGATTAAAGGAAAGACCTGCAGGCATGCTGTTGGATGGGCTGATCAGAAGGAAGTGGAGGAAACTGTACATAGTACAGAGATGGAATCAACGGTTTAGGTCAAGAAGGACATTATATTGCATGAGTTGCACATGACCACTTGCTCACAGTCACTGGAAATGTGGGAGATTAGAGCAATTGTCTGGATTATTTAAAATCTTCTTATTGCATAAGTATGTCTCAGAGTGTTGGTTTTGTTGAACCCAACAACATTAGATTCCATGCTGTGTTCTGTATATAAACATGATATATAAAAAACAGAATACAATTTTCTTATTGCTGGCTAGATATATATTAAAGGGTACGTACGTAATGTATTTTTCAAATAAAGACATATCAATGCATATTAATAGCAGATATTAATTTTTAATATGTATTACCCTATAATCTATTAATCATAATGATCATACACTTTTGCCAGCCAATAGAGGCGTATGGTAGTTGCCAAAAGTGATGTCCGGAGGGGATTGGTTTGGGGATTTATTTTTAATGATTTTACAAGTTTGATTAAACCATCAAAATATGAGGAAAATATTTTATATTTTAAATATGAGTATGAGTCTAAACTTGATTTAGATTAAGGCTAAATTATTTGACAAAAAAGGGGGTAAACTACAACTAGCGATTTTTTTCTATGCATAGAAAAGCAAAAAGCTCACAGGAAAAAACATCCATTAACTACAACATATCAGTTATTAATATTTCGTTGGTTCTCTCTTGTTTTTGCATGTGTTCATAATTGCTTTATATGACAGCCTGGAAAAAAATAATGCCCTTATTTGGCATGTTTCATTGCGTTATCACAAATAACACAATTGACTTCAAGCACAACTACGCAAAATGCTTACAAAATCTTAAGAAAACTTTTTATAAATTAAGTAAAAAGTGAAGGTCAATTTTTCTAGGCCGGACATCACTTTTGGCCACTACTATACATGCTAAAATGACAATAAAATATTCAAGTTCGATTTTAAGCTGTCTATGTAAACATTTTGAAACATATTTGTGGATTATTTTTCAAATAAATAAAATTATCCACATAAATATATACCGTAATGCTGTATTATATTTTTAAACTTATTTTATTTTATGCTTTTATCTTCTCCTCAAGAAAATGATTAAATTCGTCAAGACTATTAAACTCCTCATGATTATTATTAAAATATACATGAATATTATAGGATACATGTTCTTTTTTTTTGTCATGCTGCAAAAGGAACCTAATCTATTATTTGGTTGACGAGTCATGCATGTTAATGTGTCTGATGTAAAGTCGTCATTAAACTGAAGTTGTGTAATTTCTTCCCTATGTGACGTGCCTATACATATATATCCAAATGAAACAGCTTCTCGAACAAGAAAAAATTTGGAAAAAAAAGACTTGATTTTACCAGAAATTGATTAGATGGTTGGATCGTTGTGGTTTCCTATTGGTGGATCTCATGCCAGTGACAGGTTGCCCCGCCCTCACACCAGGGCTGCGTTTAGCCCCGACAAAACGTTGCACAACGTTTTTTAAACAGAAACGGTGATGCGTTGAACACACTGTTCTGATGACGCAAGAGTTGCAACTATGGCAGCTGAGAAGGCCATTCTTTGTGTTCTTTGTGAAGAATTTTCGGAGCCTGATGAAGTGGATATAAATGTTTAATCCTACAAAATATGCCCGATGTTACAGTTACTACACTTGCCGCCCACAAGAGAACATCCCAATCGAGTGAAGGGATTGCTGAAACTTTAATGGAAGCACACATCTTACCTAATTCAGACTAAAACACATCTATTTAGCCTCACATACTGACTTTATTTGTAATTCACTGTTTTAATACCCTGTATTTTCTTTCTCATTTTTAGGAAAAGCACTTAATTACCATTGTTTATTTCTATACCAAATGTCACACACTTGCAATGAAGCTAAACATATAAACAACTACATCATGTTGATATCCTGTATTTTTACAATAAAACTTACGACAAACATGTCTTCTAATATCCTCAGTTGTTGTGTATACCAAGCTGCATCGAACACATTTGTAAATGACTTTCCTTGAACCCATTGTGCGAGTTCACTTTAATACCGCCTGCTTTATATACATGTTGCTGCTGATTGGACTGCAGTTCAGACACACCCACCAAACAAGAGAAAACGTATCTCAAACCCCGTTGCACAGGAAACGTGACGTTCAACCCGGAAACCGTGGCAAAACGTTGCGCACCGTTTTGAACTTGAATGTGCCCCAGTAAACACATCATCAGAGAAGAGATTTTGCTGCAAGAGGGAGGGGAGGTTATTTTGATAAAAAAAATTACGAGGGCACATGAATTAAAAAAAACATTATGATGTTCACAGATAAATCATGCAATGTTCCATTTAAAAAAGTCATTTTGATTTCATGGTGACTTTAAACAGATGCAGCAGTCAGTGCTGTCCTCTCACACAAAATGGCAGCTTGTTCCTTGCGCAGCTGTACAAACAGATCATGTCTTGAATGGACCTTGGAACTACACTCGCACATGAGCACACAATCACTGTGATAAGTATTTTAGTGACTATGTTGAATTCTTTAAATAGATTTCTACTCTTGTATGGCCATATGATGGATCAGGGGATGCTTGTTGTGAAACAACAGTATTGGGATAAGGGTGGGGAGCACTTAATGAGGACAGTGTGATGCAATCAGTAAAGCAGTGTATGGGGCCCTGTTTCAAAACAATGGAGAATGGTTCTTATTCAGTCATTGCACAGTCTTCAAATCAATTCTCTATAGGATAAGAGACCTGATGCGTGTCTACTATTGTAACAATTCATAATTGATTGACCGTTATTGACAGTTATTCAGCAATCACAAATTTAGCAGTCTTGTGCTGTTTGTATTGCTGTAAATCCGTAAGGAGTTTTTTGCTTTTTAAGTAGGTTAAATGTGGAAAAGTTCAGTTAAACCCTTTGGCTGTTGAACTGAGAGTATGATGAAGGGGCTGGGGATGAGAGAGCTTATCATGTGAGAATGGTCCCGAGTTCAGATGGAACGTACAAGGCAAGTACAAGCCTTACAATGAGGCCACTGTAACACACAAGAACAAAATATAAATATGAAAATCTGCCAGAACATAGTTCAGTAATGTATCATTATTTATATTGCTTCCCAGTGAACACACAACATACAAGCTGGTCATGTTTTGTTTATATGAATTAACTTATTGTCAACATACAGGGGTTGAAAAATGAAACTGAAACACTTGGTTTTAGACTATGGTGTACAGAATTTGTCTTGGGAATGACAGATACAAGTCCCTAGTGTCCAGAGGGATTTGAGCCATACCTCTTCCAGAACAATAATGGCCAGGTCACAATGTGATGCTGGTGGAGGAAAACGTTTCCTGACTTGCTCCTCCAAAGTACCCTAAAGTGGCTCAAAAATATTTAGATCTGTTGAATGTGCAGGCCATGGGACATGTTCAACTTTACTTTCGTGTTCATTTTGTCACAAGTTTTGTTGTGTGTATTGCTACATGCAGGGTACAATGTTTAAACCACTGGTGCACATGGTCCTCCAGAATGGTTCGGTAGTTTCTACAGTCCCAGTAGGGAATGTCATGATATTGCAGCCCAAACCATTATTGATCCACCCCGTGCTTCACTCTGGAAGCCTCTTTGGGGCTTCACCACATCGTAACTCCCATGGATATGGGAAAGACAGTGAAGGTGGACTCATCACTGTCATCAGTGAACAATACATGTTTCACATGTTTCCACGGGCCAAGATTTGCACAGTTGGCGCCAATGAAACTGACATTTGGCATTGGCATGAGTGACCAAAGGTTTGGCTATAGCAGCTCGACCATGAATATTGACTGTGGAAACAGGAGAGTCGAGGTGCGCTTTTAATTCTGCTGTGATTTTTTGTGTGTGTGTGGAAACAGTCTGTGAATTTATTGGTAAAAGCCTAAATTAAATCTCTTCATCATTAGTGATCGAGTCTCTTTAGAAAATGTGGACTAAACCGCTCGATTCATAGTTTTATGATCTCTTTATGGACTTTTTGAAGTGTAACAGTGGTAGTTGCGTAGTTGTCGATGGAGGGACAGAAAGCTCTCTGATTTCATCAAAAAGATCTTCATTTGTGTTCTGATTCTGAAGATGAACTAGTCTTACGGGGTACGACATGAGGGCGAGTAATTCATGATAGAATTTTAATTTTTGGGTGAACTGTCCCTTTAATGCAAACGTTTTTGCCATCTTGTGGATGCATGTCACATTGCAGGTTTGCAAACAACTGTGGTGATGTTTATAGAATTGAAACTGAATGCATTTCATGGTTAATTTATTTAACTTCAAATAAAATTAAAGTTAGGCTAACTGAAATAAAATAAAAATTTAAACTTATTTTAGTTTCTTTTTAGTTGTTTAATTTCTTATTTTCATATTTTAACTTGAAAAATAAACTAAAATGAAAACGAAAAGTAGTAATGAATGAACATAAAATCATTTTAAAATCAATAAGTAATAAAAAATGCAGTGCAACCAAGATGGTAGGCTGTACATAATGGACTGTATGTAAACATGTAAAGGGGTCCAAAATTCTTGTGTTGCCGAGTTTGTCTAATTTGATGCAAATTTATATTTTTAGCATTACAAATTCAGTAAAATAGTTCAATGGAAAATGTACATACACTTCTAAATGTGTTAGTATGTCTATATTTTGCCGTTATCCAGCATGATTTGAGAAGCTTGGAATATATGCAATTTTAGAGAAATATATACATTTTAGAAATATATCCACCCATTCCCAAATCACTCTTCCTTCTATAAATAGCCTATATAATTTATGTAATTAATACCATTTTTTTTAATTCTTCTGCTTATTTCTAGGTTTAACTGAAAAACATTACAACAGAGGTTCATAGGTTTAAGGATTTTTTTATTTTATTCAAACCCACAACAACAATAACAAAAAAACATAATATAATGAATTATTATCTGATGCGGTCTTGGATTGGATATGTGTTCAGCAGGTTTCTGGCAGTATAGAAGTGAAATACTCCTCCTCCTTTAGTCTTCCGCCTGCTGTCTGTCATTACACACATTGACCTCCAAACATGGCCGGCGTACGAGCCCTCGGTTCCCTCTCCAGACTCACAACCAGAAGATATACCCTGTTTCCAGGTACTTCGCACCTCTACAATCTTTTCTTAAACGAGTCTACATCCCTATTGCATTTCGCTTTAACACTTGCGTAAATAAACTACTGTGGAGAGTCACCAGTCACACTTCACTGAAGTAGCTTAGCTCATCTGCTAATTAACTCAAGGTCTAGTGATCAATGTTTTGTGACTGGTTTAAGTTTCACGCGCGCGTAGTTTACTCTCCTGCGCGTGCAACGAAACGCGCACGTCTATCAATGCTGTTTTAATTTAATTTAATTAACAGTAGAGGTATCGCAGTGACATGTTGTTCCCATTTAATAAATATAGCTAATGCTGGCCATTATCTTATAATGCATGAAGATATTTTTTTAAATACATTTTTGGTGTATAGAATCATTTTAACGTTTTTAATAATCGCTAACGCATAGCTGTTGTCTCTGCTGTTGAAAACTGGTTTAATCGAGGTTAGTTTAATGATATACATCAGTCTGCATCTATAAGGATTTTTGTTCAATTATGGCTAATATGTCAGATTTGTTTACAGAGAGGCTTTGCATTCATCAGTTCATTATGTTTTCATCATTATTGAGAGGTGTATGACATTATCATTATGGTTGTAGTGTAGGTTAAGAGGAAACTAGGTTAAAGTTCATCTGTAGCTGTATTACTGGAGTCATGTCCTCTACAGGCCTGTCTACATTCTGCTGTGTGTAATATATCTTCACTGTCTTCCAACTTAGCCTGATATGACCCTCACTGGTTAGAGATCGTTTTATATTAGGTATTAGCCTATGACTTCACTTGAGTCCATTTCTGTGATTGTACCTTCACATCACTATTATTTTTTTTACCCAATAAAGGTGTCAGCAGGCGGACCTTTAAAGTTGCTGCTTGTATGATGGGTAAAGTAGTAAAATAGTATTTTTATATTATTATTTTTATATTATATGAACTGAAAGTTCTTATATATATATATATATATATATATATATATATATATATATATATATATATATATATATATATATATATATATATATTGATGTTTTTTATGATCTCATTTATTTAATGTATTGCATGCTTTTTAATTTTCATGTCTTTTCAATATTTCCTCAGCTCGTACACACGTAAACTATGAGGTCAAGGGAGATGTAGCTGTGATCCGTGTGAATGATCCCAATGCAAAGGTAATGGTTGTCTCTGCAGCCACGTTAATGCGTTCAAATTATATCATAATATGTCATAATGTGTTTTTTGCAATGTCTAGGTCAACACACTGTCTATTCAAATGCAAAGGGAGATGACAGAAGTTATGGATGAGATTTTGGGAAACAATGCTGTCCAGGGTGTTGTTCTCATCTCATCCAAACCCGGCAGCTTCATCGCAGGGGCAGACATTAAGTCAGTATCAGAATTCGGTAACACTTTATTTTAGGGTCCAATTCTCACTATTAACTAGTTGCTTATTAGCATGCCATGCATATTACTAGGATACTGGCAGTTTATTAGTACTTATAATGCACATAATAATGCCTTATTCTGCATGACCATATTCTACATCCCTTAATCCACTCAATACCTAAACTTAAAAACTACCTTACTAACTATTAATAAGCAGTCATTAGGAGTTTGAGGCAAAAGTCATAGGTAATAATTCGTTCAAAGTGAGAGTTTGACCCTAAACTAAAGTGTGACCCAGAATTCATAATGTGTTTATTATTGGTGGTTATGGTGATCATTATCAAATACAGTGCTGATATCTTGCCTGTTATTTTTCTGTACCATGTATTTAGCATGATTCAGGCCTGTAAGACTGCAGAGGAGGTCACTGGCCTTTCTCAGGAGGGCCAGAGGATATTTGAGAAGATTGAGAAATCTCCTAAGCCCATTGTCGCTGCCATTAATGGATCGTGTCTTGGTGGAGGCTTAGAGGTACGGCATTCATGTTCATATGTCCAAATTTTTTTCCACCCGCAGGGCGAGCATAGGATTACTGTAACATTTCTGATGTGATTTAAGTGCCCCTATTATGCTATTTTAAAGGCTCCTAATTTTGTTTTGAAGGTCTCCTGCAATAGGTTTATATATATCCAAGGTCAAAAATCACTTTAATTTTCTCATAATATTCATTTGCAGCTTTACTTTTTTTCTCACAGTGTCTGAAACGACATGATAAAGGTTCAGTTTTTTAAACCCCTCCTTTCCGCCAGTCTACTTTTCTCTGATTGGTCAGACGGCCCAGTCTGTTGTGATTGGTCGACCGCTTACAGCGTGTGTCGGAAACCAAGCGCCAATTACCATGTCTAAATTTCTGCTCTGGAAGCTTCCTTAGCACTTGATAAACAGTGATACGAACAGTAACGATGGTGTCGGTTTTACCGTACCAATTCAAGCCCGAGTCCTCATCCTTTGGAAGTGTATGCAAAGTGGATTTGCTTTCGCAGCACACAAAACAGCTGAAATGTCGACAATACCAACCAAACTCTTTCAGGCCTCAGCTGCAACTACAGTGTTTGAGGGCATGTCTAAGTAGACGTTGTCTAAATTAAACAATACATTTGCCTAAAATCAACACAAAAATTGTATTTTAAATTTTTAAATTGATATTGTATTTAATTTGTTTGTAGTTTGCCATTGCCTGTCAGTACAGAATAGCCACCAAGAGTAAGAAGACAGTCCTGGGTGTTCCTGAGGTCATGCTCGGCCTTCTGCCTGGAGCTGGAGGAACACAGAGACTGCCCAAAATGGTCGGTAATATGCCACAGACACGTTGAATAATTATTCTTTTAATTGAATCTTCACATCTCAAGCGTGGTTGTTTTTACACCTTTGCTTTTATGTAGCTTGGTCTTCCCAGTGCTTTTGATATGATGCTAACAGGAAGGAACATCCGTCCAGATAAAGCCAAGAAAATGGGACTGGTTGACCAGCTGGTGGATACTCTTGGTAAAACTTTTTCTGTGTATTGCATTTGTGTGTATATATGTAAAACATAGAAGAAAAAAATTCAGGATTCTTTGATGAATAGAAGGGTTCAAAAGAACAGAATTGATTTGAAAAATATATATTTTGTAATAACATAAAATTCTTGTCCCTTTAAAAAAATGTATTGCATCCTTGCCGAATAAAAGTATTAATTTCTTAAAAATAAAAACAGGACCTGGACTGAAGAGTCCAGAGGAGAGGACTATTGAATACTTGGAGGAAGTAGCTGTGGAGGCTGCCAGAGGCCTTGCTAACAAGAAAATCTCCCTTACCAAAGAAAAGGGCTTAATGCAGAGTGAGTATTTGCAATGGTCGACCTCAAAATGATTTATTCACAAGTTATTTAGGCTTTTACAAGATTTATATTGATCATCTTAATCAGTGTTGCATATACATAGCATACTTTTGCTTTATTTTTTTTAATTGGTATATACAATTTTTTTCCCTGCAGAAATTCAAGACTACATCATGAGTTATCCGTTTGTGAGACAACAGATCTACAATACGGTTGAGAAGAAGGTCATGAAACAGACCAAGGGACTGTACCCTGCACCACTGAAAATAATTGAGGTTTGATTCTGTGCTCAATGGAGTTATCATAAATCATAGTAGAAACAGCTTGGATTGAGTTGATACCTGTTTGTTTTGTCTTTCAGAGTGTGAAGGCTGGTGTTGAACAGGGTCTGACTGCAGGTTACCTGGCTGAGTCACAGGTGCTGTGAAAATGCGTAAACTGTATTATCGTACAATAAGACACAATCATGCAACTGGGGCTGCCCCCAACCGGAGATTTTTGCAGTTGACTCGTAGTCGATCATTTAAGCCATTAGTCAACTAGTTGCACGTTTATGATATTAATTTAATCACTTAAATATACAATTACCAGCCACTTTATTAGGCCCACCTTGCTAGTCCTGGGTTGGAACCCCTTTTGCCTTCAGAACTGCCTTAATTCTTCGTAGCGTAGATTCATCAAGGTGCTGGAAAGAGATTTCCTCAGAGATTTTGGTCCATATTGACATTATAGCATTACGCAGATTTGTCGGATTTCCGTTATGTAAATGGCCCCCAAGGCTCGTCTCGTCGACTAACGCTTGGTCGACTATTAGGGGGAAGCCTTTGAACACTCAATCAAATTCTGAATTATTCCACTTGAGTACACTTGGAATCTCTTGTTTTTCTATTAAAATCTTCACTTGCATCTCTGATCTGGTGAATTTTTGCAGGGGAATTAGAACTTAAACTTTTTTTAAAAAGAAAGCATTTTGAATTATCTACTAATATTCATTTAATAATAATATTTGGTAACTGGGAAAGATAATGTTATGTGTGTTGCATAATAATCTTATTATGCACTTTTTATTTCCATTACAGAATTTTGGCAAGTTAGCTATGACCTCTGAGAGTAAAGCACTTATTGGTCTTTACTACGGTCAGGTCGCATGCAAAAAGAATCGATTCGGAACCCCTGAAAAGGAAGTAAAGTATGTATTTTCTTTGTCTATTACTATATGTAAGTTTATGAGGGAAATTTACAGTTACTGCAATTTATCAGCAACTTAAGTGTTACATTTATTTCCTGGAGAATTGTAAATCATTTTTCTTGCATATTGATTTTCTGTTTTTAGAACACTTGCTGTCTTGGGAGCAGGATTGATGGGTGCTGGCGTTGCTCAAGTGTCTGTCGATAAAGGCGCTCACATTATTCTTAAGGACACTACACTGGAGGGACTCCGTCGTGGAGAGCAGCAGGTCTATAAAGGGTGAGTATTAAATATACTGAAACTAGAGCTGCGTTACAATGATTCGGTAGCAATCAAAATAGAGTAAATCACCTTTTGAAAGTAAACTGATACTTCAAATAAAGATTGTATCAATTTCACCAGTGAGTGTCTGTTAAAAATATATGTAATTGAATCATTCATTCAAGAGATTTGTTCAAAAATGCTGATTCATCTAGTAATAATACAAGTGTATTCTTTGTGAGTCATTGAATCATTCAGTCAAACAGGTTTATTATTTATTTTTATTTATTCACTCAAATTAATTGAACATTTTTAAATAGACTGCAGAAATTAACATTTTGTCAGAACCTCTAGTAAAATAAATTACATGTTATTTTGTTTAGTTGTCTATTTAGAATTGTGGTAGAATCGTGATCTCTATTTTAAACAGAAACAATGTGAGTCTCAATTTATCCAGAATCACGCAGCTCTATCTGAGGGACCGTTTACACGACACTGTTTTCAACTAAAATCGGGAAACTTTTTATGTGTTTTGGCTAATCATTTATACAACAATGGTGTTTTGAAGGCCTGAAAACCCAAACTTCAGAAAACGGGTTTCAAAGTGCAAGTTTTCAAAAACGGGACCGTTATCGTCTCTGTGTAAACTATAAAAACGCAAATTTGTGAAAATGGTGACATCATATGCGAGTTACAGCGTTTTTGTGGATCCGTGTGATCGGGGATCATTTTGACAACGATGTCATCTGTACGCAAAAAAAAAAAAACGAAAAGGAAAAACGTTTCCATTTTTAGTACATCATTTTCATGTGAATGTGCCCTGAAATAATAGATTAAAAATGACAAATAGACCAAACCGTAACCAAACCAAAGCTGCTTTGATGTTTTTTCCCATATTATTTATTTTTATGTATTGTATTTTTAAAAATAATAATTCTATTCTTGTATTTTATTTTACTTTTTTTTTTTTTTTTCAGGCTAAATGACAAAACTAAGAAGAAGAGCATAACATCATTCGAAAGGGACAGTATTCTGTCCAACCTAACGGGACAGCTAGACTACAATGGGTTTAATAAAGCCGACATGGTCATTGAAGCCGTTTTTGAGGATCTGAGCATCAAACACAAAGTCCTAAAAGAAGTTGAAGCAGTAAGTTAATATTAAACAAGATCGCGATTTTTAACTCTCCTAAATAAATAAAAATCTTTTCATGATAACATGTTTTGTCATTGCAGGTGATTCCTCCACATTGTATATTTGCCACCAACACATCTGCTTTACCAATCAAAGATATTGCAGCTGTGAGCAAGCGACCTGATAAGGTAAGAAACCTTTGAAGACTTCTTGACCAGCATGTTGGAGAGTTTGAGATTATCTCAAATTTGTTATTGTGTTTTTGTTTCAGGTAATTGGAATGCACTACTTTTCTCCAGTTGACAAGATGCAGCTACTGGAAATCATCACCACTGATAAAACCTCCAAGGACACAACAGCCTCAGCGGTGGCGGTCGGCCTGAAGCAAGGCAAAGTTATTATCGTCGTTGGGGTGAGACACTGCGTATTCTTCCATCAATCCAGAATACACGTTTTACAGATCTACAATCCATTCAAATAAATGGGATGGAGTGGCTAATTGCAATGTTTGTCTTCAGGACGGACCAGGATTCTACACAACCAGATGTTTAGGTCCCATGTTAGCTGAGGCAGTGCGTGTATTGCAGGTTTGTGTGTTTCCATTTGAATTATTAATTTATTCCCATCTGTTGTAAAAGTGTTACGTGCAAAAATCAGGCTATGGTGACGTTCTTCATAGAAACACACCTGATATACAGATCATGGTTTTGTTCTCTACATACAGGAAGGTGGTGACCCCAAGAAGCTGGACTCCCTGACCACAGGTTTTGGCTTCCCTGTGGGTGCTGCTACCCTGGCTGATGAAGTGGGCATTGATGTGGCAGCTCATGTGGCCGAAGACCTCGGCAAGGCCTTCGGCTCCAGATTTGGAGGGGGAAATATTGAGGTCTTGAAGACCATGGTGGAAAAGGGATTCAAAGGTACATTCTTTAGCTTAAGCAAAAGCACACTTCAGCTTCGACGCGTATGTGTACAGCCGAATGCATAGCCTTTCAAAGTAGACCCTATTTGATAGCAAGCATGAAAAGTTTCATTCTTGACTTGTAAGTGTGCTTTCACACTGGCAGTTTAGTTAGAACCAAGGCACGGGTTGCATTAATAATTGGCAATGTGAAAGCTGGGGAACCGAACCTGAGGTGGTCTGAGTTCAGCTGCACTGGAACTGTGGTGTAATTCATGTGAATGAGAAAGCGACATGGACTTAGGAAAAAAAAACATATATTTAATGACTATCCTGTATAGTATATATAGATGACTGTAGTCTATTCCAAATGTAATGCTGAAATTAATGTTGTATGAACCATTTATGTTAAATATGGTCAGAAAAATCTACAAATCTACAAAAATCTATTTAGAAATGGAAAATGTGCAGGAACCCTGCAGGAATGAAAACAAAGATGTTCAATTGATTTGTACTGTTGTTTAACAAAACACCAAATGTTCAGCTGACAAAACATCTTTCAGTAGACAAAAAAACTACATGATCTCTGACAATTCAGTATGGCGTCTACCCTGATTTATTCTGTTCTTTGGGTTTATTGACATTAACATGTTCAGTATAATTGCCATAAAATATTTCTTCCCAATTCACAATTTAGGCCGGAAGTCGGGCAAGGGCTGCTACATCTACCAGCCAGGACTTAAAAGCAGAGATGTGAACCCAGAAGTTCTGGAGATTTTGGAAACATTCAAGCTGGCGCAAAATGCTGCAGTGTAAGTTGCTCAGACTGTTGTTAAGGTTAGATCTAGTTTAATTCGTAAAATGACTTCTCATCAGGACAAATGCAGTGATATTGTTTTGTAGTAGGATAATGCATAGTTTATCATCTAGTAAACAGTATTACTGCGTCCTTCTGTTGCTCTACCCAGATCTTCAGACTCAGATATACAGTACAGGCTGGTGTCTCGTTTTGTGAATGAGGCTGTTCTGTGTCTACAAGAGGGCATCCTTGCCAATCCGGTGGAAGGTGACATTGGGGCAGTGTTCGGTCTTGGCTTTCCACCCTGCCTTGGAGGTGAGATTCTAATATCTTGATTTACTCTTTGGATTTTTTCTTTAACTTTTCCTTTAAAAACTGTCATTTTCAGATTAAAGGTGCTATACTGTATGTATTTGTTTTGACTGTACTAAAGCATAAACATACCATAATATGTTTGCAGATATTTAGGAAACATTCTAAGTTCACATACTTGTTTCTATGAAAAACAATGCTACAGCCAGTTATTCTGTGTCGGAATGTCTGTTTTTGTTTTGGACCGTGTGACTCCGCCCACCGCAAATTTACCCAATAGAGTGCAACAGTGCCCCTCCCCTTTTTCAGAGGCGCTGGTTCCAAATTTTTTTTTGAAATTCGTTTTTCCCATAGGGATTTTAAAATAGTCTTCGTTAGAGAGTTATAAGACATGAGCCAAGTCAAGCAGCTACGAGGTGAATCCCAACATTACAAACTTAGATTTTCAAAAACTTTTTTGCTTCAAATAAAAAAAAACAAAAAAACAAAGGTACAAGACTGTGTACTTAATGGCTTTAATAAGGGAAAGAACTACAATCCCATTAAGCATTGCGAACAGAATGATTGAATTAAAAATGACAAAGAAAGAAAATAAAAAAAACTACTCATTTACGAACATTTATTATATGTATGAAAACAGTATATTTAAAGTTTATTGCAAAATATGCATATTTATATATAAGTATTTCAGTAATTTGAGAGCATATGCAGATCGACTCGATTACTTCATTCGCAGTGTGCTTCATGGGAGTGCATGGGTTAACAACCGCACAGTAGGTCTGTCTCTGAATGTTTATCGTTCAAAAACGATTTGTTTATAGAGAAAATTAATAGAGTTTTAACTTCTGGAATCCAACTGTTGCACTCTATAGTACTTCGACAGCCCGGGTTGCCAATTGGCGGAAAACACAGCGTATTGCAGCCATGGAAGCCAGCAAACGAACTTGGTCAGAGATCGTAGATTCTGCCCTACCTAAAAAGCCTCGGCATCCATCTAAAACGCTCTATGACCAGAGGCATATTAAAACAACTCATTAACTCGTTGCCTTCCATTGCCAATTCCTGTTGCGTTTCCTCAATCCGGCAACCAGCGTGAGCGTCGAGTCTGAGGAGGTGATGGTGGGGAAAATGACTCCAATATTTTGAATTTGGACTGCAGTACCCATTGTAACCACTAGCTGTCAATATTACCTACTGCACCTTTAAGGTATATCAGCATTCAGTCCTTTCATTATGTGAATTGTCAATGCAGGGCCCTTCAGGTTTGTGGACTGCTTTGGTGCAGACAAACTTGTGGAGAAGATGAGAAGGTTTGAGGATGTCTATGGGAACCAGTTTACTCCTTGTCAGCTGCTGCTTGATCACGCCAAGGATCCAAGCAAGAAATTCCACAAGTGACTTCAGCCATCATGTGCCATTACGACTTCATAGAAGTTTCAGAGATTTACGTGAAAAACAAGCAATCGATTGTGCACTTAAAGCAAGAGTTCAGAATGTCAAGGGCCTTTTTTGTTCCTTGTCAAGGAAATAACAATATCCCCCCCATAAGATGCCATTTACATGACTAATATTCAGGTAGACTTTGGCCAAGTGATAGCCTTCAACTAAATTAAACTATTTAGTTTTTGGGTTGTGTTTGTATATCAATGAACTCTTTAGGTGAAATTGTTTTCTAATGGTTGTGTACAAATAAATGTACAGGCAGAGACATCAGGCACTTTCCATTACAGCCTTGGTGTCAAAAGAAAAACCCTAATGTATAGTCCAAAAGCACTTGTCTGTAAAATTAGTTTTCATTTCAGCGAGCTTCGGTACTTATACTCAATCTCTCTCTCTCTGGACATAGAAAGTGGCCTCAGAAAAAAAAATGTCAATGAATTAAATTAAATGTTAAAGTCTTCTGTGATTTATGGTGTTTTTATTGACTCTGGGTCTGGAGATGGGTACATCAACGTCTCCCCTAACTGTTATTGTTGGTTTCTAGTTTACCCCAAGACTATGAATAAGGAACGTAACAATTGGGGGTTCGCCTGGGATCAGCAGCACGTGTCCGTGATCTGCACAAACAACGGAGAGAAAAAGAAACACCAGAAACATCTTTCCTACAGACTTTCCCAAATGCAATGAGCTAAATTGAGTAGAAAGGCCATTGTTATTGATGGGCTATTATTAGCTTTTTCTTATGGAGAGAAAACTGAATCTCCGACGGGGCCGCTTGGTGGATCAATCTAATACATTCTAAATAATACCTAAATGCTACTTACCAAATAGATATTTATGGCCAGTGTTAGTTTAGTTATCTATATACTATTAATATTTTTATATTGGTTTTTATTTTAAAATTTTAGTTTTAGTAGTTCTAGTAGTTCAAATTGTTTTATTTCGATTATTTGCCAAGGCAACATTTCTAATTTTCAGATTTTAAAACTTGAATATTCATACTTTATTTCATCTTTATTTCAATTAACAAAAAAAAAATATATATATTTTTTTTAACTATAGTTTTATTTTGTGCTCTGCCATAATACTGTATTCCTCATTTCCCAGTTTTAATTACCAGTAACAACACTGTCATAAACATGAAATATCGATTTTATTTGAAGTTTTTACATTTTTTTAACATTATTTTAAAGCTTCCGCTAATTATATAGCACTTTACAACAACATTAATGTATTCTTAATGTACAATAGGCTATTAATACAATATTCACATTTATATAACCTACATTGACCTACATTTTTGCCAGGTTAGACCTAATCAGTGCCTATAATCAAAATTTTGTAGCAATAAAATATTTTACGTTTTCTGTATTAATTTAAATTGATTTATTTAGTTTAATCGAGATTTTGATGTAGTAAACTGATTCAATTCATTATTCATATGTAACTCTCCTTATTTTTAATAAAATATTTAAACTGACAATCAACTGTGAACTGGTTCGAAGCAACTTCCGGGCCGAGAAGTATATCTTAAGCTCCGCCCCCCTCGGTCGATGTCTCTACCATAGACATCATATAGAGACTAGATGCCCTATTGGCCGCTGTGGCGCAAGAAATGCGGCCGCCATCTTAAACCGGTCATACTCCTATTTGCGTTGCATAGCAGCAGTAAATGCCAGAGCACTGTGCAGCATATTCCTGCTCAAATCGGCGGACCATCACTCGGGGATTACTTTTCACAAGTAAGATTTAACATTTAACATTACTGTACTATTGTTTGTATTTTGTGAGTAAAATATTCAATGTGTCCTGTATCGTAGCTACGTGTATGACCTTTGCAGCAAAAAAACCTGCGTGAAAATCAGTTCGGTATTCAGTGAGATATGATTAATTAAATGCGCTGACAGCTCATTGCACCTGCCAAACAGATTACACTGAGCGGAGCGGGTGACCGGTTTAAGATGGCGGCCCCACGGCTCGTCTGCGCCAATAGGCAGTAGCGGTCGATAGGGCGTCTATCTATATGATGTCTATGGTCTCTACAGACAGAATCCTGCCACCCGGAAGTTTCCCCATGGATGATGTTGGCGATTACAGCGCGATGATTTGCTCGTCCATTGCATTGCGCCTCTGTCTAGCGTTCAGTGAACCGAGTGGCCGATGACGTGAGGCTGTTTGAGTTCCCCATTCGGCTCCTCAACATGAAGAAGAGAAGCGCGTGAGGTGAGGCGAGGCAGTGTGATTTAATCAGGATGCTCAGGCTGTTCGCGGCGCTGATGATTGTTGGGCTTCTGCTCGCCTGCTTCACTACCTGGCTGTTCGACAGCTATGACACCGCCTGGCACCCGAAGCGCAGTTTACACCAGTCCAAGAAGATCGGCCCACCGTTTCCCAGCGGGCAGCGGGACAATATATTTTGGTTTGTGCAGGTAAACTGTTAAGCACTAAGCAGTGAATGAGAGAGGCCATGATAACGGGGATGGGTTTTATTTTGTGCTCTGCCATAATAATGTATTCCTCGTTCAGGATTATTGTGCGTAAAAGTTAAGCACGAAAAGGTCGGAATATTCTAGCAGGTAGCATGACATCGAAAGCGAATAGCTGTATTGTTTATGCACTTGAATCAGTAAAGTTCTTGCATAGTTATGATCAAGACTATGTTAATTGGTTTATAGGTGTTACAAAAATGAAATGAACAAAGGAGACATATCGCACAATTCCAGTGTAATCAATACTTTGATGTAGTATACTGATTTAATATTAATATGTAACTTTTCTATTGTCATAAGACATCTTGGGTAGTCCTACAACTCTAGTCTTAAGATTTTCGTAAAAAAAATAAAAAATTATATCTGGTCCAGATTAGTCTTTGGGTTGTGCTGGAGTAGTCTTTAAAGAGTGCTATACTCTTGCATTGTCAATGTTCTTTCATAATTTGAAAATGAAGAATCTTGACATTGAGATCCTGGATTATGACCATGATGTGTCTTCCAACATCAATTAGGGGTCAGGAGAACTGTTGCAAACATATAACATGCTAGAAACATAAAAATCACTGTAATATTGCTCTTCAAGTCCCCCTGTAGTTAATAATGGTTTCCCTTAAAACTCATCTTTGATCACCCAAATTACATATTTAAACGATTTTTTGCTTGAAAAATTTTTTTTGGGCCGAGCAATGTATATTACATTATACATTCAGTATTTTTATTGTAATAGAATTACACAATTTCAGTAAAAAATATCTTAATGCTGGGACAAAACTTATAGTAAATTTGTTATATATTTCTTTAGAATAACTGTATTACTCCTTTGTTAACAAACGGTTAGAGCTACAATTTTAGTTTATGTCTTTCACATATTTAGGTCCTTTTGGCCCGTTGTACCTTGACATAGAAAAGAGTATAGTTCATAATTGGTTCTTCAAAGATGAGTAAGATTTGACTCTTGGAATAGTTATTTTTATAAGAACAATTTAATAAAATGAAATTGAAGGCTTAATTACTGTGTGTCCTTCACACTCCACAACACCATACTCTAACTTTTGATGAAACTATATTTTAAAACATTTCTTTGAGTGAAGACTTTCATAATCTGTTAATGGTCACATCAATTTGTGTCATTTTTTGTGTCATAATAAAATAGTATATTTATTTATACAAGAGAAAGAGAGAGACCATTTGGCATTTTTTATCTACTATATGTATGACATCCTGGAAACAAAAAGCATGTCTCACTGATATGTATGTACAGTGTGGATAAAGCCCTTTTATTATAGTTTGTATGGTAAAACATGAAACCTTCAGCTGTGTACTAACTCGCACATAAGTGATGCCTCCTCTAATATGCCAGTGACACTTGTTCTATAAATAGGCAAGTTTTATGTGTGAGATTTCCAACACTCACTGTTAACTACACACAGGCCTGCATGAAACTCATTATGAACTGTTTTCCAACCCTGCTGCTTTCTCTGTGTAGGTGTCCGACATCCATATCAGTCGTTTCCACGATCCGAGGCGCATTCCAGACTTCGAGAGGTTCTGTAGTGACACTATTGATGTGATAAAACCTGATCTTGTGCTGGCCACAGGTGAGCTAAAATATGTTATTTATACATAGAATTAGATTTTGTATGCAACATAAAACACATAAACACGCATGTGTCTTTTACTTTGACTATTTAACAGGGGACTTAACAGATGCAAAGACTGAGAGTAAAATGGGCTCGCTTCAACATGAAGTGGAGTGGCAGGCCTACCACAACGTCCTTAAAAGATCACGAGTGCTGGAACGCACTAAATGGATCGACATTCGGGGAAACCATGGTGATTATTTTTTATGATTAAGGATGAAGTTGTGAAAATATCGATTGTTGACGAACAGGTTTACCCTAACACTCCAACCTGATCTATGACCCAACAACGTAACTATTTTACAAGGTAGCGATTTTGTATGAATTTGTACGGATCATTTCACCTCATGCGGTTTTTAGAAGAAAAGTAAGCATGAAAGTTCACCCCTAAACACAACCCTCACTGGGGTGTAAGCAGATCATACAAAAAATAATTCATTCGAATTAGCTACCAATTCGACAAAATGTAAAATAGTTATGAATTGCCATGAGATTGTGTTGAATACTCAATATTAGTTCTGCCCCAAAATCACAGCTGGAGCCACAGCAACAAAGGCCTTGTCCACACTAATAAGTTTTCGATTGAAAACGCATCTTTTTCTCTCCGTTTTGGCCTTCTGTCCACACTGAGGGTCCGTTTACACGACACTGATTTCAACTGAAAATGGAAAACTTATTATGCGACAACGGCATTTTGGCGGCCTGAAAACGTAAGCTTTTAAAAAACGGGTTTCAAAGTGCATGTTTTTGAAAACGATACCGTTATCGTCTCCATGTAAACTATAAAAACGCAAATTTGTGAGTGCGGTGACATCGTGCGCATGCAAATTACGTGTTCAGTCTATAGGCGCGTAGTGTTTCTCAACCAACTGACATCGCCAACTACTGGCCTGGCAGCAGAATACAGCGTTTTTAGTCATTTTCGCAGATCCGTGTGAACTGGGATCGTTTTGACTTTATTGTCGTCTGTTTTAGACCGTAGATGGATTGGCCATTTTGAGTGCGACCTGGACTCAACAGTAAGTGGTGGGATATTTTGCTAATAAAATGATCGTGCCAGAAGAATAGCGGGAGACCTTTACGTCTGCTCTCTCAGTATCACCCAGGGAGCTTTTATTATGTTTTATGCATGCACAGGAAGGTGATTTAAGTGTTTTCAGATGTTTCATTGTGGACGCGAATGTGAATGGAGAGCATTTTGAAATGAAAACGCCATTTTCAAACGTATCCAGATTAAAGGGATAGTTCACCCAAACATTTTTGTTGTCATTTACTCACCCTCATGTTGTTCCAAACCTGTATGAGTTTATGTCTTCTGTTGAACCCATTGAATTCCATGTTTTTTTTTTTCCTACTATGGAAGTCAATGGGTGCCATCAACTGTCTAGTTACCAACATTCTTTAAAATATCTTGTTTTGTGTTCAGCAGGACAAAGAAATTCATACAGGTTTGGAACAACTTGAGGGTTAGAACTGAAATGATTTTTTATTTTTGGGTGAACTATCCCTTTAATATAGACGTACCCGAATGGAGCTTACATACAGTTGCATATTTCAGTGGGATAGGAAAAATATTTGAACATTGCAAAAATGACCCACTTTAGCTTTGTTTTCTTTGTTGTGCAGATTTCATCGTAGACGTGTCTAGGTTTAGGTGGGAGATCTAAATAAAGATCAGAATTAAGTTTCCTCTTCGCACGTCACTGTTGGTCAGGGACAATAATTGTCCATCTTTGTCCCAGTGTCTGTTGGCAATAAAACAATTAAAGCAAAGACAGCTGGACATTATTATGTCGCACTAATGACTTGAAATGAAGCCCAGCTCTATTAAACAGGATATTGCCTGCTTGTTGTGACAGAAGAACAAACTTCAGTGGATTAATGACAACTTTGCCATCATGAGGCTGCTTATCATCTTATCATTACTCTAGTTTCCTATCTTGATTTAAAGGGATAGTTTAGTCAAAAATGAAAATTCTGTCATCATTCAGACAGCCTTGTTTTAGTATATATTCATATTTTGGATTCACTTTTGTTTTTATATTGGGGTGGCAGTGGCTCAATGGTTCATGTAGGTTGTCTACAAACCGGAAGGTTGGTGGCCAATCCCCGGTTCTACCTGACCAAGTGTTGAGGTGTGCATGAGCAAGACACCTAACCCCAGCTGCTCCCGACGAGCTGGATGGCGCCTTGCATGGCTGACACCGCCGTCGGTGTATGAATGCGTGAGTGAATGGGTGAATGTGAGGCAAATTGTAAAGCGCTTTGGTGGCCATTGGGTCTGTGAAAGCGCTATATAAATGCAGTCCATTTACCATTTTTCATTTTAATGTTAAAGTTTTTATCATTTTTAATACGTTTTTTTTTTTAACTGATGGGCAATTCCAGTGTTATGGACGTGACATTTGCAGTCAAAACTTGAAATATAAATTCTCAGAAAATGCATTTAATACTGAAACGTCTGTTTATATATTCATACTCCCTTAATAAAGGAGTCCAGACATTAGAAAAATATCAGTCTACACATTTATACACGTTTTAGATTTAATATGAGGGAAATGCACATGTGATGTGACAAAAAATCTTTAACTTTTAGGTGGCAAAATATTTTTTAGTAATTCTATGAACTACGCTGCGCAAAACAAAAGTAATATGCCCACCGGATGAAGAAGGGTCGGCCTCCACATAACATAAAATATTCTTTTTATTTTATTTTTCGTGTTCGCATTTATGAAGGGAAAAAAATGTTACGGACGTGACAGTTCTCCGTTACGGACATGACCTGATATTTTATTTTAGCTTTATTTCAATTATCGAAAATGATTTTTGGGGGGTTTTTCGGTTTAGTTTTAATTAACAATAACAACAATGTTACTCAGCTACTCTTCAAACCCATATGATATTTTATTTGTGTCTGTCATACACAAAAGGAGATATTTAGATGAATATTCATGCTGCACTTTTACATAAAACTGATTGCCGATTCTGAATAAAGCAAAAATGTACGATAAAATAGCCTCTTTTTACAACCAACCAGATGTGACACTTTAAGCTTGCAAAGACAAGTCAATACTAAAACAGAAAATGCTATGCAGAATCACAGCCAATCAAAATACTTGTTTAATATACAGTTAATGTTTTATCTAGTATAAGTATATAAGTATATACAAAAATGGCATCAGCTTTAGTGGAGGCTAATGAACATCTCTAATGAACTCGCATAGCTCACATATCATTTTTGCCCCTATTCCCATGATCCCATTTCCCCAAAGGTCCTGTAACTGGTGTTACATTACGAAAGCTGCCAGGCATGTAATAAGAGCTCCATTATCAGTTATTTTGTCCCCACTCTTCTTCCATTTCCAGGAAATCTTGACTAATATTCTCTTCTTGTCTCCTCAGATGCCTTTAATATTATTTCTCTGGAGAGTGTGAACAATTATTACAGGTCTGTACAAATATGACAGATGCAGAACATAATGGCTATAAAGCTACACGAAGGTTCAGATATTAAAGTCGACATAAAAAATCCCTTTACTTTTTTAATGCACGTCTAATAGTCATGTGAAATGACTTCTCCAGTCAGACCAGTTATACAAGTTTTACACTGACTTGTCAACCGTTTTATTATATCCTTTCCTGAATACTTAGGAAGTACTCTGCCAATCAGAAAGTTGGATCCTTCCACTACATACACAGAACCCCCTTTGGGAACTACTCGTTCATTTGTGCCGATGCCACTCTGACCCCTGGACCCAAACGGCCCTATAACTTCTTTGGGATTATCAATCAAGTAGGAGATATGTTCATTTTAGATTTGCTTATATACGGTAAATTTAGAGCTGCACGATTAATCGTTGAAAGTTTGCGATCCCGATTCAGACACCCACGCAATCTTATTCCTAAATGACAGCGATTCGGCTATGTCTATTAAACATTTGACAAGTACGATCACAGCAAAGATCTGCCTTTGAGCCAGAGAGAGCGGTTGTCATGTATTGGTATGAAACCGCTTCACAAACAGTCTTTTTAACCACACAGTATCATTATTTCTGTTACAAATATTCATATTATCACAGAATTACTGGGATAAAAGTTTATAGTTCTGATATAAACAATGATGTCTATAGAAGTGAATCAAGTGGTCAAAATAGAGCATCACTTTTTGAAAGTAACATGGCGCTTCAACAACTGTATCGATTACATCGTTACGCCAGTAGGTGGCGACAAGTGACTGTTAAAAATACATTAGTCATTGAATCATTCATTCAAGAGGTTTGTTCAAAAATGCGGATTTATCCAGTAATGAAATGAGTGAGTAATGAATGTATGAGTGAGTCATTGAATCAATCATACCGTTTTTTTTAAATAATTCATCATACATATTAATTAAACATTTTAAATAGACTGCAGTAATTAACATTTTGTCGGAAACTCTAGTACATTACATTATTTTGTTCAGTTGTCTGCTCAGAATCGGCCAAAAAAATCGTGATTATCAATTTATCCAGAATCGTGCAGCTCTATGTAAACGTGATGACAACTTTCTCTTTGGACTGAAATATGAATGTTCCCCATAGACTCAGATGGACATGTTGGCGACGTTTAGAGAGGAGAGCTTGAGCAGTAACAAGTCCATCTGGTTTGGACATTATACAACATCTACTGTCATCTCCCCCTTCCCAGGAATCCGAGAGCTCATGAGGTTTGGAGAAATCTCACAGTAACTCTATCATCCAATTCGATTTTTTCCCCCCACTGATATCTGGCACAAATCATATGTACTTATGTTGCAGTATGATTATAAATAGCAAAAATGTTTGAGATATATATTATTTAAATATGATTTGGGTATTTTTGCTTAGCCAAAACGTTGACTAAACAGCATAAGGTTGTCAAATATGATTACGGTTTACAGTAAACATTTTAATATATATTAAAGCTGCAATCTGTAAAAGTTTATCTAATAAGCGAGTACATCATGAATCCATTTTCCAAACCGTGTTTTTGTCTTATCCTGAATCACTACGGTACACCTATAATAAGTGTTTATATTCTGACTATTTAGACTGGTCCAGGTCGTACCACTGCGGAGTAGCCCAGTACCTGCGTGACTCGTCATAGACATAAACGGAGAGAAGTAGCTCCCGCTACACCGTTCTTCCGCAAGACGCATGCAGTTCTGTTTATTAACCGCTAGAGCACCAAAAGTTACCGACTGCAGCTTTAAATGTAATTTATTCCTGTGATGGTAAAGCTGAATTTTCAGCAGCCACAGTCTTGGCAGGGCATTATTGTGTACACAGTACACAGTGTCTTCAGTATATGCAAGCAAATGGGTTAATTTCAGCCTATAAGTCCGTTCATTTCAGTACAAACACATCGCATTCTGTTAAACCTTGGAATTTCATCCGTTGTGTTTTTTACAGTACAGCCGTTGCGTATTTGTGTGGGCACCTACACACACTAGGAGGCTTCATGCCAGTACTGCACAGTCGACATCAAGGAGGCACGATGGAGTTAGAGCTGGGAGACTGGATGGAGAACCGCAGGTAAGTTCACAAAGAACGAGGCCCACACTCAAGGGAATGCCACACGATGTAAATATAGCTGACTGTGTGAACAAGTACAAGAACAACAGCTGATATATGAGGAAGATATTTTGTTGTGCCCTAACTCTTATATAAAAATAAAACAAAGGAGTCACATGCAGTTCTCCCTTGGTTCAGGTACAGGATATTGGCTTTCGACCATGACCTGCTTAGTTTCTCTGATTTGACGTTTGAGGACTGGCCAGCTGTGCTGATCACCAATCCCAAAGACGCACAGTACCTTCACCCAGGAGTGGAGCCTCTGGGTCGTATCCGCAGTTCCACGCACATCAGGTGTCTCTGTGTGTGTCCCCTTGAACCTTCAAGAACCTTCACCAAATGTTGATTAGAGCTGCACGATAAAATGAGAATCACAATTTCTCCCATGTTTAATGTTAAGTGTTAAAGGGTTAGTTCACCCAAAAATTAAAATTTTGTCAATAATTACTCTCATGTTGTTTCAAACCCGTAAGACTTTCGTCCATCTTCAGAATACAAATGAAGATCTTTTTGATGAAATCTGAGAGCTTTCTGTCCCTCCATTGACAGCCACGCAAGTTTGAATGAATGATGGAATGACTCATTCTTAAAGACTTCACTTGTTTCATTTCTGGATGAATCAGCGTTTTTTTGACTATTCTCGTGAATGAATGATTCAATAACAAAATATGTTTTTTAATAGTCACTTGTCGCCACCCACTGGCGTAACAATGTAATTGTTACAATTGCTATTTGAATCGCCAAGTTACTTTCAAGTTACTTACTTTTGAATGTTCCAGTGTGATTTGGTCAAAGGTTTATTAGACACAGGTGAATTTTTGTCATTATGAGATTGCGTAGGTGTTCGAATCGAGATTACGCTCTTTTAACGATTAATCATGCAGCTCTAAACTTATGAAGCATTATTGTCTCTCATCTAAACCTCACACTGTCTTGTCCTGTCATACTAAGAATGCCACATTTTGAAGTTGCACTTATTGTTGCTGAATGTGTGCCGTGTGTCGGGTTCTGTAGGGTCCTGGCTTTTTCTGAATCTCCGATCACAGCTGTGTATGTGAGTGTGGATGGAGTTTCACTGGGAAAAGCGGTCAGCGCTGGGGGTCCTTTATATGTGCTGCTCTGGGATCCAACACTCTACGCTACGGGACTGCACACTATCAGAGTAAAAGTGGAGGTAGGTAATGATTAGGTAATCAACACGCAACTTGAGGAAAGGCGTGTTATTGTTTTTCTTAACAACTGGACAATCAAATTCTGTCTGGTTGATGATAAATTGAGCAAAAATTCCCATAGACTTTGTAAGGGAGGAATATCTGAAGACAGAATATCATACAGATAGACTTAAGCAACCACTTAGAAAACACAGAATGCAAACATGCAAAGCAATACGCTTAAACCATTCCAACCTTAGCATCCACATAGCAATGCCCTGTCAACAACCCTGAACACCCCAGCAACTGCAAAGCAACATGCTTAAACCACTAAAACATTAGCAACCGCATAGCAACGCCGTGGCAACCACCCAAAATATCCCAGAAACCGCAAAGCAACATGCTTAAACCACTTAAAACATTAGCAACCGCATAGCAACGCCGTGGCAACCACCCAAAATATCCCAGAAACTGCAAAGCAACATGCTTAAACCACTTAAAACATTAGCAACCGCATATCAACGCTGTGGCAACCACCCAAAATATCCCAGCAACTGCAAAGCAATATGCTTAAACCATTCCAACCTTAGCATCCACATAGCAGTGCCCTGGCAACAACCCTGAACACCCCAGGAACTGCAAAGCAACATGCTTAAACCACTTAAAACCTTAGCAACCGCATAGAAATGCCCTGGCAACCAACAAGAACACCCTAGCAACCTAAAGCAACATGCTTAAACCACTCAGAACCTAAGCAACCATATAGCAATGCCCTGGCAACAACCCAGTACACTTTAGCAATTAAACCATTCAGAACCTTAGCAACCATATAGCAACGCCCTGGCAACCAACAAGAACACCCTAGCAACCGCAAATAAAGGTTTATAATTATAATAAGCTGATACGTTCTGAAATAATGGCTGCCTTAAACTCACGCTGGGGGGTCAGCTAGAATGTTTAAAACTTGCGTGTGAAAGGGTTAAAGGTGGAACTGCTGGTATTTTAAGAGAATGGCCCAGTGTGAGCTTTTCTCACCTCTTCTCTGTCTCCCTGTTCCAGGACTCGGCAGGTCGCTCAAAAGTGCGAGAGCAGCACTTCACCCTGGAGGAGGACCTCACCCCCAGCTTTGGCTTCATGCAGTCCTTCATCCTCCTTACAGACCACTACATACTGGTAGGAAACTGCAACAGTCATGGTGTGGTGCTGAAAAATTAATCACACCATAAACAAAAAGCAAGAAAAAGAAAAAAAAAGCTTTGAGTGAAATAAACACTCATTTGATCAAAGCTTTAAACATATCATAATTCACATTTGTATGATGGATTTTCATAGTTTATGTTTGAAAGTCTGGATCTGGGACAAGAGTACAACAATAAAAGTTACTGTCAATGAATATAAAATGTATCTCTGTGTTCTCACAGGCACGGATTGCCTTCGTGGCAATAATATTACTAAATCTTGGTGGACTTGTACTCTTCAGATTTATGCCTGTATCTTCAACAAGAGGTATTTCAGTTTCTTTAACGTATAACAAATCTTCTGTCCTGTCTTTATAGTGCCAATGCATAATTGACATTTCACACTATAAACTCTTCTAATTTATCAGGGCTGTCTTCTCAAGCGTGGATCTCCCTGCATCTTGTGAGTAAGAGCAACGTGTTCTTCTACTCTCTGCTGCTGTTCAACCTGTGTACAGCATTTGGTAAGTCATTGCCTGGCACCACTTTTACAGTTTTGCACATTGATGGAACATAATGATTTAAACTACCACTGTAGAAGGCCTGTCATCATTATTACACAGAAAGAGAGAAGTGTTTTTTTCATTCAACCATTCAGAAGAGAGAGTGAATTATAAATAATGGCACAATTGTTATATTATAGATAACTGCCTCTCTTAGTTTTATAAATGCCTTTAACTAACCCTTGACCTGCATAAATAAATGAATGAACTAAAAATAGAAATCTAATAAAATTGTGTAAGTGCCAATTACAACATTCCATTCATGTCAACTCCTGTTTCAACAAAATATTCATATATACATTTTGTTTTGTTTTTTAAAAATCAACACTAAAAAAAAATATATATATATATATATATATATATATATATATATATATATATATATATATATATACATACACACACATGCATGCATGTCAAAACATGTGATGGATGTTAAACCAGGTTACACAGAAAATGTAACCTATTACATTAGACTATTTGGATCTATTTTGGATCAGAAATTGACAATTCCTGTAACCATTGTTTAAAATTAGGACTTACAATAGAACTGTACATTTAAATTAGATAAGTTAAATTGGTCATTTTTGACTCAAAACATAACGGGTGTAATTTTTTTAACAGTTCACAAATCAAAAATTAAACTTCTGTCGTAATTTATTCATCCTTGTGTTATTCTAAATTTGTATGAGTATTTCATCTTTGGAACCCAACATTAGATATTGTTTTTATAAAAACAAAAGTGTTTGTTTTTTGCCTATACAATGAAAGTCAGTGGGGTCCAAAAAACCTTCAAGCCCCATTGACTTTCATTGTATGGACAAAAAACCCCACAAATGTGTTTTTCTTCAAAATATCTTGTTCCACAGAAGACAGTAAGTCATAGAGGTTTAAAAGATATGAGCGTGAGTGAATGAAGACAGAATTTACATTTTGGGCCAGACTATTCTTTTAAGCAGTCAGATCCACAGATGGGTTTTTCAGGTGTCACTTTTGTTGTGAATTCTGAAGAAACCTCACACTTTAAAGGAAGTGACCTGAAATGAATAATCATGCGAAATATAATTATGTAGCCCTACTTGGTTTGCTAAAGAGTTCAATGAAGACGTGTCAGGATAAATTCAGTTGCAACGTGTCCTTGCAATTACTGTGAAGAAGGAACGTTGTGCTTTGTCTGCTGGTTTTTCAGGTCCATGGTTCATTGGGGAAGTCATAGATGGACACAATGGAGCCTGCTTTGCTTTTGGTGTGTTTGTGGATGGGCATTTCCTTCAAGGCAGTCTGTCATATGTCGTGGGAGTCATGCAGGTAATTCAGGATTTAGGGTTGGGAACCAAAAACCTGTTCTTTTCTGAAATAACCGGAACCGTACAAAATTAGAAATAGAATTGACTGTATAATGCGGAATGTCACAGAATAGGACTGTATAAATAATATATGGGGGAAAAAAAATACTAAAAGACTGCTACTTCAATGCGATGCCTACATTTTCTACGTGTCTCTGTGAGAATGAACAGCACAGTTTAATCTACTATACATACTCAAGTTTGTTTTGATTTCAGCGTCTGCTGTATCACTATACGAGGACATGGAAACATAAACTTATGTTTACATTAACATAAACTTAACTAGCTTTTCACCATTTTATTTGATAAAATGAATGAGAGGCCTTGCTGTATTGTGAATACAATCACAGCTGAAGGGCATTGTTAGGCACAACGCAAAGTACCTTATTGCTTTTAAAAAAATGTTACCAAAAAATACAAATATGGAAGCTGAAAATATGTGTATTAATATGTTGCTCTTTTTGAAGCAAAATCATTCAATTCCATCCTTCAACCCATTCATATGCTTAAAGGGTTAGTTCACCAAAAAATGAAAATGAAGTCATTAATTACTCTCATGTCGTTCTGAACCCATAAGACTTGTTCATCTTCGGAACACAAATGAAAATCTTTTTGATGAAATCTGAGAGCTTTCTGTCCCTTCATTGAAAGCTACGCAACTACCACTTTGACGCTTCAAAAAGCTCATAAAGAGATCATAAAAATAATCTTTTAAAGAGACGAGATCACTTTATATGATGAACAGATTTGATTTAGGCTTTTATTCCCATATAAAAATTGATCAGAGAACATAAACAGAAGCTCAACCGAACCTGCTTGACGCGTGAGAACAAACCTCTTGCAGAAGCTCAAACGTGCTGCGTAACACGAGAATGAACCTCATTGGTTTTCGCACATCAAGCGAACATGCTTGAGTTTCTGTTTACCACAACTGATGTGCGAGTTGATGAATGTTTATATGTGAATAAAAGCCTAAATTTAATCTGTTCGTCATCGTGTCTCTTCAGAAAATTTGGTCAAAACCGTTCAATTAGTTTTACGATCTCTTTATGAACTTTTTGAAGAGTCAAAGTGGTAGTTGCGTAGCTGTCAATGGAGGGACAAAAAGCTCTCAGATTTCATCAAAAAGATCTTTATTTGTGTTTTGAAGATGAACGAAAGTCTTACAGGTTTGGAACGCCATGAGGGTGAATATAAACTTTTGGGTAGACTAACCCTTTAACTTTCAGCATGAGAAAAACGTTCGTTTTCCTAACTTCAACCAGAAACTTTCTTACAATTCCCAACCCTAACTATAACGGGTGAGTCATAACATGCCGTCTGTCATCCACAGGTGCTTTTCTTCAATATGCCTCTCACTTATTACCTCTGCTGGAGTCTTCACCACAGGTCTCGTGGCACCAACTTCCGCTCACAAATCTGCCGGCCGGGCTGCCGCTGGCGGACTCTGGCCATGCACTTCGGCATGCTGGTCCTCATGATCTGGCAAGCCTATTCTTGCTACTTGCTGCTGGAGACCTACGGGTCACTGGCCTTCTTCCTGTCTCCCGTACGTACCTGGGCCTTTCTCATGGGCCTGCTGTTGGTGTACAGAGCATGGTGGGGAACTCCTCCTCGTTTCTCCGATGGCAGCAAGAATAACCGGCCATTGTGACGCTGACAGTTGAAGAGGGGCCTTCACCTGTATCATTGTGACAGACATTGTTTTGTGCCAAGCTCTTCCCTCCTTCACCGCTGTCTTTACAGTCATCAAATTGTCAATCATTCCCATTACATGTTAGAATAGGAAAAAAAAAACTTTAGTTAATATACAAATCCGTTGTATGGAGCGATGATGGAGGCGTTTAAGACCTCTGACACTCAGACACGTTGGTAGTCTTCATAGCCAGTTCCCTTCATTGTGAACCCAAGCAGTGTTGAAGTCCTAACAGATGTGTGTGGTTAAGCATACCTATTACTTTAATAATCTGCACATTATGTTCTTGTCAAATTATGTTTGTTTTTATGTGTGAGGAGCAATCAAGAAAGGAATAAGACTGCCTGATATTCTTAATGATTCTGCACGAAATTGCCACTACACAGAGAGAGGTCATTTAATACGGATCTTCTCAAATTTTTTTAAAGCATATATCACACTGTAAAGAGGGGAAGATATCTCTTTCTCAATTTTCTTACACCTGTGCACAATAAGATAATGTACTGGTTAATTTATGTGACGAAGCTGGCCATTATCGCAAATTGTTTCAGACAGAATCATACACCACTCCACCAATGAAATTAATTTCAAAAGAAGACGAAGCATCAAGCTTTGCATGTCGCCAAGCAACAAACAGATCGGAACTGTGCATGTGAGCAAAATGGGACACTGTTCAGCCAATCAGAACTATAATGACCAGCATTATCACCACTTATTGGGCTACTTACCAAAATACCCACAATTTATTATGCTAGGATAAACTGTACCGTCACATGGGAATAATGTTAAATTGTATAGTTTAGTGGTCATTATACAAAAATATTTGACATAGAATGCCAACATTGACCAGAAGGTGTCAGAATTATAGGGTTAGTTCACCCAAAAATTTAAATTCTATCAATTACTCCCCCTTATATTGTTCCAAACCTGTAAGACCTTTGTTTATCTTCGAAACACAAAAGAAGATGTTTTTACAGAAGCTCAACAATACTAAACGTACAAGAGCAAACCTAATTGGTTCTCAGTTTAAGCTTCCGTTGTCCATATTTGATGTACGTTGATCGATGTTTATATGTGAATAGAAGCCTAAATGACATCTGTTCACATAAAGGGATGGTGATTCATATGGATTTCTTTTAAAATGTCATTTTTGTACCTTTTAGAGCATTATTATAATATATTATTATATTATAGAGCAAGGTTTTCGTGGAAGGGCCTTTGAATGGAGGGACAGAAATCTTTCAGTAATCATCACAAAAATCTTCATTTGTGTTTCAATGATAAACAAAAGTCTTGTAGGTTTGGCTTGATGACAGAATTTAAATTTCGGAGTAAATTAACCCTTCAGAGCCGTGTAATACGTTTTGGTATGTAACTTAAAGTAAGCCTCTTCACTGCCAGAATATAATCCACCATCTGCAGTGGAAGATCTCGGTTTTTATCTACAATTTACTCAAACCTATTAAACATTCAAATGCATATTCCAAAAAAGACTGTTCTCTCAAAAGGAAGAAACCACTATATTTATATAGATGAGCATGAATGTTGAACATTTTCGTACAACGCACAATGGTTCGTAGTCACAGTTAATAATTAATACATTAATGGCCACTTAATAATACACATCTAAACACATGCCAGACCTGCTAAAGGGCACGTGCCAATGTAGCGTATAGAATAAAACACTGAACACATGGAAACAATCAAATGTGCACAATTCTGTTACGTGTTTATTAGAGAAATGTTGTTAAGCAGCTCTTTTATGGTTGGTTTTGCACAGTTGCAAACCACACAAACGACCTAAGGACAATGGCCATTTTTGTGTTGTCATTGAGGTGTTTTGCCCCCATAATCCACTTGACAGGTGACAGAAAGAGCTGTGACAAGAGTTTCTGGTGGATTCACTGTTTTGTCAGGTCACTCAAGGTCTCTGTTCTCTCTCAGGAAAGTAAAGACTTGAACAATAGGCTGCTCTAGTTTGTCTTTCAATGACCTGAATTTTATTTTGAAAGAGTTGTTGCAGTTTTAAGGCACATTATAGTGAGAATTAACATTTTTAGAAGATTCCACATTTACTCAGTACATGTAAATCTAGATTTGTGGTGAACCAATAGGACTTTGAATGTCTGATGATGAAATATCTGCTAATATGTGATTTGGTTTTAATTACTGTATTGAACTTATTTTAATGTATGCATCCACATTGATATTGTAATGTATATTTCTTCCAGTTGTTCTGCACTGTTTTTATGGGCATTCTCTGTTTATGTGATCATGTGATTTTTGTAGTTTCACTAATGTTGGAAAGTGCTGTTTGCAAATATACAAAAAATATATATATATATTTTCAGTGAAAGATTAATACATATTTACTTTTTATTCAGAATTTACTTTAAAAAATTGGTCACCGCAAAACATGTCCAAATAAATAGATTCTTTATTCAGATTTACAACTGACATGGTTGCTTTTCCACATGAAAATGACCTCAATTTATGTCACATTTCTGCACCTCTGAATCATATTGCATTGGAATTGATTTATCTGAATGTGTTCGTGTACTGTACAACAAAGTAAAGGGGTTTCATATTGTGATTTTCATATTTTGTGGCGTGTCTTTTTCGTGTAAAGGTATCAAAGAGTTTGTAATCTTATTGTCTTAAAAAAATATATATTTAATACAATTAATGTACTTGTAAGAGATAAAGCTAATCAAATAGAACCATTTTCAAACTAGCCACCATCTTGATATCTGGTACATATACGGTTAAAAAGTTTGTGGTCAGTAAGAATTTAAAAAAAGAAATGAATACTTTTACTTGGCAAGGATGCATTAAATTGATCAAAAGTAACAGTGAACAGTCATCCAAAAAACAAATCCTGGAAAAATTGTATCACAGTTTCCACATTATATTAAGCAGCACTGTTTTCCACATTAAAAATAATAAATATTTCTTGAGCACCAAAACATATTATAATTATTTCTGAAGACTGGAGTAATGATGCTGAAAATTCAGCTGTCATCACAGAAATAAATGACATTTTAAAATATATATTTTTGATCAAATAAATGCAGCCTTGGTGAGACTGAGACATTCTGTTACATTATTTTTATGAACAAATTATATACATTTTCAATTATATACACCTCAAGCAGTCTTTTAATCAAACTTTTTATGTTAAACTTTTGAAATGTTACTGAAAACGGACATTAAAATGAGTTTAAAATGGACATTTAGCACAAGGCCAATTTTAATTTAAATTCATTTTATTTTAAACTTGTCATTTATCTGATGCCTTTATCTATAGTGACTTCCAGCACACTTAAAGGGACAGCCCCACTGAAGCAACATCAAATGTCTTTTCAATAGAGTGCTTCTTAGTAACCTTTGGGTTACCAGCCCAGATTCATAACAACACCGCAAAACTCCCACAAGGCCTCCAGATGCAGATGTTTGTGTCAGTCTGAAATTTTGACAACTTGTTTACCTACGTTGCCTCCGGTCATCATGGAGCAGAACGCTTCTGAAATATGCAAGGATAGTATTAATATAATAAACAAGGACGGTTCATACAATATGTATGCAGAGTACACTTCAACTTCAACACATGAGAAATTAATGACAATAACACACTCTCACCTCCCATGTTTTCTATACCAGTTACAACAGTTTCCAACACCTGTAAAATGAAAAGGAGGAATATGGTGTCCCAAAGGTTTATGTTTTCCATGTGAGGAAACATGACTGTGGTAGACTTACCTTTATCTGGCCCATCTTTACCCAGTGACTGAGCTGCATAAGACCTTCTTCATGTTTCTCCAAGTAGTTCAATACAACAAATCTCTCCCTGTGAACATATAGCGCGTACAAGTTGGGAATATAAAAATGATATGGCTGTCAAAAATAAAACAGCCATTTCAAAAGAACAAGAGAAAATCACTCACTGCTCTTGATTGGATAACTTTTGTAGAAATAGTTTATATTCAATACAGTGAAGACAGTGTTATTTTACATTTGATTACTTTATTCATTTTCAGCACTATTTCTTACCTGAATATTACCGTTAGACTTACCAAACAATCTTAAAGCAGTGTTTATTTCATTTGTATCTTTATTATATTGTATTAATTTGTGCCATCACTTGTAATTTGTTTATTTGTACTTATTTTATTGTAGACCGTTTACTTGTCTGATGTTGTTTGAACTTTATATTAGTTAGGCTAATAGTTTTTGTTGTGAAATTAAAATTGTAACTGAGAATTGTGAAATTTCACTGGTATGTAAAGTGTTGGTCTCATTATTATTTATAAAAATACGTTATCTGGGTCAAAAAGGTAAAAAAAAAAAAAAAAAAGGATAATCGTTCAATTATACTGTAATGAATGCCTAGAATTACTCATTTCATTCCCAGAAATTGAGAAAAAAAAATGGATAAATCACAATTAATTACAGAAAAATTTGTTTTTTTTGTAATAGATTGACAGCACAACAAAAATTCATACATCAAATTATATAAAGAAAACCACAAACATACAAATGTATTAGCCAACAAACTAGGTCCTACTAATTTCTCTCTAATACCTCGTAATGTTGTTGCGACGCAAAGCATCTTGGGTATGCTCACTTAGAGGAGGTGGGTAAGGTACATCCTTATTGTACTGTGAGATTTGGCCGCACAGGATCACATGACCACCGGGATTCATCTACACAGCATGAGTATTGCACTTTAACACAAAAACGACTCTCCGAAATTGACCAAAAAGAAAAACAGTTCATACCGTGAGGACTGTACCTGTGATATAACAGCATCGCTGATGGGACCGCCTACATTGTCAAAGTATATATCAATGCCTCTGGGGCACTGCTCTCTCAGCGCTGAGCTGAGATCTCCATCTCTGTAGTTTATCCCTGCTGTAAAGCCCAGCTTTGTTACCAAGGTCTGGCATTTCTGGTCGGAACCGCAAATGCCCACGACTCTCTCACAACCATCCAATTTGGCAATCTTAAACAACAGAGGGGAGAATTAAAATAACATGGCAAGGACAGAGCAAAAATGATTTAAGTTAAGAATGTATTATGCATGAAGCACATAGTGTGACTTCTAGAACTCTATATGATACCAAAATAATGTAAAAATAATTTTAGCAATTTTCAACTAAATACGGAAATCTTTTTATGCATTGACGGTGATTTGGGGGCCTGAAAATGCAAACTTTTGAAAATGGGTTTCAAAGTGCACGCTTTTGAAAACGATACCTTATCTTCTCCGTGTACACACTAACAAAACACGAATTTGTGAAAACGGTGACGTAATGACGGTGACGTAATTCGTAAAGACGTTCAGTCTTTAGGCGCGTATGTGTTACTTTACAAAGTGACATCGCTAACTACTGGCCTGGCAGCAGAATACAAGTCAAGTCAAGTCATCTTCATTTATATAGCGCTTTTACAGTGTTTTTACGCGTTTCACGGATCCTTGTGAACGGTGATCGTTTTGACAACGTCCGTATGCAAAACAACATGCAAAGGAAAAAAGTATATTTAGTACATTGTTGTTGTGTAAACGTACCCTTAGACCCGTGTATACATTTATATATATATATATACACACAGGTGAAACTCAAAATTTTTTAATATTGTGCAAAAGTTCATTTATTTCAGGAATTCAACTTAAAAGGTGAAACTAATATATTAGTAGACTCATTACATGCAAAGTGAGATATTTTAAGCCTTTATTTGTTATAATTTTGATGATTATGGCTTACAGTTTATGAAATTCTATACAATTTGAATATTACATGAAATCAATTAAAAAAAGGATTTCAAATACAGAAATGTCAGCCCTCTGAAAAGTATAATCATGCATATGTACTCAGTACTTGGTTTGGGCCCGTTTTGCATGAATTACTGCTTCAATGCGGCGTGGCATGTATGCTATCAGCAAAATCTTCTAATTTTTCGAGTTTACCTGCATATACACATTTTGTTTTTTACAACTGAAGAGCTCCATACGAAAAATGAGCGTCACTGGCCAGTCTGCCTTAGCAAGCATCACTAAATATTAAAACTTAATTAATTTCATACTAACTAAATCTCTATCTTTTAGTAGAGAACAGGCCAGTTTCGTATATACAGTCAGTCCCACATTACCTGTCCAGCAACTGACCCACAAGCTCCAGCTGCTCCACTGATGACCATTGTCTGGTGAGTTCCTGCAGTCACATGACCCTTCTCTCTCACACCTAACAGAGCAGTGAGGCCAGGCATGCCTACCGCTCCTAGAACATATGACAGGTGTCCATCTACCATCTCTGGGTCAACCTGCAAGAACGAGTACACCACACATCATAAAGCCTCATATCCATATACATCAGAGGTCTATTTGATCAAACTTGCTCAAATAAACATTACACCTTTTGTAAAAGGCTGCCATCCATCACATCATAGGTTTGCCAATGCCAGTTGAAGGAGGTGACGATATTGCCCACAGATAATGCCTTGTTCTTGCTGGCCTCGACTACACCAACTCCACCTCCATCCACACACTCATCTAATCTCCATGGCAACAGGTAGTCCGTTCCAGTATCATTGTTCATGCGACAACGCTGAATTGAGTTTGGCGTTGTATTGTTTCATAAATGAGTGAATAAGTTAATGCTTGATAATGATTTATTTCAGTTTGATATTTGTTGTGAATAGTAAACAAAATAGAAACATTTGTATGTACAGGTGTGCAATATGTCCTACATATAGAATAGAATTAACAGAGAATGGAATAAAGTGATAGGGGTATTGTATTTAGGCTACTTCATGAAAACTCAAACCACATAAAATATAAGAAGAAGAAAAAGAATGAATGAAGGAACGAAGGTCATCTCACCATGTAAGGGTCAACTGAGAGAAAGAACGTCCGAACTAACGCTTGCCCTTCTTTCAACTCGGTGGATTTCACAATCTCTTCTACACGAAAATTCCCTGGAACCGGATGACCATGTTTTCCTGATCATACAAGGAAAACCAATCAACTGGAACCCTTGCAGCACAGTTACATCATGATTAGTGGACGACATGTTATTGTTAATTATGTGTAACGTTAAACTAAGCAAAATCATCAACATGGTTTACCTGGTCGAGAACCCAACACAACTCTTTTTATATTTAACATTTTCCTTCTTTTTAATTTTATTACCCAACGTTTTTTAAGGCTTGTCTATAGTCAGAGAACTTATAATGCCACTTAAAATTCTTGCTCACAGCGATTAGTTTTCTTCCTGAAATAATCACATGACGCCCAGGCGCTCGTCTGATTGGCTGCAAGATAGTTAAAGGACTGGTCGCATGTGCTGTAATGATGGGAAATCAGACTCGCGAATCGGTTCTTTCAAACAGTTCGTTTCAAAGAACCGGTTCTTTTTGTGACTTTATGGCCTGGTTTCACAGATAGGGTTTACACTAAGCCAGGATTAGGCCTTAGTTCAATTAGGACTATTTTTTTTTTTAAACGTGCCTTAAAAACATTACTGGTGTGTATCGTGAGACAAATATGGCACTGACATATTTTAAGATTTTTTTTAAAGATAGCTTTCAGTTTAAACAGCTCAAAAATGCATTTTAGTCTAAGACTAGCTTAAGCCTTGCTTACAGCTTTGACAAAAACATAAAGTAATTTACAACCCAACTTGAATTTACATTAAACAATACTAAAATACAGCTATGTTTTGAATCAAACGTTTTATATTATAAGCAGCTTAGGCCTACTTGTCTTTCAGTTCAACGAGTCAGAGTCGAGAACCACCCAATTCAGTCCAATTCCTAAACGAATCGTTCAGACAGACGGTTCTGCAGGTTCAACAGAATCAAAAACGATCTGACTCAAAATAATGATTCGTTTACAATTCGGACATCGCGGGTGTTTACTTAGAGCACTAGTGCAAATCTTTAACATTCGAAACCTTTGGGATCGTTTAAGGACTATTTTCTTACAGTAATTGTTTTAAAGCAAACATGACATTATAGGATTAGGAGTTTACATTGATTCAATCATATCGTACAATCATATGTGAACGTAAATATGCCACAATTTTACTAAAGGTGTCTTCTGTAGCTATTGAAGGTGCAAGAGAAAAATGACATCACTGTGCAATTTGCAGCGGGTGGCGCTCTTGTTACCAACGAGGAAGTGACGCTACAGTCAAGGCTTAAAGTTTTTTTCCCCTTTTTTTCTTGAAAGCAAAACGAAAAAGATCTGGATCGCTGGAGAAACGTCGCAGATGTTTTTACAGGTAATGTAATGCTCAATAAGTCATTCCAACTAGATTCAGTTCGCATGTATTTCCTCTCGTAAAACGTTTATTTGATGAGTTTCTGCAGTACGTCGAATTAAGACCTTGCTCGGGAGCATGAATTCGATTGGGTGGTTCCATACTTTTGACAGAAACAATTAGATGCGCTTTTAGTCATTACGAGTGGCGAACTGTTTCATAAAAACACCTTTTTTTTGCACGAGAGCAGCGAGCATTGCAACTACACATGTGAGCGGCAACAGAAAGTGCTTATCGTTAGAACAGTTGTGTTGCAACAAATGTCTAACGATCTGTTTATCTAAAATGCATGCGTTTCCTTTAAATCGGTGATGGTGTCAACAGTGCGTATGTCAGATATGTACCTGCATTATGATGGATCATGTTACTGTTGTGCAACATTTGGTGGTGTTGCAACAACTGTGTCATGTAAACTTGTGTCAGCCTCCCCCCTAAGAGCCATCGCAACGTTTACTGACTGAGTGCAGTCGTTTTCACCTAGGAAAAAATGTAATTGTTTATGTACTTGCACTTTGAGATCTTGGAATCAATCATGCATGCATTGTAGCTATTAAATAGGATGCAGTCACGCGCCCATCTGCATTTTACGTGTAAGCATGCAGTCTGCATGCATAAGTATTTTGCATCTTATTCCAGTAAGGTATGGAAATAATGTTTTACGCACCCGAATAGCATTCAAGGTATCAGATTTTTTTTTTATTGAAGCTGGTACACTCAGCACATGCCATACCCGGTGAATGGCTGGCCCGCATGTCTGATGGCTTTGCACTTTATTTTAAGGCACAGCAGAGAGAGAGGCCGAGAGAGAGAGAGAGAGGCCGAGAGAGAGAGAGGCCGAGAGAGAGAGAGGCCGAGAGAGAGAGAGGCCGAGAGAGAGAGAGGCCGAGAGAGAGAGAGGCCGAGAGAGAGAGAGGCCGAGAGAGAGAGAGGCCGAGAGAGAGAGAGAGAGAGAGAGAGAGAGAGAGAGAGAGAGAGAGAGAGACAGACAGACCGAGACCACAAACACTGACACGATGAGGCCTATGGGTGTCTCCTTACTCACGGCAGCACATGCTTGATCATGTCCGTGCTGCTGAACCTCTGCACGAATGCAGAAATTCTTGGAGTCACATAGGCGGGATTGGCGTTACAGAGTCCAGATTCAGAACTTTCACAACCACTGTAAAACGCAGTTTGTCTTGCCTTGACACTCTGCTTGCTCAAACATAATCATGTTCACAATGTTCCCCTTTTATATTGATAACAATCGAATCAGTGAGAATGGATTAGGGCTATTGTCTGTGCGAATTCTGTTGGTGTAACGTTACATTCAGTAGGGAAATGGAACTGTAACTCAGTGCTTTTTTCTCTCTAAGTTTCGATTGTGATATAAAAATATTCACAGATCCACAATTTATCCCCTGTGTAAATTGGTGTCTAGTTCAAAAAGTGCTGTAACAACATACAGCAGTGATTGTGGTAGTTGTAACCAGGGTGGAGGTGCACATGTTTATATATATATATATATATATATATATATATATATATATATATATATATATATATATATGGTACCGGTTAGAAGTTTGGAAACATTACAATTTCTGATTTATTTGATAGAGGTCTCTTATGCTCATCAAGCCTGCATTTATTTGATCAAAAATACAAAAACATGATTTCTGAAGGATCATGTGACACTGAAGACTGGAGTAATGGCTGATGAAAATTCAGCTTTGCATCACAGAAATAAATGATATTTTAATGTATATTAATGAAAACCATTATTTTAAATTGTAATAATATTTCACAATATTACAGTTTTTTTCTGTATTTTTTATAATAATTATAATTAATTAATAATTATTGTAGTCTTCTTTTTTCTGCCCTAAATCCTGTATAGTTTTACAGTATATTCACCTCAGGGGGGGGGGGGGGGGGTCATGGGTGATTTCCCATGTATCTAATTTCCAGGGGCGGCCTTACCTATGTTTCACCCGTTTCAATTGAAACAGGCCCCGCCCTCCAAGGGGGCCCCCACAGACTCTCTATTTTCTCCGTAGGATATTGATTTTCAGCCATAATGTCTAAACCATTCAAAATAGATTGACTACGAGGTTGTGAAACGAAAGTTTCTGCTCCTATAAAAGCCATAAGGTATGAAATCAACCTTGTTATTTGCGATCTTGTGGAGAAATACTACACTACCCACAATTCTAAGCAAAACACTGATGTCTCTGATTGGTCGAACTCGCGGTTACCATGGCGACGTTTACCACCCCTGCGCTTGGATCTGAAGTATAACATCTGTAGTTTTTATAGCTTTGACTTTTTTGCCGTTAGGGTAAAGTCTTATTTTGAGCAGGAAAAGAATTTTAAGAGGAAATGAAACGTACAAATGCCAGTGGTGCTGAAAAACGAAAGATATCGGACAACAAAAGAAAAGCTGCAGTCTACCAAAAGTGAAGTTACCCTGCGTGAAAGGGCGAGGCTTATTCCAACGTAAAACGCTGTATAATTGTATATAGTTTTACTCAAATAAGGATGGATTATTTCTATGTTGAGCTGCCTGTTCATGAAGCTGAAAGTGCACGTAATAAAATAATATACCATTGATACAAACCAACAGGAATCCTTGCTTTTTATGCTCTATTATGTGTATGTTTTATGTGGGTAGGGCCCCATATTAGTTATTGAAACGGGCCCCCAGATGCTTAAGGCTGCCACTGCTCATTTCTTATTGGTTAGACGGTTGTCTTGTGTTGCAACACATTCCCTGGTCACCCCAATCCAAACAACCATGCAGTTTGTTTGTTATTAAAACCATCTTAAATTCCTCTCATTTGCTGGTTTTCCACTAGTCTCAACCAAGTGTGTGTCTTGTCTTTTACTCATTGACCACATCGTAAATCATTGACTCGATTCAGGTATGGATGGATGGGGGTGTTTAGTACAAGCCATGTTCTGAAGAACGTTTCCCAGTGACGGAATTTCCCGCATGGCCTGTGCATTTGCTGTAACTTACAGCGCCCCGCATGAAAGGGGAAATACCTTATATGGTAACGGAAGTGGGTGTGGCCAAAAGGACAGTAAGGGATCACAAGACTTCATCTGAAAGAGAATGTGTTGTTCCATACTCCGTGGACGAGTGAACTAGATTGTTTTTGGGCGATTTGATTCGCATGTGCGTGCAATCATAACGAAATCGAGTGCAATTGTTTTGGAAAACGTCTCGCCATTTTGTCAAAGAAGCCCTCCATTTCTCGGTGGTTTCATTTGCACAAGGATCTACCTCTTGACTTGAATATTACTGGAGTGAGGTCAGCATTGCATGACTCAATCGTGGATAAGCATGCAGTCATTTCTGTACTGTTGCATTGGACCTTGGCTTGCATTAGTTCTTACTTAGGGCGACATGAAGCGCAGAAAATAACTATGGTAAGGATGATTTTTTTTAAATGTGTTATTTAATGCTTAAGACATGTTTAGCAAATCGAAACCATGCAATTGACAATCCTTAGCAAGTTGTTGCAAAATATAATTCTCATCCGAGCGTGCGCTAACGTGTGGCTCTTGTAATAGCCTACTGAAAGCAAAAACTAACTCACAAATTACATTCACCAGAGTTGACAACTAGGAACAGACAGGACGGGGGCTTGTCATTTACCACTTTTATTATTTTGCTGCTCAAGCATGCTTCATATTTACATTGTTGTCTGACTTTGTTGCAGTGTGACACGGAATTAGTGACTGGATAATCCCTTTTCTGCAACAAAGGACTTCTGGTTAATAGCGCTGAGCTGGCTTCACTGGGAAGGGGGGTCCGGGAAGGGCACCCATGTAGTATGCAAACGCACTGTCTGCGTACCAAAACCTTGAGCTGTTTACCCAGACAGCTTTTTTAGGGGCTATTCGAACGCGTTGCGCCGCGCCATGAACGTTGCGTTTATAAAGCAGTGTGTTAATAATGGTACGCGCACAAAATGAGAGATCTGTCATAATTTACTCCGCCTCGTCTTGTTCCGAACCCGTGAGACTTGCTTTGTGGAACACAAAATCAGATGTTATGCAAAGTGACAACCTCCTCTATTCACCCGTCTTTTTTCCACAAAATGAAAGTGAATGGGACTGTCGTTCAGCATAACATCTCATTTTCCACAGAAGAATGAAAGTCATACAGTTTGGAACAACACGAGGCGGAGTAAAGGATGACAGAATATTGATTTATTCTTTTAAAAGTATAAATTGTAAAAGGCGCCCTGAGACCCCGTCCTTGTCTACGCCCCCTAGAATGCTGTCTAGTTAGGCAGCTCACTAGGTTTTGATCCACAACCACTCTCTCTGATGGGAATTCGCTCATGCCTCAGCACTTGAGTCTGTTCTGCATTCGTTCGCGGTTTAAATTAAGAAGTAGGTTCGATTAGGTAACCGTAGCCTACTTTAAGTTACAAGCTTATTAAACGCGTTGTCTTGTCAACTGTTAAAACCTTGGCTTGTGTAACCGTGCGTCGCTGTGTCTTATGTTGTTTTGCTAATGTTATGACTTTCAGTGCAAGAACAGAACGCCATGCGCTGGATTTATCCAATAGATATTGTAATTCACTGAAAACGTGTTAGGTGAAATTGACCTACGGGTCTTATCACTTTAACTGGACATTGGTTTGGTTTATGCAATTGTTGTTTACATCCCCGCGCTGTTAGGGGTGTTTTTCATTGCGTTGCGCCACCCCTGAAAATACTGCAGCTTTGAGAACGCAGTATTGATACACTTTACTACGTTGACCTTAACGATACTGTTTTCTAACTAGATGATTTGGCCAAAATGTAATTTAAACAAATACGACTGAATGTTACTTTTGTAACATTAGGCTACTTTGTAGAATTCTCAGTGCTGTAGTTGTAGTAGTTACCCAACAGCAACAGGTCACCATTAAATCGACAATTCTTGTTTTGTTTTTTTTATGGAAAGTTGCAGTATTTATTATAAATGATTTATTTGTGCACATCATTATTTTTATTTTTTTATTAATATGCCATCGTAATCCTTAAATACCGTAAAAATAACGTCCCCTCCCACTTGCAGTGACATCTCTTCTCTTCATTGATTACGTGTTTACTGGCGTGAGGGCGGGGCAACCTTTCACTCATATGAGATCACAGCAATAGCACTAGGCTACATTATTTAGATAATTGGCTTTATGCACAGCTTCACTACTTCCTGAACTTCAGCCAGCCCTTTGTTTCCTGTCTGCCATTATTGGACAAACTGATTAATACAGGTGTGCCTGGCCTCAGTAACAATAATCAGGCACACCTGGATTAATCAGTTTGTCCAATAATGGCAGACAGGAAACAAAGGGCTGGCTGAAGTTCAGGAAGTAGTGAAGCTGTGCATAAAGCCTATTGGTCAAAAAATAAATCTGTTTAATCCGATTCTCTTTCATAGAACTGAATAACGAATAATATATTGATATTAAATATTAATATTTTCTGTCCAATTTTAGTGTGTTACTTTCAATAAAAAATTGGTTGTTTTATTTTATTGGCTTGTATATATTTTTTAATTCAGTATCATTAAACTGATTTTCATTAAAGTATAATATTAAATACAATTATACAAAAAAGCTCATTTAAAATAAGAAATGGATAATTTCTAATAAGAATTTTCGGTTTTCGGCCATGTACATTCAGAATTTTCGGTTTCGGCCAAGAATTTTTAATTCGGTGTATCCCTAAAAATAGCATAAGTGTAGATAAGGCTGTGACAGGGCCAGCCGATGGTGTGGGGGTTTTGGTTTTGTGGGTTAAATAACGTTATTGTTCAAACACTTAACTGCACAGGTAATTATTGTCAGTTTGATCATTATTCTATAGGCCTATCTATATTGATGCGCTGCCTTCATTGAAGCACACACAACAAGATCGGAGATCGTGCTGCACCCGGACACAAACATACAGGAGCATAGAAGCTTCTTATCAACTTGACATTTATATTTTATGTTGCATTGCATGGGAAAGTGAAACGGAATTACCGGCTTGTGTGAAATGCGCTATACAAATAAACTTCAGTTCCATAACTTCCCTAGTGAATACAAACTGTGTTAAATTGAAAATGAGAAGAGATGATGTTTGAAAAACAATTAGATGTTTCTAAAGCTAATAAACTATTATATAGCCAGATCGCAAGACAGAATACAAAGCCGACATATGGCTTAATCCAAATTTATGGGCTCGCGTACCCCTCATTCACCAAAAATTCAAGTGTTGCGATATTCGCAAAATATCATAGTTTCTAAACTGTTAGGCCTATTTATTTTGTAAACATAGCTTTGTACTTAACTTGTTTCCCAATGTCTACATAAAACGTAACCATCATATGTGCAAATAATTTTTATTTATTTTTTTGCATACCTCCACCGGTGGTATCCTGCCACCATGGTGGTGGTGCTGGTGCGGTTGTCACGCTCACTGGCACAGCCCTAAGTGTAGAGAACATTTGTATTGGTCATTGTAATAAAACAAAAACCCATGGGAGATGTGCATTTTACAGTGATTTTACCACAGGTAATCGGTGTTGATAAAAGCAGAGATGCTAATGTTCAACAAATAAAATTCTATGAATGAACACCATAGACAGGATTCTTAGTGAATATACATCACAAAAGAATGTTAAATCATCTGGTAGAGTGCTTATAATTAGTGTAGTTTATAATTTGTTTGCATATTACAGATATGTATCTCATTTAAAAAAAAATATGCAGGCATTTGAAATGATTAATTTCATTATTTATTTGGTTGCTGCATGTACACGTATAACAACACAAGCCCTCCATTTTAGGTAAATGGTACACTTTTATTGATTTTTAAGTGAATATGTGGATGCTAATGTGAACTATGGAGGGAATCACTTTAAACATTCTCATTGTGAAACTAGGCTAGTACATTTTCACACTCTCTGTGGGATTATGTGTGCAACTGTACATCTCTCATCATCTTACTCGCTTTCACTGCACACGATCTAGAAACAATTATTTGCAGTAACATGCAGCTCCCCCCACTCACAGTTAGCATACATATGTGTCCTTTTAGTTTGTTGGTTGTTAAGAAAAGTTTGTTAACTTTCTGTGCATACTGAACTTATTTACTGGCTTGAATGCAGTTTGTTCAACATAGTTTTAAAATGTGCACTAAGCTGCTAATGGCACAGCTCCCCCATCCCTTAACAATTCCACCTTTCCCTTTTAAATCCTTTCTCTAGGGCCCTATTCATGAAGTTGCTGAAACGGCTATTTCAATGAACCCCCACTAAGCCCAAAGTACTGACTCTGAAGGCTAACCATAATATTTGTGACCACTTTCTTCTCAGGTTGTCTCCCATGAATAAGCAACAAGTTAACCTAAAGACTTCTCAACCCAGCTTGACATCCCAGGACCTGAAAATTTGGCAGTGAAGAAAAAAAGCAAATAGACATGTTTGAGCTACACCATTCTGAAACTACTATTTCTGCTCAGGAGATGCTGTTTTGTATTTTAAAGCTTATTTGCATTTCTACTATGTTGAGTAGGTTTGGATGACCATTGACTGCCAAAATACTGGATAAAACTAGGGTTCTTTGTCAAGGGCGATACTCTAAGACTTTTGATTAAACCAGAGAAAGCTTCGTGTGGTTTGGGGATTTGAACTCTTGTCTCCATAACCACCCACTCCACCACTCCACAGAATCTATATTCATGAAAGTCATGAGTTTGCAACCTCAACCGAAACAAAACGCAAAGAGAACGGGCAAACGCATCACTTTCTTCAACGATCAGGGTGTGGCAATGAAAGAGGCCTCTCAGCATACAGAGGCCTACTATGGCATCCCTCCCTCAGGGCCTGGCCATAATGACAGTGGAGGTGTGGAAGGCTCGAATGCAGAAGCACCACATATGTACCTCAATTCTGTCATTTTCAGCCCAGAGAAGGGTGATCAAAGTCGTGGGCACTACCAACAGACGGTGCCCATGAAGTGGTCACATCAAGACCCGTCTTTGCAGCCCCAACAGCGACCAAACAGTTGGTCACAGGGTATAACAGCATGGTCCCAGAACTATGCCCCTTACCTGGGGGCTCAGACTGTATTTTCAAAGCAGATGCATGAGGGCATGTCAGTACAACAGCAGCAGCCCGAGCCATCGACTATTAGGGCAACTGAAAAACAAGGGGCTAACATAAGTGGAGATACCTTCAGGGACACAAGCAAACCTGGCCGGGGCATGGACTGGGAACAGCAGCAAGCTTTTCAACAGACTCAAAAGCCTGGAATGTTAAATCCACAGCAGCACGGACAGTCCACCACTGGAAATTCTGTGCTGCAACCCTTTCAGTTAGCTTTTGGACAGCCCAAGCAGAACTTGGTAGCAGGTTACTATCAGGTAGTTCAGGGCAATCGGACCTTGCCAAATTTAAATTACAGTACACAGACGAATTCTCAGCATCATCTTCAGCAACTACAGGAACAGGAGCAACAGCAAAAGCTGCAGATGCAGCGACAGATGATGCACCATCAACGGCAGCAACAGCTGGAACAGCAGATACGACAGCAGGCGCAACAGCAACAGGTACTTCAGCATCAAAAACAGACACGACAAATATCGCAATCACAGTTACAGCAACAAGCACAGCAACTAAATAAGACTCAGCAACAGCAACCACAACAGCATATGCAACAGATTCAACTGCAACTTGACTTGGCGCAGCGGCAAAAAATATCTGAGCAACCTCATCAAAACCAACTTGTATTGGAAAATTACTCTGATGGACAGCAGCCACGTGCCCCTTCACTTGATCAGCATCCCCCCTCATTACCAGGACAGTCCCAAGAGACCACTAATCCCCCATCAACACAGACTAAGGACTCTGTTCCTCAGCCTCCTGCAAATGTTCCCCACCAATCCACTGAGACCCAACAGCCTGGGCCCCGGAGATCACGTCGGCTTTCAAAAGAGGGTGGAGGCCCCGCCTCAGATAACCCATTTGTCATGCCGACTGATCTTCATGCCCAAGGCTCTCAGAACGGGGCTTCTGAGACCATTGCGGTGCAAGACATCCGGGCCGCTCCGACAGGTGTAATCCAGAGCACACGCCGTAAGAGGAGGGTGTCGCAAGAGGTCAACCTGGAAACCTTGGCTCAGAAGGCTTCGGAAAGGGAATCTCTTCCCTCGCGGAATGTCAAGGTAAGACAGCTGGCTGTTTTTCAGTCAAGAATAAGGAAGAAATTAAAATTGTGTTTTAGACAATTCATTGTTAAATAGTCAAGATGAAAGGTTGGTCTGTGACTTAGTTCACAAGTTTACACTTGTGCGGTTCGCTTGGTTCGTTTGGTCCGGACCAAAAAAAAACATTTAGTCCTGGTCCAATTAGCGTTCAGATTGTCATTTTTATCACTGAACCTAAAGGCATAGGGATATGTTCACAACCTGATTGGTTGGCTTTTATGACGTATTGCCTATTTTGAGACAGAACTTAACGAACATCCAAAACAATGCTGTGTGCTAGGATAAATGCACTCTTTGTATGTGCGTAGCCTGCATATGATGGTATTTTGACCAGCTGAGAACTAGTGAAGAGCTTATAAAATGTGTAAAAGAGTAAAAACAGTGACAGGAATACCTCCGTCACACACACACAAATGACCTGCTGCAAGGAGACCCGGTTCTGATGCCTGTACTAAACTGCGGTGGGCAAACTCGCAACTATGACGAGAATTTTTTTTTTTCCTGTTTTTGATTTGTTTACATGTATGGTGGTCCGTGTTGCGTTCATATTTCATACGAACCGCACCAGAGTTTGTTGGAAGCGGATCGAGACCCATCTTTTCAGCGGTCTCGGTCCGCTTGTTTGGTGCTCACCAGGGTTCGGATGGCAGAGTTCACACACTCAAATGAACTGCACTAACAGAGCAATCGCACCAGAGTTCGTTTTATCGAACCAAACATGCCAAGTGTGAATTGCAACTACCTCAATTACAAATTACCCTTAGCCGAGGGAAGTTGACGTTATTATCTGCTTAACATTGTACAGTGAGGATGCACTACTTGTTTCAAATGCGTACAAGTTCTACAGGTTTCTCAGTTGATAAAGGAGTGTAAAATTAGTAAAGGACAGACACTGACTGTCGTCATCAGGTCACATGATCCAATGAACCAAACAAAAGCTTTTCCACACATCTGCAACCACCATCTCCTAACTGACTTCTCATGCAAATACCAGCAAGTGCACCCCACCCTCAGCCCACTTGCCCTCCTGTACATTGATGTACATATAGAGCTGTATTTCCTTTTTGTCGAAATCCAAAAGCACAGCTCTGTCCATAACTAATTTTAAATTTGTAGTGTCACTGGGTTAATACTTGCTTTGGAATGGAAGATTATAAAGATATTTCATCCTACTGCTTCTATGGACTAGTGTTAATTGCTTGGTTTGTTCATTTTATTGCGCACAGAGAATTAGCGCAATTAGCAATCAAGTTTAACGAGTGGATCTTAGTGTTTCTGGGCCACACTATTTAGTTCAGTCTGCTTTTCCTCGTTACGTATACTTCCTTTGAAAAGGACAGCAGCACTCCCTTAAGACATCCAGCCGAGGATAACAAAGAAAGGGTGTGTGTACAGATACTGTTGATCTGTGGGGCAGATAATGCACAGAACACAAAGTGCAGTCCAGTAAAGAGGCTACAAATCTCATGTCAGCTGATTCCAGCTCCTCGAAAGGAGTAGGTGCATTAGTCAGTGAGGTTTTTTTGGTCTCCTGGTGACGACGGGTGTCAGTTAAACCTTCCCTACTCCAAACACAGGCTGAAAAAAAGCTCTTGCTCAAGGGTGAGTGAGATGCAAGGGCTTCATGTACTAAGCTGAATACCTCAGTGGTGCCAGCAAGGCCGGAGTTTAGATAAGACAGGCCACATCCTCAGGGATTTCTAGATTTTCACAACTTCCAGTTAGTTACACTGTACTTGTGACGCATATTTCATAGCATTTTTACACAACATGCCAAGTTTAAGCATATTTATTTTTCTTTAACGCCTTACTGAAAGTTGGCAATGAGGAAAAAACAGGAATTGCTCCTCCCAGAATGCTTTTTTTCTGATGTGAACCTTATGTTTTTGGGGTTTTGAAATTGGCCGGCATTGTGAAATTGCTGAGAGTGCCATTTTTGTATGGTTCTTTTTAAGTTCCTGTTTTGTGTAAAAGTCTGGATGCAGTTCAATAAACCTAACATGGAAGGAACCCCTTCTGTAATCGTTAACATACCTACTAGTGATGCGCGAGTCGTCTCAGAACCCGCGGACCCCGCGGGTAACCCGCGGGTCGAGTTGGGGCGGGCAAGAAATTGTCACTTTATTTGCGGGGCGGGTTATTAAAAGCAAATTGTAAAAAAAAAAAATCCATGTATGTTGCGTGCAATTTCCAGCCTATATTAAAAATTTGTTAATATTTATTTTCATATTTTATTAGGTTCTTTGATAAGGTTACAATACGAATGCCGTAGCAACGTAACTTGTGTGATTTCCCCAAACCTTTGGCGTCACGTGACGCGTCATGAAAGCGGCGCGCCAAGCAGCTCCGCAGCTCCCGCCGCCAGCCACGACAACAAGAGCGGAGAAATAAAAGTTAAGATGGAAGACGAGGTGCGGGAGAAATTGAGGTCGGGAATTCACATGATTAAAAGAAAAAAAGGTCAGGCTGCTAAATCTAATGTTTGGGACCGGTTCTCAGAAATAGTTGCAGCAGGAGACAGTGTCGGCTACGTGAAGTGCAACTCATGTGAAAAATATACAAACAGGAGAGCCACAAAACGGGCATTTCCAATTTTTCCAGCATGTCAAGACATATTTGTGGGGGTCTAAGAAATAAAAAATTGTTTAGCCTATTAGATGAATACAAACGCTGCTTTGTAAATGTTGAATATGTTTATCATTATCTTATTAATATGACCAGATTTATGGTTCATATGCATAATCGTCAGTTGTTGCAAGGACGATATTTACAGGACGATGTTTCTAAGCACTTTCAGGCTGAAATAAAGGCTGTTTTCATTTACATTACAATACCTAGCATGTCTATTTAACGGTCGCGGGTGCGGGGCGGGGCGGGTTGTAAAAACAGATACAGTGGTGCGGGGCAGGCTGGGGCGGGCTAAATAATTTCATAAAAGCGGGACCCGCGGGTTGGAAAAAAAGCCGACCCGCGCATCACTAACACCTACTGGAGAGTGTCTGGTTATAATAGACCTGAGGTTTTCTCCTGTGGTGGCATGCCAATATGTTATTCACTTGTGACACCGATCTATACATCCACGTGCAATCTGTTGCTGGTCTGCAGGGCAAGATGTTATATCCTGGCTCAGAAATTAGGTCACAGTTGATTCATTAAGTTGTTTTTGAAAATAGACTTCAGTTAACCTCATTTCCTGTGCTAATAAATCTTATCAGCTTTTAAGCACTCTCTAATTTCTCATTTCACATGCATATCATTTGTATCTACAGAGCAGAGGAAGAATGCACTCTACTGAGATTTAGGTATTTTGTTTAACCATTAATTTGACTGCGTTAATCGTGTGTTGACAGCAAGAGCCACACAGGCCCTGGAGCCCCCCTGTTGCCCCGACAGGTCCAGGTCGAGGGGCAGCTGAGGTGGAGCAGATGAGTGCCAAGCGGCCCAGAGATGACAGCCTCATGCCGTTGGTCATTCCAGTATCTGTGCCAGTGAGGCAGACTGATTCTTCATCCCCAGATCCCGAGCAGGCTTCCCTTTCAGCTAGTTGGCCATCACGGCCTTTGGGCACCCATGACATGAGCTTCTCCGATTACAAAACCTCTGTGATTGTTACACGACGACGTTCACTGCGGAACTCTCTGTCTGAGAGCTCAGGCCAGGTGAGTTCACAAACTGACCTAATTTATCAAAACATCAATGGCACTTTTCTATGCCCATGACGATATCTCTTTTTGCCCTCTGATCTATTCCATTTCCCTCTGTTAAACCCTGGATTAAAACCCCCCATTAATCCACAAATTCCTCCCGACCCCCCTGTCCATTCTCTTCACCCTAATCCAACCTTCCCCCACCCCATTTCACTACCAGATTTATGATTTCTGACAAGACTCACCAAGATCACCCAGATTGCATATAGTGTATGTATTTTTTCCACACTATCCAGCTTACCAACATCTAATTTCATCTACAGAATGGTGGAACAGAGAGTGGAAGTGAAGCTGACGCCAAATCAGCCAAAGCCAAACGACGGCCTCGCCCAGAACCGCTCTTTATTCCCCCACCCAAACTTGGCACTTTCATCGCTCCACCGATCTACTCCAGCATCACACCTTACCAGAGTCACTTACGTTCACCTGTCCGATTGCCTGACAACCCCCTCAACATGCCGCCTTACACTCCCCCGCCCATCCTCAGCCCGGTTCGAGAGGGTTCGGGTCTTTACTTTTCCACCTTCCTGTCGGCCGCTGCTGCTGCTGCTGCAGCAAATAATCAAGGGCTGCCTCCACCTGCCACTCCCAAATCTGCCACCCGCAGCCTCCTGCGCTCCAGTGAGTTCCCTTTACTGTCTCTGCAAAGTACACAGATAAAATTTGTTAAGTACTACTTTAAATGAGTTCAGGTAGTCAGTTTAGAATTGTATGGTTTGAAGTTAACAACCAAATGCAACCTAAAATAAAGTTCTGTTCCAAAACCTATTAGGCTACCTAGATGCTAACCTTCCAATGCAGTGATCTAACTGTATTACAATCTTATAAGGAACTGAACAGATTTCTAAACAGTCACTCATGTGCATCACACAAATAGCACTGCCCAGGCGAGGCGCTTGACTGACTAACTTGATGAACAGTTGCTTCCAGTGTGATTAGCATATGTTGCTAAGATAACAACTTGATATTCTAAGAGCTCCCCAAAATAGTCAATTTTTTATTTAGCTGGAAAAACCGATTATATATATTTTGGAGATTTTTGCAGTCGATAAAATTATCTGGAATCAGTCCACCATCTGATTAGGCAACCCCAGAATGCATTAGATACCTAATAATTAGATACTCAAAATATTGAGCAAAATGAGGTATCTTAAAATGAGCTGCTTACTTTTTGTAAAAACTTAAAACGCTGTCTGAGGTTCTTCCAGAACCTCATTAGGTTTTGGAACAGACTTAGTATATATGTTACAACAAGCTAGGATATGTGCAGTTAACCATAATTGTTATGCATATCATGATTAGGAGGACATATAATAAGAAACAGTGTTTACTTTGAGTCTAAGCTCAGTCTTTTTGTTTGTATATGTTCAGACAGCAGTGATATAACCCCTCCAGTTCTCTCTGCTATGAGTGAGGCTACACCTGTCAGCATTGAGCCGTAAGTACACACGCTATTCAAATAACACCCCCACACATTGCGCTTCATAAGTTTCCATAATTAGCTTACGCTTCTAGCCATATAATAACTTTCTTCACTTTATTAACCTTGACTTTTTTATTTTAATTTTGCTACCTTTATACTAGATTCCATTCAGCTGACTGAAAGTCAGTGGTCTAGTTAGCTGGCTGTTTCCTCTTACTGTTTGGATGGCAGTTATTACTCAAAATAGTAGCCCAGAAATGACTTTCAATTATTTTCTACAGAGCTGCAGCTTTACACAGCATAAAAGCACAACTCAAGCCTGCTGTTGCATTTATGCTGCTGCTTTGCTTACACACTGCTAATGCATGTGGTGTAAACAGGCCTTACTGTGCAGATATGTTGGCATTACTTTATTGTAAATGGTAATCTGTAGTCTGCTGATGCAAAATTCATGGTTACAGTGGAGCTGGTTGGGGAGCTGCTATGTTATGCGCAAGTCTCTCTGTTAGTGTGTTAAAGGGAAATGACATCTGAATGGGTTTCTTGGATCATACATGGGAAATTTCAGAGCTCTTTTTAAGAACGGGGGGGGGATGGTAGCTGAGCAGATAGAATTATGGGAAATCATCTCCGACTGGTACCAGCTGGTTTATCTAATGGTCAGAACAGTGTTCGGTTTAATTGTTTCTCTCTTACACGCTTGTCGCATACACAGACACAAACTCTCTGTGAATGGCTGCAGAACCCTTCATTTTGGAGTTGGCCAATGCACCACGAAAGCACATCCTGGAACAAAATAATAAAGCACAATCTGTCTTGCCTTCTCCCCAGACCTTGGCAGTCAGATACTAGAACATTTGGCTTTGGAAAACATCGGGTGTTAATTTTATGCAAATACCCATGGTCAGAGTCTACTCTCATGAATGCTTGATTTCTCAAAAAAAAAGAAGTAGAAGAAAAAGAGCTGACTGAGATGAGCAATAAAGTAATTCAAACAGCAGTGTGAAAATCTTTGATAGTCTCTGAATGATTCTGATTCAATTTGTCACTAGTGGCCCAGACTCGTTTAGAAACGACACAAACTACCTGTGGAATGAACTGGAGTGGAATGCGATTTGTTTTCAGGAATTTCTCATTTTATAGAAGTCGTGCCTCATGTTTAGCTTCCAATAGCTTCCAATCCCTGGCAACAAAAGCTTTTGGAGATTTATTCTCTTTCTTTATAGTTTCTTACATTCTCAAATCATGCTCACCAGGCTTTGCTCAAACTTCATGTTTATTGTTCTATTCCTCATGCGTTTGGACCCCATTATTTTGAACAAATCATATTCATTTTGTTTGGATTGCTACAGCAGCCTGTTTATATTCACTCTCTCTTTTTCAGTCGGATAAACATTGGATTGCGGTATCAGGCGGAGGTCCCAGAGCTGAGAGAGCGCTCGGCAGCGCAGCACGACCTACACAAGGCTGAACTGGTGTGGGCGCCACTGCCTGACCTGGAGGCCAATACTCAGGAACAGCAAAGAGGTTTACAACTTACACAATACCACATTCATTTCTCTTATTTATTTATCTCTTATTATTATTTAACCAATTAAATGAATGAAAGGAAGTTGCAGGATTTTTTTTTTTTTTTTTTTACAGCTTGCCTTGTTTATTTATAACTAAATCTGGATGACTGTATGTTTAATTCTGTCTTTTCCTGGACCTTCTGTGTGTCCCAGCAGTGGATGACCTCATGCACCTGGCGTGCTCGAGTGCGTTGTACGGAGGAGGGACCAATCAGGAACTGGCTTTGCACTGCTTGTATGAATCCAAGGGTGAAATCATGGTGAGTATCATATACTGCAATAGCACATTGGGATAGCTTAATTGAACTTCCTCCTGTATTGTGTACCAATCAAACCTCTTTACACTTAGCTGCTTCTCAAACGGCTGATTATTCAGAGCAACGGATGAAAGGTTTGTCACATGAGTGGAAGATTAAATTATGCAGAATTATTTTTTGGAATTCTGGATTACAAAGCCTTAAAAGAAAGTGTTTATGTGACTAATGCGTGCAAACACATTACTTGCACATGGAAAGTGAAAGTCAATGACATGGTCCGCATTGTTTCCTTGAACAGCGTTTTACTTGTGGCCATTCACACACAAACATGCATGTGACAAAGCTTTAAATTTAAAGTCCAGGCTCTAAATTTCCTTTCCAGCTAAGATCTGAACAATCTCAAATTAATGTTGAATATACATTTCAGTAAAAATTCATTGTACATTTTGGTAACTCTCCACAATAAAGTTGTTCATTCACTGTTAATCAGGGTTGCAAAGTCTGTGGTTTTCCCGCGGAATTGGACTACTTTTCCACTGTTGCCTCAGGGTTTTTTTTTGTAGCAACCCCCAACCCTAAAAGTGCATCTATTACACTCATGTTACACTGCTAATGTAGTATTCATTATAGTTAACTTGCTTATCTTTTATCTTTTCGCTATATTGAGAATCAACAAGCGACAAATAAACTGTACTTATTTATTAATTCCTGTGCAAGTACATTGTGAAATGCATCTTTTCATGTGATATGATAATTGAATTACATTTAATATTGATATGCAATTAATTGTGAATAATTTGATTTGCTTAAATAGGATATTGTGTAAACAAGTCTATTTGTTTAACAGCCCTAGCTTATTCATTTATGACAGCTGATTGGCAGTCGAGGCGAAACCAATGCAACTGCATTCTGCTAATTGATGACCCTTGTTATATGAAAACACAAACAGTGCGTGCGCTTTGATAATTCTTTTCAACGTTCGCTCAGTTGAGCCAGCAGCTGCAACAACACAACAGCCAGCCGCTTACTGCTGAGCTGTCACACTGCCGCCATAGCAACCACCTGTCAATCACAGGCTTGTGTCCAGAACGACACGCTGAAGATGACTGAATTATGACCGTTGCATTTCTAAACCAAATTTTAGTCATGCATTTGTTACACTGCAAAAACACATGCTGTTTGTTGCTTTGTGGTTCATGTGACGCATCTGAACAACTACTGCAGAAAATGAAAGTCAGCTCGACTCTCTGGGTGGTGTCTGTAAGGTTTTTGGTGTTTTCTGAGTTTCAGTGATAAGCAAGATGTACTGAAAATGGTTTCGATGCCATCGGTTTAAATAGTTTTATCTTGTTGCATCTTAGGTTTTGTAATGCCAAGTTGCTCGACCTCAGTTTTTTGTTGCTTTGTGTTTCATGCAAATTAGTAATTTGTATTGTGCAGCTTGCAAACATGGTTTAGATGTACGGTAGATATTTTGACAGATTAATAGGTACTTAAGACAGTAATGGGCTTCAGCAACGGCTTGTCCTGCAATGCAATGATCATGTCATGTTAAAGTTTATTATGGTTGTTAATGCCAACTCAGAAGTTGACATCACCCTGGTTCCCGCCAATATGATTTTTCAGTTGGCTTTTGGAATTATTGCATCTCTATTAGAAATCTACAAATAAATGTTATTAAGTTGGAATGGTTTTAAAAGCTTGAGTTTAAACAACAAATCTCTGAAAGCTGATTAGATGCATTTTCATGCTTGTTGTGAGGACATTTAGGCCTGGTTTCACAGATAGGGCTTAGATTAAGCCAGGATTAGGCCTTAGTTCAATTAGGACATATAAGTAGCTTTTATAAACCTGCATTAGAAAAAAAAATACTGGTGTGCATCTTGAGACAAAACAATGGCAACTGACATATTTTAATATATTAAAAACAGTTAAAACAGCTCAAACATGCATTTTAGTCTGGGACTAGGCTTAGGCTAAGCCTTGTCTGTTAAACTGGGGTGTACTGTCTCTGACAACCTCAGGACAACCAAAAGCCATATAGTTACATTTTACCATGGTAGTGAGATGCTATATGCGTGCGTGGTTTTATCTGTGGTTATCATGATCTAAATGTAGGATACTATGGTTGACCAATGCTTAATTTAATAAAAGTAGAGAGCTAACTGAAACAGAATATTTAAATTTCACTCTATGAGGTTGTTTAAATATTTACAGATGTTACCGTTTTTATTAATGAACATAAATTTACATCTGCATCCCAACTCAAGCTTCATTCTTTCAAATGTGCATTTCTAAGAGAAAAACATAATATTATTAATATTGCAGCCTGCACTGCGAACTGTGTTCACTGCAAACAATCTCCCGTTAGAACATGCAGAAGCTAAGAAATATTTTTTTATATTAAGATATTTCTTTTGCTAAGGAAAAAAGACTGGAAAAGGATTTTTCTTTAGTTAAAGCAACACCCAAGTAACTTTTCCTCCGCGGTCGCCCTACAGGTTGGAAGCGGAATTGTCCATTACTGCTGTCGTAAATAATTTAGCCTACCGCAGCCTACTGTCGCACGCACACGCACGCACGCACATGCTCTCTGTTTATCCAGCACCGGCTCTGGAATCATGATGACAATTCAAAAGCTACCCGGCTGCTAGGCATCTTACATGTAGTTTTAGTCTACTGTCGAGTACGCTCCACCTATCGGCAATTGTAACGCTTGCCGTAAAGCAAGTCAAATTTGTAGTTTTCTTATGTCTCATTCGGACTACAGAAACGCGATCCGATCTGGCAATCTTAAATAGAGTGGATATATCAGATAAAGGACCGGAAAGCGGTGGCATAAGTGCATTTCACCATGTCACGACTTGATGAACCACTGAAACGATTTCGAAAACATTATTTTAAGGTAAAAAATCTTACTTGGTGTTGCTTTAACTCATGCATATTTTGATGTAGAAAAACATTTTATTATGAATGTTTTGAATTTTCTACCTCAGATTTGAGAAATGTTCACAAAGTGTTTGTCATGTTCTGACGATACAGAGTAGTTTAAAACCACAATTAACTGTCTGGTTACTACATCTTTCACTCAGGAGCAAAAATCTGTATTGCTTGTCACTTGGCTTGTTCTCTGTACAACTCTCTTTACACATCAATAAAAGTGGCAAAAAGGCCGTAAATAAGAAAAAAAGCACACGTTAGAGCTCGTTGACCCAGAAAAAGATAGTGTCCTCGATTTATCGCACCCTTAGAAACTGTATGGAGGAACGATGCAGAGAGAACAAAAGGGATCATCCAGCGACTTGCACAGCTGGGATAAACGCCTGCAGCAAAAAGCCTTTTACACATGTTATTAAGGATATAGCGATGGTCGAGCAGAATTGCATCTCTCCTGCACTCATTAATCTGTTCATATCAACTCTGGGACATAACATGCCCTGTGATTCTCCCACTTGTGACCCTGTCTTTATCTCACACCGCAGCCAGTTTCGTTTCCTCAACCATGCTAATTTTACTTTCTTTTTCATTTTCATAGGGAGCACTCGCCTGTCTGTTGTTAAAAAAACCCATCTTTCCCAAAGCGCACCCCTTGGCTGACTACCACTACTCTGGTAAGTCCCTCTCACCGTCAAACACACTTTCCTTTTCTTTCACTTTTTTTTTTTTTTTTTTTTGCCGGGGTGACGTGAGTTAATCCGTATGGCATGCGGTCCCGGTACCCCGTCACCCCCTGCGCTGGCATTCCAAACCATGCTCCCTGTCTCCGTTATAAACAAAAGCAGCTGAGGAGTGGAGTTCAGCGGAGGGGAGGGGGAGGGGGGGGGGGGGGGGGGGGGGTCTCTTCGACTGAGAGATGGGTTGACAGAGTGGGTTGCTGGGTAGAGAATGGGAGTGGGTGAGAGGAAAGGAAGGGGGAGTGTGTCTGTGGCATGTTGTTAAATCCTGGGTGAAGACAGCGGCATCATTGTTTGTCTGGACATGTGTGTGCTGGCTGTTTGCCCTCTCTCTGTCCTTTGTGCGTGAATGTATTTGTGTTAGCGGGTGGGGGTGGTCTAGAAGCAGCTACATGGTATCTGATTGTGTGGACCGTTTGTCTGTCCCACACAGGCTCTGATAGCTGGACGCCAGAGGAACGACGGATCTTCAACAAAGGCATCGCTGCCTACAAGAAGGACTTCTTCATGGTTCAGAAAATGGTATGTACAGGTTTGAACAAACCCCTAACAATAAGTATCAATCCCCCACACAAATCATATAATGCAACTTGAGGATGTGTGGTATTACTTTTCCAAGAAGTCTCTGTGTTGAAGGTGAGACATATATAGGGACATGTTTATTATAGAGACTTGACTATAGCTAGTAAGTAACCAACTAGCAACCACCCAGATCATCTTAGAACATCCTAGCAACACCTCAAACATCCTAGCTACACCCTATCATCCACCCAGAACAGCTTAGTAACACTAGCAACTATCTAGAACATTCAATCAACCACATATTGACAGATTAAAAGCACTTAAAAGTGTAGCCCCATCCTAATAGTGTTGCATAATATACTGGTACTAGAAAGATATCGTGATGCCCTGCTATTAAAAACAGTACGGTTCCACATTTTATCAGTGCCAGTACTTTAAGACTGACAGAATTCTAATAAGAGCTGTATTTCATAATTTGCATCAATGTGTGATAGCGGCACGTGTTCAGAGCTCTGCTTCCACTCCCTGCAGGGACTAAAATATTTCCACACAGCACATGAGAAAATAAAGCGTCAGACGTGTTTAATGTTTAAAAGAGTTAATAAGATCAATAAGCCTTGAAAAAGAGCTCATAGGCACTACTTGCACTGCCCGGAGTGTGCGCAGAAAGCCGCCTTTCAGACAGCATGCGATCGTGAATGCAGTTCTCTTTTACAGATTATTGCTCTTGAATGGTCAAACATATGTCAAAATGCACATCCTGGCAAGTATCAACGCAGACACAGTCGGGTATGTGTTCAGTGAATGTAAACAGTTAAGAAAGAAATCGGTATTGGATCCATGTGTCAGGTCTTAAAGTGACAGCAGCCTAATAAACCCGCTGCTGTCTGTGTAATTAATGTTATTCAAAGAAAAAAAGAAAAGAGAAAATCACCCACTGTTTGACTGAATAACTTTAATCTATTTATTAAGAATCAGTGTTAAGGTAAATCATAGAGTAAAGGTTTTTTTTTACATTTATTTAATTTCTTAATGCTACCTACCGTACCCTACCTGAAAATGTTAAAGCACTGTTTATTTCATTTGTATCTTTCTTATATTGTATTTGTCATTGCAATTTGCATCTTTGCTTATTTTAAAGATAAAAGAAAAAATCATTTTAAATATATTTTAAGATAAAATAAAATAACTATATTGTGATATAAAGTTTCATAAAAAAATATTAAATATATTAAATTACTCATATAATGAAATAATATTTTGGTCATATCACAGTCCCGACCGGCCGCTATCCCAAACTGTTCAGAATTGTGAAAGGTTTGCGAATGTGATTGATAATGTGTTTTTTTTAAATAAATGTATAAAACATTAAATTTTAAGTTCTGTCATATTATTAAATTACTTTTACTGGTGTTTTAGTTTTTTTGCCATGGTATAAATTCAGTATTGGTATCACGATATTTCAGTATCGTATCGAAGTCATAAGTTTGGTAACGTGACAACACTACATCCTAACATAAACCTAGAACATCCTAGTAAAACATTAGCAGCCAACTACAACATTCAAACAACCACATAGTTATAAACTATAACCACTTGGAACATCCTAGCAGTCCAACTTTTTCCTGAACCCGGAAGTCTCGCAAATAGCAGAATTATTCTTCACGGTCTCCGGTGTTTCTAGTCAAATTAGTGTATTTTCAGAGCTGATAATGTAAATCACCACTGACACCCTAGCATGATAGCAGCAAGCTCTAGCTATGAGTTATGCTAATGCTGAGTTGTTTTCATGTTTGACTTGAAGGTGAGCTCTAAGACAGTGGCTCAGTGTGTGGAGTTTTACTACACGTATAAAAAGCAGGTGAAGATCGGCAGGAATGGAACGCTCATATATGGAGAAGCAGAACCACCAGAAACTAAACCCACAACAGAGGAGGAAGTGGACAATAAAGTGAGTTCCTGTGGCTGTGTGTACGTGCATCTGGTTGATTTGATTTCATACTAACTAGTGCAGCACCGTAATGCTTCTTCTCCATCAGAGTTCACAGAAGTTTGAATCACGGAAAGAAGACGAGGAGAGCAGGAAGTGGGATGTGTCATGTGACAGGAAACAAGAAAACAGCCTGGGCAGGGTGACACAATCTCTACAGGCCACTGAAAATGTGAGTTTGGGGGGATTTGTATAAAGTTACATGAGGTTGCAAAAAAATGCATGGTGCCTACAGAAAATGAAATTCTCCAGTGTTCATCCCCAGTTCTGGGCTACTTGAAATAACAATAAAAAAACTGGTCTGCCAGAGAGGTTTGGAAGATAGTAGTCATGTGTAGTTTAGCACTGTAGGATCTTTATAGCACCATCTAGTGGTATACTTTATTACAAGTTTATCCAATGTAATTTATAGAACATTTATGAGGGGCCGTCCTGTTGGAGGAACCCAGAATTAACTTGCTGAAGGGCACAATAGTGAACACAGATGGGTTTGAATTTACAACCACAGAGGAAGTTCCCTGTGTCTCATATCTGTATGCGTTCAGCTGTGCTTGTTTATACTAACCATTTGTTTCCTGTTAGGCTCCTGCCGTCTTAGTCTTAAGAAGTCAGGAGGACAGCACTAAGGATCCGTCCACGTTGGGGGTCAGTCATCCTCCTCCACCACCACCATCTAAACCTTGCTCTGAAACCACAGGCCGGAAAAGTGTGGCTGGCAATACAGGAAAAGGACAAACTAACCAAGAGGGTGAATTTCCCTGCAAGAAGTGTGGCAGGTCAGTTTATCGGGATACACACTCAGTTTTACGCATTTACTCAATTTACTAATGATAATAGTGTAACATTTATTTAAATGTACCTTATTTTATTTATTTACTGAATTTTAAAAAATTAGATACGGTACATTTGAATACATAATTTATTTAAATGTTCCTTTTTATTTATGAATTAATTCGTTTAAATGAATTTTATTTGAATAAATGAAATGCGGTCAATTTAATTAAGCAAATAGGTAATTAAGTATATTTATAAATAAATCAGGTACATTCAAATAAATATTTAAATAAAATAAATAATTCAATAAATATGAATTTATGTAATTTTATCGGTGTTGCACTGTGCCATTAAATGTTTCTGTTTATCACAATGTGTGAACTGCAGTGTTGAGTAATTAAGAGTTGCGACACTTCTAACTTCACCACATTTTTCAGTTGTGTGACAGTAGTTCAGGTGTTTTAACAATAGTGTAGAAGTAAAACGCTAGCTTCTCCATTAAGTAGCATGTAGAGTGACAAATTTTAGTTTAGTTTTTTTTTACATTGTATTGTGTATTCGGCTTTACAGTCAAGCAAACTGAGGTAATAATCAAACACACTTACAAAGGTGTCTTTTAGCATTGGAAAATCTGATTCATATCAGATGGTTCCTGTAGATGATTCTGTTAAAATATCTTTTTTTTTCACCTCTGTTGCCATTGGCTTTTGGCTTGCTTAGTTGGGGACATTAAATTGAACATTTAATTTAATATTCAACAATAATATTGATCTGCCTGCACTGACACCATTTTATGAGAACAGAACTGAGCTGGACGATGACATCACGGTTTTCTCCAGAGCGGCTATATATATAAATTAACTTCACGAATAACTTTTTTACAACAAAAATTAAACATCACTGAACTTACTTAAGCTGGACTGTGATGCTGTTTTCTTCTGAAAACAAACTTTGTTGCATTATTTTCCTGTTATCTCTGTAAAGCTGCTTTCAAACAATCTTTTTTGTAGAAAGCGCTATATAAATAAATGTGACTTGACTTAAAAAAAAAAAAAAAATTCTCAGATTCAGTCCCTGTGCAACATTTTATGTCTTTTTAGAAATTAAAATTTGTTTTAATTATATGATTGGTTCGTGAATCTGACTGATCTGGTTCAGCTCCTTGTTATACAGTACATGTCTGATTTATGTGCAAATGATCTTTTTTAAGTCCTTTTATCCAGATCATAAAACCCTGTCTGTATGATGCTGTTCTCACAAATCTGACTGATCCACTTCTCTGGTTCAGGTCACTGACTCATAGATCTGCATGTCAGATCCTTCAGTGAATCATTCTTTGAGTCAAACCTTTGCATTGTATCGGTTGATCCAAGTAACAAAACCAGTCTGAATGATTGGTTCAGAAATCTGACTTATCCAGTTCTCGGGTTCAATTCATTCGCTCATTAATCTTCAGGTCTGATTTGTGAAAAATGTATTCTTTAAAGTCAGATGTTTTCAATGAATTTGTAAAGCCAGTAAAAAAAAAAGAAGGTCTGAATGATTATTTAATGAATCCAACCGATCTAGTTCTTGGATTCAACTCGGTAACTTAATGATCTGAATGTCTGAATTATGAACAAATCATTCTTTTAGTTGGATGTTTACAATGAGTCGATTTGCAAAACCAGTCTGATGATTGGCTCACGAATCCAACTGATACGGTTCTCGAGTCCAAATCCCTGACCTAAAGATCTGAACTCTGTTTTCTCCAGGATCTTCTTCAAGGTGAAGAGCCGCAGTGCCCACATGAAGAGTCACGCCGAGGCGGAGAAAAAAGCAGCTGCGCTCCGGCAGAGGGAGGCCGAGCAGCGTGCGGCAGCCGCCATGTTAGCCGCCCAGCAGAACGGAGCGATGGGGGATCAGGGCAGAACCAGGAGAGCCAGCAGCGACGACTCCTCGGAGGAAGAGGAGGATGCAGATGATGAAGACTGGCACTAGCTAACAATCTCCTTTGTGTGGCAGAGAAAATACTTATTTATTTAGATTTTACCAGCCAACAAAATCCCATCCCGAAAGAACAGCTTCAGGGACTAACTCCCGTCGAATGTTTGTGTGAGTGTGTATGTGAGATGGACAGAGATCGATGCTGTAGAAGCATTCAGGGGCTTCATGTTCAGATATAGGGCTATTGGGAGTGTAAGCCATGCCATCTCAGTGTGAATGTGTGTGTGTGTGCGCGCGTGTGTCTATAAAATGCACTTTCGGACTCATCCAACACACACTGATCTGTGCACAGAACTCTCTCCGGTGAAATGAACTATTATGGACGTAGATGGACACAAAAGCAAGTGTGCATGCGTGTTTAGTCTTTTCCTCCTTTTTGGCAATGAAAACGACGGCATCTTTCTCTTCCACGTGACTGCCAAACGCTTGCACAACTGTGCTTGTTTGCCTGGTCTTGATCTCCAGTGCTGTAATTTTGGGCTTTCTGTTTTCAGCATCTTAAAGGTATAGTTCATCCGAAATGAAAAATTTTGTCGTTGTTCTCACCCTCGTGCCGTTACAAACCTGAATGACTTTCTTTCATCCGTTGAACACAAAAGTTTAGTGGAATGTTCTTTGCAAAATTTCTAAAAAGATTAAAAAATATATATATATATTTTTTTTAAAGTATTCTAAGTCTTCTGAAGCCAAACAATAGGTTTGTGTGAGAAAATCTTGACTCATCTTGACAGTGTTGTAAATGTTAACGAAGAATTAAACTATTCAAAATCATATTCTTCAATTGATATAAAGCTGAAATAAAATATAAGTATTAGATGAAAATCTTAAATGAAAAAGGCAAATGACTGAAATAATATAAGATTAAGTTGAAGTACTATTGATACTTAAATTACAACACTAGAAAACTGAAATAGCTAATTCAAAACATTAAATACAATAAGTAGGCCTATATATTATAGTAATATAAATAATACTAGAATAACACATGGTATGGCAAGCTATGGCAGAGTATTATGGCAGAGTAATGACTTAAATTGTTTTTAATATTTAATCACAAATCTATCGTATGACATCAACAGACTGTATTGGTACTTTAAAATCGATTAATCGCATCTAACCTAAAAGTTTGTGTATACACAGAAAAATATTTATGTGTGTATATGTATATAAATATCTGTATATGAACATTCAGCTTAACACCATCTTTAATGTTCGCCGTCAGATACGGCTTGGAAAGACGCGAGGGTGATTAAATGATGTTAGGATTTTCCTTTTTGAAAAACTATTCCTTTAATTTGAAATGGTGACCTCGCTAATGCCTTCAATGTTTTTGACACTTTCTATCTTTACATGACAATCACATTTTTCAAAGGTCTTTTTTTATACTCAGCAGATTATAACGGTTGTCCTTGATATAATCATTTAATGTTGTTATCATTACTGTTATTAGCTTTGTACGGTTTTATTATAATTATGTTGGTTTTTTGTTTGGGGGGGGGGGGGGGGGGGGGGGGGGGAATTCTTTTTCTCATTTGACTTTTAGTTTTAAGTGTTTGCTATCTGTGTTTAAGTGAAGATTGCATATACTCGCTGAGAGCGTGGTTTATAAAACCACACTGTAAGTGCAATAGCAATAGTGGGACTTTTGAGTTCCCTCCCACTCCATTTTTTTTATTTTAATTTATTCTCAGCGTCTTTGAACAAAAGTATTAGATAATCAACTTATGTTTTAGTGTTAGAACAAATGTGAGATCTGATGGTTGGTGAGTTTAAGGGCAGTTGCAAGCAGCTCGGGTTTCTATCTCTCTACTGGCCAAACACTTGGCTTTGTCTCCATGGCAACAAAGAGTCTTCTTTTAAAGGATAGGCACACAGGGGATTTCACTGCCAACAGTAACAGCTCCAATTATTGCTAATAACACCGAAGTCTTCTATGCAGTGTGTGTGTGTGTGTGTGCACGTGCGAATGCATGTGTGGCTGTGTTTATTTGCATGCGTGGTTGTGAGTAGTTGATGCACCAAAACAGTTTCAAACTCAAAGCCAAGTGAGAAAAAGAAGCTTCCTGAGCTATTTAATGTCTTTTTTGTTATTTTTTAAATATATATATATTATATATACTTGTTCATATACAGTAGCCTATGTAAAAAGATTGATTTGCTCTAATATGAAGACATGGGCATTTGTTGAATGATTTAGCCAAGCTTTTTGTTATTATTGTTATCGAGAGATGAATATTCAGAAATGACAGTGAAATGAATTCGGGGAATGTTGTAAGGGTGCACCTCCTGTTTCTTGTCTTTCATTCAGCCAAGGGAAATTCTTCTGTAGAGGAATATAAAATATGAAAAAGGCTTCTAAAACTGTATGCACACTTTCTATGCTATTTTCATATGGGCTTGTACACTAATGATGGCTGTGGAAAGAACTCTGAAGTGCTTTTTACTACAGTATAATTTATTGTGTTTCAGCTGTGTTTTTATCATGTGTTTTAGAATAATAAATAAGAAAAAAAAACACAATAAACATGACAATATTTGTAACAGTATTTGGGGAGGAAGAGTATTATAATTGGCCAAATGATGTCTTGAGGACATGAATAAAAAAGATCAAGATAATCATTTAGATATTTTTATTCTATTTTTTTTCTGCAGCACACTGAATGTCCACATGGTGGCATTGTTGTCTACATTTTTTACACTAGAAAAGCTAGTGATCATATGAAAATATGCAAATGAGAAAAAAAAAGCTTATGAATGAAGTATATAAACTATTGGTTCATAAGAGAAAGTCTACAAAAATGTGAAAATATAAATATAGAATAGCAAGTGAGGCTAATGGAACTGTATAACGGCAGGTTACATAACTATTTCTGAAAGAACATCATAGCAAGTTTAAATGCAGGGTAGGCAATTTAACATTTCTGGTCATGCTGGTTGAAAGTCTCGCATCCTGATAGCAATCACGAAGTTAAGTGTGGTCTATGTATTTATATGTAGGCTATATCATCTGTGGAAGGTGTAGGACATAAAATGTTCGTCCATCGGACCGAATGCAATGATACATGTCCTACCTACATCAACATCAGCTCATGCTATGCATAGTTTGACAGACATCAGTCACCGAGCACCGCAACCGAAACAGCAGCCACCTACTTCCTGAACCAAAACAACGAGCTTATGCTACTTTCACGCCACAATTACTATAATTTGGAAGAGATGGAAACTTGTGACCCGGTCGTGACTCTAATATATGGTTTTCAATGGCACTATCAATGCCGAAATGAAACTGTAGCAGTCAAGTGATACAGGTCAGTGCTCTTTGAGTTGTTTATATTCATTATTATTGTAAAGTTATGTGCTTTGAGACATAAGGTAGTTTAACGCCGTCTTTTGTGACGCCTTTGTTTGCACCCTGTTGTTTGTTCATGTGTTTTAAAGGTGGCTTTGGCTTATTTCAAAGCTAGCTTGCTATTGCTAGCCTCTCCGAAAATGGCCTACATTTAAGTGTAAGTAGGCCTATGTCAAATAATTAAATGTTAAATGTGAGACTCACCAAATTGATCCCCGTTCCTTTTTGGAACAGAATAAGCAACGATGTAGCCTATCGAAGGAGTTAATTTTACAAATCAAATGATAACTAGACTTTGGGGTGCTAAATTGCGTCTAGTTAAATTAACATTACAAACTATGAATACAACAAAATGGCACAAATTTCAGTTTATAGCAAGAGACTGACGTGGAAGGCAAACACGTCAGAACCAGATCAAATCAAATCCAATACAGTAAAATAAAATAAAGAAATAAAACATTGGGGTGGAGGGCGTTCCATTTCATACTGCATTTCTGAATAAAACAAAACTGTGTGTGTGTGTGTGTACATAAATTGCGCAACGCACAGTTGTTCTCAACTTTGCTCGGGATTTCAAACTTTTTTTCTCTACCACTGGGTGGCGCCAGGATCTACCAAATGAACTTCCATGACATCTTGCAATCCAGTTGTTTCTGTTTTAAGCATCCATGCAGAAACCAATTATGTAATTTTGTCCAGAACATTCAGATAGATAAACAAGATTCATCTTAGCTAAATATGTGCAAACAAACAGAGTATTACAAACAAATAGGTCATTTTATACCTTCAAATGAAAGGGTAGGCCTACGTTTCACAGAGCTGTATTTAGCCATGCGTGCATATGAAAAATCAGAGCAAACTTTTACTGCAAAACCAAACCCATTTGTCTTAACAAAGAAATGTTGAGAACACATAAACACCACCTGCACACTGACCAGAGCCACCAATCATACATCCACCACATACTGAGGTTTGTTGACGCGATGATGAGAAACTTCTCGGAGGTGTGTTGACTGTTGCTGCGGTTCTGTGCCGATTCGGGGCTGTAGGTAAAGAACTGACTGATGTATTTCAAAGTGTGCACCAGGGGATTTTGGGAGAGACAAACGAGAACAGTGTTAGGTGGTTTCGTGCACATTCTCACTCCCTTTTCCACCCACTTGGAAGAGATGCAGAGAGAATATGGCCAACATTTCTCTGTAGAGAGAAGATTGCTGTTTTTCTTAGACAACATATGGAAGCAGTCAGAGATCAGAGGGGATCAGTTTTGTCTTATAGAAGAACACACAAAGGAGTCTGCAATGCAAACTTCAGGTAAAGTGTGTTTGGAGGAAATTCCACCAGGCCATTTGTAACAGATTTGATAGGTGTGCTTATTAATCAGTGGAAAGCCCACGAATCATGATTCCCATGGCGTCGGCCTGATGTTCCTCAGGGCATGTTAAAAAACACATCAATACAAGAGAGATGCTTACTGGCATCAGATTTGGTGGTCCTGTAATTTTGTGGAAAGTTGTGGAATCACGTTTGAAGTGTATGGAGGAAGAGCTGCTTTAAATATAATCTTGAAACAGATCCACTTAACATATGAATGTCCTGACTGGGTGAATCTTACAAAAATATGTTTAGGTTCAACACACTCTCATTGCAATTCAACTGTTTTGCAATTTGACAAATGGTGGCAAAGTAGTGTTTTGTAGATTTTTGCAGGATCTCATACTTTTTTGTACGCTTTGCTTATGAGTGTTGTATTTAGGGTTGGACTTTCATACTTTTTTCTGAAAATCATGTTTCAGTACATATCAAATCGTACAAATTCATATAAAATCACATTAAACAGTCATATTTTCTAATGAAATCAGGTTGCCAGGTCACATTTTGCTGAAGATAAAAAAAAGAGAAATTAATGAGAAATCGTATAAAGAAAATTACTGTATATTGATTACCATTCCGATTTATTTATTTATTTATTTATTTATTTATTTTCAGTGGTGATTCTCATTACCACAGTAACTTAGTAAAGATTCTATACAAAAATGTTTTAATGGAAATCAGCATAAAATTAGTACAACAAATATGATCTTTTATTATACATTATTGTAATAATAATGAGATTTTTCTTGCATGACAGTAATACAAAATGTAAAAATGAGAATTTAACAGTCATGCAAATCTTTTAAATTGAAATAAAAAAAGTCATATTAACTGTCTTACTTTTGAAAGATTTTTTATGATTCACCTGCACCAGAAAATAGGGGTGGTTAATCTGTCTGACTTCCCGATTCGATTCGATTACGATTATTGAAGTCCCGATTCGATTACAGTCGATTTTCGATTATTAACGATTCTCGATTAGCGATTATTGATTTTCCAATTCACAACAGTAAACGAAAATACACTACAAAGTGATTGCAGTATTTAAAAAAGTCAGCTGCTCAATTACTTAACTCTTTTATTGAGTAATATAACTTCAGAATTATTTGTACGTAGCTTATGTTCTGTAGAACACAGAAATGAATACATCACATTGTGTCGTGACTCATCAAGTTGAACTAAACAATAACAAATAAATGAAAGGCTTATTTTAGGAAGTAGATCAGAACCAACATACTGTAGAAATTGGACAATTTTCTTCTAGAAAGACAAGGTGTTGTTCAGGTGGAGGAAGACTGCAGGTTGCAGACAAAACATGTCAAGGTAAAGAAAAAGTTTTTTCTCCACCTGAACACCTTGTCTTTCTAGAAGAAAATTGTCCAATTTAATCATTAAGAAGACAAAATGAACATTTTTGAACAACTTACTGTAGCTTCAGCTTATATACTGTACTGTAGAACACAGTGACAAAATGCAACACACTAACTTGTAAGTAATCAAGTTGTACTAACTTGGCGCGATCGAACAGAGAGAGAGAGAGAGAGAGAGAGAGAGAGAGAGAGACGCGGGCGCGATCGAACAGTGGAAACATAAAAACGTACTCTGTCATTTTGTTTATACAGGACATAATTCAAACTGCAAAGTGTTTACTTATATTCGTGTTCTATCGCAATAAAACACAATATTGGTTGCTCGTTCCTGGTTCTTCCATTTTATACCTGCTCTTTCACTCACTCTGGCTGCCGTTACACGCGCTTACTAACTGGAACTGGGCGCGTTCGTGACGTTCAACATCCGGGATAAAATTTTTTACAAAATAAAATAATGCAATTTTTTTTTAAATAATAAAAAATTGATTTTTGAAAATTTAATAATCGATTCATACTCGTCCATAACATACTCGCGATTAATCAATAATCGATTTTTTTCACCACCCCTACCAGAAAATATCATGTACACTATTGTTCTTCTAATGTAACATATCCACTGAGCGATAAACAGTGTGTGTGTGTGTGTACTGTTTAATGAGTATAACCTCTCTTAGTAATTAATTTAATAGACACATTGCATCTTGGGGGAAAAATACTCAGACGGTAGTGGACCAGAGGGAAAGTCTTACACTTAATTTCCTGTTATATTTACAACTAATTATCACTTTCTTAACAGAAGAACCGTGTAAAAGACAATGGGAGGCTGCCTGCAGGGAGCAGTTCGGACTTGAATTTTATCTTTCATTTTCAGTCTAAAGGACCCTTTTCACAGAATGCAATGATGCGTTTCCACAGTTATTCTAGAACTTTTGTTTATATTTTTTTCATTAAAAACATTATGTACATTTATAACAGTATTCTGTTACTATATATTAGGCCTATATACACATTATAAACAGTATAGTTTTATTACCATGGCATAAAATTACAGAAAACTGGTTAACGCTGCTGCATGCATGCATCCTTTGCTATTGGAGCAAATGGAAACGCAAAAAAAAATATATTTGTTGTAGATTCTGTTAACCACTATAGAAGTTTACCCAACTATGATGATTTTTCCGCTTCTGAGAACACCGGAAATGTGAAAAGAGTCCATGACCATAATTTTTAACAGCCCTTTTCATTTAATATTTACCAACCTTACCAAAAGATATTTTCACACAAAATTCAATTAAAAATGCGAAGTAACCATCAATATTTTCTTGGTGATAACTGGATGTCATTTATATGGGATACTACTGATTGAAACGTATAGACCCTTTTCACAGACTGCGATAACTTGTGTTTCCAGAGTTATCAACATTGCAAATATAGTAATTTTTTTCCCCATTTTTTCATCTTTAAAAAGTTTTAATTCATTAATTATTAGCAATTTACGAACTCCCTGCAGTTATTACACAACCCATGTTCAGTCGGCGCGTAGTGTTTCATCGGCAACAGAAAACAGCGTTTTTGCGGATCCGTGTCGTTGTCGTCTGTACGCATAAAAATGGAAACGTTTTTCCTTTGCATTTTTAAGTACATCATTGTTATGTAAATGTGCCCTAAATCTCAAAATGTTTTCCCTCTTTTGGAAAGTCCTGGAAACGCTATCATGGATTTTTTTTCTTTTGCTGTTGGAGCAAATTATATCGTTCACCACTATAGAAGTTTACCCAACTATGACAACTTCCGCTTCTGTTCTGAGAACCCCAGAATGTCAAAAGGATCCATTTTGGAATAATATCCAATGTTTTTCTTACTTTAAAAAAAAAAAAAATAGTATGCAGTGTACTGTGTATAATGTGCAGTATTCTGTAAGTAATAGTATCCTATATTTCAAACATAGTAAAGCACTGCACGGATATTATCACATCCGGCCTCTGGGATTTTGCAGGAAGCCCACCCTGTTTGCTAATTAACACAATAAGAAAGACAGATGTGCAGTGTTGCCAGATCTCGCGAGACAAATAAGCAACCAGGCCCGTAAAAACAAGCGACTTTTTCTCAGACAGTAAAAGAGCTTTTTCTACGGAGCCCCCCTCCGGGAAGAGAAAAATAAATAAACTGTGTGCACGGTTTTACAATCCGTGGGGATGGATAGTTTTAAACTGTGGGTACAGATTGTCAACTTACATCCATGTGGACAGATTGGTAAACTGTGCGCAGTTGTGTAAAACTGTGCATACTGTACAGTTTATTTTTCTTAAGTAATGAAGCTTGGCTGTCCATCTAGTGAAAAATGTTGGTACTGCACCCAAATAAAATCTCACTGAAAGCTAATTTTTTGAGATATCAACCTAAAATTTGGAACACAACTTCTTCAGATTTTTGGCTTACATTTTCTTGCAGTTTTAGAGTAAAATATATTTTGTAATATATTTATATATTTTTTTTTTTTATAAAATATAAATAATTCTATTTTTACATTTTTCATTTTCATAGACTCAAACTTGTATAACTTTTTTTCTGTTTCACTTTCATAATTTCATAATACTTCACTTCAACAATAATCTTAAATGTCTTCTTTAAAACAAGACCAACCATAGGTCTATATTCCAAAGCATTCTTGAATTACAACCATTTAAGTTTTGGATAGTGATTTTCATGTCTATCTATGCGGGGGGGGGGGGGGGGGGGGTGACAGTTAAAGGGTTAAACAATATTAAACTATAATATCTATATCTATAATATCTCAAATATAATTAATATATAAAAATTCTCCTACAGTCCAGTCACCATCAGTCGCGACGGTCGCGACTCGCACATATTTTCATTTAAACGTCACTCACTGACGTTTTCCTAACCAGAAAAAAACCCGATTGCCCTGCTCTGCCTCTGATTGGCTAGTACTCGTTGCCATATGGGTCAGAGCCAATTAGAAGCAGGATGTGGGTGGGAAAAAACTCTACTGTCTCCTGTGTGTATGGGGAAAGGGGAGGGAAAGAGGGAACAGGCAAGACAAACTCCTACGTTTAAATAACATATAGAAAATATCTACTTTACAACGAGCTGGGAACAAGCCCAAATAAGCAACTACACTTTAGAAACAAGCCCCCCCCCAAAAAACGCGACCGCGACTACCAATATTTGTAAGCGACTTTACAGAAAAACAAGCCCAAAGTCGCTTATAATAAGCGGACTTGGCAACACTGATGTGCAGCCCCTCACACCTCGCAGGTGCCCGTAGCTCCGATCGGTTCTTCGGCCCTGTCCCAAATGCCGCACTTGATGTGGACTTTCGGTCTCGTGGACTTAAATTGCGCGTGCTCGCCGAGTCTACGAGTCCGTAGGCCGTCCCATTTAGCATTTGAACGCTCTGAAGTGTGCTCAGCAGCGCCCCCTTTGTACCCTGAAGCGGTCTTCCGCGAAGCCCGCATAGATGCAGGCTCCACGCACTTTAACTACCCAGGAATCCTTGCGAAAGGCCAATCAGACGACGGATGGGAGGAGATTTCGCTCACGGACAATTGTTAACATGGCTGAGAAGAAAATATTTAAGTGTAATTATCATTACGGTTTTTATGACAAGTTTATACAAACATTATGATCATCGACCAGTGGTTGATGTCTCAAACATAGGCTAATAATAGCGAGCTGAATAATACGATCGCATTATGATTCATTAAATAAATAGAACAGAATGTCAGGGCTTTACTGAGACATATGTAAACACAACAACAATAGGCAGCATATTTCCCCGAACCTGTAGCTCCTGTCCATAACAACAATCAGACCGTCTTGCTGCTTCCGGCGTGACGATCGAGTCTGTCCCAAAAATACCTCTCAATGCGCCCTCGCGGACTCGTGCTAAGGGCCCTATAGGTCTGCACTACATGACGTCACCGAAGTGTGGACTCTGAGGAAGTCCACAAGTCCGGAGTGTGGCATTTGGGACAGGGCCTTCCTCTCTCACTCCACTCTTATTAGCACACACTGACTGACTGACTGACTCATTAAACATGATGAGAAATGTGCAGCTCATCGCAGCAGATTGCTTCCAGCCTTGCTTCACTGTTTGTGAGTGAATGAGGGTGGATACAATAAGATCAGACTGAAGGGACAGAACATTTAATTCAACAAATATTTTGTTGTGCCAAAAGAGACGAGGACCAGATTCAACATCAAACCACAGTTTTCCCCTCATGTCGCATTCTGGCAGGGCTGTCTGCTATCAATAGAACTCTGTTGTACTATCTCGGACAAATTCATGCGCTTGAAAGGTTTATTTGGAAAACTTTTGGGAAAATTCATTCCATGTTTAATGGTCTATCGTTGCTTTAGTTACAGCTTCTCTGAGCTCTGCACAATCTCACAGTAATCATTTATGCTTTTTATATAATTATTGTTGATGATTAAGATTTAACATGCTAACTTCTTGTAATCCCCACAAAAAATCTTAAGGAATTTCCTAATATCGCCATTATATTACTCAAACAAGTATTCAACTTTGACATGTATGATAGTTCAAATCATTCATGTTGTTCAGAAGAGGTGTGCTATTATTTTTCTAATTAATCAGACTTATGCTTTTGGCTTCACGGATGATAAAACAGGCTAAAATCAATATATTTAGGCTATATGAGCCATGTGGACGTAAGCCTAAAGAGACCAGAACACCTAACAACTGCTTACAAACATGCTAACAAACACTCCCAACACCCTAGCAACCCCATAGCAACATGGTAACAACAACTCAGGAGTGCAGTTCCCAAGAGCATCCTTAAAGTTATAACCAGTCTTAAAGAAATACTTCACTTAAAAATGTTAAATTCTGTCATCATTTATTCACCCTCAAGTTGTTTCAAACCTGTATGAATTTCTTTCTTCTGCTGAATACAAAGGAAGATATTTTGAAGAATGTTGGTAACCAGACAGTTGACGCAATGACTTCCATAGTATTTTTCTTCCTTTGTGTAAAAAAATATGAAGTTAATTGTGACCAGTAGCAGATTATTACAGTACAGGGAAAACACTAAAACTGAAAAGACCTTTGTAGAGAAATGCTTTGTAAAAAGGGCCATTTGAGAAACCTAAAAGAAAATAAGTAGTGAGCTCTGTGCAGTGGTAAAAATGTCATTTTTAAAACAGAGGACACGCTGAAATGTGCTGGAAACGGTATGTACTATTACTTGTACCATGTAGTTGGCTACAAACTCTATATGAATTCCATAACTCGTGACTCTGAGCACCTTAATAACACATAAAACTGCAGTGTTATTCTTGGGCAAATGTAATAATCCCCTTTGGTCCTTTGCATTGTATGCTTGCCCATTTAAAGTCACTTTCACCAAAGGAAACTTGAAAAATATCCTGTCATAAAACCGTTGAAGGAAACTGTGCTGCCGTTGCAGCCCTGATGAGTGAAGAAAGCGAGAGCTTGATATACGAGGCCATGCAAGTTTAGATTAATTGGCAGTTTCTGTTTGAGTATGTTTATGCAGGTTTATCGCAGATAATAGCTCCAAAGCAGTTTCAGTTCTGTTATTGCATCTAAAAATCTGAAATGTCCTTCCTGTGGGTTGCAAGCGTGAGGGGGTGTAACCTGCACAGCTGCGTGATCTCAATTATATTGCTATAAAAATAGATGCATTTCAGCATGTGCGCGCTCAATGCTTCTTTCTTTGAAAAATATTTTAAATAGCAATGCGGGGAACTGTCTGTCTCATTCTTTCATTCCAGATCTCACCATGATAAAGGATCGTTGTTCAGGGGAAAATGCTAAAGAGAGACATGCTGAGCCTTGGCCAAGTCACTGTTGGTTTTTGTTTGTGTCTGTTACCATAGCGACTGCTGTCCTCTGACCCGCCAGCAGCCGCTCTGTGTTGGATGGTGGGAAGGAGTTGAAGGGGTGTAGGCACACAAGTCAAACAGTCACAGACTGGAAGTGGCACTCCCTTTTGAAGCCAGTCACCTCGGATTCAGCATGTGTTCATTCTGGTATGTTACCATATAAGGGTATTCTAAAAAATTCAATAGTTACCGATTAACCCTTCGGGCAGGTCGTTTCCAGGTCTGCCATGATTCGGAAGTGGCTGTACTCTGAGTCATTACTCTAAATTAACACTGCTTGCATGAATCTGTTTCATGTTTCTGGAACTGTGTCAGTGATGATTAGTTTTTCAATATAAAGCTCAACACCTGTTGGCTTCACCTCCTCTCAAAGTGGAAATTGCTCTGTTAAAGAGCCATCTTGTATGGTAGGGCAATATTAACACTCGCCAAGTGCCAAATAAAATAATAATAAATCGTCAGTTTGCCGGTGGCCTAAAGCTTTTCTTCTCCACGTGAAATATTTATCACATTAAACTTCTAAAATGAAAACAAAATCATGATGTATCATCTCATATATGATGTTATAAGTGACACATTTAGTCACAAATGTGTAGGAAACTATCATTAGCTGCATTTACATGGACCCTAATAATCCTTTTGTACCCATGTCAATGGGAATGAATTGGCCAAATCTTGTAAGATGTGAATTTAAACTTTTCTAATCAGTTCGATAGTAAATGTAAACTGAAACTGGAACGTCCTGCGTATGTGCAATGATATAAAAATGGCGTAATAAGTCGAGTTGTTGTTGAACGCATATATGGCTTCGTCCGAAATCGTATACATCCCCACTAGGCGAAAAACGTGACATGTATGTGACAAAAGTAGTATGTCCAAATTCACAGTACTCATAAAAGACCAGGTAAAAAGTACCTGGATTTCATTTCATTTTCATTTTTTCATTAATTTATTTTATTTATAAAGCACAATTAAAACAACGTAATGTTGACCAATGTGCTGTACAGTCACACAATAAAATTACATAAATAAAATTGACTTTCAGAGAAAACAATGACTTACCAACATCTGTTAAGAGCCTCTTGCCAATTAACCTACTGAACCAAACGCTAATTCTAGCAAATATAATTTCAGGTTTCGTTTAAAATAACCTAAAGAAGGAGCCAGTCCAAGACGTAAAGGTAGATTATTCCAGCGCTTTGGAGCTGCTACAGCAATTGCCCGATCACCACTCAATTTCAATCTGGTCCTTGGAATGTTTAAATAACAGAGTACCTGGATAACCAACTACTTTCCGGCAAGATTCTGAAGTGTGCAAACGATGGACACTTTATTATCCTGCTTGAGGCCATGGGAGAGGATTTGTGAATGGCGGTGAAGCAAAGCAACTGACGCTGGTAGCTGGTAGGTCACATGATAATGACAACATGGCGAATGCACATTCCATGTCCTTGCTTCAGACTCTCATCCACAGACACTCTGTTTTAGGGGGCGGGAAGGGGCGTTTTTATTGCATAATTAATATAAGCAGCATTGCATAAGCTTAGTGTGCTTGAGGTCTCCTGATTAGGACCCAAAATAGATCGATATTAAGTCTGCTTTTTAAAACAAAGAAAAGATGCAGTGGTAGGAGAATGGCAAGTACTGTAGGTGCCAACAGCGGGAAACTCTGTATATTTGTGCAGTGTCTGTGTGTCAGAAGATCAATTCTGATTTAAAGCTTGTGACATAAATGCACACATCAACCCGACTTTATTTAGCGTTCATGTAAACACTATGTTCAGATTCATCACTCGGAATGATTTCAAACAAAGTGTCCATCATGTAAACGTAGCTATTGTCAAAAGGATAAAAACAAAAAAAAGCAAAATTTTGTTTCATGGATGGACAAATATCAAATATAATATATTTTATCATTTCATTTGAGGAAAAAAATGTGAAGGACAAGAAGAGGTTTAAAACATACATTTAATGTATAATGTTCAGTTTAATTATAAACGGGTCTTTGACTAGTACCCCCAATGAAACATCATTGTGCGCTGCTATAGCAGACATTTTAAAAAAACCTGATTATACAAATTAGTACTTTCTAAAACATGGCATGGCTTGGTCATTTTGTCTTTGGTTTAACAATATAAAAAGAGTGAAAAAAAAAAAAAAAATCAAGCTCTTCTAAAAACAAGCTTATGGAGTGTGAAAAGCCTGTTAATGGAAAAGAAGAGTACAGTTAGTGCATGTCACGTCATCTAATTTAAGTATAGGTTAAATTGATCATTTTTATTTTGTAAACTCACCTGTGCAATTGCCTATTTGAATGTGTGGCTCTCAGTGCCGCCACGTCCAAAACCTGAGGGCAAGAAGAATTCAAATGAAACATTCATTTTAGGACACTGAGAATTAAAAGCACAAAAAACTCTATGGATAAGTGTAAGGGATACATTTGCATTAAGTACCACTGGATAATGCAAGAAGTTTGAATAAATTCATGAGATGAGAGATTGTACAGTGGTCATGTACTGTCCCACAGCTGTCCCCAGTCCATGTGCTTATGAGGTGAAGCAGTAGTCTATGTCATGTGATACTCTAGTTTAACAGTAACCCTATACAGCACAGTAAAATGATGCATTGTAGAAACGTACCTTTAGGTCCAAATAGTGCAGCGTAGCATGGGTTGTTACAATAGGGCTTCCCCTCATGCTGTGAGGTGAAACACATTAGTCAGTACATTAACGGACTTGAACGGGGGCCATTATGCAAGACCTTCCTCAAGACATAATACTCTGACAGCCCAAACCCCCTGAAGTGTTTATGCAAGGTAAAAGTATGCCAAAAGTTAACTGGACTCCATTTTCACATTAATCTGTCCCAGTAAGAGGTTGGCAGTACGTGTGTAATTCTGCTACTGACTTACCTCTGCATGTGAGCCAGGCGACAGGGTCTTGTTGCATTTCTCACACTTCAGACACGGTCTATGCCAGTCTTTGCCAAGTGATGACACTCTCTCCGCTGAAACATTAATGATAAACATAATTGATTCATAAAACCAGATAAAAATAGGCCAACATGGATTGATTTCTGCAGAATTGCAGTGCACATTATTTACAAACTTTCCCAGCCCCTAATTGTTTATTTATTTAATTTTTATGCATTTTGTAGATGCTTTTAACCAAAGTGACTTACGTTGCATTTCGAGGTAGGCTATATTTTTATCAATTCCCTGGGAATGAAATATTTGGCTTTAAAGGTACCAACCCCTTCCCCCTCCAGTGAAGCCAGTTCTTTGCCAAAATATGTAAATTGTTTAAGAAATATTTAAAGGGATAGTTCACCCAAAAATGAAAATGAAAATTTCATTTACTTACACTTTTGTTGTTCAAAACCTGGGTGACTTTCTTCCAATGAACACAAACGATATTTTTAACAACGTCTCAGTGACTTTTTCTATTTTTATAGACTTTTTATAATTAGTGGAAGTCAATGTAGTTCAGTGCTGTTTTGGACCCCATTGACTTCCATTGTATAGACAACAACAGTTCAACGTTCTTCAAAAGATCTTCTATGTTCTGAAGAAGAAAGAAAGTCAAACAGGTTTGGAACAACATGAGGGTGAATGAAAAATGACTGAATACATTTTTTTGGATGATCTCTTTAAATATTTAATAAGTAGAGAATTTAATATTTTTGGTTAAGAATTGGAATCATCGGTGGGAATAGGAGATTTATTTAACACGTTTTAACGTTTAAAATCCATTTATCTGAAGTGCAAAGATTTCCTCTAAAAAGTCAATGCAGAAAATGCTTAAAAAGGAATGTTTGTTTCCATCTGGGCCAGTTTATGACCTCATCGACAACTTGGAAGAATCTAAATGATCGCTCATTAGCCGTAAAGTTGTTTTAACAAAAGAGTCAGGGGAATACATAGTCAATCAGACATGGGAAAATGAGTTAATTTGGAGCCATTATGTAGTTCAATTAAAGTCATGATGAGCTTTTAATGTCAACAAAGCTCAATCTGCAGTCCAGCGCGCTACAAGTCTTGTCAGATTATTGTGTTCTCAGCTCAAAGCAGATAAAGTCATGACAGCGAGAACATGGGTGGGTGTGGACGCTGTATGCAGGACACTCCCAGAGGAATTCATTCCTCCCTTTCCCTTTAAAAGGTCCATAAAGAAGTCTTTATCTGCAGCCCTCAGCAGAAAGATTTCTCCAAACAACCCTCATGATGAACATCATAAAAGAAGTGGGAAGGGAAGACAAAGTCATGCATGCTCAGGCCTCTCCAGTTAGGGGAGGTGCTCGATCGTGTCTTTTACGAGGGAGGTTTTGGGAAAGCATCTATATCTCATGGACGCCAAAGACTGTCTGAAAGCATGACCACTCTGAAAGATGTCCGATTTATGGCTTCAAGAGAAGAGCTTTGTTTGAGCTTTTTGGCATGCAGAAACCAAAGGATGGACAAAGAGCAGATTAACAGTTTCCATCTGTGACATACATGTGAAAAATGTGATGAGGTGATGGCAAAGACCCCAGACACCAAGTAATGCTTCATACTTTATAGTGGGCTGAGTGTTGAAGGATAACACATAACACTACATAACTCCCATTGTTATGGACTACTGTGAGCGGCTATAATTGCACACAATAGCTGTAATAAGAGTCATACTCATCCCAGCTCAGCTAGTCAGTCACACTACGGTGGATGACACAGGAAGCTCTTTTGTTTAGTTCTGGACTGTGAACTCATCATCCAGACATACTGGGAGAGAATCAATGGTCCATGTGAGAAAGAACATTTTTAAAGGACAAACAGGGCCGAAAGGAATTCACCAGGATGGGTTTGGGCCCTTGCAGTGCTGCCAAGAAATAGTTTGGTCATCTGAGCCACACCTAAGACAGTAATTACTTAACTTCCCTCAGTCAAATACACAGAGGACACACTAATCTCTCTCTCTCTGTTAATGCTCTATCAATGCAAAGTGTCCTAGACTGGGTGTAAAGTCTACAACACAGAGATTTGTAACCTGCAGCTGAATTACTGCCGTCTTTATTCACTTTATTCTGCGTGTTTTTCTCCATAACAAATGGAGAAACTGTTTCTCATGCCCATGCAAAGAGGAAGTAATTGGGGGAAAAAAACATATTAAATATTATAAATAATAGTAGTAATATTAATAAAAATAACAATTATCGTTATTAATATTATTTAACATCTTATTTATTTTAAATGTGTTTTTTTTTTTCAATTACTTATGGAGAAAATTTCTATTTCTCAGAATAAACATTTCAGAGCAGCTAAAATGTGATTTTTTTTTTTCAATGTTCACATATTTCCACTCAGAATTTAAGCTATCAAAACTTTGCTCTGTTTGTTTAAGCTTCCTGACCAGCCAGACAGAGCAACAGTGACTCATACCAATTGTGTGATTTTGGGGCTGGACTATCTGTTTGACTGACCAATAGGAGAAGATTGAGGGGGGTGTTTGGGAAACCTGTTTCAAAACTGTCATTATTTTTACAGATCTGTTTGATGTTGATAAAAAAAAATGACACACTTTACCTATAAACTTGCAAGTATTGTAATTAAAACAAATCTGTGAAAGCGAACCACAAAAATTAAGACTGTCTGATTCGTCAGTACCTTTGAATTATGCCATACTTGTGCATATATATATATATAAACTGAAATTACACTTAAGAACACCCACTTTTTATTTGCAGTTTTGGAAAAGCTGGAAAATTATGTTATTTTGATTATACCAGTATCTAATCTCTATCTTATATCTTCACAGTGGATTTTCTCTTTCCATCTCTGAGAGGCTGCAGTTGTTAGATTGCTTCCATACGAACATTAAATAAGTCCGAGTGAAGAAAGACCACACTCTTAGAAGAAAAGGTTCTATATAGAACCTTAAAAGGTTCTATCAGCGCTACGTATTTCGAACCCCTAAAATGTTCTATACAGAACAAGATATGGGGGTTAGAAAATGTATATATTTATATAATTTTGTGTAGTTAATCAATATCACACGAAGAGTGCCATTTCGGTTTTTCTCCTCCAAAAATCAGCATAATTAAAATGTGATATTAAGTTACTACAACAGTTTAATAAACAATAATTTAATTACAACTACAAAATGTTGTAGAATAATGTAATATATAAATGACTAATAGCCTATAAAGAACCTCTGTGCCAAAAGGGTTCTTTCTTGTTTTTATAGTACCTTTTTTAGCATTTAGGTTCTTTGGAGTTGAGTAAAGAATCATTTGCTTCACATATAGAACCCCAATGAACCCTTTTTTCTAAGAGTGCAGCACCAGCCACATGAGGCAGTTTTGTATGATGGAAAAGTGACAGGTTTAGAGAACACTAGCTGTGAACGGAACTGATGATGGTGTGAGATGCGGCAGTGAGGGATTTATCTTACTTCAGAGAAAATGTACATGTAAATTATATAAATAAATACCATATTAAACTTTTAATTAAATCCTGGCTTTGACATTTTTTTTTTTTTTTTTTTTGGAGAAATATTTTGTGTTTCAAAGTGAAGGAAAACGTTAACTACACTGCTGGATGATGGAAACCTCCCACAAACAGCCTGGCATGTTTATATTGGCTACAAATGTGTAAATGTTCAGTAAATAGCAAAGAAGAAAAAAGAAGTAGAATGGTCTGGACAAAACCCAAGCCCAGACTTGCAGTATATGAGAGAGTCTCAGTGGAGAAGCTTGGCATGCTCAGAAACTTTTAAATATTCACAAATTCATTTCATTTCCCATACATACATTTACCACATTATTTCCCTGTAATTATTTGTTACAGATACATATCTGATTCCTGGATGAATCGGAGTCAAATAATAGCCTAAAGTTCTTTGAACCATTGTCTTGTTGCCTTTACAGAAGTTATTCAAATATTTTGTTTGAATACGCAATGCAAAAAGGTTACTTTACAATGTAAAGCCGAATTTGACGTTGTCATTTGCATGGTTAGCCTCGTGCTTATCTGGTATTCGTGTTATTATTATTTCTTTATTATTATAAATATAAATGATGTAAATTACACATTCAAAGTATGCTATATTTTCTGTTTTTCAAAACTGATTTAGTCTAACAACATACAGTACCCAACACTGTGCAACTCTCTATTAAATTTAAAATAGTTTGTTCAAAGTTTTTTTTCTATACTTTATTCTTCATGACTGTTTTATTGCTGCAAACATATTTGCACAAGCTATTTTGTAAAGGCTGTTTTGCAAAAGTTTCAAGCAGGAAATAGTCGGTTGACATCTCTCTTCCTGATTAATCCCTCGTGCAGTTGCATTCAAACTAGTTTACACATTCATTTAAACATCGAAATATTTATAATAAATTATACAACAAAGTAGTGTGCTTTGACCTTCTTTTCATCCTTTTTCCTTCAAGTAAAAAAAGTATGTAAATATGAATATTTCACAGGAGTCTTACCGAAGTACACTTCCTTATCGCACTTGGGGCATTTAGGCATGTTTGCGGTGATTTAGTTCCTCGGAGGAGAAAAGTCCAGCTTGAATAGAGTTGAGATGGAGTCCACCTGCACACTGCCACGCCTTTGGTGTGAGACTATCTACTCTGCAGCCTTATTTATAGTACTGTGGAAATAGTTTGCACACGGTCACGGAGAGAGCGAGAGAGAGAGCGGGAGCGCGCGTGTGTGCGTACATAAGAACGCGCCTTGATTCATCTAGATATAGGCTAGCTACTCTTCGTGGTTTTTACTCTGTTCATTCTGTAGGCTATTTATTTGGCTTTCAATTAGTTTGCAGAGAGAATACAAACAACGGAGATTCATTGCGTGTGTGAATAACCTCAGGTGTGCGCTTAAAGCAGATGAGTTATGTGCTTGTTTGAAATGAAGATGGAAATGTGACACACAGAGTAGAAATATGATCCTGTTCTAGGTACAAACCTTCATTACATTCAGAAGAGACCATCCATGCTGAACGACGCATTCATAATCAAACAGCCATGTGGAACATGGTGGCCATCTGATGTCATCAAACAGTAAAGTGCCAGACATGCTGGTCATCAATATTTTGTGTTTTTAAAATAGTTTATAGAATGTTTGTTAGCCAGAGACAAAAGCACATTTACTAGGGTACTTTCTCATTCATTCACTATTATTATAGCTATTTTATGAATGCCTAAGCGTGTTAACATTTAGTAACATCAGTATTTGATAGATCAAATATTTCCTGAGAGGATATAGGTGTGTCTCTGCCCAACCCCTGGATTGATAAAATGCACCATGGCAACTGCTCAACATGTTTTGAAGGGCAGCGAAATACATCATTGATGTACAAAATTGAGTGTCATTGATCCTATCAATGACATTGATACATCATTTATATATCAATGTCATTGATACATCAATGACGCTCACTCACATGCACACAGACGAGAGAGAGAGAGAGAGAGAGATTGATGTCATTGTATGCCTGTTTAACCAGATGAAATGACATGACACATTGTGTCTGGATCTATTAATTTATTCAAAAATATGTTTAAAATGTAATTCATACATGCAGTGACTTTGATACACCTGTACTATGATCAACCCGTTTCTGAATTAAAATCCACTTCTATATTTCCTCTAAGTAAAAAATACCAGGGTGATCCTGATTTAATAATAATTTTAGGTATTTTCAGAAAAAAAAAATAATGAAGCAGTTTTTTATATTAATAATATTTAAAAGAAATATGTTTAGTTTGTGCAACTTTTCTTCAACATGAAGAAAGCCATAAAACTGATATGATATCACACTCATCTGTAACTTAGTGTCAAGGTCAATACGCTTCTTAGAATATCAGAACATTATGGTATTAATGAATTAAAAAGTCACGTTTAAAAAAAAAAACTTTTTAAACTTTTCAAATATGTGTGCACTCACATTTTAAAAATCCCCAAACTTTAATTTAAACTTAATGTCGACATGAAATTGAGTTAGTCTTTTATTTCCTATTGTGACGTATATCTAAGTGAAACGAATATTTCGAATATTAGAATAAATAAATCACTTATAATAAGTATATTCAATATATATATATATATATATATATATATATATATATATATATATATATATATATATATATATATATATATATTCAAATATTCAATAAAAAACAAAACAAGAATTGTCTATTTCGCTTTCGTGGTGACTTTAACATGACAAACAAAGTGGTCACAGACTGTTGGACACCTCTGTAATATATTATGTTTGTGCACTGAATAGGAATATACTGAATATGCTGAATATGAATGATTCTTGTGCCACAGTATGTGTATATAGCATGCAACCCTCTCTCTATCTCTTCTTTCTTGTGTTTGATTTATCTTGACAGCTCTACCCTCAGCTTATCCATCAGCAAGCTCCCAACTATCGTACCACCCATGTTTACCCAGTCATGCCTGGCCACTGTTTCGTCTCAGCAGGCTCCAACTGCCAGCAAACAACCCACCCGCCGTTTCATCTCTAGCAGGCCTGTGTAACTGCAGTCCTGTTCACTGGCCTTTCCCAGTGTTACACTGTGAGATTCACCATCAAGGATTTTCCACTGATCTTCATTTCCTCCCTCTGTTGACAGTAGATCCAGCAATCCATGCTGAGCGAGAAATTTTCCTGCCAGTCTCTTCCAGCTCTATTATCATTGTCTGCTAACCATCACCAAAAGCGTTATCTGATCTGGACACCCGCATTGCTCTCTTTCCCCAACTGTTTATTTTTAAACAATGCATAAGGATTGCGCTTTAAAGTTTGTAGATTGAATCATCGTGGACTCACCTTGTGATTTTATGTGACTGTCACATAAAAACAGACATGCGTTAGAACAGCGCTACTCATGACAGAAGTTGCTAAAGGCCCTGTTCTTTATTGTTATCGTTCACACCATAGACCTTATTCAGAGCAGCGCCATGACAGGTATGAAAGCAAGGTATGTTTTCAATGGCATTCGCTGTAAAAAGCTAAATAAAGCTCCATGATTACTTATAATTTTCCACAGCTCATGTGTCTGGAGTTTTTTGTCTACTAAAACTTATTGGAAAGATATTTTTGCAATGATTAGTCATGCAGCAGAACAATCCAAAAACATTAAATAACAGTACAACCCGCACTAAAAAAAGATGTCTATCCCTCACAGCCTCGCTTTCATTCCTGTTAAAAATCAAAGATGGCGCTGCTGTGAATAAGGTCTATTGCCTTTAAAAAAAAGATGGACAGTGTGTCTCCGCCTATTTTTCACTGTAATATCCCAAAATATGCCAGTAACGGTCTTGCCGATTGTCGTTCAGAGCCCGAGTCTGCGCTCAATCGCAAGCACAGCTGTGAATCATGGCGTTACACCCCGTTTTTATAGCATCAAACATCAATTAATAATCCAAGGTTTTTATTTAATACCGTGGCTAGACTAAAAAATAAACAGACGTCGTCTGAACAAAATACCTCGTTACAGTTTAGTAGTAATGATTTCATGAACTTCTTCACCGAGAAAATTGAAAACATCAGAATCAAAATAAACATAAACGTTCAATCTTTACTCGCGCCTTATAATTCAGCCGCAATTATCACCCCGCAAGAACAATTACAATGCTTTACAACCATAGAACAAAAAGAGTTAAATAAACTTATCACTTCATCTAAAACAACAACGTGTTTATTAGATCCTATACCAACTGAACTACTGAAAGAAGTGTTACCTATAGTGGAAGAGCCTCTTCTCAATATTATTAACTCATCTTTATCTTTAGGTCATGTTCCAAGAACGTTCAAGCTGGCTGTTATAAAACCTCTTATTAAGAAACCACATTTAGATCCAAATAACCTAGCAAATTACAGACCCATTTCGAATCTTCCATTTATGTCAAAAATATTAGAAAAAGTTGTGTCCAGTCAACTCGGCTCTTTCTTGCAAGAAAACGACATCTATGAAAAGTTTCAGTCTGGATTCAGGCCACATCATAGCACTGAAACTGCGCTTGTTAGAATCACAAATTATTTACTTTTAGCTTCGGACCAAGGCTGTATCTCAGTACTGGTTTTACTTGATCTTAGTGCTGCGTTCGACACTATAGATCACACAATACTCTTAGATCGACTACAAAATTACACTGGTGTTCAAGGAAAAGCATTAAGCTGGTTCAGGTCATACTTATCTGACCGCTACCATTTCGTCTACTTAAATGGAGAAAAATCGATCATAACTTCGGCAAACTATGGAGTGCCGCAGGGATCTGTGTTAGGCCCTTTATTATTTTCAATATATATGCTGCCACTTGGTAATATTCTAAGGAAACATGGAATTAGTTTCCATTGTTATGCTGATGACACTCAAATATATATTTCATCACGGCCAGATGAATACGCTAAATTATCCAAATTGACAGATTGTGTTAAAGATATAAAAGATTGGATGACGCGTAATTTTCTTTTATTAAATCCAGACAAGACAGAGGTAATACTTATCGGTTGTAAAAACCGTCCACAAAACCTTTCACAGCACGACTTTAACATAGTAGGATGCCCTGTTACTTTATCCGCTACAGTAAAAGACCTGGGTGTTACATTAGACTGCAACTTGTCTTTTGAAAAGCATAATTCATATGTTACAAAAACAGCCTTTTTCCACCTTAGAAACATTGCTAAGCTACGTAACTTGCTATCAGTCTCTGATGCAGAAAAGTTAGTTCTTGCATTCATGACCTCGAGACTAGATTACTGTAATGCTTTATTAGCTGGTTGTCCTGCATCTTCAATAAACAAGCTACAGTTAGTCCAAAATGCAGCCGCTAGAGTTCTTACTAGATCAAGAAAATATAATCATATAACACCGATTTTATCATCACTTCATTGGTTACCTATAAAGTTCCGTATTAATTACAAGCAGAGGTGAGACCAAGTCATTGTTTTGCAAGTCACAAGTAAGTCTCGAGTCTTTGCATTCAAGTCCCAAGTCAAGTCCCGAGTCAAGACAGACAAGTCCAAGTCAAGTTGCAAGTCCTCGAGTTTAAGCTTCAAGTCTTAAACAAGTCATTAGTGCTTTTTGCACAAATTACTGTCTCAGTGTTAATTACTATAGTAAATGAAATGTATACTAATTTACATCAGAAAGGCTTTTAAAATATGATATAATATAATAATATATAATATTATCAAATTTATTGTATCAATGCAGATTTAAAAATAAAAAAAATAAAAGTTACTGTTCATTGGGAAAATTAATCGTGATTTGCTACACATTAAGTTAAGTAAAATTAAGTAAAATATTGAGTCCCTGGTTAAATTATTTTGTTAACGCGACAGTAATTGTACTAGAACATTCCTATTTCTATGGCGACGTATCAAGCGCCACGTGACACTTTTTGGGGCTACGTTACATTACAAAACGTAACGTAAATCCATCCATTTCTCCCGAAAGACATGAAAGTGAGTGGCTGGTGAACAGGGAGAAGACTTTATAGTTACCTATAGGCTAAAATGTGCGTTTGTTGTGGGGGGAAAATAACATGTCTCAAAATTACATTTGAAAGGTTTATTATTTCCGCTTAGCCTACTTAGATATCAGTGTGTTTTTTTTTCTCAAATTATAAATGGTTCGCTAGTACTTGTGTATTTAAATGCCTGAAAAAGAAAAAAGAAAACATTATTTGGTTGAAAACTGTCTGAACGTGTGATAATAAATGACAACTGACTCGCGCTGCTGAACACACTCCATCACGCACTCTCTGGCTCAGTGCCAAACGTGCGAAAACAGCGCTAATCAGCGCTGTGATCATGCGTCAATGATACAGTGCCATACTACAGTCAGTGATTATTACAACTCTGATCTGTGGTTTTAGAAGGTAGGTCAAGTCTTTCCAAGTCACAGGGCTCAAGTCCGAGCCAAGTCGCGAGTCATTGTTGTCAAAGTCTAAGTCGAGTCGCAAGTCATCTTTGAATATGTCAAGTCGAGTCGCAAGTCATCAAATTTGGGACTCGAGTCCAAGTCAAGTCCAAGTCATGCGACTCGAGTCCACAACCCTGATTACAAGGTATTGCTTTTGACTTATAAAGCTCTAAATGGTTTAGCTCCAGTTTATTTAACGGATCTTCTATCGCCCTACAATCCATCGGGCTCTTTAAGATCACTAAATTCGAGGCTTCTGGTCATTCCTAGGATATCCAGATCCACCAAAGGAGGCAGAGCATTTTCACATTTAGCTCCGAAGCTCTGGAATAGCCTTCCTGATATTGTTCGTTGCTCAGACTCGCTCTCACAGTTTAAAACTAGACTGAAGACGCATCTATTTAGCCAGGCATTCATATAAATGTTGTATCAGTTACTGTAAATTCGGCCTCTAGTTCATAAACGCCAGAGGAGAACTGGCCCCCGACTGAGCCTGGGTTCTCCCAAGGTTTTTTTTTCTCCATAGGGTCATCTGATGGTGTGCTAGGACACCTTTAGGTCACTGGATGGAGTTTTTCGGTTCCTTGCCACTGTTGCCTTTGGCTTGCTCAGTTGGGGATATTCAAATTAATTAACCAATCATACCATTGATCAGCTCTACCAAACTTGGATGTCTTTTTTTTCCCAGTAATAAACAAACATTGTTAAGTTGTTTTGATTGATACTGTGAAGCAGCTTTGATACAATCTGTATTGTGAAAAGCGCTATATAAATATATTTGACTTGACTTGACTTGACTTGAATTAATTCAATAAACCAAACCTATTAGAAAAATGAACATACTAGAATTATGATCTATACTGCAGCCAGCCACCAGGGGGGCGATCGAAATGCTTTGGCTTCACTTTTCAGGACTTGTGCGGCACACTTGGTTTACACCAAGAACGATAACTAAAGATAACTATAACGATAACTATGTTAGCATCCACACCAACGCACAATAACGTTCTGTTTATTCTAAGCGCGCGTTACAGTTACGTCATCTGCCGCTTTAAATGCTCTCTCGTGCTCATCAATTAAAGCAGGATGGATTCTCTTTGGCTGTCACTGTTTTTATTTTTCATCAGCTAGTGCAATCAACTAAGTCTGTCCAACATGTGATGATGGATTGTTATCCATATTAAAAGGAAAGAAAGGAATTAAAAGAAGTACTTGGCAAATTGAAACTAAACTTCACTTTTAAAAAAACACACTTGTAGCATTTAGGGAAATATATAGACTGTTAATTACATTTTTGAAAGAAACAGGCCTATAAGTATAAAAGTAAAAAAAAAAAAAAAAAAAAAAAATATATATATATATATATATAAAATATATTATTATTCCCCTTCCCCCTCTTCCCCTTCCTGCCAAATCTTCGGATCCACACTCCGGTCGAGTAGGTGGTGGCGGTAAAGCTATAAGCTGGTTTGCCAACCGGCCAAAAAAAAACTAAGAAATCATTTTGAAAGTGATTCCAACTTTATCATTCATCTGTGTCGTTATAGTTGTGGTGTGTAGACTGCTATTCTTTTAAATTTAGAATGATTTTTTGCACTTTAACTATATGTTTATCGTTATCATTATAGTACTTGAACAGGCCTTAACTCTGGACCTGGAAAAGCTACATCATATTGAAAAGTGCTGACCTCCAGCCACACTACTGAAAATACAGTAAGTTAATAGAGTTGCTTATTCCAGTCAGTTACTCCGCAACACTGCATCGGTCAATGTTCAAAACATTCATACTGTACGTCTCTGAGGGAGCACTATTGTAATCCGTCTGGCAGCCAATATTTGGCATTAAAGCTGCAGTAGGGAGTTTTGAGAAAACGTTGACTTAGCCTGAAAATTTGAACAAGTACAACTTCCAGGTCCCACCCCCTTGCTCTCTGCTGCGCTACAGCCCTCCCTCCACAGCTCGTCCTCCACAGCGGAGCCTGTCGTGAACGCGCAGGCTAGTAAACAGGGCCACCAATGACGGCGGATAAAAAGTTATATGGCACATTCACTAATAGGGACTAAACGTCAATAATATGCTTTACATTGACTATGGCCTGCCCATACTTTGACTACAAACTTGGTCCTCAAATCATTATGTATTTTCCAATAGCCTACATGTAACTTTATAACGTTGCACTCTTTCTATAAGTTATAAATAGCTAGTAAGATAACGTTAATATAACGGTAACTAACGTTACAGTATGTAAGTAATTATTCTAGCGATATATAATGCTAGATAAGGTGTGCTAGTACATTATTTCAGCAACATGACAAGCCAGTGAATTAGCAGGTTTCAATTGTTGCTTAGCAGAGTGCGTGACATTTTATCTACATGTTAGTTTTGAGTCAATGGGCTCTGTGTAATTCTTTCTTTTTCGCTTGTTTATCGTCATCAGTCTTTTTCCTTTTACCTCTTTGTTTTATGAGCAGGTGTCACTGGAGAATTGGCAGTTTAGGTTGTTTCTCTGTCATAAGCACAGCTGCAGCTCGCCGGCAATCTTGAGTTTGAACGACGGCTCGCGCTCCGGCACTCGCGCTGTGCAAGAGAGGGGTGTGATCAGCGCGTACACGAGCGTGACTGACAGTGCTAAGACACTCCTCCTGGCTCTGATTGGTTGTTTCTGACCGGGAGCGTGTATTTCTTGCAAATGGAAATAGGACCACTGGGAGGAGCCAGAGGAGCTTGATTTTTACACAGATTATCTATCTCATATTCTACTGTCAGGACATAATGACAGTTTTAACAAATACATGTTTTCAAAAGTTACCTACTGGAGCTTTAACTGCCGTGGTTCACAGGTCATTACTCTAAAATGCTTCTCTTATAAATAACTTGATTTCCTGATGTACTACAAAACGTCAGCATATCATATTGGCATAATTGCAGATCGTTTTGTACCGTAGTGGGCTATTTGTGGCAGCCCAATGCCAGTTCGATAGATCAGGGTGCATAAAAGAGAGAGGGAGAGAGGGAGGGAATGCAGTGAAAACAAACACAGACGTATGTGATTAGGCAATCAGGATCTGTGGAATAACAGTTTTCTGGACTGAACTCATCACTTCTGAACACAAACAAGGGAGGGCTGGGATTCAAGCAATGTGTTCTTTTTGTGAGCTGAGAACAGATAGAATGTTATAGCTTGTCAATGAGTCAAAGTTGAGGAGGACACACACACACCCACACACAGTCTACAGACCTTGAGGGTGATTCTTTCATTGCCCATTACTGTTGCATCACATGTACACACAGCAATGATGATGTCAATATGGGTGGGTGGAGATGTTGCCATAGTAACTCTGTTATGGGTGAGTTTGTAACATTGATTGACAGCTGAAAGATTTTAATGTCTCTCTCAACACACGTGATGTTGAAAAAAAAATCACTGACATGTTATTTATCCACTTCACATTAACAACGTCATCATTCTATTCATCTCAGGCTCACTATACTAGCTACAACGCCTTCTCATGTACGATCATCTCAACAGTTACATGTCAATACAGTTAATAATGTTTATCTTGGAAAAGTTTCAAGATGGTTCACACAGTCACAGGATTGTTTAACTCATACTTGTCAACCCATGTTTAAGCAAAATGTTATATTTCTCTTTGTAATGTAACCTGTTTATGTTTCAGCCCTAAAGTATGCATTTATTTAATAAATAATGGGAATAAAACATGATTAAATTAGAATAAAACCAATATTGAAAATATGCACACATAACCGGTTCACTTGGGACTGGTTAAAATGTGATAATCTCAAACGATCATCATTAAGCTTCATTTTTGGTGTGGCACAATATGGAAAGAATACAACTATAAGGAGAAAAAATGGTTTCCTTAGCAACCGGCTGTTATTTGTCATAGTTTACTTCCTGTGCCATGGTAACAAGAAATAAAACAGGATATGATGAGCTTGCATGTGTTTTGAAGAATTTAACAGTGTTGCAAGCCGTTGCACTGCATGGCAAGGCAATTGTATCATCCCGTGTCTGTTTTTATTGCCAGACAAATATTTAAACATGTTAGCAAGTTAGACAGCACAATGTATTTGATTAGCCTACTGTCGTTTGTTAACTAAATGGCAAGCATATGTTGCATTAAATTTATGCTAGAACAGAAGAGAAAACTGACACCCTTAGAAGAAAAAAAAAGAGAAAGGAAAGAACTGTTTCCTTGCACTTCCTGTGTAATTATTGTGAGATTTGACTTATCACAGTCAGTGGATACTGCTGCTGTGCATACTTTGTGCAGGAGTTTCACGTTTCCCCTTATTTACTACCACTAAAACTTTATGGCACTGAGCTGTTCATGATTTGGCACCAGTTTGGCATTAAACGCCCGTGTTTCATGCTGGGGTGTAATTGGCCTTTCTTTTCCAAGGTAGCTGTTGCCTGAGCTGATGAGAATTTTTCCAGTATAATGGGCAAATGTTGAGAGAGCATGTCACATGAAGCTGAGAAGTGTGATATAATCACTGGCAGACAGACACCAGCTGGGCGAGAAGCGAGTCCCTGCTGGTCTTCAGCAAGCTTTAGTGCTCGACACAATGCTTGGGTTAATGTAACTGGGTCATCCTACAGAACGGCTGACTTTTGTTTCCCTCATTAACGTGTAAAAATTAACAATGAATATCTGATGCAATTTTTGCTCTCTCTTTGCTAACATTATTATAAATAATCAACAAAAAAATTACATTTTTATTTTTTAAATGTTTTTGTCTTTCATCATGAGGATGTAGCCCCACGCCCCAGACAAATGTTTCAAGTAGTTTCCCCAAATTCATCTGAAAGTTATTCAACCCGCTGAATAGAACCCCTCACAACAGCACAAATCTACAAAGCAGGTGTTGTCTCAAGGACACCTGATGCAACTCATCAAGGGCTTCATTAGTTGCACCAGGTTTGAACACATGAAATACCTGAACTGGCTAGGTTTGTTGAGTGTCACGTTTGACTTTTGACGTCTGAAGTCAAAAGAATGGCCTGAAAAGTTAAGAGAATATATCATCGCCCTTTACAAACAAGGAACAGGATACAAAAAGATAGCGAAGTCACTAAATGTTCCTAGAGACACCGTTGGAAACAAAGTTTGCAAGTTCAAAGTTAAAGGAACAGTGGTTGCACTACCTGGATGGGGCAGAGTAACTGCAGAAGACCTGCAGCAAGACTTGGTGGCAACAGGCACAGAGGTTTCTACGGAGCCCCCCTAGTCCCACTTTGTCAAAAAAATTAATTATAACTATCTCGTGGCCTCAAGATAGTAACTCGTGGTCTCAAGATAAGTATCTCGTGGCCTCAAGATAGTAACTCGTGGCCTCAAGATAGTAACTCGTGGTCTCAAGATAGTATCTCGTGGCCTCAAGATAGTAACTCGTGGCCTCAAGATAAGTATCTCGTGGCCTCAAGATAGTAACTCGTGGCCTCAAGATAGTAACTCGTGGCCTCAAGATAAGTATCTCGTGGCCTCAAGATAAGTATCTCGTGGCCTCAAGATAGTATCTCGTGGCCTCAAGATAGTAACTCGTGGCCTCAAGATAGTAACTCGTGGCCTCAAGATAAGTATCTCGTGGCCTCAAGATAGTAACTCGTGGCCTCAAGATAGTAACTCGTGGCCTCAAGATAGTATCTCGTGGCCTCAAGATAGTATCTCGTGGCCTCAAGATATACTATCTCGTGGCCTCAAGATAGTAACTCTTGACCTCAAGATAGAGTTACTATCTTGAGCCCTATCTAGAGTTACTATCTTGAGGCCACGAGTTACTATCTTGAGGCCACGAGATTCTATCTTGAGGGCACGAGTTACTATCTTGAGGCCACGAGATAGTTATAATTATTTTTTTTGACAAAGTGGGACTAGGGGGGCTCCGTAGGTTTCAGCTTTTACAGTAAGGCGCGTAGTAAACGCATGTGAACAAACTCAAGAAAAGTCGGCTACAATTTGCTCAAAGTCATATAAATAAGCCACAGAAGTTTTGGGATTCTGTTCTGTGGAGCGGTGAAAGAAAATGGAACTTTTCGGCTCTATGGATCAGCGGTATGTCTGGAGGAAGAAGAATGAAGCATGTGCTGAAACAAACACTTCCTACAGTTCAGCATGTGGTGCTCGGTGATGCTCTGAGGCTGCTTTGCATCCTCTGGCACTGGAAACCTGCAGCGTGTGGAAGACAAGATGGATTCATTGAAGTATCAGGAAAATCTAGGAGAAAACATCATCCCGTCTTGTAAAGAAAGGCGGTTGCAGCATGCAAACCCAAGAATAACACTGAACTGGAGGCCATTGCTCATGAGGAATGAGCTGAGATTCCTCAGAAACGCTGCCAGAAGCTGGTGTCTGGTTATACATCGTGTTTGCATCAGGTCATGACAGCAAAAGGGTGCTCTACTAAGTACTAAAGATGCTTGAATTAAGTACTAAAGGGGTTGAATAATTTTGAGACTGCAGAAGTCATTAAAAGTTATTAATTTTCCAGTTGAATTTGGGGAAAACACTTGAAACATTTGTTGTGTTGTGCTATTTCAATTACTTTTGTTTGTTTTGTTCATTGAAAACAGCTGAAAGTCTGTACATTTTGTGATGGGGGTTGAATAATTTTGTTTACAACTGTATAAACTTTTATATCATTACTTCTGTGATAATATGAATATTTTTTAACACATAAATGACATTTGAATCGCGATTGTGGTCGCTTTTCTTTTAAACAGTCATGCAGCTCTAGTAGAAACATCAGCATTAATTTAACTAAGCTTATAGTTTCATAACCTTGAGGACAAGGTTTGTAACATCACAATTAAACTGTGGAACTTTCAACTCTGTTACTGTAGACCCTGTAACCATCATATTTTCCATTCTAAGGTAATGTATAATTTGATGTCATAATGACATTATCATTCTTTTAAGAAGTGAACTTTTTAAGGACAAGTTAAAATCTCCTTTTTGTTTAGATGAACGACAAAATGACAACCCTGTTACTGTGATTTTGTATAAACAATTGATAATCTAAGTGTTTTTAAAGCAACACCAAGTAACTTTTCCTCCGCGGTCGCCCTACAGGTTGGAAGCGGAATTGTCCGTTACTGCTGTCGTAAATAATTTAGCCTACCGCAGCCTACTGTCACACATGCACGCATGCACGCACATGCTCTCTGTTTATCCAGCACCGGCTTTGGAATCATGATGACAATTCAAAAGCTACCCGGCTGCTAGGCATCTTACATGTAGTTTTAGTCTACCGTTGAGTACGCTCCACCTATCGGCAATTGTAAAGCTTGCCGTAAAGCAAGTCAAATTTGTAGTTTTCTTATGTCTCATTCGGACTACAGAAACGCGACCCGATCTGGCAATCTTACATAGCATGGATATATATCAGATAAAGGACCGGAAAGTGGTGGCATAAGTGTATTTCACCATGTCACGACTTGATGAACCACTGAAACGATTTTGAAAACATTATTTTAAGGTAAAAAATCTTACTTAGTGTTGCTTTAAAGTCTAAAACAGAGGTGTACTTTACTTTATAATATTCCCCACTCAAAGTCAAATTACAACTATTGAATTAGAACTTTTTAGAATGCTTTAAAATAAAAGTTGTTGAAAGTGAAAAAAGTGTAAAAAAAAATCATAATTGCCTAAATAAATGATTTACATTCTTTAAAATGTTATCTATCAAGCACACCTGAGTGCTAGACTCATTTCTAAATATTAACCACAATCTCAGTGAAGTGTGATATCTGATAACTTGATAAAAAAAATAAAAAAATAATATTAACTATACTTGAAACTATTACTGTATATTTCAGCTATTACACACAAGCAGAAAGCTGAAAATATCATCAGACAAACCATCAGCTTCGTAAAGTGCCAAGTTTCCATGCAGTTTCTGTTTTCACTCACTTGATAGGTATAGCAATAGGTAAATCAAAAGTAATCTGACTGACTTTATTTTGGCTTTACTTTACAGCAGAGGAAATTACTCTCATATGCAACAGTACAGCTGGTTAAAAAGCCATGTCTACCGAATAAAATGTTGAAGACAGAAATGTTACATTTTGCAGGATTTCAGAGGCAGATCAATAAGCCTCAAAAGTGCATTTACTGCTGGATTACCGCCACAAGAGTACCACAATCATCCACTTTACTGTGACACCGCCTTACCCTTTCTTGGCCATATATATTCTACCATAAATCCATTGATACAAAATCAGACATAATATTTGGGCAGACCACATATCCACACGGTTTCAATTATGAGGCCACCAAGCCACAGATGGCATAGATCAGTAACACAAATGACCAGGAATACAAGTTTATTGGTGTCTTGGTGAAGCTTTGAACTTGGGGATTTTCTTCACCATGTTCTTGCAATAGATCTCGAAGGCTCCTACATTTCAGGCAGGCAGGCAGTTTCCATTTGTGTACTCTGGAGTCTTCATTAAATCAGTTTATCAGCACGGAAATGACTGTGGTTGCAATGGAGAGAGTTTGGCGTGGGACACACTGGTTATGTCATAATGGAGTAATAGGCTGAAGGAAAGCAGAACATACAGGAAAACGACTGTTCGGTAACCATGGTAACCTGCCACTGGTATACAGTATCAATTCCCTAATCCATAACTTTTAGGCATTTAACACCTACCTGTAAAATAAACCAGTGAGTAATAGAGTGAGAAAACTGTCAGCGCACTGAAGAAAAAGATTTAAGGATAGTAAATCTTTTATTTTAAGCCAATACTCTGGCATGTCTCAGAATAAACTAGAATGAATGAAAGTGGTTTTATATGGAAACTGTGCAATTTAAGAATCGCAGACTGTAGGACAGCAGGAAAATGTCCCGTGGATCAGTATCCTGGAGAAGCGATCATGCTCTTCTACTGTATTTGGCACTGCTCCATCATTGTGCTGCAACCAGAGGGAAATGTTTAAGCCATTATGTTGGAGATGGGTTGATGTTTGTTCTTCTCCAAAAGCCTCTTTGTGTTAAAATCATTTCCTGCATAAAATGGAATGGTTTTTATTTGAAGGTGTAGTGGAAATCTTTATGCTGATAAAGGCTCTTAAAGATTTTGTCTAATGTATCACAGATCCTAATATTATAGTGGTTAAGGAATCATTAAATATTAGGCTGGGGATTCTGTGGTCGCATGTTTGTGAATACTGTTGTCATTATAAAACTGGTCGTTTAATATGGCATTACTGTGGAAACAGCTTGTAAATCCATGTCGTGAAATAAAGGACACTAAGGGGAAAAGGAATGAGAAACACATTATATTTTGAACTCTAAATCACTACAAATCTGTCTATTCTCTGTCATTATGCCTTATGGAATCCTGTGTAGGTCCTCTAAAGTGTCTCTGATATTTAAAGGGTAACTAAACCCCTGGTCAGAGCCTGACTCCACCCACTGGCAATATTTGAAAAATGCTGGGAAAGTGGGCGTGCACCTGAGACAGGTCTCTCTGTAGGCAAGGGCGTGGTTAGCTGGTGCCTGCTTACATCACAGGGCACCACAACTTCCAATAGGAAAATTCAACTGCAGTAGCCACCGTTCAACCTGAAGAGGGCAGCACTCAGACGTTTTTACACCATATATTGTAGAATTAAAACACTTTATACCCAAATGTCAAAAAAATTACTTGAATCGATGAGCAGCATTAATAAAGCCCCAGTCTTACAGATCATTAGCTAAAAAAAGTTGTTTTAGGGTTTAGTTACCCTTTAAAACAAACCAATTTGTATAACACTTAATTGTTCCTTGCTGATTGGGTCTGAAAATCCATGTTACACAACAGAGTTCTTCCTCGTTTAACTGTTTGTATCTCTCTGCGTATTGTCTGAGACCAGGACAGCTGCTGGTTCAGAGTAATGGGCATGCCAAAAGAGTTGTTCCGAAAGATAGGGCCGTGTCGAAAGGTACACAATGCTACAACAGAAACTAACCCCTAACCCTACCCCACACCCTAACAGGCAGCATTGGCGACCAATTGACCTTTCAGCACACCCTCCACCTTTCAGAACGTCCCCTACTTTTCAGCACGTCTCTTATTTCAACCTGCAGATACCCACACTTGGGTTAGTGTGTTTCAGGCAGACTGCCTGTGCAGAAATAGTGTGCATTTTTCAGTGACATTGTTACATTGCTATGCCAAGTGTGGAGACAAGTGACTGTTATGAACTGATTAAAAAACACCAGAGTCCATTCAGGAAAGGTACATTTATGAATGACCTATTGAATTATTCACTCAACCGACTCCTTCAAAAACACAGATTCATTAAGGAAAGAAAAACAACATAATTGCATCCAAAATCGCATACTTCCCTACTATATTAGCAAAAAACAGTATGTGACAAAAGAAGTATAACAGAATGCACTGTACTCATAAAAGAGTAGGCAAAAAGTACCTTCCGGCAAGATTCTGAAGTGTGCATACGATGGACACTTTATTATCCTATGAGGCCACGGGAGAGGATTTGTGAATGGCGGTGAAGCAAAGCAACTAACGCTGTTAGTTCACATGATAATGACAATATGGTGAATGTACGTCTGATTACATCCATAGGCCTACTATATAGTACATACGTTTTTTAGCAGTCGCAAAGTAATTACTTGTTCAAAATAACTATCTACTCAAGAGAGTATGTGATTTCGGAGGCAGTCAGTGTCTTTATGAGTGAGTCATTGAATCATTTACACAACCGATTCACTTATAAACAATGATTCACTCAGGAGCAACACCAGTACTCTGTGTTGCTCTGAGACAGAAAGATTAATTCTGCTGTGGTTTTTTTTAAACAATTTTTTCACTGGAAGAGCAACTAAAATGTAAGCTACTAAATATTAAACTGTTGCATAAAAGACATTGTTACACTTGTAATTGTTCTGTTCCTCTTGATATCAGCATGTATTTGTTTACGCACTGATTTTCAGAACAACAGCACAATTGTGAGAGCGATATTGTTTAAATATTTTAATATTGTAAAAATGTCCAATCAAAACTACACAGGCCCTGACTTATAAAAAAAATACAATAAATTATTGAGAATAGCTATTCTTTTTGATTTTTAGGCTGTTACAAAATGTTTATTCAGTTACACTTTTCACATATGTATTGTGATATGAATGCACTATGGGTCATAATATGGGTTGTGCATTTTTAATGTCTTTGCAAATGTGATGGATCCACATTTTGAAAGACACTTTTACCACAGGGTGGTTTCGTTTCCACAACCAGCGTTTCTGACTCCTTGTAGAGCTGAATGGACCGACTGGGCACAGTTCTCTCTGTAACTTGAATCAATCGAGTGTGGTTTAATACGTTCCACAGGTTTGGGCGTCTTCTGATCTGGTTCTTTGTTGGCTGCCGTTTTAGTTGCTAATCAAGCGCTAATCACATGTTAGCGTATAACAGATCAAGAGAGATTTTCTGAGGTCATTTTGAGGGCTCATTTGTCTTTTAAAATTAGAATCAATGTTAAACAGAGACCTCACTTTTCTTAGTGGCCCTTGGTTAATAGCCTAATCTTTCTCCTGGAGGAAATAAGAGGGAGGGTTTATTTAACATGCCTGTTGCATCAAAGAAAAAAAAAATAGAAGAAATATTCTGGAATGCTGAATGTCTGAGAACCTTCTGTCTCTATGGAAACCGTTGCTCAACACAAACAAATGCTGATTCGCTCTCCAGACGTGAAAAGAAAAGAAACGTTTTCCCAAAGGAAAGAGTTGGACCAAAGGGTTCCTCTGGTGGGTTTATGTGGGAACTCTTTCAGACCACTGATGAATTCAGCCAAGTCAAAGAATAGCGGAGCAGCTGCTTTATCTATCGCAGGACATTGGGCATATTTCAGTCTGCCTGTCAACCCTTTTTTAATAGCATTTATCAAAGTACACTGCTTCTACAAAACTGGACAGAGAAAAAACTAATAAAAGACTAATATTAGAGTCTCTTTGACATTTTTGACCTTTTATTGCAAGGCAATGTTAGTTTAGGTTGTAAAAAAATATATACTTATGTTAATAATTCCTGATATTTGTAAAATAAATACTTTTCAAAAATTTTTTTTAATTTGTCAAACTTTTTTGACAAAATTTTTTCAAAATATTTTTGAAAATAATGGACACATTTAATCACATATGTCTAATCACATATTAGAATTTTTTCAAAACCATATGAAACAAACATGAATACAAAAAATACATTTCCAAGAACTTGGATGGTGTTTTAAGCTGGATTTTTTAAAGATTTTTCATTTTTATTATTGGCAGTCTTATTTGTCATTATGGGGGGCTGCAAAGGCACGTCTATAGAGTGCTGGATTTTGATGGCATCCATGCACAACTCTATACTGTTGCTATAGATTTCTGTTGCTATTCAGCTGCTAAGGTTTTCAATTGAAGTCCATGGGACATGTAGGGTAAGCAATGAATGTTGTTATATTAACTGGGTGTTGCCTCTTTGGCTGCTGTACAATTATTGGTTTTGGCCTTGAAGAAGAGTGCTTAGTTTGGCATAGATCATGTCTTCCCATGATTTTGAGGTAATCCTCCAAAAAAATATAGAAGTCTTGAACGAAAAAGACTTGAACTCCCGTTTGTCACTTTATTAGTGTCTAAATCAGCATGTCAACCATTTTAGTATGTACCATATTTTTAACTGAGGAACAGATGAGGAGCATCAAAATAAAAGACTACAGGGATGGAAAAGAGTCTGGGTTGGATTGATGGTGGGAGTGCAGCCCAGTTTAGATGCTGGGATGCTGGGAGGCAAACACATAACAGGAAGTTCAGTGGCAAAAGAAAGGAAAGATTGAGGGAGACCTGAGGAAGGGCCAGAACTGACACATAATCAGTTAAACAGCTTTTTCCCATTTCTTCAATGAAAGAAGGAAGTTTCGGTATATGCTGGTTGTCCTCAACTGGATTGTTTTAATGTAGAATGGTGTAGTTTGCAATGATTAAGTTGCCTCCATAGTCTTTGACAGCGTTTTCAACACAGATTTTTTGGATTGTCTTTAGCCTGTCCGACCATCTACTACAAGTTTTGCAAATGCAAATGCTGTCAGAAAGTTGTTGTTGTAGGCTTTGTTGAGTAAGTATGCTTCAATGGACCATGAAGGTCAGCCACTGTCAGCAACCTTGTGTGCCTTTAAATATGGTTTTGTGTTTCATAATGCAGGGCATATATTTGATTCTACAGCACATCCCAACAAGTATGGTACACTTGATGTCCCCCCTGACATGAAGTAACACATTTGACCCTTTCTATTGCACCCTTATTTACTTTTTGTTTTTTGGAATATTGCAATATTTAATTATTTTTCTGTGCACTTTTTAAAATTTTTTTTTTTTACATTTTGTACTCTTCAAGCAAAATAACTTCCCCTCCCTATTCTCTTCTCTGGTGGGACAGCTTTTCACCACTCTTGCTTGCTCAAAATCCGTTTAACAGTTACTGTATCACAATAGGGAAGAAAAGACATCACAACGTTCGTTTCATGCCAACTTTAATTTGCACCTTATTTGTGGAAAATGCCACTCAAAGCAAGACTCTGAAGTCTCACCATTGTAAATGCTTTCTTTTTAAAGCTACACTGTGTAACTTTTTTAGTTTATTCTTAGCTAAAAACACTTAGTTCTTTCAAAAATATATGTGCTCATTAATGTATATTTACTTCGTTCAAGTAATAAAGTATTCTCGTTAGTGTATAATATGCCATTGAAATTACATACGGGTAAGGGGTTCTAATGTCGGTCGCCATGTTGCCCCTCCATCTTGGATGTACATTAGCCAAAGAGGGACATACCCTTTAATTCAAGCTTCGCCTTTCGCGTTTTAACACTCGATGGCACCGTGTCGAATGTGAAGAGGGGGATTGCTTGAGACTGATATATAAAAACCTGAAAGCCTTTTTGAAAGTCTGTTGCTGATGGAGGATCACTCTTATTCTCGAGGATACGTATCAGAGTCGCCAAGGAAGCGAAAAAGAGTTAACAGTTAAAAATAAAAGTTACTTTACTAAGATTAGCTTGCATTCGTCTGGGAACCTGATAACTGATGTTAGCAATGAAATGGTAAAAAAATTACGAAAACATAAAACTATTATTTATTTTACATAGATGTCATAACCTATATGTTACCTGACAAATTAAACTGCAAATTATAATAGTTTTCTAAAATAACCTCATCACTTGAAGGAACACTCATGGATAAGGTCGAACTGGAAGCCATGTTAATCTTGGACTACATTGGCCACCGTAGGAGTTAAAACGAAATCGGAATTGAGAGGAACAGAAACTAATATTCACTGGATGGTCATATACCTTTTCACCGCTAGATGGTGGTAAAAATCACACAGTGTAGCTTTAATTATTATTTTTTGTGTTCTCATGTTTCCATTTTTCCACTCAGTATCCTCAGGGAATGTTTTTCTATAGTTTTTTTTTTAAAGTCTTACTTCCTAAGTTTGACAATAGTCAAACAGTTCCAGCTTGAGAAATGAAAAGACAAAGAGATCCGCATATGGAAGAGTTTTATGTTTGGCTAAACTGCACCGAACGGCTCAGCATTACTGTCAGATCTCTGAGTGTGGTCATCTAGTATGTGATGTGCCATCAAACAGATCCATTAGATCAGCGACTCTCCAACTAGGGATATTTGTGCTTCAGGGAATACTTGGAAATGTTTGGCTTTTGCTTCGTTAAAGCTAAAACAAAATAGTACTTCTAAAGATAGAAGGACTTGTGTACTTTTTTAAATATTTTTTTTTACAACGTTTAAATCCAGAGAAATACGCAATTTTAACCAGTGAAACGACCTGTGTCTTTGTGCCGCCTGTCAATAGCGCCATATCCCCCTACCCTCAGCTGTCAGTATAAACCACGGGAACACACTGTGCGTCCTGAAAAAAATGTGCCATATACTGTGCCTTTAAATGATTAAAAGTAATAATTTTGATTATGTTAGGCAGTATTGGGTAAGTCACTCTAAAAAAGTAATTAACATCTTCAACAGTGTAATTAGATTACTGTACTAATTACACTCTCTAAAAAGTATTAGATTACTTATTACTAATTACATTATAAATCCCATATCAACCTCGAGTTGAACAATACAAGGAAAGATGAAACTGCTCTTTTAATTCTTTCATATAAACAATAAACTATTGCATAATTTTTTTCTAAAACTGACCAAAGTGTGTAAAGGGAGGAGAAGGTTACATTAAAAACATAAATCTTGATGTTAAATCCACTATTGTTTTATATTGGCTAACACTTTAGAATATTGTTCCGTCATTAATGAATAACTACACAGAAACAAATGAGTAATGCAATATTAACACTCTAATAACTACTAACTAACAAGAAACTCTGATTAACGAATTAGTTAGTAATAGTGCTCAGATGAATGTGGTAGTTCACTATTAGCTAATCAGTAACTACTATTTTTGTTCATACCCCTGAAAAAAGGAAACTAAGAATTACTATTTACAGGTTCATAATTAATATGAATAATGTATAATTATAATCATTCATTTTATTTATGGACACCTTACAAACAGTAAAAAACATTAACAATGAATGTAAACATGAACAAAAATTCTGTCAATTTGAATAAGCTACTCTAAAAAAATTAATTTTAAGACATGATTTAAAAATTGAAAGACTAGTACGATTTCATATGTCTTGAGGTAAGGTATTCCAAAGACTCGAAGCAGCACAACTAAAAGCTCTACATCCCATGACGAAGACCTAAGAGATCGAGTAGGGGAATACCATAGACTGTTAAAAAAATTGGTGAATACACATGAAGTAGATCACGCAAATATGAAGGTGCTTATGGAGTATGAACTGTGAATATGAAAAGTAAAATTTTAAATTGAATGCGATCTCTAACTGGAAGCCTATGGAGTTGCCTTAAAAGTAGAGTAATGTGCTCAATGAACAATATAACTCATTCTAAAGTGAAGGTCATGGTAACCCACTAGTAAGGACTCAAGTATTACCAAATCCTTCAGAAGGAATTGCTAATGATTTGGATCAGCATTCTAAGCTTTTGAGGGTTTTGTAATAACTCAAGTGTTTGGGATCAGTATTCTAAAGTGAAAAGCATAATAACTGTCACGTTGTGGGTTTTGTGTCTTGTTCCTTGTTCTTGTCTGTCATGTGATTCCCTGATTGTCATGTGATCCTGCCATGTGTCTTGTCATTTGTTAATCTTCTGATCATTGTTCACAGGTGTTCCTTGTCTTGTAATAGTCTGTGTATTTAAGCCCTCATGTTTGCCCTGTGTCTTCATCTAGGCATATTGAATGTTTCTTGTCCAGGTTCTTGTTCTAAGTTCTGCGTTTCATGCCTTGCCATGCCCTTGTTTTATGTTTGATTATGTTTTGAAGTAAAGTTGCATTTGGGTTCTCAATCAGCTTGCCTCCAGTGGATTCATTCGTAACAATAACTCCCTGGCTGCAAGTCATTGTACACTTTTGAGGTTTTTGTACTTTTTTTGTAAGGTTTTGGATAGTAATTCATTCTGATGGATTCGGTAATACTTGAGTCATTACTTGTGAGTTACCATGATCTTCACTTTAGAAATACATTATTTATATTAATTATGAACCTGTATATAGTAGCTCTTAGTTTTCCTCTGGGATGTATGAAAAAAAGTAGTAGTTATTGATATAGTGGACTACCACATTCAACTGAGCACTATTACTAATTCGCTAATCAGAGTATATATAGTTAGTTAATAGTATAACTGTTAATAGTGCGTTACTCAATTGTTCGTGCAGTTATTCATTAATGATGGAACAGTATTCTAAAGTGTTACAGAGAATTGTTATATAGTAGGCTATATACAGTATTTAATGCAATTACATCAGAAGTAACTGTACATTGCGGAAAAAGGTTACACTTTATTTTAAGGTCTCATTGTTACAGTGTAATTATATATTTAAGTAATGATAATATCAAGTTACTACATGTACTTACTATAGGGTTATTGGATTAGGATTTGGTTGAGGGTTAGTTGCATGTAATTATGCATAATTTACTGTTATTACTATGGTAAGTACATGTAACATATGTAACAAGGACACTGTAAAATAAAGTGTTACCCAGAAGAATTAAGAGTAATCCCTTACTTTTTCAAGGGAAAAGTAATTTTCATTACAGTCATTAGTTTGCTAAGTAATTGATTACAACCAACACTGATTTTAAGGAAACAGAAACCAAGTCGACTGGTCATTATCGCAAAGTAGACCCTGACAGGAGGATCGAGATCCTGATGTGGCACAAAGTGGTAATGAGAAAATGTGGTTGTGCTCACACAGTCCTGCATGAACAAACTCACAAACGTGCAAACCCTCTGGCCTTCAGTCCTTATTGTGGCAGGGTCCCATCTCCTCAGATCTCTCTTTTATATCCGCCAGTTTGAATATCTGCCAGCCCACCTGTGCAGCTCAATCACAATTGTGGGACGATGACGGCAGAAACGTGAGATAGGGGTTCAGTGTTTAAGGTAATGCTGTCTGGGCTCTTAAGGTATCAGGGCTTTTTGACTTGCGTTCTGCTCTCTTTCATCATTGCTGGCGTTATGAAAATCAGGGCTTACAGTGCTAAATATCAGCAATGACTTTTTCCCTGCAGGCTGGAATGAGACGAATACAAAAAGAAGGGAATTTCCCATGATGCACCAAACATTCAAATCCCAGTAACACATGTGGCATGCGCTTGCAGCTTAAGAAAGAAATTGGACTTATAAACATAAAGTGTTTTCATGCCAGTGCGGATGCACATCTGTGTATCATTACGAGAGGAAAGAAAAGAAAACACACTGAGCAGTGAAAGAGACTTGGATAATATAAAATAAAAGATTGTTTTAGGCAGGTCAGTACTGAAGGCTTTGCAGTGTGTGACAATGATGGATAGAGAAATCATTAACATTGCATTGATTTTGCAGTCAAAGTCGTTGAATGATTCGATTTGTTGAATTACAGTAGTTTATTCAGATGCGGAGAGTTTTTCTGTATGTCAAGTAAAGTGCTACTTCATAGAGAGCCGGCAAAGTTTTATTAAAAGCAGACATTGCATTCACCCCTGTCTTGACATTTAACAATTTAATTATCTGGGATAAACACATGCAGTTAATGTGCAGATTCTACGGGAGCCAAACGATGACTTCATTCATTCAGGATAGAAAACATCCGTTTGGCTAAGGTGCTGATAAGCCATACAGGCTACAATTCATTTAAATTATTTTTTTTTTAAATAAAGTAAAAAATATTAGGTTGAAACAACTGTCCTGATATAATGAAGAAAAAAGCCCAATTAAAAAGTTAAAATTCTTGAAAATGTGGTGCAACCAACAAAGTCATGTGGTGCAACCAACATGCAAAATATGCATAAACATAAAACAGGAAAATACCCCTGCAGATCCTCATGACTGTGTCAAGGTCAATTCAAGTTGTAAATGTCATGGGGTGCAACCCTCCAAAAAACGTAAAGATATTTATGAATTAATAATAATACATGGTACTGTATTTATTAAAACCATCAAAACAATCTATCAAAATTGATCAAAAAAGTTCATGAGTTGACTACTGTATTTAAAACTACTCATTTGTAATCAATGATTATGAACTTTTGAGCCTGACTCAATCTTTGACTACACTAAATGCTTTAGCAGGAATCTGTGAAATAATTCAATTCAATGGAGGCGAACTCAGTCAACCCTGAGATGACGTAAGGGGTACTTTTGATACTGATTTTGGTCCTAGATGTAATTTAGTGACCTATTCAAACTCCACATACCACAGTCACTTTATTTAGGTGAAAACCATCTGAAGGATGAATCCATGGGCTTTTCACTGTATAGAAAAATCCTGTTTCAGAAATTAGACTAAGCAAACACTCATTCAGAGCATGATGAAAGATAATATTAAGAATAGGTGCAAAATGTTCCCATTTTTGTGTGTGTTTCCACCCATTTCTGCCCAGTGCCGCCCATGGGTCTGGCCTTTATTGCTGGGCAAAGTGCTGATGAACTAAGCCTGACAATAGCCAAACTGTTCCAAGTTGAGAAATGAAATGTGCAGCAGACATTAGCCATCTGGTGGATGAATTTGATACTTTCCCCCCACAAAACTAGAAGAGGAAATTAAAAACATTCTTAAATGAAAATTAAGCAAATGTTTATTTAAATGTACACTGTATTTTTAAGTACAATCAATTTGGATGTTTAAGTCATTTCAACTTAAATGACATTAAACTGACTTGAGTTGAATCTCTATAACTTATTGCTTAACTTATTTTGATGACTTAAAGCAATGTAAAAACATATATTGTCATAACTTATTGGTCAATACAGTGTACATTCAAAAATATACAAGTAAATTAAAAGCCTTTATTTTGCACCCAGAAATATTTACTACTGTACAGTTTTACGCCAAAGAAGTGAGTAGTCTTTCTTACAAATATGTTTAAATGATGCTCTATATCTAACAAGACTGTGTTGCCAATGTGACTGTTTTTATTTATTTCCACTTCGCAGAGGCTGTTTTTTTTTTAGTTTGTTTCCAGTCATGGAGTTGAGTGAGTTTAAAACGTTTGGGAATGGACCGGAAGTGTATCCTGGTAACCAAATTGCTCCCTTGTGTAGGGACGGAGCCACTGTCCAGTCAAGTTAAAGAGAGAACTGCAGTTCTTACTAAATTTGGAAGATGAAGAAAATGAACAGAAATGCTCAAAACAGCATAATCTGTTGAAAGGCTACAGTTTGCACAAGGAAGTTTCGACAGTTTAAAGGAATTTACTACAGTGTTTAGATTAGCACAGTGGTTAATACACCTCAGCCTGGGGTGATTTTTAGCAGCTTTACCAGTTCTCAGGGTGTAGGCAGAAACTGTAATTGCTGCTTTACTCCACTTACTGTATGTATTACAATGATGTCAGGGTTAAACTCCACAGCAACTGACTCTCAGTCAAATACCATGTGTGTACAATTATTACTCTTCCTGTGGTTATAAACAGTGGCCCCAAAAAAGTATCCGGACAATTATGCCACACTTCATAAAATGTATGAGTTTAATTGCATTAGATAACAACATTGGCAAACTGACAACAAATGATGTTAAACCCTTTCTCAGAACTAAATTAACTTTTCTGAGCCATTACTTGAAACCAAATGATCCTATTTTTAGTGACTGTATTTCCTTAAAGTTCACACATCAGGTGACTTTGAACATGATCCAATAACGTTTGAGAGAATTCCAGAACAACCATCGTTATTGTCTTTAATTCCTTTTTATCCATGTTTGTTGCTGTCTGACATTTTAAAATAGATATTTAAAATGTCTTTATAACAAAAATGATAACACACCTACAACATTTCAACTATATGACAGCATTCAGTGACAGTTTTGATGGGTAAGTCAATTTAAAATGAGACCGTTTATGGCATTGAATGATGAAGGTGCTGTAATCTTAAAACAAACAAGCCACAGGCTAAGTGAGAACATCAAAGAGTGCGAGTTTGCCAGTCACAGCTCTAAACATGTTGAATGCGAATGGACAGTTATCACGGCATCATAAATCTTCTATTCTACAGCTTTGATTTGTTAGTAGAGGTTCTCCACTGTCACGGGTCACCGTCTATCTTTGCACTACATTTCCCAGAATCCTCTTTGGCGCACCTGCAATCACTCTCCCCGGCTTACCAATCACCTGCACCTGTTCAAAATCAACAGCCCCATCAACCTCTGCATATAAACACTCACCACAGCCTCAGTCATTGTCAAGCCTCCAACAGGAACAGACGCTTACCATTGTCTCAAGTCTCTTACTCATCCTGTACCAGTCAAGTAACGTATACTCACCTGAAATGTACTAACCTCTGTGTCCATGTTCTGATGTTCCCAGTATCTGCTTCTGAATCCAAGTTTCCTGGTTCCTTGTGTTCCTCCTGAGTCACGCTTGCTGGTGGATGTATCTGAAAGAGAAAAGACAAGTATCACTGAACTGTGTTATTTTGACATTGGAAAAACTAAAGAGAAGATCTGCTCACCTGGAATCCTTCCTGCATAGTAATCCTCATCGTATTCACCTCTGAACTTTGAAGGAACTCACCATTAAAATTGATGCACTTAAATAAAGCTTTGTGTTTATTCACTTACCTCTGTCTCCGAGCCTGTATCCTGACAGAAGGCTTGACCCTTACAAAAAGAAGAAAGGAAACCGAAGATGACCGAGCGGGAGAGAGGACATCCATTTGCGGGGACCCGGTTGGCCATATTTCGCGGGACCCGTGGAGGCCGCAGTAGAGGAGGTGGTCGAGTAGAAGCCCGACACCACTCTACATTCTGGCCTCTTTTCAACCCTGGGTTGGTGATGTCCAGTCCAGGGCTCCATCCGCCACCGTTCCCGTCTAGCCCAGAGCCAGTCTTCCAGCCAGAGACCGTCCAGCCAGAGACCGTCCAGCCAGAGACCGTCCAGCCAGAGACCGTCCAGCCAGAGACCGTCCAGCCAGAGTTTCGTTCCAGCACAGAACCAGCCCCAGGGGTTCCTCGCTTCCCTACTGTTCAGCCTGAGACTCTCGTGTGGCCCCGAGCCCGCAAGCTGGTGTCTAACAGTAGGGACTTGGGGGCAAAACTGGCGGATCCGGCGCTCCAATCCGTGCGATCAGCGTTATTAAAATCAGTTTTCCCTCTCCGGTCTTCAGTCCCAGGTCTTACTTCCACCTCCAGCCCAGAGTTTCCTTCGCCGCTGGTTCCGTCCAGCCCAGCCAAGCCCTCACCGCTGGTTCCGTCCAGCCCAGCCAAGCCCGCACCGCTGGTTCCGTCCAGCCCAGCCAAGCCCTCACCGCTGGTTCCGTCCAGCCCAGCCAAGCCCGCACCGCTGGTTCCGTCCAGCCAATCCGAGCCCGTCGCCTGCCCGCCAGAGCCTGAGCCCGCTGATCCTGCGCCAGAGCCCGCTGATCCTGCGCCAGAGCCCGCTGATCCTGCGCCAGAGCCCGCTGATCCTGCGCCAGAGCCCGCTGATCCTGCGCCAGAGCCCGCTGATCCTGCGCCAGAGCCCGCTGATCCTGCGCCAGAGCCCGCTGATCCTGCGCCAGAGCCCGCTGATCCTGCGCCAGAGCCCGCTGATCCTGCGCCAGAGCCCGCTGATCCTGCGCCAGAGCCCGCTGATCCTGCGCCAGAGCCCGCTGATCCTGCGCCAGAGCCCGCTGATCCTGCGCCAGAGCCCGCTGATCCTGCGCCAGAGCCCGCTGATCCTGCGCCAGAGCCCGCTGATCCTGCGCCAGAGCCCGCTGATCCTGCGCCAGAGCCCGCTGATCCTGCGCCAGAGCCCGCTGATCCTGCGCCAGAGCCCGCTGATCCTGCGCCAGAGCCCGCTGATCCTGCGCCAGAGCCCGCTGATCCTGCGCCAGAGCCCGCTGATCCTGCGCCAGAGCCCGCTGATCCTGCGCCAGAGCCCGCTGATCCTGCGCCAGAGCCCGCTGATCCTGCGCCAGAGCCCGCTGATCCTGCGCCAGAGCCCGCTGATCCTGCGCCAGAGCCCGCTGATCCTGCGCCAGAGCCCGCTGATCCTGCGCCAGAGCCCGCTGATCCTGCGCCAGAGCCCGCTGATCCTGCGCCAGAGCCCGCTGATCCTGCGCCAGAGCCCGCTGATCCTGCGCCAGAGCCCGCTGATCCTGCGCCAGAGCCCGCTGATCCTGCGCCAGAGCCCGCTGATCCTGCGCCAGAGCCCGCTGATCCTGCGCCAGAGCCCGCTGATCCTGCGCCAGAGCCCGCTGATCCTGCGCCAGAGCCCGCTGATCCTGCGCCAGAGCCCGCTGATCCTGCGCCAGAGCCCGCTGATCCTGCGCCAGAGCCCGCTGATCCTGCGCCAGAGCCCGCTGATCCTGCGCCAGAGCCCGCTGATCCTGCGCCAGTCCTGTCCAGCCCAGAGTTTCCTTTGCCGCTGATCCTGCTTAGTTCAAAGTCCTCTTCACTGCTGGTCCTGCCCAGCCCAAGACCCTCTTTGCTGCCGGATTCCCCCTTTCCTGTCAATTTTCCCATTAAAATTTTGGGGGGGGCGCCCACCCGAAGGGTCGTCACCGCCCTGGCCGCCTGAAGGGTCTTCACCACCGTGGCCGCCTGAAGGGTCTTCACCACCGTGGCCGCCTGAAGGGTCTTCACCACCGTGGCCGTCCGAAGGGTCATCACCGCCCTGGACGTCCGAGGGTCCGTCAGCTCCGCTGTGGCCACGCCCACATCCACCTCCACCCTGGATGCCCGAGGGTCCGACAGCTCCGCCGTGGCCACGCCCACAGCCTGCACCGCCCTGGCCACGCCCACAGCCCGCTCCGCCATGGCCACGTCCACAGCCGGTTCCACCCCGGTTCCCCAAGCTACCAGCTCCGCCCTGGAGGCTTCCCGTCCCTGCATCACCATGCCCTCGTCAGCCTCCAGGGCGCCCACCCTCCCACCCCTTTGGATGTTATACGGCGCGAGGACGCGCCTTCGGAGAGGGGGGGGTTCTGTCACGGGTCACCGTCTATCTTTGCACTACATTTCCCAGAATCCTCTTTGGCGCACCTGCAATCACTCTCCCCGGATTACCAATCACCTGCACCTGTTCACAATCAACAGCCCCATCAACCTCTGCATATAAACACTCACCACAGCCTCAGTCATTGTCAAGCCTCCAACAGGAACAGACGTTTACCATTGTCTCAAGTCTCTTACTCATCCTGTACCAGTCAAGTAACGTATACTCACCTGAAATGTACTAACCTCTGTGTCCATGTTCTGATGTTCCCAGTATCTGCTTCTGAATCCAAGTTTCCTGGTTCCTTGTGTTCCTCCTGAGTCACGCTTGCTGGTGGATGTATCTGAAAGAGAAAAGACAAGTATCACTGAACTGTGTTATTTTGACATTCGAAAAACTGAAGAAGATCTGCTCACCTGGAATCCTTCCTGCATAGTAATCCTCATCGTATTCACCTCTGAACTTTGAAAGAACTCACCATTGAAATTGATGCACTTAAATAAAGCTTTGTGTTTATTCACTTACCTCTGTCTCCGAGCCTGTATCCTGACATCCACTCTTTTGTTTGCATTGGGATTTCACAGTCTGTTTTTGTCACAGAAAATGCTTTTTTTCCCCACTAAATTTCTCTAATTTTGAAACTCTTTTGAAAGCAGAATTTAAAAAAAATAATAATGAATGAAGCTCTATTCATAAAAGCTTTTTCAAATATACCAGTCTCAAGCACCAATGCTCTACAGACTCACACAGTTCTACATTTTTCTTTGAAGCAAATGTATGCAACTAATAATAATAATAATAATAGTAATCAATACACAGACAAAACTGAGCAGGTCTAATTTTACTGAATATAGCCTGAACTGAAGAAACTCAGATCACAAGAGTATTCCCCAAACCAACCCTTAATTGTAAAATGGAGGAAAACAAATTGTTACAAAAAATATTTTAGGTTCAGAGCACAATTCTCGTCCACTTAATGATATAATAAATACAATTATTAATGGAAAATAGTAACAATGGCAGCACATTCAAGATCATCTACATCAATTTACCTTCACTCCCATATTGTTTGTGTCTTGTTATAGCATGTCTCAATACAGCAGTCACATTCAGCTAGACTTAAATAAGAGATCCAAGACGAGGAAAAAGCATTATGTAAACTTTATTATGGGATTAAATACAGAAGCAGCAGGACTTGACTTGCAGGCTCTGCATAAAGTTCACAAAAGAAAATAGGCCTGATACAGCAAAAATCATAATAACAGTCATAGAGTACAAATGCACATTCAGTAAGAATTTAGTCGAACTTACTACAAACTAAAGGGAAACATAATACTTCAGTTTCAACACTTTGAGAAACTGGGGTTTATCTAAATATTCAGATCACAAACAATACAAAAGATTAATCTTTTCCTTAATCCATTTCCATGCGTTATGTAACAGTACTAGATTGGCATCAGAAATATTAGCTGCAGTTACTTGGTCAACAAGCACCAATCACATGCACCAACTGTCCCTGTGGACTTCCACCAGCTACCCCATAAATCAGGGGTGTCCAGGGCTGCTCCTGCAGAATTTAGCTCCATCCTGTCCCAACACACCAGCCTAAAGTTTCTAGTAATCTGGAAGACCTTGATTAGCCGGTTCAGGTGTATTTAATTAGAGCTGAAGCTAAACTCTGCAGGACGGTGGCCCTCCGGGAGCAGGATCTGTCCTCCTCTTAAAAATAGGAGCTTGGCAATTTTACTTTACTGTCGTGTACATCCTGAAGAACTTCTCCAACATTTTTTTTTAACTCAGGAATGTTGCCATGTAGCCAAAAAGTAAATCTGGGTTTGAGAATATTTTTTAGATTTATGATGATGTGCTCCTGAAAGCGTCTGCACGAAGCCTCTAAGGAGAGATTCTGCTCTCTGTCAGCAGGATATTCAAACATATCTCCTCTGCATTAACAAAGCTCCCCAAGTGAACTTCTGTTGTTTTATCTGCTACTAGAACACACATTACACACACATCCTACTGTACATGCAGTATTGTGAAAGGGGGGTCTTGGTTTTGTCCTTTGTAGGGGAGCTATATGCAACATTGTAGGCTAATAACTACACAAACAAAGATAGTGTATACAATTAAATAAATGATCTTTAAATTAATTGTAGGACAAGTCAGAAACAATCATGTTGACCAGTGTGTGTATATCACGCAGCTCAAATTTTCCTCTTGTTGCGGACAGTTGGAATTGGGGTAGAGGACTATCAAGTGGACCAATAAGAAGAGCCCAAGGGACTGACAGTGGTGCAGTTGGAGCTGAAGGCATGGTTGTAGCATGTCGCATCACTTTTCTGCAGAAAGATCCGTGATAAGGCCAGAAGTGGGGCAATATGTGAAAGTGCGTGAGGTACTTGTAGTGGCTGTTGTTATATTGTAGTTGGGCTTCCCAAAGACTGAAAATCAAGGCTGAGCCTCAGTGTTGGGCTCCTTGTCGTAAATGTAGCTGCCAACCCCACCAGTGTTTACACCTAGAAATCCAAAAGAGTCAATCAGACTGGGTTGATAACCAATTTAACTAGGACATATACAGTTGTCAAGTAATTAAGAAAGCAGAGGATAATAGAAGATCAGAAATTGCTTTAATGCTAATAAAAAAACTACACTATTTTGAAACCAGATTATTGTCCGAAAATGAAGCAATAGCTCCCCCTAGAGTTGAAAAGTCTCACGGTACCTTTTGGGCCGAAAAGGACAGCATAACACGGCTTATGGCAGTAGGGCTGACCATTGTGCTAGAACACATAAAAACACATTTTAGGACAGATTCATGCATTCAGTTGATAATTGTATAGGTATCATCACTACTAAATGAATACACTACGTTTTTTTCAATGGCTTTTCATTTCTTAAGACCTGCACATCAGCTAAAAAATTGATTGTGTACATGCATATACAGTATGTAAAACATTATTTCATTGGCTTCTATGGGGACACAGGAAAGTTTATACAAAAGTAATATTCGTTTTACACAATGTAATTATCACACAAAGTCATACTGAGATTTCATTTTTATTACGACTAATCCTTATTCCAAAGAAAATTCTCAAAAACAACAAAAACAAACAAACTGGGAATTGTAAAATTAAGATTTTAATACTTGTTAAATGGCCTTTATTTCCAGCAAACTGATGTATTACTGGTGACCCACAGATGCCCTGCGGTTTATTCAAGATTTATAATATAAAATTGATTCTTGATTAACCTCTTTTACATGGACAGAATTAATAAAAGGAACATGGCATCCATCTATGCACTTCTACTATAAGCAACCTTCATTTTCCTCTCACCTCTGCGTGGCTGCCGGCTGCCAGGGTCTTTCTACATCTTTCACAGCGCAGGCACGGGCGATGCCAGTCCTTCCCCAGTGATGTCACCTTCTCAGCTGCCGTAAGTACGTAAAAGAACATGTTATTCTGCTAGCTCCATTACATTTCCTGTTATGCATTCCCTATAATTAAAATCCAAGACACAGTATGAAATGTCATTAGGACAGAGAGAAACATACCAAAATAGACCTTCTTGTTGCATCTGGGACACAGGTTTGCTTCCCCAGAGAAGGTGGTGATGCTTCCAGCTGAAATGAGAGGTGCATTCACTCTATGATCCAAATAAACTGTAATTTGTCATACGTCATATTGCAAAACATTTAGAACGCAATTGTTTGTAGCTAAAGGGAGATATCCTCTATGTCTATGTTGCTGCTTACACATTCAGTACATATCAGTCAATAATAAGTCAGTTGCTGCTGATTTCTACTGTTGTTTGTACCTTTAGATGGCAGCTTTGAAGATGCTGGGACCCATTTCTCCTGAGGTTTGGGTGCGGAGTCCACGGTGGATCCGGGTGGGGTATTGTTGGCGGGATTTTCGTACACATATGATCCTGCACCTCCAATGTTCACACCTACATATTGACCAGGGTTTCATGAAAATATCCCACTATCATGCAAAATGTTCATTCGTTACAATTAGCTAACGCATTAGGTATTAACTAACAATCCTGTGCTATGGGATTTTTCACCTCATTCATGTACTATGTACATATATAATTAACAATGAACAATAGTATATAATCTAACATTAACCTACATTAATAACATTGATACTTATTGTTAAGTGTTGCCAGTTGCCAGTCTTTCTCCAAACAAGAAGATTCCCAATGCCCAGCAGAGGGCACTCTTTATTTTCAGAATAACAATGTTTTATATGTAACCATTTATTCGTTTTTTAGACTCTTTGCCATGGGCTATATGTACCAGAGAGCAAAAATCTAAGTCAAATCAATCATTTCACAACCTAATACACTGTATATAAAAGGGCAGAGATCAGAACAGTTAGTTCCATGTTAATAGACCTTATTCAGAGCAGCGCCATTACAGGTATGAAAGCAAGGCTGTGAGGGATAGCGCTGTAAAAAGCTGTAAAGCTCCTATAGATCACTTATAATTTTCCACAGCTCATGTTGTCGGAGTTTCTGTTCCATTAAAGTGTCTTGGAAAGATATTTTTGCAGTGTTTCATCAGCATAACAATTTAAAAACACATTAAATACCAGTACAACCCAATGAAGAGATGCATGTCTATCCCTTAAAGCCTCGCTTTCATTCCTGTTAAAAAATGGCAAAGATGGCGCTGCTGTCAATAAGGTCTAAGGTCTACAGGACTTCGACTTGAAATGCTAACTGATTGTGTTCTCACCTTTTGGACCAAAGAGGGCAGCATAGCATGGCTTGTGGCAGTATGGTTTCCCATCATGCTGTGAGGATGTAAAACAGAATAAAAACCAGTCATTGCAAGCTTATATTCCATCAATCAAGACTCTACAAGTGAATGAGTGCGCGTCTGCTGGCTTAAGTTTCCGATTTAACCCGCTGCTTGTACACTATCCTACAGTAAATGTCGCAGACGGTGCTTATCTTGGTGTCCTCTCCCTGATAACACTCACAGCAGTTACTAGTCTACATTGCTGTTCTATGTGTCTTTGCATGCTTTGAGTGTGTCTCTGTGTATGTGTATATGGAAGGTTGTGGACAGAACATTCTTCAGTGGTAGTTGCTCCCAGACCCCTTTGGTGAGGGCCATGGCGGGAAAGGGTTGCCATGGGAACCGTCAGACGGCAACTGTGTGACTGTTTCAGCTGCGCAGGTCAGGATAAAGGAACGGAAAGGGCAGAGAACAGTGGCCATATGCCAGTACAGAAGTATGCAGGGGGGGGGGAAATGCGTAATGAGCCCCACATTCCAACAAAGAGTAGCAGACACCTTCCCGCCTCAATTCCCATGATGGAAAACTTGATGATGTTGTAACATATCAATACTTCTAAAAAAGGCAACAAACTAAAAAAAGCTACACAGGAGTACTACAGAGGTGGTTCTGGTGTAGATCAATCAGGACCCTAAAGTGGTAGCCCAACCAGACCACTAGCAGGGAATTTGAGGACTTCACCAACACTCCTACGTTTAGTCTGACATGTGACTTTAGCATAAAGTCTGGTCAACTTTACAGCTTATTCTAGCAAAGATCCTATAGGGGAATCTGAAATGTGTGCTCAAGGAAATATACTTGCTGTTTCTAAAAGATTATATGCCATCAACCTCATAAACATTAAATCCAGTGACTAGTTCTTCTGTGAAACCGCTAACTATAGCACATCTTGACCATTTGGATTCCTGGCAGATTGAAAAAGAACTAAGTTTAGACCCTAAAGATGCTGTCACACTGACAGCGTTTTTTATCACTGGAGGTCATCAAGTCTATGAATTACTAGTTAGTTTGCCAGCAGGCGTTCTAACTCTGACTGCAGTATCCAACGGCAGATCATGTGAGCTTCACTATCTGCACTCCCATTAGTAAAGCACCACATCGAGTCACTCTGCATTGGCAAATGGTGGTCAACGGTCTCTAAGGTTATTATCGCTTCAGCTCACCCACTTTTACCCTGGTTACACCTGGTGTTAAGATGCGTTTTGGTCGGTGGGATCACAAGTGGACGACGCTAAATACAGGTGTAAACGGGGTCTAAAACGTTTTGAGCTTGTCCACTTTTCGACCACTTCCAAAAGTAGTCGAAAACGCATTTGTCCGGACTGCATTCGTGGTGTAAACGCTCATGTGGGCGAATGTGTTCGAACAGCCACAAAAGAGCACCTACTCTCCTCCTACCGAACTAATGCGTAAACATTATGGGAAGCGTGCTAGCCAGACAGGATTTAAACTTTCTCTCCGTATATTTTTCCATTGTCTCCGTGCGCGTTCATGTGTAAATTGCTTGAGCTTATTTTGTCCATTAGATCGATAGATCTGAAAAAAACCCTAATACATTTACCTGCTCATTGACTCTCCCTTTAAAGAAATCAAGACAGAAGTGGTTGAAACTGGACAAAAGAGACGGATTAAAACACGAGGTGTAAACGGGAATGTGTCTGCCTTGTCTACTTGTGTTGTGATCCGATCGATCAAAACGCATCTTAATTCTAAGTGTAAACAGGGCCTCTGTTGCACACCCCTTGACTCCTGTAAATTGCAAAATCAAGATCAGATCTTGCTGTTTTGAGAACATTTTTGTGTGCAATATGCATTATATGGACAGTGAACAGTCTGTGGGTGTGATGTCTAAGTCAGACACAACACTTAGTCCACCAGCTCCCATTACAGTTCTCACTGGTCATCTCTCACCGATCATATAGAGGAGCTCACCAGCCCACACTTTTCCCAGAACCAAGAATCCCATCCACCCCTATTCTCATAAATCATCTCGCTTTACCCTGCTTAAATCCATTGAGGGCACTAAGGGGTGATCATCTTAACCACAATCAATGGTCTTAAAGAGAAATGTACATGTGATTTACCCGTCTTCACAAACCCAACTTCATTCCTGTACCATGCAACAACCAACAGAAATCTCAACATAGCAACCTGACCTACATCCAGATTTAGGTTGATGTGAGCTGTGAGGATGTTAATATGCTTACACAGAGATTACAGAGAGAATTCCTTCTATTTGTGACTCTTCCTGAAGTAATTGCAACACTTCTGTTTCCTACTCTTATCCTTGTGGAATACAGACTCAAGGCAACATGATGACGACAATTCCTCTGGCTCTAACACATCACAGCCCTGTCCCTATCTGCTGCCATTCCGATCTAGACACAGTCATCACAGTGTGATGTAACAGGATGCTGGAAGGTCGCGGAGAATTTTATTTGGCTCACAGTCATGCACACAGGAACACTCAGGACGTACAAAGCTGGCCACCAAATTTCAACAAATGACTGAAAACGAGCATCATCACGAGACACGATTACAACATGCTTATTGTAGCATGGAGTAGGCTTTGTGACAGTTTGGTTTGCCTTTGTATTTTCATGATTGTATCATTTTTACTACCTCTTAAAACGTTTATGTCATGACAGGCCTCAGTCCTGGTGCTGGACTCTTCAAATAGAGCACCGATCCTCTGATGGAAACGTGCAGTGCATTAAAGTCAACACTCAGCTGCTGGAGTTTGAGTTTCCCCAACTAGTGTGAGATCTAGTAGTGAGTCTTACCTCAGCATGGCCACCCGCTGTCAGGGTCTTACTGCAGCGCTCGCACTTCAGGCAGAACTTGTGCCAGTCCTTTCCCAGTGACGACACCTTCTCAGCTGGGAGATGAAAAAGAGAGAAAGATAGATTTTTACACTTTTTGATAAGAAAATGTGAGTTTGCACATGAAAAACTTGTCCAATTCTAGGGTTGGTCAGTGGTTGCCAAATCAGTGTAATTATTAGAGAATAGCTGGGTGGTTACTAGGGTATTGGGGCATTGCTATGGGATTTTTCACCTTAGAATTTGAGGTTTAATTCATGTACATAACACTAATGGTTAATACTCAGGGTTAGGTGCTTGTTCAAAACCCTAACTCGGAGTTGTAATAACAGTGATGCTTGTATTAGAATTTCAAATGAGACACATAATTTGGGTTAAATTCTCAATACCGGCAGGAAATAACTGAGGTGCCCTTGAGAAAGGCACCTAACCCCCAATCGCCCCCCGTGCACCACAGCAAAAATGGCTGCCCACTGCTCCGGGTGTGTGTGTCCACGGTTTGCTGTGTGTGTGTGTGTTCACTACTCACTACTCTTAATGTGTGTGCACTGACTTGGATGGGTTAAATACAGGCAAATTCCATGCATGCCACTTTCACTTTTTTTTTGTAATAATAGACTGTGGCTACATCTGAATGCATTCTTCCCTACTATATAGTAAATGAAATACTACTACTGGCGAGATTCTGGAGGTGCGCATCCAATGGACAATTCACTATCCCATGAGGCCACAGGAGAGGATTTGTGAATGGAAGTGAAGTGAGGCAACTCACAGGTAGGCCACATGACAATGACATGACGAATGTCCGGGTTACAGTCATAGATCTCACTTTTTAAAATGGTTTTAAGAACTCATTTAAAAAGTATCTACTCAGGGAGTATGCAATTTTGAAAGCAGTATATGCATCACATTGTGAATTTGTGATAATATTGTGTTGCTGCTGATAGTGAACCTCCCCGTAACCACACCCTAGAATCTCTTATCATCTAAACCGTAGTGTAGAAGGATTTTGAAGCTACTTTTATGCTGTAAGTTTCCCTTCCATTTAAATATTAATGGCTGCAGCTCCTGATTAGCTATGAATGTGCCATGGAAACTTCCTTTCTGAGAATCAAAAATCCTAAAAGTATGTACCAAAGTATGTTATGCATTTCCTCAGAAGGTTAAAACAAAGAGCCTCTCCCTGTCGTGAAGGCAAAAGTGAGCGAGAGTCTCCACACAAGATTATTAATAGTGGATTTGTATAGGTTTCAGAGCCAGGCTAGCTTTATATTTTGAGGACGTTTGTTGGTCTGTGCATTTTCATTTTGACAATTTGAGATCATATTCCATAAAAACAATGAAAAGTACTGGCCTCATGATGAGGGGTCCGGGTCACAGCATATTTTTAGCAGAAATGTGTTGACGTGCAACACAAGGAAATGCAGTGGCAGGGGGCTATTACAGCCGGACAGCTAAGTGACGACATTTAGTACAGAGACCCACTTCTCCATTTCCCCTCCAGTCTTGTTGCTTCAGGTGGGTCCCGGGAGACTTCCCCAGACCTAATATTACTCTTTCCATTTATATACCTCGCTCTCAAGACAATGCATTACACTGGCCTGGTGGGACAACTCTCTCACTCTGGAGGAAACACCTTCGCTTATCAAAAAGGGGCACAATCGGCTGGAGAGAACAGTTCATTTCCTCCTGTTTTCCTCTCCTTCCTTGCTTTCCCGCCTGGAAAAGCATTGTTTTCGTTCAGTCAGTTTTACAGCCCTCTTAGTCCGTCTCTTGGGGGGGTTTAGGTCAGTACAGCAGAGATCAGTTTCACCATCAGAAGAGGAGATTTTTTTACAGCTAAAGTAAAGCAAAAACTCCTACTTCACTGGGATACCCAACTATATCCACACATGGAGTCAGAGGAACAATTTGAAATGTGTGGGCATGGATCTTTAAAAAGTATGACAATCTCCAGGACATGTAGATGTTCGCTTACAGTATACTGCTGCAAAGGTATTTCAAACTTATTTTTACCCCTAGAGGCCCAGATATACCATGGCGCAGTTCTTTTTCATTCTTTGTTAAGGGGTAAATCGAAGCTCAAAATACATGACCAGCGAAGGGCAGGACTTAGGGTGGTGGAGGCCCCTGGGCTTGAGTCACTTTCGGGCCCTACCTTATACATTGCTTTAAATTGAACTAAATGATACATACACAAGCTATGTATTAGAGCTACACAATTCTGGATAATTTGAGAATAAAAATAGAGATCACGATTCTGAACAAACAACTTAACAAAATAACATAATTTATGTTAATTGCTGAAGTCTATTAAAAATGTTTAATTAATCTGAATTATTAAAGAAAACTTGGGTTTGAATGATTCAATTCCTCAATCAAATACACTTGTTTCATAGATGAATCAGCATTTTTGAACGAATCTCTTGAATGAACGATTCAATGAGAAATGTTTTTTTTAAGTCACAATATAATCGATCCAATCTTTATTTGAAGTGCAAAAGGTGACTGGTACCATAGACAGAGTTACATGTAAAAAAACATAATAATTTATTTATATGACCACTGATTGAAGCTTAAAACAGTTTTTTTTTCCAATAAATAAATAAGTGATCATGTGTTTATTGCAATGTACAAATGTCTTTTGTCAGAATGAGAATAAAACACTTATTTACCTGGAAAACATATTGAAAAACAAACAAATACCCTGTAAGTTTGCAATCATAACAAATCATTTGTATTGGGCTACATATAAATAGCTAAATCTATGAGTGTATAAATCTTTAAAAAAACCTGTTCCTGATAAGTGTTTGGATTTATGAGGAAAAAACAAAGTTACAGACGTGACAGTTCTCCGTTACGGACGCGAGCGCTCTGAAGCGGCACTTAAGACTGCTTTAAAACTTTCACAGACCTTAAACAGAAAAGCGCAAAGCCTTCTTTAAAGTGAATTTCGTTTTGTATTCATTTTATCTTGATTTTAATCAATGTTTCATCAACCAATTGCCTGGATTTAATAAATAAGAACTAAAAGCAGACAATTATAGATAATCACGACACGGAGGCGCCGGCGCGTGAACTGAAGCGCGTCTCATAAATATACCGAAACTCAGCGTATACTAGTGATGGGATTTATGGCTCTTTGAGGGGATCCGGATCTTGGCGATCCGTTCCTTTCAAAGAGCCGTTCAAAAGAACGGCTCTTTTGGCTCTTTTTAAATATTTAGTCAGTTTTAAGAAGCCAGGTTGGGGGCATCTCAGTTTATCCTGGAAATAATCACTGGGAGGAATGATAAGGTGAGATTTGTAGTCAAATAATTAAAACTCAGATATCACACACCAATATCTGAGTTTGAATTATTCTGAAATATTGATTATACCTCATTTGTCATGTGTGGACTATATTCCATAGGGTTGCACAAAATCCCTCTGCTTAGAAAGTGACATCACTATTTTGGATTTACCTTTACAAAGTGTGTGTATGTGTAAAGCTATGTTGACTTATAAACATCAAAAACAAAGCCGGCTGCAATGAATTTCTGTGCAAAACAGCTTTTACTACAAACACTAACACACAAGAACATTGTTATCACACAAGAACATTTTGATAAAAAACAAAAAATATTTAAAGTTGTAAATATATACTGTAGATACTTTTTTTTTTTTTTACTGGAGTAACCATGTGACGGCAGCGTGCACCAATCATTGGCTCCGCTCCTACCCAATGACAGAGGCACGTAGGGTTTTTTTTTCACTGGAGTACTCACGTAAAGGATGCGCGCGCGTGCACAACTATCATCTTGCTGTTAGCAGTAGCACCCCTGCGCTGGGTGTGCCCCTTCCCCTATAACTGAGGAGATAATTTGTTTGCATCTGTGTGAACTTGAAACACGCATAGGAAAAAAAGAACGACAGAAAGAGCGGCTCCCCTCCAGCCGCGACTCGGCTCCCATCGTTCATGTTTATGAGCCGTTTAAAAGAATCGGTTCGTTCGCGAACGTCACAACTCGTAGGCTATAGCCCACTCCACAGACCTGAAACATAAGCTACTTAAAATACATTTTTCATTGCAGGCCAGGGCCAGGTAACAATGCTAGACCAATCAACAAACTTTAAATGAAAAATTAAATGACTGACATATTTTTGAAAAAATCAAACGTAAACGGGCGGGGCCCCCTATTGGGCGGGGCCCATGGGCTTGAGCCCAGTCAAGCCCAATGGTAAGTCCGGCCTTGCCAGCAATATACTGTTATCGATCATCTCATGCCGCCCACACAGCTGAGAGCGATCGTTAGATGAATATGTAAATATGTGCTGCGTGCTTTCCTCTCGGTAACAAAATAAACACAACAAAATTGAGAAAACAGCAAGTTTTTTTTTAAAAAGCATAAGAAAAGCATCTGATCATTGGAATGTCGATATGTTTGCACGAGCTCTGCAATTCAGCACTCTAGTAAAGTCATGTCACGTTTAGGCTATATAGCACTTTATACAGTAATTGCTTAAAATCAAGCAGCTTTACCGTATTAAACATGAAAAACAGTGTCAGTGTCTCGTTTGATCAGAAGAACAACATAATTTTCTACTATAACGCAGCTCCACTAGTGTGTTCATGTTTTCACTCGCGGACGTTTGATCGCAATAGACTCGAGAAAGATTTCCATGTGAAAGAAGGTGGAGCCTCAGAGCCACACCTACCCAATACGTAATCGCCACGGACCAATGGTAGAACAAATGTGTTTACCAGCCGAAGCAAACTTTTCTGGAAAGTTCGCTTTGGCAAGCTGTTTTGAACTCCCAAAACAAACTCCAAACAAAGTTCGTTTTGGCTTGATTTTGTTCAAAATTATGTCACAGCAGTTCGTTCTTCGATTTCGCTCGAAGTATATTGGGGCCTTAAGCGAAGAACTTCACCATGAGTATATCAATGCCTTTACTGGCCCAAGTCAAATTAGTCCACCCTCAAGTTCTGGTCTCTATAAATTGCGGGTCCCTGCTTGAGTCTGCAGGATTTTTTAACATTTTATTTTACGTCTGATAAACATTATAAATTTGATTGCCTAGAAAAGTGGTGGCACAACTCTCCTTACCCGGACACATGATTTAAGGAAGCATTTATATCCGGTGCACATTGATATATCTAACTAACATAATGGTTTCATGCAGAAATATAATGTACACAACTATTTTAAAAATAGTTATGTACTATAAATGTAATCCTATAAATTCTAAGCTCACATTGGAGACATAGAGGCCCAGACAGTATAAATCACTGGTTTACAGCAGAAGGCTAATCCAAGATAAGTGTGATTTCACAGTCAATGGCCCAACTGCATATAAAGAGAGAGAACGTCTCCACAGGGAAGAAGCCAAAGCCAGTGAGTACTATACAACGATAAGTGTGTTTACGTGGTGGTCGACGAAGTGCAGATGAACAGAGCTGCCATTAAAAGGGCTTCTGTTGTTGTTAAAGTGTGAGGTTGCTGGGAAGCCGTTTCAGTTATTGGTGTCGTTTTGCGTGGGCGGAGGGAATCGCTAATCGCACATCAAGCTGAATAGACCCCTGGACGACCTCCAGTCAGTCTAACACACATCCTTTCACTTCGGCCAAAGCAAATCAGTGTCTTGGGTGGTATATTTACAAGCAGCTTTGTCCGCAAAAAAAAATTGCATGCCTGGTTTCTGCTTTCCAATAGAAACGGCTATAGCGATATCCTAACAGCACTGTCATCTCGTACGTCCCTGAGGGGATCCATTCGACTGGAGAGACATGGGAGACCAGAGAGTGTTTCATTAGAGAGTCAGGTTACCTTGGATGCGAGGCGTAGATCCATGAGAGCCGTAATGGACGGTTGTGTAAGATTATACGAGAGGCTGCGATACCTCCCAATGACCAGCTCTAATGAGCACAAGCAGAGGTTAAGAGTGCAATATGTACACCTGATCGCAGATAAGCAGCGTAGTGCTTTGTTTTGAATTGCAGAGGTAATCTATTTAGTCCTGCCGGTACTGTGTGTAGAGGTAACATCTCCTGTCAGCCATGGGTTGTGTGTTTTCCCTAAGTTTGCTCCCACAATTAAATCAGATGAGAACACTTCTAACACCATGGATGGGGTCAACTGATCCGTGAGCAACACAGAGGTTCGTTTAATGTGTTCTGGCTGGGGCGCGAAGGGAGGGTAAACGAAACCCTTAGCGACTTCACACGAATGAGCTTGTGCCATCTCAGCAGGTTTGGATGTGGGCTAATGGAACTACACTATGCAGTCAGCAATCATTTCAAAAGCAAATCAGTCACAACAACACACAACTCTCTCTAACCAACGAGTCATATGAGATTTAATGAAGTCAACAATACAGAGCAAGATTTATGAACCTAATGTTGCATAAATAAGTTTCTCTGTAAACATGTCATGCCCAATATCCTGGGGTTGTTCCAGACTAGAAGAGGCTCTCAAAAAGTCCTACACTGCCAGAAAACGCAAGCAATGAGAGAGATGCATCAACATCAGTCTCCATTTAATCACTCTTATTAAGTTTGTCTAGGCACAACATATGCCTCTAACACTCTAGAACATAGGGACACCGTGTTCGTAGTCATAAGCGTTTCTCTTTAGCCAGCATGGCTGATCATTTTTGATGTGATTGACCCTTCTCTCCACCACCTTGCTAATTCAGACAAGCTTTACAAAACATCCCTTTTGTAAGACAGCTGTAAGATGAACTGAAGAAAGGCCACTTTTATCCTCTCGGTGTACATTCTGTCTCTATTATAAGCTGGCTACAATGTTTTAACACATTTTTTGGATAATTTCCATAAAAACGATCCAAACGTTCAAACAATCCATAGACTTACATTTGAAAATAAAAGCTTTTCTATGAAAATGAAGGACAACAAAAGTTGTTAAGGTAGAATTAGTCAATACAACTTAGGCCTTTATTATTGATGAGGCAGTTGAAGCAATGACAGGATGTAATAGGAGACCAGAAGGGAACGGACCACATGCCAGGACTTGAACTCGGATGCCCAAACGCTATATGTCAGAGCGCTACCCACAAGGCTATGGCTTCAGTAAGTAGTTTTAATGAGGGATTTAGCGAAGGGTCAGTTAGGTGGGTTTAAGCTATAGTAGGTTGTGGTCAAAAACAGAAGGTTTATCCACCTGAGTGGGCATGGACATTTTTAACATACAAGGCTGCATGTTTCAGCCGCTATCAGTTATTTTAGCAGTACAAAAACTGTTTGATATGTTTCTTGATATTGAAAACTTATCATATTATTTGAATTTATTATAAAAAAATCACACTGATTTCTAAGCTAATACGTTACTCCAATTTGTTATTCTTTTAGATTAAAGATAATGAAGACAAACATTTTCTTTAGAATATGGTGCATAATATGCAAGGAGAGAATGATAAGGAAGGTCTGTTATATGCTGACACTGCCTGAGAGGTAATCACAAATAAACAGCACTAGGCCTCAACAACATTTACACAGCTGAACACCCTACGGGCTCCGCAGCAGGAATGCACTCTAAAACCTACTCCATTATCCTCAGCAGACACTTTCTGTATGTTAAAAATAGATTTTTATAGAACTGAAAAAGCAAAACTATATATATAAAAAAAGATTATGAACATACAAGTTAATGGGTGGCACTGGCTTGACATTAATTATACTTGGTTTGAAGAACCAGCCATGCAAGTCCCTAACCGATTAGGACTCAAACAATGTGCAAAATGACATGCGTTATATATCTTTCTACTCACTGTGGTCGTACACATGGAAATCAATATGAAAGGCAAGGACAGATTTGCTTCCACTTCAGCAGCCAATAATGTGGACCCATCTGTTCAGAGAGAGCACTACAATGAACCCGTTCTCTCCCTGACTGTATCCTCTCATACTGCAAAATCAACATGATGCGTGCCATCTGGGTCCAACATGGGGCTTTGCTTCGAGTCACTGATTACAGCCTGACCCGCTAGCCTTGCACCTGAGGGCCTGCAGGCCATAGGCAAACCAAGATAAAACTGGGTAAAATCATGCTCAAATGTACACAAAATCATTACATGCACTTCCTGGCTCCATTAACCAGGGAGATGATTGCTGTGGTTAGTTCCCATGATCTTCAGCTTTTTCAGACTATAAATAGCACACATGCTCTGCGCTCAAATCATGTTTTGTAGTTATGTTAATGAGACTCTTCTATGGTGGCAAACAGTGCCTTTCTGTGAGACCCTGCCCGTAACCATCAACTCGTGAATGGCAGTTCCTTCTCCAAAACAAATCTCAATAGGCATCTGATTGCGAGCTTGGTTTTCCAATTTACAGTGGCTTGTAAATTTCCTAACAGGAGTGCGGAAAGGCTGGGTGTGGTTTGGGCCCATGCTGCACAGATGTGGCCTTGCTGACGCAAGGCACGGCAAGATGTCGGTCTCTTCAGTCTAGCACAGTTTCCTCTTGATATAAATTAAGCAACCTTGTGATTTTCAGTTGTCTGGCCTGAATGAAAGCAGCATGTACTGTATGCTCTGAGCTGCTACTGTGGTGCCCACGGCTGTCAGAACAAATCAATGCTGCCTCGTGGAGCTCGGCCTCACACAGTTTCCCTATAGCCAATATAAAAACACTACTGATCCACACATTTCAATGGTTGTGTGGATATCATGAAACCTATTATTGACATGCCAGTATCAGGTTGTATTCCAAAATCAAAAGTAAGAAATTGTTGCTTAAACTAGTCCCCTTGTGGTGTAAATCAAGCTTTTAATTTTGTTTAGTCTATGTGTTTTTTTATATGCTTTGAGACAAACCATGTGTAAATTCATAAGTCAACACCATTGCTGAGAATTTTCTCCTTAAAACTGCAGTGAACCAAAGACAGTCTCAAAAACGTGGTTTGGAATCACTGGTGTTTCTGACGTCACAAACTACCTTGTAACAAATAACGTCAAAGTGTGATCGTCAACGAGTGGATCGCTGAGCTGGTTTGAGTGAGTGGAGGCGGGGCTAATTTGCATATTCATAGAACTGCATTTACTAAATGAGGCAAGGATGTAGAGTTACATTCAAGCTATTTTAAGGCATGAAGACATTTTTTTTTCAAGGAAAAAACGTTTAAATATGTCATTTTGGCGATCAAATATGAGTTTTAAGGGATACAATTATTGACTACAGGGGGATCTTTTGCATTGTAATTTTTTTATGACAATTAAGCCCATTTCTCAGTTCAGTTCTCATTAATGCAACAGTATTCATTCACCATAATATGAAAAATATGTATAATACTTAAATATTTAAATTTAATTGACTATGGCTGCCTTTTCTGTGCTGACTTGTAATTCATACTGATTTAAATAGTAAAGAACACTGTAAATACAGTAATTTAACTGTAATACTGTAAAAAAAAAAATCGGCATTGGAAAATAATAGGAAATGCTGAAAAACAACAACATTTGGATGTCTTACTTTAATAAGAATTTGGGGGTAATGTTAATTGTCATAAAAACAGAGCCCAGAAACTAAATCACAATACAAAAAAAAAAAACAATGGTCCTTAAATAAGCATCATTTTAATTATGCTACAAATAATTTAGATTTTTGCCTTTTGATTTTGGGGTGAAACCTGACCCAGACATTTATTTTTGTGAGATTCGCCCAGTTATAATTCAGATTTTTTTTATTTCAATAAATTCTGATAATACGTGCATGGGTTGATTTATGAACAATCTAGAGGGGAAAAAATACAAGCAGCAGCATTAAATTTCCCTTGATGTGTCTCCAGGTAGAACAAATTTATGGAGACAAATTATGGGCCTTCGGGTAGGTCGAATCCGAATAATGTGAGTTTAAAGAGTCCTATAAAACACAAGTATAATTACATGATGGCTATAGGTCTTTCTTCTTGCTAACCTTGCAACAAGAGTAAAAAAACATCTTGTAACTATGGTCGAGGTTCATGCCTGCCAGGAGAATGGCCCCCAATTCTGACTCCCAAGATTACGCAATGCCCCTAAACAGTAGGCAAAACGTGGCATTATGTAACAGATTCTGCACATTCAAACAGCTAGTGGGGTAGCCATCTGGAAGACACAGGGTTTTATAATGGACACAGTCAGTAAAAGTGCATGAGAGACTGTAAGAGTTGGGGACAGAGAAAGAAAAAAATAGATAAAAAGGAATAATGAGGGTTAAACAACTTTCCATTAAACCAACACGAGGACAATGAGTTCTGTCTGTATGACATGATGGAGATGCCCTCTCACATTTTGATGTCACTGGCATCTAAGAAAGAAAGCATTCTTAACTTCTATTCAAGAATGAGTGCAGGCTTTCAAATGAGAAAAGAGAAAAAGATGAAAGATGTTGCAGGAATTACCTACAAAGCTGAATTTGTTTTTATAGGCATAATTGCTTCTAAAGGTGTGTTGTGTATATGCGTGTACAGATCTGCAAATGAATATAATGCAGATAATAATTATTTTGCAGAATATACAGATTCAAACTGACTTCAATTCAAATGTTCCACCCATTTTGATTGAAGCAAAGTATGAAAAATGGGAAATCACTGATTCCATGCGTCACATTTGCATGCGAAAAACAAAGCTTTTACGCTTGCTCTTGTGCAAGAAAACCCACAGCATCTGCTAACAGCTGTCCAATAAATGAATAAAAGGTTCAACTGAAAAGTTTCCACTCAATACAGTGGCTTACCATTTAGGTTTGAAACAGGATATAGTCAGGAAGGAATTTACAGGAACACATGCACTGACTCCCACAAACTCAATTTGGAAATACCATCTGGAGCAGCTGCGTTTGCAAAAAAACAGCATTTGGTAATACTGATCTTTTTAAAATTATTAATTATTACTCTCACATTTTATATTGAATATAAACTATGATAAATAGATAAAACAATTGATTATCATTAATTAATAATAAATATTTGTATTTCGTAAACTGTTTTTCGCTCGTTCTATGTCTAGACTGTGGATTTGGATGCAGCCTTCACCTTCACCCTCAAATATTCCACTCGATGACATTTTCATATTCAGAGGAAAGGACCGACTCGGAGGACCAGAAGTGGAGAACCGCACCCTTGCTCTTCCACAGCTGTATGGAATGTGTCTTGGCTTCAACGTGAGTCTAATAAAAGCACAGTCACCCACATCTCAAACAGCTCCCTCGTGACGTAAACCGAGGTCTTGGGTGAAACCCTGCTTTGTCCTTTCTTCTGCACTATGGTATCATGAACCACTAGCACTGTCTCTGACGTCAGCAACATGTGCAACTCAGCTCCAATTCCTCCCTTATGGTAAAAAAAAAAACTAAATGCAATTGAATATTGCATCAAACCCAGCCATAATGACTTAAGAACCTGTGTCTCAAAGGGTTCACCCAAAAATGAAAATTCGACCATCATTTACTCGCCCTCATGTCATTCCAAACCTGTAAGACTTTCGTTCATCTTCAGAACACAAATGAAGATCTTTTTGATGAAATCTGAGAGCTTTCTGTCCCTCCATTGACAGCTACGCAACAACCACTTTGACGCTTCAAAAAGTTGATGAAGAGATCGTAAAACTAATCCATTTCATCAAAAAGATCTTCATTTGCGTTCCGAAGATAAACGAAAGTCTTGCGGGTTTGGAACGACATTTTTGGGTGAACTGACCCTTTAAACAAAATAGTTCATTTTTGTATTTGACCTATGTCATGTTTATCATTTTGCATATTGCTGGGTATAAGGTTGATGGGAATATCAATGCATTTTGTAGATGTCCAAAGTGAAATCTTGATCCTGAAGCTAAAACCAGCTTTTAACAAAAAGATATCTCTGCCCACCCATTAAACAGACAGCCATGGAAAGAGCTGCACATGCTTTTATATAACAGCACCTCGCTCACACCATCGATTCAAAACAACCCGACAGCTTTATTGGTCGTGTGTTATGGCTTTTCGGTTGACACACAGATTAATATAACATAAATAAGAGCTGAATAATCATCTCAGTTTCCAGCACACAGGCTATGATGCACTGATGAATAAATATGAGAGCAGGAATGATAAGGTCAAGTGGGAGAGAGGCTACTCAACCGTTTAATGGATTGAGATGTATATATTGAGCAGACATCAATGCTGACTAGAAAATGGGTATAAATGGAGAGAAGAGGCAAGTCATTCACACATCTTTCAGCTCCCCAAACTTCCACACCAAGAGCCACATGCTGTTTTATTATATAAGTCTATAAAAGCAATGTACAGCAACTTTCAAGCTTTCATTTTAGTGTTTATAAAAATAGCCCATCATCTGGTCAAGAGAGTGGAACATAAAGTTTATGTAAAAAAACGAGAGATTACGTATGTTTCCACAAATACAGTACAAAATGGGGCCAGAAAAGCTTACAAATTATGCGTTCATTTCTCAACAAATGGTCGGGTAAGGATGAGAATAGCCTTCAGAAAATTATGATCATCAACCACAAAAACTAATTTGAATATGCCACATTGCATGTCTAAATACGGATTTTCTACATTAAATAAAACATTAGGCCTAAATAAATATAAAAATTAAATGTATAAAACTAATTCATGAATAAATATAATGTACAAATAAATACAAACATTTTAAATTCTTAAAAATATAAAATAACATAAATTAATAAATAAAAAAATAAAATAATTCTCCTTACAATATCTTAAACGATTGGACACATTTGTTCAGTAAAATTAGACAGTTAAACAAACATTAATTAAACAGTTTTATTACAATTAACTGAATTTCAGTTTTAAATGACATGATTATAAGTGTTAGATCAAGACGTCTGAAGTGGAACAGGCCAAGTGTCAGCGGGGAGGATACAGACATTTGATTTGTTTACAACAAGTAACTTTTCATACAAAGTTAATTTTGTGTGACACAATTATTAATAAAATAATGTTTAATTGTTTTCCTCACATCTTAAAAACATAGAATTTGTCCCTGTAATGCTTTGCAAAAATCATGGGAAACCAAAGTGTACCGTATTCATGGAAGGTGCCGCATCTCCTCGTCAGCAAGTTCAAGATTGTGTTAATTTTGGAGAGTTATGAAAGCGGTAAGTAAGCCACTAGAAAGTATAACTAGATTCCTAATTGCGAGTGATTTATGCGATCTATCACAAACCCTCAGCAGTTTAAATCGGTTTTTATCAACACCAGTGTAAACAAATAATCGCTTTCCTTGATTATTCAGCGTGGATGTCATTCATCATACCAAAACATAACGGTGAATGAGTTTTAAAAAGTGGTACAGAATAAACCAGAAACGTAAACATAAACTCAAACTTACCAAAATACACAGTCTTTTCGCATTTAGGGCACTTTGAAGCCATGGTGAATTCAAACTGGATTCTCTCACAAGGTTTGTCTTGCACGCGCTCAATCCGACCAATGGCTGAGAGCTGGAGCGCATCTCTTATTATCCTACTGAAAGCACCGCGCTGTATTTGCATAGCCCCGCCCCCTCTCGCAGGTCTCCTTTCAGCGCTCCAATCTGACAGCTTCTCTCATTGGTCAGGAAACCTGTCAGTCACCATGTTGGCGGGGCCGTCTGGCTCAGCCGCGCGTCTGGCAGGGGCTTCAGTCTGCTTACTTACTGCCACTGGCTCTTCCTTTTTACATCCTTCAACGGGAATGTGAAAGGGATCCAACAATAGCTCCTTTCACTTCTCATGAATAGGGATTCTTCAGCACTTGCCAGACCGTTACTAGTGGAAATCAGTGGGAGAATGATATTGGCAGGTCCTATGTGCTTACAACACTTCTCTTTTTGTTTGGGTTAAGGTCACTATATGGCAGTATTGCATGTTTGACTAGTTTACATCACTGTTCCACACACCCAAAAATGTGTGTCACCACGTCTTTTTTTAGACTCAGATCTTTGCCAGCTCTTACAGGCTTTTGCCTCAACCACGTGTCCACGTAATTTCTCCGTTGTAGGATACTGACCATTAGTCAGTATCAGCACTGAGCAGAGCAAATGTGCACCTTTCCAGACTACACACCCGTTCAGTAACACACAGCCGAGTCCTGTTGACTTCCATAAATCTCTAAATTGCTTAGTCTACTAGTCAAACAGACAGACCCCTGACTAATAGGCCTACTGTTGTGAAAGTGCCTCTTGACATCTAACTGAATATTGACTCTCTCTCTCTCTGCCAACAGCTGATTTCAGTGAGAGGAATGTGAGTCTTGCAGCGTCAAGCGTATTCACGTTCATTTGTGTGTCAGTGTTACAGCGTCAGTAAGTTTGCTGTATTAGCACATTTGCACAGCTGCAATGCAGGGACCTGCTGTGTTGACTAGGTGGGACAAAACCTTAATACTAGCTATAAAACAATGGTTTTAAATGACTGAAAAGTGGAAAATTATAACATTTACCACATTAAAATCAGTGAGATGAGACTGGGCCTAGTTGAGTCCAATTACGCTTTGGGGCTTTAAATGTCTAATTCAAATGAAATCAAATTATGATATGTATATATTATATATAGGCTATATATATTATATATAAAGAATCCTTAAAAAAAAGTGTCATGTTTCCACAAAAATATTGAGCAACTCTTTGCAACTGAAAATAATTGTAAAAAAAAAGAAAAGAAAAGAAAAAATGTTTCTTGAGCAGCAAATCATATATTAGAATGATTTCTGAAGGATCATGTGACACTGTAGACTGGAGTAATGATGCTGAAATGATTCAGCTTTGTCATCAGAGGAATAAATTATGTTTTAAAATATATTCAAATAGAAAACCGTAATATTATAACCGATATTTCACAATATCACTGTTTTTACTGTAATTTGATTAAAGCCTTGGTTAGCAAGAGAGACTTCTTTCTGGGAGAGACTTATTTCAAAACCATTTAAAAAATCTTACCGATCCCAAACTTTTGTACATCATTTTTCAAATTCCTTTTACCTCAAGCCCATGCTAATCCTAAAGTGCTAAACAGATGCCCAAGGCCCTCTGCCTCCATAAATACCCAGTCTTCCTTTCACACCAGTTTCCCATGGGACAGATCTGGAGCCACATGTCGCCCCAAAGCACATGTGTAACCCTCAGTGCATACTTCACCCAAACAACCACACCGCCCATCAAACACACCCAAACCCAGACCGACTCATCAAACACGTGCTATGATTCATGTGGGAATATCTGCATTATTAAATGCTTTTAAACAATAAATGTTGTCATAATCTAGGCGTGGTGAAAATTTATGCTCTTAAGAGATTAGTATGTTTTTCGAAATAATAATAAAAAAATAGATTTATGAGCAAAATATGAATGCTGTTTCACAACAGTCACCATAATGATGACTAGTGGAATCCCCGTGGAAAATCTGTTTTTGTGTGTTTTTAGTAATTGTTGGTTTGGTATGTTTGAGTTGCTGAATAGCCTAGGCTACTATTGCACAGGAGCCTAAACTCTGAGAAAACGATAACGTTAAGCGCACCAGAATAAAGTATAATATTCAGAAGTAACCAGTGTAGCTGACTTACAGATTCAGTTAACATCCACAAATGAATAAGTGCGACGATTCAGGGAGCAGGCTACACAGTGACCTCCGAGAAAACGCTATGCTTGTTGAGCAAACAGTTTGTGAATAGGCTACTTCAAATGATGGCCGTGAATAAAATATTATATTCAGATCTTTTTTTTAAACCACAACCCTCTAATGTCAGAATGTTTATTTTGGGGAGTGGCCACTCAGTGTGCAGTGTGAGAGGGGGAGTGGCCAGCGGCTAGAGCGGCAAAAGCCAAATGTATGAATCTTTTACCGATATATACCGATATCTTTTGCATTTCTAATCCAAACAACACTCTAAAAAATAATGTGTTGGATTTACTTAAAATATATATGCACCATTTTTGCATCATACTTTTTAAGTAATCCCAACTTGGAATAATTTTACTTAAAATTAACAAGAAAACCGTTGTTATATGTACTTAAATATTTGAGTTCACGCAACATTCTTTACTTAAAAATATATGCATTACGTTGCATATATTTTTAAGTAAAGAATGTTATGTGAACTCAAATATTTAAGTACATATAACAAAGGTTTTCTTGTTTATTTTATGTAAAATAATTCCAAGTTGGGATTACTTAAAAAGTATGATGCAAAAATGGTGCATATACATTTTAAGTAAATCCAACACAGTCCAGGCCATGTGAGATCAAAACAAATCTTAGTTCTGTTAACTTAACATTTAAGCCCATTTGTATATAAAAATAAGACAATTAAATGAGTTGAACCAACCATTTTAACTTATTTTAGATCTTCAGCTATTGGTCTGCTAACTGCACTGCTCCAGTACATTCAATGTCTTAAAATAAATTAAACATGCAAATCACACACAATAAAGCATTTAACTTTATTATTTTTTATTTTTTGCCAAAGGCTTGAAAGCCTGAAACCACACATGAAATGTAACAAAATGTGGCAAATCGACAAATGGAAAATCACTTTTAACAGGTCACTTTTTCACCTTTGCAACACTTCTCAAAAGATTTACATTTTTCCAATATTTACTTTTGGAACATACAAAAAACCTCTTAAAGGACAATTCCGGTGAAAAATGAACCTAGGGGTAATTAACACATGGTTACCGAGTTGATCGTTCTCTGGGATGCGTTTTCATGATAATCGAATGTACGTAGAGTTTTATCTCTAAAAACTGTTTAGCTTATAACGCTAGTATATGGGGCATAGAATAAGCAAAAGTAAATCGTTAGTTAATACCACTAACAAGGCTCAAAATAGCCCCACACTAACACGGTAGCATAATGAGGGTCCCTACATGCAAACCGAAGCATTGAGAACTTTGTAAGTGTACAGACAGTTTAATAAGAAGATACTTTATAAAGACAGTACATTACACTTATAAAGGCAGGAGCCATCTTGGAAAACAGTCTCGACCAGTCGAGCCACGAACGCCGTGCTAAGTGAGATGAACTGTGACTTGGAATCTCATAATATGGTCCGTTGTTTCCGGAAGAAACTATTTTAATAAACAGATATAATTCATGCATTTCCATGTAATTAGTTTCACAAACGTAATTCCTATCGACCAGCTCACTTAGCACAGCGTTCGTGACTCATCACCTCTATGCCTTCCAGCGTTACCCCAGTCTGTAAAGGATCATCTGCTGAGCCACCTTCCGTGATGATCCTCAATGTGAGATGTTCCAGTTCCTCTTCGTTCCTATGAGTATAAAAAAAACATAAAAAAAAAAACCAGGAAATCTGCATTTACTTGCAACACTTGTTATTGTTCAGACTGTTGCAAAAAATCAATTGCATTGAAACACAGAATGAGAAAGAAATGTACCTTTATATTTTAAAATAAAATAAATCTCTTACAGCCTCTTACATTTGCAACATTATAAATGTCTATACTGTCACGTTTTTATCAATTTAATGCATACTTGCTGGATAAAAGTATTAATTTATTTTATTTCTTTAAAAAAAAAGTTCTAATTGACCCAAAACTTTTAAATTGCATCTTAAAATATATTCAAATAGAAAACAGTTGTTTTAAATTGTAAAAATAATAATAATAATAATCACAATATTACAGTTTTTGCTGTATTTTGGATCAAATAAATGAAGGCTTGGTGGGCAGAAGAGACTTCTTTTAAAAACATTAAACAATCTTACTGGTTGTGTGTGTATATATATATATATATATATATATATATATATATATATATATATACACATTTTTTTTCTGGTTATCAAAAATATATCTAAAAAGAAAAAAACAATAATTAAATGTTACAAATTAGTCCATTATTAAATGCCTATAAATATAAAAATGAGTCTATTAAATAATATCTATTAATTTAAACAAAACAAGTTAATTAATGAAGACTTTTGTCCAGAGGTTTTGAACAAATCTCTTCAAAACATTAACAGTCAGTCACTACTGGAATAGCCAAACAGTAAATAAAGATCTACAATCTTTGTTTGAAGCCAAACTTTTGCTTAAAAGCTATTTACTTATTTTGATAATAATTTTGAAGGTTTAATAGACAGGGTTGTAGCTGTCATTTAGGAATAATATTGTGTTTGAATCAAGATCGCCATTATTTAATGATAAATCGTGCACACGGAGCTGTAGCCAATGTGTTTTCGAATTTAATATTTGTATGTTAACGAACGTTACCAGTAGGCTAGCCCGCGCCCAAGGCCTGGCCGCCCCCTTTCCCGCGATCCATTTATAGATATTAGAGAATAGAATAGGCCTATATGGAAATTTGTAAATATGCAAAGTAATTTTTTTTAATCCGAAAACTCATAGCCTGCATATAATAAATGACAACTACATTTCGTTAATAAAGTAGGCCTACGAATTTATCCGTGGGGGAAAGCGCCGTCCGAATTGTCCTCTTATGGTGTGTTCAAACCGAACGCGAATAGAGCGTCAAATACGCGTCTATCGCGTCTTAGTTAGACGCTTGAATCTGCTCGAGTTCAAATTTTTCAACTTGCGTGGAAGACGTTCGCGGCAAACGCGTCACCCAATTCCCGATGCGTCTATTCGTGTCTTTGCATTGACTTTGTACTCTACTTGCGCAAATGATTAAATTTGCGTTCGGTGTGAACACACCATTAATGCATAGGTGCCAACCTCATGGTCATATATTTCGAAAAACACAATAAATAGCCTACTCTGACTAGACACTTGACACTTGATAGCCTATTCAATGGAAGCACACTCGCTTAATAATTCAAATATACTCTCGTGCAAAGTCACTCATTTCATACATTAACTTGTAGACTACATAGGTGTTCGTAACACGTTTCTAATTGTTGATGCAAAATTCGTAGCAATTCTGAAATTCAGTTTAAAAGTTAGTTTCTTGACCAAAAATGCAATAAACGATTGAGTGTACCTTAAGTTAAAAAAAGTTAAGCTTACCTCTTTTCAGCGTCTTCACATATGTGCTTCACAAAATGGCTCCAATTTTTGGCTGGAAATGCATCACGGGAAATTGCATATCACGTGGCTCATATAGTTACTTAAAATGTTATGCTCGATTTACTTAATTTTGAAGCAATTATGATAGTAGTTGACATGACTTATGTTTTTTCATTTTATTTATGCATACATTTAAGTTACACACACTAAATATGTTAAGTAGAGGTTGAAAAGTTATGAATACTTAATTTTTTGTGTTTAATCTAATTACTTTTATAAGTAATGGTTGTTCAGCCAACGAATCGTTTTTTAGAGTGAACGTCAAACTCGGCACTGTACTTACTCGTGCTCGTAGCAAGACACCTGTCAAGTTTGAAATCCATCGGACTAATAGTTCGAGAGATATTCGAATAACAGACAGACAGACAGACAGACAGACGTTCCTGTAATTTAGAGATAGATACAGTTGTTAGTACTTGCCAGAGAATTAAAAATTAAAATATTAAAATATAAAAAAAACATTTGATTGTTAATTGAAATAAAGCTCAAATAAAATAAACAGTGCTGTCAAATCAATTAATTGGTATTAATTGCATCTAACATAAAAGTCTGTAAATATATAATAGGCCTATGTGTGTGTCTATATAATGTGTAGCTATATATATATACACACACACACACACACACACACACAAAATGTAATTTCAGGAAACGTTTGAAATGTTAAAACTATTTAAAAAATATATTTTTATTGATGATAAAAATGGCTAAGCACATTGCAAAATTTCAAACAATTAACAAATGAAAATGAAAAATGACAATTTAGAAAATATAATTCAAAATATTGATTAAAAAAACTATAATATAAAAAATAACAATGGTTCTGAATGGCGTTAGGGTGTTGCTTGCAGTTGCTAGGGTTTCTGGTTGGTTTCTTGGATGTTTCAGGGTGATTAAAGACACAAGAGCCCACCAAGTCTCTATGATATGAAATGCCTTTTTTTCAGCAGGGTATTTGGCTTTAGTACTAATTTGGTAATTCCATGGGATAAACCACACAAATAACACTAATAGAAGAATTATATTTCAAACAGCATAAATGAAATATACTCTGATGGTAATTTCAAGAATTTAGTCACAAGTTTATCCAACCGTGTAGCTATTATGCACATTTGAATGAGGATCTGAATGTACTGAAGCAGAACTTGTCTATTATTGTATTAAAAGTGTTGTATTAAAGTGGCTCTGGAATTAATTGCAATAGGAGAGAGTTTGATGTCAGACCTCTTAAAGTGCCCCTGCAGTTAAAAATGTTATACCTTTAAACATCTTTGATAATCAAAATTACATATTAAAAAAAAGAAAATCCTGTGAAAATAATTTCTTCATGCCTTAAAATATCTTGGATGTAACTATACACCCTTGCTTCATTGTATATGTGGAACTATTAATATGCAAATTAGCTCCGCCTCCACTCACTCACACGAGCTCAGAATACCTGATCCTCTCGATCAACTTTACTGTGGTAAATGCTGTGGGATTTAATTCAGCCATATATGTTTGAACCAGAAACTGAAGAAGAAGAAGAAGAAGAGGAAGAGTGAATTATACAGGCTCGTATACAAGTCGATGTATCAGAATGGTAACGCGTTTTATGTATCGCTCTCTACAACGTCGGACACATAACACTATAGCCTTTGGCTTGACTACGTTATCAAACAGCTAATAATGTGTTGCTAATGTTACACAAACCATGTTTCCGTTTACTATCTCAGTCTGCCTTCTAAAAATCAGCATCCTTAGAAACGCTTTGTACATCATAGAAGTCAGAGGGAAAAAGCCCCGTCCCGCACATTGACAGGATTGGTCCCGTGTTAGTGGTGGTAGGAAACGGGCGGTTTCAAACCACATTTACGGTCTTTGGTGCGCTGCAGTTTTAGGGAGAAATACTCAGCAAAGGTGCTGACTGATGAATTTGCACATGGTTCGTCTTAAAGGCTATGTTAAACACATAGACATATAACCAACATTAAAAACTTTATTTTCACCACAGGGGTTTTTTAAGGGGTTTCTACAGTTAAAAGTCAGGGAAAACAACAGCAGAGTGAAGTGCCTAGCTTTAACATTGCCTAGCTATTACTCAAATGGCATATAGCTGCCAAAGTCCTTGTCATACTTCAAGCTTCAACTGAAATAGATGCTGAGGAATGTCAAAATCATCCCTTGCTATTTGACTTGACTTTCGGCCTGAGATAACAGTGCACTGACCTCGTCCTATACTCTCCGCACACACTTGTAGTGATGGGAAGATGTAGGCTACTTAGCGGCCCTCCATTGGGAGTTTCCTCCTCTCCAGAGTATCTTTGTTTTTATCTAAGAGCTACTATATTTAGCTGGATTGCTTACACATTGTTCATGTCTTTGTCAAATCATTGTTTGTCTAAGTTCAAGTGGAAAAAAATGATCTTTTTAGTCACTTGATAACCACAAAAAGTCACAGCTACAACATAATCACGTGGATTCAAAGATTGTTTTGATGGCCAAAAGTACTTTCTAGCACCTGACAGGAAAATGCGAGCAATACATCTGTTGATTACACAATGAGGGAATTTTTGGAGGATGTTGAGGATGTTTTGGTACAGTAGTTGATTTGTGCATGTGTTGTGGATATTGCTTGCCATATGCAGCTCTTAATTTGTTGTTTGTAATTCACCTGCTTGATTTGTGATTCCTTTGAATTGGTCTAGTTAGCATATACTAACATAAGCAGTACATCAGTGTATACTGTGTGGCTATATTTTTGAAATTATTGTTATGTACTGTAGGCTATATATAACTTCCCTTTTGACATGAAAAGGAACACCCAACAAAACAAAACAAATGAAATAGGAAAAAAGTATTTTATTTTATTAAATATTTTATTATAAAAAATAAACCAATATAACAAAAAATGATAAATGAAAATAAAATAAAGCATTTTTACCCCTGTAAACTCTATAAATAAAATAAACGAATTTAAATGAAATAAAATAAAAATAATAAATGTGCTGGCTTGACTTATAAGCCACAAAGACGCATGGCGCAGAAGGATATTAAACTCACATTTAATAACCACTTAGAACCATGCTGAGAAACACGAAACGTTAACAAGACAAAGAACATAAGATAACTGAGGGTATAAATACACAGGATGATGAGGAACAGGTGAGACACTAATCAATTAAACAATGAATAACTATGGCAACCAAGGAAACAGGAACTAAGCACACAGAACACATGCAGGCAACACAAAAGACAAAAGAATATCAAAATAAAAAGTGAATTAACAAAGACGAAATTTCCCCAAACCCTCATTCACTATTCCCTACGTTAGTCCCCTAATACTGTTCACTTAAAGGAGTGAATAAAAAGGAGAGAGCGAATTTGGACTGCCGTTGAGTGTACATCGTTTGTACAATCGTTATTGCAGTGCAGTGTGGGATTGAATAAGTGCACTCAATTACGTACACACCACTGCAAATTGCTATGTGAGGTACGGGGTGATTTAGGATTCAGCCAGGGGGAATCGCGAAAAATATTTTTCACCTTTTGTTCACTTTCCTTTTTATTCACTTTAACTAAATGTAACATTTTGGACATCTTTAGTGGATATCTGTTGCATAACAAGCTTGTACCTTTCCCCCCTTTTTTCTTACTATGAAATCTGCTTAGTTTAAAGTGTTAAAAATGTTCCAAGTACTTTTTGGACCCAGTGCATTAAATTGCATCTATGAAAACTGCATAGGCCTTTTCCACACGCCTTTCTTCAAAGTAAACCGCCTAAAATGACACAAGCTTGCATGGGAAGCATATTTGTTCTAGCAACTACCAGTTTTGATTTAGCCCTTTTCCAAGTCAGACTTTGGCTAAAAGCTTCCTGCAAAGATAACTAAGAATAATATTGCTTTTTAGATTTGGCCTAACTTTTCTCTCTTTTTTTTCCTCTTATGGGATATGAGACCACTTCCACAATGTTTCAAAGTGAACCTGTCCAGAGACGTCCTTTGTCAAAACAGCATGTGAACACCCACACAAGAATCCCGAAACTAGACATATTCAAACCAAACAGAGCAGTAACAGATCTATTCCTCAAACACACAGCCGCCAGAGTCACATTTGTCTCCCTGGCACAGGACAAACAGTTAGTGTACAGTTTTTGGGTTTGGGTCAAGAAACTATACATCACAGTTCACGTCTGTAATTTTGCCTTTGAAGAAACATGTAACTATGGAACTCAAAAGTATTAAAAGACAGCAGTAAAAAAAGGTCCTTGTTTTAAAAGTGAACAATTTTACATACAAAGCTTCACTCTCTAATGTGTAGTTGTTCCATGAATCAAAAATACACAAAATAAAAAATAAATTAAAAGTAAAAAAGTAATTTTGAAATTAAGTTTAAAATAAGTCACATTATGAAAAGAAATTGCAGAATAAAATTGCACATGTTAAATATAGTCTCAAAAGAAATATTTGTTATAAGAAAGAGATCAAGTCCTTTTTTATTTGCAACAAATTCCTCTTTTTAAATGTATTTCTTTTGCTTTTGTCATGGGCTTTTATACACATTGGGATGATTGGGATATATATAAAAAAAACTGTTTTTCAAACTGTTAAACCTAAATAAAGCAAGTGATTTTCCCTACAATATAATTTGCGTTCTCAAAATGAAGGTTACGACCTACATGCCTGGCGTAGAATGAAGGGTTTTGCAGTATTCAGGGGAAAAAATGTAGTTTCAAGAAAGAAACTGTGATTGATTTAAAGGCTGTGTGAACAAGTAGACTCTCATTTACATCATTATATAACGAACCGCAACCTCAATAATCGTAAATGACAATTTGTACATGCATATATACGTACATACATGTGAGTTCATGCATGTACCGTATCGTAACGATGCGTAAAACTGTCGAGTCCTGTTAAACTGACAGTCTCGCCTAGGGAAAAGCGTCACTTATAGCCCTTTACTGCCCTACTTTTATCCAGATATTGCAGTATATCATGCAGAGCACGGAAATGCACTCACACATTCACAAAAATACTATTGATTTGCACTTTTTCATGCAATACATCCGTGCACATGGAGCCAGTAACCCAGCCAGCCCTGCGGTCTCTGGGGTCAGCTGCTGCTTTTTCCTCAAGATTTTTGGCATACAGATGACTCCACTGTTCCCTTCCCAACTGTTGGTGGCCTGTAGAAAAGATAAGCGCACTAAAACATGGACAGCTGGCCTCCTTGCACCCTTGATGCTGGGCGCTCTGTGGTTTTGGTGAAAAGAGGCTGGTGTCATTCTCCAGCAGGGCAGGGCAGATGGAGACAGAGTTCTTCCCAATCCACAGCAGCTGAGAGTTTGAAAATCCTATTGCTTCTGGCCAAAGCAAGTGCAGTCTTTTATCCCGCCCCACTGCCTCTCATTCACTTTCATTCACAGTGCTTTCTCTTTTTGTGTCTCTAACCCCCTCTAAAGTTTCTCCTTAAGGCCTGTGCCTTTTGTTGGTCTATCTTCATTCTGTGTTGCACTTAAAGTCAAAATGAAATGGTATTCGCATCCCGTTTTGCTTCCATGTGTCATAATGAACGAATGTATGAAAAACGTAGGCCTCTATAGCACACAAACACACACATGCACACCACAAACACACTATCACATCTCCACCCCACAATTTTCTCTTCTAATCTAATACGCTATATAACATAGAGAACGGGAAGAGGAACATGATAGTTCTGGAAAGAAAAGCTTTGTATCACACTATGCATGAGATGAGGTCAGCGACAGCGTCGGGTTTGCCGTGACAAAATATCTGTCATCAGGCCCAAATCTAATCTCCTGGGGCCTCATGTACAAAGACTTGCGTTGAATTCATACTAAAACATTGCGTACGGACAAAGCTGTAAATGTGCGTACGCACAAAAAAAAGTAGATGTATGAATCTCTGCGTACGAAGGATCCCACGCATATTCTCTTTGTACATCCCAATTAACGTAAAATTGAGCGCACATGCACGAGCGCAACACCCCGAGCAGTCTCCACCCCCAATTAAATTAATTTAAATATGGTAATTAGACCAATTTGGCAAAAGAAACCTGCAAGAACATGGCTAAAGCAAGCAAGAAACGAAATTTCACTGAAAATGTCTTCTATGTGAATATATATAAAGTGTCATTTATTCCTGTGATCAAAGCTGAATTTTCAGCATCATTTCTCCAGTCTTCAGTGTCACATGACATGATCCTTCAGAAATCATTCTAATGTAATGATTTGATGATCAAGAAACATTTTTGAGTATTATCAGTGTTGAAAACCGGTGTGCTTCTGCTTCATATTTTCGTGGAAACCGTGATATAGTATTTTCAGGATTCTTTAATGAATAAAAATTTAATTCAAACAGATATAGAAATCTTATAATCTTTTGTAACATTATAAATGCATTTACTCTCACTTTTAAACAAATTCAATGTGTCCTTGCTGAATAAAAATATTACTTTATTTTTTTATCTTTACTGACCGAATTAATGAAGTTTATTTTTTATTCCTAGTTAAGCCAACGCTGCCATTGCTAGATGGGTTGTATCAATTTGGACATGCTTTATATAGCCTATGTTCTTACTTAATTGCATAATATAATATTTTAATAAAACTCGTGTGACAATATGTCAAATAATTTATCAATTACAAATTATAAGCAATATCTGACAGCTGGTGGTGCGATAGAACAATTCGTAGTGTAATGTTTGCCACTTCACTTTATTGCCTCTATGAGTCGCCAACGGACAAAAATCACGACAAATATACGTACGCCAGACATGAAGTTTACTTGGAGGAACGCACATTCTTACGTTAATTTCACTGTTAGTACATCTGGCCGTGAACGTGAAAGCTGGCGTACGCCGTGTTTTTGTGCGTACGCAGTGTTGATACATGAGGCCCCTGTTGTTTTGTGAAAGAGGCGAGATATGCACATTAATTGAGTGTCATTTCCTCTGTCAGCAGTGTCAGTGCTGCTGTGTTCTGAGGCCTGGGATTGGACACTTTGTTCTGGAGCCAGCACGTGAGGACAAAGACATGTGATTAAAGATGGTTTACTAGCGCCTCCTGCTGATCAGCTGCAGAATGTGCATCTGAATGCAGCTGACCTGCTATATTTCATAATATTCTGTTCTAGGCCTGTCTAGTTATTTTCAGTATGGGTTTATTGTCTCCAAGTGACCTGTAGTCACCAAATATATGTATTCACTGTCTGATAAGACGTTTAAAAAAAAATGTTTTGATATTTTAAATGCACATACATCCCTGAAAATCAATTTAAAGGGGGCACATTTTGCAAATATTGTTGTCGCTCCCCTCTACAGTTACATAAGCTTTTAATTTATGCACCCTGTTTAACGGACCTATTTTACTATAACATTACTATTACTAAAATATACAATAGTTATGTAAAATTATTTTATATTGCTCAATAATCATTTGATAAGACACAAATCACAAAATCTTTCAGTGCACGTCATTTAATTATCGATATTTAGTTAAACAACATTACAAAATACTAAAAAAAATTGCTACAGTCTAATTATATAATTTGCATGAACAACACTAACATTTATTAAGAACAAAATAAGCGGATTTTATGGTCAGCAAGGCGCACAGACTGGCGAATGCTGCTTCTGCACTGAGTGGCTTGCAGACAGTAGACAATAATGTGAGTGTCATTTCCCATGTCATTTCCTGTTTAATGTGCTGTATGACTTTTAAGTTGATCAGATGTCTTCTCATTTGATCTGCATATAAGTGTTTTTTGTTTTGATGTTCTGTACCAATAAATCTTGGCGTCCATTCTACAAGCACTTCTGTCTCTGGGTGAATTTTACCTGCATTTCTGATACACTGTAAAAAAAAAATTGTTGTTTCAACTTGTTTGTGCTGCCTTAAAATTTTACGTTTTGTCATCTTGAAATGTGCAGTTGTACTAAATGACAACTTGGATATTTGAGTTGACTTAAAATCTTAAGGCAGCACAAACACTTACTTTTTAAAGTTGAAACAACACTTTTTTAACAGTATGTTTGTTTATATATGATATATCACATGAAACTTATCAGCATGCTGATCGATTAAAAAAAGTAACTAGATTAATCACACATTTTTTCTGTGATTAATTGCGATTAAAACACTTAAGTTTTTATATAAGTTTTAAATATATTTTATAATGCAAACATTTCACAGTTAATCTCTAAATTAATGTAGAAACAACATAAAGACAATATCTTTTAAATAACTGCTTAATGGCATATATCATTTTTAAAAACATTTATTAGGCTTCAAAAATATAACAACTTTTAATTTAAGTGAGTCAATCCTCGCATAAACCCAAGTGTCATTTACCTGTGTCTTGTGAAATATGCAGAAATTTTATAAAGTTATCAAGCAGTCTGCACTGCATGAATTAAAATACTTAAATACTTCAAAGACTTACAATTAATGTCTTTCAAATATATTTTTGTATAATTATTTTTAGGGAAACAAACCACTTCAATACCTATTTCTATTTTTTTCCTACAGCTGCTATATTGTTTGAAGTCAATTCCACTACACCAAACAATCATGCTTGAATATGAGACATGACATGACAAAAAAAATCTATAATAATACAGTAGGCCTATATAAATATTATAGATGTCATTTTGTTTTTATTGTGTGTCATAGCCTACTATTCAAGCTGTAGTTGTAGTAGTCAAGGTGTCAAATTATGCAGACAGTGTGAAAATATGATTCAATTCCTATCATATGATTGTAAGGACCCCAGTTCAAAGTCACATCCATGGAAGGAAAACAACGGTTATATTATTTGTGGACTGTGTTTGTCTGTAATTAAGTCCGTATTAAGAGAGAACACAAGAAAAGACGGAGCTTGATCAGGCCACACGCCTTAATTGATTTCTTCTGTTTCTCTAGCAGTTTCCTGCTGTGCTAGAGCAAGAGCCCTGGGAGAAGGCCAGCTGGGGCTCTGCCGAGAGCGAGGGAGATCGAGAGACAGAGTTCAAGAATCCCGAAGCCTTCTACTGCATGTTAGAGGTGTTTAGTCCTTGGTATGGACAGACTGCAGAAAATTAACAGTACACTACAACTTCATAACACATCATTACATCACGATAACCGCTTAATGATCGCTTGGTGTAGTAAGATTAATTTGATTGGTTCAATTTGAAGTCAGGCCCCAAAAACACACACACATCTACCAATAAATACGTAGGCACTCACACAAATCAGCAGCAGGGACTTGCTTTGTTGTGTGTCTCCACAGAGGGTAAGTTGAAACCTGCCATTGGCTGAGGCCGGTCATGTGATTGCAGATTACAGCCCGAGGCAGAGCTCAGTTTGTAAGGTTTTCATATGGTGTAAATCAGCTGCTCACCACAGCATTCCACTCTGCCTTCACTAACAACAACCACCAAACATGAGGTGCCTTACCATTCTGTGCCAAAACCAGCGCTCACGAAATCCCACTCAGCTCCCCCTGAATCTTCTCCACCAAACCGACATTATTAACATGTGTCAAGCCTCGTTTAAATAGTCAGGAGCGTTCATGATCACATATGTTTTGCCAATCAATTTATGATCATCTTCATTTTCATTTGCTTATAGTCACGGAGCGAAGAGTGGGCGACGACGGCCCTGTTTACTCATGACCTATTTTTGTATGTTGCATCTGTGTACCAGTGTGAGTTTATTCTTCGAACAGAGAATTGAACGAAGTAATCTGATTGGACTGTTGGTTGAATTTTGTTAACGAAATGTATTTAATCTGATTATTTAGATGATTTAATGACCAGTTTATGTGCCACCCACAGAGCCTTTCTGAAAAGCAGTGTTCCCCTTTCCCTTAGACCAAACTTAGAAGAGGCTAAATCTTTGTAGTTGTGTATGCTGGGAAAGTATAATTATAAACTGGCTTTTGAGACTTTGAGCTTATTCCAAGGCTAGTGAACAAATAAATAAAACAGGACCTCAGTTTATAAAAATCTGGTTAAGTAACTGTCAACCGATGTTTAGACTACTTGCTCAGAACTTAAACAGACATAGAAACTACCACATTTCTTTATTATGTACCAGAAGGTGCTTCAGGCAGAAAGACAGCTTTTGGTAGTCATTAAAACCATCTCCCTTAGCTCCACAAGATGACCATTAGGCTTTTCACACTTGACATATAAATCCCAACCTGTATAAGTTTCTTTCTTCTGTTGAACACAACATTTTGAATATTTTTTTAGTAATCAAACAGTAGGAAAAAAATACTATGGAAGTCAATGGGCTGAATATGATTTCTCCAAGAACAACATGTTCGTGGATCAACATCTTTGTTGACCTTGAAACAACATTCCAATCAACCAATCAGATTTGACGGGACAAGTTTACAGTTCATGTCAAGTTTAGGCTTAAAACCAAGGTTAGGGGCTTCTAGTTATTCACCTATCATTTCCCTCTGATTTTAGGGATAACTTGTGGGTACGTATAGGTTATGTTTAGGAGTAGGGATAGGGTTAGAACTATGTTTTCGGATGAGCAATGTTGTTCCAGGATCAACAAAATATGTTGATGTCTTACTTGGCAAAATCACTGGTTACAATCAAAGTCAATGGCTACCATCAACTGTCTGGTTACCAAAAATGTTCTAAATATCTTTTTTTGTGTTCAACAGAAGAATGAAACCCACACTGGTTTGGAACAACATGATGGTGAGTGAATAACCCACAACATTTGAATTTTGGGTGAACTATTCCTTTAAAAGCGGTTAAAATAAATTCTAACCCCTAAAATTGCAAATGTCAAATGTTATCCAGGATTAAAAGTGGCTTCAGTTAAGCTTAATGTGAAAAGTATAGTTAATTATGTGATTTCTTCAGGTTGAATTAGACTTAGACCTGCATGAATTTTCACGCCATGCTGTTGACCAGTAAAACTTGGCTGGTGAAACTGATTGACCAAGGAAGTCTTGATAAGATTTTGAATGGCCTATGGGGAGACCAGCATCCAAAACACAACATATTTTGGCGACCAAATATCCTGATCTTTTCAGCAGTGAGTATATCCAAATCCATCTCCATTGCCACAATCCCCAGCTGCATCCGAATCACATACTGTGTGAGTAACATTTGAATAAAAATGACTATGTTCTATCCGGACATATTCACCATGTCACCATTGTTATGTGACTGACAGTGTAAGTTTTGTTTCACTTCCATTTCCAACTTCTCTCCTGTGGCCTCATGGGATAGTAAAGTGTCCATCAGATGCGCACTTAATGCCAGAACTATAGGTCATCCGGGTACTTTCCGCATTGTGCTTTATAAACATATGAATTCGGACATACACAGTAAAAATGATATGATCAATAAGTTATGACAACAACATATGTTTTTACATTGCTTTAACTCGTCAAAATAAGAAGTAATTTGCAACCTTTTTATGTTATACAAAATTCAACTAATTCTTAAAGTCAGTTTAATGTAATTTAAGTTGAAATGACATCCAAAATTATTGTACTTAAAAATTTAAGGCGGCCACTTTTTTTTTTTTTTACAGTGTAGGCTACTACTCTTTTCACATACTATTTTTGACTACTTATAGGGAACTAGGCATATTCAGACTCACTGTCTCTAACTATTTCTTGGCAGGTAAAACTGATTTTGTTTTTCCAGACAAAACCTCTGCATAGACTACTGAGGAAAGACAAGACAAACGATGACGAAGACAAGACAAAAAATGAGATGGAACAACACGAAAAAGAAAAAGTAGAAAAAGAATCATATCATAGTCTTTGGGTGGTCTCTTTTGACTCAGGCCAACAAGCAGCCATTCGACTCAGGTAGGAAGTAACTAGTAACTAGCCACACATAGCAACCATATAGTGACCCATGACCCAGCCAAATCTCAGCATCAGAATATTATAGGCTATATAGAGACACTGGGATGCAATCTATGGACTCATGGCACCATACAGAGGCAAATCCAACATTTTGAAGGCGCCACTCAGCTTTTCTTCAGAAAAGATCTTTAAGTTACTCAAAAAAGTTACTCAAACATGATCCTCCAGGACCTCCACAGAGAGGAATTTCTGTCCTTGTTCTATTATAGGCAACTCGTTTAGATCTTTGTTTGAATGGAAACTTAGTCTGAGAGCAACAGTTGTTTATTTGTTTCATTTCGCCTCTAGCGGGTCCAAAGTAGTACAGCAGCAATGCTTTTGGTCATTTGAAGTAGGCGGGGAAAAGCGAGTGATGCTGCCCGTACAGACCCCCTTCCCCTCCCCTCTCGCGCTGCTCTCCAGCCCCGTGGCCCGAGTCTCTGCTCCTGCGTAAGGATCCCGCTTTGTTGAGAAGGTGTTTCTAAACACGCGGGTGATTCTGAACGAGATCCCTCACACCGCCCCGTGGAACGCGGCTTCGTAAAAATATGTGCACTGTCTCTTTAAGATCCCTTCACTAGTCCGCTTCGTATTAATCAATCCACCATTTTCCAGCGCACAGCACTCAGCGGCGGCGGCGGAGAGAGAAAGCCCTACCTGGAGACGCCAGGCAGGACCGGGGCAGTCATGGCAGCCAACATGTACCGGGTCGGAGGTAAGAGAACATGCTGGGTAAAAAATGTCGTGCCCTTTTGTGTGTGTCGCTCTCGTTCATGCTTTTTCGCAACAGGGCTTAGCAGTTTTAGATTTGTCCTTCCTCTTTTATTTTTTAAAGTACTGTAGGACTACAGTGAGAGGATGATGATGGTGATGGGGATTGCGAGCAGCGAGATGAAGAGGAACACTCTCGTTTCGGGACCCCGAGAATGTTTTTACTATTAACTGGCGCTACATTTATTGCCGTTAGCATGATGTAGCGCGTGCGGGTGTCATTGAGTGTTAGTAACAAGCGGGTAACTCTTAAATTTACACAGAAGAGAAGTGTTTGATTTTTTTTTTTTAAGTTAAAGTTTGAGCTGCACGCCCCACTTAAGACACGCTGACGGGTCAGAAACACTCTGTTTTAATGGGAGAGGATGGTACAGTGTCAAATCTTTGTCTTGTTATTTACTTTTTATATTGAATGTAATGGAGAAAGTTTTGGCACATAAACTGTAAGAGAGTAGATTGAGTCCAGTGACTTCAGTGCTCATGGAGAAGCTGTGTAGATATAAAGTATAGAATATATAATGCTATGTGTCAAATAATTAACTTAATGGAGATGTATATTGGCATAGGCTACCCAAATTGGTCTGTTTTCATAAAGAAAGAAGATGCCAATAATGCACTGCTGCCTTTTTAATATATATATATATATATATATATATATATATATATATATATATATATATATATATATATATATTTAACACATTTTTAAAAGAGATTTACAATCTTCTCTAATTAACTCAATTATCTATTGTGGCTGAAGCTCAGATATCAATTTAAAGGAACAGTAAATAATTGAAAACTCTGCCATTTACTCACCCGCCTCATGATGTTTCAAATCTATATGACTTTGTCTTTGTTTCTTCGGCAGAACACAAAAGGAGATGTTAGGCAGAATGACAGCCTCAGTCACCATTCACTTTCATTTGTTTTTCCATACAATGAAAGTGAATGGTGACTGAGGCTGTCATTGAGCCTAACCTCTTTTTTTGTGTTCTGTGGAAGAAACAAAGTCATATAGATTTGAAACATCATGAGGCGGGGAGAAAATGATGCCAGAATTTACATTTTTGATCATTTATTCCTTCCAGTGATTGCATTTGGCTCTGTAACGGATTCCCTGTTGGTATCAATTATCCATTAGGATTTAGAATGCTGATTTAGGGTGAATGAATGTGTGTTTACTGTGTCCATAGTAAGTGTAATTATTGGTGTAATGAGAGTATTTGGCGTGGGAAGTTTACTCTTGAGGCAGGGGGAGTTGATGAACTTGGTCTAACCTGAAGAAAAGCGGATCTTTCATCAGGTGCGTTACAAGTGAATTTACACCTTCTGGTTTAACTTGCGAACATCCGATCGGGAGTCGTCTTCTTTTCTGTCTAGATGTTTCTAGTGTTTAAACATGTTTCTAATATAAAGTATACAGAATTCAGATGTTCTGTGTTTATAGAGTACCTGGATTTTCTAGGCTACTATATTTGTGAAAAGGAGCAGTATGCTTGACTTGACTTTTCATTTGCAGTGTCACAAATGAACTGTAGTAATATCTGCCACAGTTTTTACCAAGTTTTAAAGGGGTAGTTTACCCACAAATGAAAATTCTGTAGACTGATTATTTACTCACCCTAACCCTAATGTTGTTCCAAACCCATTAGACTTTCATTCATCTGCTGAAGACAAATGAAAATGTATTTAATATTCTCTCATCATTTTTGTCCAAGTACACACAACCAAAAGTTTCACACTTCTAAATGTTCATTGTGAAAGTAATTCATATGAATCAAGTGGTTTAATCCACGTCTTCGGAAGAGACACGATCACTTTATAAAATGAACGTATTTAATTTAGGCTTTTATTCATATATAAATATTGATCAATGCACATGCTTAGAACACATCAAATCTGGTAAACACAAAAGCTCAACTGTACTCACTTGAAGTGTAAGAACAAAACTCGTTTTGAACTACATGAGGGTGAGTAAACGATGACAATTTTCATTTTTGACTGAACTATTATTTTAAGAAATTGTTATCTATCTCAAGTGACGTAATTTTGATGTAAATGTATTCATGTGACAAAGTAAGTTTACCACTTTTTGAAAGGGTTGTATAATGCATATGGTTTTCACATAGTATTTGGACAAAAATAGGCTGTATTGGATCTGTAATACTCAGTACAATACAACTAGCAGATTCTGAACAGTCGCTGTTCTCACTGGATGTCCTGTACGGAGATGAATCACAGGTTTGTGAATGCGTTTGTTCAGCACTTCAAGATCATTGCAAAAATATCTGTTACTCTGTTACACGCTCCTCCCAGTGTTTGCAACATCTTTGGCTGCTGAGGCTGAAAACGGCCCCAGGCGCTTCATCCAGCAGAGAGTCTCCAAGGGCCTCCATACCGCTGGCTACTGCATCACCTGATACGACTGATCGACGACATCTGCACTCTCTCCATTTCTCTTTTTCTCTCATCGGTCTAGTGGACCAAACGAAGCACATTGACCAACCTCAGACTGGAATGAAGCCAGTTTTGCAAAATTGTACACCTCCATGTTCAGACCTCTGCTGTGCACCCTATACACTTAGCGCAGCCGTACTAATTGCTGAAATGTGCAATAACTGTCATTTGGATCTCATTAAAGCACCTCTAGATACCTTCGTCATTCTCCTGATAGCTCCAATACAATCATTGTTTTCCTTTGAGTGGATTTTGGGGTATTGGATTTGGAAGTGGAGCCATAATGGTTAAAACAATGCCCTGTGAGGGAGAAACAATGCCTCAGCGTTCTCTTCCTCCTTTGTCCTCCCTCACACTTGATGGAGAAGGTAGTCGGCCTGAATTCTCTCTCATTGAGCTAACGGCTTTTCTCTGGCTCTCTTTTCTTCTCCCAGAAGGGAGGCTTCTCCTAGACTCCAGCGTAGAATAAATGTGCCAAGAAAATCAGAGGGAAAAAAATTCGAAACAGACCACCATGAACAGCCAGAGAAATGATGGAAATTGAATGAATCGCATTGCGATTGGTGGCGTTGAACTTGGCTATCTTCGGGATGGGTCAGGTTTGAGTTGGGAGCCATGAATGAGAAATGTAAGCCAATGGATGCAGTAAGCAGAGATATATGGTATTTGGGAAGCTTCACCAGGTGTCTGCTATCTCTAATATGTGACCCTGGATCACAAAACCAGTCAAAAGTCGCACGGGTATATTTGTGGCAATAGCCGACAATACATTGTATGGGTCAAAATTATCGATTTTTCTTTTATGCCAAAAATCATTAGGATATTAAGTAAAGATCATGTTCCATGAAGATATTTAGTAAATTTTCTACCGTAAATATATAAAACATTTATTTTTGTGAGTGAATGCAGTACAATTGTTAACATAAATGGACAACTTTAAAGGTGATTTTCCTCAATGTTTCGATTTTTTTTTTTTTTTTGCCGCCTCAGATTCCAAATTTTCAAATAGTTGTATCTCGGTCAAATATTATTATTTATTATTACTTATTTATTCTCAATTTAAAAAAATTGACCCATGTGATTGGTTTTGTGGTCCAGGGTCACATATGTGTGGGTGTTTGCCCTTCAGTTGGTCTTGGGAGCAATTGATGATACCACAAAGCAAGCAAATGTAATACTTTTCTGTCTGGTACCATAGCCGTAGCCTATTACGTGGTACATTTTGAAAAGGCATTTTGTTCTCCGTCCACCTTGGGGAAAATGCAGTTGCTTTAACATTTGTTGTGTGCCTAGTAGAGTTTTCTGTAAATCACTGGCCAGGAATCTGTGCCTGCAGAACCTTGCATAAGGGTCAATGACGTGACACTCCTTGTAAAGGCATTTCTGGTAATTTGTTCAAAAATTTCTGAAAAATGCAATTAATTAATGCAATGACTTGAATACACCGTTTCTACGATGAGCATGTTCAATTTCTGAATTAAAAGTTATTGATAATTTTTGGAGCTCAGAATGTCAGGGTGATGCAGATGTTCTGATACCATAATGAGGATAAAAACCTCATTAAAATAATTTAATTCTTGAAAAGAACTTAAGTAGTTCGGCATAATCATTTTATTACTATATTTATAATATTAAATATGACTAAAGTGCCCCTATTATGCTTTTTCAAATATTACCTTTCATGCAGTGTGTAATGTAGCTGCTTGTGAATGTAAAAGCTCTGCAAAGTTTTAAAGATCGAAGTGCATGGCAAATGAATAGATTCTAAACTGCCAAAATGAGTTTTCAGCAATTCCTGTTACATTCCTACGTACCGGTAGTAATGTAACACATTTGCATAATGCCAGCCTATGGTCATCGTTGGCTGCCCTGAACATCGTCTACTTGTTTATAATGTAATCGCAGCTAAGGTCTGGAAGAGTTTGGTTCGCGTTGTCGACATCTTGAGAAAATGCTATTTTCAGTGCTGCAAATCCACTTTGCATGCACTTCAAAAGGACTTGCACTGGAATTGATGCAGAAAAACAGACGGCATCGTTCCTCTTCGAAACACCGATCAAGCGCTGACGAAACCTCCGGAGCTGAAATTCAGATATGGTGATAGGCGTGTTTTTTTTTCTTTTCTCGGTAGATTAATCACAACTGACTGGGTCGTCTGACCAATCAGAGCAGAGTAGGGTCGTGGAAAGGAGGGGTTTTGAGAGATTAAATCTTTAAATTAACCAATTTCAGACTCTTTTTTTTTTTTTTTTTTTTTTTTTCAGTTTTCCCAATTTCATTTCTCAGTTTTGAGAAATTGGGTGATGTGCAATGTATATTATGAATTTGTTTCGTTTTATTGATGACCTTGGTTGGATGCATGTAAACCTGTTGTAGGAGACTTCTAAAACAAAATTAGGAACCTTTAAAATAGCATAGGTGCGATTTAATAAAAAAACAAAAAACAGGAAGTGATATCATAGGCTCTTAAAATATACGGTAATATACAAAATCAGTCTTATGGGTGTTTGTGGAGTCTGGATTTCCTACAGGTTGTAAAATGTCATGGTTTTGACTTCCCCAAAAATCAAATATTTATGAATTATTAATCCATTTATAATTTATTATGATATGTAATTTATTATTATGATTATGATGTTTACATTCACTTGTATTAAAGGTGTAAGTAAAGTATGTTATTTTTTTTACTTGATGGTTGGTTACACCACATGACAACTTTTTAGAATGATTGATTTAAAAAAAATATTAAACCACCAACATTAATTCAAGGATTACATTTGTAAGAATATGGCACATTTTAAACTACTTTCCTTTTCTTTTGTAGTGGGGACTTATCAATGACCCTTAAAGCTCAAGAGATTTCAGTAGAATTAGACATGCTCGTCATCCAAAAGGTTCTACTTATAATTGGAGCTAATTTGAATGTATATTGATAATCCATTCCCCATAATTCTTCTGATCTTACCTTAGAATCACAGCAGAAGATAGAGAGAAAAAAGTTCCCATATTCTTCCTGGGCCAATTGGTATTCTAGAGTATACAAAGCAAGACAAAAGGGATTGTAGTTCTGTAATATTTAAATACAGGTAATGATGGCATTACAGAAACTGCAAGTTGTCTCTGCCGAGCAAAGCATCAGTCCAGGCTACTCTGAGCGCTGCAGAGCCACAGGAGCAGTTATCTCTCTAGTACAGTTGTGTGATTGACAGTTAAAACAGCAACATTATAATTTATTCAATAGTTCCTCAGCTGGCAGAGACTCTTTAATGAGAAGAGTGGAATGGCGTTGTTTCTGAGAAGATGCTCAGAGGATTAGCTAACTAGTTTCTGCCAATGCTTTTGCAGTAGCTTTATTTTATGATAAAGTGTTTAAATCGTATTGATTTTTAAAAATTGATTTGACCCTTGACCACTAAAAATGCTCGCGAGCAGATGCTGTGTTCTTAGCGAACTTATTCTGCCGTTTTTTATTCATTGCTCATTATGCTTATTTTGCCCTGACTGATTGCACCCGTGTCTTACTCCATAACCTTACCAAGCTCAATACTATGTACCGTATGTAGTTTTGTCCTAATGACTGTGATGACAAACAATACATTTTAGCTCTCTATTTTTTGACTCATCGCACTGGGATGTTCAACCAACAGTCTGATATCTAATTGTTCCAAATCATGCCAGTCAAAATTGGTCCCATTTAATTTCTACTGCACATTCCTAAACTTATTGTGAATGATTTATCAGTGCATGTTATTCCAATTAAATAAAGTGCTCCCGTGCTTTCCATTTTGGTCATTGTCAGCCATTTTTGGGGTGGGGGTTTTGTTAACCAATTTCCAAATAGCTATTTAGGCTATTATTAGGAAAGTCAGTAAAAGCCCGTCGTTTCGTGTGTCCCTTTACATGCAAATGAGCGGCTGCTCCCGACACAGGGGGCGGAGCTTCAAGAGCTTGTGTTAGCAGCTCCGATTACCTCACAGAGTCAGAAACTGTTCTGCCTTTTATGTTTAAACTGGAGTCAGACAAAGATGGAGAGACTCGAGAAGAAGTGACATGTAGAATGCAACAGGACATTTCTGAATGGTTAGTTGATGAATATGTTGCTGATGTGGAGTTAACTATTTCAAATGGCATATTCTGTCATGATAATCTATAAATCGCTCGTGTGGGAACTGTTGTAAGATGCCTACAGACTGACATGCTATTGCATTTGTGTTATGTACTGTATTGCATGTGAAAAGACGGATGCTACAGTTTGAGCAGACTCACAAATGTGCTCGACTACAACAACTCTTCCTCTTCTCTACATGGACGTACATGCGTGTTCCCGGGGGCGGGGTTTATGTCAATTTTAGGGTTAGTGATGTCACTAACCTGGTAGGGTTGCGGCGGTGAGGAAAATTTCCCACCGGTTAATCGACGTGTGACAACACCGGTAATCCCGGTGTCACCGTGGGGGGCGGGGCGGGGCGGGCGCCGTTAAATAGCTTTTACAGAGCTGCCAACTCTCACGCATTGGCCGTGAGACACACGCATTTGATTGCTTTCACACGCTCTCACGCCACACCCCCGATTTCTCACTCATGAAGTGTCAACCTGGCCGGTCAAATGCCTGGAAGATGAGTGTATCTATCTATATATCTACCTGTTGAGCCACTCGTGATCGACTAGTTATGCTGCAAAATAGTTTAAAATCTCCTGGAATCTAGAGCGAGCGCGCACGCGAGACAGAGATTGTGCTTCAAACCGCGTTGTGCTTCAAACCCCCCCTAAACTCAAAAGTTGGCATCTCTGGCTTTTAAATGCGTGCGCGTTATACTTTCACTTTTGAAATAAGCTTTTCTGTAATTTGACTCGTTCTCATCTCCACACGTGCTAAATGGAATCCGATGCTTGCTGATCTGTGACGTGACTGGCTCTTGGCACGCACTGCGCAGTTCAGTTTTTAATTATAATGTATGCTCTCTTCTGAACTAAATAATTGATAATTATTATTTTTAATTAATTCAAATAAATATTTTAGCAAAAACGAATACTTTTAAAAAGTCAAGACATCGCGGTGTCACGGTGGGAAAGTGATGTCACCGGTGATGGGGCTTAAAACCGGTAACACCGTCAACACCGTCTATCGCGGCAAGCCTATAACCTGGGAGGAATGTTGTGTAGTCCCTACCAGCCGTTTGTTGTAGTCTTTAAAAAGCAGTTCCTTTAAAAGCATATCTCCCTTTGGTTTAAACTTTGAGCGTTGTAACTTTGCAGACATTGTTTATGCTCAAACAGCATCATTACACACTAACTAAAGTTAGAAAAGTGAAATCATAATCAACCACCCCTTCAATCCCAGAGTTACACTTTATTTTAAGGTGACGTTGTTACATTGTACTTACTCAAATAAGTACTAAGTAATATTAATTAACTACATGTACTTACTGAGTTACGGTTAGGTTTAGTTACTTGTAATTATTATTAGGGCTGTACCCGAATATCCGAATATTCGTTCGATGGGTTGGTATTCGATTTGAAAATGTGACATTCGAATATTCGTCGTCTTTTTTTTTTTTTGCACACCTGGCCCCCCTCGAAACGGTTCTCATTCGCGCTTGAATATGTTTTACACTATAAAATCTGGTGAAGTATAATACTTAACATATAACTTCGTTATAGCTGTCTTTGACTACTAAAAGTGTTCCTGCAACTAGGGCTGGGTTTCGATTCAAATTTCAAGAATCGATTCCGATTCTCAAGATTTTGAATCGATTATCATCCTTCGATTCGATTCGATCCGATCTGATCTTCGAGATTTAGATCAGTGTTTTTGAAAAAAGCATTTTTTTTCAGCTGTTACCTGAATTACAGGACTGTATGCAACATATTGATACTATTATTATCGACATTCAACTGAGTATGGATGGTTGTAAAGAACAATCCCCCTTCCAGAGTGTTGATACAACTGCTTTCACAAACTTGCACTGGTGTAGACGACAGAGGACGCAGTATATCAGCAGCAGTAGTAGGGCTGACGCGATATCCGCAATCTTGTAGTACCACACACTGACAAGTCAACCGCAGAGGATTGCAAGTAACCGCAGCAATATTCACGTTTTTTTTATAAGTCTATACCCTTCTTGTTTTGAACTTCATGCATGTGTATTGAATGTTGAACAAGTTCATAATGATAACAAGACTGTTTATCATGGTGATTTGTAGCCTACGGCTTCCCACAGACAGTGAATGAGAGAGATCGGCAGAGCGCGTGCGATTACCTGCGTCTGTCTTTGAAGTCATATTCGTGGAAAGGTTGCCGTGTAAAAGGAAAGCGAAATATTTGTCGTATAGTCCTTTTAACGTTCACGTCACGGAAATGCGCGTCAGCAGCAGCGCTGGTCAGCTTCCCACAGCGCGAGGAAGCCGCGGGGAAATAAAATCAGCTAGTCGCGCATTGAATCAATGCCATATTGGTCTTTAATAAATTAAGCATTTTCAGCGTTACCCATGCGACGCATTGCTGCTTAGCTGAGCCTTGAAAAGTGGAACTCAAAGTTAAAAATAATTAACACCTTGTTTCATTATCTCTTTTAATGAATCCGCTTTTCTGAACGTGTTCGTTGAATGAACGGTTTAGTGACTCACTCAAAGTCCGCTGTCGTAACAATGTGCGCGCTGAGTGAAAGCCTTTCAATGCGCATAGGGATCTCCCAGTCGCAGCAAGTTAAAGTTCACAGGGAAAATGTAGCCTATTATTAAATCGATCCTCTGAGTTACGGAGCGATCTTTAGAAATTTATATGAAAATCGATTCAGAATTGGTGAATCGATTTTTTCAACACAGCTCTACCTGCAACGGGAGTATTCTGGCTAGAGCGCAGAACAGCGGAGTGTGTGTGGACAGAAGTGCATGCCTGAGCTTGTATTTTGGGTTAAGCTGCGTTGCTTTGACATTGTGGAAAATAGAAAAATAGAAACAAAATATATTATCCTTTTTACCCGTTATTATCAATATCAATCTAAAATAATCTACTGCGAAATATAGGAGACTTTGAGATTTTACTGGGACGTCACGTCACAATTTCGTTTTTCTTTAAATTTCGTTTTTCTATATTTAAATTGAGTTTTTATTTATTTAAATTTTGTTTTTATTTTTTATTTAAATTTTGTTTTTATTTTTTTAAGTTTCGTTTTTATTTATTTAAATCTACCCTACTTTGTTCTCACCAATTCTCACCCTACAGTGAGAAAAATATAAGACTACACCTTATTAAAAATATTGCTTAAGTTAAAAGACCTGTGTGTGTGTGTTTTACATCACTAGTGTGTCCATTTATCAGAGCATATAAGCCCTGCTCGCTTGAGGCGCTGCTTCTTTATTTAAATCTACCCTACTTTGTCAGTTATTTGTTCGTGAGAAAAATATTAGACTACCTTATTAAAAATATTGCTTAAGTTAACAGACCTGTGTGTGTTTTATATCACTAGTGCAGTGTCCGTTCTCCGAGCATATAAGCTCTGCTCGCGTGAGGCGCGCCGCTTCCCGCTCGCGCTGTTCTGTAGTTTATTAAAAGTGTATTCATTCTGAACGCGTAGTGTCTCACCTGTCTATATTGCACCAAATACGACACTGCACTCCCTTGTGAAGTCGTTTGAATGAACGATTCTCGAAATAATCAAAATGCAAACGGACAGACAGACATAGGCTATAGAGATTCCGAAGCTTCGAATATTCGATGTTCATTACTACCGAAGCTTCGAAGCTCAAAAAATGGTATTCGGACCAGCCCTAATTATTATGCATAATTTACTGTTATTACTAAAGTAAGTACATGTAGTAATGTTTAACTATGTCACCTTAAAATAGTGTTACCAATCCCAGTAAAAATAATAAAGGCTATATCAATATTGGCAAATAATGATCAATTTCAGTTTCAATTTCAATTTATCAATAAGCCTTGAAACTCCACATTGAAACATTGGGATACTTGAAATGCTCTCCCTCTTACAGTTGAACTTGACCTTCCAACTTGATGTTCCAGTCAAAAATCCTCCTAAAAAATTGATGCCGGCTGTGTTCATGTCCATTCACGTCTGGCTTTATTGTGGAGTGGAAGACCAGTTTTTACAATCCAAAAAATGACCTATGAATAAAATAAAGTATCAAAAAATCAAGCATTTTATTTATCTTTGAATATCCCTATTCAGTCAAAGTGAATGGTAGAGAATGAATGCCATTTGATGTTGACTAAACATCAAATATTAGATTTTTCTTTGTCACTTCATGCTGCTTTTTTGCTTTTAGTATGGACAGAAAAATGACTTGCTACTGAATGCTTGTCACATAGTGGACATTGTGTCAGGATCTTTGTGTAAATGAAGGTGGCGCAATTACAGACCCTGCAATTTCACACACAACGCCTCGCTCTCTTTCATTTAGAATAGTCTCGTCTGAAAGACCACAGAGACATAAACCGAAACATCACTACAGAAATCTATAGCTTAAAACTATGTAATTGTATAATTTATGAATAAAATAAAGAGTACGCATAAAAAACAGAAAGTGAATAAATAAGACTACAGTTCAAAAGTTTTGGTCAGTAAAATTCTTTTTGAAAGAAGAAATACCGTTATTCTGCAAGGATGGATTAAATAAGTCAAAAGTGAAAGTAAATGCATTCATAATGTTACTAAATATTTTTAAATAAATGCTGTTCTTTTAAACTTTCGATTCATCTTTCGAACTTTCGAATCCTGAAAAATGTATCACATTTTCCATAAGAAAGCAGCACAACTATTTTTAACATTGATAATAATAAGGGATGCATCTTGAGTACCAAATCAGCATATTAGAATGATTTCTGAAGGATCATGTGACACTGAAGACTGGAATAATGGTTTGCCCTCACAGGAATAAATAACATTTTAAATAAAAAAAGTTATTTAAAATACTACTGTCTTTATTTGATCAAATACATGCAGCCTTGGTGAGCAAAAGAGACTTCTTTCAAAAACATTTTTAAAAAACTCCAAACATCAGCCTTAAATGGTTAGTTCCCCCAAAAATGAAAATTCTGTCATCATTTACTCGCCCTCATGTCGTTCCAAACCTGTAAGACTTTCGTTCATCATCGGAACACAAATGAAGATCATTTTGATGAAATCTTATAGTTCCTGGTTTGAAACAAGCGGGTTTAACTTAAGTGTCTGGTGCGTTCCGGGCTTCGGCCCACCACTGGTTTTTAGGTGTTAAGACACGCACTTGGTTCTGTATAGTTGGAGAAGGTGTTGTATAACTCGAATCCATGACCCGGAGGCCGAGAGCAAGAATAACCTAAGATCTGCACTAATGCTCCGTGTATGTGTTTGGCGCATAAGCTTGAATTAACTGGCATTGCCATAGTAACGGATGGCTCGTGGGTCCGGGTCTGATTGTCCTAAGACAGGGATTGAATGTCCTCTGTACCCTCCGAGGACCTGTGCAGGCTGGGGTCTCCTGCCGTGGCTGGGTCACAGAGACCTCTTCCTCTGAGTTGAGCTCAGGGCAGCCTACACTTCCTGAAGTCCAGCCTGATTGCATGTGGGCCTGTCGATTTAATGAAGTCGAGAAGTTTATATATTTTACATTTTACAAAATGTTCATCCCTAGTTTGTCTTTTAAACTTTTTTTGTATCTTTTAAGTATCTCTTTTTTAAATGTTGGCTTGTTCGTTGTATCTCTCACTCTTTGTCTGTCTCTCTTCACTCAACTTCCCTCCCTGTGCTTAATTCTCTCTCTCACTCTCCTTCACCCTCAGTCTCAGTAAGGCTCGGCAACATGCACGGATTGGATCACTGGAAATTTGACTGCACTGTGATGTCACAGGCTGTGTCGCTTGCTGATTGGTGGGGGGATGGGGGCACAGCATTCGCTGTGGGCACAGGCAGGCAGAGATGGCAGGAGGGTTGTCAGAAACTGAGAGAGACAGCAGTGATGCATCCAGGTCTTCTCTATGCTCCTCTTCGTTCTCCTGGTTCTACGTGAGGCTCTGACTCCATGTCCTGTTTTGCTCTGGCCTGGGAGGCCTCTGGTAGAACTTGTACTCATTAAATAAGCAGCAAAGAGGTGCGGCCCTAGTCTTACACACTGATAGATACAGTCAAACGCACATGGCTGAATGAGTCTCAGATGGAGTGGAAGATTCAAGATTCATGAGACTGTGTATGTCAGGGATTTGATCCACAATCAATGTTTTTAGTTCCGAAGTTCTTGAGATCCCAACACGTTACGCAAAAGTAGTCAGAAGTCCCCCTGTAGTCAATAATTTTATCCCTTAACTTAACTTTGATCACCAAAATGGCATATTTAAACGTTTTTCCAGTGAAAGAAAATGTATTCAATAGGGCTGTCACTTTACGTTCGAAAATCGATTGCACAATCGATCGGACCAACCAACACAAGTATCGAAAACGAAAATAGGGACTCGATTTTAACGGCTTTTTTTTTCTTCTTTTTTTACCAAAAATGTGTTTTAGGTGGGCAGATCAATACAGCACACAGAACATGTAGGATGTTGGAAAATAACAATGTCTTTTCTGTTAACCAAATGCGTTTTAATGTTCGCTATTAGGCTACTTCAATGCAAGTGAACAAGCGCGCCGTTATTTGTTGCTTAGTGACGTGTGTATGTGTGTGTGTTCAAGTAAGCCAGAAATGTGCAGATTCTGCGCTATACGCTGTATTTAATATATCATGAGGAGTCACGAGTTGCGTATTTGCGCTAAATTCGTGCAGATTTGGCTTACACGAACTTCCACAGCAAAGAAAGTAAGTAAACATAAAAACACGCCAAATTGCCTCGTGATTTGACAGCGTTTCCCGCCAAAGTTCATTTTTACCCGCATTTGGCGAGTTGGAGGGTGTTAATTTCAATCCCTAAATGTTGCACTCCTGTTTGTCATTGTGCACGAAACTTCACGCCAATAAATCATCATAAATATTGCTGACTTGTGCGCGTCTCAAGCGCCCTCTTTACGTTCGTCCTAATGCCTGTTAGGTGTCTGTGGATTTACCTATATTTGGTGTTGAAAATGGAAACATCTTTAGACAGGGAAAATCGATTTTACAATCGATTCAATGAACACGTCTCAAAAATCGAACTGGATTTTTTCACAAAAGTGACAGCCCTAGTATTCATGCCTTAAAATAGCTTGAATGTAACTCTATATCCTTGCTTCATTTAGTATATGCGAACTATGAATATGCAAATGAGCCCCGCCTCCACTCACTCACACAAGCTTGTCTACAAGTCGATGTATCAGAATGGTAATGCGCTTTATGTATCGCTCTCTACAATGTCGGACTCATAACGGTAATTAATATGATTAGCCTTTGGCTTGACTACGTTATCAAACAGCTAATAATGTGTTGCTGATGTTACATGACCCGTGTTCCCATTCGCCATCTCAGAGTCAGGCAGGTGCCTTCTAACAATCGGCATCCTTAGAAACGCTTTGAACAACTTGCATCGTCAGTGGAGAAAGGCATGCAGTTCATCATAACATCGTAATATACATAATTCACCCGCTAATTTGCTAAATATACCCGATTTTGAATATCAATAGAAAAATATAGCGAGATAACCTGGCTTCTCTTGAGACTCCCCTGCTTTGGAGTTAATGATATGCTAAAGCCCTCCAGCACGTTGAAGTGATTGGTTACAGGGTAGTTTGGGATGTAAGAAACGCCGGCGATTTCAAACCACTTTTTTTTCCACTGCAGTTTTAAGTTTTCCACTGCATCCAAATATGATGACCCTTTTTAATAGAGAAGTGCAAGAGCTGCAAATTTGATTGTGTATGTGTATATATATATGTGTGTGTGTGTGTGTTTCAGAATGCTTTAAAAATCCTAAACAGTACATAGAAAATATCACATCTAATTCTCTGGTGTTTGTGTTAGTTTATTTTCAGTTGTAGTAGACCACTGTGTATACTGTAACATCTGTCTGAAAGTCTGAGTAAAGTGCAGACCAGCCAGCATACACTTCTTGGTGGAAGAAAAAACAACAAACAGGAGCATACAGGAACCTCCCAGTTTTTCCAAGACAACATATTAGGTCATCAAGAACCAAAGTCACTTCCTGTCTCTTTATAGCCAATGGTGCCATAGACAGATTTTTTTGAACTGGACATGTGAAGGGCCGGCACTGTGCTCTCTCCAGGCCTGACTGTATAAAGTGACAAGTCATAAAAAGATATCTATTACATTTAAATCTAAGTTTCATCCTAATCAGCTGTGACCACGAGTGGTTGCTTGGTGTCTTTTTCTTTGGCATTGAGCTGGGCAGCCCACCCACCATAACATGTCATTGGTCTAAAATCCTGCTCCACATAATAGAACATTAGAGGTGCTTCTCATATAGAACATCTAAAATTTGTCAAAGAAAAACTTAAACTTGAAAGTTGTTTCATTTTAGTGTATTGTTTCATTTGTCGTTTAAATTCTCTGCAAATTCAACCATTTTGATATGAGTAAACAGACTTCTCTATGAAACAGGAAGTGTAGTCTCACATGGCTGTGTTACCAAACACCGAGTTTGCAAACGTGTTTTTGCCAGACTTGGTGTTCTGGTTCCCCCACCCCCCGAAACCATGGGATTACTGTTGTAGCGTGTGTGTGTATTTATGCCGTCTGCCGTATGCGGGGTGTAATCTGCCAGAGGTCCTGGCACACACAGGGTTAAGACCAGGCACCCCACCAAGCCTGAGGCTTGCGGGGGACGTCCCGCAGAGCCGTAAGCCTCCAAAGAGCCCACACGCCCTGGAGCAAGGCCAACAGCACACGCACCGAACACAAACACACACAGATACATCAAGAAAGGAGGGTTGACACAAGAAAGACTGAGAGAATCGGTAGGAGGGTCAATGACATAAAAGTGATCATTTTTAACATGTGCTAAGTTCTTAGAAATTCTTTTTATATAGAATTTCATCCCTATATGCTGTACCATTTTAAGAAAAGTTTTAATTTAATTTGAAGGACTGTTATTCAAGTAGACAGCATGTCCCTTATGCCCTGAATACATGTGAATGTGCAGTTTTTAAATATTTACAATTTTTAATTTTCAAGGTAAATTATTTATTGATAAATATTGTTGTTACATGACATTATACTACCTGAACTAACCTGGCTTTGTATCAAAAGTTCTTGACCTTGACACTGTCATGAGAGTCCACAGGGGTTCTCTCTATGATATCATTTCTTGTTCTGTTTAGTTTTTTTTTTCTGCATGTCAGTTGATTTACATAATTTTGTTGGTCTTAAAGGGATAGTTAACTTTGAAATTAATTTTTGAAATGTTTTAGCTTACCTCAAGGGCATCCAAGATGTAGGTGTCTTTGTTTCCACAGTATTTAAAATTTTGATATTTTTAGGTCAAACCGTTCTTGTCTGTCAGTCATATAATGCAGGTCTATGGGGTCCTCCTCAAAGAGCATGGACAGAGAAGTCCAAATTAAACATGATTTAATGACTCGTAAATGTAAGTACACATTGATGGCCTAAGACACGAAACGAGTGGTTTGTGTGAGAAAGCGAACAGTATTTATATCGTTTTTACCTTTTGTACATAGCCACGTCCAAGTGATCTGAGGGGGCGGGCGCTTCCTAGTGTGACGTGTACGCAGACTGGTGCATAGATATATACACTAGATGTCGCCTTGGCGACGGCAGTTCATTGGAACGAAACCTTAGCCAAGGCGAAACCTTAGCCAAGTGCACTCAATGGAGGGACAGAAATCTCTTAGATTTCATTAAAAATATTTTCATTTGTGTTTTGAAGATGAACGAAAGTCTTACAGGTTTGGGACGGCATGAGGGCGAGTAATTGATGACAGAATAATTTTTTGCTGAACTAAGGTTTTTATTTCAAGAATTCAATTTTTTTAAATTTATTATAAAACCAGGGCGGTTGTATCTCCCTGTGTCCCTGACACTTGTGGTTTGATGAATCTGAGTTTGAATTATAATTTTTTGTTCATTCACAAATTAAAAACATGCTCATTATAGAAGAGCTGTGTGTTTGAATTGCATTTTTTTGCATTCGAATGAATTAATTGATGTAGGGCAACAAAATGAGCGTCATGTCTAACTTGTTTGTGTTTAATGGCCTGTTTTGCCCGTGACAGTCCTGATACTGGTATGTCGTTTAGTGCCAGTCAAAAGTGGCCACTGAAGGTTATATATGAGGTTGAGTTACAAACGCCATAGCTTTTCACAGTGTCAACGCAATTGTTTTCAAGTGCTGTTGTTGGGGAGCTCGCCAAACGCAGCAGTGCTCCTGTCATGTAGCCCGACAGAGAATGCTCTGTTTAGTCTCTGAAACAGTCCGGTAAGCCTCAGCAGGTGTGTGAGCGTGACAGGAGATGCTGCCTGTCGCTGACAGACTGGAGGTGTGTGAACACTAACGCTTGTTTCTTTCTCTCCTCACAGATTATGTTTATTTCGAAAACTCCTCCAGTAACCCACTGCTGATCAGGCGAATAGAGGAACTCAACAAGGTGAGTGACAAACGAATGTGTGTGTTGCTAAAAGCCAATCGAACACTGAGACTGAAGCTTGTCACCCTTGAGTGCTTTACGTCTGCAACAAAAAGATTGTAGGATTGTAGCCAAGTTGCAGCATTCTTCTAGTGAGTTGAAGTACTAAAATAACTAAAATACAAATAAAAAGTGAATATAAGCTAAATTGAAATAATGACAAAAGCACAATAAAATTGCTCAAATTAAAATGAAAACGGAAAATATCAAATTAAAAGCTAATTCAAAATATGAAAAAATACTATAATAGTAAAATAAGACTGGAAGACATGATAGATTTATGTGAGAAGCATAACAAAATAATTCGCTTTCTCTGTTAGGTTTGGTGAGCAATTTCTGATTCAGGAAGACATCGTTCTTTTGAGCTATCCAGTCCTTTTAAATCTGAATCATAGGTTTAAGCCTAACCCTGAATGATTGATTCACTAATTGAACTGATTCAGTTAGTTAATTTCCCACACTTACTAAATCAGAATCGGTGTCAAAAATGTTGATCTCACACACCTTGTATGGTCTCGAAAGACTCTGAAGAATATACTCCTTACAGTCATATGGACCAATTTTATGATTCTTTTCTGGTGCTTTTTGTCTCATTCACTTTCATTGCTTTTGTGTTCCAAAAGACGTAAATCATACAGGTTTGTAACAGCATGAGGAGTAAATGATGAAAGAATTAAACATTTTGGATGAACGATTTCTTTAAATATATGCAGGGTGACAAGCTTCAGTTTTGCCGTTCGCTTGGAAAAACCCACATCTAAATGACTGACAAATCTACAAAGCTACAGTTTTCTGACTTTTTTTTTTTTGTTCTCACCGTGCTAACACTTTCAAGCCTTCTCCTCTAACATCACACTGCTCCCCCTTCTGCCCTCCTCATCTTCCCTCCATCACGAGACCCTCTCAAATCACCCAGGAAGTGCAGAGGTGTTTAGGTCACGGTTATGGTTTAGTCCTCAGTTTGCATATTGAGGCTTCCCCAGCAGCTGATTGGTCTAGAGGCTGTTGCTGTGACAACTCTGTTTCCGTTTGCAGACGGCGAATGGGAACGTGGAGGCCAAAGTGGTGTGTTTTTACCGACGCAGAGACATCTCCACAACGCTCATCACCCTCGCGGATAAGCATGCACGTGAGTAGCTGTGAGAGACTGCTTTACCCACAATGCTTTGAGCTTAGCGTTCATAAAAATAGATTTGACTTTGGAAAGCACTTAGTTAGGAGTGACGCATGAACAAGTTTGTTCCTTGAGGTTTTATTGTTATTTGGATAACAGTTTACCCTTTAAAGCTATTTCTCTAAATGGTAGATGAATGCTTTTGTCTTTTTTCTTTTGTTTTAAATTGACAGTAATTAAAGGGATACTCCAGGATTTAGCATTAAGCTTTGTATTAGTAGAAAACCTGTATTATTTTCAAATTACCGTGCTTCCCACCCTCATATCCCCCTGAGACGAGAGATTTATGTATTTTTTGTCTGGAAAAAATCCTCCGATGACGCAAAAATCGTCATTTTGCGTCATCGGAGGATTTTTTGGCCAGAGGCTAAAGACTACAGCCAGTAGAAGGAGCTGTCCCGCATGCTCTCAACCCGCCCATAGAGGGTGGGATCTAAGTCACAGAACGTACACATAGTGTCAGCCATCTTTTTTGAAAGCTAAGCTAGCTGGCTCTTGTGCTGTGGAGAAAGCTGAGTAATAGGAGAAAGCTGAGTAATAGGAGAAAGCTGAGTTTTAGGGGTTACCATCGACTTTTTCCTGGACATGTCCGGCCGTCGAGATCGTCCAAAATGTCCGGGATTCAGCTTTTGCTTTCTGCAGTCGCCATTCATTGTTTACATGCACACCATTTGTTTCAATCTAACTGAATTCATTCCGATTGGTGAATCTGAATGTAGTGTTTACATGAACGCTAAACAAGTGATCGGTTGATGTGCGTTTTAACATTGCTAAGAATATTTCCGCTCCTCCGTGAGAGATACGAGACCGGTGCGTCTCACAGGTGTCGGGTATCAGTAATCACGCCACCGGCCTCGCGCTGTTCTTCCGCGGCCCTCAGTCTCGTCCTGCTCGCCACAGTAAACATGATGAATGACGACTGTAGAACGCAAAAGCGAATCCCGAACATTTTGGGCGATCACGAAATCCCGGGCAGACTCATCACGGAGACTCACTAGTAGCCTAAGACTTTTTGTTTAACTGCTGCGCTAGTTACCGGTAGGCGTGGCCTCCTAGGGCATTCTGGGAGTTGTTGTCTTTCATCCACATAAGCCAAAAATACATTTTCTGGCTTTTCTCAGTCTAGAAAGCTCCAAATTCAAAAATAATTTCACATTTCTTCTACATAAATGACCCATTTCAAATACACATTCATCTTCCCAGAGGTGGAGTATCCCTTTAACATTTAACTTTTTACAATAATAATTTGCTCAGTTTTGGTTTGTGCCTTGCTGTCTACTACCTACATAGAGAGCCAACTTCATCAAATGCGATTTTGGCCAAAATGAGGTATATTTTAGCACCTTATTAGGCTAAATAATTCTGCTGCTTACTTTCTGGAGCCTATGAATTGGGAGTGCAGCTAATGCTTCCTCGGCAGCTGTCTTCCAGTTTGTTGGCCACCCAATCAGCTCACCAAACCGGACATTTTTTTCCGAGACATCCGCCTGGTGGCTGTTATCATACAGAGCTAAAATATAAATGTCTGTTTATCCCACGTGATCGTTTCTAATATTTCCAAAAATTTGCTCTAGAAATGCGCCTGTTTTCAATATTTAGTTTCAGACATCTCATATTGAACGATACGTTTACTTCTTTAAAACACAATTCGCCATTCACACTCGTTTGAATTATGTTTTATTAAAGTAAAACAGAATATTTATTGGGAAATAATGTAGGTGGCGCTTGATTTTATCCATTTAGATTTGATTGGATCAGACTTGTTAAGCTATGATATTATTGTTTAAATGGTGTCTCGTTATGTCAGTTTAAATAAGAATCTGAGACGTAAGAACAGCAACTTTTTTAAACGGAGACAGTTTTGTCTTTTAATTTGAAGTTTAAAAAAATGAATTCAAATATGGTCAAACGTATTAACATAATTTAAATTCTCTGTTAATTAATTGCATATTATTTTCACAATGAGGTCTACTAGATGACAGCACAAGAAAGTTGACAGTCTTTATTGGCTAATTACCACACACAGATTGGAAAGCCTGTGTGTGTGTCAAGTCAAGTCACCTTTATTTATATAGCGCTTTTTACAATACAGATTGTATCAACTGTGTGTGTGTGTGTCGTTGTGTGGTAAGTTATTTTGATAGCAGGCTGATTTTGATCACACACTCGAGTTTGTTTCTTTACATCTGCCCATTATCAGAACACCACCAAAGTGCTGACTGTGCAGTGCGTACATTTCTTTGATTCAGTCTAGAGTCTCTATAATCTTAATTAGATATTTGAACACATTTGTTGTCATTTCCGCATTTCCGGAATAGTGTATTTGGCCTAATTGAATCGTGTTTCAGTGCCTCACTTTCATATTGTTTCAGGTTTGTATGTTCTTTTTTTGCACTGTAAAAAAATATTTTCATGAGGTATCACAACTTTTTTATTTTGAGTTTCTGTTGATTAAACCAATCTCCTTCATTGTATTAAAGGGATAGTTCACCCAAAAATGATAATTTTGTCATCACTTATTCACCCAACCTGTATGAGTTTCTTTCTTCTGTTGAACACAATAGAATACGTTTTAAAGAAGGGTGGTAATTAAACAGTTGACGGCAGCCATTGACTTCCATAGTAGGGAAAACATACTTGATGTCTACCGTCAACGTCTTGGTTACCAACATATCTTCTTTTGTGTTAAACAGAAATAAGAAACTCGTACAGGTTTAGAACAACATGAGGGTGAGTAAATGATGACAATTTTAAATTTTTGGGCTAACTATCCCTTTACCTCAATTTTATGTTCAATAAACACCAAATTTTAAGGCAACCCGGTTTCGTACTTTTTTAAGTTAAACCAACAATAATTTTTTACAGTGTGCGTGGAACAGATAAGGAGGTATTTTGCAGAATGTCGTTGCTGCTCCATATAATAATGGCATATAGGAATCCATAAAGCGAATGACCAGTCAGCTGTCAAATCCAAGTGTGACAAAAGGCAGCATAAAATGTCATTCTTGCATCTTGTGATTATGCCTAGAAATCTAGACGCACCCTAGCGGCAGCAAAAATTATTTTGCAGCCGGTGTGGTCTAGCAACTCTCCGTTGGCTTTTCGAGCTAGAAAAACCAAACTCTGGTCAGGCCAATCACATCGTGTATAGAGTTGGTGGGCGGGCTTAACATAATGACGGCAGAGTTGTGACGGTTCCGCATGATTTCCATAGGGGATTTCCCTACTAACGTTACTTGAAAACAAAGAAGATGCTGCTGGCGAACAGCGGTCTTTCGAATCGGCTTTGGCCGCGACTCTGGAGGACTTGGAGTTAAGAGAACGTCACTTAAGTCATTCTTAAAAAAGGAAGATGTGTTCAGAGTTTTTACGACGGGATACGGCAAAAGTTTAATATATCAATAGCTCCGCTGGTGGGAAAACGCATGGGACTCACTCAGCCACAGCCGTTCGTTGCTCTGGTTGGTTGTAGCGCTGTCCTATTGCGTGCCGAGGGATATTGAAAGACAACCGTTTATCCCACCCCTCAGATTGAGGTATGCCAATTGTGAGTTCTCAGACCTAACATTTTGATGTAGGTCTGGCTTGCCAGGCGCTTGTGATTATCATTAGCGTCAGACTTGGTGCAACCCTTTTTTTGGAGCTCTACATCCCTGGTATCCATTCACTTACATTGTATGGATAAGAGCATCGTAGACATTCTTCAAAAGATCTCCTTTTATGTTCCATGGAAGGAAGTTTCGGGTTTGGATAGACATGAGGGTGAGTAAATGACGAGAGAATTTTCATTACGGAGTAAACTAATCCTTTAAATCTTGTTAGAGGTGCAGGCAAAAAGCTTCAAGATAACTGTTTTGTTCATTATGTAATGTTCAGATGATTGACAGCCCTTAAAACACCTTGAATGAAAAGAGAATCTGTTCCTGCTGTGAGCAGAACCTTCCTCCAAAATGGCTGCTGCAGAGATTTATCAGCAGAAGGGTATCTAAGTAAAGGGGTAGACAGTGCTTGTGCGTATAAAAGAGATTTCATCTTTGGTCCGCAGCACACAAGTCTGATTCTGAGACCATGAAGCCTGTTTGTTCATGTGGACCACACAGATGCAGTGAAGAGGAACTCTCTCTCTATATATATGTGTGTGTGTGTGTGCTTGTGTGTGTTATGGACCTCTCCTCAATGCCAGCAGCCTCTCCGTGGACCTTCAGACATTTGCAATATGTGAAAAATGCATGGCAGGAATGGTCGTTCACCCGCATGGGTGTGGGCTACATCCTGTCTCTGCCTTTGGAAAAGGGAAAGGGAGTTAAAGAATGAGTGGAAGAGCGTAAGGAAAAAGTAAAGTCACCAAGTGGAGGGGAGAATGAGGGAAAAGCCGCACCAATGACAAGAGGAAGACACAAGTTCAGTGCCGGCTGGAGGAGGGTCTCATGCGCCTTCATGAAAGTTACAGGCAGCGACTCGGCCCATTGTGCATTATTAGAGCACAATATATATATTCTTCCTTCCTTCCTTCCTTCCTTCCTTCCTTCCTTCCTTCCTTCCTTCCTTCCTTCCTTCCTTCCTTCCTTCCTTCCTTTCTTTCTTTCTTTCTTCTTTCTTTCTTTTCTATTCTTTTCTTTCTTTCTTTCTTTCTTTCTTTCTTTCTTTCTTTCTTTCTTTCTTCTTTCTCTTTCTTTCTTTCTTTCTTTCTTTCTTTCTTTCTTTCTTTCTTTCTTTCTTTCTTTCCTTTCTTTCTTTCCCTTCCTTCCTTCATTATGTGTCTGTATCTGTTCTTTCTTATGTCATTTCTTCCTTCCGTCCCCACATCCTTTCTTTCTTTCTTTCTTTCTTTCTTATGTCATTTCTTCCTTCCTTCCGTCCCCACATCCTTTCTTTCTTTCTTTCTTTCTTATGTCATTTCTTCCTTCCTTCCGTCCCCAACATCCTTTCTTTCTTTCTTTCTTTCTTTCTTATTTCTTTCTTTCTTTCTTTCTTCTTCTTTTCTTTCTTTCTTTCTTTCTTTCTTTCTTTCTTTCTTTCTTTCTTTCTTTCTTTCTTTCTTTCTTTCTTTCATCTTTCTTTCTTTCTTTCTTTCTTTCTTTCTTTCTTCTTCTTTCTTTCTTTCTTTCTTTCTTTCTTTCTTTCTTTCCTTTCTTTCTTCTTCCTTCCTTCCTTCCTTCCTTCCTCATTATGTGTCTGTATCTGTTCTTTCTTTCTTTCTTTCTTTCGTTCATTTCTTTCTTTCTTTCGTCATTTCTTTCTTTCTTTCGTCATTTCTTCCTTCCTTCCGTCCCCACATCCTTCCTTACTTATGTCTCTACATCCATCCTTCCTTGCTTCCTTGCTTCCTTGCTTCCTTCCTTGCTTCCTTCCTTGCTTCCTTCCTTGCTTCCTTCCTTCCTTGCTTCCTTGCTTCCTTCCTTCCTTGCTTCCTTGCTTCCTTTCTTCCTTCCTTCCTTCCTTCCTTCCTTGCTTCCTTGCTTCCTTCCTTCCTTGCTTCCTTTCTTCCTTCCTTCCTTCCTTCCTTCCTTCCTTCCTTCCTTCCTTCCTTCCTTCCTTCCTTCCTTCCTTCCTTCCTTCCTTCCTTCCTTCCTTCCTTCCTTCCTTCCTTCCTTCCTTCCTTCCTTCCTTCCTTCCTTCCTTCCTTCCTTCCTTCCTTCCTTCCTTCCTTCCTTCCTTCCTTCCTTCCTTCCAGTTCTGCACAGGTGAGTATGACTCTTATTTCCTCCAGAGATTGTAGAAAGTTTCTAGTGCTCTTTGACCCTTGATATTAGGGCTGCACGATTAATCGAATTTTAATCACGATCACGATTTTGGCTTCCCACGATCAAATTTGCGTGATCGAGCGATATTTAAAATGCGTCATTCCGTTCACAGAATGCTCCCTATCAGAGTATTTTTTTTTGCAAAGCCAATCTAGCGCTCCGTAAACCACTGTCTGATCACGTGCCTCCATGAGCCCCAGTGCACGAGAGAGACCGAGTGTCCAAAAGCGCGCTCGAAAGTGCCTGAGAAATACCGAGTGTGTCTGCCTGCGAGCGACAGCGCGCGAGAGATACCGATTGTGTCTGCGCGAGAGAGAGAGTGAGAGACCGAGTGTGAGCATTAGTAAATTGGTACATACATACTACATAATTACTATATAAGAGGCATAAAAATTCGATTAATGGACTCCAATAATCAGTACTACAAACGTCTTGTTTTGAACTATATTGTTTAATAAATAGAAATAATTTGAGAGGATTAAATAGATAAAATTTATGCAGTAAGACTTCACAACTAATCACTGACACTGTACCACAACATTTTACATTTCTTAAGCGTCAAATAACAATAACTCTGAATTTCATCCATTAATCGAACCATAGTGCATAGTTCTGCCTTGAAATGTTCTCATTTGGTTACATTCTGTTATGAATAGATAGAACATTTTATATTTTGCGCGTTTTATTCACATCCATTATAACGTTACAATGCAAGTTTAAAATATATTTACACAATGTAAAATGTAAAATAGTGCCCTGTTGAAGTTTTGCTACATTTTCTTTATTGTTTTCTTTATTTTTATTTATTCTTTAAGGAGATGCACTGAACTTTGGTGAATAAGAGGACCTGTTTTATTTTGATGGACATAGTTGTACATTAGCAGGAATGTAGCACAATATGGACGTGAAAGCAGTTATAATTAGCCTATGTGACAATAACATTTGTTTTGGTTAAAATCACCAAATAATCGTGATAATTAACAGTGATCTCAATATTGATCAAAATAATCGTGATTATCATTTTGGCCCAAATCGTGCAGCCCTACTTGATATAAATCAACAGAGCTTTTGGTGTGTAAACTTCAGCTCTCCAGCGTCGGAGGAGTCAGCAGCGTGCTGGTGCTGTGACTCACAGATGAAATATTTTGCTCTCTGTGATGCTGGCTCCGCCTCGCTGGGCCCTGAGAGCATGAGGCAGCGAGGCGCCATGTGTGCCGAGAGAGAGAGAGAGACCTGACTCTGCTGTGAACTACTCACTGGAATCACCTCACTCGTTGGCCTCAGCCGCTCCACTTGTTTGTGCTTTCTGCTCGACCTCTTGGTACCGAGTGCAACAGCTTTGAGTCACAGCTGTCGGTGTGAGCTGTGTTTGTGTGTTTTACATTTCTTCCTGAACTGGAAGGGCAAAATAAACAAACAGCGGTTGGAAAAAGACACCAGAATTCATATCCGTATTATCTCATGTCCTTGTCAACAGAAAGGTTGTGCATGGTGTGGGTTTACATAAACACGTTGGACACAGGTCTTTGTATGGAGGTTTTAGAGCGTAGTTATGGGGGCATTACCTATTGTATTTTGTGTGTGTGCATGTGAGAGGTGAATGAATGAAAATAGTCTTTGACCTCCAGATATGACACAGTTCTGTACAGGCTTAAACTATTTAGGGATGTGAATTATAAGGTCTATATAAATCTTTTTACCTGATCAGAACTACAGTAAAAACAGTAATGCTGTGAAATATTATTTCAAACTAAAATAACTGTTTTCTATTTCAGTATTTAGTCCTGTGATGGCAAAGCTGAATTCTCAGGAGCTATTACACCAGTCTTCAGTTGGTATGTTTATATGCAGTAATGTTCGCCAGTCGGAATGAATCCATTCCAATTTCAGATTTTGGACGTTCTGTTTATATGAACACTTAACATATAACCGAATATGTGAATCGGATTGCAATGTGCATTACATGTATTCCAAACAAAACTTCAGAGCATGTGCAGTGCCCAGTCGTCGTTTTCAGAACCAGAGAAAGCCACTGCAATAGTATTATTGGAGATACCATGAGTATAACTGTCTTTTTTGCCTTAATAACATCTAAAAAAAGAGACCTGACATTTATGTCGGTTTTTTTTTTTTTAGCAAATTTTTTAAAATATTCAGTCTCATCCACTGACCAGTTTGTAAGACATGAGACATAAATAATCTTATGAATGTTTTTATGACACATATGCAAACATATGCGTCATGTCACTGCGCAAGGTCTTTTTGAATCCAATTGAGAAAATAGTCGGATTCAAGCATTTACATACTTAATTTTTTACTGTTGATCAAATTATTTCAGGTCTACACCACCCCTTTAAATCCAATAAAATTTTAATTCGGATCAAGCTCAGTCGGATTGATTGAGGTGTTTTCATGAAGTCTTTTCAGTCTGTGTAAGTCTGATTACTAACAGATTATTTGTGTCACATGATCCTTCAGAAATCAAATTTGTGCTTAAGAAACATTTCTCAACATTTCAGTCAAAAACGGTTATGCTGCTTAATATTTTTGCGGAAACCGTGATGCAATTTTTTTCTCAGGATTCCCTTCAGACTGCAAATTCACACCTCGTGTGAACCGTTAACTTTGTTTTTTGCTGTTGTGGTAGATTCTCTAGTTTTGCAGTGCTACCGCTGAATAGTGGTGCAGGAAACACTGTCAAAGTGTTTTAGTACAGAGTTCTGTCTTCATCAGTGCAAGGATCCAGACATTGAAGAACCATCAACCCAGTGTCCTAAATTCAGTCATTTTTTTTAAATGAAGCAGCCCTGAACAAGAACGATTGGGAAGTTGGGAAGTTGGTTCCCAACTTCACCTCTCTTCATTCTAGCACTCTTTTACACTTTGATTAGAACACAACAAATCTTGTTGCATGTAAACAAAAATAACTTGCATGAAATGCTTCCACACCAACAGATGAATGCAGACTTTCAAGAACTGCTAAACCAAATGCCTTAAAGCATTCGAAAATGAAGCCCTTGTGGTTTTGATTCTCAACTCGACCTCCCTTCATTCCTCTCTTCTTCTCCTCCTCCCCCACCTGTAAGGAGATTCATTCATCAATAATTGATAATTGGTGAAGACAGGTGAAATGGAGAGGTAATTTGTTGAGTATAGGCAGGGTGCAGGGCCAGATGATTGGGTTCTTTCTCTTTTTTTTTTTTCTTTCTTTCTCAGAACTATGGAGTTTACCGAGTTCAGCTCCTCTTCTCGCCGGCTCTCAAGGACGCAGCAGGCTGGTCTTAGCCAGAGGGCTGTTCCTCTCTCTCTCTTTTTTGCTCACTCTTTTTGCCTTCATCTTTTCCCATTCACTCTCTTTGTTTCAGGCTCCATCTCGATCCCTTGCTCCGCGTGCACCTCAGCAGGGGTTGTCGATACTCCACGCGCAGCTGTAATAGAATGGTCACTGATGTGCAGCGCTGTAAAGTGACCGCTCGCTCGTGTTCGATGTAGTTTCAGATTCCTTAATGGCAAAATAAAACCGGATAGCATGTGACAGGTAGAGAGCAGTGGCATACGTGTGCTGGAGAGGGTGAGGAAGAGGAGGGGGAATACTTATTGATTTTAGACAAACATCTTATTTTCTTTTGTTGAAAATCCCTCGATTCTTTTTGTTCTTCTGCCTTTCCCTCCATCTCCATGTTTCTCCATCTGTCTCTCTCTCTTTCGCTAATGAAACTCCAAATGAATTGGAGCACGCTCACTGGTTTCTCTCCCTCCCATCCGACTCTTTCCCACTTATCATTCTCCGCCGCACTCTGCCTCCATACAGCACATATATGTGTGGTTTGTCAAGAGAGATGTCTCCTTTCTCTGTACCTATCTAGTAATCTTTTTAAGAGAAGGGTAATGATGTGTTTGCATAAACTGAATTAAGAGAAGCCGTCTGCTTCGCTTCGCTCTCTTTTGGTTGCTCGCAGTCATTTTCACATTTACAGACATTGCGTTTCATCAGTCTGTGTTTAAAATGTGTAGTTTTAGGTTGGATGAATAGCCATCACAAACTCATCCGCACTTCAATTTCTACTTTTCAGTCGAATTGTGAAGACGGACTGATTCCCTGATTAGGGTCTTTGTAGTGCTTGTAGGTGTTGTAGGTTGAACCCTGCAATGCCTGGGATATGAAATAATAGTCAAATTATTATTATTATTATTATTATTTTTAAAGTGGAGCAGTGTATTGTGATTTTAGACAAAATACATGAAAAATGGAGTTTAATAAAATGTGTTTTAAGTATCATATTTGATGCATCAGGCTTTTGTGGCTCATATAATATGATGTAGTGAGAATATGGAGCTTATACTCAATGAGAAAACCCCCCTCAATTTTATTAAGAGGCCCAAACTGAGCAAATATATGCAATTTGGTGCAGTTGCTGATTTTTCTATGGCCAATTCTGATAGCTTGTAATGTAAATCAGTGAAACATTTATTACAGTATAGCTGACTGACTAGTTGCATAAAATGCATATAAATATCAGTTGTCTCAGTCTCCCAATGTATTTTTAATTGTGGAGGGCAAAACATAATAGCATATAAACGTTCCTCAAAAGCCTGATGTATCATATTTCATACTCTCATTTTAACATGGTTTTTCTAAAATAATAATTTGTGTTCATTTTAAAATATTACTATCAATATAAAAGTTATTCTTAAGTTTACTAAAAAATCAGTAAAGATTTCACCACAAAAAAAGCATAGAATAATTAGTGGACACTGGATTTTCAATTGCTCATATTTGGAAAAGCAGGATTACTGATGCTTTATATATCATATTGCATTACATCATAACATGTATCATATCCAATTCAAGCAGTTTTGTATAATTTGGTGAGGAGGAAATGATTTGATCACACTTACATTAGGTGTCTTTAACTACCATGTACTTATGAAAAAAAATATTGATAATGTACACTGTACTTTGTTCATGTATTGCAAAACACTTTGGCTTCTTCTGAGGTGGGATACGGCTAAGGTAAGGGACAGGTGTAGTGGTTTGGTCCGGTTTAAGGATGGTTTAAAGTGTAAGGGAAGGGTCAATAGTGTAATTATACAATTCATTACAGATATACATGTAAAAACACAAAAATGTACGCGATAAGTGCATTGTATTAAAACTATTAATTTAAATGTAAGTACATAGTAGTTAAAGACTTAATATAAAGTGAGATCATTGGTTTTGAGTAAATATTGTAAAAGTTCATTGAAGAATATCTGAAAATCAATAATGTTCCAGTAGGTGGAACTGACAAAAGGGAGAAGGAAGAACTTTTGCTTCAAAGCCATTTATTGTTTTCATGTTATGGCTAATATTAAAATCACATGCTGGTTTTATACTGAAAACTGTTATGGTGCCTATATATTATAACTACTTTGATTGTAATTTTTTCAGGATGTCGAAATCTGCCGATTAGTATCAGCATACAGAATCACATTTGTAATATTAATTAAGGTCGAACAAGTGTAGGAGATGACTAGGTTATCTTTTCTTTTCACTCATAGGAGAAATGGAGGAGGAGATGGAGAACCCCGAAATGGTGGATCTCCCAGAGATACAGAAGCATCAGCTGAGACACAGAGAGCTCTTCCTCTCTAGACAGCTGGAGTCTCTGCCTGCGACACACATCAGGTAACCTACAAAAAGCTTTGTCGATATACGTGTTCTCGCTTGCAGCCGACCAGACTCGCTCTCATTAGCGCCTGCGCTCATCCCGGCTCCTTTCAGTCTTTTTCATGTTCTGGCCTGATGGAATCCCCAGCACAGAACAGTGTTAGCCTCTCGTTCATTCACGCTGCTCTTTCACTGCCACAATCCAGCAGAGAGCAGGTGAAGATTGAGTCAATCTCCTTTTTGCTCAAGGGCTGGTGTATTTCATCACGTCATCTATACATGTGAATAGAACCATTTCATGAGAATCATGCCCACTTTTTTGGGGGAAGTTGCTGGGTAATCAATGTTCTCTGGAAAGCCGCCAGTCAGCAGAAGGCTGCGGTTTCAACCACCATATCACACTGGCCAGGTCACGTCTGTCTCCGATCAACTTGGATCTCACGAACATCTTCTTTCGAGTTTGTGGAGGAAGTCGGACTCAAGGGTGGAGCGAGCTTGACCTTAATCCTTTCTGGATGAACAGGTTCTTCACTGTTGTTTGGTGATGGGAGGTGGATGGCCACCATCAGGCCTCTCAGGGGTTGGAACGATTAATTGAGTGACTCAATTTAAAAATAATTGTTGATTTAGCATTTTCCTCCTCTCTTACTGTACCATTTGCAGTGACTAAAAAAACATGGACAAGGATACTCGCAGTGAATACCAAAAGAGGATTATGCTTGGAAACCTTTTCATTTAAAAATAGAGATAATTAACTTTAAGAGTTATTCAAATGTGACTGGCGTTAACCACAGCAATAGCTAATTAATGTTAAGTGCAGTATTTACTCAAATCTCATGTGAGGGCTTTGGCTACACTGCCAAAAAACCTTTCTTATTCAGTATTTTTGTGTTGTTTTCCAGGACAATAAACATCTAAGTATTCCTGAAACAAGAGATTTATTTGGGAAAAATTACAGTTGAAATAGTCTTCATGGGGGAAACAAGTTTATAAAATAAACCTCTCTACGTTTTCTCTGATTTTCTGACAACAAGACTTAACAACTGTCATTTTACTGAAGTATTTGATATTGTTTTAACGATATTTAGATATTTTTACTGGAAAACGAGACACATTTAAATAAGAATTTTTTTTTTTTTTGCAGTGAAGCATTTAATTTTAAAAATGATTTATGGCCCTTTTGCTATAATTCTTATTGATGCGATACTGGAAAGAGGCCAGGATATTTACTTTTCGTATTTACTTGCGTATGTTACCGCTCCAGTTTTAACTTTTGCATTTAACTTTGATGTTTTCTATGTCTATTGGGTTCTGTCAGGAGTGCTAATTCATGCAAACTTAATAAAAAAAGTACAAATACATTTTTAAACGATTGACTTAAGCATCTTTTCTTGTATCTTAATATCTTGGGGACCAGTTTTGTTTTTTTATTTATAAGTTTACAAACTTTATACATATTAAAACCTACTGACTTAAAGAAAATAACATTGTTTGATATTTCACTTTTTTTTTTTTACTTCCTCAGTCAGATTACTTGAAAAATCCTCAAAATAATAAATTTTTTAACCCCAAGCTCAGTTGGTGAGATTTAGATAATCTATTGTCAAGTCAAGTCATCTTCATTTATATAGCGCTTTTAACAATGGATTGTTTCAAAGCAGCTTATTGTGAATGAATACACCTGTCCAACTACAACCAGGCAACAGTCACAGACATTGTGTGATTGTAACGTTTACTGTTACGATTGTTATGATTACTGTTACAACAATTTCACTATAGTACGAATCTCTGTCCAGCAGCACTGTGAATGAACTGCGCAAAGTAATTGAGATCAGTTTAACGACATATGGGATTGAGATTCAGTCCAGTCAGCGTTAAAACTGTGTTATGTGTTGCGTTTTCAGGGGGAAATGCTGTGTTACACTTCTGAATGAGACGGAAGCCCTCAAGTCCTATTTAGACAGAGAGGTGAGTGTCACAGCACTATGCCAAGGTGTTTGTACGCATGTGCAAAATCTTTAGTTTGCATGAATTTGCTTTTCACTCATAGTATCTCCGTTCACAGTATGTCTTCAAGAGAGAAATGTTTATCTGACGTGTGTGTGTGTGTGTGTGTGTGAGAGCTAGTTTTGAGTCCCGATCCAAATGAATAATTCAGTGTGTTGACCCAGTATGTTCCTCCTCATATTTAGTAATGAGGAGACTGGAGACTCTACAGAGTAAAGCCAGTCCTCTAATATGTCAAACACTGGCCTTCACTGGTTCATTTGTCTGTTTTTGTTTATATTAAAAGAGAGAAACATGCTTTAAACGAGTATGCATGCACATAAGCTTCGTCAGCGCATTAAAAGTGTGCTGTACTTAATTTCCGTGTATATCCACGGTGAAGTCCCTTTTCAAAAGAAGTTTGAAATACCTTATATTTCTGTTAGCGATGTTTAAATGAATGTGGTTACACTTTATTTTAAGGTGTAATTGTTACAGCTAAGTACTGAGTTATATTAAGTAACAACCTGTACTTAATATAGGGTTAGGATTAGATTTTTTTGTTACACTTTATTTTAAGGTGTCCGTGTTACAGGGTAATTATACATTTAAGTACTGAGTAATATTAATTAACTACATATACTTACTATAGTATTAGGGTTTGGTTAAGGTTAGTTGCATGTAATTATGCACAATTTAAAGTAATTACTATAGTAATTACATGTCACATGTAACAATAAGTACATGTAACATTTGTAACAAAGACACTAAAATAAAGTCCAACCTTCCTCTCAATAAGACACAAACACACAATAAAACTGACAGTGGTGAGAAAACAGCAGTTAACCTTCTGGGGTCTGAGGTGTTTTTTGGGTCCTGGAGGTGTTCTGACATGCTCTGACATTTGTGCTTATTTCTGTTACTTGTGACATTTTCATGGCTAAAGTGTTATTACACTGTATTCAGCATAAACTCTGCTACAATAATATGTCAGCAGCATGTATGTAAAAGTGTGTAGTTTTGAGATGATGATGTTTATGCGTGGTTTGTGAAAAAAATAAATTGTCACTGAAATAATGTCATGAAACCCATACTGATTATTTCTTCACAAGACTTTTGAAAATTGTATCACGTAGCCTAGAATATTTGCTTCAAACTATGTGAAAATCATCCTGAGTACTCATTCAGATAAAACAATATATTGATTTAAAATTTGAAAGACATGTTTTGTGTAAGAAAGCTTTATGCGAAGAGGGCGTGAATCATCATGAATGTGTCTCACACCTGAGAAAGACAAAGACCCTCCCATAATGGCCCTATCAGGTGCTATTGGGCCCTATAATAATGAGGAACCTTGCACAAAGAATGAGTAGAGATTTAAAAAAGAATGGCTTTTTGATTGTTTGGATTTATTTACAACATAATCCAAAGATACACAACAAAGGATAAAAAGGCACATCATTGAACACAATGATCTAAAGACAGAGACTTGAACAGCCACATAACTTTGTCCCATTCCTGACACATAGTAAATACCTGTCATTTCCATGGTGTTTTTTAATTTGACCATGTTCATGTACAGAGTCTCATGTGAATGTTTAAGTCAGCAGGACTCAGTGGCATCTGGTCCCTGTAAAAAAATACTAATCAACTGTGAATATGCTGATATCAAGATAAACTATAGGCTGCACGATTTTGGGAATACATTTTAGATCTTTCTGGTTAAAATTGCGATTTAAAATGTACAAAATACAAATCTCTCTCTCTCTCTCTCTTTCTCTCTCTTTCTCTCTCTTTCTCTCTCTCTCTCTCTTTCTCTTTATCTATCTATCTATCTATCTATCTATCTCTCTCTATCTCTCTATCTCTCTATCTCTCTATCTCTCTCTCTCTATCTCTCTCTCTCTATCTCTATCTCTATCTCTATCTCTATCTCTATCTCTATCTCTATCTCTATCTCTATCTCTATCTCTCTCTCTCTCTCTCTCTCTCTCTCTCTCTCTCTCTCTCTCTATCTCTCTCTCTCTCTCTCATATATATATGAACACCAGGTTTGTTGTGCCTTGTAGGCATATACTTGTAGGGCTGCATAAAATAACAGTAGCCTATAGCAGGCGGCCTATAAATCGTTAAAAATTAACACTTCAGTAACACTACACTAGAGAAAAATATATGGAAGCCTAATATTTGGTGCGTTTTGCTTTTCAAATGCACAGCGTGACCCAAACTCACAGCGCATGCGGAGACCATTTACTCAGGTTAAACACTGTATTTAACAGTAAACACAGGTCTAAACATTAGAATATTCACCATATTAGAGTAAACACTCATACTAGCCTACTTTTATATATCATGCTGTGTTTTATTATCAAACATAAAAACATCCTCGTGTACATGTATATAAATTTAGCATTAGGCTTCATGTTTTTAATCCAATCTCATTTCATAACGTACATTTTAGTCTGGCACCAGTTTGACTAGTTGTAAGGTTTATATAACATGTATAATATGTCTTACCTTAAAAATCTTTCTCATCTTCAAATCGCGTTCTTCTAATTCTTCTGAGGTAAATCCAAGGTTAACAGCACAGCACGAACACAGTCTTCCAAACTCGATGAAAAGCAGAGGAGTACGTTACTGAAGTCTCTGATTTTGAGGTGATGAGGGCGTTTTCAGGTCAGGTACTTAAACAGTGAATATTTGTTTTTTGATATAATTTACATAATTTAAAAATAGAGACTCCAAGCTATGTAAAGCGATATGTCTCAAGTCTGTGTGACAAACATTAACTGAGTTACAGATCATTTTCTGTCGCGTTTCAGAATGAACTTCACATTGAGAGAGACGGCAGAACGCGCATCGTTTATTCTCTTTATTTGACAAAAAACACAACATTTTGTTTTTATTATGAGTGTACACAAACAAAAGAAGACATTTAACTGTTTTGAATGATGTATAACACTTATATGTAAGATCAAAATCAACAGAGTGATTTGAGGGTCTTTTGCACTGATAAGAAAAAAAGCGAGCTGGTATCGCCGGCGCGACCGCCGACCCCAGAGGGTTAAGAAAGCTTCTGATCATAGCGATGTGGGTGTTTGCACATGCTCTCCAATTCAGCTCTCCAGTAAAGTCACATTACGTTTATTTATATGGCGCTTTATACAATATATTAAGCAAGCAGCTTTTTTTTTTTATTATTTCAAGTTCAATTTCTACTATAAAGCAGTTCTCCTGTGTTTATGTTCTTTCTTGCATCTAACCTCGACGGACTGAACAGAAGAAATGAGCCAGAGAAGATTTCCACCCTAAATGCCTACAAATTACGTAATTGCAATGGTAGTTCAGAGGTGTTTACCAGCCAGAGGGAACTCTTCCGGATAGTTTTCGATCTTACGAAATTAACTCCAAACGAATTTTGCTTTAGCCTGATTTTGTTTGAAATGTCATCACACCAGTTCGTTCTTCGAATTCGCTTGAAGTATATCAGCTTCTTTAGTGTGCGTTGTTGTCTTGGGCTCAGTCCCAGATGGCACACTTTATGTGCACTCTCAGTCTTGTGGACTTATAATGGCCACCGCATGCACATATCCGTTAAGTCCACAAGTCCATAGGGTGTTCCATTTGGCATTTTTGGGTTTAGAAGGGTCCAATTTAAGCACCCTTGATGCACACTTTTGCAGAGCCCTCAATGAAGCGAGCTTCTACCCGACAGTCAAAGTGGCAGTACGACTATGTCACGAAATTGTGAACCCGGAAGAAGACCGCGAGTGTTTAGGGTTCCATTTGGGACACAGTGAAGCACAAATCCAAGCTTTACGTTTGTGTACTTTAGTGCAGTAAGTTATGAGCCTAGGCTTTATTAGGGTGTCTCTTGGTTTTGCAGGATGCCTTTTTCTACTCGCTGGTGTACGATCCTCAGCAGAAGACTCTGCTGGCTGATAAGGGAGAGATCAGAGTGGGCAATAAGTACCAGGCGGACATCACTGACCTCCTCAAAGAGGGTAAGATGTCTCTTCACCATATTGAGTTAGACAGCCAAAGCTCTGAGCTCTTCAGTTGAGACCACTAACATATTCAACACTATCTCAGCTTGTGTTGATCTCTCTTCATATTAATATTCCACACAAATATGAAGCAGCTCAACTGTTTTCAACATTGTTAATTATAAGAAAATTGAGCTGCAAATCAGAATATTAGAATGATTTCTGAAGGGTCATGTGACTAAAGACTGGAGTAATTATGCTGAAAATTCAGCTAAATGCCATCACAGGAATAAATTACATTTTAAAATATATTTGAGTTATTTTAAATTGTAATAATATTTCACAATAGTACTGTTTTTATCAAATATATGCAGCCTTGTAAAGCATAAGAAACAAACAAACAAAAAAACTACATTATTCCAAACTTTTGACTGGTAGTGTATATTTTATAATTATATATTGTTTGGTTTCAGAGTAGTGTAGTGGTGTTTAGTGTGTTGGTTTGATAGATAAAATGCTTTATTTTATGGTACACAAAAGGAAAAACTGTGGAAAAAATAAAACTGTAAGAACTAAATTGAGTTCACATTAGATGAATGGTGGCTTCAGGAAGAAGATGAAGCAAAAGTCTCCTTTCAAAGCAGTGTGCGTTCTGTAGTGAATGTGATCTGTGGCTGTTGTTTTGCCAGGAGAGAATGATGGTCGAGAGCTTGAGAAACTGGAGGAGAAGGTGTGGGATCCCAGCAGCCCCCTCATCGAGAAACAGATCGACCAGTTCCTCGTCGTGGCTCGGTAAGATTCTGCAGCATGAGCGGTTTTGCTCTATTTTACGTGTGCCAATCTGTTGTGAACAAAACACTGAGTTTAAAAGACAATGAACAACAAAACCTCAACCATGAAATTCTGAAGATGCCTTTAATTTTGTTATTTCAAACTGCATATTTTGCTCAGTTCACTCCCTCATTCTCTTTCACATTTTTTCCCTCTTTTTCCTCAAACTTCCCCAACCCCCCTCCCCTGCAGGTCTGTGGGTACGTTTGCGCGGGCTCTAGACTGCAGCAGTTCAGTTCGGCAGCCCAGTCTGCACATGAGCGCTGCGGCAGCCTCCAGAGACATCACACTGGTACGGCACATCTCATGTTCTCACTTTCGCACACTCCACACACTGCTGGAACACTTCACACTTTAGTTAAGCTCAGCAGGTTCATACCAATTAATGGCAGACATTTAAAAAAAAAAAAAACCTTTTTGAATCACTTGAAACTGGTTGTAAATGCTAATGGAATATTTTATTTCTTGTATGTAAAGGCAATAAATTGTCGTATAGTGTATTATGGCCAGATAATAGTAGTTATAATATTATTTCTACTGTACAATTACTATATGAATCCTGTCATGGTAGAGTAGAGGTATAATAAATGACTCATTCTAAAATATCAAATACAGCAATGCATAATCCTGAAAGCCTCAATGATGCTTTTTCATCATATTATTTTCATCAGTTTTTTTTAGTATGCTCATCTTTCCAAATCTCATCTCGTTATCTTTGTCATCGGATTTTATTTAGCTTTGTCTGGTAAACTGTAGGGGATACACTACGATTTTCAGCTATAAATGCCATCAAATATCATGTTTGTTTTTTGTCTGAAAGAGAAAATAGCCTGCAAATTTGAACTGAAACAGTTAACATCTGATTACAGAACCAATGATGTGAAGCACAGTGCACATTAAAAGATCCAGGTTTAGTTAGATTTAATGTGACTGCTAAAGGATGACATATTGATGGAAAAGAGATTGCGTTTACAGAATATATTGTTTTTTGAGACGCACAGACCTCTCTGTATACGCTGTGAGAGTTTAATGGATAAATCCAGTAAGATATGTGCAACTGCCCAACAATCTCAGTCTATGGAAGCAAATTGCACTCAAAATTCCTTGCAATTCACAGTTCAGTTTGTATTCACTTTTGATTTTATTTGCACATTCCGGGTTTTTACTGGCTCAAAATGAGGTGGAGGTGCTAAAATCGTAACACTAGGGGGGTCCGGGGGCATGCCCCCCGGGAGAAAAATTTTGCACATTTTAAAGATAAATGCATTAATCTGGTGCACTCCGCACGTCATCATGGAACGTTTTCTGGCTCAAAATTAGGTGGTAAAAAAAAATCCAGATCATGTGTACACATGAAAGTGTACCGCGCCTTCAACTGGCTGAAAAAAAACAACACTTTTTACAAGCATGTTTTTTTTTTTTTTTTAGGTATTTTAATAATCAGATAATTTGATTTTATTTACAGTTCATAGGGGCCATATTAACAACAGTGTAGTTGAATAGCAACAAGCATTTGCTTTCATTTACACAACCAGAAAAATGTGGCTCTATTTCAGATTTTTCAAACATTGCATTATCAACTACACAGTGTACAACCAGAAGCAGAACATTTCAGCCTCCGATTTTTCATTTTATAGAAAAATGTGTCTCTTTTCAACGACGACACTTGGCAGATTATTGCTCAAGTGAAAACAGTTTGAAAAGTGAACTTTAAAAAAGTTACAGAATTGTACGTTTAGTGTAATGAGAATTTTTATTTTTTCAAGCCCTGTATATAACTTGAATGTAAATAAAGCGCAAAAAAAAAAAAAAACTACTATGCAACGTAAATTAGTAAGCCATGAAATTACAAAACAGTAGTAAATTACGTGCCTGCTAAGTTACTTGTGATAGCTTATTTTATAAAAACGCCAGAAAAATGTTGGACTATTGCCTAAGTCAGGCTGGCTCTATGGATATATTTTAAGTAACTAAGTGTTTTAATTTCACAACAAAGCCAAAGCTTAAGAAAAACACTATCGGTACCTGACTGTGACAAGTGAAGGCACTTCGATGCTGCGGAAGGACGGTGCTTCTTGACTTGTGTTCGTCTGTGGTGGTTGTGATGACTGACAGGAGATGTTGAAAAGGGGGAGGGGCTGCGGCTCGTGCGGTTTCACAGAAATGTACCTTGCTCCGTTCGAGACCAGCAAGTTTAAATGCTTTTTCTGATGCCGTCGAAATGCGCAGAACGGTTTGAGAATGCACACAGGCCGTGAACCCGCAGCAGAACAGTGTCGGTGGAAAAGAGGTATCTAATCATGTGATTCCCTGACTTGAGTTTTGTCGAGAGGCGGAGGCGGCACGAAATTTGACGGAGGTGGCCGCCTCATAATTGTCTATGCAGGAAAAACCCTGACATTAATAATGCTTTTCTCATGCTTGCATAGGTAGCCTTGTTTGCCCATGCACTAGAGAGTGAAAGGCCATTTAAACCAGCATCTTGTGTAATACATAAAAACATAGAAATGGAAAAAAAAATCCTTTTGTCCCTTTTTATAAGAAAGGAACATAAGAGCCTGTTCCTCTTTTAAGGAGTTGTTTATATCGGCCAAAAGTTTATACCAATTAATATATTATATTATATTATTAAATGTATACTTATTCAAAACAAAGGCTACTTTAAAATGACAATTTTTGGTTTCAGCTTCTGTCTCAGTGTCCATAATTTTCAGTTTCAATTTTGCTTAAAGGTGAAGTGTGTAAAAGTGCGCCGAACAGAATTGAAAAAATAAGGACTATTACAAACTGGTTTCACAAACACTTTGCCATTGGTCAGTCAATAAGATAGCCCTACACCAAACTCACTCAGACTCTGTCAGGATGCTCAAATGAACTCCATAATTTGGGTGGCAAAATGTGATTAGAATTTAAAGTGCACAGTGATAATCACGATTAGATCAAATAATCTCCACCAGGCGATTATGTAATAATTGCGACAGGCCTGTTGCCAGCTCTGTTCAGTCTCTGCCTATAAGATGTGCGAGAAGAGCAGCAGAACAGGGTATTCACTCTCCTGCCACCCAACTCTGCCCGTTGTGTACAAAACATGAAGGAAAGGCGCCAGAGGGAAACATCCCCATGCATAAACACACACACTCGTGCTGCCCACACAATTCCTCTTCGTCTAGTGTCAGTGTTGTGTTGTTCCCAGGGTTGAGCAATTCCGATTTTAGAGTTGCTTGACAACACGCTGCTAAAACAATGGAGTGTTTGGTGACATATATTGGATTTGAGCCAACAATTATTGTGTTTTCTTATCTCAAATGCTTTATCTGCAGTTTCACGCCATGGACACGTTGCATAAGAACGGCTACGACATGACACGGGCCATCGCGGCGCTGGTACCCCAGGGTGGGCCGGTGCTCTGCAGGGATGAAATGGAGGAATGGAGCGCATCTGAAGCCAACTTGTTCGAGGAAGCGCTCGAGAAATACGGCAAAGACTTCACTGACATCCAGCAAGACTTTGTAAGTTCCTCTCAAGCAGTATTTACATAAGCAGAAGAGTGATCAAATTAAATACCTATATTTTGTGCTACAGAATAGTGTGGCTTTAGAAAGATCTGAGCAGCATATGCTAAGATAATTGTGGCAGTAATGACTGATAAACTGCCTTTGTTCCGGGGACAGTGAGTGTGCCAAGTGCATGTTTAACTCTGCCACCTGGTGGTTGATAGATGTATGTGCAGTACTGAATGTTTTAGCTCTGGGCTTCCATCAGAAATGTCTACTTAGAGAAACAGGGAGGAGCTTGTCATGGAAAATGGGCACACCCTAAAGAAGTGAACCAGCTTATTCAGGGACACAAAGGATGGGAAATGGAGCTGGATTTCTGTTTGCCATCATGACCAGATTTGCTCTAATAAGAGCAAGAAAGATTCCTTAAAGGGATATTCACCCTAAAATGAAAATTCGGTCATCATTTACTCGCCTGTTTGGTGTTTTTATTTTATTTTTTATTAATCCTTTTATTTATCCTTTCTTCTGTGGGAAAAACAATTGATATTTTAAATTAATTTCCTGCAACAACAGTTTTCAAAGTGGCAAAAACACCCCAACAAATTCATATGACTCATTTTTAAATCTTCTAAAGCCATAAGAAAACTTTGTATATGAAACATATCATAATCTAAAACCTGCATTGAGCTGCACCTCAAGAGCCGCTGCAACTGGATCAGTCAGGGATTTGGACTAATCCAATTAGTGGAACTGACTCGGTGATCTAGTCATGGTGGTTTCCAGTCGTTCGTTCATATTTTTTTCCCTAAGAGCACACATACTCCTAAATTGAAACATTTAGAAGCACTTTTGGGATGCAATGCAAATTTATCAAAATGTATCTGCCCAAACAGAAGTAACAAGAGTTTACGTTGAATTCAAAGCCAGATACAGTTCATCATGTAACCAAAATATCAATAAAAACTGGCAAAAAAAAAATTTGTATACGAGACTTTTAATTATAAACGAGACTTTTAATTATAAACGAGGCTGAAATTCACTGTGACTCTTATTTTGAAATGCTTATGCTTTACTGTTGCCGCCGGCTGCTCTTTTAAAAAGATAAGGGAGATAAAATGTGCACTCTTAGAACCATCTCCAACATATTACAATATAAACACCATAAAGTCAACATTGTCATAATTCCTCAACAGTAGATCATAAGCAGTCTATTGGCAATGTAAACAGCTCTAAAACCTGTTGAATGCACGACAGGGCCTCATTTTTACTTTGAAACCTGCTCCTCTCATACATATTTAATTAAATCATAGCCTTTTGAATTTTCTTGGTTTTCAATCCCTAAATTGAAGACCTCTTAAAATAATAATTAATACATTTGTTATATCATTTAAAATATTTAAGACATTTTATTCGCTCTCGTGCTCCTAAATACATTTTACAGTTCGCACACATCTATTTTTAATAGCAAATGCGAATGAAACCCTTGCACTGTCGATCAATGTTGATCAATGTTTGTATGTGAATAAAAGGCTAAATTAAATTTGTTCATTATATAAACTGATTTGGGTCTCTTCAGAAGACTTTTGATTTAAATCATTCGATTCATATGGATAACTTTTACAATGTCTTTATGAGCATTTTGAAGCGTCAAAGTTTAGGTTTGCATGGAGGGACAGAAATCTCTCAGATTTCATTAAAAATATATTTTTTTGTTTCGAAGATGAACAAATGTCTTAGGAGTTTGGAAAGACATGAGGGTAAATAATGACAATTTCATTTTTTGATTGAACAAATATGGGGTTAAATGTAACAAACAGCCATTTTGTTTATTAATGAATTATTCATTCTAAATTACCTTTTATTTATTACAGCTTCCTTGGAAGTCTCTAACCAGCATCATAGAGTATTACTACATGTGGAAGACCACAGACAGATACGTCCAGCAGGTAATACAACACGGCTGTCTCAAGTCTCTGTGTGCAGGTAGAGAACCTAGATAGTTTTCACACTGAGACTAACTGGTTCTTGTTTCATACAGAAACGATTAAAAGCAGCTGAAGCTGAGAGCAAGTTAAAGCAGGTTTACATCCCAAACTAGTGAGTACTTTAACGAGTCAAAGTTCAACCCTGGATTTCATTTCACCATAAGCTTTGAGTGCTTGCACTTTGACCAGATGAAATCCAGTAACCCTTGTTTCCTTTTTTCCTACAGTAACAAGCCCAACCCTAACCAATTAAGCATGAACAGTGTGAAACCAGGGCTGGTGAATGGAGCAGGGGCTCTTCCAGGAGCACCAGGCCAACCCGTCGGATTGGGCCGCGCATGCGAGAGCTGTTACAGTGAGTATTTGACCGGCTGTCAAGTACTTAAAATGTTAAAGGTGACATTAAACTGGAATATGAAAATGTATTCTAACTGTTAAAATATGAAGATCCAACTTAAAAAGAGAAACACGTTTTTCTGCCAAAAAATGGGGCTGTATTGTGTTAAAAGCTGAAATCAATAAATAATAATCTAGCATGGATCTTTGGCTTTTCCCGGGTGTCTGAACATGCAATTTATGAGTATGGTTAGCATCCTCGACACTCCTGCCCTCTCTAAATGCAAACTGCAAAGGATCACAACCTCCCCCACACACACACACACAATTTCAGGGACTCTTTGCAACTTAAGGGATTGAGATAAAATATAATCAATATAGATATTGCAATATTGGGATAACATGAATGTGTTCATGCATCATGCCTATTTAAGTGCAAGAACATGCGAAAGGGAACTCAATTTGCATGGGAAGCTTTCTGTGCACAAACATCTGAAGCGCGCGCCCAGAAATCCGCATTTCAGACAGCACGAATACTAAATTGAGTTCTTTCACTTCTTCTTGCACTTGAACAGGCATTTTCGAACAAAATCAATTCAAAATGCCCACCTTGGCAATTATCCTCATAAACATAGTCAATTATGTAAGTAAATGTAAACAGTTGAGAGAGTATATTGAATCTGTGCATTAGCTCTTAAAGTGACAGCAGTCTAATATTCCTGCTGTTGTCTTTTGTTGTTTTGATTAAAGGGTTAGTTCACCCAAAAATGAAAATTAAGTCATTAATTACTCACCCCCATGCTGTACCAACCCCGTAAGGCCTTCGTTCGTCTTCGGAACACAAATGAAGATATTTATGATTAAATCTGAGAGGTTGATCACTCCTCCATAGGCTGCCTAAGGGAATGAAACTTGACGGCCCAGAAAGTCATTAAAGAAAATGTTTAAATATTCAATGTCGCAACAGTGGCTCAACTATAAGTTTATCAAGCGACGAGAATACTTTTTGTGCGGAAATAAAACAAAAATAACGACTTTATTTGACTATTCCTTTTCTTCCTTGTAGGCCTGAAACGAGACTTCAAGAGATTTCCACGACGCGCACGCGCGAGAATTGCGATCTCCTTCAACTACTTCAGTTAAGTTCTCGCGCGTGCGCGTCGTGGAAATCTCTTGAAGTCTCGTTTCAGGCCTACAGTTTCAGCATGGGGGTGAGTAATTAAGACTTAATTTTCATTTTTGGGTGAACTAACCCTTTAACATTTAAAGCACTTTAAATGTTAATCAAACCACATAAGACAAAGAAAAATCACTCACTGCTCTAGACTGTGTAACTTTTGTAACTTTAATAAAGAAATAATGTTTTAATGATTAATGTTAATGTTTCATGGCTGGTAAAAACTATTTATGGCCAGTAAATTTTCTTAAGTCAATTAAGAAAAACCTTTATCGGTTTTGTTAGTAATAATGAAATCTGTACAGAGGTACATAAATCACACTCTACTTCTGAAAGTTCATCAATATTTTTTGAAAGATTTTCTGTAATAGGCAACCTAGCATTTTGTGACATCCTGTTTTTGGTCTTTGATTGCGTTCATATTGCAGTCAAACCGTGCCAGAGTTCGTTTGGAAGCGAACCGAACCCCCCTGAAAAAGTGGGTCGTCTCGGTCCGCTTGTTTGGTGCGTACCAGGGTTCAATGGCAGCGATCACAAATGTTCAAATGAACCGCACTAACAGAGCAATCCCACCAGAGTTTGTTTTAATTGAACCAAACCTACCAAGTCTGAACACACCCTAACACTTAAAAACTCCAACTAAAATGTGAAATGTTGCTTTTGAAACTAACTGAAAGATAAATAATAGCCAAGTCGAAAGATTAAAATAATAATAATGACAAAAAGCACATATAAATACTAAAATTGAAATCGAAACCATAATAGTACATATAAATTATACAAAAGTAACACTGTTCTACATGTGAATGATATCTGTTATGATTGGTTTACCTCTTTGCATATGAAATGAGCAAGTCATAAGTAATGAAGCCCCTCCCTGTGCAGACTGAATACAATAAAGTAGCTTTTTTACTTATTTAAAAAAGATCCTGTTTTCCATTGTGTTGGCTTTAATATTAGTTCAGGTCAAAGGTTAAACTACAGCGAGTAGAGCAGAGTCGTGTTGGATGGAGCTTTATGCGTTTTGTTTTTGTGTGCAGCCACTAGCTCGTATCAGTGGTACTCATGGGGGCCGCCCAACATGCAGTGCCGACTGTGTGCCTCCTGCTGGACTTACTGGAAAAAATACGGAGGTCTGAAGATGCCAACCAGACTGGATGGAGAGAGGCCCGGACCCAACCGCAACAACATGGTGGGTGTGAAGTGGATTCTCTCCAAACATGCTCCACACGGCTCCGAGTCAATTCTTCACATGAAATTATCTCTCTCCCCACGAGTCGGTTTTATTTAGTCTGTTTCTTCTTTTACTGGGCAATTCTGTTTTATTATGCCTCTTTGTGACTGTTAAATGAATGCCCTCCCTGAATGAGTGAGTAAGCGAAACTTTGTCTTTCATTTATGTTTAGAAGTGGAATTTGTTCACTTCAACAGATTTCAAATGCAATATTTAGATTTAACTGTCATCCAGGACTTGACTTTCATCTCACTGTCTGTGTTCAGAGTCCTCACGGTCTGCCTGTGAGACACAGCGGAAGCCCAAAGTTTGCCGTTAAGACCAGACAGGCTTTCTTCCTGCACACGTCTCAGGTGACGAAAGCGGCTCGACGCGTCTGCCAGGACCTGTTGAGATCCAGATACTTGGCCAGACACCCGTACATACCTGTCAACACTGCCGCTATCAAAGCCGAGTGTGAGTATTTGCTGTCAGACATGACTGTGGTACTTCAAGTTGGAATTGCTCCGATGATATTTATTATTATGGAATTTATCTATGAATTGTGTGGTGATTTTTTTTTTCTATAATAAAAAGTGGTTTAATGACAAATAAGATTGTCCAAGATTAAAGGCCCATTCACACCAAGCACGATAACTATAAAGATAACGATAAAGATATAATTCTAAATATCGTTCTCCATATTAAAGAATAACAGAGTTCACACCACAACTATAACGATAAAGACATGAGGAACGATATCGTTGGGATCACTTTCAGAACGATTTTTTTCCAGCTGCCAAACGATAAAACACTGACAGCCAATCAGAATCCATTCTAATTTAAAGGTCTACTTTGAAACCGCAGCGCGGATGCGCGCGTGCTTAGAATAAAAAGACCGTTATCAGTCGTTGGTGTGGACGCATATATAGTTATCTTTATCGTTATCTTTATAGTTATCGTGCTTGGTGTGAACGGGCCTTAAGAATGGGAAAGAAGGAAAATCTAGCTTAAAAAAACAAAACAAAAAAAAAATCTAGCTTAAAACACATGCGCCAAGTTCTTAAAGAAATGTACTTTTTGTATTTTTGTGTTGGTTTCTTTTTATTTTCAAGAAAAGTTTACATTTAATGGCCATCAAGTAAAAAGTAATAGCTTAAAAATAAGGGTAACACTTTACAATGAGGTTTCATTAGTTAACAATTTAATTTAATAAATATTGTAACAAATGTATTGCTCAATGTTAGATCATGCTAGTTAATGCATTAACTAATGTAAACAAACGAAACCTTATTGTAGTGTGACCAAAATCTTAATCATTATTTTCAAAAACATTTTAATGATATTGTTCAAGGTAAAAAGTATTTTTTACAAATGTTTAATTATAAATAAATATGATCAAGTTGATTTGGGAGGTTATACAATGGCATCTTACAGCCTGAACTTTGTCATTAAAAGATAAAATGATCTGATATCATTTGTGACATTAACACAGTCCTTAGGGTTTGCAGTGTTTCTGCATGTTGGCTGGACCATGTGACTGATTTAGTGGACTAATGTTTTTCAAATATTAATTTTCCATTAATAATACATTTGAACAAATTTTAACAAAGACATTACTATAAAATAAAATGTGTATGGGAATAAAAAAATAAAAAAAGATACTAAGTTACTTCTACTAAATTCTTTTAAAGAGGCTTTTATTTTTTTCATTAAGTTGTACTATTCTGATATTGTTTTGTCTTTATACCCCCCAAAAACATCAAAAGATGATGAAAAGCATGTTTGTTGTTAGAGGTGTCTTGCAGAATAAACAAAAATGAGCTTTGCATCATTGACACTGGCCTGTACTGTATTACCATGTAAGTTTTAACCTAATTAGAACATATCATTTTAATGCTGTTGCTTCTTTTTTTATATATATATATTTTTTTATACATATTTCAGGTGCTGTGCGGTTGCCAGATTTGTCCAAAAAGCCTGCACCTCTAAAGCAAACAGTAAGAAAGCCTTTGGAGTCAGTGGTTAGATATCTGGGTGAGTGAAGCTGTCTTGTCTTCAAAAACTTTTACATTTGTTTTTATTAAGAAGCAAACCTATTTTAATCATGTTTTATCCAAACATGTTCCAGAGGCCCACCCTTGCCCACCCAAACCAGATCCTCCACGAGGACCCACCATTTCCATGGGCAGCCTGACGCCCATCAAATCCACACCCATCCTCAACAACGGCTCCCCAACCATCCTGGGCAAACGCTCCTACGAGCAGCACAACGGCTTGGACGGTAAGCGATCGGGTTGTGTGTGTGCAAGACGCTCTTTCTGTGCTGCCCACACAACACACTCTCCTCCTACTCTTCTTGCCATGCCTCATTCACTTGTCTTAAACTCTCCCACTCTTTTCTCCACCAACCCCCATACAGGAAAATACACACACACACACACACACACGCGTGCTACTTTAATCTCTGAATGGCTTAAGGGTTGTCATGGTAACGGATCAGCAATGACTCGCATGGATCATTAGTCCTGCGGGAGATCAGACCCCAAAAACACGGAGTAAAGGCACTGTAAATGTCGATTCAAAAGGAGGGCTTCCCGAACACGTGGCACGGATGTTAGGAACACTTATGTATGCTCCCCTGTCACATTGTGCTTCATTACCCTCTTGTCTCTATGAAGGGTTTGGAGAGAAACCAATGTTCAGCGGTTATATAAATTCCTGATGAGCTTGGCACCATTCTGTCCGAAGCAGCGAATCCTTTTTCTTCACCCCATACTGATTTTTCAGATTGCTTTTACATTTGGGGTCTTTATCCACTTATTGTTACAGTTGGTGTTATGTGATTTGTGATAAATGGCTCGTTTCCATGTTGCCGTCCTCAAATCTGGTCCTTTGTCATGTGAGCCGCATGTATTATGTAAAGGATGGGGTTAGCAGAAGAGTGCCTGTAGTACCTCTTAGAACCAATAGGGTGACATGACCCTTCATGAAACTAGTCTCAAAGACAGTAGCTTTTTCTTTTCTTTTTTATTTTCTTCCCAAACTTAGTAAGCTGCCTTGATACTCTTCAAAAATAACTTCCTAACTAAAATTGAATCTCATAAGTGACTGATTTGGAGTGCTGACCATAAGCAGGAGCTCCATGCGCCACAAAAAAAGCTTTCTTTTATGTGAAGCACACTCAACTCAAACAATTTATATTAAATTAGTTTTAAAATGAGCTGCAAATACTTTTTACCAACATGTATTGAGGGTTTGTAGTACCTCTTATCAAAATTAATATTTACAAATGCACACAATATGTAATATACAATACATAATACAAATATATTATATTTCTGTGTAAATAAATATTTTTGTTTATGTAAATATTTCTTCTGACAGTTTTTTTGCAGATACTTATATGTATAGAGGGATTGATGACCTCTCTTATCACAATTAATATTTACGAATGCACACAATATTTAATATTCAGAACACAATACAAACATGTACACTATATATTTATTTCTATGTAAACACATGTGTATGTATTTATTTGACAATTATTTGCAGATACTATTTTCTAATACTATTTAGGATCTATAGAGGAATTTATCACCTCATTATATTATATTATATTCATTATATTTATTTGGACTATTAGCTGCAAATACTTTTTACCAATATGTCTAGAGGGATTTATTGCTTCTCTTATCACAGTTAATATTTACAAATGTAGACAATAATTAATATACAGTACACAATACAAATATATGTACACACAACAGAAGTGAGTACACCCTAAGTGATAATAGCTTTATGTTGTTTAACCATGCAAAGCCACATGTCCTATTCATCATGTTCATGTTTTTGTCTGCTTGACAGGACCATACACATTTGTGTATCTTGTATTAGAGCAGTTAAAATTTGTGCTTTGAGTACAATTCTCTCATACTGACCACTGGATGTTCAACATGGGACCTCATGGCAAAGAACTCTCTAAGGATTTGAGAATTAGAATTGTTGCTCTCCACAAAGTTGACCTAGGTTATAAGAAGATTGGTAACACCCTGAAACTGAGTTACAGTAAAGGCCAGGGTCATACAGAGGTTTTCCAAGACGGGTTCCAGTTGGAACAGGCCTCGCAAGGGTCAATCAAAGAAGTTGAGTCCTCGTGCTGTACGTCAGGTGCAGAAGCTGGCTTCAATAAACAGATGCATGAGCGCTGCCAGCATTGCTTTAGAGGTTGCAGAAGTGGAAGGTCAGCTTGTCAGTGCTCAGACCATACGCCGCACACTAAAACAAGTCAGTTTGCATGGCTGTCGTCCCAGAAGGAAGCCTCTTCTGAAGCTGGCTCACAAGAAAGCCTGCAAACAGTTTGCTGTAAACAACCTGTCCAAGAGCATGAATTACTGGAACCATGTCCTGTGGCCTGATGAGACTATAAGATAAACTTGTTTGGCTCAGACGGTGTCCAGCATGTGTGGCGACGCACTGGTAAGGAGTACCAAGAAAATTGTGTTCTGCCTACAGTCGAGCATGGTGGTGGTAGCATCATGGTCTGGGGCTGCATGAGTGCTGCTGGTACTGGGGAGCTGAGCTTCATTGAGGGAAACATGGATTCCAATATTCTGAAGCAGAACATGATGCCTTCCCTTCAGAAACTGGGCCGAACGGCATGATAACGACCCCAAACACACCGCCAGGATGACAACTGCCTTGCTGAGGGAGCTGAAGGTGAAGGTGATGGAGTGGCCAAGTATGTCTCCAGACCCGAACCCTATTGAGCAGCTGTGGTGATCCTCAAGCAGAAGGTGGAGAAGCACCATGTGTCTAACAGCCAGCAGCTCCATGATGTCATTATGGAGAAGTGGAAGAGGATCCCAGCAACAACCTGTGCAGCTCTGGTGAACTCCATGCCTAGGAGGATTAAGGCAGTGCTAGATAACAATGGTGCTCACACAAAATATTGACACTTTGGACAGTTTTGACATGTTCACTTAGGGGTTACTCACTTTAATTGCCAGCTATTTTGACAATAATGGCTGTATGTTGAGTTATTTTCAGAGGACAGTAAATATATACTGCTATACAAGCAGCACATTGACTACTCTAAAATCTATCCAAGTTTCATTTCTATAGTATTGTCCTATGAGAAGATATACTAAAATGTTTGCTGAAATCTGAGGGATATATATATATATATATATATATATATATATATATATATATATATATATATATATATATATATATATATAATTTCATTTCATTTCATTTGTATACTTTATTTTTATACATGATTTATTTTTATTTATTTTGACATTTAACTGCAAATACTTCTTTACCAAAGTGTATAGATGGATTGATCTCCTCTCTTTCTCTTTATGCGTGTTAGGGCCCAAACCCAAAGTTCTGGCTCCACAATGGGAAATAATGGCCAAGAGGGTGTCTGAACAAAGCCGTGCTCCCTCTGGCCTGCAGGATGAGGTTCACGAACTGGACTGACCTCTACTTTGACGACTGTCTGCTATTGTTGACCAGATGAGCAGGTACGGGTCTCCTGACTAGGACTGTAACTATTATTTTGGTGATTTGAGTAATTGGTCGATTATTTCAACGATTAATCGGATACATTTTATGTGGTAATAAAAATAAACCTAAGCGAACCTTTAGTGAACCTAGCCTTTAAACTTTAAACTAGGGTTTAAACTTTCATTTTGAAAACGGGTATTAAAAAACATTATTGATGTATTTTCCTGTGTTGGCATAGTGATTATGGAAATGATAACAGTGCTACACTTCGCTATGAATCAAAAAGCGGGTCAGACTTTACACTTCAGTTAAGACACAGTTAATCAATTTTATATGCATATTTTTTTATCCACAGGTAAATTTGTAGGTCATTGCAATAATTCAAATAAGCCCTTCCATCACATTTACAGATATAAAATATGGTTATACACTACCTTTCAAAAGTTTGAGGTCAGTATGATTTAAAAAATTTTTTTTTAATAATTTTTATTTCTGCAAGGAAACATTAAATTAATTAAAAGTGACAGTAAAAACATTCATAATGCTACAAAAGATATGTGTTTCAAATAAATGCTGTCCTTTTGAACTCTCTATTCATCAAAGAATCCTGCATTTTTTTTATCATGGTTTCCGCAAACATAATAAACCTCACAACTGTTTTCAACATTGATGATAAGAAGAAATGCTTCTTCAGCAGCAAATAAGATCATCAGAATGATTTCTGAAGGATCATGTGAAACTGAAGACTGGAGTAATGATGCTGAATATTCAGCTTTGCCATCATGGGAATAAATTACATTTTAAAATAGAAAAGTAAATAGTAATTTATTTTAAATTACAATAATATTTTGCAATATTGCACTTTTTCTGCGTATTTGATCAAATAAATGCAGCCTTGGTGAGCAAGCATGAGACATCTATCAAAAACATTCAAAAATCTTACCAACTTCAAATTTCTGAATGGTAGTGTTTATATTTTTTTGTATTTTATACAAATATTAGTCTTTCTGGCCCATACTTAGTCATGTATCCCTTTCAACTAGGGCTATTTAGTGTGTAATTTTGGTGTGCAATTTATTTATTTAAGATACTGAATATTGAATACTGCAAATGTTTTTTTATTTTTATTATTCTCAATAGGTGTCTTGCATTGTACTACAGACTGACAGCATCTCTATAACACTCGATTTCCAGGTGACTCGAGAGATTTTTTTTCAACTCTCAGTGACGGGCGGACCTAAGAAAGGATCTGCGGTCAGAATGTCCTGTCCAAGCGACCCATTTTTACAGCTGAAGCCATTGAAAGACTGCAAAGCCCTGACGTCTCCATGGGTCCTCTAACAGCCTGTGGCCAATCACAGGACTGACCTGATTGTACAGGACTGATTATTATTATTTACCATCAGCTGTTACTTCTGTCATTGTAATTATTATTATAATTATTACAATTATTATTAATGTTCTTTTTTATGAAGTATAACCATTTTCTTTTTAATGATTTGAGAAAATGTAAGAACCTTGAACGTTTCTTGCAACGGCTTGCTCCCAATCCATAATGTAAAGGTGGGACGAACTGTCATTTTTGTCTCTTGCGTTGTTTTGTAACATGTCAGCTCCGCGTTGACGTGAAGGACTATATCACTTCTGTTTCTCTTCGTTTGGATGCTTGTATTCTCTGGTTCTGTTAGCCCGTCCTGCCACAGCAGTTTAAATTATTCAGAAAGACAACGAAACGTTCTTTTTCTACCTTTTTCACGAGTATTGCAACTGCTTCTATATGTAATTTTTCTCTTTTGTGAATATGTAAATGGAAACAGGAGGAAGGCATTATTGTACAGTGGTGCATTTTGGGCCTTTGGCGGTTATCAAAGCTTGTTGTAATGGATTTGCCATGCACAGCGTATTCTCTGAATTGTCATTTTGTAAGGAAACCTTCCTAGGTCTCTCCTGCATATACGGAGAGGTGATGGGAAATCTGAAAAGGTACTTCCCCATTAATACAATCATGCGCCGCCTTAAGAATGAGCCTGAATGAGAGTGGTGTTCAAGTTTTTCCCCTCACATTTGCACGCAGCATTCAAAAACTAGACCAGGGATATGTGATACAACCCAGTTTACTCTGCAGTTGGCTTATCAAATATTGATATCTTTTGGCCAACGCAGAGGATCTCAAACTCAACACACATTTTTCTTTTTTTAAAGAAATGTTAAAATGGCAACCGGCTGAACTTGTAAACTGTCAACTTGGAAAATCTGAAAAAATTATGTATAACTGCAACCAAAGACAGTGAGTTAACTGGTATCAAAAGGTTATTGATAGGATGCAACTGGGGAGTGATGTTTTTATAGACCTGTTTTCATGAGCTACCATCATATCTAAAGAAGAATAGGTTGTAGAATATCATTGAATTCCTTCCAAAACGGATGTTAAATAAGTCGCATGGGATGAAAAAAAGAGACACTAGTTGTTATACAACAGATATCAGCCGAACAGAATTTTTATGTAGTTATTAAAGGGATATTTGACCCCAAAATAAAAATGCTGTCATTTGGGGCGTGAGGGGTCAACCTGTCACTTACATGAGATCACAGCAATAGCAGGAACGCTCCAAACAATCCTTGGACAAAATCAAGCCCAGTCCTACTTTTTTTTTTTTTCTCTCTTGTTTTAGAAGCCATTTCACTTGGATATGTGTCTCAATAAGGAAGAAAAGACTTCAGTTTTATGCTGACTTTAAAGTGAAGTTATTTTTTTCTTTAAAGGATAGAAAACAGGGTTTTGTTTATAGCAGTCAAATCCAACTAAATGCAGGATTTTAATATTGGACACCTTGTAATTAATGTTTTAATTAAACCTAATTGTGATATTGCCATGCATTTTTAATTTTAAGTGATTTGTGTTTTATTATATTACTGGCACATACTCGAGCACTGCCTAAATGTTTTACATTTGCAGTACCCTGTGTACGGTTGTTGGACTCGTCTGTTTGAAGCCCCTGGGCACTGGCCCTATTGGCCGTAATCTATTCTTATATTCCAGGGTCCAGTTGCATAAGCATAACTGCTAAGTTAAGACTGTGACTGCATCCGAAAACAATAGGTTACTATCGTAACCCCGGTTCTCTGAAACACCGAGTGGAGAGATCCACCTATGGGAAGGGCATCCGTACCTGACCTCTGCAGAAGCATCCAATTGCACCAAGTCTGGCTAGACAGACAGAAGCGCGCAGCCAATGCCAGGTGAGGCCACACCCCCTCACCTACGGGCATATAACATCTGGGCGCGCTGCTATTCCTCAGTAAGTATATTCGCTTCTCGTGCGGCAAGCGGGGCAAAGCTGGTGGATCTCTCCACTCGATGTTTCAGAGAACCGGGGTTACGATAGTAACCTATTGTTCTCTTTCATCATCTCGTGTTCGAGATCCACCTATGGGAGAGACATGGACAGCTCCCCGATTGCCCAATACACTCACAGTGAGGTTCTGAAAGCCAGAGAAAGACGGTCACCTCGGGGAGGCGGTGCCTGACACGTCCATTAATCATGAACCTGCAAAGGTGACGCCACACCAAACTGCTGTGGACAAGCAGGACATGAACATGCATGAGACGCATACATGATAGCAACCCCAACCCACCAAGGCACATAAACTATACCCATAACGGGAAGTAAATGTTTGGTGGCAGGAATGAACATGGCCAGCCGGCCCATTCACTCTTATTGGTTTCAACAAGGTACAGGGAAGAGCTAAGAAGACCCCACCCCTAAAACCGAATGTGCTACCGAGGTTCTGGTGACATCCAGCCGGTAGTAATGCACAAAGGTATGAGGAGAAGCCCAACTGGCAGCGGAGCAGATGTCCTGCAGTGACACTCCCCTAAACAAAGCCCAAGAGGCGGCTAAGCCCCTTGTGGAATGAGCTCTGATGCCCCTTGGGGGCTGCACCCCCTTTGCTCCATAAGCCATAGTTATAGCGTCCACAACCCAATGTGAGAGGCGTTGCTTGGATATGGGACTCCCTCTGTGCGGGGGGGCCCATGAAACAAAGAGCTGGTCGCTCTTCCGGAAAGCGTTGGTCCTGGTCATATAAGCCTGTAAAGCACGGACTGGACACAAAGCATTCAGCCTCTGATCCTCCAGAGCGGTAAAAGGTGGAGGGTGAAAAGCGGACAGCTCCAACACCTCCGAAGTGAACGCAGGGAAGCACTTCGGCATGAAGGCCGGGTTAGGCTTGGCCAGGAGCAAAGCAGATGCCAAGGCCAGGAGCAAAGCTGTCTTGAAGGACAGCAGCTTAAGGGAAATACTCCCCAGAGGCTCAAAAGGATGAGGAGACAGTGCTTCCAGCACCATGGATAGGTCCCATTCCGGAACAGTTCTCCTGATGACTGGCAAAGAGCGGCGTGCACCCTTCATAAATCTGCGGATTAGAGGGTGCTGCCCGACAGTAGAGCCCTCAAAACCCACATGACAGGCTGAAATCGCAGCCAGGTAGACCTTAATGGTGGAAAAAGACATGCCTTTTTCCATGAGGTCTTGAAGGAAACACAAAATATCAGGAACTGAGCACTGATAAGATGTGAGACCACGCCCATCGCACCACCCAGAGCCGGCCCGAGCCTTTTGGGGGCCCTAAGCAGAATTTGATTTGGGGGCCCCTCCCACTACGCGGAGTCACCAGTGCTTGACGATTATTGACACAAATATCACGCAACAATGATACATTATAAATGAATACAGTGAGGTTATGTATAAATACAAAATAAATACTTAAAGGGTTAGTTCACCCAAAAATTAAAATTAAGTCATTAATTACTCACCCCCATGCTGTACCAACCCCGTAAGACCTTCGTTCGTCTTCGGAACACAAATGAAGATATTTTTGATTAAATGTGACAGCTGGATTACTCCTCCATAGGCTGCCTAAGGGATTGAAACCTGACGGCCCAGAAAGTCAATGAAGAAAATGTTTAAATATTCCATGTCACAACAGTGACTCAACTATAAGTTTATCAAGCGACGAGAATACTTTTTGTGCGAAAAAACAAACAAAAATAACGACTTTATTCGACTATTCCTTTTCTTCCTTGTAGGCCTGAAACGAGACTTTAAGAGATTTCCACGACGCGCACGCGAGAACTTAACTGAAGTAGTTGAAGGAGATCGCAATTCTCGCGCATGCGTCGTGGAAATCTCTTGAAGTCTCAGGCCTACAAGGAAGAAAAGGAATAGTCGAATAAAGTCGTTATTTTTGTTTGTTTGCATGGGGGTGAGTAATTAATGACTTAATTTTCTTTTTTGGGTGAACTAACCCTTTAATAAAAAATAGATAGCCTACTTAAATATTTTTTTTTAACTTTTACTTTACTCTTTTACAAACTCTTTGAAACTTCTTAAAACAAACTGTCTCAAAACATATCAAATAAATTATTTGCTAAAATAATGACAACTGAGAAATCAAAAACATAATAAGAGCAAGGGTTCAACAATGACAATTATTGTTGAAAACTGTAAAAATATTATTATTATTTCTCAACTGTCTCAATACAGTGTAACTGTCATCAAAATCTTTTTTTATTAGTATTATTGTAACAGACTTTGTTGGATTGTACATGACAGAATCCAACAAAGTCTATTACTATAATACCGGTAATGATATACTGGCGCTCGTTGTATATATGTGTGTGTATGCAATGTATTTTTCCCCTCTGGGGTTGCCGTAGATAAGAATGGTTCAATTGCTGCACAAAACATACCGTAAGTAATCATGCAAACATACTTTTATCTCGCTTTTTTTTTCTCCTCCTCTGTCATTTTCTTCGTTCTATTTTCGGCACCAGAGGGATACGTCCTTTTTTGTGACATGGCTTAACATTACCGCGAGTCCGCGACTATGCGCAGTTGCGCACGAATTGTCTATGCACGCACGAGGTGTCTAGATTATGCGCATGATTTAAACGCTGGCAGACACAGCAGCAGTTGTAGGGAGGTATATTGATCATGAAATCAGAATTTTCTTTTATTGTCTTTAATTATTGATTCATTCATATTAATTCATTCATTTATGTCACTTGTTTAAGTTATCTAAAAAAATATTTTTCGATTTTTCGACTCGATTGGGGGGCCCCCTGGTGGCCAAGGGGCCCCAAGCAGCCGCTTAGTTCGCTTATGCCTCGGGCCGGCCCTGGCACCACCCTTCGAACACTTGCCACTTACAGCCATATAAGGACCGTGTAGAGACGGCCCTGGCATTCTGAATAGTGGCGACCACACGCGGCGAAAGCCCAAGTGCATTCAGGTTCGTCCTCTCACGGGCCAGGCCCAGAGAGCCACCCTGTCCGGGTGGGGGTGGTAAATCTCCCCGTTGGCTTGGGACAATAGATCCGTGCGAACGGGAAGGCGCCACGGCTCGGCGTATAACAGAGGAATTATCTCCGCCAGCCACGGTGCCTTGGGCCACCTGGGTGCTATCAGAATGAGAGACAGGCCCTGCCCTCTCACCCTGGCCAATGTGGGAATTATCAGGCACAGGGGAGGAAAAGCATACAGGAGCACTCTGGGCCATGGGTGGGCCAGTGCGTCTACCCCGAGGAGCGCGTCCATGTCCCTTAGAGAGAAGAACATAGGACAATGGTAGTTTTCGCGCGAGGCGAATAGATCTACGCTCGCCCGTCCGAATCTCATCCATAGCATTTCCACTATCTGAGGGTGAAGATGCCAATCTCCGTAGATTGGGTTTCCCCTCGATAGCAGATCCGCACCTCTGTTCAGAATGCCCGGAACGTGAGTTGCGCGTAACGACAGGAAAACCCGTCTGCTCCACACCAAAAGCTTGTAAGCTAGAGCGTGGAGTTTTGACGAGCGCATGCCACCCTGACGGTTGATATAAGCCACAGCCGTGGTATTGTCGCACCGTACCAGAACGTGATGTCCCTGCAGGCGAGGCAGAAAATGATTCAGAGCTTTCCAAATGGTTAAAAGCTCTAAATAGTTTGTGCGCTGAACGTAGTCTGTTTGGCCACAGACCGTTCACCGTTCTGCCCTCCTGGGTGGCACCCCAGCCTGTCAAGGACGCATCTGTCGTCACAACTTTCCGCATCGTAACCGCCCCCAGAGGGGTTCCCCGTGCGTAAAAGTCCTCGCTCTTCCAGTGGCGCAAGGCTGCCGAGCAGGCGCGTGTCACTGTTACCGAGCGGCAAAGGTCGCGAATCGGGCTGAAATGTAGTGACAAAACCCATTTCATGAACGCCCTCATCCTCAGGAGTCCCAACGGCACAACTTGGGTGGATGAGGCCATGAGACCCTGCAGCCTGAAACATGTGCGATATTGCACTTTCGCCCCTTCTCTGAACTGCGTCAGACAGTTCATCAGAGAGCGAACGCGCTCTTGAGAGAGACGCGCTCGCATGGAGACCGAATTCAACTCTAAGCCCAGGAAAATTACATTTTGACTGGGAGTGAAATTGCTCTTGCTCACATTCACTTGGAACCCGAGCGATGTGATGTGCGCGAGCACACGGCCGGTGTCCCGCAACACCTTCTCCTTTGATTCGGCTATGATGAGCCAATCGTCTGTGTAAGTCAGGATTCTCAGACCTGATATTCTCAGAGTTGCTAAGCTCGCCTCCGCGCACAGACAGAAAGACCGGGGACTCAGACTGAGTCCAAACGGAAGAACTGTGAATTCGTAACATATGCCCTGGTAGGCGAAATGAAGAAACTTCCTGTGCGGAGGATAGATGCTTATGTGAAAGAAAGCATCTTTCAGATCGACTGATGTGAACCAGTCGTTCTGTTTTATGGCACGGGCGAGTGTGCCTTGTGTCAGCATTCTGAAATTGTATTTCCTCAAATGTTTGTTCAACACCCGAAGGTCCAAGATAGGGCGGAGAGAGCCGCCTTTTTTCGGGACCAGAAAATAACGGGAATAAAAACCCTGGTTTATCAGATTGGGGGGTACCGCCTGAATCGCTCCCTTGTTTAAGAGAGATGAAATTTCCTCTTTCAGAATGTGAGAGGCGTTCTCTCCCGTGTGAGAAAAGAGAATGCCGTTGAAATGCGGGGGTTTTACTGCGAATTGCAATCTGTAACCCTGCATTACTGTACGCATCACCCACTCGGGAGCTGAAACGGTTCGCCAAGCCGCTTCGTGACTCGTGAGTGCTCCCGCTCGGGCCAGAGCGGAGCTGTGTGAGACCGACAGGTTTTTTTGTGATGCAATGGCGCCATCTAGTGGGCACACTAGAGGCGACATGCAGGGGTTCGGAGGAATTTCCTCTCTCTGCAGTGAGATGAGTTCTCTCTGCGGAGAGAGGTTTTCTCTCCAAAACGAATTCATTCGATTCATATTTTTTTGTGTTTTTTGTGTTTTGTGTTGGGCAAACACTGGGGCTGAAGCCTTTATTGAGAGAGTGAGGGGAACAGAGTGTGGGCAGTGTGGTGTTACTGAGCTTAAACTTTCCCTCACAAAGGGCCCCCTGAACGTGGGGGGAAAACACACACTTCTCGAACACACGAGCTGGGCAGTCTCGTTTACAGGCGGAGAGCTGACCCATCCGCGGGACCCCCTGGGTCTTTTGGACGGGGGTCCTAGAAGAGGAGGGGAGTCCGAAGGGCTTGCGGCCCGTGAACATGGACTCGATGCCCCCATCGGCTGAACATCAGGCAGGCCGCTTGCGTTTCGAGTCGGTGGGGTTGGAATTCGCAGGTCTCCCGGCCGCGGCCGCGGCGGGAGCGGGCTTACCCCAGTGCTTGTGTGAAGGTGCTGGGTTATGTTGCCGAGGGGGTGGTTTGTTGCGGGGCTTTTCCTTGCCCTGATGAAACTGTCGTCCCGTGGCCGGTCGGTTAGGCAAACGCACAGGGGGCGCCTGGCGTGGGACTGACTTCCTGGGAAGGCAAAGCTTGAAAGCCTCATCCTCCTTCTTCTTATCGTCACACCGTTGTTGCATCAGTGCGACAGCGGGGCCGAAGAGAGCCCGGCCGGGCTCCACCAGCGCGCCCGCGATGCGCCGTTTTTCACTGTCGGGGAGCCCTGACAGGTTCAGCCAGAGCGCGCGCTCTCCAACCACGGAAAGCGCCATAGAGCGCCCGCAAGCTTGGACAGCCTGCCGAGCGTTACGGAGGACGAGGTCGTTCACCGTGAGGATCTCCTTCCACAGGGTTTCAGAGGGATTTCCCTTTTCCAATTGTTGCCCTAACTCTTCGAGGATCTCCGCCTGGTAGGCGGAGAGGAGCGAAGAAACGTTAAGGGCCCTGACAGCCACGGCCGAGGACTTATAAGCTGCCTGGTGAACTGAGGCAGCAAAACGGTCCATCTTGTTGGGCAAGACCGGCTTAGGGGGAGCGAGCAGCCCGCCCTGAGCGGGGTTAAGGTGCCTGGCGATGGAAGGCTCAACGGCGGGAGGTTCGCCCATACCGTGCGCCGCCATGTCCTTAACCTCGAGTCCCGTAAGACCGTGTCTGAAGTCGAGCGGGTCGCTCCAATAATTCCTCATGTGCTTCGCGCACGCCGGGAGGATGGGGAAGAGTTGTTTCCTCGGGCCGGGAGGGGGTCCCAGCACTTTCCCATCATAAATATCCCTCTCCTGGTCGGTGGCGCTCTGTGGTGCCAGCCATTCAATGTTGAGACGAGCGGCCGCTCGCTCACACACTTCCAGGAGGATGGCTTGAGGCAGAACCGCGTGGGCGGTAGCCTGGGGAACGCCAGAGGGCGGGATGGCCTCCTCGTCCTCTGAAACCCCAAAAATGGCCGCATCCTCCTCTTCGCCAGAACCGGGCAGTTCGTGGACGAGAGCGAGGTTGTCCCCGAAGATGTCCTCCTCGGGGAAGGCGGGATTGGGCTGGTCAGCCCAGATGAGAGACGTTGCGCCCTGGGAGGCCCCCGGTAGCGCGTCGTCATCACCGTGTCCCCCGTCCGAGTCAGAAGGGCTGAGCCCGGTGCACTGTGTCACTGCCACCTTAAGACGGCGTTTAAGCAGCTTCCTAGGCAGCATGAGGCAGAAACTGCAATTCTCCGGGTTCTCCAGGGCTTCCCGAGCGTGCTTAAGACCCAAACAGACCACGCAAAGCTGATGAAGGTCCTTAGCTGCGATGAGGGCACCACACGCGGCCGGGCAGGCCCGTGATGTGCTATCCCCTGGAGAGGCTGCAGGCTTAGACAGTGACATACCAGCGAAGAAAACGGAGAAATCCGTGGCGGGCAGCCGTGGAAATACGGTGAAAATAGCGAGAGCGTGGGCGGCTCCGAATGCAAAGCAGTAGTTGAAATATAAACAACTGTCACGTCCGGCGGAGGCTGATCTGGTCGATATGTCCTCCTGAAGCCACGAGGTGAGCAGTGTAAAAAACAACCGAGCTGTGAGATGCAGAGATCGCGAGAAGCGAATGTCAACTGAGGAATAGCAGCGCGCCCAGATGTTATATGCCCGTAGGTGAGGGGGTGTGGCCTCACCTGGCATTGGCTGCGCGCTTCTGTCTGTCTAGCCAGACTTGGTGCAATTGGATGCTTCTGCAGAGGTCAGGTACGGATGCCCTTCCCATAGGTGGATCTCGAACACGAGATGATGAAAGAGAACTTAAAATGTTGCCGTTCGGAGGACACGTTCCAAGGTAGGAAGCCATCAAGGCACGTTGGTATACAATCACTTCCTGTCTCCTGAGATACCTTCACCTGATCAATTTTTGAAGGCAGCATAGATGTATCCTTTGCTGCCTTTGATATCCCACAATCCTGTGCGTACCATTCGGTGACAGTTGAGCTAGAAAAAGAAAGCTGGTGTCTGAAAGTTGCGGTTGGTCAGTTTGCGTGTGAATGTTTGTTTCTGACCAACCTTTTCCACTTCTGATGTAATTTCTAGTGAGAAATTACTATTATAGTAATTAAATGTTTAGTTCTCACCAAAGCTTTCTCCTTATGCTGTAGATGATTAAACTTACGCTGTCTGAAGTCTTTCCGAAATCAGTTTCGTGAGGTGTCTTAGTGTGAAAAATTAAGTAGGTACTTATTACTTCATGACTGCTAAAAAGTATGTTCTATATACAGTACGAGTGTGTGTAATAAGAATGTAATCCACACTACATTTGCCATGTTTATCATGTGACCTACCAGCGTCAGTTGTGTCGCTTCACTGCCATTCATAAATCCTGTCCCGTTGCCTCATGGGATAGTAATCCATCATTTGTACACTTAAGAATCTCGCAAAAAGAAGTAGGCTAAGTCATCCGGTACGTGTTGCCTACTCTTTTTATGAGTAGGCTACAGTGAATTCGGACAAACTTTTGTCACATACTGTTTTTTGCTTACTATATAGTAGAGAAGTATGCGATTTTGGATGTAGAAGATTTCATTGTCTTAAGAACTACGACCAACTAGGATTTAGATGGGGCTTATCAGTGTTTTGGGATTTAAATTTGACCAATCTATATAAATTGGGCTGTCTTGAAAAAAAAAAAAGATGACTAACTTTAAGACTAGTTTAAGCAGTTTATGCAACCGGCCACAGTAGGCTTACTCAATATTTTAACTATGCCTGTGGGTCAAACATACAGTATAGCCTACTATAAATGCATCATCAAAAAGACATAGGGCTGAAATTTATTACAACACAAGAATGATGCTGTTAAAAACAGCAGTGAAAAAATGTATAGTGCCTAATCGACACTTGACGTGAGTCCGTGTCTCAAAATCTAGCTGTTTGCTTAGGCAGCAGTTTTGGGCTTCATAAACACCTTCCATTGGTGCATCTGAGTGTGAGCGCAGCTTTTTTTTTTTTTTTTAAATAACTGGTTGGTAAAATCATACTAGCATACTACTACTATAAAGATATGGCAGAAATATTAAGTGTAAACAGGTGTTGTGCCTATTTTCGACTCCCTGCCAAATTATTACCCCCTTGTAGAAGCCGATACCTGATTGGCTAATCCTAACGCCAGCACCTAATCGTAAATCTACACTGTTTACAACAATTTACAACTGCCTATACAAAAATTAATTTACATAATTTGCTGACGTTTTTGCGCGTTTTAAATGCTATTAAAACCATGTCAGTTTCATACAGTATCCTCTGTTAAAATTGCCAAGCCTTTCCGCATTTGCTATTTATCAGTCAAATCCTCGGTTCACTCTGTTCAAGGCTCATTACGAATCTGACATGCTCGATGGTTCTTGGCTCAATTGAATCAATGAATTAGAGTCCCATTCATGAACGAATTCCAGTATTGTGAACCGATTCAACTAATTCATCACAAATATCCGACTCAAAAGAACGAATCAATCCGTCGCTACTAGGTAGGCACTAGGCAGCTCACAGTGTTTTGAAACACAGCCGGTGTCTGAGCATGTGCTGTTACTGCTGCAGTGGAGTAAAATATGTCAGTTATCACCGGACAGGAGCGAGAGGAGAGAGAGAGAGGCGGGTACAAATGCACTCTGAGAGGCAACCGGTGCAACGGTTCTCTGTAGAATTATATTGTTTTACACCAAAATGAGGCCCGAATCCTCTTGATCTACAGCGGCGGAAGAATAATACGGTAAGTCTCGCCGGCTTTTTGGTGTTTCAGTAAACCCGTTTGGGTTTCCTGCATGGGTTATCCCACAATGTACGCGTGACAGAGTCAAAGTAAACCGGTACCATTCAGTGCACCTTTCTGAATGTTCTCGGGCATCAGCTCGCTGTTTATACGGACTTTTATCATCATCATCATATAAATAGGCAAACGAGGAAGTATGCTGTCATCTCCATCGCTCATTTCATCCTAAACGCACTCATTTGCGCTGAAATCTTTAATTACGAATGAACTTGCTAAAGTTGGACCATTTGCGATGCTGATTCTGCCTATATCGTTTCTTAGTGGTCAGATACGGTAACGATTGAGAACTTTATTTAACGTCGTTTTTTTTTAAAACTTGGAAGCGCAATGCTCCAAATTCATACTGTTATAAAAGCATAGTTGTGTTTTTTCATACAGTGTGATAGTACAGTTGTGTCTGGGCAGCGCTGCAGTGGTCGGTTGTCATGGAGGCCTGCGCTGCGCATCCGAACGGCGCAGCTGTCACGACTGCGGTAGCAGCTATATTCCGTCTCATAAGATAAACCCTCATATGCACACATCCCAAACAATTCCTATTAAAATATCAGATGTTAAATATAGCTGCCTCATTCGCATCATATTTGAGGACACTTCAGAAATAGACAGTATTTGTGACTAAACAGATTAAAGAGTTCAAGTTCTTCACACATATTGGGTCACTGTCTATAAACAGACCTTTGGCACTGGCACCTGACTTCTCGACTCCTAGTCAACTACTACTACTATGCAGCAGGGTAAAGCGTATATGAATATGATACTTGCCCTTTAAGAGGTCGTTCCGGGATAGTTTGGATGGGTCAATATTTACTACGCTGACTCTGTCCTCATATTTCATAGCAGAGCTAAGCTGAAGCCCCACTTACATCAGCAGCGCGGGATCAAAGACATTCAAAGCTGACTTGATTAAAACTGGGGATTTAGTGTTTAGTGTGGCAGATCAGTTCCACTGCACTACATGCAGTTTAACTTGTCCACATCTCAATCTTTCTTCTCAAAATAGCGTTTAAGATGTGTAATTACGGTTGTCATTATTTTATTCTTCGTGGTGGAATCAAGTCTTGCCGTGTCAGTCTGTTTTAACATCACTGAGGCTTGGTGCAGTCATGTGACTAACCCTCTCTATTAGGGTTCAAAAGTTGTTAATCTTTTGGCACTGGCCCATGTCTGGGACATACTTGTGGTCCTTCGGGGTAAGAATTTTGAGCTCTTGGGCTGCTTCATAATCACTTGAAGTAAAAAAGTATATAACAGGCCCGGACAGAGCGGGACTGGGTGGTCCTGATCCAACATGAGCTTGGCCCACCCAGTTTTAGTTTCAGTAAACAATAACAACTCTAGTGGCTCTATCGCCAAATCAACCAAATTTCATAAACTTCCCCGGCGCAATTTTTTTATTATTGTTTTATGAAGAAAGACAAACATAAATAATGCTGAAAGCCAAAATATTAAATGAAAGCCAAAATATTAATTTAAATTAAATTAAATGTCATGGTCATGGATGTATACTTACTGAATAATCCACTATTTTGTGGAGGGTGGTCAAAATGACAATTTTTACCTTAGATTTTGGAGCAAAATTACAGGGAGGTAAAAATTACTTCCATTAGTAGGTCCATTTATGTCCATTAGTAAAATCTGTTGATTTTAGCTATCTTTGCTCCATTATATACCAACGGCGACAGTTCAAAAATGGGAAAAAGCACTTGTGTTTTTTGCCCAAAGTTTGCATGCCTGTAACTCAAGAAGTATTAAAGATCTCTTATTATCCTTTTAGATTCTGGTTCTTAACAAACTTTTATTTTGTTATCCATATTTTTAAGGCCCAATAGTTCAATTCCAAAGATATTGAAATCTCAATGTGGCTCTTAGAGTAAATTGTTAAATTGTACACATTTTCCGCGCTTAAATGGTTAGTTCACCCAAAAATGAAAATTAAGTCATTAATTACTCACCCCCATGCTGTACCAACCCCGTAAGACCTTCGTTCGTCTTCGGAACACAAATGAAGATATTTTTGATTAAATGTGACAGCTGGATCACTCCATAGGCTCCCTAAGGGAATGAATCTTGACGGCCCAGAAAGTCAATGAAGAAAATGTTTAAATATTCCATGTCACAACAGTGGCTCAACTATAAGTTTATCAAGCGACGAGAATACTTTTTGTGCGAAAAAACAAACAAAAATAACTACTTTATTTGACTATTCCTTTTCTTCCTTGTAGGCCTGAAACGAGACTTCAAGAGATTTCCACGACGCATGCGCGAGAACTTAACTGAAGTAGTTGAAGGAGATCGCAATTCTCGCGCATGCGTTGTTGAAATCTCTCGAAGTCTCGTTTCAGGCCTACAAGGAAGAAAAGGAATAGTCAAATAAAGTCGTTATTTTTGTTTTATTTCCGCACAAAAAGTATTCTCGTCGCTTGATAAACTTATAGTTGAGCCACTGTTGCGACATTGAATATTTAAAAATTTTCTTCATTGACTTTCTGGGCCGTCAAGATTCATTCCCTTAGGCAGCCTATGGAGGAGTGATCCAGCTGTCACATTTAATCAAAAATATCTTCATTTGTGTTCCGAAGACGAACGAAAGTCTTACGGGGTTGGTACAGCATGGGGGTGAGTAATTAATGACTTAATTTTTATTTTTGGGTGAACTAACCCTTTAAAAACCAAACCTGGGTCACTTTTCTTACAGCTGATACTTTTTTTTCTTTCAATAGCTGAAGAACAGATAATGTTGAAACTACAAATTGTATCTCGTTTATTTCTGTCAAACAACATTCCTGGGTGCCATGATATTTTTTTTTAGACATTTGCATACCTGTAAAGTTAAAAATATTAAAGATATCTCAATATGATTTTAGTTTCTGGATATTAACAAACTTATCTTTTGAAATCTTAAATTTCAAGGCTCTGTGTGGTTCAGTCCCAAAGATATGGGGATCTTAATGTGGCTTCATTTTCAATTTGTTGAATTTTTACCCATTTTCAATGGTCGAAAAACAAATGTGAGTCACTTTGCATATAGAGGATATTTATTTTATTTAAAGGGAAATGTCTGAAGAATAAATAGAGGGAAACCAGATCCATTTCTAGTTTCAACATTATGAAAACAATTGCATAGAACATACCCGCCTGAGTGCAAAAAATCTACTGAAATGGTTGAGGGACATTAACTTGCTCTCAAAAGTAAGAATCTATATTTGAATCAGTTTCAGGTATTTTTGGATGAAGGGATTTTGTTCATTTTAACAGCTTCTGAAGCTTTCAAGAGTTTAAATATGCAGTATTGTAACTACATGTTAACTCATATAGGTCCTTGAAAAAAATGAAAAGTTTAATGGAACAAGAATCTACAATTATATTATACGATATATTTAATACTTCATGAGTTACAGACATGCAAACTTCACTCAGTTGCATTATTATTTATTCTTCAGACATTCTTCTTTAAACACAATTAGAATCAGCTATTTGAAAAGTTACCCACATTTGGTTTTTGACCATTAAAAATGGGTAAAATTCAACAATTTGGACATGGAGTTGCCTGGGATCCCCATATCTATGGGATATAACCATATTTACCACGTTTACAAAAGAAAAGTTTATTAAGAATGAGAATATTGAGATATCTTTAATACTTTTTGAGTTAAGGGTGCGCAAACTTTGGAAAAACAATATTTATGTCACTCAGACAGGAATGTTCTATGCAATTATGCTGATAGAAAAAAACAAGATACATTTCTAGTTTCAAAATTATTTGTTCTTCATATATTCCTCTTTAAAAGAAAAAAGTATTTGTTTTTTGACCACTGAAAACGTGTACAATTTACCAATTTACTCATGGAGCCACATTGAAATCCCCATATCTCTGGAAATGAACCATATTGGGCCTTAAAAATTAGATACCAAAAAGAAAAAAATGGTTAAAAACCACAATTTAAAAAAGGATATTAAGAGATCTTTAATATTTACAGAGTAACAGGCATGTAAACTTTGGGCAAAAAACACAAGAAGTGCTTTTTCCCATTTTTTCTTAACTGTCACCATTGGCATGTAATGCAGCAAAGATTGTTTAAGTCTCAAGATTTTACTAATAGACCTACCAATCACTAAAAAAAATAAAATAATGATGCTGCCATCTTTTTAAAGTAATTTTTATCGCCCTCCAAATCGCAGGTTAAAATGATCATTTTGACCCCCCTCCAATAATAGTGGATTTCTCAAAAATGATCAAAATCTAAATTTTTCGCCGGGACCTCTGGTTGAGTCGACACGGAAAGACCTACATGACTAGGCTATATATATTGGAATCTGAAAATCACAAATCATAATTATTTAGCCACTCCCAATTACTAACCGCTTTCAGCTATTGTTATCCATTATGCTTCGTTTGTGCCTGATTAGGCGCATTAAACACGCTAATGAGTGAAACACAGGTTGAATTGTCCGCCTCATGCTGAAGAATTTAATGAAACTCAACTGTTTCTGCCTCCCTCTGAAACATGATCATCACTTAACAGATCTTAGGAGGCTTATCAGCAGCACTGCTCATACCTAATGAGAAGAATGAAGGCTGTGTGCGGCCTGGAGCCAAGGTGCTATCTAGAGTAACTGAGCTGTGTGCGCTATTGATCCATTGCCATCTATATTTGTGCAGAGTGTAGTGAACTCGTGGCAGGAGACCAGAGCTCTCGTCAGTCACCTCTAGAAATTGCGGCAGTAAGAATGCATCAGAGCCGGTCATTCCAGTGCGGCAAAGGAGAAAGTATTGTCCCTGTCATTGATGCGCCATTGTTCTCTTGGGAGGTGTGTGGTTGAAATTGACAAAGGAAGGACAGAGTAAAAACAAACCGGGAAAATTAATAATAAAAATAACAAAGATATTTAGTAAAATGTTCAAGCTCCTCATCTATGTGGTGGAAGCAACAACCAGGGGCTGTCACCATAAAAGTAGTCCATATGTCCATCCGTGTGTGCTGTAAGTCTTATTAAATTAAGTTATTTAAAGGTGACCTATAATTCAAAATTGAATTTACCTTGGTATAGTCAAATAACAAGAGTTCAGTGCATGGACATGACATAGAGTGAATCTCAAACTGGACTGTTTTCGCGTTCTCATTTAATTCACGTTTATGAAAAACACCCCTGAAAAACGGTCGGTTCTCCACACAATACCGACTGTGACGCAATAGTCGGGATCATTAATATGTATGCCTCCACAAATTTGCACATGCCAGCCCATGTTCAATGACAGGCGAAACTGCGCAGCCGAAGCATAGCAGTTGCTCAGTGTTTGGATGTACACATGAACACAAAAGTATTTTTTAGTTCCTTCATCCGAGCCTCTGAAGAAACAATGGCTTACTTTTATTTTCTCTGGAAATTTCCAAACATTTCACCGACGACTGTTTCACTTGGGCCAATATAGAGCTGGCCTCGGATCAGCTACCAAGCAACACTTTCTGATGTGTAATTGTTCAAGTTCAGACAGGTAACCTTTCTCTCAAAATCGTTCAATACTGTTTATGCATCAGTAAGTAAAGCCAGTGACTAAAATATCAACTTCACATCGTTTCTTTTAGTAGGATGAAAAAAATGTATTTAAATTGTGAATAAATTATATACAGAAAGCGATCAAAGAACAATCTTTCCACAGCGCGAGTTTATCTGGACACTTGCCAAACTCGTTATGAATTCAATGACGCACGTTTCACTGCACAGCGAAGCTCTTACTGTATTTACATGATCGTGTTTGCATTGGGGAAAGCATTAGAGAACAGAAACTGCATTGCAATGATAAGATCTTCATTCTCGCGACCAACAGACTGTCCTCTGCTTGCTCAATGCTCAGTCATCACAGCAACATTTTATGTGATGGGAATAGATCTAAATACTTTAAAAACATCTCACGATTCGTTAATTTCGATAGCTGTAATAGTAAAAACGTATAATAGCTGTAGTAAAAGTATTCGAGAGAGTTTCACATGTAATACATAGCTATTTCATATGCAAGCATGTCAGCCAATCACAGCAGAGGCCGGTTCCACACAGCAGACACGCCCCTTCAAACAGAGCGTTCAAATCAGAGGCTAAAATCCGGGTGGGAAAAATGCCTTTTATTTCTAAATTATGACTATTTTTGATCTAAAAAACATACTAACATTATAAGGGCAACCCAGGAAACATTATAAAATAATATAAAAAACCACTCTAGGGCACCTTTAAGTTATTTTAGTATTATTTACACTATTATAATATTTATTACTATTTTGAATTAGCTTTTATTTTCATTTTAGTTTGTTTTAGTCATTTTTGTGTTTTTATTTGTTTATTTTTATTTTTATTTTAGTTGCCCAGGCAACATTTCTAAGTACACAGCCGTCCACGTGATGTGAAAGAAAACAGGACTCTTTGGACCAGGCGACCTTCTTTCACTGCTCCAAGGTCCACTTGTAGGGGCGTTCGACCGGTGTACAGGGGTCATCATAGGCACTCTGCGGATACGCAGCCCCATACGCAGCAGAGTGCGATGCACTGTGTGTTGACACATTCCTCCCATAACCATCATTAAAATTTTGTGTGACTTGTGCCACAGTAGATCGACCTTCTGTTGGCTCAGACCAGACGGGATAGCCTTCATTGCTCTTGTGCATCGATGAGCCTTGGGCACGATGAACATCGATGAACACCCTGTCGCCGGTTTGTGGTTTGTCCCTGCTGACCGGGCGCAACCCACAAGCCTTGCCGTTTCAGAGGTACTTTGACCCAGTCGCCTTGCCATAACAATTTGGCGCTTGTCAAAGTCCCTGGCTTAAGATCTTTATTCCTGTCCATTTCTCCTGCATCCAACATGTTGATTTCGAGAACCGATTGTTTGCTTACCATCTAATCTACCTAGACTTTAATATGTGGCCTTGTTAGGAGATGATCAAAGATATTCGTTTCACCTGTGACTGGTCATATTGTTTTGGCTCATCAGTGTATATTTTATTTTATTTCAGCTTTATTTAAATTACCGAAAATGGTAATGGCTATTTTGGGTTCAGTACAAGTTAAGCTTAATCAACAGCACTTGATGAAGTGGAAATGACTTTTTGTGGTAATCAACATTGTTTTCTTAAAAAAAAAGCAAAAATCTGGGTTACAGTGCTGAGGCACTTACAATGGAAGTGAATGGGGTCAATCTGTAAACTTTGCACAAGTTCACACTTATAATTGTATAGACTAAAGAGCATGCATAGTATGCATGCGTACTGTCCGGGGAAGGGCTCTGAGCTCGCAATGTGGCCCGAACCCAGGTACTTCCCCTCCTGGGAGAGGAACAGTTGAGAGTGAGGAGTTTGAGTGGAGGAGGGATACTGGGTCATGGGACAGAGGTGAGTTTGCTATTTATAAATGGGCCTCCTTGCTCTGATTGGGTAGATTATCTGAACGTTCTCCTCTTGAACTTTGTTAATAAAACATTAAAATACCCACAATTTCAATTGTGTTACAAGATGTAAACAATATGAGTGTAAAGATGATTTTAGTGAAAAAAAAATCACTAACCTGCTCTTTATAGTTATGTTAAATTTTCAAACAAAACTTCCAAACCTCACAACCCCCCAAAAACTACAAACATATTTGAACCGCTTTGCAGCTAAAACAATTAACAGAAGAATCAATATAAGTTAAAATGAAAGTGACATGACGTGAAGGGCAAGTATGGTAACCCATACTTGGAATTTATCCTCAGCATTTAACCCGTTCAAGTCAGTGCACACACATTACGATCAGTGTGTAGTGAACACACACACACACACACACACACACACTGCAAACCGTGGACACACACACCCAGAGCAATGGGCAGCTATTTGCTGCTGTGCCCGGGGAGCGATTGGGTGTTAAGTGCTTTGCTCAAGGGCACTTCAGTCTTTTTCTGCCGGTATTGAGAATCGAACCCGCAGCCTTCAGGTTACCAGTCTAACCAACCATTAGGCCACGACTGCCCCCTGCCTTTTACAAAATAAGCATTACATTTCTGCTTTCAAGTCCTATTAATATCTTACCCATTCACTTCCATTGTAAGTGCCTTATTTCAGCTTTTTTATTAAAGAAAATTAGGGATAAATAATTGTTTGTGGTAATCAATCTAATGCCATGATGAAGGCTGTCGATTGAGCATTATTTGCTGAAACTGTCTATTTATTCAAATTTGGTGCACATTCTTACTGCACATTTCATGAACTTCAATTTCATGTATTTTGCCCTCACTAAAAGACAATTTCTTCAACCAGTTCCTCTTTTTATTGGTTGCACATTACACAATGATTCCCTGTCAGCTAGACAGCACCAATTCTCATCATCCAGCGTCACATAAACCAGCACTTTCAGAAGTGGTTCTGCTTTGATGCTGATCTGTGCAGATGAGCTTGCGTGTCTGTTTAGTATAGTGAAGGCCATGCTGACATCACTGACTGGTCTGTTCAGGTTGCAGAGAAGGTCAATAGAGGTTTGACAGGAGACGATCAATAGCAATGCTGACTGCAAGGCCAGTAAATGAGGGGGATGGGATACAAACACAACATGTAAACACCATAGCATGCACTGGGCTCTGTATCAGACACTTTTTAATGCCTTTAGGTTGTCCGGATGACTGAGCACTTCTATTGTGCCACAAGACCTGTGTCTTATCTCAACGCATAGATTAATATTTAATAATGGCCTTTCCATTAGAGTGTATCACCCTTTTAGCAGGGTGCACTGCACTCTCCTGGAGTTACGCTGATAAAAACCTTTGGAGTTTTCAAGTATGAAATGCAGTTTTTATCGAGTGTTATTTATAACACCTACAATCTTTCACTTTCTTTTTTGGTTTTAAAAAACACTGGACAAAACAATGTCTATCAAAACAGTATTGTTTAAATGACACAAACAAAGATAGCACAATAATGACTTCACAAAACAATAGTGTAATCATAAAAAAATATATATATATTAATGTATATAGATATGTATATGTATTTATTACCGTTCATTACCTTTTTATTAATGTTTTCTTTGAAAGAAAATGAATACTTATATTTTAGCAAGGATGCGTTAAATAAATCAAAATTGACAGGAAATGCTTTTACATTGTTCTATTGTTCTAAAAATTGTATTAATGTATTCACACTTTCTGCAAAAAAATATTAAGCAACTGTTTTCAACATTGATATTAATAAGAAATGTTTCTTGGGTAAAAAAATAATAATTTCTGAAGGATAATGTGACAGTAAAGCATTGCCATCATAGGAATAAATTATATTTTGAAATGTATTACAACAAAAAAGATGTTATTATTGTATTTATGATTAAAGAAAGAGCGTAAGATACTTATTTAAGAAAACTAATTTTTTGAACGGTTCTGCATGTATAATTATTGTAATGTATAATAATTAATTATATAAATATACTTTGACTACAATCAGATTCCCTTAAGAATCTCACAAAAAAATCTTTATTCAAATAAAGTTTTATCTCAACAACATGTATTTTCCCTCAACAACGTATGTGAGCTTTCATATCCAATTAATAAGACTCCTACTGTATCCATTACTTAATCCTATTGGGCTGTATATTTATCAGATGTGTATTTTGCCACTGTTGAGGAACTAAGAGCTTTGTTTATAGTAAACTGAAGATTATCTGTCTGGAACAGTACCACTAAAGGGAAAATTTAGACGACTTTACAGCTCAAATAGAACATTTGTATGGAAGAATATACAGCATGTCACAGTCTTGTTTTGCACCTGTAACATTCCTTTAAAAGAAAGGTAGTACTTGGCTCAGTTAAACAGGATGATAATGTTGATGACTTGTTTTTGTTTGTTTTTTAATTTCAGTTCATTAGTACCACGTCGGCATCGGCAGCAGAACTCGGTACCGCTCCTCTTGGACTCTGACAGACGGTGTTGAGTGTGAACATTGAGACTGCCAGACAGCAGGTTGGGTAAAATCTGCAAAAATGACTTTTTTCCCCTCTACATATAACCTCTCCATCAAATAAATCCTCAGTCTAGTTTAGTCACAGTACAGCTTATATTAGTTTTTGTCTTCCAATAGGCTTAGCAGATATATTTTTAGATGTGATGCTACACTTGTGGTAAAAGTTTGTGTTCGTCCCTGGAGGTCTTAAAACTTAAAGACTTAAAGAGTCAATTGAGTTCCCATGATGCCCTTGGAGCAAGACACTTAACCTTCATATGCTCCCAGGCAGCTGACTGTCCCTCTATTGGCCTACTGTTAAGCAGCTTTGGCTGAGAAAAATATCTGCTAAATGGCAAGTAGCTAAAGTATAATTGATAGCTCATAATGAGATCACACTCACCTCTAATTCAGTTCTACACACATCTCCAGCAACAGTTGAATATCAGAAGAGTCATAATTGCCTTAGAATTGACCAGTCATCTCATCTGATACAGTTTCACTCAGATATTATTTGTACACAGATTAGCTTTTTTAAGGACTTTAAGCTCTCCATAGGCCCACTGACACATGATACTGTATTTTAAGCTGTGTATAGTGTGTGTGCTTAGCGTAGCGTGCATGGATTTGCTTACTAAGATCTAAGATGAGTTATTTTGTTTCTATTATGTCCTCAAGTGACCCATGTTCATGTAAGTTTATATATTATCATCATTAGTAAATACTACTTCTGTGTTGTCATGCAACATTTGTATTTCGTTGGCTATGTTCGGAATTGCATACTAGCATTGCACACTACTCTTATGAATTCTGCAGTATACACTACCGTTCAAAGGTTTGGGGTTTGTAAGATGTTTTTGAAAGATGTCTTTAATCACCAAGGCTGCATTTATTTGATCAAAATACAGTGATATTGGGAAGAAATATTATTACAATTTAAAATAACAGTTTTTTTTTTAAATGTAATTTATTCCTATATGGGCATTGGGCAACATTGAATTTTTAGCAGCCATTACTCCAGTCTTCAGTGTCACATGATCCATTAGAAATCATTCTAATATGCTGATTTTGTGATCAAAAATGTTGATTTATAACTGTTTAGTGATCAATGTTGAAAAAAGTTGTGTTGCTTAATATTTGTGTGGAAACCGTGATACTTTTCTGAGGAATCTTTGATAAATAGAAAGTTCAAAAAAGCATTTATTTGTAATACAAACATTTTGTAACATTATAAATGTCTCTACAGTATCTTCTGAACTGTTGAATGCTTTCTTGCAGAAAAAAAAGAAATGAAATCTTACTGACCCCAAACTTTTGAACAGTAGTGTAAATTGGCCACCACATGCAGATATTATTGCAGATTCTATTGGCAGAGAATACCCGAATACCCTACTATTTGGTTCAGATTTGCCAACAAAGCACTCTGCGTGAAATACTGTATCCCACTATGTAATGCACTCAGATTTCCATGTGAAAATAAACTGGAAGTAATTTCAGTAAAAAATCTTTAAAAAAAAAATCATGATATGATAACTGGATATTACTCACTAAATTCCAGAGGTCAAGTTCGGCTGGTTAGCATGACCCAACTTTCAGCAGCCAAAAGTTGTCTTTCTCTATTGATGGCCATTCAAAGCTAGCCATGTGTTTTAACAAAATAAAATGTTTTGCTAGCAATATACAAATTGGCGAATTCTTATAACAGATATTTTATCAGTGGCCATTTTCGGACGGTCCTTCTAAAACCTTTAAATATTTGTTTTAAATAATTTAATTTTGCATTATTGTGGTGTCACCAGTCAGTCGGCATATTGTTTAAAACTATAAATTCAACATATAAATAATAATAAATCCAAAATGCAGTAGTATTCCGAATATAGCCTTTTGTTGCTGCGTATGCAGTTTGTAACACACTCTTTTTTTAACTTCCTGAACCCTAATAACCCACACATCAAAATAAAAGGAAGATGGCAACCACAGCGACCCCTGAGCCCCTTACTGCCCTCTCTCGGTGGTACCTATATGCCATCCACGGTTACTTCTGTGAAGTCATGTTCACGGCTGCCTGGGAGTTTGTGGTGAACTGCAACTGGAAGTTTCCCGGCGTGACGAGTGTGTGGGCGCTCTTCATCTACGGAACCTGCATCCTGATCGTAGAGCGCATGTATCTGTGTCTGCGGGACCGCTGCAATGTGCTTCTCCGCTGCATCATTTATACATTGTGGACATATCTGTGGGAGTTTGGCACGGGTTTGCTGCTTCGGCAGTTTAACGCTTGTCCGTGGGACTACTCTGAGTTTAAATATAACTTCATGGGCCTGATCACGGCAGAGTACGCCGTGCCTTGGTTCTGCGCCTCCTTTATCGTTGAGCGCCTAGTGATACGCAACACGCTCCGGTTGTGCTTCGACGAGGCTGTTGGGCCCGGCCAGGCTGAAGAACTGTCGGACAGAGGCGGTGAAGGAAGAGCAGGGAGTGGGAGAAGAGGAAGAGGGGCCAGAGCTGGGGCAACCAGCGCAAACGGCTACGTGAAGGGGGATTGAGGAGGTTTTCGACACCTTTTGCCCCCATCTCAAACCTCCCGTCACCCATGACTCTATCCGCACATATCGTAGTCTCTCTCCCACCTGCTTCCAGGGAAAGAGTCGCTCAGACACATTTGGTGCAGCTCCAACTGAGACACTTGCATAACTGTGAGGAACTTTCTGATTTAATATAGATCGTCCAGCTGGCGTTCTTCGTTCACGTGGAGGGATGTTCATTTGCCACCTTAGTGCTCAACATTTACTGTCCTCACTTCGGGCGAGTAGCTATTAAGTTCGTTTGTCAGTAGGAGTGGTGCCCGGTGGCAAAATGAGAATGAACACTCCACCTCTTCCACTATACCTCCCAAACCAGTCCATCCACTGCAGACTCTCTGGGAAGGGACAAACAAATTGACTATAAAAACAAAACGCAGACACATCACTTGAAAAGAGATATAGCCTACAGTATCAATGCTTTTTAACAAAGCGAGTCCTTTTAGATTATAAACACGGTCCATGATGTATATGTAGTTGGAAATGCAAATAACTGTTAGGATAAAAGCTTACCTTTTGAATGTTAGTTTGTGCTATTTATTAATATCTAAAATGTAGTTAAGAAATGATAATATATTAAAAATGTATTGTGTATATATATACTGCATAACCTAAAGCAATGCCTTGTACTTGAATTTGGTGTTTTTTTATATTCATCAAAATATTCAGTGCTTGAACGTGCATGAAAGTTGTCTTCCAGGAGATTTGTTTCATTCTGAGACTGATCTTCAATGTTGTGTACAATTTATTTCCTCCATTTTGTAAATTTTTTTAAAATATTTTTCTCATGGAGATGAACACACAAAGGAGTACTGTATTGTTACATATATAGAGTCCGGGTGCTCAGCACTGAAACCATAAAAACATCACAGTATCCTGTTTCACTGGAGAGAATGTTATTGTGTGTTTATGAACTGGTGCTAGATCCTCATTGAGTCGTGTTGAGGGATCTGACAATGGTCACAATAAAGGCATTAATATGTAGGTTCACTGACCTCAGGTATGTTAATTTTAATTGTTTCACCTCCGTCTCTCATATGCCATTGAATAATGGATGAAAATTGAGAAAAATATTGTGGCAATTTTTTTTTTTTTAAATGCCAACATCACCTTGATATTACCCGCATGGCTACAGTTAAAGGTTGTGGATTTGCCAGAAAGTTTTGCTTAACTGTGTTGGTTATGTTGTTATTGACCAAACTAAAAATGTATTAAAACCACCTATTTCTGAATGCAAGTCCTGTCAGAGTTCCCTTCAATATTATTGGTTATAAAACATTTCTAAAGTGAAAAAGTCTTAGTATTTATTTGAACCTTCTACAAAATGTGCAATAAAAATATTACATGTTATTTTCATAGCTTTAGTTGTGCATGTATTGTTTTGAAGTTTATTGCAATGTCACAGCACTTTGCATGTTTGTCTCTTTGGTGTGCTATATGATTGTCAAATGTATACATTTTAAATGATTATCAAGAACTGGTGAATGGTGCTATTCTGCCCCCTTGAAATTTCACGAAGCAATGCAATGTTCGGAAGCAATGCAATAATTGCTGGTATGTGAATTTCAATTGAATTTGCGATTTTAAGCAAATTACCTGCAACTCACACTTTCATACATTTGACAGTTGTTGTTTTTTTCAGTTAATTAAAACAGTGATGGTTTTACATATAGATTGTCAATGTTGAAAGGCTGTGACAGTGATCCTTCTCATGTAAAAACACAACAACTAAAGAGACTGAAAGAAGATGGCCTGGAAGATGACTAGTCTGTGACAGTGTTCTTCCCTTGCTGCTGTCCCGAACAGTCACCTAGTATCAGTTTGTTGGATAGGGGAGTAGTACCAAATTTATGGCAGACCTGACACTGAAGCCAATAAGCATTGCTTAGTGCAGGGGTTTTCAATCTTTTCGATTCCACGGACCATCATCATCATCATGTGAGGGACCTCCATCTTAAGATAAAAAAGGCACTTATATATTTTCAAGTATAAAGAGTGCACCAAGTGTATTTCAGGCCAAGCAACAAGTGTACAATCAATGTAGGGTGCTTCTCAATCGAAAGGCTGCATCCTAGTAAGGCTGCATGTCTCGGCTGCTGTGTCATCAAGCTCCATCAAAGCACGTCTCAATTTAATGGATCCTTTGTTTCGCAATTTGCATCCTTCATTCAGCCTGCTTTGAAGGATGCATCAAGTGTATCCTTTGAGTCCTCCAATCACCCACAATCCTTTGCACACATTCCAATTCACAAAAAAGAATTAGCAAAAAATGAATCGCATTGAGCTTTTCCATAACAATAATAATAAAAAAAGATCAAAATTGATTTTGTTGTAAAATAATCACATAATGCTTAACTGTGCTGTATTCCACTATGGAAGTCAATGTGCCAAACAACTGTTTGGCTCCAATCGTTTTTCAAAATATCTTCCTTTGTGTTCAGCAGAAAAAATAAACTCAAACAGGTTTGGTTTGCAACAACTTGAGGGTGAGTAAATGATGACAGAATTTTAATTTTTGGGTGGAGTATCCCTTTAATATCCATGCTCTGTGTGTTTTGGTTCCTTGCCACTGTCACCTTTGTTGCCATTGGCTTTCGGTTTGCTTAGTTGGGGACATTAAATTTAACATTAAATTTAATTTTCAACAATAATATTGATCTGCCTGCATTGACACCATTTTATGAGAACTGAACTGAGCTGGACGATGACATCACGGTTTTCTCCAGAGCAGTTATATATATAAAAATTAACAAAATTAATAACTTTTTACAACAAAAATAAACATTACTGAACTTACTGTACTGTAACGCTAATTTCTTCTGGAAACAAACTTTGTTGCATTATTTTACTGTTATCTCGGTCTCACCAGAAGATGGCGTCCGAGTTCACATTTAGTGGTCTTTTGTGCAGTAATGTATGGAATAGTCAGTGAATGTGTATAGAGGGAATGCATTAACGTCACTTCCCCGCCGGAACACGCCCCCCTCAGCCGGACTGAGTGGCAGAAGAGCTGCTGCGTGACTGGAGTTAATAGGGGAAACTGCGAAAACGCGAGTAAAACAAACTATTATCAGTTTAAACTAAAAGTTGGACTCGATATATTGTTCCTTACAACTTATCAAAGATCCAGTCAGTGATCTATGGATATTGACATGCAGCCAGGAATCGTGTTTCCTGACATTTATATGTGCCTGATTTCGACGCCGGGGAAATAAATTAAGAAAATTTGCCTGTAAACGTTTTATATAAATACAATATAGATAGGTCTAAATCCGAGTGATCACTTACATTAATGTTATACTGTATATCATCATATCGTCCAGCCCTAAAACTTGTATTGTTTTTTGTCAGTGTTTATTTAAAAACATCCAATTATGCAGAATATAGTCTGTTCTGTAGCTTTTTGCCGTCTGTAAAAATATACAGTAACTCAGATTTCTGGTCAAATCTAGTTGTACAGTCAATCGCAAAGCTCTTTCCCGTTTTAGATGTGTTTTGTGTGTTTTTCACGGCATTCACGCTGAAAACAAATGCTGCCGCTCAGTCTTTTTGCCACTTAGTGGGCGTGACCGCATTCACTCCGGCCGACGGTGACGTCAGAGGGTATGCGCATGACATATCTATATTGTATTTATATAAAACGTTTACAGGCAAATTTTCTTAATTTATTTCCCCGGCGTCGAAATCAGGCACATATAAATGTCAGGAAGCACGATTCCTGGCTGCATGTCAATATCCATGGATCACTGGATCTTTGATAAGTTGTAAGGAACACTATATCGAGTCCAACTTTTAGTTTAAACTGATAATAGTTTGTTTTACTCGCGTTTTCGGAGTTTCCCCTATTAACTCCAGCCACGCAGCAGCTCTTTTGCCACTCAGTCCGGCTGAGGGGGGCGTGTTCCGGCGGGGAAGTGACGTTAATGCATTCCCTCTATAGGGGGCAATTTTGGGTACAACCGGAGAAGTGCTATCTGACTGCATTTTGCTGTTGTGAATCATTCAACTGAGTGGTTCACGATCAAAACAAGTAAGTATTATTAGAAGTTAGGCTACATGTGACTAGAGATAGAGATGCCTCGTTCAGTGCCGCATGAGTCAGACTCCAAAAAGCGACTCGTTCAGGGAATGGAGCGTATCGTAATAAACATATTCAACCAATGAAATCCTTCAAAGACCCTTCTAAATGAAATTGGCTAGTGCTCGTCTTCTGAGGCCATTTAATCAAACGCCTCAGATGGAGGCCTTCGGACGAGGTCGAGGGGAAAAAAACGCCTGCTCTGTTATTCACCGAAGAAAATGATTGTCTAACTCGGTGTTTCTCAACCCTAACTGATACTTGAAAGATGTTTACCTAAAAAATTCCCATATTCGTAGTGACACAAAATCTCGCAAATGTGCTATTGTAATTAGGTCTCAGATTTGAGCTTTTGTTGCACTGAGATGTTAGTGAACATGCTGACGCTTCTCGAATCTGTTAAAACTCCAGAGGCGAAGCACTTTATTATTTCTTATCAGCGGTTAATCTGTCCACTGAAATTGTTAAATGCAGTTTAATCTGTAAATGTGATGCTGTCACTTGATCGCTAGATGGCGTCGCACCACCACAAGAACCTGGATTTGGAGCCTTTGCCAACACGTTGAAGGTAATTATTGCTTCTGCTAACCTACCTCTGTTTCTACAGCTGTTGTTAAGTCTAAACAATCATAATAAAATAAACAATCATAATAAAATAATCTCATAAGAAACTTTTTTCTTTTTCTTTTGTTCTTTATTTTGATGACAGGTATGATACCAAGTTATTATTGTTGTATAGTGGCCACTAGTCACCATACATGTAGTACAAGCTACCATAAAATTCATACACTTTTGCAGTTTCATTAAGGATTTTTTTCAGGGTATGTGGTATGTATCTTTTAGAGAATATGATATATTTAGGGTGTGTGAGCTGTGTGTGTATTTCTGTGTCAGACTGGTCCACACCTCATATCCACGTCAGCTTGTATAACCTACAATGGTTTGAATCTGCAGTTTATTATATGAACATGACATCTTAGTCCATTTAGCCGGTTTTGCTTTCTATCAAAATACTCGAGACTTTAGGCCAGATTATACAATTCATGATAGTTTTTTTTTCTTCTTTCAATATTCATTTCAGAACTTCGGAAAATTTACCAGCTCATTTAGCTTCAGACATTTACATTTGAACGTATGCTGTCACTTAATCCACACAATTCAGTTTAATCCATGTGTCACCATATATCATTGAAAGGCTTTTCAACCTATGCACTCTCTTTCTTTTCTCCAGTTTCCTGCCCTTTTTTGTAGACTGTCAAAAATCCCTTGCGGCTATCTAAGGCGATTATGTGTCACCACAAATCCTTCATTTGCGATTTGGTAACTCTTCTCTCATCTCCTTTGATTGCAGTGACAGCTCACCTATGAGCTCACCTGACTGTGGTGGGTGTGGTCTGCTTTAAAAAAACACCCAGGCTCCGCCTCCAGCAGCGACACAGCCAATCATATGTCAACACTCCAAATATGGACAGGTCCTAACCCTTTAAGGGGCAGGTGAAACATAAATAGCTTTTATTTCCTCTCGACGTGTGTGTAGAGTAGAGTCTCTCTGTCTGATTTCTGTGCTCTTTTAAAAAAAAATCCATTCCAGCTTAATGAAGCAGCAAAGCGGCGCACAATCGGAGAATCCAGCTCAAACAGCTCCAGGAGGTTGGGTTGGGGGGAGGGTGTTAAATGAAGTGTGTTGCATGGGAACTGAGTCTGTGGGGAGGGGTATCACTACAGTATTCTTTAAACATGTCAGTCATCAAAGCTGTCGGAGAGCAGTGGAGCAGACGATGGCTTCATGCTGCATTTGAGGGGTGTGTGTCTAGAGCAGCCCATGTTGAATAGATCTGAGTGTCAAGGCTCAGATCCATTAATAAAGCAGGTTTAAAATGGAGAAAGACCATATAAAACATACAATGGGAGGAAACCTGCTTTACAACCGGGCTCATGTTATGTGAGTTATTAGAGATGCAGAGTGGTAGTGGCCGTAGACAAACTGGCTTGGTTTGAGACACTTCTTGCCTGTTTTTAAGGCATTTTAAAGGTATAGATCACCCAAAAAGAAAATTCTGTCATTAGCTCATCCTCAAGTTGTTCCAAACCTCTATGAATTTCTTTCTTCTGCAGAACACAAAAGAAGATATTTTGAAGAATGTCGGCAATCAAACAGTTGATAGGCCCCATTGACTTCCATAGTATTTTTTTAGTAAGTCAATGGCTACTGCCAACGGTTTGATTACTGACATTGTTCTGCAGAAAAAAGAAATTCATACAGGTTTGGAACAACTTGAGGGTGAGTAAATGACAGAATTTAAATTTTTGGGTGAACTGACCCTTTAACAAAAGACTTGTAGAGCAACTACATGTAGGCCTACATATTGTCGCCTTACAGAATGGAACTGCTTTGTAAACCTTTTTTTTTTTTTTTTACCCTGACATGTGGTACACACAGTGATGGTAATGACAGTTTATAAACTGGCCAATCAGAATAATTATACACTTAGAGATAGAAAAGTTATTTAGAATAGTACAACACATCATAAATCATGTTAATTTGTCATCGCTTTAAACTATGATTTAAATTCGTTAATATTTGGTAGTTAAAATGATAGTTTACCCAAAAATAACCACCATCATGTAATTTCAAACCTGTATGACTTACTGCCTTCTCTGAAAACAACAGAAGAAAGATATTTTGTTATGTTTGTTTGACCTTACAATGTTGTGTGAACACCACTGACTTTTAAAAAATATATCAGAATTTAAATTTTTGTGTATGTATCCTCTCTACACGACAGTGAAAAAATAGTGTTTATGGTTTGAACATAGGATTTTTATTGTTAAAAACTGTTAAAAAAACTAATAGTTTTTCATAGTTTTATAAACCAGATCTCATGAAAAAAAAAACGTTTATACGTTGTTTAACATTTTTGTGAATTCATATCGATTTATATGATTTGATCCATTCAAAAACAAAAAAGTAAGCCATAAGACTAACCAGTGGGGCGCAAGCAGATTGTACGAAAATGTATCAATTAGATTAATAAAAAAGATGAATGTATAATTAGACACCAAATGTAAAATTACATATTGCCATGAGATTGTGTTTGTTCACACTGGGTTAATTCACATTGTAGACCCTTGCCAATAGAGTTCTCTGGAGCCAGGCCTCATAACCCAGGGTTAAATGCTGCTTAACCCAGAGTGTAAATGTGGCCTCAACATGGGGTTTAAAAAGATTGTATCTAAGGGTTGAGTGTATTGTGAGCTATATGTGGGTGATTATTTTAATATTTGACTGGAAACCTCCATTTTTATTTTCCTCCTTGGCTCCTTCAGTTTTTTTCTCCACATGAACCCCAAATCGTTCGCCAATAATGTGATTTTCAAAAGCCAACACAAACAGCCACCTGTAGGAGTGCTTATGACAGTTTTTTAAACGGTGGACAGCTGTACCTCTCACTCTGGCTTGTCGCTGTTATGTAAACGGCCATCGCTTATCTCCCACTCAGCTTTGCATAACGTTACACAGAGGTTTCCCACACTGCTTTGCATTTTTACCAGGGTATTTGAGCAGCAGGCTATTTGAGCAGCAGTTTTCTTTCTCTTTTTTGAGATAAGAGCAATAACTTTCCCCCCATTTTTCTTTCTGGTTTATGTATCTTCTGTTAAATTTAGTGCTTTGCTGCTTGAGGGTAAGGCTTCTGTGTAAACAGTTAAGCAGATGCCAAGTGGTTGTCAACCGCTGTCACATCTCAGAATGACTGTTATAGGTTCCATAGCTCCAGTACAATGTGTGTGACAGAGTAGATGAGGATGGGGAAGAGGATTTTGCACAAGCATGGATGGAAACCTTGTTTTATCTCTGCACGGTGTGATTTAAAGGAGGCGGTCTCTCCATTCGCTATCTTGCAGATAACGTCAAAGCTAACGCCTTGTAAAAACAATCCTCAGTGTTGATGGCAAATTTAAACGAATGGTTCCTAAGAATGAAAATCCATTTTCATGCCATTTTAAACTTATACTTTCATCTATGGAACACAGAAAGAGATATTTTGAATGTGCTGGTCACTCTTTTCCATGCAATTGCAATAAACGATGATCTGAGCTTTCAACCTTCAAAAAGGCATACAAAAATAATCCATATATGGGGAGTCCAATCCGGCTCCTGGAAGGCCGCTGTCCTGCAAAGTTTAGCTCCAACCCCAATTAAACACACCTGAACCAGTTAATCAAGGCCTTTCTAGGCATATTACAAACTTCCAGGTATGCGGGAGCTAAACTCTACAGGACAGTGACCCTCCAAGAGTTTGTACACCCCTGGTCTATATGATTCGTGCAGTAGTCATTAGAAGTCATACCACAGATTTGTACGGAACCCCAAAAAAAAAATAAAAAATGTCATGGCCTTGAATTAAGAATTTGTTCCCACATTTTAGTCAAAATGTAGTCATGGTTCAACTAAATTAAAACTAGGGAACAAATTAGTACAACGTGGCCTCAAGTTAACTAAAACTATAGGGGATGCATTAATAAAACAAGGCCACAAATGAATAAATCATGGAAATGAATTCTTAATTCCTGGCCACAATAGCTATTTTTTTCACTAAAAAATTATTTTTTGGTAAGGTAAATACTACTGAAAAAAAAAACAATGTAATTTACAAGAAAAAGTTAGTTCAGGCAAGAATAAAAAAAAGTAAATTCCATATCAGTACTATAAATGAAGCGAGTAGAACAGTAAGCGTAAATATCAACTCAATAAAATTAAGTAAAAATTACTCAACTTTTCTGATACTGGGGTTCCCATCATGCACTGGACCTTGAATAATTAATGAGGTTAATTTTTCACTGGTTTCCAGCTGTATTTACACTGTTTTATCATTGCTTTTGTTGTCAGGATTAGTAACTTGCCATTTTGTGACATTTCGAGTAAATTTTCTGCTCAAAATGACACATTCAAACACAAAAACGATCCATCAAATGTCACCGTCATTGTGTATTGTCTACCAAGTATTGAGGTCTTTGCATTCACATCATGCTTAACATCTGACATGATGAAGTGTAAATTACTTAGATACTCTAAGTAAATCACATTCTATAAATTAGTGGTATAAATCAATAAAATTGTTTGAGTGAAATGTAATGCAAAGGAAATTTCAACTAAATCGATATTAATCAACCTTTTACTAGCTAAGTTAAAATTACTTATTTTCTTTGTTACTTTCACTTAACTAGGTTAAGTAAAGTTTACTTAATTCCATATTCCAAGTAAATTTTAACTTAAAGATTTCTAATTAAAGCTACTGATAAATATGTTTAGGTTTTTACTTGGCAAATCTTTGTAAATTTACTAGCATTTTCTAAGTGGAAAAAGTTGCCTAGCTTTTTTCAAGTAAATCCTACTCCAAATTTTTTTCAGTATAGCTATTGACTTTAATGTGTGGGAAACAGGGGCCGTATTCACAAAGAATTTTAAGGCTATAAGTAGCTCCTAACTGGCGAATTTAGGAGCAGCTCCTAAAAATAATGGGCGTGTCACTCCTAACTTTAGGACTCCTAATTTTTTTGACTAAGAGTAATTCACGAAGCATTTTAGCCCTAAAAGTAGCAGCTAAGCCTGGGACAGCTTAAAAGAAGTCGAGAGGACTCCTAACTCACTAAGACCTATTCACAAACCGCTTTTTGTGGCATTTCACGTTGCGATGTTTTGAAATGCGTATGCGCCGGCTACAGCTTCCAATCGCGAGGGAACAATTTTGCATTGTAGGCATAACTAGGGATGCAATAACGCCACCAACAACAACCAAAACTAGGCTACTCTCTGCATGTAAACTAATTGTAACGTTTCATTGTGAATCAAATTAAAATGTTCTTCTCTTTGCAAATGTAGGCAGAGGAATATAGTGACAGATTAATTCAATAATGTTGCAAAGATATTGCATCAATCCATATGTTTCAATAGGCTACTAGGCTATTTGTTTTTCCTTACTCTTTATTCATTTTGGCTATTTATTCAGTTATTCATCATCTTCCGTCCTTCGCACTACTTGTGTAGCGCACGCATTCTCAGACCTGTCACTTGTCACTCATCATCATAGGGGAGGTGTTTGGAATCATTCCCGCGTTACAATCATCAGCCAATCAAGGTGGTCACTTCAGTCAAGCTCGTGCATGAGTAATGACGTCATCCATAGCAACGAAGACTCACTCTTAGTTTAGGAGTTGTCATTTTTCTTTACTAAGAGTAGGTCTGAAAGGCGTTGTGAATAACTTTTAAGAGAAAACTCCTAGCTAAAATCTTTTAGTGCGATTTAGGAGTACTCCTAGTGGTAAGATAAAATGCTTTGTGAATACGGCCCCAGATCAACATTTTAGTCAATATTTACTGAATACTCTTGAACTCCATTGAGCTGTTAATTATTGCAGCCACTTCAAGTCAATGAGTTTAACTTGAAAAAACAAGTCAAAACAATTATTTATTTACAAATTTGACAGCTTTAATCATGAACTCGCTTGAACGTGCCAATTAGAACTAGGAGAATTTTCAAGATGTTCAGGAAATAATTATTTCATTTTTGGCCCAAAGCTATTATATAGCTTTAGAAAGACTTAAAATAAGCACAAGAGATGTGTGTTTACTACAATTAAAGTATCACATCCTTTTTGCAGCTTGAAAGTGCATGTTCATTGTAATCGATTGGAAGAGAGTAAGGTACACTTTTTCTAAATCCATCTTTTGCGTTCCTAGAAAGAAGGAAAATCATACGGATTTGGAACGACCTTAGAGTTTTAATTTTTTGGTGAACTAAAACCTGACTCGCTCTTTTTGTTGTATGTCTGCGCTAAACATCTGTAGCACTGTTGGTTCGTTTCTCTCTGCCTTGCTCCGTTTCAGAATTCAAAGACTTTTCCAGACTTTTTTAAATCCAAAACTTGTAAACCACACTAAAGCTCTCCAGGTACTGTGCAGAAAGTGTGAATTATGGTAATGGCTCCTGGCAGGGGAGAAAATAAGTGCAGTTATTAAAATGAATAGCTGCCGCTCATCCTGCGGTCCAGACCCCAGGCAGGGGTGGAGAGCCAGGCCTCTCAACTTTCTTCCGTCTCGTACCTACACTTCCATCAATGTTGTATGTGTCTTCCCATTACATGTCAAAGCCCCCTCTCTCCGGACTTTTCCGTAGTTGGTTTGGCTCGGCACAATGGCATGGTTAGGCCATTTGCCAGGTACTTGACGGTCCTTGGCCCCATTCTGCCTAACGTCCTTAACAAGCTCCATAAGACTGCCGACGGACCCAGTTTGTTCCTAAAGAACACATCCACCCCCATCTTTGGCCTTTGAAGTGGGAATACTAGTATTTGGTATAACCTGACGTCATAAAACCCAAAAGGCAATCTTGGCTCAATAGGCTTAATCTTTGTTTTTTGTCTCCATTTTCCGAAACATTTCTCCAAGTCTCTCAAAGTTCCCGTCACACACCATTTTTTTTGTCCTAATGACAGATTCAAGCCGTAAGACATTAATCCCAACCCTTTAAGTTGAGCAACCGTGCATGTGAGAGCAGGTAACAGATTTGCTTGTTCCGCTCTAGGCTATCCAAACGGTTGGTATCAAACAGCTGTACCGGTATGTTTTCTTTGATAGTCAAAAGGTCATGTAGAAAAGATCAGTTTACTTACTTACTTTTCCCATATCCACAGATCATTTATCGAATGAACTGCAGGAAGTCGTTAGTTTTCGTTCGGTTCAGTGGAACTAGATTAGTTTAAATATATTATTACTATAATAAAGATAAAGGTATTGGTTATGTTTTTAATGAACTACGGATGGGCGTCTCCTTTAAAGCAGCTGCTAGCTGTACAAACTTTATGATTAGTATCCAAGTTTTAAGCGTAATGGGTGTGTGTGGTTTTAATAAGGTATTAAGACGAACAGCTGGCAGTTGTGAGATCTATGCATTTGTTTCCACAAAGAGCATCCAAACCAACCCTTGACGGGAAATGAATTTCAAGGACTTAAGAGCATTAACTGTAGCATTAGATGTATTGACTATTTACTGAAGTGTGTGACTGTGTATCAACCATCGCTCTTACTTTATTGTATTATTTCAGTGTGGTCTGATCCTGATTTAATCCAGATTTTAGCTGCGTACAGGGATACAGAGTGAGGTGCGAGTGACGATGAGGCCTGAGGACAGAGTTACGGTATAGCAGTCTTGGTTGGGGTGTTTGGTGTAAGAGCACACCGCTGGGGTGTGCGATACATTGTGAACCGTGTTATTGCAGGTGTGTGCGCATATTACATCTGATTATGAAATATGTGAGACGTTTCACTACCTCTGTTTTTTCAACTGCTCGGTCGGTGTTAAAGTGGCCATTTGAGGCTTTAAAAAAAGCAGTGAAATTTCCGCTCCTCGCATAAGAGCCGCAGAGAGAGAGAGAAAATGTGTGAGAGTATGTCTAGCTGAGAAAAAGATGAGGTTTATTTTAAGAAATGTTTTCTGGATGACGACTGACTGACTGAGAGGTGCATTATGGACTCTAAAGGTGGGGTCACCTATGATCTAATCTTCAAGTCACGTGTGTTTGTGTATAAACACGGTCTTTGTCCTTAATGGGTGTTAATAAAAGTTCTCATTCCTTTTGAACCAAACAGGCACAATATAGGCCACTAGGGATGGGTCAACAGTGGTTGACTAATTGTTCAGCTAGTTGTAGACTCTTTTATTTTTATTTTTTTTGTAGCAATACTTTAATGAGGCTCTTATAAAGATAGATGTCTTTTTGATTCTCATTATTTTCCGAGAGTTTTGACCCACGTGCTTATGGTGTGTTCATGTCATGTCGGAATTACTGCAATTGCGATTTCTTGAAGATGATTGTTCTTTGACAACTCTTAATGCAAAAATTAATGTTTGAGGTTGTGTTGTCGACTACAGCACAATAACTTTAAATCACATTTGTATGCTGTTACAAAATATTGAAGGACACAGAAAGCACACGAGATTTACATTTTATTGCGCAAAGTTCTGCCATATTGGTTGTTTAAACACAACATCACAGCGGTCAGGTGCTATAGAAGTCAGAGCTCTATTTCCAACCTATAATTATGATGTTGAGTTTGTTGACGCAGGCACAAGAAAATTTCAATTACAGTAATTCCGACATGATGCGAACGCATCATTACTAGTGATTACTCAACTCATTCAGGCAACCCACCAACTAGTTGATTAAAAAAAAATCTGTAGTTTTGTGCATCCCTACAATATAACATAACATGACGCTATTATTTACAAATCCTCTGTATTCATAGAGAGGGGTTGGTCTTCACACACTGCTGAACAACTTGCCGAATGTCTTGCGGTCTAGGTGGTTTTCCTCTCTGAACATAGTAGTCCCAATGCGCTCATTGACTCTCCGTGGACCTGTAAAACGCACTAGAGCCACAGGAGCTCAAGCGAGAGGCTCATTTGGGTTTCTATAAAAAGCTTCAGATTGTAAAAAGTGTGATTTAGTTTGGTTTAAAAAAAGACCATGCTTACATTTGGAATGTTGTTCTTGGATCAGAAGCAAGTTTGAGTTTGGTTCAGTGTTGGCTCTTTTCCCTCAGGACAGGGTTTTGCTGTCACTATGTTCCCCTGAGCAACTTGTTGGGCATCATCGCCCACCTTTGTTACATTTTAATTACCGACTACAGTTTTTCCACAAGCTTTTAAGGTGTGTTCGACTTGAAGCGGCTCCAAGGTTTAGGTCAGGTCAAAGTCATTGATAGGCCTTTTTGTTGGATTTTTTTTTTTTTTGGTGTGCATGCGATTGATGAGGTTGAGTGATTTCTTACATGTGAATAAATCACAGCTGTCAATAGGATCAGTTTTATTACAGTTTTACCAACCCAAGGACTATCACCTCATCTGTTTATTGTTAAAGATTTATTGATGTTGCAAACTATATGCATAAGCCAACTGATCTACTTATCGCAGATCATTATATGACTTTAACAGAAATTATGTTTTGTTTTTGTAACTAGGGCTGTGAAACAGGCCTCTACATTTGACTGCCAATATTGTGAGGCTTACCAGTCAATGAGGTGCTTCCCGGCAGGATTTGATTGGCTGACAGCTCGTCACCAGACAGAGGGAGCAAAGCCCAAATATATTATGATGTAACAGTGGGAAAACTCTTTTAAGATGGCTCTGTGTTTTGGGGCTTTTATTTTGTCACCGATAAATTGACTTGTTCACACACAAACACACCTACTGACATTTAGCCATTTAGACATCTTATTATTAAGCTTGCTACACCTCCTGATTCATGTTTGTTCTTGCTTTTCTAAGATGTCAATCATCTTTTTCACCCCGATGACAATAAAAGGAAACTAGGTAGAGTTAACAGGCAGAGCAAAAAGCTGTACACATTATTTTCCTAATCAGAATTGTGTCATGTTTTTGCAAAACAAAATCATATCAGTTAATAACAATTAATTTCTTCATCATTATTTTCTTGATTTTAGCATAAATCTAAGTTTATGTTCAAAACAAAAAAATATATATTGGTGTATAATTTATCAAATAATTTAATAGATATTCAATTGAAACGTTTCCAGGAATATTTACCGCTGGTTTCACCGACAAGGCTTAAGCCAAATAAAAAATGCATGTTTTAACTGAAAGCAACTTGCACTGATATATCTTAAAATATGTCAGTGCCATTGTTTTGTCTCAAGATTCACACCAGTGATGTTTTTTTTCTACTGCATTATTTTATGAAAAAGCTACTTAAATGTCCTAATGAACTAAGGCCTAATCCTGGCTTAATCTAAGCCCTGTCTGTGAAACCAGGCCATTATTTTACAAATTAAATGAATCTTGATTTAACCCTTAGATATTTTAATGAAAACAAAATACTGATAAGGTAAAAATATTTTTACGGGTCCTAATCCTCCCTGACCCTGTTCTTGGGGTTATCATAGAAGATGGGGAAAAGAGTACATCTGAAAAGAGTTAGATGGGAGAAAAAATGTCAATCCCTGAGCCATAGTCAAAACAAAACAATGGGCGCATAACTAAAAACAGTTGTATGACAGGAAAAATGTCCTGGACAAAAGTAGCCTCATGCTAAAGCAGCTAGCTACAGAAATTAGGCCTGACTTTATCAATGAACTGTATAATGTGGGTCATATTAGGGTCAAATATCAGGGGTCATATGTTTGTACTCAAGGCTCAGAGATAGCGGGCTGATGCTCTTGACACTGGCACTGTGGGTGGGTGGCTCTTTCTTCCCGTGGGACCCTGTAACAGATCTGAGAATGGCTGCTGTGATCCAACGAACAGCAGCTTGAGCAGCGTGCGACCGACATATTCTCGGTGATACACAGACGCACACACGCTGTATCGGGTCACCTCTACATTCGCCCGCCTGGTCATCACGTTTGATGTGTGCTCCTCAGCTTTCCTAAGCGTCTGCTCTTCCTGCGATCCTCACATTCCTCAGCCACATAACAGACCACCCGGTTTTTAGATCGTCCAGGTTTACGTATATCTACCGTGCCTTTCCCTCGACCCCTCGCCCCCAACCCTCAGGCCCATCTGGATCCATCTTAACCTGCACAGCCTGCGTCATGTTCAAAGCATACGTGACCGGTCTAACACTAGACATTGAATCTGTCCTATCTAGTATCTCCAGTCTGGACAATGAGGGTCTGCCGCCTCCATTAAAAGGGATCAAGACCGTTTCAGTCCTGTTTGGGGTTTTTAAGGTCGGATTTGAGCTGTTTGTGTTGAGTCATGATTTCTTGATAGTGCTGGAAGGAGTGTTACTGGAAAACATCGATTCATGACAACCAAATCCAAACAATGTCTTGAGTCAAAACTTTGCGATAACATCTCGCTAACAGCATATCCGCAGTTATGGTCCTTAAGATGTTTTCGAAGACTCACCTTTGACTTAAGCTAGAGTTTATTTCCTCATATTATGGACAGAGAGATGTCTCTGTTTACATCCAGATGTAACATCTAGTGCACTCTCAAAAAGTTACACGTACACACACACTGTGACTTCTAAACACTCATTTTTGTATTTAGGTCAATAGTGTCCAGGCGAATCTAGGCCTGTGTTTTGTTACTTAGTGTTTATAAGGGCGCTGTTTCCTTTTACATGAAGCTGAATAGCTGAGCTGTATATGGGAGAATTTATGGATGTCTGAAGCAGGTGTGAGATCAGAGGAGATGTAATGAGGGTGGTATAACCATTCCTGTGTTTGGTCAGATAAGACTGTGGCCATTATCTCATAGGAGCGCCCTTTCAACATGACCGACGTGTTTCCCGCTTGTGCGTAGGTCTTGTCATTACATAGTATAGTAAAATGTGATGTTAGATCTACTTCAGTGGTTAAGTAGGATTTGTGGTAAGTGACTCGAAAGTTTCAGACCGTACGTCAGCCCAGTGCATACGATGGATCATTTGTTTGAAGATGCACTGTGTTTGTCCCTGTCGCTTTCTTTCGCCTGCCCTGTGTGTTTTGTTGTGGCTGTTTGCCTGAGACAAACTTTGTCTCAGTTCTGAGCACTTGATGAGTCACCATACCTGAATGGGACGCACTCTGAGCATGCTGGGAAAAACAAATCACAGCAGTGCCTCTCACTTCCTTATCAGGTAGTGTTCTCTTCTACCTATTGTTCTCTTGGAAATCAGGCCATCAAACCAGTAAGCACAAGCCTTCTTAAAACCACTGGGGAATCTCCAGTCAATTCATTACAGCTCATCCATTATTTCGTCTGAACAACTCGCTGATTGACAAGTGAACAAGCCAGAATGTTTGCTTGTAACAAAGGCTTGTAATACTGTTTTTCCACCACACTTGCCAGTGATAATGTTTCTTTATAAAAGCGAGAAAAAGATTTGGAAAAGACTGAGCATCTTTATATGTTCCAAGGTCTTTATTCAACATTTTCATGCTGAAGTTGATGTAAAACTTGGTGTGAGATCTGCATTTAACTGAACGTAATTTGGGACTTTAAAATATTTTACAATAAGATTACCTTCAGCGGCTGCACAGAACTGGCTGTAGAGCTCACAGTGAGATTTACGAGCTGAAACGAGAGCCAGGGCCTGGATTCAATCCATACTGCCTACCATACTGCATACAATTCTTAAAAACAGCATTCGATACTGAACGCAGTATGCAAGAACAAAACATTTTTGTTCTAAAAGAGAGAAAGGAAATTGCTGGACACAAACAAAATGATTTTTCAACAAGTTTATTAAAATTGGAATGCATTGGAAAGCAGCTTCCACAGCGATTACTATCTCATGACAATACATTGCTGGGGAATCCCCGCCATCAGGGAACTTAGTGAAGTCAATGAAATACGTGCCGAAACGTAAGGTCCACATGCTCTTGAAAAACAAATTGACAAGATATTCCTGTACTCCTGTTTTTAGAACACTGGAGCAGAAGTTTAGAGATACATTGCAAAAAAAATATTCACAAATATTTTTTTGTCGTCTTTTCCAGTTAAAATATGCCTGAAAATCCTCCTAATTTGAGAAGCAGCAATGCATAAGGTATTAAGTTATTTTTTCGAGAATGCATCTTTAATACATAAATATTGTTGTATGAATAAACATTAACAGTGTATAACGTGGACAAAATATAGCTATAGCTTATAAATGTGGCCATATCTATGGTCTTATGTGCATATAGAAATTTGCATAGCCACATTCAGACCATGCATATTTAATTTTAGTAAAAAATAGTGTAATTTAGAGCACAGCCAAGAAGCAGCATTTTTACACTCCCCACATTAAGAGTTTCTCAGCTTTGAGTGTTATTATGAAGTAAATATATAGTTGTTGTTTTTTAAGTTTGAAGCTAGCTTGGGAATTCCGAGTTTTGCAGTGATATCGAATCAGGGCAAAATACAGCAGTCTATTACCCTTGCATATCTTTACAATGATTCTGATAAAGCTGAGATTATTGCCCCTTTTATGCTCTGAAAAACTAAATGAGGATGTGTGGAGTTAAATAGGGTGTGGCGCATGTTTGTGGTGTCAGATTCCCCCATTCACCTTCAGGGAAACAGAGAGATGGCTAGATACAGAGAAAAGCAGTGCAGATGACAAAACCATGCTCCAAACACAATCCATTTCTTGTCAAAAGTTTCGGACACCCCATGTGTCCTCTACCTGTCTCATTGAGATATTTCATGGCCTGTGTGAAGAGCTGTAAAATGTGGAAAAAGTCATACATCATATTTTTGTGAGTGCTTTGTTTCATAACCGACAAATTATTGTTGTGGGATGTATTCAAGATTGAGGCCGTTTAAAGGTACTGAATCATGTGATGGGACTCTCTGCAGGACAAAGGTTGTGAGCTTAGCCAGTATGAGAGGGTTATAAAAGTGTTTTTAATTATATCTGAGAGGCTAACACAGTTTACCTGTATAAAGACAGCTTGAAAACAGAGCTAATAGCAGTTGATCCAGCAGGGGGCGATGTAACAGTTCCCAGAAGATGTTAAAGGGGGATACATACACACAGTTTCTAAATGTAAATTTCACTCAAAACATACACATCACTAGTGATTGCTTTGTTCACTTCTTTTTCTCTGTATCCATAAATCACAGTTTTCAATCTCAGACGAGAGACCGATATTAGATTTTAAAAAAAGCACCATTATTGTTATTTTATTTCAAGTGTTCAAGTGTATTTCAAGTTTTTGAAGTCATCCCCTGTGACTCAGTTAGTGATCAGTATCTGTATAATTCTTGAAAAAAAATCAATCAGACTGCTTTTGTGAACTAGATCAACAAACTAGATCATTGAAAAGATATGACTCCAAAGAACAAGTTCTTGAGTTCTCATGTTTACTTTTCTCATGAAATCTCATGAATGTGAAAGCTTCATGATAGTGAGTATTGTGAATCGTTTATGTTTTTGAATGAACTATTCCTTTAACTTGTTCTTGGACCATTCTACTTTGTGTTTCAATGTGTACAAGTGTTTTTGTTAGCTAAACTGACACAGATTTCTTGAAATGTTAGAACACCAGAATTTGCAGAAGTGAAACACGAACTCCAAAAAACTGTCATTTTCTGCATGTGAATCATATGTTTGTGAGCACGCATTCAATCTGCTGAGGTTGTCCAGTATCAGAGGGAGTGTGTGTGTGTGTCTGTGTGTGTCTCTGTGTGTCTGTGGGTGAGTTGGTGGTTTGGTTGTCTGGCTTAACATGGAAGTTGATCGCTCTGGTGGGGGACCTCCAATCATTCCCCTGATATGGTGAAAAGTGCAGTGCTGCAAAAATGCATTCCAGCACAGAGAGAGAGCAGCGTGGGTTCCACGACTATCAGATTCTCCTGCACGCCTGTGGCTTTGGCCCAGTTCAGCCGCAGTGTTGGAGGGAGCTGTAATGAGTACATCAGTCGTTCTGAAGTGGCCAGACCAGACCCAAATGTAGGCTCGCGTTGAAAATGAACAGTTCTGCCAACGCCAAGATGAAAGCGGGTGATGAGCGAGAAGTCCAGTTCTAGCACTTCACTATGTTCATTATGCTGGCGGGCTGTGTGTGTGTGTGTCATGGGTGATTTGGGCCCTATCTGCATGTACGTTCTCTTGATGCAGTCCAAACAGATGGATCAGCTTAAAGGGTTAGTTCACCCAAAAATTAAAATTAAGTCATTAATTACTCACCCCCATGCTGTACCAACCCCGTAAGACGAGAATACTTTTTGTGCGGAAATAAAACAAAAATAACGACTTTATTCGACTATTCCTTTTCTTCCTTGTAGGCCTGAAACGAGACTTCGAGAGATTTCCACGACGCATGCGCGAGAATTGCGATCTCCTTCAACTACTTCAGTTCAGTTCTCGCGCGTGCGCGTCGTGGAAATCTCTTGAAGTCTCGTTTCAGGCCTACAAGGAAGAAAAGGAATAGTCGAATAAAGTCGTTATTTTTGTTTGTTTTTTCGCACAAAAAGTATTCTCGTCGCTTGATAAACTTATAGTTGAGCCACTGTTGTGACATGGAATATTTAAACATTTTCTTCATTGACTTTCTGGGCCGTCAGGTTTCAATCCCTTAGGGAGCCTATGGAGGAGTGATCCAGCTGTCACATTTAATCAAAAATATTTTCATTTGTGTTCCGAAGACGAACGAAGGTTGGAAGGGTTGGTACAGCATGGGGGTGAGTAATTAATGACTTAATTTTCATTTTTGGGTGAACTAACCCTTTAAGTTAACCTCTGCTCAATCAGTTTTATATATTTGTAAGAGAAAGAAAAGCAGTGTTGCAAAACCTGAAATGTCAGGAGAAATGTTGAATTATCTATTTTTTTAATAATGAAAAGTATAGATAAAAATGGTGCTAATGTAATTAATTCTAATATAATTAAAAATTTTTATTTTAAATAATTTTTTTAATTTTATGTAGTATTTTTGTTAACAGTAAAAGCACGGCTGTTCATTGTCGGTGATGCCTGGGTATGTTTTTTTGCAAGTGACAATAGTTCAACATTCAATTTGTTTATGGAGCAGTTCTTGTTTACATCTCCTGTAAAGGAGCGTGAAAGCAAGACCATTTACTTTCCACTTATTGACCATTGTGGGATGTATGAATAATGAATGAATAGCTATCCATTTGGGACAAATACAGTATAGCTGCCAGTACTTCGGAAGGAAGCATATTATAAATTGCCCAAGGCTTGAGTATTAACTTACAGTAATTGCTTTTGATTTCTTATTGTATAAAAGTCTGGTACATGTTTGTAAGATAAAGTTAAACAAAATAACCTTTGGTTAGAACCATAGACTGTAAAAAATAGAACTCCACGTAGCCCCCGTATAACTGTTAGAAATTAATGGCTTTTTTGTTTGTTGCAAGTATTGAAACTAGTATTGTGGCTTTAGAGTATTGTGTTTGTTAGCTTAGCAGCAGGCTAACATCAAATCAATTGTAAATCGGGGCACTTCACGTAAAGTGTTCTATTCGTGTGTTGCTTACATTTGCCGCTAATGTAGAATGTTCCAAATCAGTCACTTAATGGTCCATTTCATTTAGTTTGCTGCCTTAGAAGGCATTGGCAGACAGCAAGGCAAAGCTTGCTAGGTTTTGGAACAGAGCTAAAGAGAGTGTGTATGTGGAATAACAAACCAGTGAAGGAGTTAGAAAGCATCTTTGGACTACTAATCAGGACACCCACATGGTAAAAAGACCCCTTGTAGCATCGTGGCTATGCTAAATCAAATTAGCCCATTTCTAAAAAAAAGTCACCATGCTAACTCAAACTAATGTTTTGAGTTTTTGCTACTAATACTATGTCTGGGTATTTTCTACAAGAGATCTCAGCCAAAATCTATCAAGCTCATGTTTCCATGGACAACTGTCTATCAAACTGGGATGTGGAGCTTTAGCTGTTTTTTTTTTACCTTTGGCTGAACGCTGGAATTCTTTGTGCAGGACATTGTGTTGCCAAGAGAAAGGGAGGTTAAGCTAAGCAGGGGAGATGTATGTGGGTTTTAAAGCAGTCAGAAGGGGGCTTTCTCGCCCTTGCTTCCTTTCTTGACTTGGGCCCTCGTCACTTTTTGCCTTCTCCCTTCCAAATGAAAAGATAACATTGATTTTTGTCACTCCCCTTTGTTATTCTCAGTGAGACTAGCTCCATCCATGCCAAATCAGATATGGAGCATTGCCTGTTTACTTATTAACTTGGCTTTCTAAGCGTCCGCATGTCCGTGAATGCCTTTGTTGGTGTTTGTATTTTTTGGCCGCTTGTGACCCGTAGACAAACAGAGCGGCTCGCCGAGAGACGGGCCACAGGAGGAGCAGATGTTGCACTGAAACACTCTCACTTCCTTTTATCAAGTGCACTGTCCTTTATCCACTTCTTCTTTCCCTTCTTCTTTTTATACTCTTCCATAGTGATGAATATGTGTTTTGAATGCTGCGAGAATTATGTTTTATACTGGTTATAGGTTAACTTTAGCTTATTAGTCATATCGTGGTTAAAAGAGTTGCTACATGCTGCTGCTACATGTCCAAACCAACTGGTTTCGACTTCTTAAAAACATTTTCAGACGAGACACTGTAAACACACCTACATGTACAGAATGGATTTGATTTGGTTTCATAACAGCCCAATTGATTCACGTGACCGTAAGGGGATTTTGATATGAGTTCTATATTAAGTAATATAATGTCCTACGCATTGGCAGTGGCCTGGCTCTGTTTTGATATGTGCGGGTGTTTGGTTGTTGAGGAGGAAGTGATTATTTTTGTCTGAATACAGATATGAGTAGTTTCACGTGTGGACAAGCGTGAATTTAACTTTTTTTTTTCTTTTTTTTTTTCGTTTTAGCTGAACTGAAAAGTGCTTTATTTCATTCTAATTGCCAAAAAATGTTACATGCTGAAAATACATGCTCGTATGATAAAAATATCTGCCAGAATGTCCAGCATGTTGAATGTTCGCACGTGTCTGTGTGTGCATATGCACGCAGCGTATAATTGAATCTCTCCACAATATGATCTAACACACCTGTTGGTGTGTGTGTTCTTTGAAATCCAAGACTTTGGATCTGTCACGTAAAAACAGTGTTTTTCTCTTTTCCCATCTGGCCTCGCATATTGGGAAACAGAGAGTGCTGTCCTGATGTCCTGTATCCGATCTAGTACTCCCATTTTACTGTAATTAGATGAGTTGATAATATACACTTTATTAGAATGAAATCTGCAAAGAAAGAACCCAAGAACTCCACAGAAAGCAACGATACTAATTTGTAGCATTTAAAATGACTAATTTTAGTTTCTAGTGATTTATTTTTCAAAATTGTAATATTTTTTATATTTGATTATACTAAGTTTAAATTTATTCCACAGAATTCTGAGTTTTCTTTCTCAAAATTGTTGTTCCACGTCAGGTTGTTTAAATGTCGTCCATATGCGATTCCATGTGGTACCTGAGATGGCACAAGGGAATTAATATTGGAGGATGAGCACATTTTTGATGGACAGGAATACACTCTCAGAAAAAAAGGTACAAAAGCTGTCACTGAGACAGTACCCTTCAAAAGGTACCATTTAGGTACTACACTTTCAGTACCAATATGTACCTTTGAGGGACTATATGCACTATTTAGGTACAAATGTGTACCTTTTAAAGAGGTACCACCACAGTGACATCTTTTGTACCTTTTTTTTCTGAGAGTGTAAGACGGAGGGAGTGAATGATCCTAAAAGTTCCATGACCCAAATGATTTGTTAAATCTATGGGGTGCAAGATCAAACACATGGAGAATGAATTGTCTGGTAAGTCCAGCAGTGGAAAGACACATGTGCTAAGATGAATAAGGATGAAAATTATTTCACAGAGCCATAGCACCTTTCTGCTATTTTTTATTTTACTTCTTCTAAACATGTGCAAGACACATGCGTCAGCTGCAGCTGAATCTTTTGACTGAGATTTTTACGTTCTCAATAGGTTCGACCTTTCCATGTCCAGACTGACCAAAACCAGTGCATGATGAGCCTTAACCTAAACCTCATGTAGTTGAGTTTTAACATTTTAAATTGTACTTTGTAGAGTAAATCTATCGTAGGTACAATAAAGCTGCCAAACACAGCTTGTTCTCATAGCAAACCACAACAATGGCAACATATGGCTAGCAAACGTGTTTCCTACTCTCTTGCTGTCATTTCAAAGGTGTCTCAAGATTGCAGAAGACAAGACCGTTATCAGCATATTGCGTAACTTCCTGTCCCTATGTGTGCTCCCCATACTGCTGGATAGGAAGTGGCTGGTATCTTCTTTCTATCTTCATTCATCTCCTCATTTATTTTCTTTCCTTCATGCTCCACAGCTCTGACGGGAGCTTTGCAGTGACCTACTTTCATGAAAACTCAATAGCAGGGCCCGTGCCAAGCGCTTTCGTGTGCCAGCGGTTTCGCCTAGAATGACAGGTCTGAGGTCTAGCCGTGCCAAGGTGCATGAGAATGGGGGAGATCTCTCGTAAACCCCTGCGCTAGGGAACATGTCGCAGTCTGCCTGCCGTCACCGAAGCCGAAGCCCCTTCTAGAGGTAGCCATGTCGGTGCTGAGCCTTGTGGTCGTTAAACAGATTTATGGCACCCGGTGAAGTTAATATGTATGAACGAGTGGGAAAATCAGTCGTGTAAATTACAGGATGTCTTATATTGGGCTCTTAACTCAATTTTTTTATGTGCCCAATTCCCCAACACCCCCCCAAGCCACCCCACCTCTCCCTTCTCTTCGTTTATCATTTTCTCTGCAGTCTGGTCCACCAGCTTCCAACACCTCTGCACACAGACCTGCATAATGGAAAACCTACATCATTACGCCACTCGCTTCCCGTCTAGAGCGCTTTACTGTTACCCAAGATCCACATGCTCAAACACCGTCGTCTGCATATTCAATGGGACCCGTACAGTTCCCAACTCTTGCAGCTGTGCTTCCTGTAGCCGTGACGTTTGCGTGTTTGGTTGGCTTGGGGGGACATGGAAGAGTTTGGACAGGTTGCAGTGTTTTTTGGTGGGTCACCCTAATGAGCAGCTCTTCCACTGAACCAGGTTTATGGGGCGGCTGCCAGCGTCATTAAGAGTACCTCATAATTGGGCTTTCTAGCCAAAACCCAAAGCTGAAACATCTGTTGGCCCCCATCCTCCTCTCCTGATTTCCTCTTCTCTTCTCCAGTTCATGCCCTGCACCATATACAATTAGAACCCATGCCAGCCTGTCCTCCCAGCAGCCCGGCCATTACAGGACAGTTACATTCTCACACTCGCTAAGAGAACGTTTTCTATACAGAAATAAGGACATTTTTATGTACTAAGTGTAATTTGTTTAATAATAGCATTTTCTATAAGTTTACCCTACTGAGACAGCCCAGACCAGATAAACTGGTGACTAGCTTAGTTAGGGTGACCAGACGTCCCGTTTTTCCCGGGACAGTCCCGTATTTCAACTCTAATTGTAGTGTCCCGACTTATTATGAAAAAATCATGTTTTGTCCCGTATTTCATCGTTAATATATATATTTTTATATATTATAGGTTTCGTTTTCGAAAGGCTACGTGAATATGTATGTATGTTTTGTTCAAAACCGTGTAGCCCGCGCACGATAAAGAGGGAGAGAGCGAGAGACCTTGCGTGTGTGTGCCCGTGTAGCGCGCGCACGACAGAGAGTGAGAGAGCGAGAGACCTTGCGTGTGTGTGCCCGTGTAGCGAGCGTAACAGAGCGCAGTAGTTCAACAACAAGTCTAGGCTACTAGTGAGTCTCCGTGATGAGTCTCCCCGGGATTTCGAGATCGCACAAAATGTCCGGGATTCACTTTTGCGTTCTACAGTCGCCATTCATTATGTTTACTGTGGCGAGCAGGACGAGACTGAGGGCCGCGGGAGAACTGCGCGAGGCCGGTGGCGTGATTACTGATGAGAGACATCTGTGAGACGCACCGGTCTCGTATCTCTCACGGAGGAGCGGGAATTTTCTTAGCAATGTTAAAACGCACATCAACCGATCACTTGTTTAGCGTTCATGTAAACACAACATTCAGATTCACCAATCGGAATGAATTCAGTTAGATTGAAACAAATGGTGTGCATGTAAACAATGAATGGCGACTGCAGAAAGCAAAAGCTGAATCCCGGACATTTTGTACGATCTCGACGGTCGGACATGTCCGGGATAAAGAGGATGAATGGTAACCCCTTCTACTCAGCTTTCTCCTACTAAGTTACTCAGCTTTCTCCACAGAACAAGAGCCTGCTAGCTTAGCTTCCAAAAAAAGATGTCTGACACTATTTGTACATTCTGTGGGTGAGATCCCACCCTCTATGGGCGGGTTGAGAGCATGCGGGACAGCTCCTTCTACTGGCTGTAGTCTTTAGCCTCTGGCCAAAAAATCCTCCGATGGCGCAAAATGATGATTCTTGCGTCATCGGAGGATTTTTTCCAGACAAAAAATACATAAATCTCTCGTCTCAGGGGGATATGAGGGTGGAAAGCACGGTAATTTGAAAATGCTACTGGTTTTCTTCTCTTACAAAGCTTAATGCTAAATCCTGAAGTATCCCTTTAACCTAACAGTGTACTAATACTCTAATGAGAGTTAACTGACATGTAGTTGCAAATTAATGAGAGTTAGTGGAGTTGCATTTACTGATATAATGACAGAACGTTCATTTCACGAGTTCACACTTGCATATAATTAGATATAGTACAGAATATGTGTATTTGGTGTGCTGTCCAAGGAGAGCGCTCCGAGTTCGGAATTTGGCCCGAACCCAGAGTAGGCGGGTAAATCGGCTATTTATGCCTCCTCTCATGCTGATTGGGTATATTATCTGAGCATACTCCTCACAAACTTTAATAAAACATAATTTTTGAATCACCTAAAAATCAAATTGTCAGATAAGATTTCTCTGCCTCTTACTGTTCCTGCTGTTTTGACCTTTCTGGCTTCCAATGGAGACGTGAAAGATTATGAACTTAAAGAGAACAAGCCCTCATTGTCCCACCCGAGGTCCCTAATTCACTATGTGTGACAGAGGGAAGGGCACTGTTGCATTGCACTGATAATGCAGCTACTGTCTGTCTCACTCTGCCTCGAGTGTTTGTTAGGAAAAAAGCGAGTACTAAAGATGTAGAGCAAGAGAAAGACAAAGAAAGGGTTCCTGCACACACTTTCATGTAATATCCTGCCATTCAATCCCACCCAAAAGAATACTAAGAGACAGTGTGAAAGGAGCACCATAATTAATGAACATTAATAATTAAGATTGATATCAGTTGTATGGTAACCATATTGAAGCAATTGTCTCATATAGCACGTTTACCACAGGACATATACGCTGCACTGCACAAGAGAGGAAACGGATGCTGAAGCACAGATGTGCATATAAAACTTGTCATGACAGCTCCAGCAGATGACAAACAGTCACAAGTGTTTGGCTAAATTTGTCTACTTTCTTTCACAGGCTATTTTCACACTCGGTTGAATTTCTTATACGAAGCCGAGTTCAAAGACAATTTTTGTTAAGAAATGCATTATGCTACAATATATACAAATTATATGTCATCTATTATGGTTCACTTCCGTAATTTAGGTTATGGACTGAACCCTAGACCACCTTTTCAAGTAGGCTGTTCAGATAACAGCTGTCACACCAATCAAGCAAACCGAATTCTGGCAACATGGAGTTTCACAACAAGCTTTAGTGGAAAGCACGTTTACACTGTTATTAGGGTTTCTAACACTATATTGCTAATCTGATTTGGTGTTTTATATTTTTGTAACCAATCGGATTTACGGTTTTCAAGTAGCAAATGATCAAATAAACCCCAAATCCCTTATACTTCCAATAAACGTGTCTGAAATCCAGTTTAAGTTACAGCCACCAAACCTGCAGCCTGTCTGTCTGTCTTCTATCTCTCTATTGTTCTGTCAGTCTGTCAGTCAGTCCCTGAGTTTATTTTGTCTTCCTTCCTCTAGCCCTGAGTATGTGCAATTTACTGGGATCAGTGTTGTTGCGCTGTGTCGTTCCATAGCCCTCGCATGACTGGTGACTTCAGACGTGACTCAGTCCAAACAAGCAAAGAAACTCTGACTCAAATTCTTTACAAATCTTGTGCAACTTACAAATCTGCAGACAGGTTTAACTCGATCTCTGTCCTTTTTTTTTTTTTGTTAGTGCCTTGGTGCCACCTTGGATAACATGTCACAGGTCAGTGTCAACTTGTTCCACAGTGGTAAGCACTTTAGTCATAAGTCTTGAACAAAGGATTAACCAGCTTTCTATGAGACGTGAAAGGCTGGTGATCTTGGCCAAAAGTCGTTTCTAATTGTTTCACTTTAAATATCTGTATTTGGTAATGATAAGGGCTACAGGCATGATTTTTTTTTTTTTTACTGGTGGACCATAAAATTGACAGAAGAATCCTTTAGATTTTAGGTCCTTGCACTCTGAGTCTGAAATTCTCGTCCGAAAACCTCACGTTGTGTCAGTCACGTTTACACACTGCTTCCGAAACTTTCACCTGTCATAAAAAAATTCCAATCGGATCGGGTTCAGTTTTCTACATTTTTCGCATACGGAGCAAGCATCTTGAGAGGTGTTTTAAGAATTCAGAGCCACCGTACAAGCGAACGCCAAAATCCAGAAATGTTCAGGATCTATTGGTTTACGGAGATTGGTGGTCTTCTTTGTAATATATGGCTCCAGTATCGCTAGCAAAACATCAAACTGAGCCTCTGACATCCTAAAGTAAAATTTTTACTTTAAGAAGAGAGAGGACAACAAAATCATTCTCACTGCTTGACTCCATTTTGTATTGTTTTGAGATTTATTTTTTTTATTTTTTTTGCAATGGATTAATACGCATCGGACTCAGTGTGCAAGGTTTCTGTGCGTGACGCATTTTCAACCCGATCTCATGGCAATTCGTACGAATTTTATTAGGTGGCTAATTCATACCAATTTATACGACCTCACTCATACGAATTCGTACGATTTCTGCTAAATCGTACATATTTTACGAGTTGCCAAGTTCGTAGGAATTCGTACGAATGACCTACCCCTGACCCCGCCCCTAAACCTACCCATCACGTGGGTTTAGACAGCTCGTACGAATTCGTACGAGTGAGGTCGTACGAATTAGCCACCTTTTAATCACTCGTACGAATTGGTTGTGAAATAGCGTTGGAATTTTTAGGATGAAGAATGCGAAAAAACGCATACGAAAATTATTGACTCAGTGTGCAAGGACCTTTACTTTGAAGGAGGGTCACAAGCAATATATAGGTTCCAGATATCCTAGAGACTTGGGGTGGGTTGAGTAAGCAACTGTTGGACACAGAATTTAATTGTTGGATTCAGAATTGAAGAATTGGCTCCCTTTTAAATCATAAGTTGGAATTTGAATGAAAATTGGCCACAACTCACAGGAAGTTCAGCTGGAATTTGAATTGGAATGACAAGAAGAGAAATTTACTGAAAAATTCATTAGATAATGCATTCTAGGAAAGGAAATGTTCTTCTGGTCAAGTATATATAGACCTTTTAAATGCTTTATAAAACGTTTCAAACATGGCTTTGTCAAGCCAACATTGAAACTTTGTTACAAATGACAAATTTTATTTTTTCAAATTCACAATTTATTGCAATTCTGAAACCCGTTTGCTACTTCAATTCAAACTCAGAAATTGACTTGAAATTTAAAAGTAATTCTAAATACAATTATTAATGACTTGTTAGCAACCACCCATAGCATGAATAAGATTAAAAAGTCAGTCATGACTGACTAATAGAATTAAACACAGCTGTTTTGCATGATGACAGATTTGTTTAGCTGCAGTAGCATGTTTCAACTGGGCTTTTATTAAGAGTTTAGGGAAACAGAGCTCTGGGCAACAGCTCAACACTGAGGACCATGTTTTGTTTGGGTCTGCTCTTCCAATCGATCACCTGCTTCTTTGGGACAGAGGGGATGAATGGAATAAGAGAGGGGAGGGAACCGTGTGTGGCGGTAGGCTCTGTGGGACGGCAGCCTGCGGACAGCTGGACCATCGGTTCGAGTTTCCACGCTTAGTGAGGCTGAAATTTCAACCCGTTGCAAATCGAGGGCAATAAAGGACTTGGCTCTCAAAACAACTGTGATGTGTGAGTTTCCCGCCTTTTTCTTACTCTGTCTCTGTTCTCCTTTTTTATCAATCCATTATGCAAGAAAAACCACAAAGCTACCTTAATGCAACATGGAATGAATATATAAAAATATTCAGCTTAAAACAGCATAGCATTTTAGATGGGCTGGTTTATGACCCTGACTGGTCTTACCACCATATGCCACTCATGTGGATTGGCATGTCATCAGACTTCAGGTGTTTGGGGGAAGTATGGGCTGCTGACATGACATTTAAGTAAGGCCACACTCGTTTTAGGACGGAACACAACAGGATGGAATAGAGGCTGTGTGCTGGCCTTGATGATGACTGGGGAAATGTTCAGCGCTTTGGGAAGCACATATAAATGCCAACACTAACTGGACACACTGACTCATTCTCTTCTGCGCTCTATGGAACTAGATTGCCTATTTAGCACTTACGAAAACATATGTATCTGTCAGCACGACCAGAAATAGTGTGCAAAACTCAAATTCATCAGTCAAACAGAGAGCCTTTTCTTAAGACTGGCTTTCACTGTATCAGCCAATTGATCAAAGTTAATAAGTGCATGTACTGGATGACAAAGATGTACTGGTTTTTTTTTTTTTTCCCTCTGGTCTTGATGTCAAACTGTAAATAGACGTCTACAAAAGACACACACAATTAATAAGCTGACAGAATGCTGAAGACCATGTAAAAAAAATGAGGCTAAAAGACAAAAATCTTGATCAGGGTTGCTTAAAAAAACAGTTTATGATCTTGCATTGCCACCTTATGAAGAATAATCAGGTTAATGATCTTGCGTTATCAGCTTTTGAAGAATTTTTTATTTATGCAATACCAGCAATACATTCTATAACATGTATAAACCATTATTCTGTTTTTAACTACAAAAAGAGGTTGCTGAAACACAATGGACACATTAATTCAGTTTTCACTGCATCTAGATTCATGCAGTACTGCAAACAAATTAGAGGAACTGGCTTATTCTTACTTTGTAGAAGCCAGCAGTAAAATGTTAAAAAGGCCTTGGGGTTAAAGTATGAATTATGAATTTGCAGTTCTCACCGCAATATATCCAACACGTGCCAGAATCTGCTCCATATAGGGGCTGGCTTATGTTTCTCAAAAGCATTTTTTTTCCCTCTCAGATCATAGGCAAGTAGCTTTTCTCGGTCTGTGATTAAAAGAAGGCATCATCATCATCGTCATCTTATCTTTGGGCTCCACTGCACTCATCCTTCCTCTTCATCTCCCTCTCATTCTTCCTCTCTCCCTCCACCATCTCCTCTTTCATTTGATGAGTTGGGGTTGTGAATTCTCTACGGCCTCCCAGGGTTTCTGCGGCCGGTCTGAAACAGCTGAACAAACAGAGGCTGTTCTGGAGCACTGCTCAACCATAGCAGCACATAACTAATGGGCTCACTGAGCGAATGAGGGGTGGGGGTTTGTGTCCAAGGTACTGTTTACAGATAAGATAAAACTTCAAATTAATTTGCTTTACTCCACTTTTAATGTTGTTTTTCCGATGAGATAAAACAATTAGCCACTTGCTTATTTTTGTTAGTCGCAGATTTATCATTCACATGCCAAACTCCACCTTTGAAAACATGTGACTTACTTCAGTGCATTCAAACACTGTGATGTCTTTGGCGTTAGCCGACACTGCCGGATTGAGTGAATGAATCTCGGCCATTCATTTTTAACGTGGCCATTGTCGCAAATAACTCATGGTTGTGCTGCATCTTTATCATCGTTGTGGTGGTGACATTCAGCTAAACGTTATAAAATAGACCGCTGGAGGCTCGACAGCCCTGTAACCATCTGCAGACGGTGAGTCGACTATTCTTAACCCCCTCCCCCGTCGACGGATCCAGCCAGAACATTCCTCACACATCTGGCCCTCCAACGCTCTCGCCTGTGCCATAATTACCCACAAGCCCATGGTGTTCTCCTTTTCTCTTTTCTTTTTATTAGCTGCAGAAACCCGTCCCTCATCAAAGCGTGCTGCTCTCAAAGCCCAGAGATGGGAGGGATCCTTAGAGGAAGACTCTGTAGAACAATAGTACACTCATGGATGACTTAGTCTTAGTGGTGGAACTTTCTCATTGTTTTGATGTCTCGCCCTGAACTCAGGATATTGCACACCACCATTGTATACTACTAGATAAAATAAGGGCGCTTGCTTTGCATCTGTTTTCGAATAGTAAGACGATTGATTCACGTTGGTTGTGCTGTTACGTTTTACTTTAAAAGATGTGGGAGCGAATTTACGAAACAATTGTGGCATTTTTGCATGTGGTATGTCAGTGCGAAAAATGTATTCAGTGAACACTCACAATCTAATTTAGACTGCTGCAAGTGGCACTGATATATACTGTAAAAATGTTTAATAATTTTAACAGAAAATGAAGCAGATTTTTATGGAGAGAAAAATACAAATAGATTTTAATCCAAATTTTGTACATTTGTACTTTAGATTTACATTTTTGTGGGATAATTTGTATTTTTTTGTATTTAGTCATTTGAATTTTGTAATTTTTGAAAAATCTATACGTGATTAAACTTGAATTGTTATAATTGAATTTATTATTAGTGAAATTAGCTGAAGTATTTAAGGATCCGTTTATACGATATTGATGTACTAAAAACTGAAAATTGTTCCTTTACATTTTTTTTGCGTACAGATGAAAACATTGTCAAAGCGATCCTCTTCCACACGGATCTGCGCAAATGACTAGAAACGCTGTATTATGCTGCCAGGCCAGTAGTTGGCGATGTCACTTTGTAAAGAAAAACCGCCTATAGACTGAATGCGTAATGTGCATTTGTTTGTAGTTTACACAGAGAAGATAACGGTACCGTTTCCAAAAACTTGCACTTTGAAACCCCATTTTCACAAGTTTGCGTTTTCAGGCCCACAAAACGCTGTTTTTGTGTAAATGGAGAGCCAAAGCGAATAAAAAGTTTTATGTTTTTATTTGAAAATGGTGTCGTGTAAATGGCCTCTAAATGTAAAAAATCCACCTACAGGCTGAAAAAAGCTTTTTTTGTTGTTCCTTTTGGAATTAAACTCATTAGTCACTGCTTCAATTTTGTATATAGGAGGGATATATGAACATTCTTCTAAAACGTACCTTATGTTCCTTGGAAGAAAGAAAGTAAATGGGTCTGAAATGATGACAGAATCAGATTTTTTGACTATTTCTTTAGTGTTATTTTATATATATCAATATAGCATTTATTATTATTTTGAATTAGTTTTTATTTTTTGTATTTTCAGTTTGTAATATTTCTACTTATTTTGTTTCAGTTTGCTTTGTAATTTTCATTATAAGTCTTTCATTTAATATTTTTATTTTTATATTTTCAGCTTCGTTTAATTTACAGAAAACAATTTTTAATATTTGTAGTTAACAAAAACAACACTGATATTGACTAGTGCATATTTGTAAGTGCCGTGAGGGGGTGGGAGTTGGCGAGTGCGTCAGGCACATGTCTGAGCGCCGGCTCTGCTCTGAAACAGGAAGTGAGGGCGCATGCAAGGGGGCATGCAGAAAGGAAGAGGCTTTGTTGCTATTCTTTGGCGGGAAGTGACATTGTTGAAAGTGCTCTGTTGTTTTCTTCCTTGAGCAGTCGTATTCCTGCTCATCGTGTAGTCATGCTGTGTTGGCAGCCTTTCAGCTTTTTGTCTTTAAGCTCTGGTGGTTCTGCAGATACAGTCCATATCTCACCTCAGGTGCTTTGGTGACGTCTCAGGGTCTTGCACATCACCACAAGACAGACATGAGTCTGCTTTAAGGACAGTACTCACTGAGACACGGTCTGCACATGTCCTACAAAATACCCAGTGACTAATTCTGTTTGCGCATGTGCTCACTGTGGCCCACGGTTTTGTTTATTGCTGGTGATAAATCTTGTGATGTCACTATAACAAGTGACAACAGATCGAAAAAGTGTTTAAAAGTTGTGTCTTTTTTTTGTTTGTCTCTAGGCATGAAGGTCCAGGAAATTGGGGGTGGAATATAATAAAGGATTCTTTATCATTTCTAATAGGTTGACATTATAGCGATCTGCTACATGCTATTGCTAGTCAGAGGGAGGTAATATTAAAGGGATACTCCACCGGTTTTTCATATTAAACTATGCTATTCCCTTAACTAAGACAAGTTGATACATACCTCTCTCGTCTCAGTGTGTGCACTATATCGCTCTGAATTGCCGCAAAACTATGTTAGCACTTAGCTTAGCCCAGTGCATTAAATATGGGCCAAAAAGAGAAGCGACCAAACACTTCCTCGTTTTCCCTATTTAAACACAGTTACTCGAGTAGTGTAACTCGACCTAGGCTGGTGACACAAAATAAAACGTTGTGTTTTTCTAAGCGTTTAAAATTGATGACTATATTGTATGGCGGAATACCATAACAAGTGCTTTTGAACAGTTCGACTTTGCGCAATAATATCATCACTCGTGAAAAGTCCTCTTACCGGCTCCCGCTTCCTCTCCCCCTCCCTCTCATTTCCGTCAATACAACCAACGTGACTTTTACTACCTGTGCTATTAGCAAACTGCAGATCATTTGCAATGGCGGACTTTGTAGATGATTATGACTTCTTTGTAGCAGACCCAGAGCCATATCTGTTTGAACCCGAGTACACGGAGGAGGAATTAGCTCTTATGGACCGTGAGAGGGAAGAAAGATATGATCCAGAACAGACCGGAGCTGGCGAAAGACCACGGGCAAACAGCAATTGGTGGTGCAAGTGTGACTGTTGCGAACAGATGCCGACCGAAATTGAGAGCCTGTGCTGTTTAGAATGGGACCAGGTATTGCCATCAAAGGTGGGGGTCAGTGTAGATCCAGGATCCTGGACAACTCCGCTCAAACTACTACTACCGGCGCATGTCACGTTGGTTGTATTGACGGAAATGAGAGGGAGGGGGAGAGGAAGCAGGAGCCGGCAAGAGGACTTTTCACGAGTGATGATATTATTGCGCCAAGTCGAAGTGCTCAAAAGCACTTGTTATGGTATTCCGCCATACAATATAGTCATCAATTTTAAACGCTTAGAAAAACACAACGTTTTATTTTGTGTCACCAGCCTAGGTCGAGTTACACTACTCGAGTAACTGTGTTTAAATAGGGAAAACGAGGAAGTGTTTGGTCGCTTTGACACCAATGTCAGGGCGTCATCGAGTGTCTGTCAGCCTAGTTTTTGCTGTGTGTTCCAGACCATTGGCACCAGTCAGACCAGCAACATATGATTTGAAGTGTAATTTGATGTAAGTGTTTAGTTTGTCTCACGTCCCATTAGATTGCATGGAGAGGGCGGGGTTTATCACCTATACTGGGACCAGCTACCTGGGGGTGGTCGAAACTTTTTGGCTTCACTTTTCAGGACTACAGCTTACTTGATTACAATATGTAAGTATTTTCCAGCCTGATCTCACGGCAATTCGCACAAATTTTACGAGTTACCAAATTCGTATGAATTCGTTCGAATGACCTACCCCTGACCCCGCCCCTAAACCTACCCATCACGTGGGTTTAGACAAATCGTACGAATTAGCCACCTTTTAATCACTCGTACGAATTCGTACGAATTGGTCGTGAGATAGCGTTGGTATTTTCATAACAACATGGCCGTCTGGAATAAAGAAAGTGAGACCAACGGAGGAACATGATTCATATTTAAAATGGTAAGTAAGCACTGCTTTGTGTACAGTTTGTATATCCGCAGTCTGGTTTCCCTATTTGAATGATGAATACAGATTACTGCCACCTGCAGGTATGGAGAGTTATTTTTCCTCAAGCAGGCGCAGAACGCATGTGCTAGTTGGCCGATGACTAGTCTTTGCGGTGTGTTAAAGAAAGACCAAATTTTTGTCCAGACGCAGGCGATGCGAGGTGACAATGTCAGGTTTCGTAGTTCTTTAATGTAGGCTTGTTGTGTCACAACTTCAAATCTGCAAAAAGTTTTGTCAGCTTACAAGACTAACTTAGAAGCCTATAGATGGGTTTAAAGCTAACAGTCAACTAAATGCCATAAAAGATCCATTTTGATGTGGGGTCTATGAGAATCACCTCAGTGAGTGATCAGAGTCATCCTTCTCCCCTTCCACTGTTGTGACAGGATGTTTTGCAAAGCAGGATATTGTTTCTAATGAATTTCAAACACAACCAAAAGTTTATTAGGAAAGAAAGCATCGTAAAGACAGAGGGGGGTATGTATATGTGTGTGTGAGAGAGACTGTGGGCACAGGAAGCTTAGGTTGTGGAGATGGTGTCATAGAAGTATATAACTCCCAGGCCTTTAGATTAATGAATATTAATTACTAATAATAATTTCTAGTTTTTATTGCTAAATGGCCAAAACCAAACCATTTACTGCTTTTCACATTATCGCCACTGTCCTGCAGTCTACAGCAACCAAAAACACACATGCAGCAGCTTTCAAATACATTGTGGCGACTGACCTAAATAATGCAATGTTTACTGTATATAATAAGAATGAAGAGAAAATTAGACCAGAGGAATGTTCCATCATAAAGAGGGAACATTGCTGCTGCCGTCTTTGAGCCTTTTTTGCCTTATTTCCATGAAGATATGTGTAAATCATCTTAATCACATTTGGAAATAAAGAGCACAGTTCTTCTGTAATGTACTGTAATTATTATGAATGACACCCTCAGAGGCCCTGTATTTCCCCCTCCTCTGGTGTTAATCTTGAGCTTGTCAGGGTGGTCTTATAGTTTTTTGCATGGTCAGAGAAAGAGGAGATATTAGAGTGACAAAAGCGATAACATTGAGAAGGGGAAAGGCCATTGAGGATGTGTGTGTGACCCTCCTTCTCTGCGTCAGTGGACCTATTTGCTGATTCTCTTCACAAAGCCCCTCTTTGATGTGCTGCTGCTGCTTCCTGTTTCCTAACAGGGTCGCTGTATTTAATCGAGTTTGCCACTCATTTCATGAATTAAGCTTCAATAGTGTTATTGATCAGGCAAGTGCAATCCTTTACAGGCTCCCAGGCAGTACATATAAAAATAAATAAATAAAATCTAAAATATTAGCATAGGGACTTCTTTCAAAAACATTACAAAATCTTACAGATCTTAAAATCATACATGTAGCTATTAAATGCCAATATGTTATAAAGACATGTGTCCATATGTGTCGGCATTTGACTCTTGATGAATGTGTGCTTTAGCTTGGCCTATATGAGAAGACTTGTTGATGTGCCACTATATTCTGTCACACTTTGATTCCTACACTGTAGAATGCAAATAGACCGAAACAACATTCTCAGCATGCTTTACATTCTCTAATGAGTTTGTGTGTTTTTCCCCCCATCATTTCTTGATGAAATAATTCTTGAAGAATAATCACTGTTGTTCAGCAGCCGTTAATAGATGTAGCCAGAGCCATAGAGAGAAAGAGTTGCGACACTCTTTGATGTCGCCGCGACGGCTGTCACGTGGTTCATGTAAGCCCCAATAGTTCCACAACGTACGCGGGCTGTCATGTTCTTCTATGGACAGACAGCAGCGATTGCATTATTAAACGGTAAATATAAAATAAAACACACACCCAAGCACTTTTTCAGCTGTTATTGCATTTTGTTAATGTCAGTTTTGCATTTGGAGAGGCAGGGTGACAACGAAATACTGTATATTACTTAGATAAGTTTTAGGCAATTTTTTTTGGAGGGAAAAGCTTAGTGCTCGCATGGGTAGCTTTAGCGGCTCTAACTTAACTTTTCCGTATTCATCTGATGATGGACGTCGGTCTCATGATATTTATTTTAGCACAACTGGGCTGTATTGATTCCCGTGATTTTGCTTATAAATTACAATTCAGCCATTAGCCTACCTTCGTGATCATTACGCTTTGCATGTACAAATGAAGACCAGTATAAACATCGCAAAGGGCCTCTGATGCAATATAAGTTAGACAGTTGACAATTCAAAAGAGGTAGATATTTCAGAAACTTACGTTACCTCTGGAACAACTCGACGCGCAGCATTCACCACTCAAAACTCAGCCAACACGTAACATAATGAAAAGTTAGTTAGTATATACCAAAAATTCAACTAAATAAAAGTTGCTATAAAGGTGGTAGCGATTCATTACCGAACTAATTAGATGCTATACCTTCACAACTGGTGAAGTCGCGCTAGCTAACTAGCTATCAGGCAGTGCTTGAAAATTGGTTGGAACAACCAAGATGAAATATAAATAATTACGCTGTGCATATACAAATGAAGACCAGTACACTGTAAAAAAAAAAAGTTGATCCAACTTTAAATTATAAGGCAACTTATCGCAAGCGCTTTTTTGAGTAAACTCAACAATCAGGGACTAAAGTCCACCCAACTTAGAATATTACATTAACATCACAAGTTGTTACAACATAAATAGTTATGTTTACCTAATGAATAACAAAACAAAATATTTTTGGTTTACTGAAAACAAATAGGCCTATTATCTATAGGCATATAGACTGATTCATTATTTAAGTAGTCTAATTAAATTAAAGACAGACCATAACATGGGTCAAATAACTTTTAACTTTTTATTATGTAAACACTTTGTGTCCAATGCACAACAAAAACATTACAGTACCAAGTCTGTTTGGCAGATATTGCATTTTAACTTCTTTACTCTATGCATTTTACACTTAACTCAAAGAATGGTACAAATGCATGTTAGAGAAATCGACAGTGTTAAGTACACCATAATACGTTAGCTGTCTAGTGGCATGAGGCACATAACATTTTTGGTTGATTTTTAAAGGAACAATTATGTGAAAACTACTGTATTGCATATTTTAACATCAACCTAAGAGTTCCTCAAAACCAAGTTACTATTGTGTCCAAGAACCCAAAACAAATGAAAGCATCTGAGTAAACCACAAACATTACTCAGCTCTTATAAATGCACAGCACTTTTTTGTCAGAACAACATTGAAAATTGCAATGATATGCCTGTAATCCACTGACCTAGATCCTTGGACGTACCAGTGTCTCCACAGAAATCAAACACAATTTGACAAAAAAAAAACAACAAAAAAAAAACCCTAGGAGAAACTCCAGCCTGAAGGGATAGTTCACACAAAAACGAAAGTTCTTTCATCATTTACCTACCCCTAAATTGTTCTAAACCTGTGTGAATTTAGGGGTAGGTGTGAACTATCTCTTTAAGGCAAAGGTTGTAACAAGTGAATACTTCACATTAATGAATGCATTGAAAGAAAACAGTATTGTTTTTTTAGTCATTAACTATGAAAGTATAAAATAAACAATGACCACTGGAAGAACGTCATTCGGATGCCTTTGTCCATTTAGCAAAGTTTAGACTTCAATGACTGTATTCTTGCAGAGCAGATGCCACCAAGATCCATGAAGATCTTTTGTATTACTTCAAAAGTATACTTAAGTTCTTTTGGATACTCCATATTGAGTGCATACATGAGACCAAACAAGTATGCAAATGCTGCTGGCAGATCTGGAATGTCCTCAAGCACAATGGCCTCTTCTAGGATTATGGCCAGGTTGATTACATTTGGCAGTGATGTGACGGCAGCAACATCATCTTCGACCACAGTAAGGATTCCAATCTTTACACCTTTGGTGCAGTGGTCCACAGGATCAGTATCCTGGGAGAATAATGGATGGGATGGGGGGGGGGGGGGGGGTATTAATGGAAATGTACATTTACATATAACAATAATTATTATCATCATCTTCATCTTTGTTGTGTAAGTAAACTGAATATGTAAAATATAGTATAAAAAAAGGATTTAGAAATGGGGTATGGAAATGGTAATTTACCAGGCACATATTGAGTAAACATGCTGGCTTCTCACGCAGAAGAATTGGCAATCCCTTAAGAGCTGTTCTTTTCCGATGTGAGGTAATGTCAGTCACCTAAAAATAAAAAAATATATATTTTGTTTATAAAATCTCCAGATGCTCTATAACCTTAACTACTCTATTGCTTTAGTGGGTAAAGGTACAGTACACCCAAAAATTATTCTGTCATCTTTTACGGTCACCTTTTACTCTCCCTCATGTCATTCCAACCCCATATGACTTGCTTTATTTTTTGTAACAAAGAATATTTCTGTTTTAAAAATACAGATTGCTTTTTTATACAGTGGCATCAAAAAAGATCTAAAACCATCAAAAAATTAGTCCACAAAACTCATGCACGGTTTCCTAATTGACACAATTGCTTTGAGTGAAAAACAGACAGATATGCAAGTTAATATTTACTAACCATTTTCCTATCTGCATGTGTAAAATCTTATTAAAACACAATTGGTTATTGCTTAACCTCTGAAATACTACCAAAACGCCACTGGTTTCAGCATTTCTTGTGACACCATTCTGAATGAATTTTTTGAATGAATTGAATTTTTTTGAATTGAATGAATCCAATTTGTTCCTTTATGACCTTGTCCATGACGAAGCCTGTAATGCTTTACCAGGACTTCTGGGTCAGAATTAGAAAATTTACAATATCTGCACTGCATTTCCTCCTATGGACTAATTAGCTGCGAAAACATTTTTTTCAACAGTTTAGGCCATTTTTATACAGATATTTTTTTTTATCAAAAGTGGAGAAAATCAGTAACATGCTACTACTACATTTTACGACATAAAATCCCTTTTTCCATTGGCAAACTTCTCTCAAAAACTTGAATAGACATGCACAGTGCTCATTTTCTTTTAAAGCAATTGCAGGAAGATGTCTAGATGATCAATATTTTTGTCTATATATATGAGCAAACGTCTCATTTAATACTCATTACATTATTTTTCGCAATTTCTCCATTATTAAAACGATTGAAACATTTCCCGTGTGCGAAATCAGTAACAAACAATGCTAAATTAGAGTAGGCCTACGTTAGGCCGTCTGTTTGGGAACAGCGCACCATACATTACATGACAAATAACATAGTCGATTATAAAAATGATTAATACACACCGGTTATTTAAAAGAAAAGCTGGATTGATCAGGCACGACACCACTCCTTCACATCAGCATCGAAAGGACCCAAAAGTGCGCGAAATCAGAAACACACTGTTTGAAATTAGGCCGTCAGTTTGAGAAGAGCACAATGTTCGTTACATATTTCAAATAACATACAGACGATTATAAAAATGATTAATACACACCGGTTATTTTAAAGAAAAGCTGGATTGATCAGACACGACACCACTCCTTCACATCAGGAGTGATTACGTTAACGTTACACCATCAGTTTGTAAAGAGCACAATGCATCTATATGACAAATAACTTAGGCGATTATGATTAATTCATAACTTACTAGTTATTGTGCAGGAAATTGGATTGATTAGGCAGGACGTTGTCATCCACTTTTCACCAGCATCAACTTCTGGAAACCGCTGGCGCTGTCGTCGTCTTCTCACTTGCATCAACTTTTTGAAGTAGCTTATGTCTCAAACTGCGCATGCGTTCAATGTTCAAACTGCGCACGCGCTAACGAGAATCGCGAGATTTAATGAAAACGAAAACGTCTTAGTAAGATCAACAAAACATTGCACGTTTTTAACATTTAAGGAACTAATTTGTTGAATGAACTTAGTATCATGCATGAACACTTCCAATCAAAATATCTTAGTTCAATTTACTGTTTTATGTTTATTGGGAGGACTTTTTGTAAGTTGGCTTTTTTACAGTGTATAAGCATCGCAAAGGGCTTCTGATACAATATAGACAGTAGACAATTCAAAAGAAGTCGATATTTCAGCAACTTACCTCTGGAACAACTCGACGCACAGCAATGTAAGTGAATGGGGTCCAACAGCCAAATGCCAGTGGTTGGAACTAATCCGAGCTCCATATCCCGGAAGTAGGCGGTTAAAAGCGCCGCCATTTTTTTACAACGGAGGTCTATGGGAGTGTCGCAACTCTTTCTCTCTATGGCTCTGGATGTAGCATACTCTTTCCCAATATTTGGGACTAAATATATTGGATTTGTGTCGGTTTGTATGTATGTCTATATACAGACTTTGTAAACAGGCAGAGAAAAGACAGTAATGAGGGTCAGGGGCTTTGAAACCACACTGCAACTCAGCAGGAGGGTTAACGTAAAAAAAAAAGTATATATTCTGGGAAATTATCTGTGCTTCAAACATTAGCCGTTAAATAACCTGTTTTGTGCTGGTGACCCGTGAGTGATGTGTAGCTGGGTTCACAGGGTCAAAGCAGGACGCCTCCTGGAAGGACACACTGACTCCTCTCTGCTGTTAATCCCTCTAATTTACTCTATTAAACTCAGTCTCTTACTCCTTAGTCATTAAAACCAGTTTCAATTTCAAATTACTGCCAAGTGAGATTTTAAAAAATGAAATAAAAAACAACTGTATGTGCTCATGATCATATTCAGCAGAGAAAGCAGATACATATTGAGAAATTTAAAAGCAAATAATATTATTAGAGGTTTATATTGCCAAAATGGTTTGGTAAGATTGGTAAGGCGTGTGTACGTTTTTGCTATTAGATGGTTACTATATGTGTGGTTACTGGCTCAGTATACATATAATAAAAACTTACCCCAAGTTATGATATTTTGGTTTCTAGATAGGTCCCTTCTTCAACCTTACAGTGTGTCCTAACCAAACTTCAAGCAAAAAGATTCCAGTGACAAGCAAGTTTTCTGTCCACATCAGATGCGACAAGACTAGAAGACACGAATCACACCAATTCACAAATCACATGAGAAAAGCGTGTCACAAAAAAAACGAATAAGCGCACCATCAGTTTCATAAAATATTAAACTACTTTAACATTATTCAAAATATACAATAAGAATTAAAAGAATAACCAATCTTTGTCATGGAATACACTTGTCTGTTCACAGAGTTCACAGTTTGTACTTTCTTGTTCCCTTTCATTTATTTTCAAGATCTGAAATTAATCTCAAAACTCAAATCAAACAATTTTAAGAATTAAATGTTGTACAAAACACATAATTTCCTGAGATAATTAATGAGCTTTAACATTGAGGAAATACAAACTATTTAAAAAATAGAATACCTCTTGTCACTCATTGCTTATCACCATTGACAAAAACTCAGATTAACATGGACGAAATATCTTTTTTCATGTGTCACTTCATCACGTCTAGGATTTCTTTGCCTTTTTTGACAATAAAGTATTTTATTATTCATAAAAAAAAAATGTAAGTCTTGGAAATGTAAAAATGTGTCACTTGTGTATAGTCTGAAAGGGACAATTAGGGACAAAAATATCATAGAGACTTGTGCTATTTTGACTTGGGCTAGTAAGTAACCACCCAGAGCATCCTAACAAATAGCAACATGCTAACAAACAGCAATGTGCTAACAGGCAACAAAATACTTAAAACATTAGAATGAACATTAGCATTATTAGCCTTAAACTGTGAGGTAGCTATTTGAACATGCAAGCAAAATGAGAAACAACAGACAGGCCTTTTCGGAGGCCTGTAAACTCTACTGAAAGTGTCCCATTGTTATTGTTGTTATAAGACTACTAATGTGCCAAAGTTCCTACGTTTTTAAAATCCAAATCCCAAGTATGAGCCATAGTGATGTTTACCTTAGCAAGTGCCATTAATGAAACCAATTAATTCAACCATTGTTCACTCATTGAGAGAGACATCAGGTGCTTATATCAGGCTAAGAGGAAGACATTTAAAATCTCCAGGATCTATGAGATTTCCTCTTTCTCCTGTTACTCTCTATGGACGTGTTCAAAGTCACCAGTATTCGAGTCCTCCACCTCACAATGCCACAGAAGAATGTTTATTTATCCTATATCCTGCCTCAGATCCGGACATATTATACACCCTGACACATGAATTATACATTGGAATCAATCCGCATTTTTGGTTGATTATTCCCGCATAGCTTGCCTTGCAAAAAAAAAAAAAGATTACCAAGTGCCACTTTTTCTCGTTTTAAATGTGAATATGTGCTGTTGTTTGAAGAACAGCAACTGTTAGAACCTCATCCAAAGGAAGCTTAAACATGAAGCTATCGAGCAGATCAGAGGACTTCAGATGACTCTAGCTTGTGTGCTACCTTGTATTTTCAGTCTTTGGTTTACTCTCTCCTTGTTGCTGGCTCGTAAATTAGAGGTAAACTAACACCCCCTTGCCATTCAGCAAAGTTTCTCTTGGTTATTAGAAGGTGTTCGCTGTATCTCATACCCAAGTGATACTGAGGGACTTTAGTCTAGTTCTCACAGTCTCACACTAGCTACATTGACCTCTGCTGAAGCGAGCTTTGCATAATGTCCCATAAGAATAACTGGAAGATTACCTCATAAGTCAGTGAGGTAGTTGATCTGCTGAGAACGATTGACATGGTAACTGTAAAAAAAAAAGACACTGATTGATGATTCGTGCCTATGGAATAACCAGACCAATCTCATTCCACAAGCTCTCGTACGATGACGACTGGCAGGCCACATCCAATGAAAGTGTTTATTTGACAAATTCTTTGACACAAGTCCAACTTGTGACAGGATTAATAGACATTCTCATACGAATTATTTACAAAAGAAAATCTCATCTAAAACTGTTCTTAGATAACTAACATGTTGGACTGTTGCATTATGATATACGTGAACACTATCATGGTGAAATTCATCACATTACTGAAATGTACCACACTCAGGGCTAAACTGAGCTTTTGCAGTTTGGAGAACTGTAAAATCTGGTGGTGATTCTAGTGGCCAATGCATATAATGTACAATTTTTCAAGCGAGTACACTAACTTTTAAAAGAATTTGTGTACTGCTGGATCAAACAAACACTGCATTAATTGACTGGATTGACAAACCAATATTGGTTCCAGAATGCTGTTCTACTGTTCGGCCCAATTTAACCCCTGGCCACACATGAGTAATATACTGTAAATAAATACACTGCCAAATTATCTGCAAGGTTAAGATCGTTTAAATAGAGCACTGATTTCAAACAAGGTCACTTTAAGGAAGGAGGGGAGAGTTCATAGAGGAAAAAGCTGTTAGATTCATATCCATTTGTTGTCATTTTTTCTGTGTTCCAGATAGTGTGCACACTGATAGCATTTTGAAAAATGTGAAAGGAAACAGATTGGATGAAGTTCTAAGAATGCACATATCAATGTGATTCTAAGAACTGCTAATAGCATGCTAGCATAAGGTGCTAAGGAATTTCAGATCATGTCATACAATCACCGAAACAAAAGCAAAGAAAGGAATTGGTAAAAAAAAAAATTGCAAGAAAGATTAAGAAAGAAAGCGAGTCAGTCTTATCACACATGATGAGAGGACGTGCTGATTGACAGCAGTGAAAACTATGGGGTCAGAAAAGCAAAGCTCTCTTTGAGTAAGGGAGCGTAAAATCCAGACTAGTGCACACTGATCCCCAAAATCCCCCTATTGTCACAATAAACAGAAAAGCAGAGGAAATGTGTGTATGAGTGTGAGCACCCCAGTGTGTCTGGAGGCACAACCCTAAGCCTGACTTAAAAGGGATTGTATTCAATTTTGGGAGCTTTTGTTCGGAAGCCGTTTGAACTTGTTAGGTTCAGTATTTTGAGGACAAAAGTTCTTTGTACTGCATTAAACCAAATTATTATTCATTTTTATGATTTGAAGTAATGGGGATTGTCTTGTTTTTATTCTATTTTGCACTTTAATTTCTTGTTTAGATGGCATGGTACAACAGGCCTCTGTCCTTACTTGAGTCCTACAGGGCCCTACGTTCATTAACTTTCCTGAGCAACTAGGCAACCTGGTGTACAGCCTTAAAATGTCATTTAGGAATCCATGGTATTCTGCTCTTTTGGTTTGACATTTAAAACAGTCTGTTTGACTCTGTCCTTGACTGAACCTGTAGACGTTCAGAGGCAAATTGAGTGAGTTACAGGAAGAGATGCAGAAGAGAAGACACATAGATTGTGTCAAGCAAGAAGCAAGAGTGGAACAAAAAAAAGATATTTCGAAAAATGTCTCGGGGGAACATTTTTTTGGTCCATACTATAAAAGTCAGTGGAGTCCAATCTGGTTCAACATTCTTCAGAATAGCTTATTTTGTGTTCCACTGAAGAAATCAAGTTATATAAGTTTGGAAGGATGAGCTGAACTATCCCTTTAAGATGCTGTATAGATCCTTTATCAGTTGATAATTTGAAAGTGAATCAGTGTCTCAAAATAGTCTAACATAAACTACTTAAAATATTCCAGATCTGTTGCTCTGTCACTCTCAGTCTCATCTCATCTCTCTTCCCTTTCTTTGTTTCGGTTAAGGTAGTCAGATCTTGTTTTGTACGCCATCCATCACCTGACCTTTCTTCTCCATGCACGTCTTGCACCCCATGGTCCCACACTCTTATATCTGTCTTCTTTAAGATTGCCACAAACCTCAAACTCTCGTCAAGACCTGTCTCACACCCCACATGAGAGTCTGTCCCTCCCCGCAAAATGACACACACAATCACGTGACTTTCATTTTGATCCGCTCAGCATGTAACGGTCTTTTCCCAAAGCAAGCCTCTGTCCCCTGTCCTCTCATGGGGGCAGGGAGGATGTCTGCTGGCCTGGACGTGGAGTTCAGCGAGGTGGGGGACGTCTGAATGGTCACCCGCTGGGCAGAGGGAGGGAGTGCGCAGGGACAATGGTGGTCCTGTTCTGAGAGAGCGTGGTCAGGGGGAGCCGGGAGATGGGCTGGGGGTGTTTGTAGAGGCAGGAAACAGGGGGAGCCTATGGGAATGCAGATTGGCTCTCTGAATTGAGCTGGCAGGCTGGGCTTTGATGTGAGCAGAGGGGGATTTTCATAGGGCCTAACATTTATCAATGTTAAAAACCACTCCCCTACCAAACTTCGTCTTCTATCTCTCTCTGTCTCTCTCTCTTTCTCTCTCTCTCTCCTCTCTGTGTGTCCATCCTGCATTGTTTGTCTGCCTTTAAATTGACATAAACTTGGGCACCATTTAGTATGAAAATAAAGTTTCTTCTGCTGAAAACCTGAAGCATGAAAAAAGTAGTTGTCTTTTTATCTGCAAGTTGTAACTTTATATCTCTCACTTTTGACTCTGTTTCTTTTCATTGGGATGCTGTATCTCATGATGCAACTTTATATCTCACAATTCCACTTTATATAATGCAATTGCAACTTTATTGTGACTTTATATCTCACAATTGAAACTGTTTCTCATAATTGCAACTTTATGTCTCGCAATTGCAATTTTTTTTATCTCATAATGTGACTTTATTACGTAACAATGCAACTTTATCAGGGAAACCATATATTGCAATTGCAAATTTATATATTCTTTTAAACTTTATCTCAGATTTTTTTTTTTTACTCTAAGGCAGACGCAGGCTTCCATTGGTCACCATCATTTGTTGTTTTGGATGCTGGTGTGTCAGTGTCCTTCTATTTTCCTTAACTACCTGAACCTGCAAGACTTCAACCAGTTTCACCAGAAATACCATGTTAGTCAACAGCATTTTTATGATGATCCACTTGCTAGACTAGCATCAAACTAGCACTGAAATTTAACCTGCCCGAAATTCATGGAAAATCGTGAATTTCCAACACAGAAAGTCATGATTGTCTTAGCCAGTCTTTTTAGCTGGGATTGCCAAAATTTTTCGAACACCATATTCAAATACCAATCAAATGGTAATTCTTGGTAAGACACCACCATGATGGTGCACCATAGTATTATCTAAAGGGCCATGGTGTTCCACGTAAATACGTATACAGTAGTATATAAAGTTCTATTCATAACTGCACCACGGCAACACTACTGTTACATGTTCTCTGTTTTGTGTATCTTGTGTTTCTGTTATTTGGACTTTTAGGCTGTTTTCTGCCCGGTTCGTTTCCTGTTTCCTGTTTCCAGCGCCATTTTCTTGTCAGTTTGTAGTTTTGATTAGTTTTCTGATTGTTCCCAGGTGTGTCTTGTTTGCCAATTACCCCTCATTTCTATTAACACCAGTGTTTCTTGTGTTCTTTGTCGGGTCCTGTGCTTCCTAGTTTCTGCTCATTTTGCTTGGATTATTGTTTGTCTAAATAAAACTGCATTTGGATCCTTCTCCCTCATCTCTGAGCTTTCACCAACGTTACAACTATAGTACCCTTTAGTAAAGCTTTGGATAAAAAGCATCTGCTAATTGACAAATAACTTGTCAACATAGGTCTTAGGTTGACCAGGATGCTAGTTAGCACTGGATAGGTGGAAAGTTTTGCTCACAGCAGAGGTACGAAGCAACACTACTTCAAAACTTTTATAATATCTTGATTTAAGCACCCCTGCAGCACTGCCATTAATTAGACTCTGAGAATGTTCGTCTCTGTGTGCGTTAGAGAAAAGCCGTGATTACGGCCAAATCCAACCACCTCGCCTCTCATACAAATGCAAAACCCCTGAAGGAGACACTGCTTTAAATTCACAATGCACATACACGGTTCAGACTCCACACTCGATCTCTGCTAGTGTCGTCCAAGAGGAGAGTCTTAAAGAGAAGTAGGGTTGTAAGGAGGAACAAAAAGGTTTAGAAATTGCTGAGTAGAGGAATTAAAAAGAGATGAAAAGAAAGAAGTGAGAGTGTAAATTGTGTGTACGTGTGTGTGGGGGGTGGTGGTGGTGGTGGTGGTGGTGGTGGTGGTGGGGAGGGGGGGGGGGGGGGCTAATTACTTTTCTTCCTCTCTTGAAGGAAATGCCTCTTCTTTGTCCAACAGGGAGACGGGGAGGGGTGGTTGATAGGGGGTCTCGTCCCGCCACTTCAATCTCAGCATCTCAGCACTTTTCTTTTCTTTGTGTCTTTCATTCACTTCTCTTTTCCTATCTGCCTTTTTACACACAATTATTATTTATTCCTCCTTTATTCCGTACTCTCCTGGACCTCAAAAGAAGCCGATGGGGGGGGCTTGGCTCAGTCTATGAGGCTGATTACTAACTCAGTTCTGGACTCAAAAAGTTGGCTATGGAGAGGGTGTGCAGGAATGGTTTCACTTCAGAAATCAGTTGAATAATAGCTGGAGAAATGTGAGGTCTTGTAACAGCATTGGTAATATGACATAAAAAGCATGATTAGACCACATTTCATGGATCACTACAGGCACTGGAAAAACTGAGGGGAAATGCACAAGCCAGTACGACTCTTATGTAAGTCTGCTCTACCGCTCTGGGATCAGACTAGGGAGACTGGAAGAAGTGGGCAGCATCCGTTTAAGATGATGCCAGATCAGATGTTTCCTTTGGATAAACACTTTGACCATGACTTCCAGGCACTAGTGTACAACAAGCCATTAGTGTACTCATGTACATTCAGGATACTTGTATTTGTGTGCTCTCCATTATTTACGTGTCTCTTTGTCTTTCCAAGAAAACCAGGCCAAGTCAGGTGGCTCACAGTCCAAATTTTATTTGCCAAATTAGATAGTGAATGCAGTCGCTTATATTTTGAAGCACTCTGCTTGTGGAACAATGCGGCTGTGTATGAGTTTTGGAGGGAGGAGAGCTAACCGAGCAATGAGAAAGACAGAGCCACTATTACGGGATATTTAGTCTTGGCTTTAATGATAGTGGACAAAATGACGTGGACACAAAAAGCTTCCTGTGACATTATTGAGCATGTTACTCCCGCTGAAGTGACCTGCTTAGACTAGCTTTATTTCCATGTTGGTCCAAATTTTGGGCTGGTCTAGCTGGTTAAGCTTGTTAAAGGATAATTGTACTCAATAAAAATGTTGTCATCATTTACTCACCCTCATGTTGTTCCAAACCCAAATGACTTTCTTCCTTGGAACTCTAGGGAGCATTCAAGTTTCAAATGCCAAAGCACAATAAAATTATCACAAAGGTAGTCTTCATGAATTGTGTGCTATATTCCAAGTTAGTGATTTAATAGCTTTGTGTGACGAACAGACTGGAATTTAGGCCGTTACTTATTGATAATCTTCTGCTGTGTCAGTTGTTGAGTTAAACTGGAGAATTAGATCAGTCCAATTCAAGAACAAATTATTGAAACTGGCTCAATGATTAATTGAAAAGATCTGTCTCAAAAGAATGATTCATTGAAAAAATCTGAACTGATAAAACAATTCATTCAAATCATTTATTGAGAAGATACTGTATTGATCAAAAGAATGATTTATTCCAATAAATAATTCTGAGTCAAATCTTTTCTACGGAGCCCTGCACATGTGAATAAAAATAGAAATTGTGCTCAAAAATAAAGAATTAAATCCAGTTACTTATTCATTTTTGGCCTCAATTTACCTAAAATAAGGGAATAAATTAGTAAATTGTGGAGACTAATTCTTAATTTGTGGCCATTTCCCCTGAATGCCATGCGTGGGGATTTATACTTTTCAATGCATTACATATAATGTAAAATCAAATGCAGTACATAAACCACTAAGACTAATTTGTTCTATTCAATCAGGCTAATCTGATTTTCCAGTTTTTACTGATGTTTTTTTTCTTCACTGATGACCCGGACATTGCTATTTGTCTCATGAGTTCTCAAGGAAAGCTAGAGTGGAAGTATTTTGGTCAACAGCAGCTTAAATTTCTCACAAAAAACAGTTATGGATAGTAGGGATAACAACATGCCAGCATCCCATGCTTGAGACCGGCATCCAAGTCACAACATATGGCGGAGGTGTTTTCAGCAGGGATTCAATACATTATAAGGGAGTGATTGTACACTCTCGTCTCAAAGCAAGAGCCTCTTTAAAGAATAATGGCTTCAAAATTACCTCATGAAAAAAGTTCAGACACCCTTTTGTCATTCTGTCAAATGTTGTCATTAGCCGTCATTAGATGTCTATTATCAGCTCCAGGATATATATTATTTATAAGTACATTGAGATTCTGGGGATTGCAGATAATGCTATATTTGGCCCAGATGTCGCTCGATGTCAAGTCATCAAAAGAGAGAAATCTAAAGGGGAGGAGCTTGTTTTGTTATTGAGAGATAATCATGTTTCCTGGAGCGGTCTAAATGAGAGCTGTCCAGTAATGGCAGAGCAAGAATGCAGTCAGTGCACACCGCTCAACCCTCCCTAAGTCTTGGCTCCACTCCACTCTCTCAGCACTCCACACAAAGCTTCCTTTGTTCAGCCTGGTCTTGAAAAGCAATGCTCCGTCACTCCCTTTCTCTCTCCCTCTCTGTTGTCCTGCCTCGCTCTTCTCTCTTCCTGTGTATCTCTTCTGGCCGTTCCGCCAGCTCTCTCCTTATCTTAATGTGCTCCATTCACTCACATGTTTTTTAATCAGTCTTAGGTTAAAGTATGTTAGAATGTTAGGATTCTTTCTTTGTTTTTTACTTTAATTCCTTCCCTGTCTGTCTTGTCCAACTTTTCCCACTGTCTTTTATAGACTTCTGTGTTGTTTGTTCAGCAGAAGGTAAGATCCAGCCCAAAAAAAATCTGTATTATCCTGCATATTCACAACCTTAACTGGGGGTTGGGGTGGGAGGATTTTTAAAGCGACTCTTTTTCTCCTCAACAGCTATTTTAGGTTAACCGCACATTTAATAAGCTGGAATGGGGAGGGGGGGATTGTGCTCTTGTTTTGCTCTTGTACTTTTTTAAGGCTTAGAGAGATTTAGTCCTGCCACTCTCCCATGAAAGAATACTCACACCCACACGTACATGGCAAAACCCTTTAGGTGTTCTTTCTGTATGCGATCAACCGATAAGAAATCTCAAGTGGAAATCTATGAATCATGCAGACATCACGTGATTAAATGAATAGGTTTATTTCCCAGCATTCATTAGATTAGAATATCATATTGGTACTAAGAGCTTTGTTTGATGAAGGCCTATTAAACTTGTTTATTCTGTAAGTATATTCAGGTCAAGCAGTCATATCTTTTGTTCCTCCGACAATATTCACTTCATGTGAAAACCTGTTGCTCCGGCAACCTCTTACAAGCCTCGTCCTGCAGATTGTAAAGTGAATGGCATTGGATTGCCCGCGGCGTTAAATTATGTCCATCATCGCCAGATCTTGCACAACCGCTTGCTGACATACAGTAGATGTGGGACTCTATAAGCCCGTTGGCTGCTGGCATACCTGCACATGCCCCTGCTGTGAAATTATTTCACGCCTAGATTTCACCACACTCTACAGCCATATATCCAGAGACGTGCAGAGACTTGTTGTTAGCTAAGATTTTCAGAAAATAACAGACCAGTTTAAGTTGGGCCACTTTAGAGAAATTCATATTTTAAGGCCCTGTGTATAATTATGATAATTGTGGAGGTGGGTCTGACCCCCCATTACCATTAATGCATTTATTCCATTACACTTTTTTTTTTTTCAGTGGGATTGCTAAAAAATGACGTGATCGGAGTACACGTCACATGTAATATTATTCTCATAAAGTTTGTTTAATTATCGCAGATTTTCACTGTTCAATTTCCATAAGAATTTCCTAAGTATGAAATGTTAAAAAAGGTGCCCGTCCAGACATATTTCATTGTAACTGAAACCGCTAACTATTATTAAATTCTGAGATTATTCATGATTGAATTTTTTTATTTTAATTTAATTTTAATTCGATTTTGGTAACACTTTAGCCTTTATGTATAATGCATCATAAAGGTATTCATAATGTACGTCATAATGCATTATATATTTTCATAAATAATTGTAACCAAAGTTAATGCATTATAATATTCACAGATTCCTTCTTGCATTTGAAATTGGTTGTTTGCCATGTTTGTGTGGTTACAATTATTCATGAGACCATACAATACATAAGGTTCATTACAAGACATAATCAATGCATTAAAAATACTTTAATAATGCATTATACATTAATGGCTTTAAGTAAAGTGTTACCCTTTTTTTTTAACTTTGTTTAAAATCTGTTTGTAATATGCTACACAAATATTCCATCCTGCACTTTGTGAAAAGCTTTGGACACTGTGCACTACTTGAAAGGGTAACGAGACACACACACACACAGAGAGAGAGAGAGAGAGTTTGTTTTTCTAGGTTCTAAGGCTGTGCACCAAATCCAGCTGCTGTTTCATTCCCATGGTGCTCTGAGTGTCTCTTGCAGCTGCATCCAATCAGATCACAGAACCTTGAAACCAAATACTGCCTGAAAATACTGACCATCGTCACGCTTTTTCTGGATATCTCATTCATGAAAATCAGACTCTCTCTCTCCCTCTCTCCTCTCTCTCTCTCTCTCTCTCTCTCTCTCTCTCTCTCTCTCTCTCTCTCTCTCTCTCTCTGCCTGTCTATCTCTTGCTCTTACTTTCTCAAGAGATTCTATAACATTTTAACTAGGCCTCTTTACCGCAGGTGTTGCATATTGGTGATTAAAGCACCTCTGCATCTGTTGTTCCTCAGGCAGGATTTGGTCTGATTACCGCTCACTAGGGTGCAGAGTGCCGTGACCTGCTTTTGTTTGAGTTCAGGCTCATTTTGCTGTCCTTGAATGTTATCACAATTCCTGTAATCAACAAGTGGCTGGTTAGCTTAATTTCATGATAACAGACAACTTAAAGGGTTAGTTCACCCAAAATGAGCATTTTTAAACATTTACTCAGCCTCGTGTTGTTCCATTTTGAGTAATGTACTCCACAGTCTTTTTATTCATTGACAGGGAAAAGGAAGGAGGTTGTACAGGTTTGGAATGACATGAAGATAAGTCAATGAGTTAATTAATAAAAAAATTTGTCTGAACTATACCTTTTAACACTTAATTAAAATGATTTCCTTATCGGTGTTTAAACTATATTGCATAGCAACATTGGTCAAGTGCACCTTGCTAAAGAGTGTTCAAGATTTTCACTTAAAGCTCTGTAAGACTTCCAGATCTAATCTGAATCAAAGCAGCATGTTCTTTCATACACGTTAGCCCTTATACCGCAGGTTATGCAAGAATTAGGCCACATTATGCAATAAGATGCTAGTGTGTCAATTAGCAATACTGGTAGTTTTTGCAGAGCATAAGAAGTAAAACAGCAACAATCTTGTTGACTCATGACTATACGTCAATAGGAAGGCAGGTTGACAATACGGACCTTCCTCTTTAAAGTAGGACAGTGTGAACAGCATGTTTTTATCATAAGTATTACATGAAAAGCAGGTTATGACTTTGTTTCCATATATGGCGTCACAAAACAAAGAGTGGTGAAATGTAGGCTAATAGCTCAGGGGGACTGTATTTCTGTGGACAGAGGTAATTGGCTTTCTCTTTACTTCTCTGAGTGTTATTTAAAGCAGGTCGTGTTGATTCAGGATTATACAAGGCCCTTGTGTCAAATAGGCTGACTCACCTAGATGTGTTTCCATTTAACTTCAACGCTTCCAATTCAGAGCCGCCTCACCTGCCAAAAGCAGAATCACAGGACAGATGTGGTGATTCAAAGTATCTCTTTGCCTGAATTTGTGGTTTATGAGAGTGTGCACATATCTATAAAGCGAGTGTTTGTGTGAGATGGACCGATTGAGAGCCATGGGGTGGGGGTGGGGGTGGGGGTGGGTGGTTGTGGGAGATGATGAGAGAATGGTGAAGCAGCGATCCCACAATGGGCCACATTGTTCCAAGCTCATAATCAGAGCGGACATGGAACTTGGCTTGGAGAGTCGTCCCCGTAGCCCTCGACACAGCTGCTGGGACTTCAGTTTATATTCCTTCCATTCTGCTTTCATCAGCATCTCTCTCGCGTGCACTTTCTCTCCGTCTCTGTCTTTCCCATTCAGAGGTTGTTTTTCCTTCCTCGATTTGAAAAGAAGGGGTCAAGGCATAAGTAAAGCACTCTTGTGTAACACTACAAGTTCACTAACTACATAAACAAACTCTGCCAATCAAAAAGAGCCAGAGCTTTGACCTCAACATCTCTAATGCTTTAGTACGGGAATACTTAACCAATTTCGGGCCTTTGCTTTGCTTCCTGTACATGTTTTAGTCAGTAGAACAACCAGTAGCCCAGTGGAAAAACCCAGTCAGTAACTCGATCTTTAAAAGATTAGAGGTCCACTTCAATGACGAGAGAAATAAGAAGCTTAACAGCTGGCCCAGTGACGGTAGCTGTGTTTACAATAAAATCTCGCAGTCAGCTGCGAGGCATCTGCGTCATTGGCACGTAAAAATAAAATAAGAGACAAGAGAGGGACCCCTTTACCATGACTCCAAATTTCCAGAGACCAGTGGATGGTGCCACTCCTTGCACAAAATCTGATACATCGCAGGTGGGTAGTGAGGACTCAACGTCCTCATGCGAATCCATGTACGGATTCCGTCACATGGCATGTCAGCAGCATGTTAAACGATAATTATCACCTCATAGCTTTCTAAGATGATTGGAGCATTCGCAGTGTGTGTGTTGGCTCCATATACAGTTGGCTGTGGTTCCTGGCCGTCGGGGTCCGATGATTCCAGGGGGGTTGCATGTTTCTGGGCTTGAGCAGCTTTTAACATAAACATTACATGGCCCCAGCCAGCAACCGACTCCCTGTACACTGTTAGGGTTGCTGAGAGCGAGTTGTATTTTTGACCTGCTCTAGGTCAGGTGTCCGCCCTTGTGTTGCCTCCCATATGTTTTGCATTTTCTTGCACTATCCACCCCACCCCCAGTCCCGCTGCCCCTGTAATTGCCAGGTAATGTTTCGGCTCCGGCTCCTCCTCTACTACCATTATTCCTGTTCTGGTTTAATGCGACTGCCAATAGTGGCTACAGGCTTGGCAGCATTTCAAAAAAGGGGCCCACCTTCGATACATTATACACAAGCAGCTTTCACCAAGGTGTGCATTTCAAGACAGTTTTCCTCTGTTTTTATACTGTGCTTTTTTCTGTTAAATCAAAGCTGGAGGGGACACTGGAGACTTCTTTTTTCCTGCCCAATCGGATCTCTGTAACCCCTCCTTGCCCATATCAGATATTCCCCAGCCGCCTGGCGCCCAGAAGGAGGCCCACCTTTACCACCCAGTGTAGACTAAATCATCCAAACCTGTTGATTTTCATGGTCATACTCTGTCCAGACCTGCCCAACAGTCACATTTCAGATGAATGAATAAACTAAAACAACAACAACAACAACTAAAGATTGACCAGAACATTATTTTGGCTTTGGTATCACACTGGGTAGATTTGAATTCTGTACTTTTATTTCTGCTCCATTTTTCCCACTTTCTTCCTCTTTGCAATAAGCAGAAAAACCACTTGAGGTGAGCTTTGGCTAAAAGTGACTTTTAAGTTATTTGTATCTTGTTTTTGTGATTGAGGTTAAAAAAAAGAGGAACACAGACATTTCCATAGAAATGTCCACACCTTGACTAGAAAGTAGGGGATGACCGAAGTCATCTGGGTACCAAACAACCTATAGGTCACAGGGGGTCAACCAAAAAACTTGGTTCCTCACGATGCACACTGGGCAACTGAAAGTCAACAGGAAAAAAACGGAAAGAGCCAGACAATGGTCCAAATTAACACAAGCTAAATACAGGGCTGATGGGAAGTAATCAAATGATGGCATAAAGTCCGGGAACTGCTTGTATGTTCCACTGAGCTCACTGGCTATGGGTAAGCCAGTTAAGCAATATCCAGAAGTTATGATGCAACAGGACAACTGTCTAAGAATCTGTTTAGGTTAATCCACATGCATCTCTATATTCGGTATGCAACAAAGCTCACTCAGTAGGCCTATGAAAATGGGCACAGCCTTTCTGGAGACAACTGAGTTTTACTTTCTTAGGCAGAGAGGAAAAGGTTAGGAATAGGAATCTCATTAAGCCAATTATTTTTATTTCGGGAAAATAACAGTTTAGAGGAAGTAAAACTCATTTGTGCTTTCCAGAGAATCGCTTGCCCCTTCCTATCACTCTTTGGAGAAAAGGTGAGTAAGAAAGGCAAAGTATAGATAGTAGAAGAGGTTTATCAATTAAAGACCATCTGTAATCATTTCTTCAGTGGGTGTTGAAAACCATAGTAAAAAAAGATTTAACCATGATGGTTCTCTCGTCAGCCTAAGGAGACAACCCCAGCTCCCAGCACAGGCACAGTAAGTTTGACGTGGCCTTGAAAATTGTGCAGAGATTTTGCCCAAGTAAACAAACTTCTTAGCCCAGGTCTCCTTCCCACAAATCTCCACCTCCTCTCCACCCTCCAATCCAGGTCTTTCAATTGTGCCTGTTCCTGGAAAACTCCATAAAACAAGTGGGTTGTAATTCATTATAACCATCTATTCCTGTTGATATTGTAATTTCATATGAATGAGTGCACATGAAAAAGTTCCCAACACCTGGAGCTCACTTGCATTTTCCTGTGAATGTGAAGTGCGGTACATGGGCTTCTGCATCACCATTCTTAGTTTCTTCAGTGGCTCTTTGCAGCACATTAGGTTCAACAGAGAATCCTCTTCTTATGAAGAACCATATTTCATCATATTAAATTATATTGTTGATGTTACATTAGTAACACAGAGCCTTACTATGTCTAAGTGAGTTCTGTGTGGCCCTGTCCCAAATGGCACACTTTCTGTACACTTGCAGTCTTGTGAACTTATATGGCCACGTACACATGTCTGTTAAGTTCACTAGACCACAGGGTGTCCCATTTGTCACTTTAGCTTTCAGAAGGGTGTTTGCGAGCGCATCCTTTTTGGCCACTATGCGCCCTTAATGTTGCAGCAGACTTTTACCTGACAGTCAAAGCTGCATTACATCATAAAAGTGTGGACAGTGAGGGCTAAGGATAGGGACAAACCGACGCCAAATAACTAGCGTTGATGAAAGCCGTCAGAGTTCTCTCTCTCTCACCGATGGCGATTTTACATGCTGAATTGGCCCAAAAAACCCGACGGCGTCCAACTAGAGCCAACGGTGCGGAACACACTGAAAAAACGAAGTTGGTCGACGCTCAAAAATGGCCCGACGTTCCCCGACAGCCGATTGTCGGCTTGGTGTGTCCTGGGCTTAAGGGTGCAATTTGGGACAGAGCCTATGTCTATGTGTGAGCACCTATCATGAGGTGTTCCAAAAGCTAGTGAGATGCCTTGCTTTGATGTGAATTGAGTTTTGATGTTAGCATGTTTCTAAGTTAACAGCGCAATACTTTAAAACTTTAAGCATGCAAATGCACTATAAATAAATATTTGTCAAAAAGTTCTGGCATGAAACTTTAGATGGCGCAGGGCCGCAGGCTAATAGGTCCTTTAACTCTACCTGCTTGTAAACACATTGTTATCTATAAGGCACAGGTGATTGGTTCCTGCTGTATCATTAGCTAATGAGCTCGCTGCTCAACCTTCAAATACTTGGGGAGCATTTGCCTTAGCAGTGAAACCCTCCACCTTCCCCAGCTCCACCTGTATAGATCTGCTATGGGTAATTCATGTATGCTATATTGCACAGCAGCAGCATGTCTTACTTGCTCACAGCAGCGTGTTGTGTATGTATTGGCAGTAGCAAGTCCTGTACTGGCTCTGCAGCAGCAACAGCAGCAGCGTAGCAGATCTATTCCACCAAGACCACAAAACATATCAACATTGTCATATCCATTACCATGCCAAACACTCCGAGAGTTGTCATGACAGAACTGTCTTTTTTATTTAGATTGAACTGTTATTGATATTTTCTGAATGGAATGAAATGTAATATTTACAATCAGCTTTTCTTACCACTCGTCCGAGTGTGATTTGTTTTTGTTTTGTTTTTTTCTTGTGAGAGGAAGGTGCAATTTCTGCAATTATCCTTTCCCCCTACTAAGTGTGTCATATTGCATTTTAGGATTGTCTTCTAGCCAAAACAATTTAGCTTAATGTTTAGAACAGCTGTAGTGTCAGAAGTGCGTGTTTAATACCTAAAATTATTCTAGTTATGTTTCGGAACACAGCTATGGTGTCATTCAGGTTAAAATGTAAAGAGTCATAAAACTGGCTGGATGAGTGAAGAGGGTGGACACACACACACACACACACACACACAGACAAACAGGTGGTGGATCATTTAAGCAGTGATTTACAGAGCTCTCTGAGTTTCATTGTGCCGCTCTTCCTCTAACCTCCTTAGCCTCCTCTCTACAGCGGGCCTAAAAACAGCTCTTCTCTGTTAAACAATAGAGCGCGCCATCCTCACCCTGTGTTTGCCTCCACAGGAGCGTGACAGCATGTCTTAGTGCACCCGTACAGCTGTGAACATGGGTATTCGCTAACAAAACACCCACACTTTTCCATCAAATGGGGGTCAATGTGACCATAATGAAATACCCTTAAATTAGTTGCAGGTTGGTCTTCAGTGTGTAAAGTTGAATGTTAATTAAAAATCATGACAGTAAATTTGATCCTGTTTGTAAAACTATACACTCGAGAAACGAGTTCCTGTTTAGTAGTAGTATCCTTTTATTCAGACTCATGGTCCATCCATACAAATAAAATAAAATACAATAATACAAATACACAACACAAAGTTACTTACTTTTAGTCTGTGGAAACTAAGTAAACAAATAAAAGAACATATTCAATCACGTTTTGGTTGCTCACTGCTTTTGTCCATCCCAGATCTCACTTACGGTCCAAAATAGCAACGTGTCTCAGTCCTCCTGTATTTGTGTGTGCTCAGAGGGTCAAGAATATGTTAATTTCCGACAGAAGTTGTGGGTGAGAAAACCCTATCATCTGAAGGTGTTAATCTAGTGACTGGTTCCTGAAATGCTTCCGTAGCATGCATCGAATGAAGGTTGTGAAGTGGTTCAATAAAGTAAAAATTGTTTTCTGTGGTTGCCCAAACTGTATTTTTGAAACATGACCTTTATTAGTTTCCACATCCCTTTAATGTGACATTTCCAAGTCCCATCACCTAAAATACAGGGTATGCTCTCTGTGTTGCTAGGCTTATACTTTGTATTGCCTTGTGTTGGAGTGATTTTATGGTTTGTTGTACACGTGTTTATGTCAAGGTGAGAACGTTTGTGTTTGTGTGCGCGCTTTGTCTGAGCAAGTGAGCATGCCCGGAGGACAGGGGGATGGAAGGAACAGGCCCGACTGGTTTCATTTGGCCCTAATCTTGTTGGAACATAGCCTCTGAGAAACTGTGGGGAGATTTACCAATGCAATCTCAGGTTAGGTTGGTTTTTTTCTGATGGTAGGCTCTGAATGATAAAGGAGCAGTTTTTACCTCAGGCATTATGTGTGTGTGTGTGTGTGTGTGTGTGTGTGTGCATGCATCATTTTGGTCTGCATGTGCTTTCTCACACATGTCACTTGTCAAGTCGTAGAGATATATGAGAATCTTACTAATAATCCAAATCACCTCTCCAAACCACAAATTGAACATGTCAACATCATCTGTTCCCAAATTAGTCAAATCTCATTCATGAATCCCTAATCAAAACCTGTTTCCTTTTAATTTTCTTAAATAAAACAGTTTTTATATTGCCCTTTGCAGACAGATGACTCATATTGAACCAGTCGTAAGATAAGGTTCCTATCAGTTATTCGTTTGTCTATCTGTTACAACAATGTTATCGTGGATTATTATGAGAAAGCAGATTATCAGAGCATGTCATTTCTTAGTGCTTACTCAAGGTCCCACCATGGATAAGAACTACATGGGGTGTGTTTGAGTGTGAACGGACCAAAAGCAATATTCTCCCTCAGGCATTTACTTAAGGTTCTACCAGAAGATAAGCAGATTACTGGTCTTCTGTACTCTTGTCTGACATGTTGGAGCCTGAGTGTGTGTTGAATGGTTTCGTTGCCCTCAGGAGACAGATGGCAGCCTGAAACAAAGCTTGTAGATGACTGCTTGTGAAATTTTTCTTAAATGGTTTGACAAAGCTAGAATGAAAAAAAAAAAACATTATACCCAAATTATTGTCTGGAATCTTTGACTTGTGTAATATTTAACTCCCTAAATGATCCTTTATCCTGGAATGTTCTGATTGGGCCAGACTGAGTTTGGAACACTTGTTGGATCATGAAGCTTTGGTAATATTCAGTTAAAGTTTTGGTCTGGCTGGCACAACCCAGACAGCAACATAGTGTCGGCCCAGATCCGGGCTACATCTGACACATGTGGATTCCACGTGTACCAGATGTGGGCCGGATCTGGGCCGACACTGTCTGAGAAGGGTCTCAGCGTCATCACCTTCACCCACACATGCTCACACAAATAGACCAAGTTTCCAGTCGCCTACCGTCTAGAGCTTGACCTTTAAGACCACGCCAACCTTTCTCTTTCCCCTGTTATGGTTTATTCACAGTGAATTAATGGAGGTGATGGCTGCGGATCATGTCATGTCCGCTGTCCATTTGTTCGGCGCCACATTACATCACATTTACATTACAGCGCCAATGGTTTTGTCGCTCACATGCCCCTCACATCACCAACTCTCATTGAAGTTGAATTGCATCACACTGACTTTAAGTTTCGGTCAATATGGATGTAATACTAAAATTTGCTTCCAGTTTTAATCTAGTTGAAAGAACATTGCTTTCAATAGGATTCAGCAAAGTCAGTGATTGAATGTGTGGGTTATCAGAGTGAAAACAACAAGTTATTTTGGGTCTAAACTGTTTGAGAGCATGCGAGGCAGGAAGGGCATGAAAGAAAGGTGGTTTGGAGCTTCAGACACATTGTGCGTCATTACTCTCACGTCCTTAAAATGTCAAAAGCAACAATCAAACAATTTGAGGTATGCATTCCCCTCACTGTACTTTGATGCTTTTGACAGAAATTTGAAATGTTGAAAATGTTAAGGTGTTAAGATATGCAGTCTCGTGGACACACATGTGAAATGAAAACAACAACAACAACAAAAGCACTTTTGCAAAACCGCCTTAAGCTTATGGCTCACTTGACTGACATTTTATTGAAGAGGAATACTTATTGCTATTTCTACCTTTTTTGGTCATGGAGTTGCATATCAGCCTCAGCATTTCTCCTCCAGCATCCCATCTGTCATCTAATATGTCTTTTCTGTCCTTCAGTGAAAGCTGCAGTATTTACATAGATAGCAGAGATTGCAGTTTCTCTGTTGCCTTCACCTCAACACTTCCAAAGTCCTACACTAAGATCCAACCCAAACAGTAAGCACAGTACAGATCAGAGATATGACAGGGTTAAGTAGCTCAGTTTCAGCTATCCAACTTGGTCTACTTTACGCTACTGTGTGCTGTTTCAGCAGCCAGAGAAATGCTGCAAATAGAACCCAGTGGCTGGGTGCAGTCACAACCACACTTTCCTTTGCACCTGGTTCCACTACCAGCGCACCTTCATGTTGAAACCTTTCCAAACCGCAAATTTTTTCGAGCTCTTTTCTTCCTAACACCTTTTTCTGTCAACTCTTCTGCTCTGTGTCTAGGTCAAGGGTTGCTCTGCCGAAGGAAAAGAAACCATTTGATGGACTATGGAAACAGCCAGGGGGGCAAGGTTAATATTCATGACCAGAGGATTGTATAACTGCACAACTTCAGAATCAGTAGTCAGGGGGAGACGTTCCTGGTCCTGGGTGTGAGTTCTTGACTAAGTTCTGAAACTTCACATGTATTCACATGTAGAATGACGGTGGACCTTCCAATTGTCATAACTAAGGTGAAATGGCACAAGCTGCTCATAAAAATACATAAAGTACATAAAGAAAATGGAGCGGGGTAGTTTGTGTGAAGCATTCTATGGGGTTCACAGTTCTAGGGGGCCATCTGAAGTTGCCAAGGCATCTCTTTCTGAGTGGTTTTACCTTTTTTTCTATGATAATTACTGCCTTCAGGTGTTTTTGTTGTAATCTGAAACCAGTTGCATGCCTACAGGGCCCTGGAAAATTTGTCTATGACACAACCAACTTGTTATTTTTCAGCTTTACAGTAACACAATTGTAGACATGTTTCCTCATTGTTTTGGTAATATGTCTCAGTGTAATGGTCTGCAAGTAAAATGATTCACATGGACAAGGACAACCTCTTACCTTATAGTAAACAAGTTACTCTTCTGGCCTTCCACTTGTGCTACACACACACATACACAAACACACACAAACACATGCTCAGCTGTTGCTAGCAATACAGAAAAAAAAGCAGAATTAGCACATTTTTGTCTGTTTGCTCTGCTCAAAAATAGCAATCCATTCCAGGACTTCCTGATAGAGAAATTAGAAAGTCTACGAGTGTTACTCAACCCTGATGCACAGCCTCAGGTTAAACAGCAACAGTGTGCTACAGAAGCCACACATGAAGCTTTCCGGGCCGTACCCTCTTTCTCTTTCTCCAGCCGCACTGCAAGCGAAACAGAGTGCTGCTTCCTGTTTATGACGAGAACACATAGAATACCTATATGTTTACAGGCACATTTTACAAGTGCTGCAGGATGTGGCCTCGCTCACGAGGGTGGAGATATTGTGTGCAGTGAAGGAAAGATGGGGAGGTGGAGGGTTTCTTTATATATGTATACCTGACAGAACATACCAAGCAACTGATTAAATTCTTTCCATCACATGCACAATGGAAATAGCAACAAGGAACATATTTTATTGATTTTTGGAAAAAGCAATTTTGTTGTTGGGTGCCAGCAAGTTGCTCAATACCAACATGTAATGAACTCTACGTAAACACTGACCATATCTACCAGTGAAGCATTGTACAAGGCTAAAGAAAGTAATTGGACACCTTAGCGGCACTTAAATGCACGAATGTCATTGCATTAGATAAGAAAGTAACCAAGTGGCATTTATAAACAAATCATGCTATTTTTAGAAGATAATGTCAAGTTCCCACAGTTTACATGGGTGTCCTATAGCAAAATAACCACAGATGTAGTTCATTGTGGACAAGGGGACAACACTAAGGGTTGACAACCAGAAACTGTCCCAAAAAAATGGACAGTATACATATATATATGTGTATGTGTGTATATATATATATATATATATATATATATATATATATATATATATATATATAATTTCTTTTTTTTTAAACCTCACAAACTTATTTTCTCGAAGTTCGCACTTGCATGTAATCAGATATAGTATCAAATATGCAAATTAACATGCTGGCCGAGGGGAGGGCTCCGAGCTTGGAATTTGGCCCAAACTCAGGGCACAAATCCATGGATGGGATAGGAATAATCGAGAGTGAGGAGTTGGGGTGGATGGATGCTGGAAAAACTGTCGTGGAACAGAAGTCGGCTCTATATATTGTTAATAAAACATAATTTGTAAAATGATTTGCTTAAGTCTGCATGTGCTACCTCTACAATAAACGCCACTTGGTTCTATATTTTGTTATCGCATGCAATGGAATTAAGATATTTTTTACTTAATTTTAGTATACAAGTCTAAGTCTGACTTGAGTGTTCAAATATGTATATGTAGAGAAGCAGTGTCAGATTTGCTTTACAGAGGCTATGACATTCTCCTTGTTGCAATTTATCATTTTTTTGTAATATAGTTTATCTAAATTTGGACAAAAAGTTGCCCATTGTTTAGGAAGACATCAGATAAGGAAACAATAAACTGGCGATTCCCCCTAAATCTGTGAGATCTGATGTCAAAGCAACTGTACTTGGTATAAGGGGGTTTTCAGTTAACTTAATCTGTTTGAGGACAAAGTTACATAACGGCCAGGCTCTAACGGTTGCCCTGATGTAACGTGTCATGCTTTGACTTCTGAGATCTCTCCTCCACTCTCACCCAATTCATAACCATTTCAGAAGAAACCAGGGAAGCAGATTTCCCATTAGAAACTGTAATGGAGTTTGACCATAGTCAGGCCAGTACACCATCAATTCCTTCTCTAGACTAATGACTGTATTCCTCATAACAACTCCCTCGTGACAGTCAACCATGGGTTACAATGTTTCTATGCAGAATATCTGTTTTCCTACATTACAGATGCCAGATCCAGAGATTAGCAAAGCCATAATGATCCAGAATTGGGGTTCTGTGAAAATTGCTGTCTAAACCAAATACGTTTGTGTTCTCTCCTCCTCAGTGGTCAGTCGCTAGTATAATTCAGTCAAGCTTGGAACGAGACATTCTAAAGACGATTTGGTAGCATGCATAGCCAAAAACATCTACCCTACACATTATTACGATCATTGATAATATTGGTTATTTAAACTTTAATAGCATTTGACAGCTGGATGAGTTTAATTTTCCTTGCTCCAAGTCATCCATCGCCCTTGCTTTCACCACAAGATGAATACTGCAAGAAATGATACGCCAGATAATTTATTTTTTCAAAAATATGTTTTTTTATTGGTTTTAACTGCAATCAGTCATTACAAAAGAGATCAATCTTATATAAACTCATAGAAATTACTGTAGTGAACAGCAATAGCTGTTAATATGAAGAAAAAAATACATTCAACTCTTTTTTACTTTCTTTGTGTCTATACTGTTAACCAACTTGGACAATCATTGCTTTAACCACTGAGGATACAAGCAATAAGTCATAAAAAAATAGCATCCCAGCTTTATTTAAGGCAAACAATGCTTGCTCTTGGAATGTGTAAAGAGGCACTTTACATATGGCCTGGAAGCTCTAAATGTCCATAGACAACAGAACTTTAACCCATTAGGTCACAATTATTGCCTGCAATTCATCATATCCACCACCACCATAACCTAATAAACTGCTTTAACACTGGAGGTTTATTACCTGCAACATCATTAAACCTTTGTAACGAACAATCGAAACAATAAAAAAGCACTTCATGGTGGCATTTAAAATGTGGTACTTATTTTTAAAGGCCACAAAACTCCTGCATCTTGAATCAACTTGTTTGTTTGAAAAAAAAAATGTGTGTTGATCATTTGTTCCATATTATATCATATCTATCACCAGGCTCAGGCATTCAGTAAACTGGATTTGTAATCCAAGTCCGTTATTCACAACAAAATGCAATATTTGGTGCTTAAGAAACGATTTTTCACCAGCATAATCAATTTTCAAGGAGGGGGAGGGGGAGGGGTGTGGAAGTGGAAAGTATTTTCTTCCTTTCATTTTTAAAATAACTGTGCTGATGCTCATACGAGTTTATTATCTAGGAATGATTGTGTGGTAGTACTGATTTTGCAGTCAAATGTTTGGGAAAAGGGAATGACAATAAATAAATCAAAATGCAGAGGATTTTTTTTGCTTTTGCTTTTTTGCTTTAAATTAAGTTTCATTTAAGTGTAGTTGCCAACAAAAGTCATTGTAGTACAATATATTAAACTGTGAAAAAAGAAAGCTGACAAGTCTTCACAATCTTAAGATTAATACAGAAGATCATAATTTAACATAAAAGAAAATATATTCTATCGTTTCATTATCAAGATAAATACAAACAAAATTAACAAAAAAAATGCATATGATCACCAATAAATATGTTTTTGATAAGTTAAATAAGCAGTGACAAGCAAAACCTTCTGTTCTGAAAGGTTTTCAAACAATAACAATAATATAACCATAATAATAATAATAAACAATGACCATAATAAAAATCAAAACCAAGAGGTGGAAAGATGACAAAATTACAAAGTGCTCCTCTGAGCAGAATCTATGGAGAGAGAAAAAAACGTGCATGAAGAACTAAAGTGAAGCTGCAGGAGGTTGAACTGCACCTTGGGAATGATGGAATTCCCCCTCTGTTTGCCGATTGGACTGAGGGAAGGCGGCATTTTGAGGAGGGACAGAAGAAAGAGTTTGTCTTTAAGGTTTAATAACAAGATTCCCTTCCCAACAAACGTTAAGTAACCAGCAACTAATGGGAAAAAGGGGCACTAACAACAACAACAAAAATCGTAAGGAATTGTTCATTTTTGAGTGGAGACATCTCAGGCTGGCTGTAAGCGAGACATGGAGCACATAGCACCTGATTGAACATTTGAATGTGCCTGAAATATTCCAGAGCTCCATTCTCATTCAACCCTTATGAGAGAAGTCCTTCCAGCAGACTGGTGTAATCTGCAACTTCAAGGGAGGGAGAGCACACACTCAAAACAAGAGCTACATAATTAGGCCACAAGGAACGAAAAAATATATATTAAAGATAAAAGAAACAGTGGTCCATTCACCCCAACACTTAACCCCAGGCACTTGTCTTTTTTTCATATTCTTTTCGCTTTAAACCGGTCTACAAAGACAGTTGTGAAAGGTCTAAGCATGACACTTGTGAACTTTAGGTAGTTATGAAAGAGTGTCCTTGAGAAGAGTGGCAATTTGTGAGGGGGGGAAGGGCGCAGATCTCACCCTTAACCATGCCACAGGCTACGCTACACTTGACTGCAGCTGTGGCACCTGGCACAACAGTCTCATACCTCTCACGATTAGCATTTCGCTAATCCACTTCCTACTCTGCGTGTTTGGCACAGTCACACCAAGAACATAGCAATGGGCTCTGCGAGATGAGGCCCGGAAAACAGAAGGGTCTTGAGGCTGGGAGAGTTTTAGCTTGTTCTGGTTAAAAAGAGTACTCAAAAAGAGAAAGATCCCTTAATTCACTGCATCGGTTTCAGAGTAGATGTGATACAAGGAGGGAAGTCTACGGCTTCTAGGGGGCCGGAGAAATGGCGAGAGGTAGAGGGAGTGCTAGCGTCTCATCCTCTCTGCCCAAGACTGCTGCATGCAGTAGAAAGGGGGATGGGGTCCAGCTCAGTGTGCTTTAGTCATCAGAGATGGAAAGCCTGCTGAAGATGGGCAGTCGGCGGGTGGTGTCAAGGACGGGAGATTCGGAGCCACTCAGACTTCCGCTCGAGCTGCTCTGGTAGCCCTCTTGGTCAGAAAGCGAATCTGGCTGACTGGATGGAGACTCGTAGAGTTGGGGAGACTCTGACATGGCCCTGAAATAGTAAGGGGTTGGTGTTGGGGAAGATGGCGCCTGGGTGGAAGGGTCGGAGCAGGACAAAGGTGCACTTCCCAGGCTGGGGCTGAAGAGGTTGGCCAGCTCCTGGCTGGAATACGTGAAGGGGTTGCTGCTAGGCCAGTCGGGGAGATCGTCAGGTGGAAATATAGGTGGAGGGGTGACAGAGGTGGGACTGTCCCTCAAGCCTCCAGAGCTGGGGAACCCCGCAAAGCTGTAGCTGTGTTGCAGCCGTGGCCTCTCCATCTTGTTGGAGGCCGAAAGGGGGGATGGGGTTGGAGGAGGTCCGCGGCGCTCCTCTGCATTGTGGATGAAGTGGCATCGAGGGCCGTAGGGGCAGAAGCCGATGGTGTGGAATGTGCGGCAGAGCTCTGTCTTGTACTTGGGATGGCGGCTGAGGCTGCGCAACTCATGAATGCCATGGGCAAATTGGCACTTGTCACCATACTTGCAGGCGCCGTTCTCCTCGAATGGCCTGCATAACTCCGTCTTGTAACGGCTCGAGTTGACCTGGCTGTTGGGGCCTCCAGGGCCCGAACACTTCTGTAGCAGGCGATCCCCCGTCTCTGAGAAAGAGCGGTCTCGAAGTCGGTTCTCTTTGTTGCTGCTACCGGTGGTTCCTGTCCCTGAGCCGAGCAGGGAAGGATCTGCCTTAGCAATGTTCAAGAACTGGTTTTGGTTGAGTTTGGTGCTAGCCAAAGTGACAGAGTGCCGGCGCTGGTAAACCCCAGTGGAGGGTGTCCCCACAGCCTTCCTGTCCAGCAGGCACCCAGTGGGGTTGGAGATGGGCAGACTTGCCCCCGTGCAAGGGACAGAGACAGGGTGCGGTGTACTGAGGATGTTGTTACTGTAGTTCAGCATTTTGTTCTACAAAAGAGAGACAAAAAATAGAAAATAATGACATTGAATTCAGTTTTTGAAAGCCACTTCGTGGCTTAACTGTTTTGCACTGGCTTCATGTTAAACCCATGAGTAAATACAGGCCTAAACAATAGCTAGTTTGGCTTGACGCCCACTAAGAGAACACTTGACTGCTTTAGAAAAGCAAAAACTGCTGCGCATGTCTGATATGATTAAAAACCTAACTCATACAGTATCAAATGTGAGACTTGGTTTGTATATAGACCTGTGGAGATTAAGAACCCAGTCTGACAACAAGATCAGTATCATGTGTGAAACCCCTTCAAACTAGCATTTTTTCCTTGAGAAAATATATCTCTGTACTACACAGAGTCAGTTAATATGGGATAACCACTGAAATAAGCTCATATCTTAGATCAGCTCACCAACTTGACTCACTTTTCTAAGTCACTCCTCACAGTCAAAGTTTAATTAAATGAAATCATGGGACAGCCCTGACTTTGCACAGATTCCTACACCATTCAAGTTTTTACACCAAAACAGGTCAATCAAAAAATAAATATTTTTTTTTCCCAGGTTTGAGTATATTTTGATTTAGTTGCTCCAATCTTCAGTAGCTAAACACTTCAAAAGGAAGCAATCTGAAAGATACATGGCAGTTGATACTTGTGGGAAGTTGGCGTGTAATGTGTTATACGACCTCAAACAATATTAAAACAGCAATGTTTCACTTGCCATGCATGTAGTCTCTCAATTGAAACGAATTTAGCTAATTGAATATTAGTATTTTAATGCATTTGTCACACTGCATGACCGTTTTGAATGAACTATTGGACACAAAAAAGTGATTAATATGGTGATAAAGTACAAATTAATTGCAAGCAGTCTCAGGACCTAAGAGAAACACTTTCCCTTAACATTCATAAACTTTTAAACTTAAAATCTTGATCTTGAAACTATCCACATGTTGTAAAATCACAGCCATGATTTCTCCAGAACAACCTAAACAGGGAACTTTACTGGCTGCAAGCCGCTGGTAACAGTTACGCACTTAAGTCTCGTTCATTGCTACATTGTAAACTTGAAATGTGACTTCAGAGTGGTTAAAGCTGTTGTAATTTAGTCGTTGTTGTTTGCTGTTACTTAAAATAACCAAAAACCGCCCATTCAAACTTATTTTCTAAGTCTGATCGTCCACATTCCACAACACAAACTGATCCAGCTGAAACTTTTTTCTTACCTTGTTGCTGATCACTTCGCTAAAGTCGAAGAAAGGCGACAACACGGCTGTGGTCATCTTCCAATCGAGGATAAATCAAACACAGCGAGAAGAATCGGATACTTTAAATTATAACAAGCTAGGTTCTGGTTGTGTAAACTTGTGTTGCCCTATAAGAAACCCCCTCTGTCTTGCTCCTCTCGAAGCATTTCCTTTTAACCCAAATGCAGGAGGGGCCACGAAACGTCGCTACATATGGGCGTTTCTCTCATGCGCCTCCCCCCCCCCCCCCCCCCCCCCCCCCCTCAAGTTTTCGCTTCTCTCTACCTCAGAAGCAAAGCAGTTTAAAAGTTAGCTAGAGCTCTTGTGCATGCTCATAAGTAAATCAGCGACCATGAGTCTAGTTGTTTGTTTCGGTGATTGAAACTTATTGTACGACATTGTTTATTTTGCATAGTTCTGTAACGCGCTAATTCAACGTCTGTAGGCTAACTCCGTGTTTTTTAACTTGATATTATGTACATATTTGTCTGCTACGAATTAATCTACAACTTTTAGTTAAACCGAGTTGATGAATGGCAAGTACTATAACATTAATAGAAAACATTTTGTTAATGAATTTATTGTTAATCAAATGTAGCCTAGGCCTACTTCAAAATAACTCATTCACCAACCTTATTTCATTGTAACCATTTATTTATTTTTGGTCAACAGGAAGTAGTTGGAAAGTGTTACAAGTGTTTTTCTGTAAATCCTTTATATTTTACACAGACTTTTACAGCTTTGGTCATGTATGTTAGTTTATTTTACATTAAAAAGTATCCTATAAAGCTAAAGAGTTTATATCAAATTAAAAAGTTGTATAGTGCTACTTTTGAGACCACTTCTAAATGCACAATACTCAGGACAGACCCCCTCCCACAGCTCACCTCAGTAAACCATGACAGGACAAGAACTGCACTCTTGTCCTCCTGTATGTGTTACAGCTGAGGAAGAACAGCACAACTTAGGACAAAAGTTTTACAGAAATGTTGGAGGAGGAGGCGGCAGATTGACTACAACGCTACATTGCCCTGGGCTGTGTGGGGCGGAGGAGAGCAGGACGGGGTCATAACATCCCCCCTCCTCTCTACCTCCTCTCAGCCAGTGGTGGATGTTTTTCTAAAGGCATTTTTTTCACCACACTTTATTACTGCGTTTAACATGAGGACTGTAGGCGAGATGCGAGGAACTTGTTTAACTACACTGAGTTTATTGTTTTTTAATTTAAACAAAAATATGAGTATGCTTTTTTAAACAAGTTTTACAAGATCTGTGGTACAGAGTAATCTCCCCCCAGGGTGCAAGAGACACACAACTGAAGGTTGACAGGAATGGTGGAGATTACATTTCAAAGTGTTTCCAACTAACTTATCAATACTTTGATGATATGGATTGTATCCTCAGAGTTTAGATAGGAAAAGTTATTTTCACTTATACAAAGTTCAAGAATGCATTTGATCTCCAGTTAGTATATAATTGTTTATTTTAATTTATAATGTGTTTGTCCCAGATCATGCAAATTAATTGTAGTGGCTTTGTTTATTCATAGTGTTTGCGCAGTGTGGGTGGTTGGCCTGTAGAGGGAGCACTTCATTTCAATCAGTGTTTTACAGACATTTTTTTCCTTGGTTCTCCTGTATACAGTTTGCTGAACAGAGAAAGGGAGTTTGAGATGGTAGTAGAGTTAAGGAATTAATTATCTTACAGGATTACTTTACAGTCTAATCTCTAAGTATGTAGGGGGAAATTCAATTGTGAGATTTCAAGAGTCAGTTATACTGGTAACCGCTCTACTGGTACAACTGAGCTGATAACTGGAGAGTGATTTCAAGTTTTTTATTTACTATCCCTCAGACAAATATTTTTTTCTTTAATTCGAGATCTGTTTACTTGGGGGGGTCTTTTCCTGCAACTCAGAATCTGCTGTCCCTCTTGCCTTGTTTTCTACTCAAAGCTAGTGTTTTAAAGGCCAAGCACAATTGAAATGAGAAAAAAATTAATTGTCCATAAAAGTTTGGCCGCAGTACAGTAAGTGGTACACCACCAGATCTCTCCAGTCATGTTGTTCCCATGCAATTCCTCTACAAAGTAGCTGTTGCACTCTCTCCTTTTTATACAGTGCCTTAGCAGTTATATAGTATACAGTTGCTTCAAGGGTCAAAAGGGTCTGCTGAAAAGATGCCTGCTGTTTAACTGTTTACCTCGAAAATATAAACAAGTAAGGTTTAATATGGCCGTCTCGTTGACCCCTGAATGGGAATAGCTTTAGTCCTCTAGCTTAAAGATCATGACATTAGCTATTAGCTATTATACTATTGAAACCCACTGCTTATCCCTTTATTTACTCATCCTTTCCTCTCTTTTCGTAGAGTTGGAGCAAAGGACCTAAGGAAGCTGGAAACAGGACACTGGAGCAAAGGTAAATGTAGATGGGGGGAAAGTGTCAGGGTTTGAAGACAGGAAATAGGAAACTGATGAAAATATGATTATTGAAATAGAATTTCCTGTCTTGAGTTTATCATGTGAAATGCCAGGTCAGTTTCCTCTCTGACCAGGTTCCCTGTCCTGTTGATCATGAGAAAGGGTGAACTCCCCAAACTGAGTCATTCCTATTGAGCAGGGTCAGAAACACGCATTATCACTGTAGAAATCATTATTTTAAAGTTTTTTCTTTTTCAGATTATTCTTTGGTACAATGTAAGGGGGCATTTTTAAGGACATTTATGGCTTTATGACGTATATTGTCGTCTAATCATGTAAAAACAGTTTCATCCATTTATGTTAAATAGATCAATTGAATCAGATTAATAAATTAAATTATATAATAAAATATTTTTTTGTATAATATAATTGTAAAAAAGAATATATAATTCAGTATATAATTTAATACATTAAATAAAAAAATAAAATATAATTCAGTATATATATATATATATATATATATATATATATATATTTAAATATTAAACAATACATTTACATATTTATATTACCTATCATTTTATGTATAAATTATAAAAAAATAATGATAATTGAAAAAATAAATAGTAAATAATACAATATATACACTGAACATTGTATATATTAAATAAATAAATAAATGGGCCATTTTTGTCACTTCAGGTACCATTTTTACACCAAAGTTCATTTTTGTAACCCCGAACTGCATTACACTGACAACATGGTGATAGATGATATCCATTTTCAATAATTAAACCTATGTTTTCACTGAACATGTAACATTTCATTGACCTCCAAACAATCAGAAATAAAAAGCCCGGGATGTGATTGGATTCCCGCAGTCGAGATGTTCTTTAGACCTGACCTCCGAACAGGTGTCATGGTCATGCTGAGGACGGTGCTGAAATGAGATATTAGCGAGCCCTTCACTCAACGTGGTCAAAATCAATGATCTTTGTGAGCTGCGGCCAGCGCAGGAACAGTGGAGGCCATTCTCTGTGTGAGAAATGCCCTCCGTCCATCTGTCTCCATTCTGGAGCCGACCCCCTCCGCACAGAACCTCTCCTGTGTGGTCACAACTAGAGTTACATGCCCCATGTGTCCAGTGCCGGGCCGGACAACAAACAAGGCCGAAAGTGAAGTCAATCTTCCCTATCTTACTGTGTCTGCAAATGACTGTTTCTGCTTCTACATACATTCTTGAACAAAATCTTGGACACAAATGGGAAGCCAGCTGGAAAGAAAATTGCATTTTCTTCACTTGTTTAGTTTGTGTTATTATATGCATTGTTTCATGTTCTGGTTTCTCTGAAAACACAGCATGTGGTTTAAGTTATTGTTTTGTGTACTGAGTAATAAAGTTAAAAACATTTTTGAATTGTTTGTTCCAGTGTAATGCAATACAGAATATATCTGAATTACTGCAAGAAGTGCATGATCATAAACACCGGGAAAAACCTGAATCAACACTATATGATCATGATTGTGAAATCATTAATGAAAACTAGATTATTACATAAATATTTATATATATATTTTTTTTAGGTTGTTATTAGTGGGTTGTTAGGGTGTTCTGGGTGGTTATTAGGGGGTTGCTCTCTGGTCAAAAGTGCCAACCCCAGAGCGCCTAGATAAGACTTGGATCCAGAGTCAGATATGAATGGGGGCCACAGAAAATGGGAGAAATGCCCCCAAAATTCCTAATGTGAAACAGAGGCCAGTTATTCTTATTATGACATTAGATTTATTTTAATGTTGATTTTTTTTGTTTTAAAAAAAAAAAAACTTAATTACAGCATAGCATAGTATAGCATACCCATCCTCCACAAGCCACAAATTTGAGGTGTCATTCATATCTGTGGCAAAGAAATGGCATAAATGTAATACTTGTATAATACAAATCCCTTAAGCCATTATTTTTATCATCCTTAATAATAATTATGGATAATTAAAGACATTTATCATAACTCCATATAGAAATTAGGTTAATTATGTAAATCGTTGATTACTCATACACATGGGAGAAATAGCCCTGAAGAAAAACATGTCTTATGATTACATTTTAGATTGTGTCATTGCATGTTGTCATTGGGCAGAGGGGACAAAACGTTGGACAGAGGGGTGGAAACCAGCTGGATTAGCTCCAGTGGTCGTATAGAGGATGTTTGTCTTTTTTAGATTTGAGTAATTTTGACATTTAGAGGCTATATTTGGTCAGATTATGTTATTTATCTTCTTTTTAGTAGCATGACGGAATGTGAACAGTGCACTAAACCGGAGGTGAGACTCACTGTGTGACATTATGTTTGTGCGAGCAGCAGATTGCCGCTTTGCCTGAGTCTGTCTGAACGTGTCTTTCCAAAACTGCTCTCCACTCTAATTACTGTTATCCAACAATCTACTCAAGAGTTCAGCACCTAAACCTGTACTTGTGCTCCAAACTTGCACATTTGTATCAATTATGTTCGCTAGAGAGGGTATATTTGAGGCCATGCTCCTATGCGGCATCTCACAATCCACTCATGGGCATGTAGGGATAATTGACGCTTTCAGACAGTAGTAAAACAGTGTGGTCAACAAAGTTGCATGCAGCTCTCCATTTTGTTCCTCGTATAAAAGGTCAGGTGTCTCCAAACTATCAAGCTGCAAAAGGGAAAGACTTCATAGTTTAACTTGAAGATCATGGAGACAAAACAGGGATTTTCTTTTTGCTTTGCTGTAATGGCATACCTCTACGGTCCGTTCCTAGTAATGATTAAGTAGAGGTGGAGAAAGCTCTTGTGAGCAACATTAAAGGTATGTGGGCCGTGGTTGGGCAACCGCAGCACAGTTAATCCTTTCCTCCGCATTCTCCCAGGGGAGAGTTTTCATAAACTGTGTTGGCGTGTGCCAACTAGCCATATAAAATCAATGCTTTTTTGACCTCTCATTTTGATTTCACAAATGTTTTCAATCATATTCTCGAAAAGTTTGTCTCTGGCTGCCATCCATCCATGAAAATAGTGGGGGTTTAATGTAATGCTTGATGAACGAGTAACATGTCCTTTCAGTTTTCTGTCTTTAAAGCAAAGGCTTTAAAGTTTTGCATGGGAGGATTGTTTGATGAAAGGATATTGCAATTGAGAGTTGAAGTAAGTCTCATGTCAACAAGATATTGTTGGATATAGGCTACTATTTTATGTCTCTGTACATTAATCATCTAGTCTTTCTCAATAGACTCAATGTTTAAGACTTACATTATACAATTCAGACAGATGCCCGGCCCTAAACATTGTTCCTATCATTTTACTGACTCGGATCTTTGAATCTCATTCAGCAAAATGAACAAATCTTTTTTTCAGGTCATTCCATTCGTTTCAGCAGAATATAATTAAAATGTTACATGTTAATAGCCAAATTCCCCAACACATCTACTTACACAAACGTTGATCAAATTCTGAATAAGAAAAAAACTATAATGTAGCCAAGGCCAAATTATGAAAAATATTTGGTTAGCTGGGTCTTCAGGCTATGCAGTCTGTTAGTTCACCTCACCACCCGATCTGAGTCGTTCGTTTTTTTGTCACGTCACATCCCCATAGGCTGAAGCCATGCAGTCTGTACCGGAAACAAAAATGATTAGTTCACCTCCCGAGTCTTCGGGTGTGAGTCGTTCGTTCATCACATGACAGCCAACTCTTTATTACCATTTTCAATGTTATGGAAAAGTACCATCATGACAGAAATTCACAAATGTATAAATTGGAAGAAATTTGAGAGTCCGGAGAGTAAAAGAACAAACTACACGCTTGTTTGTAAAGAAGGTTGGGAATTATTATCTAATTTCTGTATCCAAGGCTGTCACGTCACGTGACAAAAGAACGAACGACTCAGACCCATATTTGGGAGGTGAGCTAATCATTTCTGTTTTCTGTACAGAACCTATAGGACATAACACAAAATGACATTCATTCAAAATGAACGAATCGTTCATGATCGACCTATCCCTAGATGGACAAAAGCCCCTGAATTGTTTTCCACAGAAAGTCAAACTGGTAAGGGTTGAGTAGATGATGACATAACTTTCTAGAGCTGTTTTAGATGCTGTAACAAGGTTTAACCGTTCAGGAAAGAAGGAGGCGTGAACCGGCTAACGTTTAACGTAACTTTAATAATAAAATAAACAAACAAAATGAAAGTAAAGAGGCAGCACCTCATGGACGACTGCCGCATATAAACATAAAATAAAACACAACATAAATAGTCCAGGGATCTCATTTATAAAACGTTGCGTAGGATCCTTACTAAAAGTGTACGTGCGCCTGAAAGCCAAAAATGGCATACGGCAAAAAATTGTGCGCACACGTGTCTCCTCCCCGAAATAACCATACTACGTTTAACAGTACAGGACATTAGGACATTAAATATGAGATACGGATGTGCTGCCACATTACAATGATAAATATCATTTAGTACTAGCCTATCCTTGCCTTGTTTTTGAATAAATAAATCAAAGTATAAAATACAAAAAGTTTTTCTCAGTCTTTTTCACTGGCCAAATAGTATTTTTACTTGATTTATATTTTTAATGGAAACAGATTAAAATGGAAACAGCCTTTGTTGTTCATTATTTCCACGAAAATATTTTCTCAGACAATCTGCTATTATCATGATAAGCAATTCTCTCTGTAGTTAAAACATTAAAACACAGCATGCCACAGGAAAAGTGTTCAAAAGCATCGCATCCACTACAAATATGTATATTGATTGAAAATAACTTCTCAGTAATGATTTCATGTAGTTTAAGTGTTTAAGTCCATTAATGAGAATGGCATATTTAATCTAAATGTTTATATCAGAAGTACATTTTTGAGTGTTTTGCCTCACCCTGCTTGCCACAGATGATTTATTTTTTTAGATGCCATGCTTTCTTTCTGCAGATCTTGACACATCTGCTTAAGTCAACAGAAAGAAAGATCATTCAATCTCCGACATTACGCCACACTAGGGCTGCAACAAACGATTATTTTGATAATCGATTAATCTAACGATTATTAGAGCGATTAATCGACTAATCGTTGATTATTTCACCAACTAATCAGTAGGCTTGGAACGATTATTCAGATTTTTCAATTAGTTAAAACATTGAGTTATACATATTCTTACTATAATATAAAAAAGAAAATCAGTTCATCTTTTGAAATAGTTAAATAGTAGTTAATGAACTTTAAGCCAACTAAACTGGTTATTCTCTTTAAGTTTTCATATTTCTCAAATCACACACAAATGCTCTCTAAGCATTGTTTAATAGGACCACTGCTTTTCTTAGAACTGAAACAGAAAAAGGGACATTTACTTCAGGACACAAAGAATGGTAAAATATTAATTTGCAAATCATTATTATAAGTATTAAATTACAATATTTTTTGATGAAAATTGAGCTGACAGAGACGTTCTCATTCACATTTTAATTTACAGTATAAAAAAAAGTAACTGCAATGATATTCTTCCAAACATCTCCTTTCGTAAGTCTTCATGATTATGGAACAAAATACAGGCAAGTGATAAGACTATAATACCTAATAGTGTTACAATAATAAAAACAGCCCTGACTCCTAAGCTCGATCTAGCTTTATTCTATGCAAAATAAATCATCACATTACTGTAATTATATTTATATTGATAATATTATTACTATTATTAGTAGTATTGCATTTTCTAATAAAGAGATTTACCGCTAGTTAGTTAGCTCCAGCTGGAGAACACTCAATTCTCACCGACTCCTCTTTTGCCAGGATGTTTCCTATGGAAGCAGAATAGTCTCAAATATAATTCACGCAAGAAACATGATTCACACGTGTGTAGACAATTTCACATGCGTGAAACCTAATTCACGTACACACCAAAAAAATTCACGTGCGTGAAAAAAAATTATATTCACAAAAAGCAATTCACATGCGCAAAATAAAATTACATATTCATAAAAACATTTCACAAATGCAAAACACAATTCGTAGATATACAACTGTGCACAAAAACCCTTGAATGTTTAAAATGTACGAGAATGTCCTTGAATTTGAATGTGCAAATCATCATTCACATACGAATCGCCTTGGATGTGTGTGTGTGTATTTTTGAGACTTTCCTGGCAGCGCTTACTCGTAAAACAGAGCAGTCGTACTCGTAAAACAGAGCAGTCGTACTCGTAAAACAGAGCAGTCGTACTCTTTAGCCAATCAGATTTAAGCTTATCAATCGACCAATCAGGTTCACGTGAGGGCGGGCCTATCTGCATGTCACGTCATCAGCTTTCGACTAGTTCATGGCTGAGCAGAGGTGCAGTTACTCGTTCATTTCTGTGTTAACTGAAATAGCAGTCAAACACACCACAACAAATGTATTGCTCATGGTTAGTTAATACATTAACTAATGTTAACTTAGTTATATTACCATATTGTATAGTGTTACCAATATATTCAACATGGTTTTGTGCTGTATTGTCATCTCAGGTTTTTTATTGTCATCTTAAGGTCTCACAGGACAATATTGTGAAGCATTAATTTTACTTTGCCTAATAAAATAGGCAAATCTGATTTTATGCTGATAAGACAAAGTTACTTATCATAGAGAGGCTATTAAGATTATGCGACTAAGATTACTCAGTAAACTCTATTCAAATACCATCACTTAATTTCCCACGTCCTCTGCCTGCACTCTGCACCTCTTGTACAATAGTTTTTTACTATTTTAAATATCACGAGAAAATCTGATGTCCTAAACTGAACACAATTCATTTGTTCACTTTTCACTTGATGTATTACACTTAAATGTACATACTTTAAAAGCAAAGTAGACTCTGACTGGATCTCACAACTCTGGAAGAGACGTATATTTTTCTGTACTGAATGTTGTGCTTCATACTTAAGACTGTCAGTTCATAATCTTCATATGTAACAGCCAGGAACATTAATCATGTCATTTTATATATATTTTATTCCCAAATGATTTCGGAAACCTTCAAATTAATAAAACGTGTACATCAAATTGAACCATGTCTTTGAATCGTTTAATTCTGACAAGAACATTTAATAATGCATGCATAGCGGGGCTGTATTCCTAGAGCGTGTACATAATTTGATTTCCATTACACGAAAGTAGATGTTAAAACTTCATGCTGATTTGTACTCGGCTTTCGCCAAGATAAGCAACACTAAGACGTAGCTTTACAGTAAACTATGCTTCACCCATTTACGCTTCTTTCCATATGGTGGTGTGACTCGCCTTCTGTCTGGCGTTAACGACTGCAGTGTACATAGTACACAGTGTATATAGTCCGCAGGAGACAAATGAACACAGTAACAATGCATCACTTTCAACCTCTTGTTGAAACAACTGTCAAAATGGATGGCTTGCAACATGACTGTTTTCAAAGATTTACAGTAGGAATGGTAAGATCACAGTACTGGTTGTCTGCAACTTCATACATCATCTGTCTTGGAAATCTGAAACAATAAAACTACATAATGCTTAAAACAAAACATGTCTCCTATATATGCACGTCATTGCATACATTATCATCAGTTGAATGTGTGGTGGACTGTGGACAGGACATGAAAATCCATCAATACTAAAATTAAATGTTTATGTTCACATGTGGACTAAACAGCAGTTAATAAACTATTGCATCAACTGATCTCAAGCTTCTTTAACTTCAGTTAACACAGAAATGAACGAGTAACTGCACCTCTGCTCAGCCATGAACTAGTCGAAAGCTGATGACGTGACATGCAGATAGCTAGGCCCGCCCTCACGTAATACTGATTGGTCGATTGATAAGCTTAAATCTGATTGGCTAAAGAGTACGACTGCTCTGTGTTACAAGTACGACTGCTCTGTTTTATGAGTAAGCGCTGCCAGGAAAGTCTCAAAAATACACACATACACATCCAAGGCGATTCGTACGTGAATGACGATTTGCACATTCAAATTCAAGGACACTCTCGTACATTTTAAACATTCAAAGGTTTTTGTGCACAGTTGTATATCTAGGAATTGTGTTTTGCATTTGTGAAATGTTTTTATGAATATGTAATTTTATTTTGCGCATGTGAATTGCTTTTTGTGAATATAATTTTTTTTCACGCACGTGAATTTTTTTTGTATGTACGTGAATTAGGTTTCACGCATGTGAAATTGTCTACACACGTGTGAATCATGTTTCTTGCGTGAATTATATTTGAGACTATTCTGCTTCCATAGTTTCCTCTTTAAGTGCTCCAACATGCATGTTGTGCTCCCGTGAAAAGCAAGTTCCGCCTTGCATGTATTGCACACGACAGCATTCATGGTTTGAAGTTTTGTGAAACTTTCCCAAACCTTGCTAGTTCGGATTCGTTTGCATTCCGTCATAATTCGCGCTGTTTTTTCTTTTACCGCAGTAGCATTTGTAAAGGGCTGCATTACACTCTAGTGCCACAGCACCGTAGCGGTCAAATCACGATATTGCATGCCCTTACATTAGGTCACGTGAGATCAAACGACTACTCGACAACAAAGATATTTGTCGACAATTTTTTATTGTCGACGTTGTCGACAATGTCGACTAATCGTTTCAGCCCTACGCCACACACATTTTCCCCATTAGAAGATGGTGTAAATTCCTCTGTTATGGAAAGATGTATTGGATTCATACTCCTTTGTCTCTATCCGTGTCAAAGATCTGAGGTGCAGCTGGGTACAATCCTGAGGGAAATCATTTTGTTCCTTATGCCGTTCTGCATTGAAATGGAGTGTGTTTTTAGCCCGCAGTTTTGTCTAGAACAAACTCATCATGCTCTCCACAGAACCTCACACGACAAAGACTACAAATACTGTCTGTAAACTACCATTCTACTTTTATCTCTGTTTATCCTTGTGTGTTTTGCTTGGTAAATCAGTGTGCTTTTTCTGTTTCGGGCTGTCTATCTGTTTGTGTGAAGAAAGGGGAAGAAGAAAAGTAAGCCCTTGTCAAAAAGAAACTGGAACCAATTACGCCCAAAACTCAGTGTCCACTGTGGATATTGCTGGCGTATCCACGCTTGTATATACAACCCCTCAACCTCAGCCTTTCTCGAGGTCCAGTCCCACATGGCAGACCACACTGTTTTGTCAGCTCATTCTGCATCCTATTGTGTGACATGGAGTATGGAAACTCTTTTGGTGCGTGTTAAACTGTGTTGGTTCGCAGTTTGTTTGCCTTGTGTGCTTATACGCTCTGTGAAATCCAGTAAAGTCAAATGGCTTTCCCAGAATCTGCACTTTATGAGCCCCTGTCCCCATCCCCTTCAACTTAGAATGCATTCACCAAACATTTGAGTCACTCCAACTGTGCCTGCGAGCGACTCAATGTCCTCTCCAAGCTTTTTCCCCTTTAGTCTCAAATAGAGTACAGATATTTTCCCAGTGCACAGCTGCCCTGTTTGAACCATGACCCTCTTGATGAATCTCTCGACGAACCCACCCAGAGCTGGCAAACGGACCTGCTCTCTGGACTTTGCGCTGACGTATCTGGCTCTGTGTTTGACCACCACCCGGCCTTCATCATCCTCCAACCAATGTGGGACTGAGGAAATAATGAAAAAAGCGAACTAAATGGTTTCCAAATGAAAACAATTCCCATTAGAGAGGGAATAGGCTATTAATACATTTAATATGTGATCTCAGTAATGCACCTTCTCTTGACATGAAACAGCTTGGCTTTGGTCTGAACATGCGTGGCCTACAGTGATGTTTCCGGGAACAATGAGAGCTTGATCTGAAGTTCATCTAAATCTGAAGTTCAGCCCAGTGATTCTTTGCAACTAGCTTCATCAACTAAACAACTGTTTCTGTTCTACCAAACAGGGTGCTAATTTAGGACGGGATTGGGGGGTCTTATCCCCATAATTAAGGCTTGAACCCCTGAAGTAATTCAAAACAAAAGGGTGGGGAGCTCTTAAAAGTCCATTTTTACATATAAGTATATATATGTTTCAACAGTGTTTCAGTAATCACAAAAGTTAGATTACAAGTTTGTCAAATTGCGTGTTTTCGCTTCGCAGTCGTTTGTCTAGGGGCCTAACCAGAGTAACGTTACGCCCCTCAAGCACTTTTAAATAAGATCCATATTGGACAATATAGGCAAAATGTTATGTATTCCTTTATTTACATATCACAACTATTTGACAAATGTCAATTCGCTAACAGTTGAGTGCTACAGTAAATTAAAAAGTCTTTTCATGAAGTGCTTTATTAAAATGTTTTTTTTCCCACCTCCAGCCATCTGATATACTACTTAAAAAGTCTTTGTTTTCTGTTAACTTCAATATCAAAATATCTTTTTACTAACTGCTTAACTGTCCTTTCGTTAACTGCTACTAAAAAGTATTTTCTCTAACTGTTAACTGCTATTAATAAGTTGTTTCATTAACTGGTATATTAAATAATCTTTTCACTAACAGCCAACTGCTAAATTAGAAAAGTATTTTCGTTGACGGCTAACTGCTATATCAAAATGCCTTTTCGCTAACTGTTATATTAAGATGTCTTTTCAGTTACTGCTAACTGCTATATTAAAAAGTTTCTCCGTTAACTTCTAATTGCTAACTGCTGTTTCAAAGTCATTTCGCTAAGTGCTATATTGAAGGGGTACTTCACTGCTGGCAAAATGGGCTTTCAATAAAACTTCTCTGCCTATTATGGAAACGGGATTCCGCCACTGAATAAAAATAAATAAATAAATAAATAATTGTGGCTTTTTATCTCCCAATTCAGACTTTTTTCAGATTCAGAATTGTGTGATATAAATTCGCAATTCAGAGTTATAAAGTCATGAGAAATAAAGTCTGTCTTTTTCCTCAGAATTGAACGTTATAACTCGCAATTACGAGGAAAAAAAGTTACGTTTATATCACAATTCTGAGATTATGACTCGCAATTGTGAGTTTATATCTCTCAATTCTGCGAAAAAATTCTGAATGGCAAAAGAGGAAAATAAAAGGTTCGCAATTATTTTTTTTACATTTTTTTATTCCGTAGCGGAAACAAGCTTCCGTAGCCTATACAGAAAGGTGACTTTTATTTTTAAAATCGTTCTACCTGACTACAGAAAACAGAAAAAAGGCTGTTATCTTCGCTTTTGCCGAATAGGTAGTAAAACAACCATAAAAAGTCCAGTTTAACGAGTTTTGCTCCATCCGGCGAACTTTTGCTGACAAATAATCGTGAATTTACTGGTCCAGGTAACACGGAGAACAAGTAAACATTGTTCATTTACACTACAGAGATTGTAACAATACAAAGCGGGTTTAAAAACGCCAAAGTTACACTTTAAAATGTCTTTTTGCTAACTGCTATATTAAAGAGTGAAGTAAGTTACATGCAATAAAATACAGCGACCAAATATTATGTCACCAAGTAATTTTAACATTAATTAATTCAGTCTATTGGAGGTCATTGAGTGGCTGAGCACATTTGGGCCTTGCGTTACAAGGCAGCATCAGGAGTGCGTTGCTATCGTCTCCACTGCGCAACACGTGTTCCATTCTTAAAATGCGTCATACGTGCAGTCAAGAAAGGCGCATTCTCTTGGCTCCCACGTGTACATTTTTAAACATTGACCTTTAGACTCGGACGCAAGCTAGGTAGAGATGCAATCAGGCTGGTGTATTTATCTCCCACACTGGCAAGTTTGCTCAAAGAAAATCATACGAAAAGTGGAAATTGTTCTAGTCATCTCTCTTGCTTTAAGTACTTTCAGTGAGCATCTCTGATCTCCCCCCTCCCTCCCTGTATGAATAATGTCACAAAATAAAAAGTTGGCGATTAAAATGGTTAACTGAGACCGTTTTCCTCTTAATTCTTTCTGATCTGTCTTGTATTGCATGATGAAGCTGACTAATGCGAAGGCCCTTATCTCTAGCTCCCTTCCTGTGAAGAGCTCTTGTGCCAACCTACTGGTGCAGAACACTGATAGCTCAAAGGTATGTTGAAATGAAATAATATTGATCTTTTCTTATGTATCAAATTGTTTATCACCATAGATGTGCAAATAACTTTTTTGTCATCTGGGACAAAGTATCGAAACGGGGGACAATCATCTAGAGAACATAGAGAGATTTGTAGCTTTATTTTCTGAGTCATTTTGTGCAAAAGATGTGGTCATCACAGATGAAATACTATCAAGCATGGCGCCCTGGAAATGTCTTGGCCTCCAACACAAAGAATCTTTCAAGTGAAAATGAGCGTGCCGCTCTCCCGCTTTAATGGAATGATTGATAAAAATGTTCCCTGCTTGTTTATGAAATCTGATACATGGTATCTAACAGACTGTGATAGGACTGTACTGTACTGCCCACCAGTACCGGCCTGCCCCTCAAACCACCCTTAAAAATAGAATGATTACAATAGCATGTGTTTAAAGTGAACAACCTCTGATAAAACAGGAAAAGGCTTGTTAAACTAATTTGGAATCAAGATTGTCCTGCTTTCAAGAGAGGATTTGGCCTTGAGCTCCTTATGAAAGCGGCCTTTTAAAAAGATGACAAATTTCATTGCTTTGTTTTTTGAACGCCTGCCTCTGATTGCGAGAACTGTTCGGTCACACACAAAAGTATGTGTTCTTCCACATCTCGTGAAGAGGAGACAGATGCAAGACCCAGTCCAAAGCCAAGAAAGCTTCGGCTTTTATTAGCCAAACAGAGCATAATGGGTGGTTGTACAACGTAAACCAATGCTACTAATGGGTGAAAAGACCCTAATTATGATGTTTTCCACAGTGATGAGCATCAAACGGTGAAGAGAAGACATTTCAGACAATGTAAACTTCATGTTAAAGCCTTTTGGCCCTCTATAAGCAGAAGTGAGTGACAATACAGGAAACATCTGGAAGTGGATCTACAGAGGTCTTCGGGGAGATGACAGGGTGAGGATTAGCTTCCCCTTCCACACCGTCTCATGCATTCTCTGGGAATCGTGTGGATTCTGTCGAGGTCTCCAAGCAGACCCTGAACAAATAAAGAAGTACATGAAGCAAAACAGCCGCAAAAATGAGACACTCAAAGCACATTGTAATTATCATGAGGTAATTTTAATGTGGTGTAAACATGGCTGTGCTGCAAAGTGAAAAATGCTAGTCTGTATTGAAGTTTGAGGTTAGGTTTTCCTCCATGGGTAACGGAGAGCGCTTATGTTTACTGTTTCAGTGGTTACTCAAGGGTTTGTGAAGCAGGCCTAGAAAACTTTGTTCTGTGCTGATCTGTTCTTCTCTGTCCTTTGGGGTTCACATAAAGCAAGGCACATCTTTGATGTAAATAGGTCAATAACAAATAATGAGGTCCCAGATTACTTAACAAAAAGTGTCAAATGGTATAACCATCATGTAAAAGAAAGAAAAAGATTTGGTTACACTTTATTTCGATGGTCCACTTTAGACATTTTATTAGTAACTACATATCAACTAACTCTCATTAGAGTGTTAGTAGACTTTTGGGTTAGGGTTAGGTGTAAGGGTAAGTAGAATAAGTTGACATGTAGTTGCAAAGTTACTTATTTCTGTTAAGGGAGCATTAAAATGAACTGTTCAATCCATTTGGCTTGAATTAAGTATTTAACTTTTCATGAAAAGATTCTAAAAACTCTTGGCACAGCATAGGAATCCTCTCTCAGAGATAATTTCCAATGGGTTTCCTGTCTTATGACAAGAAAATCCTTTTCTGCTTGTTGGTTACACCACATTGCCATTGATTGACACTTTTGATCAAATAATAATGCAGCCCCCGGTGTTACAGACAAGGCTTAAGCCTATAGTCTCAGACTATAGTTCAAAAGGTTTAAATGAAAGCAACTTGCACTGACATATCTTAAAATATGTCAGTGCCATTGTTTTGTCTCAAGATGTAGCCTACACCAGTAATGTTTTTTTTTTCTAAGGCACGTTTATAAAATATACTTTAATGCCACAATTGAGCTGTTTAAAGGGTCATGAAACCCTAAACCAAATTTTCTGAGATTTTATCAGAGGTATGTGTGTTGAACACCATTGAAGACAATGTTAGCATCTGTTAGATTTAATAGTAGGGTGAAAATGGTTAAATTTTAGTTTCTTTCCGCTATTTTCGTCTTCCGGGTTTAAAATCTTCATCGCAGGCTGTGACGTGGCAGAGCACAGTATAGTGCGTTGATGACTCATCGGTGTCTCATAATTATTAATGAGACTGAGTTTTCATATCCTATGAGAAGACACTGTTTCTTAATTATTCATGACACCATGTGGATCTTTCCAGTGACAGACATGTCAAACTGTGATATCGCATAGTAGATGAGAGAGGCAATCATGGGACGCACGCAAGTGTTTGTTTTCGTGGTGCAAAAGTCCAATTGGGTTGAATATGTTTCCCCGCGATGCTGCCCGGGCTAGACTCTGGCTCCAGGCGGTTGGTTTTCCATCAACCACGAACACATCTAAACGTGTGTGCCGCAAACATTTTTGAGCTTTGAGAATTGGAGAATGGTGGCCTTCGCCTTGTTGACAACCAATGGAGGTTGCGTCTTGCGAGTGATGCGGTACCAAGTCCCGAGGACTTTTCTATCCCTTCAGAGGTGTGTGTGTGTGTGTGTGTGTGTGTCTAAAATGAGAAGTCATCCACCTCCACAGAGCCCTCTTTATTATGGGGTTTCAGGGGGCGCGTAGATCTAGGCAATGCAAGGAACGTTTTTTTAAAGCGGAAATTTAATAATTTTCAAATATATGTATAGTGTCTATAAACAACTATATATTTTATAATGACATTATAATTATACATGTACCCTACATTAATATGTTCTCAATAGAATTACGATTACTGTAGGCTTACTAGGCTAATATTGCAGGGCATTCAGTTACTTTTGAAAGGACAATAATAAAGTGTCGTATTTCATAAGACTTTAACTTTGCCAGCTATAAAAAAAAATCTAGCATTTCATCACATTTTACCACTGCTTTTAGTGACAGTCGATATGCATGGCATTCTGGCAATGACAGTGATGGCCTTACCACACCCCTTCTCACAGCCATCCACGCCCCATCTAAGTTGCATTTTTCAAAAAGATTGTGAGCTAGACTTGAGCTGAAAGAGGGGGGTTTCATGACCCTTTAATCTGAGCCCTGTATCTGAAACCAGGCCTAAAATTTATAAATTACTTATGCTAAATTTTAAGCCCCACAAAAATATCAAAATGAGTTTTAGAAACTGAAAACCGGTTTATCATAGATGAGAAAAAAGAAATTGTCCATACAAATTATTTTTTAATGTAATTTTGAAAAAAGTAATAGATCATGACAAAAGAGCTTCACGTCATTGACCCAAATACACAACATGTGTTTGCGCATCGTTTTCCATTTCACTCGCTCTCACGCACGACCATAAACTCTTAAAAGTGCTTTTGGTCACTTGCGCTTCTATACCCCACAAATTTCTCTTTCACCCACTTACTTTCATTCGTACACCCCGCAGTTAACTGTCTCCATCTGACATGCACATGCGTCATCTCTCGCGAGTCGCGCTCCCCCACACTGTACATTGACACTGTATTCCACTTACCCACAAATTTCCACCCCCACTTTAACCACTCTGCTCACTTTAACCACTCTGCTCACTTTAACCACTCTGAAAATAGAAAGGTGTAGAAGAACTTTGAATGAAATAAGTCTAAATAGGCATCTAGAAGGAATATGAGGAGATTGCAGAGAGAAAAAGGCAATCGGAGCGAGAAGCTTTGAGGGAGAGCGCCGTGAGGGAGAAAGTGCACAGTCATGCTCATGGAATGCGGGGGAGGAAGGGGCGGCTGGCGTGACTGCCCCATTTTTCACAGCCTTAATCAGAGACAGCTGTCAGTGTGAGGGGAGCGGAGGAGGACTGGAGAGAGGGATGAGAGAAGAGGTGAGCGGTGCTTGTGTGCCCGGTGGAGTTTTTTTTTTTTTTTTTTTGGAGTTATTTATTTCTTTAACGGAGTGGAAACTCAGTGGGAGACGTGTGAGGAGGACGGGCCCACCTTCCTTTTTGCTGCTCCTGGATCACGTTTAGCGGCGTCTTTTTGCATCTCTGTTTAACTGTATACATGCTCTCACCTCCATTTAACCCCACAACAGGCCTCCTATGACATATAACACATTACCCTCATTCTTATATACAGCTCGCCACATATAGTATAACAAATCTTGCTCTATTCACAGTCCCAGAGCGCTTGTATAGCGCATAGTTTGAACAGTGAATCATAACATTATGGGTCCAGTGCTGTACTTACCATCTACGTTCTGCATTGTACAATAACTTTCAGCAAGGTTTACTGTTCATGTCGTTCAACCCAAATTGACTTTTAGTGCCACTTGCACAGTTAGCCTAATGTTAAGTATTTGGTCCTTCCAAAAAGTGCATGATCGAAAAACTACTGCGATGGGTATGTACTCAGGTGAACGTGACTCCTGTTTGTGACTGTCCATTTAGTGCCAGGTGTGGTAACTAATGTGCCCTGAATAACTTTAAAATAATAATGGCCTGGTTTCACAGACAGGGTTTAGATTAAGCCAGGATTAGGCCTTAGTTCAATTAGGACATTTTAGCTTTTATAAGCATGCCAGAAAAAAAAAACCATTAGGCCTACTGGTGTGCATCTTGAGACAAAACAATGGCACTGATATATTTTAAGATATGTTGTTGTTGTGTGTAGTGCAAGTTGCTTTCAGTTAAAACAGCTCAACCATGCATTTTAGTCTGGGACTAGCTTAAGCCTTGTCTGTGAAACCGGGAGAATTAATCTTATTTTAGTTAGTGAAATATTGTGTCCGAGTTATGTCATAAAATCGCTCATTGACCTTAATAAGCGATTTCCTGTTTCATTTTTTTTATTTAACTTTTTTTTCATTATGATATCAGGAGATTTTAGCTGAATTTGGCTGTTCTGGGGATGATACTGGACTTCACCCATGCCGAGAGCGTTTCAGCCTCACACAGGCGCTTGTGTGTTTGACAGTCGAATTCCTGTGATGTCACAATCATCTCACCTCATAACGATGGGTCGATGTTTATACCAAGACAAAATAGAAACCTCAGGGAGGGAAGCGTTGCCTCGCAAAGACTTGCAAACATGGCAGAGTAAGGAATAGCTCACTTTAAACAAGATAAACAGTTACTGTGTGCAGCAAAGATGAAAAAAAAACCAAAGGTCTCGCTTGTTTATCTCAACCACTCAAGTGTTATGGAACCGGTTTGGTAGGGTTTGATTTGCAGTGGTACCTTGTGGTACTTTGATTGGATTCTCCCTTTTTTGCTTCAGTACGAAAGTCCCTGTTTATGTGGTCAGAGAGGGTTTCCTGTCTGCGGGCACAGGGGCCTCATGGGAATGCTTGTGTCTAATGAGGCTGACGTATCGTCTAATGATAGAAAACTGTTCAACTATTTCAAACAAACTCAGAAATGATATTGTTGAGGTTGAGGAGCAATCTCTGATAAGACAAATTATACTTTTCTTCAGCTGGGTCTTTTAACAGGTGCCTTTTGTGGCCCTCATGAAAACAATGATTTTAACAATAAATAGATGATGCCATTTTTTACTATTGTGTGTATTATTGTAGGCAACTGTATGTTTAATTTGTATTATTTTTTAATATATATATATATATATATATATATATATATATATATATATATATATATATATATATATATATATATATATATATATATATATATATTAAACAAATTAACAGAATAGACAATTTATGCAAAATCTTTTTCTTTATTCATGAGGATGTTTTTTGGCTCGTCCCCAGGCCGATTTTCAACCTCTCCTCACAGTATTAACAAATCTATAAAAATGCACACAAAGAAGCTATTTTCTAAAGACTTTTTTATATGCATTGTGCTACAATGTACTATATTTTAATTAAATAAATTGCAAAAATTACTTCTTAAAATCGTGTCCTCAATATGCAGCCACTCTGTTACCATCCTATAACTGTCCCTTATTAAAATAAATTAATTCTCTATAAATAAAAATACTCTGTCATAATGACATAATCTTTTCAGGAAGGGCTTTCAGCAAGTAAAGTAAATCTTTTTTTATCTTAATGTTAGTTATAGCTCTGTTACCATAAATGTGTATAGTAAACAACAGATTATTGTAAATATCAAGATTTAATTGTCATTAAGCCTTAAATTGTCATGACCATGTGTTGGGTGTAACGCATTACGTAACCAGATTACTTTTTAGAGTAAAGTAATGCATTACTTTTAAATTTACAACAAATATCTGAGTTACTTTTTTAAACAATGCAAGATACTTTGTTTTCCCATTTATTGACTGACAGCTCTCTCTTGTCCCCGTGTTGATAGAAATCAGGAGGAAGTGCTGAGGCGTTGTGTGTAAACATGGTTATTGTAGTTCTAGACTAAATGTAAGCATTCGTTTACTTATTTCACTTGCACAAAAACAGATTCAGTATTCCTCAAAATGAATGAAAAAAGTGAAATTCAAACCTTCAATAATTAAAAGTTAAATAATACAAATATACTTTATGTATTTAATCTCACATTATTAGCCAATGTCTTTGCTGCTGACCTTCGATGATCTAATTCATGCAACACATTACTTTTAAAAGTAACTTTCCCCAACACTGGTCATGACCTTATAACTAAAACTGTCAACCCTCTGTTACTTTTCTGAATGCATATCTCAACATCTATTGATATTAATTAATTGATCAAATCACATTTAATTACAATGTTTAAACTCTAACAGACTTGTATTTTCAACGTTCAAATCCCATCTTCAAAATAGAAGAAACACCAATTTCGTAGAATGACTCAGCTGGTGACATATTATTAATAACATATGAACAATGAAGCTTTACATTCAAATCAGGGTTGATGTGAGGTAAGGTTTGAGAGCAGCTGAAAATAGGGCAACTGAGTCAGTATTATGTTTCTTAGTTCCATTTACCAGGTGATAGTTGATGACATCAACAGCTTATGCCAGCGCAAACCCTCTTTTGGTGTTGAAAAAAATACCGTCAGGATTTACTTGAGACACGCAGTGAAAAATGAATGCTGAAAAGGCATAGATACAGTTATTTTTGCGGCTGACCTTATTGCATATGCATTTGTAGGAGTTTCTCATTTCCTGCGCACATACTATCATCTGATGGTATCATTTGTGTGGTCCCTTCTTTGTATAGCAGTGGAACTCAAACATGGTTGACTTTGTGGCCGTCTTAACCCTATATTTTTATGCTGACAGTGACAAAGGGAGAATTTAAAGGGCATTGTGCATTTTTTGGTTTGATGTCTGCGTGGTAATTGGTGGTGGTTGAGGAGATTCCCCATTCCATGTAAAGCACTTTGAGTACCCAGAAAAGAGCTATATAAATGTAACGAATTATAATTATTATTAATGATGCATGCTTGTTAATATGTGTGCAGTCACACACTTGGATTTGCTTTTATGATTACACACGTCTTTTTCACTGCCCTTCTTATAAAAGTGACTCAGAAGACAGCAAACATATTGCATAAGTGATAAAACACAGAACATAAGTATAGTCCTAAATCTTGTAGATTGGATTATGAGGAATAATACAAGTTCAGTGAGTCTGGGGCTGCAGTTTACTAGCACAGATACCAAGAACAATATTTGCTTACCATGCAGATGAGGTGAGGAAGTCGAGGAGTGTTATTTACGGAAGTTTTTTTTGATCACTCTTTATTTGACTGCATTCATGTTATTGCGTAAGCACGTGTAAATATTTAGTTGAACAACAAGTAGGCCTATACTTAGTATGTATAATTATTAACTTAACTAGATAGACTTTGTTACCAGTAGCCTACATAAGGAACTTCCAGACTGGCTGCCCTACTTTTTACTCTAGTGAATGTTCCTCAGGTTGCGTTTATTTTTGATAATCATTTTCAAGTCTTGGCTATAAAAAAAGCCATTAAACATTTTCACTTTTACTGCGCAGGAAAAAAAGATACAGATCATTAAACAAATTTTATATTAAATTAGAGTTGCTATTAAACAGACGAGGCCTTTTCAGCTAAATTCAACACTAGACAATATATATATATATATATATATATATATATATATATATATATACATATATAATGAACTGCGTGTGTGTGTATATATATGTGTGTGTGTGTGTATATGTGTGTATATATGTGTGAGTATATATATATATGTATATATATATATATATACACACACACACACACACACACACACACACACACACACACACACACAGATTTTATGAATGCCATTGGACTTTGTGATTTGTAACCTCTCCTCTTTGTCCTTACATGTCCTCTGTTATCAGGCAGAGAGGTCATGTTGACCCAGCCCTGTGCTGCTTTTAGGGGGAGGGGCGCTTTCTCTGACTCAACACAGTGTCCCCCAGAGGTCAAAGTTCAAACCCAATAACCTAATCCCACTGGGTTTATTTACCCGCATATCTCTGCATTGCTAAATCTCTCCTAAGTGACTTGTATCACGGACTCTCGGCCAAGCCGTACGATACTGACCTCATCTCTGAAGCTCTCCTATCTGAACTTTAATTCCAAAACACAATCAGGATATCATCTGTGGTTATCGTGGTTTGATCAGGTGATGGTTATCTTCTATAAGACTTCCCTTTTTGAAAAAAGGGAGCTTTCTTGGTACTTTCCAGTGCACTTTCACTCTTGCGTCTGTGGTAATTAACACTGTATTTACTTAACTGTTAAAGATGAGAGTTGCTGCAATGAGTCATCTCGTAAACCTGGCTTTAAAGTTTCACACTGTAGAATGCCCTTTAGCGGTTTGACTCCCCCATTAACCTTCCAAAATCTCAATCATTTGCCCATGATAGCCAGAGGTCTGTTGCTCTCCCTGAAACGAAACAGTCAGAGATGAAAGTCGAAAGTAGTCAGAGCATTCACACTAGCATCTAAAGAGAATTATTTTAACATTTGGCTTTTGTTGCTGTTTCTTAGAGAGTGTATGATGTCTGTTTGGGTAACACTTTAGTTACCATTAGTTAATGTATTAACTAACATGAATGAACTAACCGAGCAATACATTTGCTACTGTATTTGTTAACATTTTTTAATGTTAGTTAATAAAAATAAAGCCGTTTGTTCATGTTAGTTCACAGTGCATTAACTAATGTTAACAAGATTTAATAAAATATTAGTGAATGTTGAAATTAATATTAACAAAGAATTAATAAATTCTGGATAAGGGCAGTTCATTATTAGTTCATGCTAACTAATGTAGTTAACTAATGTTAACTAAATAAGCTTATTGTAAAGTGTTACCTCTGTTTGCAATGTAAATATTTTTGTATTTTTTAATAAATGTGGTCTGCTAACATAGCACTGAGAAAGGGAATGTGGTGCATATTGTTTTCTTCTGTGTGGGACTTGAGGTCACATGAAAGGAAGTGAGATCACATCCTGCCCAAGTGGAAAGTGGCCTGAAAAAGAAGCCCCTTAAATTTCCTTCATCACAATCATCATGATTATGGTTCAATCAGTTTTACTTGAGGTGACAAATCTAAATTTCCCTCCTATTGCAAAAAAAAAAAAAAATAAAACAAAATCTAAAGAAATATCACGAAATATAGTGTACTTTATACCTTTGTGGAAAAGTTCACTTTAGCATACTTTTAAAAAGAGAACCTATTATGGAATAATATACTTAGTAAGTGCAAATGTTAATTAAATGCAAGTACTTTAAATGTAATTACAATGTATCAGCAACAGTATGTATGTACATAAGTCAATTGTATCAAATGGTTTAGTACATAGTTTAGACCACCTAATATAAAGTGTGACCAAACTTTTTATTTTGTAAACTTTGCACTTTGTAAGTGGACTTAAGTGTGTTAAGAAACAGTCATGAAAGTGTAGCCTCTTTAAGTAGGCTACTCTTAAGTGGCTTTTAATTCATTCATACTATATTATCCGCAAGTACCGTTTTTTAATTAACTTTAACTTTTAAGTGCACATTCATATGCATTAAGTACACTTTGTACACAAGTAGACTTTTTATCACAAGTGTAAATACACTTCATACTTTTTTTCTCCCACAGTCATTTTACTTTAGAACAACATATAGTGCAGTATTTATACATTTTTCATTTTAAATGAAATTACTCATTCAACATTACATCAGCAGCATGTTAGTCTAGACAGAGGTGTCACCGCACATTTCTATATCATCTAGGGCATATACAGTATTCATTTCAGATAAGTATGCCAGGCTCAGCGATGACTGCCCGAAGCTAAACAAATAACATGCTATGCTCTGGATATTGGCAGTTCTTGGATTTCCTTTTTTTCCGCTCTAATACAAGCAAGTCATTATTTAATTTCTTCTTGAAATGTAGTTTTGAATGCTGGATCCAATGAGGTTTTATCTGTCAGGATGTACACCACATGAATTTTATCCTCCCAAACCCCGAGGAGCATTTCTGATCCGTTTATTATTTCCTCACAGCTGAAAAAATAAAGTAAAATCATCCAAAAACCTCTCTGGATATTTTTAATTAATGTAGGTCAAAGCACTAGTTTCTAAATGAATGGTTAATTTGAATAGTTTCTAAATGACTGAGGATAATCATCATTGTCCACTGAGTATTTTGGTACCCAAAGTAAATGACTGAAAGCAAGAAAGTCTTTAAAGGTTTGATTCTTTTAAATATTACAAATATCCGCATATTCATGCATGTAAGAGTTAGTTTCTGTGTGTGCTTACAAATGGGGCAGGATGTTCTGAGGTCGCTCTCTAGAGTGCAGATATCGGCCTCTATTGCTCTCACACACATGTTTTATCTCACCGTGGAACATGCAGAGGAGTTTATAAGCACTGTGTACTGTTTCATGTCTCGGTGCATATACATAAGCACAGGCGCGCACAGCCCACAGTAATGCACATATTTAACCCTTTCCATGCCCACACAGGAAAATCCTTTTCACTTCACTTCAAAAGTAACACCTCTTAAATCATTGCTAATGTCTTGTTTACTGGAATATGGCTCAAGCACAATGCTGCAGAGATCTTAATGTTCCAATGAAAGCTGAAACATTGTGACATACTGTATAAATATCAGCCTGCTATTTCCATTCCAGGGTGCTGTGTGTTTAGTCTGATAGCCGTGATGTGATCAGAACTCTCTGATGACGTGGCTACGGCTCACGCCAAGACGTTTTAGGTCAGTGACGTGGGGACTGCATCGTTTGGTAACATTTTGCTGGGCTGTGAAGTCCATTTTGTTGTCTTTTAGGTTCCATTATGGTTACACTTTATTTTGATGCGGTCCACTTTAGACATTCTACTAACTATATGTAACTCTGCAACTACATGTCAACTAACTTTGAATAGAGTTTTAGTAGACTGTTAGTAAATTGTCAGGTTAGTGTTGGGGTTAGTAGAATAAGTTGACATGTAAAGTTACTTATAGTCAGTAGAATGTCTGTTCGAGGAGCATCAAAATAAAGTGTTCTCAGATATTAAGCAGACAGTCTACTAATACTCTACTAGTAGTTACTTGACACGTAGTTGCAAAGTTACTAAAGTGGACCATCAAAATAATGTGTTCCCTCCATTATTAAATCAATGAAGCATTTTGATCAAACAGGTGGAAAAAACAGGTAGGACATGGAATTCTGAACAAATGGATCCAACAAACTTTATCCAGAAGTGTGGGTATAGATCAGATATTCGGATTAATCATTATGCATTTCTCTAAATGACAAATTCTCCAACCTTTACATTAACTTCCAGGATTGAATATTTGCCTACATCCTTCCTCACCAGTGTTACCTTTCCTAGCCAAGGTTGGGCAGACTGAGCAATCTTTTGCTCCCTGTGTTTGTTCAGCAGGGTGATTACGGGAAGCGCCCGGATAAGTGGGTTTAAATAGAGCCGGAGTGCCTCCATTGGGAATTCGTTAATGATTTAAAGAACCCCAAAACAAGTCCTGGGAAACAGACTGGTATTATACAGATTGGTTTTCATCATCATAATGCATTATATTTTGCAACTGTGTTAAATGTGGAATCATTTCTCATACTTTAAACTCGTTTTTGTTCTGGCTCTGCGGGCTAACTTTTTCATGTTTTCCATGCCTGCTCTGCCGGCCAGGTGTGTGTATGTTGGGGGTAGGGGGGTTAAAAGTTTCAGGGTTAACTGTAATTCATACACTAGAAAAGTAAGTGCCCAAATTACCAACAAGCTAAAATAATTTCCTGTAGTGGTGCTTGGAAGCAGCTATTTCTGCCTCGCCTTGTTTATTTTGGTGGGGGGTGGGGGGACAGAGTTAGAAAGGGTCTGTGGACACATAATCCTCTCCCAAAAAAGTGATTTATTTATGAATTCCAACCCCGAACTGCCCTCCGCCCCTCTTCGCTCGCATGCCTCCAGAGAGAGTGTGAGCCTGCCAGAAGTCATTGGCTGATGTTTACAAGACTGGATTGGCTATTTCCCATGGTGCTTTGTGCCTGCAGTGATATCTTATTTATGTAAGGCCCGATATGGGAGAACAGAGGATTTTATTTTGGGCTATTCCCCATAGATGGATCCGATTCCTCCACACTGTAGCTATTTCCTAAATACGTGCGGCCTTTCAGGTCTTAGACCATGTTAGTGGACTTGATCAAATATTTATTAATTGTCACATCTAGACAATTCTATGGGAAATTTAGCTTGTGACAGTTTCTGGGCTTCATTTTCATTCCATTTAACTATATAATTAAGTCAAGTACTTTTTGAAGGCCGAAGAACTTGACACCACCACAGTATGGCGACCTGTTAGCTGTCACTATCAAGGACTTTCTCTAAAACAAGCAAAACATTTTGCTCAGGGTCTGGATATTTTTTATCTGCTTTTTCATTTGCTGTATATGAAAGACTGTTTTCACTTTAAAGTAAAAAAAATAATGTGGTAATTGTGACACTGGCCAGGTTTATTAACGTGAGAGCGCAATTCCAAACAAAGCGCTGGTGGGAGTGGAAAGGTCTGTATGTGATCTACTGACGACGCACACATTAAAGAACACAGACGCAGCCGGATCATTCCCATAATGACCAACGCAATCTACCAAGAGCAAAGCAAACTATAGTGTCTAGTTTAAGACATGCTTTTTTTAGATGTTAAATAATGGCACAAATACCAGTAAATTGACTATCCCAAACCTTAGTAAATCGCGTTGCGTGATTCATTTAAATACTCTCCTCCCATAAATTTTGTGTCAGAAAGGGAAACTCCTACAAATGCATATGCAATAAGGTCAGCCGCAAAAATAACTGTATCCAGTTTTCACTGCGTGCCTTTTGTAAATCCTGATAGTAGTTTTTTAACGCCAAATAGGGTTTGAGCTGGTGCAAGCTGTTAGTAAACCTCAAAACTGCAACTTTTTTGGGTGTCATTTATATTTCCTAACGTGACTTTGATTCTCAAAATTGCTCAATCTGACTTTAAATGTTGCAATACACATTTTGTATTGGTTTTCTCACATTTCTTAACTGTGTATTTATATCTCCCAATTTCGACTTTATATTTAAATATGTCACAATGTGAATTAAATCTCGCAATTACAACTTTATATCTTACAGTGTGACATTAGATCTCTCAATGTGACTTTAAATGTTACAGTTGCGAATTGGTTTCTCAAAATTGCGATTTTACAGTATAACTCTCAATCTCACTTTACACTATATGTACATTTTGCATTGGTTGTCTTGCTTTTCTTGTAATTGTGACTTTATATTTCTCAATTGTGACTATATATTAATATGTGACTGAATATGCCACAATGTGACTTTAAAGGAATAGTTCACTTAAAAATGAAAAATCTCTCATAATTTACTTACCCTCAAGTTGTTTCAAACCTGTTTGAATGTCTTTCTTCTGCAGAACACAAAAGAAGACATTTTGAAGAATGTCTGTAACCAAACAGTTGATGTACCCCATCAACTTCCATAGCCTTTTTTGTTACAATGTTACAGACATTCTTCAAAATATCTTCTTTTGTGTTCTGCAGAAGAAAGGCATTCAAACAGGTTTGAAACAACTTGAGGGTGAGTAAATGATGACAGAATTTTCATTTTGAAGTGAAGTATCCCTTTAATTCTCCCAATTGCAACTTAATCTTGTAATTTCGACTTAATATCTCGCAATTGCAATTTTAAATCTTTGAGTGTTAATTTATATCTCACAATGTGACTTTGTTTCTGATTTTAAACTTTATCTCACAATTATCTTTTTATTTATTTCAACTTTGAGGCCGGAAATATGCTTCCATACACATCTGTAATCACTTAAAAGTTATAATATTTGCCATAGCAAAATGCTAATTCTTGTGTTTGGCTGGAGTTTTTATAAATGTTTAAGCTCAAGAGCACAAACAAATAAAAACAGAGCATATTTTTGGCATTAAGGCAGCCATCTGGCTTTTGTAATACCTTGCGTCATGGTGCAAGGCTCTCTCCGCTCCTTTCAGCCCCTTTTGCCCCTCAGCCTCCCCCAAGTGGGTAGTCTGCTGCTATTCACTTTTTCTGGACTTTCTCTTGGTGTGTAATCTGTGACAGACTTGTAGTGACAAGTATGTTCTGGCTACAAAGCCCTGTGAGCTAATGAACACAGCATTGCTGCAGAGGGAATTAAAGAAAAAGGTCCACTCTTCCCGTCTACATCAACACTCGAGCACAGATGTGCATAAATGTAAAAGGCTTTTGTGTGTGTGTGCATCTTTTGCTGTTTGAGGGCCTGTAGAGAATTCTCTCACAAAGTCTGCACTACCAAGTAAGGAAAAGCAGCCTCTAGAGCAGTGTCTCTCCAGCAACAACATGTAGCATTTACACTCACTCACTCACTTGCCTGTCAGTAGCTGTCTGTCTGCATAGCTGTCTCGCTCTCATCCAGCACATTTATTTGACTGAAAACACAGCTTGTCAACATGTGAAATTTGTTACATGCTGCTTTGTCCTCCAACAACTACAACAGGATGAGAACAATTTATGCGCAGGTTACTTGCAGATAAACTTTATTTATTCAAGTTTGTATCGCTCGTTTTCTACACAGCTCTGTGTATTCCATAATTCACTTAGAGTAGCATGTAGGCCTATATTAGAGTATCATGCTTTTAGCTTAGCAACATGCTAACATCAAACTCTACTGAAATCAATTGTGAGTTGTGCATTTCATTTGAGGAGCGCTGTTTATGTTCTAAGCAGAGTTGCTGCCTACTGAACGTACAGCGTTCCAAATCAGTTTTCATGACAGATGATACCTTAGAAAGGAACTGCACAGAAAGGCATAGTTCAACCAAAATGAAAATCTATTATATGGTTCCAAAACCCATAACTTGTTCACTCATCAAAACATGAATGAAGATATTTTTAATGAAATCAATGTGCACAACAAATTAGGGCTGGGCTATATTGGCAAAAATATTATTATGACATTTTTTTCCATTTCATATGATAGACTATCCAATAATGGGAAAGGAAATGCTGTGGTTTTTGTTTTAAATTTAGGCCTTTATCAACTTTAACAATTTAATCAAGCTTTTAAAATGTAATCAAATGAATTTATTTACAACAAATCCTTACATTTTCTACAAAACATTACAACAGAACTGTATACATTTAATTGATGAAAAACATATCTTGGTTTTACGATATTCATTATTATTATTATCAGTACGTATTACTTTGAGAAGTACATTTTAGGCTACAGTAGTGATTTCTGTCATAAATTCTTAGTTAAACCGGACTTTTATTTTGAAGGTTTGTCTTGAAGATCTTTCAGTTTTAGTTTCAGTTTCAGTGTGTATTTGACGGTAGTTTTTTTCTCAAATGAAACAATGAAAAGCTTGTGGAGTGACTCTCAAAGCAGCTCTGGAGATGAAGTTCATGTGTTCATGGCCCCCGATTTAAACGAGAAGCGCATGGTCAAAGCGCAGGGCCCAAGTGCAGTTAGGTCGTGTCCAAATCCACTTTTATTAGTTTAACGACGGGAAAAATGGTCGGCGCGCGCGGCGCATGGTCTAAAAGGGTTGTCCATATTCTCTTAATGAGTAATGGGTGTGTTTTGGGCGTAATGTGAAATAAACCAACCAGAGTCTCATCTCCCATTCCCTTTAAAAGGCAGTTGCGTTCGCACCATTGCGGATTGCTATTTACATAGCGGAATTTGCAAGCGGAAATACTGAACCCTTCTCTAGAGCGCAAACGGATATGCTCGGGCGCGAGTTAAAGCGCGCAAGGAGACCACGGGACCAGCCGGCTTCGAGTCCCTGCGTGTGTAATAAGCAGTGTACACGCGTTGTGGACCCGCCTGGCTCATTACTAACGCACTCTTTAAATAAGAAAAATATTGTGCCATTGACTTTAGACCAAGGTTCTGTTGGTCTATGGCATAGTCTATTTCAGTTGCCTCAAAATAGCAACGCCCCAACAATGCGCCTGAACACACCTTGTTTTCAGACCAGCACGCCCATGGGCGCACAAATAGGCGCTAATGCTTTTGCTATTTAAACAACGTGCTGCAAGACGTAAAAATGATAACTGCGTTGGGCTGAAACTAGCAAAACACACTTGCGTCACGCTTGGCGCTGCATTGCGCCGGGTTAGGTTAGTTTAGGTTAGGTCAACTTTATTAGCCCTGTGAGTGTCACATGTATGTTTCTATTAGATGAAACCGCGCCTTTCAGACAGAAACATGACTGGCTGTTGTCGAGTTTATTTCTGCTGTTAGATTAATCCATATTGAGTAAAAATGTCCTGAGTTTATCATCGTTATCGACGTAAATTTTATCGCAATCTCAATATGATATCCTTTATGGCCCAGCCCTACATCAAATGTGGTAAACAGAAGCTCAAATGTGCTTGTTTGACAGACCATTCAGTGACTGTGTCTCCAGAAGACTTGGATTAAACTGCTTAATTCATATGGATTACTTTTATGATGTGGTAACATCTTAACACACTTTATAATAAGGTCTCATTTGTTAACATTATTGCAAACTAACAATGAGTATTTTTTACTGCATTTATTAACCTTTGTTAATGTTGCTTAGCCTAATAAATATGTTCATACTCATGGTAATTCACAGTACATTAACTAATAACAGATACAACATTTGATCTTCAAAATGTATTGGTAAATGTTGAGATTAACATTATAGCTAAGATTAATCAGTGCTGTAGAAGTATTGTTCATTATTTGATCATGTCATGTATTTAAATAATGATAACAAATAAAAGGTTGTAAAGTCAAAGTTTTGGTGGAATTAACAGAAATCTCTCAGGTTTCATTAAAATATAATCATTTGTCTTTTTAAAGATGAACGAAAGTCTGGATGGAACACCATGATGACAGAATTTTCATTTTTGGATGAACTATCCCTTTAAACTAGTACTGAGTAAATGCAATCAATAATAAATACAGACATTTGCCATTAGTACTGAGGTAGAACGGTGTTGGACTGCTGATTTCGTGAGCTGGAGACAAGTTCAATATTTCTATCCCAGCTAGAAATCCATCTGCGTGGAGTCTTAGAGAGCAGGTGAAAGTCTTGCAGGCTCTCTGCCCTCAAGCACAATTCATAAGCAAGAAAAGAACAGATCAGCCTGATTATAAACATCAGGGCCTCAGGGCTCAATACTGGGTTCCTCTGAGTTTGAGCCTTGTGCTTGATCTTCTCAATATAGCTGCCATAAGTCCTCCTGTATGAAAAGGTGATGCTTTAGGGCAGAAAAGCACCTTCTGTTCCATCTCATGAAATCTGCTCTATATCATTGCTCTTATTGTAGATGTTCCACATCAAGCCGTGGCGCATGCATCCGTGATCTTCTCCTGGAGACATATTATTTAGTGGAGATAGCATATTTGAGGCTATACGAACATTATGAAATTTATTGATTTTGTGTCTTGTTTTGGGGTACTAAATGCATGCACATCTAAGGTTGCTTTTGGTTTTTCCAAACTCAAGTGAGCACGAACCACACCGAGAACACTTTGCGGTATAGTTCCTGTGGTCACAATTGGTGTGAATGCAATCATGGATGTGGAGGGTGTAATCGAACATGCGTGAAAACATTTGATTCGCTCCTCGAGAGCAGAACTATAATTGCATTAATGTTCTTCGGCTAGAATGGATTTTTAATGACTAAAGCTGTCATTATTCTTGAAGCTGAGCAAACAAAGTTCTAAATCGCTTGTGAATCAGACACCGTTGCTCAAATAATAAGACGTTTTTCACTGGTACTCTGTTTTATGTCATGGGGTTTTTCTTTAGCGTAGCTTATAATTGTATCGTGCTTTCCCTGGCACATTCTGGAACTGAAGCATCACAATACCACGATTACAGACTTCAACACCTTTCCCTTAACAATGAGCAGCTTTCCTCACAATGGTACACTTTACACCACTTCATTATTCACCAAGCTTTTGGCTCCTGCTAAACGTCCTTCCCCTGGTTTAGTATTACCTATAGGGTTACGATCACATGCATAATTTGTCTGTTTGAGAAAAGACAGATGTTTTTCCCCTTTTGTGTGTGCACTCTGTAAATCAAATCCATGTTGGTTGTTCAAACTGTTCCTAATGATCCATATACGGATGCTAATTTTTCAGACAAAGATTTGGGAAAGTTCAGGATTAAGTTTAAGTTTCACCAGAGTTGCATGGTTTTCATCCAGGACTGAGCTTATGCTGTTAAAAGGACACAATCTAGAAATGTAGCATACAAGGATAGCTCTAAAGATTCAGAAGAACGACTGTTAACCTCACATTTTTGGCTGAGGAGTGTTTGCACACTGTTGTGAAACTTCCTCTGATTAGGAAAGTGTTGGAATCGGCAGCAGAACGACTTCCATCTTTTATAAAGGAGGTCTGTGCTGAAGCAGCGAAAAGTCGCTCGAACGTGATGCTTTTCACTTAGACAAGGAGGCTCTGATGAATCATTAGCACAAGACTTTCAAAACCAGCTGAAATAAGGAGTAAATGTTATCTGTGGTCATTTTTTATCATTTGATCCTGATTATACTGTAAGCATTTAGTAGATATTTTGATAAATGTTTCAAATGTTTTTGTCCTTGAGAGTCAATGGGGTCCAAAACAACCCCATTGGACCCTATTGAATATCACTGTGTGGACAAAAACACTGAGAAACACTATCATCTTTTCTGTGTCACAGATTTTTAACAGCACGAGGGTGAGAAAATAATGACAGAATTTTTTTTTTTTTTTGGTAAACTATGTCTTTAAGGCAAGGTCTCTGACCGTAATTTTTTAAGAAAATTCAAAGCTAGCAAAATCTCCTCTCTGCTTCTCATAGAGTGTTCAAGTCAATGTATTCCATCTGTGTGAGCTGTTTTACTCGAGGGAGTGTTGAATTCAAACTTTTAGCAAAGCTTCTTGGCCTGCTGCCCTTGTTTGTACCAGGTCCAAACGTCTCTCTTCAGCGCCCTCCTCCCTTCTCCTCTCTGGCTCCTTTTATTTGTGTAATTTGTGGAAAAACCATAAACATTTGTGTATGATGTGTGGAAAGGGACTTAAGAGGGCATGGGGAGAGAGAGAGAAAGTGAGTGAGGGGCTGTCATTGTGAAGCTGTGCTTGTGTGCTCAGGACTAAGAGGATATCATGTATTTATGGAGGTATCTTGGGGATGTTCAGGCCCTATGAAGGTACCACGAGGCTCATAATGACTTCATCTGTTGAGTGTGTGACAGTTTTATTTGGCTTTGTTACAAATCGGAGTCAAATCTCATTTTCATTTTTAAGTGACAGCACTCTTTGTTGAGTCATCTTGTGTTCACCTGTAGCTCCAATGAGTTATAGTGACAGTTAAAGTAAATGAAGCACAACAAAAATCACATGATTCAATCGACATGATTCATGTCAGTGTTCACGCACTGAAAAGTAATTACACTGGGTGCGTTTCAATTGTCATATAGGGAGTATATGGGTGTTTTTTTCAATTATGGTCTTTTTTGGACTTTTGACATTATAAAACACACTTTTTACACTCTCACCAGATTATGGTGAGAGTGTGAGTGTGTGTGTGTGAGTGTGTGTGCATGTAAATGTTTACACAAGGCCTTGTTTGTGTCACCAGATTATCTAACAATGTCCAACAGTGGACATACATACAGGAAAATTCCTTCATCTAGTACATTATTAAGTCATGAATATGTCCATGTCAACTCTGGTCTGTGGAGGAAATGACAGTGGTGGAAATGACATTTTGAATGTTTTTGTAATACAGTGCAACACAGCGGCGCTTGTTCCGAAAGTATTTTTTCCATACATTTTTTCCCATAAGGATTTTAAAAAAAGTCCTAGTTAAAGAGTTATAAGCCATGAACCAAGCCGATCAGCTACAAGGTAAATCACAACACTACAAACTTTGATTTAAAGCAAAAAATGTTTTGGGAAAATTGGACAAAAAGACAAAGATACAAGACTGTGAACTGAACTGTTTTTGTGAGGGAAAGAACTACAATCCCATGAAGCATTGTGAAAAGCATAATCAAATTTAAAACGATAGAGAAATATAAAACTATTAACTACTCATTTACGAACATTAATTATGTGTATAAAAACAATACATTTCAAGTTTATTGCAATATATAAGTATATATATATATATTAAAATGGGTAAACTTAAAAATAATTTTATTTGAAACATTTTGTATGTTTAGAGTGCGTTATAGTTGTTTGTATTATCATAGTTTTATGATGGATTTTAATAGTTTAGGAAAGTCTGGGTCTGGCTTCATGTAAAAAAAAGAAAGTAAAAAATCTTTTGATAAAAATTATCCCTTGAGACGTGAAAGTGCATAAAGTTGATGAAACATATGATCGGGCCAAAGGGCACAGCAAAAGGCAGAAACAGTTTAAGGAACTGTATATTAAAATATCACTGCACAGGAAATGGACAGAAAAGTTGTCAGCACTTCACAGATGCATCCAGCTTGCAAAGCAATAATTATTGTATTTTGTAATGTGCTCAGATTAAGCAGAAGTGTGTGTGTGTGTGTGTGTGTGTGTGTGTGTGTGTGTGTGTGTGCGTGTGTGTGTGTGTGTGTGTGTGTGTGTGCATGCATGTAAATGTATACACAAGGCCTTGTTTGTGTCAGTCAAGAGAAGTGAAATACTGATGAAAAGCAGAAGTGACCACATATGAGAGGCTGTTGACGATGTTGTCATGTGCAACTTGTCACTCCCCCGACACACACGTATGAGTTTGATGGCTGTCTTGAGTGTGTCGAAACTGGGTTCCTGACCTCTCTGTTTAGACATTGCAGTAGAGGTGGTGATGACAGTGTGTGCTCAGAGAGGTCAAAGGTTACGCTGGGGAGTGGTTGCTCAGAGGGAGGGGTGCTGATAGAGACGCCACAAACTCATCTGTCATACTTCACTATGACCTGGCTCGCTGCCTTTCGGCCATTGTTTACGTTTGTGTGCGTATGTGTGTGTGTGTGTGTGGAGTCTAACTGATTGTGTCTCTCTCTTCTTACACACCAGTCTGATGATACAGATCCATTGTAACAATACTAGCCTGAATACTCCATATGTAATATTTCTTGTTTTACTGCTACTTCTACGTTTAATATTTTAGTTTACAAAAGAGTTAATTAAAGAGCACTAACATGTATTCATTGCTCAGAAGTTTTCAGTTGTTTCATTAAATTATTTGGTGTTTTGATGAAATATCGATAAGTTCTCCTAAAATTCCATAGGAGTAATTAAAACATGAAAAAGATTGTTGACATTTAGCACATAGAACACAATTGCATAGATCTAATTCTAAACAATCATTGAGGATAGCACAGCTCGGATCATTTGGTTTTGGATGTATTTAATGAGAATAGTTTGAGCTTATATTAAAATATATATTATATCATATTATATTATATTATATTATATTATATTATATTATATTATATTATATTATATTATATTATATTATATTATACTGAAGGGAGTCTTTAGTGACTTTATTTGAAGCGTAAATACCCTACAACAAGCATTCAAGAATTGATAACAATCACAACTTTGGATGTGCTTTTTCAGGCCCCATAAACTTTACTTCTTCCACATGGAACTACAGTTGGCATATAAAAGGTTAGAATCACTGCAATCCACATGTGAACAAGCAATCATAAATGGAGCAACCACAAAACTCAAACAGTATATGACATAAGGGTTGAAGAGATAAAATCAAGAAAGCATAATCACAAAAGTGAATTCCATTATATTTGCATATAAACAGGCCCAGCAGATAAACTGACAAAAGACGTGCAGATATACCAAATTATAAACTTGGACAATGGAGGTGTTTTGGGGTAATTTTTTTTTTTAAATAAACAGTATTATGGAACATTGAGTAGGTTGATATGAACAGAACATTTTGATTGGCAGTTTCAGTTTTCTTTTGAATCTTTTGTGTTTTTTTCCCTTGTATGTTTTTTCCTCTGCTGTTTTGTTCCACACTCATTTGCTGTACAGTGTTCTCCCTTAATTGCTGTACACCAATAATTCAGTTTCTTTTGGCTTTTATGTTGTTTACTCTGCTAGAAAGCATCAAACACTGCCAACTACTGTCGATATCCTGCATTACACCATCATACTGCTGGGCTGAAAGTTGCACATTAACCAGTATATATAGATGAACAACAAGCAAAACAAATTACAAGCCATTTAAACATACACACTTGAACTTTGCCATCAGAAATTTTAGCCTAGCATTAGCATATTAGCATACTACCAGCACAGACCAATATAAGACCATGGCAGAGGATAAAGCAGTGATCCGACCTGCAGAAGGGCTCAGTATCAGTGTGTATTGGTATGTGGGGGAGGGAGAAACAGACACTGAGGCAGGACTGAGCAGGATGGCGCTCCAGGGTGTGTGCTGACATGAGAGTGATAGCTGAAGAGAAGTGTAGATGTGTGATGGAGCACGTGTGATAACAGTTTAAAGTGTCGACTGTGATCCGGACAGCGTGGCGTTGGGATAGGACCTCTCGGTGAACTGTGGGTTCATTTAGCTGGGGATGCTGGTGAGGTCATGGCGGATGAGGAAAGTCTTGGGACTTTAAGATTCGGTGTCTCAAAAAATGGCGTTTTGATATATTTTGGGAATAAGATGAAGCAAAGTTTTGTGATTGTAAAAACATTTGTGTAAGGCATGTTTAATACAAGTTTCTAAGAAGGGGCTTATTATGGAAGCTTGCTTCTGCCATCGCCATGGAATAAAAAATAAAAAAGTTATTCTTTTAAATGTTTTTACATTTGGAATACACAATTTCTGACTTCTTTCTCGCAATTGCGAGTTTATATCTGACAGTTCGGATTTTCTAACTTGCAATCGCAAGTTTATATCTTATAAAGTCAGAATTGCGAGTTAAAAATCAGAATTGTGAGGTAAAAAGTCGCAATTACAATTACTTACATAATTGTGAGTATATATCTCGCAAATCTGACTGTATTTCTCAGAATTAAGATATAAACTTGCAATTCTAAGAAAAAAAAGTCAGAATTGTGACACATAAACTCGGACTTTTTATTGTGAGATATTATATTTTCGTGGTGGAAACAAGCTTCCATAGCTTATTTTACTGAATTATTCATAATATATTATTATTATTGTTTTTTATTAGTTTAACATTCTGTTTCAACCTTTCGATCTTCACCATACTCTTCAGTAGGGGTCAACAACGTCCTGTCACCTACGAAGATTTCTGTTTGAGATTTAGTGATACAATTACAGTCTGAATTGAACTTCTAGAGTTCATAAATTTGGTGATTTAAATGGAGTGACCCCAAGGATGGGACAGGTGTCGTTTCCTCCCTAAGGCCTGTCTCTGCTGCCATGGCGCTCAGGGTCAGGGGTTAATGGAGCCGAGCGGTGCTAGGCCTCCATCCTGTGATTCACTGAGTGTGGATTTAGTAAACAGTGAAGCTGTCACAGCAGATTAACGAAGGAGGGAGAGAGAGAGGGCAGCACAAGGGGCTAATAGCTTCCTCACCAGCCATGAAACAACCTCCACCTCCGTACAAGACCTCTTGGGTTATGAGAGAGAAAAGACACACACATACATACATATATATTTATATATATACACATTAACGTTCAATGGTTTGAGGTCAGTGACAATTTTTTACTGTTATTCAACAAGGATGAAAAGCTTGTCCACTTCCACAGGTAGTCGAAAACGGCAGATTGCCTACGTAGTGTAGACGCTCATCTGGTCGAATGTGTTCGAACAGCCACAAAAGACCACCTACTAACCTAATTCATAAACATGGGAAGCGCGCTAGCCAGAAGAGATTCAAACTTTGTCGGCTGAAGACCCTTTGGCTTGAAGAGGAAAAACGTACCAAGCACAATGTTCTCTCACCATTTCTGATTTCTAACACGAACTCGCAGCGTTCAGAGTGATCTTGCGGCTTTCAGAGCAGAAACTAAAATTCCGCTTTGCATCACAGGAATAAATTACAGTTTAAAATATATTCAAATAGAAAACAGTTATTTTAAATTGTAATAATATTTCACAATATTACTGTTTTTCCTGTATTTTTGAACAAAAACATGCAGGCTTGGTGAGAATAAGAGTCTCATTTCATTAACATATAATCTATTTGAATATTATATCCAGATCCATTTGATGGTCTATAATTACTTATGAAGTACACTACATTTTGGGGATTTTATTCAGTTGCTCAGGTCTTCTGAGTGTTTTCTAGGGCATTGTCTCTGTTATTCTGGTCCCTATTTGGCTCCTTTAACACGCTGTATACACACTACATATTTTCACACTGTTATTTTTTCATCCGGTTTATTGTCTGCCAGGTCAAAATCATGAGTCAGATCAGTTCAGAAAGTAATTAAACATTTTGTTTGCACAACAAATTGCATGATTTAATGTATATTTATGATCATGCTTGACGAGTTAAACGTTGAAGGTTTATACAACAGGCTTCAAAACCCAAACCCTCAGTATGAACAATTGTAATAGTGATGCAAACCTTGGCAAACATTGCTAATAATCAGAAAACACAACCCGATTATTTTTTTCCACTCATACAATACACACACATGTACAGCTCATTCGCATCATAAATGTCAGAGCACACCCACTTTCCGTGGTTCTCAGTAGCTCTTCTCAGCAAACTCGGAGCAGCTGTCTGTCAGTGCGCCTCAGGTGAGAGTGTGTATGCCTGCGGGCCTGCGTATAAAGGAAGCTATTGAATGTCACTCGCAAAACTCTGACTCAATCGCAATGTTTTCAACACACCTGAGGAAAGAGGGGGTGCAAGATGAAGATAGAAGTGATATAAGAGTAGCATTTCTTCATTCCTCTGAGGATCCTGAAACAACCCAACCTTTCATGTGACACCTCAATCCCTGCACTGTGAAGCATAAAGTTACTGCGAAAAGACACGAATATAGTGTAAAGCAACGAGTAATGCAATTTAATGAAGGTCCCTGCAATTTCCTTGAACACACATTCACACGCAGACGGAGCTGTCAGTTAGCCAGCAGGGGTCAAGCCCCTTTTTTCTCTGCTTTGTTCAATAGCCACTATTGGACTTGATGTACAATGGGAGCGAAGCTTTGATCCTAATGGGGCCAAGCGCACATTCAACCCTTCCTCCCCCCCAAAAGCTCTCTTTCTTTTCGCCTTGACCTTCACCATCTCAATGAGCCTCAGAACACCATAAATGAGAAGGGGCAAAGGAACAGCACAGTTAAGGTATGAAAAAGAAACAGAAAAGAGGAAATGAGAGATACTTTAGTTAGAAGTGATGTCATTTAATGGAAGAACACCTGTGAATGCTCATGTTGCCTTTCCCACATTCCTGTAGGAATGGAAGTGAGATCTCTTTAATATCTCAGATGCTTCTCCATAGAAAGTCATTGAGATCCAATGGAGTTCTCCTGCTGTTGTTTTCCTTAGAAAAGCCCCTAGTAATCTCACGTGTCGGGTTTCCGAGAGGGATCTCAACAACGTCTCGAGCAGTGTTCTGATTTGCCCAAATGTGATTAAAAGTCACAGATTTTCTCATCAAATTCTTCCAAGACCAAATTATCTGATCTACGCTTTCCACATTGATCTATAGTTTTATTATTTTACTGTATGTCTACGGTAATCACTCATTTGTGTATACCAAATGGCTAAAATACTGTAAAATGCATGGTTTTGGAAGTGGTTTTGGGGTTAGTAAGATTTTTGTCTCTTTATGCTCACCAAAGCTGCATTTATTTCATCGGAAACACATTGGATCACATCAGAATAGGCCAAACAGGGTCCAGGCTGACATGAAACGAAATGGAATGAAGATCTGTGCTCAAGAAGCTTTAGAAGAGCAACATCTGAGCAGTGTAATGTATTGAGAAATCCTTTGTGTCTATCTCCTCTATTTAATCTGATTAGGACTAGAATAAATTGATGTAATGACATGAAATCTACATAAAATTCCTCTCTTTTCTTGTCTCAGACAGGGGAATTCCCATAAATCTTACATTAGCAATAGACGGGAAGGTTGTTATTCTCTGAGGGACCATATCTAGCGATGGTAAACACAAGATTCTTTGGTGCCGGGTGCCAGAACTGAGCCTTCAGCCGAAGTGGGCCTTCTTTCACTTTGGTTTCTTTCTCTCCCTCCCTTCCTTTGGCGGGATTTCAGAGCCGCAGCTGCCCCTCTCTCCTCCAGTATCCCAATGCTTCAGTGAGTCTGTATAGAGCACACACTGGGCCGGCAGAGCGGAGCATTGTTTCGCCTGCCTGGCTCTTCGCCAACACCTTGCCCGGCTTTTGGTAAGCTTGTCTAGTTCCAACTCCCAACCTTTTCTTCTCTTTCTTTTTCTCCCCTTTTTGGCCTTGCTCCTCTCTTCTTTCTTCCTTTTTTGTCCTTTCTTTTCAGCTAAGCTTCTTTCTCCTTTCTTCCCTGCAGTGTGGAGCTGGTGAATATTTATTGATGCTGCAGGTATTGTGAATGGATGAATGGACAGAGTACAGGAGAGGAGAGATGTGGGAGACTGTGGGAGAATTCTGAATGAACAATACGCTTCCCTTTAAGAATGGAGAAAACACAGTGAGCTACAGATTCGGGCTGCTAGTCTATGCTTGTCTCATTCAGGCCGGCTCTCTATTAACAACCTCTTTCCCCTCTCTTACTCTTTATTCCCCCCCCTCGTTCTGCCCATTATAAGCGTGATGAAATATGTTCACTCGGGCCGTGTCTCCTCGGGGCAGCTCAACTGAATGAACTGCGAACAAGTGGATTTTTCTTCCCCCTTTACATCCTTGTTCGTCACTCAGGGGTACAATAGCTCAGCCTGCCACCCCAGGCCTTCTTAAGGCAAAATCTGTTTAACCGCCGTCTTCCAAAGGAATGAGAATGGTTAGCTGTATCATCCTCAACCCCCATGGCTCCACTTCACACCTGAGGTAAACACACAGGCGACTAATGGTCCCGCATTATCAGGTGTCACAGACAAAAGAGATATATTAGGTAACAAAGACAAAAAAGAAGCCCTTACACAACGTTTTAGCTTAAAACAAAGATGTTCAAGAAAACTCGCCCCGTGAAAGCATTCTGAGAAATCTGAGAGGAAAATATATAGTTGTTGAAGGGTTTCTTTTTCACAGATTCACAGTTAGAGTTTTCAGGCCTGTTTTACTCTATGGATTGTGTCTCAAGTGTTTTTCTTAAATTTTATATGAGAAAAAAAATACGACAAATTTAGAATGAAATGCCAGAAAATCAAGAATTGAATGTTTTTGAAAGGGTTTCTGAGAACTCGTGAGTCATGCAATTGATGCAAATGATTGCTCATCAGAGTGTAAGGGTTCTGAAATGAATTACTACAAAACCACTTAAATATATGCGTTGTATAAACGCACTTATGAATGAAATAAAATTAATAAATATCTGTTCTTAAAGAAGTTTTAAGGGGAATTATTGTTATTAGTATTAATATTAATTCAAAAAATGAATCACAATTATTGTATTATATTGACAGCCATGGGTTTCATGTTTCTCTTTAGTATTGTGGGAAATAAAATAACAGAAATAAAATAATAATATTATTTCAATAAATAATATATTACACATATTTATAAAAAATTTATTTTTACATGAACATATAGGCCTACTGCTGCCTTTCATATTTCAGAAAGGAGGTCCATTAAGAGGATCTCCTCTTATGGGTCGGTGGCATAAAAAAATAAACTGGATTACAATAGGTCTACTAGCAATTTTAAGACAACTTTTAAGCGTTGGTTGATTACTATGGGGAAAAAGGGACTTAAGCAAATGTCTGTAGTATGTATATTATCCCATTGCTTCCTCAGGGAAAAATTGGGATTTCATTTGTGATTTTCTTTCCTATGTGATGTACTTTGTCAGAGTGCGGTATGAATGCCTCAACATTATACATGGCTCCAATTGGACACAGACGACAGAGAGCAGCACAACGGTCTCTCTCACAGAGCCTGTCTCTTTCCTCGTCCCTCATGAAGCCTGGCTGAAGACCATCCTTGAGCAGGAAGTTGTGGGTCAACCGCACAGCTGGACTGAGACAGACTCTCTATTGTCTGTCTCATCCTTTCCATGCCGGTGGTCAAAACACGGTGGAGCCTCAGATACATGAGCGTATGACAGATGAAACTATGAACTAAACCTCTTAAATTGTTTTTAAAGAGTGTGAGTCACTGTCTTGATTAATGATAGTAGTGTTCAATAATGTGTGTATATGATCTAGGTTTGTTTACTTTACAAGACCTCTGCACGCATGCAGGCCAGGGGTCAAAGGTGACGACCGTCTCGCTGTCCTCTTGGTGTATGTTCTCTATTAGCTGTGCTCGACGGGCCTGGTGTGTGTTTCCTGTCAGCTGATTGCCAACAATCAGTCAACATCAGGCCACATGGTAGACAGGAACTCACTTTACCAGAGTGCAGAGCAGAAGTGTATGTGATCAGCAGTTCTTTGAATTGATTGAGGGAATACTAACATTTCTATTTAATGACCTAATGTTTTTTTTTCTTGCCTTGACTTTTCTTCCTGATTGCTATTAGTTCAAATATCACTGGCTGCCGTCTCTTTCATTCCATTACATGTAGAGACAATGCACATACACAGACTTCCTTGTGTTATGCAGGAGGATGGTCTTGCATGCTGACTCAGGAATTACTCAGAAATGTTCTCAGCATGTGCCTCTGAGCTGGAATTATACTATACAACATGTCCTCTTCAGTGTTAAGCTTTCTGTTGTGCAACTTTAAGCAAAGTTATCGAACCTTGTGGAGAGATACAGGTCAAATCTGCTGCACTTGAATCAAATAATAAGTTGCTAAATTTAATTTACTTTTCAAATCTAAAACCAGCTTAATGGCAGATGAAGCACTTTTTATGTAAAATTACATGAAAAAGTTGCGGCATAATGTGTGGTATAGAATGTGTGGTTGTGGCGCATAAAATTCCGACATAACCTATTTAATACAATATAGTTATAAATATAGAAACATAAATATTAGCTGATATCTGTACTACCATTCAAATGTTTGAGGGAAGTAAGATTTTTTTAATCTAACTTTAAAAATGTATTCGCACGCATGCGTCGTGGCGCTCTCGTGAACTCACGTCAGAGGCCCAAACGGAAGAAAATGAATAGTTGAATAAAGTCGTTATTTTGGGGTATTCTCGTCGCTTGATAAACTTAAGGTTGAGCCACTGTAGTCACTTGGACTATTTGAACGATGTCTTTACTAACTTTTCTGAACTGGCAGATGCAATTACCTAGCAGCCTATGAAGGAGTGAGCCAGCTCTCAGATTTCCTCAAAAATATCTTAATTTGTGTTCCGAAGATGAACGAAAGTGTTACAGGGTTGGAATAACATGAGTGTGAGTAATTACTGACAGAATTTTCATTTTTGTGTGAACTAACCCTTTAAGTAGCACAACTGTTTTCAACATTGATAACAAACTTTGTTTCTTCAGCACCAAATCAGCTCATTAGAATGATTTCTGGGGGGAAATTCAGCTTTGCCATCATAAATTATATTTGAAAATAAATGAAAATAGAATACAATTATTTTAAATTGAACTAATATCTCACAATATTACTGTTTTTACTGATTATTTTGTCAATTGCACCCTTGGTGAGCACAAGAGACTTCTTTCAAAAACATTCAAAATATCGTTATTTGTTATGAATGTTATAATTGGTGTAGGCTACACATGTATTTTTACATTTTTACTATCCCTTCTGGTTTCAGAGACAATGCTTAAGCCTAGCCAGACTAAAATGCATGTTTGAGCTGTTTTAACTGAAAGAAACTATCTTAAAATATGTCAGTACCATTGTTTTGTCTCTAGATGCACACCAGTGATGTTTTCTTCTAATGCCGGGGACACACTTAACGACTAGCTGAAACATTCTAAGACTAAACAGAACACACTTACAGACTGTTTCCAATGACTGGTGCAGATTTTAAACAGACTGTGAACACCTACTAAATGCAACTCGGCAATGCGAGTCTCTGACTCGGCAAGTTTGGGCATGATCAGTCATAAGTATCAAATTTCATTCATAATCAGTCTTACAGTCGTTAAGTGTGTCCCCGGCTTAAGGCACATTAATAAAAGCTACTAAAATGCCCTAATTGAACTAAGGCCTAATCCTGGCTTAATCTAAGCCCTGTCTGTGAAACCGGGCCTATATGTTTTAGGGGATCAGATAAAAACTAGTATTTTGAAAGTGCTCTGAATTGGGCAACTCAATAGGTCAGCGACTGCTATAGTGTGTAGATCGAGGATGGCGTTGGATGATTGGCCGGTGTCTTTGAGTGACATGTAGTCTAAGATAATCATCCAAGGCTCATTAGGCCCAGTCAGAGGTGGAGAGGGTCACATGGGATGCAGTCAAAGTTAATAACTGTCTCATTGATGCAGATTGCATTCCCAAGAAGAACAGCTCTTTAATGTGAGGTACTCATTACTGGATCACACGACCCCCCACCAGACTTTCCAAAAGATCATCTGTGCTTGTATTATATGTTTATGTGCTGTCTTGTTAGTTTTGCCAGCCCTCTGTCAAATGAAGACAATAGGAGATTATACAATAAGTGTATCAAAGAGATTGCTGAGTTTGGGTTAAACTGGGACATGTCTCTCCTACTGTTTCTTAACTGTCAAATTTACACTCATGTACTGTATGTTGTGGTCACATTCACAGCCAATAAGCAGTTGATAATGATGGACCACTCATAAATAATGTTATTTGTAAGGAAATAAACTTCAATAGAACTCTGTAATATTCACTGATATATTATATATATTATGTTATAAATGGTAATTTATTTATTTTTTACATTTTCTAAAAGAACATGGGAGTAATGCTTATCAGTACAAAATTTACCCTCATAATGCTAGGATGTTTATGGATAAAATAGACACATTTAAAAATATATATAAAAATACATTTTCACACATTTAAAAATATAAACATGAGAACACTTGATTTTTAAAACTGTATTTAACAACTATTTTAAACATTTTCTTTTAATAAACTGAAAATTATAAACAAAACTGTAACTTCTTTTAACCATTTTTACATAGCAATGCCAAGATCATGTGTTCAATTCACATCAAACTGAACATCAATGATAAATGATAATGAACTGATAAAAAATGTGTGCCTTCAATGCAGTGTAAGTTTTACAAAAGCATCTGCCAAATGCATAAATGTAAATAGTCTCAGATGTTAGTTGAGAAACTGACAAAACACTTAAAACATTTTTTTATTACTAAGTTTGTAAAGCTGCTTTTAACAATGAAATATGCAGATCAAATTGGCCCCTTGAAAAGTATTGTAATAGAGATTTTGTACATCATAGCTTAATCAGTATTTTTGACAACTCAAAAATCAAAATGCACTACATTAACTCACAACATAATAATATAAGGATTAACAGCCCATCAAGTCTTTTTGATATTCAAGTCCCAAGATATGGCCCAATATAGTCCATTTGTCAGTCTTCATACGTGAGAAATAAAAAAATGATGCCCATTTTATTGTATTGCCCATTTACTGTACAAATCTATCGGGGGTGCGTTAATCTATCTGGGGTAACCTGTTAGCAACTTAGTTGGTTGGCAATGGGAAATTGCATTGCAACCAACAAAGTTGCTAACTTAGCAAGTATGGTTTTGGGAAACGCACCCCTGATCAGTTAAACAAGTAATAACACACCTCGTCTCAACAAATTTGAGGTATTATTCATGTCTGCATTGCAACACAAAAAGTGCGGTTAAGTTGAACACTTACGATTAAGGTTTTTTCAAAATGAAGCTTGCCAGCAAACACCACCAACAAAAGATTGTCCGAAAATGCATATATGGGCTACTGTCTGAGAAGGTATACATTTGAATTAGAACTTACTTCTCGACTGTTAAAAAAAAGTATGTTCATGAATGAGTGTTGTATGAATGAAATCCGGATGTAAACATCCCCCATGTTGTGATTGTCATCTGTCTTAAGGCTTCAGTTGTGTCACTTCACTGCCATTCACAACTCCTCTCCCATGGCCTCATAGGATAGTAAAGTGTTTATCGGTTGTGCACTTCAGAATCTCGGTGGAAGTAGTAGGTCATCCAGGTACTTACTGTTTTATGAATACTAATAATTTGTACACATTACCTGCTATTTTGTCATTTGTATGTTTATGCAGTTTTGTGGGCAAGTTCATGTGTGACTTACCTCATGATTTGAGGGAGAAGTTAAATTGCTAAATGCTAACCTATGGTGACATCCTTAGCCACTTTTGCTAAGCATAAATACAGAAAAACGTATTTTTCTCAAACTTGTACCTCCAGAGAACACATTGGTTTTCAGTAAGGGAACAATATAAGTGTGTGTTTTTTTTTTGGTGTGTGTGTGCGTTCTATCCCCTGACCTAAGGCCTTGAGGCCATATGTATCCATGTGAGAGAAGAAAGCTTTCTACGATCCCTCGCAGAGATCTGGATCTTAACTCCGGCCTTGTTTCAGCGAGCTGGCCTGTCATCTATTATTACAGCTGGTTCAGCCATGAGCACTGCAGAGACTCAACCCAACCCCCCCCCCCCGTCCCCCCCCCCCCCCCCCCCCCGTCCCCCGTCCCCCGTCCCTCCATCCCCCCAGCTCCTCTCCAGCAGGGGTCATCACCTCTGACCCCTCACCTTAGGGTTATTTGCTGGGACACTGCGATTAAAGAAAGCTGTGTCCTCTTTGCCCTCTTTAAATAAGTCTTCAGGTTTAGTCTTCTGTCATCAGGGCCATTGATAAGTGAGCTGATTAACAAATCTGCCCGGTCAGGGAACTGGACAAGCAACCCATATACTAGATTAGGCCCCTCACATGCTTTTGTGAGTGTTTTCAAGGAATTCCCTCAACAAGAAATTATAGCTGATGTGAACAAATATTTGATGCCCTGTCCAAACGTCTGTGCCGGCAGCTTACCTCAACTATACATGATCAGTGTGTGCATGTGTGTTTGAAAGGTGTGTGTGTGTGTAATTACAGACTGCAGGTAATTTAACGCCGCAGCCACTCCCTTAGGTGCTTGGCTCATGTTTTATTAGAAAGAAGGATTAGGGGAGGGGGGGTCATAACAACAATGGGCCATAGATCTGCACTGATCTCCATCTAAACCAGATATACATCTCCAATAGAGCGTAAATCCATTGAACTAAAATACTGAGATTACTGTACTAGTTCATCTGTTGAATGAAAACGCCTACAGTACATGAACACCTATACACTAAGAAGGTAAAAGATTTTAGACTTCTCCAAACAAATGCGACTGAAACCGGGCAGTAAAGATTTAACAATGGATAAAAAGCGTCCCAAATTCAAACTGTTGATGTTTAGAGTTTGTCAAGCTGTTGTTTTTGTCTTTCTCTCTCCCCATCAGAGGTCAAAGTTGGAGATCTCAGTGTTCCAGCAATCCATGTCTTCACATCCGTCTTCATTAACCGTCTGGAACTCCTCAATCCACAGAATGTCTGCCTCTCTCATTCCCAACAAACTCTACAGCTCACTGTTAGCTGCCATATTTGCACCATTCATTTATTTTAGTCTACATAGCTGGCATAGAGTTTGTTATGAAACTATATACCTGTGCATCAGTACTATTAAGGGAGTCTTGTATTAAGCATATTTCACAAAGACCATCATTAGTGGTAGTTGCTAAGGCCCAAACTTACATAACTTTTATAAACTTTGGCATGTAACTCGTCCAGCACTGTTTGTGGTAGAGACATGAATGAAACCTAGAATTCTGTGTTTTGATTAGAAGTGTGCTATTATATTTTGAAGTAAATTTACAATTTTGTAAACATTCATTGTCTAAGGAAGGAATAACATGGACACCATGTTAGGGGGTAAGGGGGTAAAACACACTCGCAATCACCCACAATACTACTTTGCAAAAAAATAAGTATTTCAAGTTTATGTAAACCTAAGTAAAGTTCAAGTATATTTTCCAATATACTTTATGTAGTAAGTATACTAAAATCAATGTACTAGTAGTATACTCCCTCTTAGGACTAAATTGGCCCTCTCTTTAGTTTAAAAAAAGTATACTTAAATCATGTGTACTTTAAGTGTGACATTAGTAGACTTTGAGTACATCACTAGTTTACATCCGAGTGTTTCTTTTGTATTACAGCTATACTGTGAAACTATACTACAAGTTATCTTAAAGGCATACTGATGAAAGTAGACTTTGAAGTATACTCTCAGTAAAGTTTAAAAGTTGTTATAATAAAACTATAGCCTACTTGTTTTAGCTTGTTACTCTTATAAGTACTCTGCATAAAAAGTATTATCTCTTATTTTTAGTTTTAAAAGAAGTTATAACACAGTTGAATAAACTTTTTTTTGCAAGGGCAAGCATCATGGCTGTGATTTTAGTATGCAAAGCACTCACATTATCTTCACAATCTAATTGTCTTAACTGTGTCAAGAAATTAGGTTGCAGGTAAGTCAAATATGACAGACAGATGTATTGTCAGACAGAAGATAAACACTTTAATGAAAGCAGATTCACCAGCATGGGGGTAAACTGATGACAGAAAGATAACAAAGATTAGCGAGAGGGAGAGAGAGAGAGAGAGAACTCAGAGCCATGACTTGGCTGAACTTACTGTGAACTGTGCCAGATTTATTTTCTCCAGCCTCTCTCTCTCTCCCACTGGGAGCCAGATTTACACGGCTCTTTCTCTGTACGTGTGAGTTTGGGAGCGAAGCCGCAAAGGCTCGTGGGAGGCAGGCAGAAGGAAAAAGGGATGACGGGGATTCGGGGGGTCTTTTGTTTATGGCTTCACCACAAAGACACCTCTCTCAACTTCGGCCCTAATTTATCCTCTCAAAACTCTCTCTGCTGAGCAATAAGGACTAAACACCTCTGCCTATAGACATGGGTCCCCCCAAAGTTGTAAATGTGTATCTTCTGTCATCATTCATCATTGTATTGTATTTATGTGGAAAAAGGTCACTGGCCTAGGCTGGGGGTAATGAGTGAGTGAGTTTCAGTGGGGTGTGTAGGTCTTGTGTTTGTCTCTGGGTAATAGGTGTCGAATGATATTGAAAGACCCTCCACCCCCGTTTTACCATGTGTGATTGGATAGAAATGGACGTGTGCAAGTGTGTGTGTGTGCAAGTGTGTTTGGCCTGATAAACCCTACATAATTTCCCCTTGGGGACAAATAAAGTGCTTGAATTGAATTGAATTATGGGGACAAAATATCCCCAGATGGCAATATCCGAAATCCTTGTCCTTGTGAGGATATTTTTTTGGTCCCCATGAGGTATGGAGCTAGAAATTAGTCTTTATTACATGCGAAAAAATAAATGATCTGAGAGAAAAAAAAAACATTTAGAGAAAAAGTGATCACAAAAGCATTTCATGAGAGAAAAAAGAATATTTGAAAGAAAAAGTTTTCATACCAATAGCAAAAAATAATATTTGAGACTAAAAAAAGTTTTGAGAGAAAGTATTTTCTCATAGAACATAAAAAAAATATAAATTAAATTTTTTTTAAATTATTTCTGAGAAAAAAAATCTCTCAAAATACTTATATTCTCAAAATCTCAAATATATATTTTTTGCTATCAGTGTGAAAACATTTTCTCAAAAAAAAGTGTTTCTCTCAAAACGCTTTTCTTTGCTCTCAATGCATTTTTTTTGCTCTCCTGTCACAGAGACCTGTCAGGATTTTGCTTTAGCTGTGAAAATTGTGTCATGGGCGGGGCCACATTCTTTTTTCCCTATTGGAACGTTCCTATTGGCCAGTCGGTTTGAGCATCGTCTTGTCTTGGGAGTCGAACTGAATCATTACACCATTGTTTGCGTTCGGTTCACCTAGATAGATGCCGTGTCTGCCTTAGAGTTTAGATTCTCTGCCCGAGCCCGAGGTCGGGCCGATATTTCCCGACACTATCCTCGGGCCGGGCTGGGCCTTTGATCTAGAGACGTGCACTCCCAACGCAAAAGACTGCGGTGCGGGACTAGATTTGATGGCCCAGTGCGAGCGCGGGCGCGGGCTGTAATGCTGTGTGTGGGATCCGGGAGAATAAAACGATTCGTGGGACTCCCGCAAACTAGAAATATCTATGAATAAAACCTAAAAACGAATACATTTTTTGTACGACGAGTTTTGTTTGACATGTTTGCAGCGTTGAGCGATGTAGCCAATCACAGACATATGTGTTGATTTCTTGAACGCAATGGCCAATCACAAGCATTCAAGATAGACTCCCCTCACTGCTCAAAACGAACTTTTTGTTCAGAGCTGAATTCTGTATGCTGGCAAATCCTCTAATTATAACAAACAACGTGTATTATGAAAGATTCATCGTGCAGTCAGCTTCATTGAATAACAGAAATGTGTGAGATCGCGATGAACTGATGTCAGCTTTAGGAATTTTTAAAGGTTCTCTAAGCGATGTCGGGTGACGTTGACGTTTAAAGTATTGTCAAACAAAACGGAGGCTAGCTAGACCCTCCCTCCGCACTAACCCCCCAAACCCCGCCCCCAAGTCCTTCTTGTCGGTGATTGGCTGGAACTGTTTGTCATGTTTCGTGGAGCGGGTTAGCCCAGTTTGTTTTTGTTGCTGTTTGTGGAGCCTGGGCTGTCTACAGAGATCGCGTTTCTTTACAGTGTGTTCAGGGGACAGGCAGCTAGCGGTTAGTGAGGAGATGTTTGCTGTATGTGACAAAAAATGTTTTGGCCTAAAAAACACGTGACATCGCTTAGAGCACCTTTAAGGGAGCGCACTTTGCGCGCATTCAGTCATGCCAAACCATGCACGCAGTAGCCTGCTTGATTTTATGTTATAACAGTGGTTTGTGTGTTAATGCGTTAATAACACATAATTTATCAGGAGAATTTATGCTGATGTGTATGATGGCGACACGTAGGCTAACTTGAAAGTATTTGGAGGTGCAGAACAGAGGAGGAGGAGAAAGTAACATAGAAAGTAGTTGAGAACGTCAGTTATAACGACCCACGTATTAAAATGGTCGGGTTTAAATCGGGCTCGGGCTCGGGCTCATAATTATAGTTAATGTGTCGGGCCCATAGACTGTAAAAAAGATGGACGACGCCCCTTCGCTCTTTTCCATCGGAGAGAACTGAAGCCGCCAGTGTCCCGATATGGCGCTGACATCTTGGAACTTGAGTCTGCGCACTTGCGTTTTCGGGACCAGTCATGGGCAGTCGTGGGCAGGAAGTAAAGCCGCGAAATCAAGGCCTCGCCCTCACTCTCGCAGAATCAATCGCAAGCACACGCCCCTGCACTTAAGTGGCCTCTGTCTGCTCCGTTCCTCTCCAATGATGTCTGCTGATTGCAGTACCTCGTTAAAATAAGGTAAATACAGCTACATAGTCAACATTATGAAAAAAAGTCCGTTGGTGCTTCACAAGGGGCTAATCCATCAGCCGGAAGTTGAAGCCTCGCGGGAGCCGCCATTGCAGCAGAACTTCACCTGCTGTTAGCATCCCATTGACTCCCATTCATTTTGGCGTCACTTTGACAGCGAATAACTTTACATCTGAGGCGTCCAAAGGCTGAATTTTTCCATTATTTATTTCTAAAGAAACACGACAATGTATAAAATGCTCCATTGCTTTGTATCTTGCGTTACGGCCCCGTAGAAGCCGTTTTTGTAAAAATAGGCTAAAGGTTGCGTCATAACCACGGGACTTTCTGTCGCACAATAGAGACATTACCGTACAGACAGGAGGAGAAGCTCGCGGCAATCTTTTACTGTCTATGAGGCAATCGGGGGGACATGAAGGCACAAAGTCAAGGTAGAAGCCCATAAACAGAGAGTCCATCAAAGCAACGGGACAAAATATTTCAACAACGTTTTTGAGGAATTAGGTGATTCAGATTTTTCTTGGCACAGCTACTAGAAGATTTTCAACTGTCAGACTGTCGTCACGCTCAGTTTGAGCCTGCGCAGTCGCTCAGACATCAGACAGGAAGTGCAATAATCGGGCTTCAAGTCTTCTCCGTTGAAATCAATGGGGTCGCTGTGTCCATTTCTTTTACTGTCTATGGTGCTTCAGTGACTACTTCGCACAGAGAACCTGTCAATCACAGCTGTCAATCATGATGTCACAGCACCGTTTTTATAGCATCAAATAACTAACTAAAAACAAACTTATTTTAAAAACAAACACTTGAAATTACATCAACGTGATAGAAACTACAGTAAATGACAGAAACTATCTTTGGAAAAAGGATAGGATATGTGAAGTGTAATTTAATTGTTTAGTTGGTCTCACGTCCCGTTGAATAACATGGGGAGGCGGGGTTTAGGACCTATACTAGGACCGGCCTCTGGGGGGGCGATCGAGACGTTTTGGCTTCACTTTTGAGGGCTGGTGCGGCACGCTTGGTCGGGCCGGGCTCGGACACAACGTGCACGGGCTCGGGTAGGGTCGGGCTTGATTTTTTGGGCCCGATCTAAGCTCTAAATTGAGCACGGACACTCCAATGTTTGGGTAAGATGATGACACACACAACTGGATGTTAGCTGGCTGAGTAAGTTCAGCATCACTGAAGATTAAACATTAAAAATAGAACTCATATTCATGAATGAATGTGTATTATATTATTATATTATTATACTATTTTTTTATGTTTAATCTTCAGTGATGCTGAACTTGCTCAGCCAGCTACCCATCGAGTTGTGTGTGTGTCATCATTTTACCCAAACATTGGAGTGTCCATGCTCAACAGAGACAGCAGAGACGGCATCTATCTAGGTGAACCGAACGCGAACAATGGTGTAATGATTCAGTTCGACTCTCAAGACAAGACGATGCTCACCCGACTGGCCAATAGGAACGTTCCAATAGGAAAAAAAGAACGTGGCCCCGCCCATGACACAATTTTAACAGCTAAAGCAAAATCCTGACACGAGAGCAAAAAAATGCATCGAGAGCAAAGGCGTTTTGAGAGAAACACTTTTTTTTTAAAGAAAATGTTTTCACACTGATAGCAAAAAATATTTATTTGAGATTTTTTTCAAAGTATTTTGAGAGAGATTTTTTTTCTAAGAAATAATAATAAAAAAAAAACAAATTTATGTTTTTTATGTTCTATGAGAAAATACTTTCTCTCAAAACTTTTTTTAGTCTCAAATATAAATGTTTGCTATTGGTATGAAAACTTTTTTTTCTCAAATATTCTTTTTTCTCTCATGAAATGCTTTTTTGCTATCAGTGTGATAACTATTTCTCGCAAACCTTTTTTTTCTCTCTCAGATCATTTATTTTCTCGCATGTAATAAAGACTCATTTCTAGCTCCATACCATGAGGAAATCAGCTTACAAATCATACTAAGTGATGTTTTTTTAAAATGTAACAATGCAGAATTTCTTCTATGATGGGTAAGATTAGGGGTAGGTATACAGTTTGAACAGTATAAAAATCATCATGTCTATGGAAAGTCCCCATAAAACATGAAAACACAACTGTGTGTGTGAGGATAACTTGTAATAGTGCCTACAGTGTAAGCAGAGGTGGACAGTTACAAAGTAAATTTACTTGAGTACTGTACTTAAGTACACCTTTTGAGTCTCTGTACTTTACTAGAGTATTATTTTTTCTGGAAATTTTTTTCTTTAAAGGGATAGTTCACTTTGAAATTAATTTTTGATATGTTTTAGCTTACCTCTAGTGCATCCAAGATGTAGGTGTCTTTGTTTCCACAGTATCTTCAATTTTGATAATTTTAGGTAAAACCGTTGTTGTCTGTCAGTCATACAATGGAGGTGAAGGGGGTCCAACTCAAAGAGCAGTCAAAATTAAACATTATTTAATGACTCGTAAATGTAAGTACACATTGATGCCCTAAGACACGAAACGAGTGGTTTTTGTGAGAAAACGAACAGTATTTATATCTTTTTTAGCTCGTGTAAGCATATCCATGTCCAAATGATCTGAGAGCAGGGCGCTTCGGTCTGCGCATGCGTACAGCGTTCGCCGGAATGCCCCGGTTGTGTTCAAATAAATAAGGTTGTGAAAAAAAATCAACGTTGTCTGTTGGTATATAGAAATCGTCTTCCATTGCGATCCTGTATATCTAAATATGTTTAGATCTTCACAGTGTAAGGTAAAACTTCCGAAATCTCTGCATAAACAATGAGTGACGTAAACACGCGCGAGGGAGCCCTTCCGGGGCATTCCGGCGAACGCTGTACGCATGCGCAGACCGAAGCGCCCTGCTCTCAGATCATTTGGACATGGATATGCTTACACGAGCTAAAAAAGATATAAATACTGTTCGTTTTCTCACAAAAACCACTCGTTTCGTGTCTTAGGGCATCAATGTGTACTTACATTTACGAGTCATTAAATAATGTTTAATTTTGACTGCTCTTTGAGTTGGACCCCCTTCACCTCCATTGTATGACTGACAGACAACAACGGTTTTACCTAAAATTATCAAAATTGAAGATACTGTGGAAACAAAGACACCTACATCTTGGATGCACTGGAGGTAAGCTAAAACATATCAAAAATTAATTTCAAAGTGAACTATCCCTTTAACTTCACTACATTTGAAAGGCAAATATCGTACTTTTTTCTCCACTACAATTCTGTCAAGGTCCTTGAGTAGAAAGTAGTAATGTCAGTCAGGGGATGATTTTGGTTGCAGGGGTTGCATTTTGGTTGGAAGAACTTCTTTAATGGCAGAATCCAACGTCGGACTGACGATTTTGGTTGGAAAGTCGGGTTGACGTCAGAACCCGACTGATGTTGGTTTCTGACGTCAACCCGATTTTCAGTTTCAACCACAATACAACGTCTGTCCAACGTCGGAGATTAATGTCAATCTGTCGTTGGATTCTGGCATCAACCTGATTTTCATTTTCAACGTTGGGTTTGGTCTTCTAAATGCGAATTTTGTCCTTGTTTTGGAGCACACTAGCTTATAGATAACAGTACGGCTAACATATTCATACTAAAAGCCAAAAAACTTTAAATAGGGCACTATTTGAGGGAACAGCCATTTGGGTGTCCGAAACCATTATGGACGTTGGACACTTATTCAATCTCACATTCAGTGCCATTACTGGAACTGTGTTCTAGAAATAAATTTGATATTGATATGAGGGTATGTAGGCAGGCATAGATTCAGAGGCATAAGGTACTGTAGGTATTACATACAACAATGCAACAATAATAAAACAATGCATTGACATTTACTTTTTACTGTTGATACTTAATGTACTTTTAAAAACAAGTACTTCTGTACTTTTACTTAAGTAAAAATCGGTCTTTACAACTTTTATTTGTAATGGAGGAATATTTGACCAGTAGTATCTGTACTTTCACTCAAGGAAGTTGTGTACTTTGTCCACCTCGGAGTGTAAGCGAGTAGCATAAAGCAACTAAGCAAAACTAGATGCAGAATTTAGATTGCTCCTATCATCCCTAAAGATTTGTACATTTTGTGCAGTTGCAATGTGTAGAAACCTGCACTGATTATACAATAAGCATTTTTTCCCCCGCTAATGTTACCCACAATCTAATTTACACACCATCCAAAATAATGTGGAAGATTAGAATTGATTTATCCCAAATCATATTATGTTGAAAATAGTTTTCAAAGTTGCCGAGATATTCAATTATTTCCAATGGACTGTGACTCCAAGTATGCTTTTTCTACTAATATTACCCACAACACCTTGCACAATAGTTTGTGAGTATTATCTTTTCAACTTCAAGTCTAAGGCAGAAGTTGATACAGCAGTTTTTAAATGTATGAATAAAAGTAAATATTAATGCATGAACTATAGCTAGATGCTAATGCTAACACAAACAACACCTGAGGTCAAGATGCTATTTTATGACATGGTATACGTCCCAATACTTGCACACTTACTGCATCTTGCACACACTGAAGTTATTCTGCACACAGAAACACTCAAGCACACCTATACACCCAGGGGAAGTGAAGCGCATAAAAGGGCCAATGGTTGAATAGAAGAACGTAGTGTAACACCCATTTAAACATAAACAGGGGGATCTCCTTACAGAACAGATCACATCCAACAGCGCTGGGAAAGGTGGATGAGGTCAGGGTACTTTTCATTGGTGGAAAGGCAGAAAAAAAATCATTAATTACTATAATTACAACCAAAAGCCTTTTCACTCTCTCATTCAAACAGTGAAAGAAGTAGGTGGGGTTGCTTGTCTCTATGAATGGAGCACACACATACTCATGGCACACGTACACATATGTCAACAAATACACATTCGGCATACACACATGCAGATGTATGGACAGGGATTGACTTGTTGACACACATGATGGCAGTCTCAGATACACACATTTATACTCTAACGCACACAAGCCACACACAGTGGTGAGCAGCATAATCTCATTTTTCATCTTACTCTCTGTCTTGAAGCCTCATTTCCTTCATCACTATGAGTGATGTGGTTAGTGTCAGGGAGCGAATCTGGTGTATGAAGTCTATGTCTCCATGTCATCTACTTGCTGTTTGTTTTTGTCTTGCTGTGTCTTCTCATGGGCTTCAACAAAGCCCAGTAAAATACAGAGTTCCCAAGTATGAGTCATTTTATAAAGAAAGAAAGTCAGATTGAAAATATGTAAAGTATTAAAGCACAGTAAATGTTTCTGTTATAACATAAAGGACAATAGACCGCAAATATTTTTTTCCCACACGCAAGAGTACCTGCACACACAAATGTTATTTAGACTGATATTTTTTATCTCATCACTTCAGTTTCACCTTCACAGTTCCACATTATCAGTAATATTATCACTTCAGGATGTCAAATCAATCAGGTTCATTACTGAACCTTATTTTGTCTTTTAGCTTTGTTGTTGTTAGAATTGCTATTTAGCCAATTTTCTGTTCAGTACTTGTGTCGTATAGAGAATACTCGCATTTCTGGCTTATTAAGAAACAAATACATTTTTAAAATATACAAAATGAATAATAATGTACTAAATATATATTCATATATATGCACACCTTGTGAGTGTAAAATTTAAACTGTCTAATCTGATGCAGATAAAATTACGGAGAGCCACAAGGCTCTGTTTTAAGACCTTTACTGTTCTCCTTCAGCATGCTCCCACAAGGTGCTATCTTTAGGAAACCTGGTATAAAACTGAGACAAAAACACACTTCCATATATGATGCAATAACTTAGTTTATGTGTTTATAACTTTAAGATTATAATGGATTGTTTGCTGTTCCCCAATGTATTCCTAAACAAAGTGGTTCAAAATACAGAAGATTTATTTAACTGTTCAATGCCTCTGACAAGCCTTTATCTACTTATTTTTTATGGAAAATCACTAACAGGTATAAGTGTTGTGTGCATCAACCAATTGCCTGGATTTAATGAATAAGAAGTAAATATAGCAGGCAATATAATCAGGACTTCTCATGAGCTCCGCGCCGGCGCGTGAACTGGAGCTCCTCTCATAAATGAACCTAAATTTAGCGTATAAGCTACTTGCCTCAAAGACTTGAGAAATATATAGAAAGCTTGAAATGTGTACTTTTAAACAAAACTATTCAAAAAGAAAGAAAACAGACTACTCTCTGCTTATGTAATCCGTATGAAATGTGCATTTCTCTCTGGCGCGTTCACTACTTCGAAGATCGCGAGTCAGCATCGTCAACTTCATCTTTGCAGCCGGCACTGACAAAGAAAACACATGTTTATTAATAAACAATTGAAATGTCTCCTTGCATAATCATTACTTTTGCCGGTTCCACCGCTCAATAGTTAATATCGGTCTTTGGTGTTCAGTTTATACAGTTTTTTCAAATGTTATTTAAATAAAAAAAATTTTTTTTCTATCTCAAAATCTCTCTTTTTTTTCTAGTTTTTTTTTTCTAGTTTTTCAATAAGTAGAGTTCATAGTAGAACTTTATGTAGGCCTACACATTTAGGAACAGATATTAGGTTCTGCCCAAAGTCAAGCAACATAAAAATATCTCGTAAAAGTAACGAGTAACGTAAAAAGTTGGTAACCAAAGGGGGTAACTAAGTAAAGTAACGGATTACTTTTTTTAAGAAGTAACGAGTAACGAGCAAACACTACTTTTTAAAGTAACTTCCCCAACACTAAGTAGGCTATGTTTATTATTGTCTGCCTTACATCCTCATACTGACAAAGATGCGTATCAAGCTGACTCTTCACACAGTGTCAGATAGCAACAACGTTCAGTTCGTTATCCTACTGAGCAGCATTCCAGTTTGTCTCTGTCTGTCAATTACAACCATTCAGAACCACACATGTTCTGCAGCAAGTAAAATCTCCATATGCAAGCATTTCATATTCTCACCGCAGTGCTGCTTGTTGCGCAAATAGGCTACATGTGAGACATGCGCCTTTACGTAGATCACAAAGACTGCACATTATTTGTCGTATACTTGAGCCTATATTTCACTGTATAAACCGACCATGAAACTCTACAGATGCTAATTTTGCCCTTTGCTAATGGAACGGCTAATCCTGGAGCAGTGAGTGCGCATGGTCATGTGCCTGATTTTGATTCACAGCGAGGTAGTGTATCACTGTCAAGTCATTGAGTTTGTTGTTGAGTTGTGGTTAGCTTTACAACAGTGTTGAAAGTTAACTCATTACAAGCTGGTTGTTGGTAGGCTAATCTCAGATGTGTGTCAAAGATCATGGAACTCATATGTCACCTGCTGGACACAATGAGAACCGCAGGCTAACATTTTATATTGACTTCCACCTTTTTTGGTCTTTTCACCATTTCATTGATGGAGTTGAAGAGGACACAGGAAACAATACAGACATAAAGGGGCACACTTGTCTAAATTGTCATCTTGCAATGCATCAGAGCATGTTCATAACTGCCAGGCTGCATTTACATTATAAAGGATTCACTGTTCATAACACATTTTTCTCTTAAATTTTCCTTGGATTGAATTAGACATTGAAACCTCAGTATATGGGTCAGGTCACTGTTGTTATTTAAAGGTCTTTATATTATAAGCTTTGTAAATACATTAGTATGTACTTTGACCTTTTATGTTTACAGTAGTTGGCTCTTGTTACAAAGACAAATATTGTCCCACACCCATACCATTGGCCATTATGTTCTTATTAAGTAGTTCAGCAGTACAGAACTCATTTATATTCTGCTGTATTATACGTTACCCACTCAGCCCATTTTCCACTCTATTTCTTCTCCCTGCTCCTCTTCATCTCTCTCGCACCCCTGGCTAGCGCAGCAGCTGCGGGGCAGATGTGAAAACGGTTGCATATGAGAACAGGTTTACCACAGTACAGGGCTTCATCAACCCAGAAACATATTTTCCCCATATTTTGCTTTTGTTTTTTGGGCTTGGCTGGGAAATCAACAACATGTATGTTTATAAATGGGACATTCTGGAGAGTTAGATTTCCATGAGAAGCAGAAATGAGGTTGCAAAATCTGCCGTATATGGGATGGCCATGTTTCAGCTGTCTACTGTAGACTTTAGTTACGCCTGCTGGGAATCAACCGCTAATGCGTGTGAATGCAGTTTGAGCATGCTGCATTCAAGAGCATGTTTCACACACAAAAAAAATGCAAGCTAAAAATGCAAGCTGTCGATGCTAGGGTGTTGTGTGTGGTGTTAAGAGCATTGCTGTGCGATTCCAAATCAAAAGACCCCACCTCCAGCTCTATGAAATTCCTATATATGACTCAGATGTTTACTTTAATGTATGATTTATTTATTTTTGCCCATTTTATCATCTGTTTCCATTTAAATCGTCTACTATTTGAGTCATCTATCATTCATCTATCATTCATGTCACAAATATTTAGAACAAATTACCCCTAATCATATTCTTAACAAGTATATTTGTCTAATTTTCTAGTTAAACTATATAGAAATCCTTGAAATATGATACAGTTAGCCTGCATAAGATATTAAGAATGTATCTTTAATACATCAAAGAAACTAAGTTAATTTTGTCAATGCATTTACATATTTTTTACACTTATTTTAAATAGAAACTGAATACAATCGAACAATCTTAAATACAGTTAGACATAATACACTTATAGTTAATACATGAAAACAAGGATTTTTTACTTTTTTAATTTTTAAGAGAAATCTTCACATTCTGATAGAGAGCAATCAATAATAGAAGTGGTCTAAATAATAAAGCATGTATATATGTATCACAGGACCAAAACATTTTCGGTCCGAATGCAATGATATGATGTCCTACCTGCCTGTCAACATAGGTGCGTTCCATTCGACTGTAAGTGGACTGCGAAGTGGACTTCACAGGGTATTTCCCCATCTTAAGTGAGATTCCAATCCGAAGGGAACGAACATGTATTTACGTATTTACGTAATTTTACGAGTTTACGTATGCATTGAGTATTCATAATTTTTTTTTTATTATTATACAAACTAGCGTATTTATGAACGGTTGGGGTGATGAATGTATCTATAGGCCTATTATATGATTTTAAATTAGAAAGGAAAGTAAATTACAAAATTTAATTAAGTTATATTATAATCTGCGCGACCCTGTTGTTGCCTTTCTTTGATGACGTTGCAGGGCATTCCAAATGAGTGATTATTGTCAGCGAAGTCCACTTCAACTGATGTACCGTGTTCAGAGAGTAGGGAGCAGTGAACACTGCGTAGGGACCCTGTCGAATGGAACGCACTGCATATGTGTTTCCATACCTCCGCGCACCCTGCTCGCGCAGACATCACACGTCATCAGCGCGTTCCTCAGAGACAGTCACCGAGCGCCAAAAACAAACAGCAGCCACCTTTTACAGTTCCTCCTGAACCAAAACAGCAAGATTATGCTACTTTCACGCCATGTCATAACCGTAATTTCGAGATGGCAACCCGTGAAGTTCTACCCAGAGCTGCTGACGTCCTCGGAGTTATGCGTTTCTATGTCAACACTATCAATGCCACAATGAACCTGCAGCAGTCAGGTGGTACAACTAGAGCTCTGTAAGTTGCTTTCTTTCATTATTATTGTAATGTTTAAATGGCATCTCTCGTCTTGTGACGCTTTGCAGACACTGCTTTGTAACTTTGCATGCATGTGTTTTGGAGAATGTGGCTCTGGAGACACTTTAAAGGGAGGAGGGAGGAGGGGGGAGGGGGGAGGGGAGGGGGGGGGGGGGGGGGGGGGGGGTCCTATGCTTTCAAAGCTAGCTTGCTATTGCTATAAGTTAGCCTCTCCGAAGATGGCCTACCCTACCTTTAAATGCTTGTTAATTGGAATTAAATGAAAATGTATGATAGTTTACATTTGTTTTAAATGCAATTACCTTAAGTTTAGAGTGTTTTATTAGAGAGTTGTATTAACTTAGTTAGGACTTAAGTACATCGTTATATATAATTTCATAATTATATTGTCTTTGAAATAAGGCAGTCTAAAACTACAGACAAGCATTTATGGTAAACAAAAATATATTTGAATGTCATTTCTGTTGAAACTTGTATGTCTAAATGTATTTATTATTAGATTACACATGTGCATTGATAGAGTTGCAATTTAGCACACTGATAATATATGAACTTTACATGCAATATTGAATAACAGTTTAAATCATAATCAAGTACTTTACACGTGCTTTAGTAAAATAAGTGTACTTTAAAGCACAAGAAAGATGATTAAAATAATGTTTTAACTTGAAATTTAAATCTTTGTACTTTGTACAGTAAAACTTTTAATTTAACATTACAAAGTGCACTTTTTACAAGTGTACTTAAGTGTTAAGAAACAGTCATGAAAGTGTAACCTCTACATGGCATTTTATTTCAATAATATTATATTATTTACAAGCACAGTTATAAAAAAAAAAAGATTTGAAGTACACAAGTACACATTCAATACAGTTAAGCATACTTTTTTCCGTGGGAAGTCCTTTTTTTTCAGTATTAATAATAGAAAGCATCACCAATAACTTATGAGTGACGATGTTTGTGCGAGGCCTACATGTGAACACATACCTCATTGTCAATAAAACTGAACAGCAGGTTTCTCCATTGTTATAAAGACAACAGCATGCTGATGTGTCCTCTACACTCAATGGACAATAGAGTGCCAGGCAGGAAACAGTAATTAGTCTTTGATCAAAGTGTCCGTTACCCAATACGAAGCGGCACTAGAAGGGGGGCAGCATGTTTGGAGAAAGAGAGAGTGCTCTTTTTCTTTTCCCATTCTTTCACACAGTTGAAAATGAATGGGGCCGGTTGAGGCTGGGGTCACGGTCACGGCCCCAACATGAAGTGGTCACGGTGGTACAACATGAAGGCCCTCTCTCAAAAAACGTTGGGCGTTTGAATCCATTCTCAGGAACTGTATTTCTTTTCTTGTTTAGAGATGAGTGGAGGAGGGCTATGGGATGACGAGGGTCCTTTTATTTTCTTTGAGTCAAAGTTGGAAGTAGAATTCAAGAGTAAATACTACTGACTACAAAAGAGAAAGAAAATATAACCACAGCTGACAAAAGAAAGGAAACAAGAGACGGGACAGAAAGACTGTTTTTGATTCTCAGTAAACATGTCAGCCTGTTCATACTTATTTTTCCTTTCCATTTCAAACATCCTGCTCATATAAATAGCTGCAGGGAACGTACGTTAATTTGTGCAGTTAAAACATTTAATATAACTTCATTATCTGTTTTCAGGAAAAAAAATCTACAGATTTCTGTCAAAGTGATTTCTGTATGGCATAGCCTACACGCAAATGAAAACAATAGAGGTTTTGATGGTAGATTGAGAGAGTAATTATACTAAACTACCCTAAAATGGGCACAAACATAGACGCAACCATCATGCTTTTCCATAGTATTATCATTGCTCTCCATGGTAAATAACAGACTTCGAGATAAATAAAAGAATGAAACACAGCTGGTTTGGCCTAAGTCGTTCATGGAAGATACATGGTAGAGGAAAAGAAGATTTTTAAACAGTTATTTGTAGGGGTGTAACGATACCCTCATGTCACGATTCGATACATATCACGATACTGAACTCACGATACGATATTATTGTGATACTCCGAGACATATGATAAAGGTTAACAAAAAATGTACTATTGATAAAAATGCTAACTTTGATATTACATTGTGGGTTTAAATGAATAGGTTTGGATTTGGTGCTTGTAACCCAAGGACAATGGTGACACCACAATAAAAATATTCATGATTCTGAAGCTGAAAATACAGAATTATTTTAGGCGAATATGCTTGCACTCTTTCACTGACTAGATATATTTAAAATAATGTCGGCCTTTTACTGGTAACATAAGACATTTGGCATTATCCGGACCCAAAAATATTCCCCCATTGCATTATTATACATTATAATCAACATTATGTATAGTAGTTTAATGTAGTACTGACACTAAAACTCAGAAAAATGTTTAAAAATTTCTCACAGAGTAATTTTTATTTTGGGGGAACTATCCACGATACATATTGTCACTATCCACGATACGTATTGTTGCATTTTTGTATTGCGATATATTGTGGCACGATATATTGTTACACTAATGAAAATATGATTAAGTCTCCATAACAATATGGAACATTTCCCAAAAACAATCCATTTTTAAAATGAAGTTGGCAGAATCTTACATAGACCTGTATGTGTTCTCAATTATGCTTGTTCATTATGGGAGGGAAGGATATTTTCATTTTTGTTTTGTTTATCTGATGAAAGTACAGTTCCAATACCTATTATATCCTGTAGTTTATATATATATATATACACACACACACACACACACACACATATATATATAGCTTTGGTGTCAGGTTTTTATGTTGTAATCCTGGAGAACATCTCGTGTTTTCTTCCCCCCGTTTTCACCGAGCTTGAGGTGAACTTGTGAGGAAGAAAGTGAAAAAGCTAGCAATACTAATAAAAACAAAAAGTTGTTTAGTATGCACAAAAAAATCCCAAACAGCTTTAGCGCCTCCTTGTGGCTGTTTTGTGGAAATAAACTATATATGTTTTAATGTAACTGCAGGGGGCAGCAGATCATCCTAAATTGTGCTTTGGATGAACCCCAGGTGTTTTTAGCCTTTAATGATACACTCAACTGAGGTGCTCTGAATCAAAATCCAGTCATGTTTCTTTAGTGGTTTAACAGTGTTTTTGTCAGTGTCTCATCCCTGATGCAAAGTTACATCAGCCAGGCCCAAACATAAATCATACAATGCTACACATACAGAATACCCACATAATGTCGTTCCATATCAAACTGCATTAAACAGTTATTTTCGCTTGCCTTTGAGGCACAGTTACTCTCAAATTATGTCTCTAAAGCACAATCAGTAGTTAAAAAAAAGTCACCAAGCTAAATCTACACAAAGCTGACAGTATAATAAAAAACAGCAGTCAGAAGAATCCACTGAGAGAAATAGTTTTAAATGCCACGTTTCACAAGCTAAAGTCACAGAACAAGCAAAGTGTTTATGCCACATTCAGACATTTATGAGGTCAGCTGAACTGTTACACACGCACACAGGGCAGACTTGTTTTTAGCCCTTTTGCACTGTAAAGTGTGCTGTTTTTTTGTCTCCTCCCCCAGTGCTTATTCCATCTGTGTATGTCTGCTAAAGCCATCACTGCGCTACCCCCATCCATCCAGATACACCAGCGCTGTGTCTCTCTCACTCAATGAATGCGCCTTCAATACCTCTTTACTGCCTTCAGTCCATAACAACCGGGATCATCCCTTAACTGTCTGTGAAAACTTGGAGGTCTCGTAACTGTATAATTAATCCACTAATAGATGCAATGATGCAGACACTATAAATAAATAAATAATTGTTGCTTAAAATGTATGTATATTTAAAAATATTACTTGATTGTGAAATGATTTGCTTGAAAAGTATTTAAGTAGGTTATTCTATGCATGTACTTTTTGATACTTTTGAAATTTTGTCATATAATGTCAATGCCGAAGAATCCAAAAGATTTGTATTTCAAATAAACGCTGTTCTTTTAACTTTTCTATTCATCAAATAAAATGTATGATGGTTTCAAACAAAAATATTAAGCATCACGCCTATTTTCAACATTGATAGTAATAAGAAATGTTTATTTGAGCACCAAATCAGCATATCAGAACGATTTCTGAAGGATCATGAAGACTGGAGTAATGATGTTGAAAGTTAAACTTTGACATCACAGGAATAAAATGACATTTTGATAAATATTTGTATAGAAAACAGTTATTTTAAATTGGAATAATGTAATATTAGTGCTTTTCTGTATTTTTTAAAAAACTTTTAAACAGTAGTGTGTGATATAGGATCGAAATACTATTTTGGGACACTGCTTCTATGCAGTATGGATACCATAATTCATTATGCGGACAAATAATCACTTCCGGTTCCTGTCCACATTGGTTGATTGGCATCAGCTTGAGTAGCTTCATCTGTTCGATCTTCAACCGCCTTGTTGGCAGATGCTGGACATCTTCTACCAAGTTCATGTTAAGGTGCTTTTCTGGAATTTGACATAACTATACAGTATAAAGATTAGTGTGGAAAAGTCCAAACATTTCAAATGTAACTGTTCTCTTGTATCCTATAGCAAAATATGTGGAAATAATCTATCCTGAAAGATGATATACCCAGGGGCTACTCAAGTAACTTGATTACTAATATCCTCCATTAGATTTACATCCCTGATCACAGTGATGTTGGAAACATGGATGAGTAATACATAGCACAAATGTTTAAAGTTTGAGACATTTGACTTTAAAAAGAAGGAAATGTTGTTCACTTAAACTGAATGTAACTAGTAAATCACCAAATCTGCTAAACAGACACAAAATGAACAACTCAAGGGACTCTTAGAGACTGTAAGATTGGAAAAGTAAACATTCATCTCCATTATGCATCCTTTTAGAGGTTTAAGATTTTATTTAGAGGTTTTAGTTTGTTGCCATCATCTGACACTCATAATGCAATGCAATGGCCCCATTATGATGGCATTACTTCAGAGATTCATGCTCAAAATACTTGAATTGATAAAACTTTTAAAATCTTTAATTTGATGGCTTATCTGGGGCCCGGGGACCTCTTGAGGCCACACATGAGAAGCGTGTCCATGGAAAAGACCAGAGGAAAACAGTGGAAAAATTAAATAAGTAAAGTGGAAATAATAATAATAATAATAAAACCAGTTAAAATGTTTAATTTCTACTTTCTACAGTCAGAAATCACTATTGTACATAATGTAACTTTTGTCCCTCTAGCGGTTAAAAACAAAACTGCATTATTTTTGTTTGTGCTTTGGCTCTGCGTGACTGTGCGGATAAATATGGTCATCCTTCTGCTCATAAAACATTCACTACTAAGAAATAACCAGTTTAGATGGAAAGGATCTCAAGCTGACTAGCTGAAGATGTTATAGCCTGGACACGGTATTTCCTTGAAAATAAACTTTAGCAGGAGAGCGGAGAGCGCTACAACAACTACACTGAAATGCCCCTTCACAATGATTTACAATGTACTGTTAGAGAACTACATATGGCCATTTATCTGCTAAATAAAATACCTCACTCACCTATTGACTAATAAAAACGCCATCTCCACGTCGCTGGAGATGGCGATGTTGTGATGTTGGAGATTACAAATGTTGTAAAAATCTTTTACAACATTTCAAATCCCTTAGTTCTTGCAATCTCCAAAAAGCCAAGCCAATGTTGATTCTCGTTTTATTATGAGTGCTGTCGTGTTCCCTTGATTCACTGGAGTTTGGAGATTTAGCGGCTCCATGCCAACATTTCTCACCCGTCGTGATAACTAACCTATGCTACTCCCACACCGTACACGAGTACAAAGTAGCCGGAGCAACTTATATAGCCTATATGACGAGACATGCACTGGCGAGTGACGAATGTTCACAATTTCCCGCAAACCTATCCCGCTAGTTCTAAACACTTAGGCTATAATAGGCTTATGGTGTGTGTATGTACTACTGTATATTGTGTCAGATATTGTTTGCTGTTGTGCTTCTCTTTTCCCCTTTCTGTCTATATCTCTCATAGAATTCATACAATGTGAATCTTACAAAACAAGCTTTTTAAATCAAAGCAAGCATGAAACTCCTCCCTTAAAAGTTAGTCACTGGACATAAGCAGACTGTAAAAAAACGAATGAGATTGTTGCCATCATATTGTGTTGAGAACCTCTTGAAAAGAGATTTGATTTTGTAGAAGACAGTTATCTTTTTTGTTTTCTTCTATTTGTCATGTCTGAAAGGCAAATGTTAATGTGTTGAGTTTGACCTATTCACACAAAGACAAATACTTAGTTTTTCCTCTTCAGCATTTTGCTGTTGGTATGAACAGACGTTTCTATTAAATAAATGAATACATTTATAAACAATGCCATTTTGCAATGATTTCAATAGTCTTTCTGCAGCATTACCAAAAGTGGTCCTAAGTCAAATCTCAGAAAATACCTTTTTTTCCTTTCCCCCCCTATAATGTCTGTCCACATACTTCCATTCTTTTAGCATGCTATAACATAAACATGTCCGCTATTTAGTGAGAGATCTCATCTGTCCTGAGGGGCTGAGAAGAGCAATGTGTTTTGTCTAAAGGTAGCAGTGCGATGGATGGATGGATGGATGGATGGGTGGATGGACGGATGGATAGTCATGGTGTGCATGTGTAAAGACAACCCCACCTCAACACACTCAATCAGCACATAAACACACAACACCACTAAAGGAACATGTGTGAGCATTTGGGGATGTGAGTGTGAAGGTCTCGAAAGGTGCAGGTGTCAAGCAATTTGGTGGCAATTGGGTGCCTGAATATTTTTTTAACTCTTGACCATATATTTAATTTACTGATATACTGTTAATATAAAGTATAGCAAGCTTTGTATTGTAAAATATACTGAATAAGCACAATAATAATTGGTGGTAAAGTACTGATTAAAGTTCAAAAATTGACATTTAAAATATAAAAACACCATTATATACAAATATCATTTATTAGATTTTACTGTTTGCATAAGATATAATCGAATATCATCAAATGTGATGCATTACAGGGACTTCTTAATTTTTTTTTATTGCAGTAAATAATTTAAAAAATATATATTTTATGTATATTGTCACTATAAATTACACTTTAATACATTTTTGGTAACACTTCAGTTTAGAATTCAATTTTCACTATTAAGTAGTTGCTTATTAGCATACATATAGGATATTGGCTGTTTATTAGTACTCATATCATATTAATGCCTTATTCTGCATGACCAGTAATTAGGAGTTTATTGAGGCAAAAGTCGTAGTTAATTAATAGTGTGAATTGGACCCTACTCTGACTTATTTATTTTTCTTCCAAACATTTACAGTAAACATTTTCAGTAAAATAACATATTGTTAATATAGATAGATAACTTATAGTTATAGCACTGTAGCATTTTCTGATATTTTTTCTGTTAAAGTTATGAACATTTTTACTATGTGTGTGTGTGTGTTGTTTTGGCTAATACACCTTCAGTCAGTCAGTGAGACACTAATCCACAAGATTTAGGAGAGCATTCGGGGCTGAGCTCTGTGTGTGTGTATACTATAATTTTCAAGAGAGTTAGGGACTTAGGGAGATATTTAGATATTCAGACATAAGCCACACACACACACACACACACACAGAAAGACCCACAGAAACATGGATACAATAGCAGAGCTCAGTAAAATACAGTGGACGGTTTTGAATAAGGGGCTTGTGTGAATGTGATAAACAGCCATCAGTTCTGCAGTCTGTGATTTGAGGACAAGTGTCTGGCCACATTTCCATGGACTCCATCCAGATGATATGGACCTGTACTGATCCTTATATTATCCAGCATCAATCCCAGCAGGCAAGGCATACATATGATTTAAGATAATACATTATCATACAAATTTTCATCTTAGCCAATGTGCTGTTATACCAACCATGTGGCTTTGTTGATGAGAGGTGTGCTATTTTTTTTTTAAAGATCAGACAAAATGAAAACAAATAGTTTTTGTAAACAGAAATTAAAATTAAAACTGGCAGAATAATGAAAATATGAATACAAATATATATGAGCATTTTCATTGCTAAGAAATGAAAGAAATAATAAAGTTCATTTATTAACATCCTAATAGGAGCCTGCTAAAAAACATCCTGGTGCTGAGTTTTCTTGAACAATTAAAACTTAAAAATCTGTTGTACAACAATCATTTAAAAAAATACTATTGGTACATGAAAAGTCATGTGACATAAAACTGTACAATCCATTTAGTTTCTAAGAACGTTTTATTTTTAAGAATGTATAAATGTGACTTGGCAATCGCAGCTGACCTTCACCTGCTGTTCTCTTCAGTTATCTGCCGAACCCAAAGCACGAGCTCCGAGAAAGTCAGCCTGAGCAGGCCAGAGAGAAGAGAAAATAGATAACAAGGAATATATATTGTGATTTAACAAATTCAAATGGAATTACACATGAATGTATCACCTATGAATGTATCATTGCTAATGGCAATCCTCAGATTCATTAGGCCTGGGCTGCTGCTACACGCTGTTGCTGTTAAACATGGTTTTCACTAAATTCTTCATTTTTAAAAAAGGAGTTTCCATCATGATCCACTCCCTAGAAGTTCCAGAGAGGCTGGCCAAATGGCAATAAAGTCCTAACAGGACAGCAGAGAGAGGGAGACACAGAAACAAGTGATGGAAAGAGAATGAGTGAATTCCAAATGGCATTTTTGCACCCCTTAAAAGTCACTGCTAGAAGGAGACCCACCCGAAAGGTCATTGCAAACGAAAGTGTGGCTTTAAGCTAGAGTTGTAGTCGAGACCAGCTCATTTGTGTCAAGACTGAGACGAGAAGAGGGTTGAGTCCGAGTCCACATGCTCTGACAAGACAAAGACCATGAAAATATGGTCTTAGACTTGACCTTGAGTCCGAGTCAAGACCATATTTTCATGGTCTTTGCAGAATCCAAGACAATATTATCATGTCAGTAGATTTGGTCTTCGAGTCAGAGTCTGAATGTAGACTGAGTCCACATGGTCCTGAAAAAACCAAGACCAAGAAAATACGGTCTAAGACTTAGTACAAGGCCATATTTTTACGGCCTTAGTCTTGGTCCTTGAGGCTAAGTCTAAAACCATATCTTAATTCAATACCAAATCCAAGTCACAATCCAAGTCCATATTTTCATGGTTTTGGTATTTGAGTCAGAATCTAAGACCATATTTTCTTGGTGTAGGTCCTGTTGTCAGAATCCAAGCCCTTAGCCAGTTTTGTAGTCGAGACAAGTTCATTTGGGTCAAGACCAGAAGAAGGTCGAGTCTGAATGTAGACTGAGTCTACATGATCCTGAAAAGACCATATCTGAATTCAATACCAAATCCAAGTCAGAATCCAAGTCCATATTTTCATGGTTTTGGTCTTTGAGTCTGAGTCCAAGACCATATTTTTATAGACCAATGCTACTTTTGCGTCATCGAAGGGTAACGCCCCTTTTTGGGGGAAAACAAACGGATTCCCCTGAGAACAGAACTCGATCTAGATCAGCTAACTAAGTTTCTTGATTGCAAAAATGGCACAAACATACACACTCTCTTTGCCGGCCGAGGACCGTGAGCGGTATTTAAAGAAGAGCTGGATACAGGGTTACAGATGTGTCCCTTTGAAATGGTCGAAAACTGGATTAAAGACGACAACTGACAAATGAGGAAATTGAGGATATTTTTTTAAATTCTGATGAGGAGATTTTTGATAGCGATGCAGAGAGTGACAGCGATGAAGATCTTCCCCCAAACCTTGAAGCTCTTGACAACATTGCAGATGAAAAGACAACACCAGTCCCAAATGAGGCAGAAGAGGTAAACTCATTGTTATGGAAGGCAACCAACCTTTTTAATCCTCCTGGGGCAGGCAATTTTGACAACCAGCTCTGTGGTGTGCAAAATCCACCAGAATCACCCAGTGAGGTCAATTGTTTTAAATTGTTCCTCACAGAAGATGTCATGGGAGAAATTGTGGAGGAAACAAACCGCTATGCCTCTGACTTGCAAGAAAGGGAAATTAAAGGAAAGCTGGTTAAATGGGTTCCAACAAATATCCCTGAAATGTACACATTTTTAGTGGCAGTTCTCTTAATGGGAGTGATAAAAAAACCATCACTTCGTGATTACTGGAGCACGGACCCCATGCTCTTGACCCCATTTTTTGGGTCTTTGTTCTCACAGGATCGCTTCCTTCTGCTCCTCCGCTGTCTTCACTTCGCAAACAATGCGACAGCAGTTTCCAATGACCCGCTGAAAAAAATCAGACACATATTTACTGCTCTCACCTCCTCCTTTCGTCGCATTTTTGTGCCATGCAGGGATCTGTGTGTGGATGAGTCTCTGATGAAGTGGAAAGGCAGGCTGGCATTTCGTCAGTTCATTCCATCTAAGCGGCACAGATTTGGGGTCAAGTTTTTTGTGATGTGCTAACTGGTTATGAGCAGGACATGATAATTTACACCGGATCTACCACTGACATCCAACATTACCCAGGACTTGGGATTTCTGGGTCCGTTGTGATGACACTTCTAGCACCTTACCTAAAAAAATGTCATGTTCTTTATGTGGACAATTGGTACAGTAGTCCCACACTTTTCCAGCACCTCTTGTCACTTGGCACTGGAGATTGTGGGACTGTGCGCGCAAACAGGAAAGGGATGCCAACATTCACCTGTTAGATGACAAAAGGTGAGGTGGAATTCGATTAAATTAAATTAAATTTTTCACAATTTTGGAGCCAAGGTGTGCTAACGTTTTTTCCCCTTTTTTATAATTTTTTTTTCTGTTGAGCACCCAAATTGAGTCTTTTGCTGTGGATGTGCATGCTTTTGGATCTGATTTAATTTTTTTAGAAGTGGCCATACAATGTGATCTCACTTAATAGGAGATAGAAGTATGATAGAAGTAAGGGGCATTATCACATGAAAGGCATTAAGGTAAGACACAGGCGAGTGTGCGGATAGACACTTCCGGTTTCGCATTACGCCCGGTGCAGGGAGCCTGAGAAAGCCAAAAATGATCTCTTATAGTTGTTTATAGAATCATTTATATCACTTAAAATACTACTAAGATCCATATTACTATCACACGAGCCAATGCCAATTAAATGCACGGATGCATAGTCAGATTAATAAATGAAATACAACTGTTCACGAACAGAAGAATGTATTGGACTGATGCTGCATACGCAATGACAATTATGCCTACTGTAAATATAGAGTTAGCCTACAACTACGATTAGAGTTGTTAAATAAAATACCCCGTGAACATTCACACGTTTGCTTTGTAATAGGCTACAATTTATCTCCATAAATACTATTTTCTTAATTCTGCGCATTTATTTTCACTTACTTACATCCATTGCTCGATCAATATTATTATCACATATTTTACATTTATATTTTTAACTGTAGGTACCACAAACAATTTAATATAGCTAAGTTTTTGTATATTTTACACGTAGTAAAATTCTGTATGTGCTGCTTATAAACACCAGACAGATAATGGTTTATGAAACAGATGCTCTTTACTCATCTTACTTGCACAAAATAAAAACAGTAATAGAAAGCATAGAAACGCACAGGTGAAATAAACGGAAAATTATATGCATTTAAAAATGTGGTCAGGTTGAAAACTTATCTCTCTGGTAATGGAACTCGGTCGCTGTTGTCTCTTGCTCTCGCTGTCTCCCGCTCTCGCTGTCAGATCACCGGAAGTTTTTACCGGAAGTATTGGCCCACACACTCAAGTTCGAACGTCAACGGTTGCCATTTGTGCACGGAGTGAATTCACTGCAGTCGGACATTGGAGATTCGCGCTCGTAAATTGTCAAATTGGCCATAACTTTTAATTCGTTGCTGCCAACTGGGGTGGCAGCAGGGGTGGCAAGGCTTTCTTTTAGGGTGGCATTTGCCACCCTATGCCACCCCGGTAGATCCGCCCCTGCCTGAATGACAAATTACAAGCACATACAGAGAAGGCCCTCTAGGGGGTTATATAGTCAAAAAAAAAAAAAAACAGACAGAAGGCATATCACAAAAAGGGACTGAAATCTATTTCTTCATTCAAACCAGGGTATATTGTGGCCTGTAACTCATATATATAAAAAGTTTCTCTCTGTAAAAGTAATTTTAATCGGTCACCACCCCGAATATTCTTTTTAATCTTTCTAAACCCTCAACCATTAAGCCTTCTGGATTACTGTTGTGCACATTTAGAAAGTGTTTTGCCATAGGGTAATTTAAATTAGCTTTTCTAATGGCATTCTTATGCTCCGATACTCTGTCTTTGAGACGTCTCTTGGTCCGGCCTACATAAAAACATCCACATTCGCATGATAACCTATATACCACAAAAGTGGTGTTGCAATTAATGAATGCCTTTACGTTGTACCTTTTATCTGTCTTGAAATTACGGAATTCTTTGCATTCTTTAATGCTAGAACAATGGTTGCAAGACCCACATTTGTAAGTACCTTTTAATTGTCTGTTAAGCCAAGTGGTCTGTTTTATGGCAGGAAGATGACTAGATACTAGCCTATCTCGTAAAGTTGGAGCCCTCTACAGAGAGAATCTTTTTATATATATGAGTTACAAGCCACAATATACCCTGGTTTGAATGAAGAAATAGATTTCAGTCCCTTTTTGTGATATGCCTTCTGTCTGTCTGTTTTTTTTTTTTACTATGTAACCCCCCTAGAGGGCCTTCTCTGTATGTGCTTGTAATTTGTCATTCAGGTGTTTCTAATTAGCATCAGTGTTGTTTTTGGCAGCCCTTTTAGTTTTAGTCTTAGTCTTTTGGACGAAAATGCTTTTAAGTTTTAGTCACATTTTAGTCACTTATAAAATTAATAGTTTTAGTCAATTTTAGTCGACGAAAACAAAAGGGGTTTTAGTCAAGTTTTAGTCGACGAAAACACAAAAAGGTTTTAGTCAAGTTTTAGTCAATTTTAGTTAAAAAAAGTAGTCTTTAACAAATTAATTTAGGTTAAAAACTATTGAAAATGGGCTTAGGTTTGACAGGTTGTATAGCAAGTGTTGCAATTCATAAAACAACAGCTAACCTTAAAACCTTTGCATAATAAACTAGACTTTCTCATTGATGGAGATGCAGTGATGCCATTGCCAAGCTGTACTTCATTGTCACATTGGGCAGAAACCTTTTATCCCCATATTTCAAGTTATAGTTTTTCCATAAATATGAAATGCTATTTTCACCAGTAATCACAGTAATAAAGGAATGGTTTAAAGTTTAAACAGCAAAAAACTTTGAGCTACTAGAACATTACACACAGATAAAGTGGTAACAGTGGAATCACTGTTTTACTCCAAAAAAGCCAGGAATAAAAACATTCTTTCTTTGGCAATTGTGGCTTTATTTGAGAAATTGCTAAAGTGCAATGAACAACGTGCCCAAAATATAAGCTATTGAGGAACACATACTTAAGATCTACAACAACTTCTTCAACTGCTTCAACTTCTCTGCCAGTGCAACAACAAGATGCATATTATTTGTAAACACAAACATCATACAACCCTGTCTATCTTTAACTTGAGCAAACTGCAAAATTGCAAACATTCTGAAACAAAATAATAAAATAAATAATAATGAGGTGCATTTAACATAGGTTTTTAGGACTGCATACTTGAATATAAAGTATGACAAATGTATGACAGTATGACACTTGAAGTGTGTTGAACATAAAAATGAATAAGACAATCCCTGAATAATGTAAACACTGTATTTGGTCTCTGCTTAAAAAAAAAAAAAAAAGCAAACTATCTTACTAAATAAATAAAAACAACATTGGTTTAACAATGAATTAGAGGAGGGTCCTGCCTCTAGTGCAGTCTCACAGCAAGCCCAAACAGAATATCACATAAAACAACATATCTGTAAAAAATAAAATAAACATTAAATGCTCGTTGAATTAGCCTACTGATCTCGATTCAGTTTCAGGAAAGCACTTCTTTCTAAAATGACTCTTGCTCTATTACGACGGCCATGACTGAGGTCACCTGTAATGCTAAAGACTCTCTCAGCAAATGCTTGAGATGCTGGCATGGCCAGCAGGTCTAAGGCAATAGGTTTTAAGCACAGATAAACAGAATCTCCCTGTGCAGCCCAAAATTCTAGGGCAGTCTCTTGGCTTGTATGCTGTGACAACTGCTCCTTGAATTTCTTGATTTCCTCCTTGACACACGGCTTTGAGAGGGTAGACTTGTTGGAAGGCCGGCTTGGTTTGGACAAAAATCTGAATCTGGGCCGCTTGTTATGAGGCTGCTCTCCTTTGGATTCTTCTCCCTCCTCTGGCTCCTCATCTTCAGCCTCCTCCTCCCGTACAACTGGTGGCACCAATTGAGCAATATAATATTCTGATCTTCTCAGAAGTGCCTCTATTTGCTCGTCATCGTTTTCAAGGAGTGCTTCAGATGCAACTGTTGGGTCAAGGAAGCATGCAGCAGCAGCGAGAGGTGAAAACTTGGAGTCAGTGTGATTAAGAAAGCAGCTGAACCTCTTGTCCATGTTTGCCTTCATCTTAATTGCCAGGGAAGCGAGGTCCTTAAAGTTAGATCCCTGGGCATGGGGGAACTCAAACAGGTGACCCTGCAGGTCCAGAAGGGCAGGCACCACAAGGGATAATGACTGCGTGTCACTCTGGAGCAACTGGGTATGCTCAGCGAAGGGGATGAGTAAATCTCTGAGAGCGGACAGCTTATGCCACTCACTTGACAGTAAATTGTCCCAGCTCATCCCATCCGCAACCTGAACTACTGAGTCTTTGATTTGGAGAAGCCGTGATATCATCTGATATGTGCTGGACCATCTAGTAGGGCAGTCTTTGACCAGGGTTAGTTGACACAGCTGCAGCAGTCGCTCAGTTGCCACCGATGACTTGCGGAAGAGCTTAACAAGACCTCTAACTTTGCTCAGCAGTCGGTTGACACATGTGTCTTTCTGGATCATGTTCACCACAAGTTGTAGTGTGTGTACAACCCAGGGGGCCCTACTCATATCTATGGCTCCAAACCTAGAATAGACAAAAATACAGAGAAAAACAAATAGTTAAGGACATTCAATGAAATTGCCATGAACAATTGCTAAAAAAGTGACTATAACCTACAAGCATAACTCAAGAGTGACTGACATACAGAAAATTAACACCACACTGAAGTAATTTACCTCTGGTGTTCTCTAACAGCCACCTCTGAATCATCAGGGTCACTCGTCTCGATGGATTCATCCTCGGAGTCGGAGCTAGAGGGCTCATCCGGTTCATTTGACTTGAATGCAGCAATCATGTTGCTTCCGTTGTCAGTTAGAATTTTGTGTTGGGGTATTCCCCAGTCCTCTATGCATCGGTCAACACAACGTTTAATACACTCTGCTGTGTGTGGGTGTTTGCAATCTGATCAAGTCTCAACAATATGTGCTGTGCTTTGTTTACCACAGTACAAAAAAAAACATGCAGTAATTGCCAGATATGAAGCGGTGAGTCCTTTTTTGGTCCATATGTCCAGCCCAATTGTTATTTGACGTGCTCTGGCAAGCCGCTCTTTGTACTTTAGTTTTTCGTCATCATAAATCTTGTCAACCAAGTTGTTTATTTTTGTTCTTTTGGGTATAGTCAGCCTTTTATCAAAGGTCTCTATCATGTGGATGAAATCTTCATCTTTAACTGTGGAAGCAGGTAGACCAGTGCGTCCAATCCAAAGAGCGAGAGCTTGTTCTTTGACATGTTGTTCCACAGAGTTTGACTTGTATTTGGATCCTGCAGCGAAGGCTGTTTCGATAGATGCCTGTGCCCTGTCGTTATTTGGACAACCAGATTTCTGTCTAGGAGTTCTGGTCACTGGGATCTGGATGAGGAGAAAACAAAGACAATTACTCTATATACAAAGTACATTTGTAAAAGTCATGTCATGTGAATACAAAACAACAAAATGTGTATGTGTGTATGCTGTATATTATAGTAGTAATATTAATAATAGTATATATATTATGTAGATTATCATGTTACAACACATTATGTTTAGAAAACAAAAATGTCTTTAATATCAAACATGTAAGACAAATGACTAAAAGCAAATAGACTATGGCAACAAAGAACATAACTCCAGCTGCAAAACTGATTGTGACTTTTTCTGTTGCGTTGTCACCACAGATGTGTCAAATCTATTGTATTTTCATCCTCGTTTCATCGCTGTTTTGACGCTTTGTTCAAGAAGCTTTTCGATTTGGGAAACAGGAGAAAATGTGCTCGGTTCAGGTGGGGGTTAAACACATGGGAAATAGCAACTGGTCTGAAATACTAATTTTCCCTCCACATTTCAGACTGTCACTGAAATCGTGACCCTGGACCACGGGTAAATTTGTGCCAATAGCCCATAAAACACCGTATGGGTCAAAATTAGCAAAGTTTTTTTCATGCCAAAATCATTAGGATATTAAGTAAAGATCATGATCCATTAAGACATGTAGTAAATTTCCTATCTTAAATAGATTTAAAAAATATTTTTGTAAGTGGATGCAGCACAATTGCCAACAGAAATGGAAACCTTTAAAGGCGATTTTCTAAACATTTTTTTTTTTTTTTTTTTTTTTTTTGCACCCTCAGATTCCTGATTTAAAATAGGTTTAAAATATCTCGGCCAAATATGGTCCTATCCTAACAAACCATTCTTCACCTGAAAGCTGAATCAATAAGCTTTAGCTTTCCATTGATGTATAAATCTCAATTTAAAAAAATGGATACATAAGACTATTGTGGTCCAGGGTCACAATATGGTTTAATGTGCTCCCTGGTGGTCTGCTGCTGCTGGTAAACATGCTTCCTCCCAGTCTGGTAGAGCACCTTCTCCCTGGACCTAGGCTTGTCCCCAAAGCCAGTTTCGTCACAGTTGAAAACGAGTGGGGCTTGTCCTCTAAACTGTGACGGATGTACAAGGCTTCATATAATTGAAAGAACCCTTCAATGGCCTCTGGAGTAGCATCGTGGACTCTTGCTCTGTCCAGGGAATCGGCTGTCCGGGAGGTGAGTTTTGGATAGCGGGCCTTAAATCTGGACCACCAGACATCACTTGGCCCCTTCTCCAGATTGACAGTGGCACTGTCCACTCTGCCGCTCTCTTGTTTTATGATGCCACTAGCCAGCACTTTCACAAGAGCTGTTACTGGGAAGCCGTGGTCTGCCAACCAAAATATAAATGAAATGAAAAATGAAGTGCATCTTCTTCTGCAGGTGTCAGGGCCTAATAGGATGAGGGCTGTGTGTGTATTTTTTCTTTTTGTAGTCCTGCAGGGTGGTGTGTGGAATGCCATACTTTTTGGATGTCTGCCTCAAGCTTGCTCCTGCTCTCAGTTCCTCAACTGCTTTTTTTCTTGCACTTCCTTTGTATACTGCTTTTTCTTGCCTGACATTTCCTCACTTCCCTTGTTTTGCTTTTCTTATTTTCCTTTGAAATGAATATTACGTTACTGTATGTTTGAAATGAATATAACGTTACTGTATGTTATGTTAACGTTACACCTAAAACTATGAATAAAAAATATTTCTAAACAATCATTTGATGTATTAAAATTGTATTAAATAATGTTAACCCTCAGGGTCTAAGGTGTTTTTGGGGTCCTTGAGATGTTTTGACATGCCCGGACATTTGTGCTTTTTTCAGTTGCTTATAAACATATTAATGGCACAGGTGAAATTACACTCTATTTAGCACAAACAGGGCTACCATAATATGTGAGCAACATGTACATTAGTGTTGTCACGATACTAGAATTTCTAACTTTGATACGATACCTTGAAAAATATCGATATTCGATACCACAGAGAAAAAAACTGCACAATATTAAGGGGGATTTTTTTTAAAGCTAAATATAACAAGTCAAGAACATGACACTGAGGTATATTTTACATGAACAAAAATGTCCTGAGTTCTATTTGTTAATATTTTTTCATAGGACCAGAGCTAACATGATCCGTTGTATTTTTATTACCTACTGTTATCAAAGATTAAAATATACTGTAACAAAAAAGCACATAACAGTATCAAATTGGAGCATATAGAGTGTTAGTAATGTATAATAATAGGATTAAACATTAAATTTTTTAGTTAAAAGGCATTTCATTATTGAATTCAGAGATACCATTGTCTAGCTGTTTAGTTGAATTAGTATCTGTGTAATCAAATGATAGTCGCTAATGAAGGCAAATTGCAGAATTAAATAATCATTTTTGAATAAAGTTAAATAGGCACAAGTTGATTTACATTTGACCACAGTTACAATATTTACTTGTCTAAGATTCCTCAGTCAGATTATGTTAACTTTAAGAAAACGGTGAAAAAAATAGACAACACAGACTAGGCCATCTTGGTTAATGTTTCAGAAAAGTTAAAATGAGAAGAGTTACAGTGTTTCCTTTAGGATTTTTTTAGCAGTGGGGGCAGGTCTGTCCAAACAACAAACACCCCTGATGCTGAGCATATATGCTGCTAAATGGTACTCCTTGAGCCTGTTCCTTAAGTCTGTTTTCACCTATAAAATAATAATAAAAAATTAGTGATGTGAGGGATTATTGATAGTCACACAATCTTTTGGGTGCCCGCAGCACGCTCACAGTGTGAAGCGCGTGTCCGCGCTATTCTCCAACATGCCTGCTCGTGGTGTGTTTTTATGCATGTTCGCGCTATTCTCCGACATGCCCGCTCGCGGTGTGTAGCACGTGTCTGCGCTATTCTCCGACATGCCCGCTCGCGGTGTTCTTTATCAATCAACCAAAGCCGGTCGCGGGCGCACCGCCCTCGCCATCTTTCCATTCACTTCACTTTTGCTATTTAACCAGAGCGAATGACACGAGTGCGTCACGTGTGGTGTTTGTCAACGCGCCTTTGGAGAGAAGTGAGAGTGACCGCTTGGCTAGTATCGATACTTCGGGAAATTAGTTTTGGTACCGTTCAGATATTTCAGTATCGATATTTATCAAAATATCGATATTTTTGAGAGAATAATTGTTTATGCATGGTTATTGAAAAAACAAAAAATTAAAGTTTCTGAAATAAGGCCACAAAACACATACTAAATATGTGTCCACAAGACTTTTGACTAATGGATGTTGTCGCCTAGAGTTTTTGCTTCAAAATGATCTGAAAATCATCCTGCCTAATCATTCACATAAAACTATAGACTGTTTTAAATTGTGAAAAAATTTTGTTTGGACAGGCAATATGTGAATGGGCGGACCAACCCCCTCATGTATAATTAGGTGGTTCTCACCTGAGAAGACAAAGACCCGCATAATGAGCCTTTCATAGGTGTGTCACACAAGAAAGAATGCAAGGACAATATATATATATATTAGGGCTGTCAGTTAAACGCGTTATTAACGGCGTTAACGCAAACCCATTTTAACGGCGTTAATTTTTTTATCGCGCGATTAACGGTCTTTTTGGCCTTGCAAACTTTGTATTTTTTTTTCCACATGCTTTTGCAACAGGACGCGGCATGCGCGCGAGGACGTTTTGAAAGCGCAAGCGGATCTAGCTAGACCGGAAACAAAACAACAGGCACGCCGCACACACTTGTTTGGGCTTGCAAGCCGGATGCGCGAGCGCGAATCTCTCTGCTCGCGCGCGGAATATAATGTGCCGAGCACGAATCTCTCTGCTCGAGTCGCGCGCTCTCAGATACACGCTGCTCTTGTAAGAATTTTCTCTGGGCTCGCTCAGAGAATATGCCTGCACTTAAAACGTGTTCAGTGCAATCGCGAATCTCTCCTCTTCCCCAGCTAACAATTTTAGGTTATAAGACCGTTTTCATAACGTTCCCATTAAGTTATAAAAACTTTATTTCTGAATGTTATAGGAACGTTCAAAACGTCCAGTTTTGAGTGGATGACGAGCGCGAGACGCCGAAATGGATGCCAATAAGATTCTGAATGGAAAGTTTACTTTTAAAAAGTTGCCAAATGGTTCCATTGACAAGACCAAAGTGATCTGTGAGTTTTGTCGTTGTGAACTGATCATCATCGCAGCACCTCCAGTCTGAATACCACTGATGATGGCCAAGCACACACACACTCACACACAGCTGATGCGAATTCTCCACCCCCTCATCAATATCAGGACCTAGCCAGTATTTCTTTCACCCTTTTATTGATGGACAGTGTTACATTGTGTGAGAGATTATTTGCTCCAAGTGTGAATTAGGGCTGAAACAACTAATCGATTTAATCGATTAAAATCGATTATTAAAATAGTTGGTCTGCTTACGTCACGGGAAGCGTTTACTGGTGATTGGTTGAAACGGGCCAATCATGATGCTCTCTGTCTTACATGCGCTGCGCTTCATGAGACACACGCAAGGTCTCTCTCCCTTCGCCGATCTGTTGTGCGCGCAGAGACCGAGAGCTTGTTTACAGTCTATGTTTGGAGCACAGTCTCTTCTGTCTCGCATGCGCGCTCTTGCTCGCGCGCTCTAGATTCCGGGAGTTTGAACTAATTTGCAGGCATCAGGGAGCCGCTATCAATATGCGGTAGACTCCCGGATCTTCCGCGAGACTTGGGATGTCTGTATTTTGTCTCGAGCATCAGGTTGCGCAATCAGTTCGCTCGCAACATAAGTGATGGATTGAAATAGCGCTACCGCAGAAATAGGTTAAATTAAAACGGCGTTTACAGAGTGAAGCACTAAATATAAAGGCAGTTAATAACAGCAGCAGTAAAAGATTGTTTTTAGTCACTGTACTCAGTGGTTTTCAGCGAATGCTTGTGCACTAATGCATCATTTTTCCTGTCCTTTTAATCAACCCTGTTAGCTTGCTGCGTACCTCCATCCCGTTCTTTTTATAGCATTTGTCTAATATGAAGTTTTAATTGTTTTTCAAACGCGATCTACCGCGGCTCTATGTTCACACGCTTGTTTTCACGCTTGTTTTCAGTCTTTCTATGTTTATTTTATCTATTATCCTTATAATTCCTTTAATTTAAAATAAAAATTAAATGAATTATATATTTGAGATGTTTTTAGTTTATATCTTCACATCTGAACAACATGTCTGTGTAAATTTGTTTTAACAAAAATTGCTAAAACATATGTTGGATATAATTTTTAATTAATTTTACATTAATCATGGTTGTCAACTTACCATTAGCAATCATCATTAAAAACAAAGCAAATATTGATATTAGTAAAACTCAATGTGTGGCTTTTGCACTTTTTAAAGTACACTTTTACACATAAATACCCTTGTGGCGAGCAGGACGAGGCCGAGGGACGTGAGAGGCCGGTGGCGTGAGTGATAATGAACGACACCTGTGAGACGCACCGGTCTCGCATCTCTCACGTCCCTCGGCCTCGTCCTGCTCACCACAATCCTGATTTAGGGTTTTATTTAGTTATAATAAACAAAAAATAAAATTGGGATTTTTATCCGATTAATCGATTAATCGAAAAAATAATCGTCCGATTAATCGATTATCAAAATAATCGTTAGTTGCAGCCCTAGTGTGAATGTTTTAGTGTGAAATTGTGCAAATGTCTTTTATTGAAAACAATATTGGCATATACTGTTCAAAGCAAACCGATCCACTTTTCCATGTTGATAAGAGCATTAAAATGAGAAAAAATAATGGGACAAAAAGAAATCAAGAGACATTTAGAATAGATAAAAATGTGCGATTAAATGCGATTAATCGCGAGTTAACTATGACATTAATGTGATTAATCGCGATTAAATATTTTAATCGTTTGACAGCACTAATATATATATATATATATATATATATATCAAAATATAAATGAAAGTTAAAAGCACATTTTTATTCATACCTGGAAACAAATCCTGTTCAAATAGGCTATATGGGCCATTCTATAGAATTGGTTCAAAGTTAGAGTTGGAAACATCTTGAAAAGAAAATTGTCTTTTTCCATAAATCTCTTATAAAGTATTATTTTTTAAAGTAGGCCAGTACATTTTATTATACATATTTCAAAGTTAAGGATTCATTAGAAAAAGACAAAAAGTCCAGGGTGCTCAAGGAGTTCAAAAAAAGTATTAGAAGGTGCTCTTTGGGGTCGAGAGTTCAATGTCATGTAGAAAAGGAAATCCAAGGCACTCTTCTTGAGAAAATTAAAAAGCCTTTATTAGACTGGCTCTATCATGATTGAAAAAAATTATTAAAACATGTGGGGGAAAATACAACCCACGCGTAGCCGCACAACCAGCCTTCTTCAGAAGGCTGGATGAATGAACGCACAGATGCGATGGACATCTGTAGTAACATCGCGCGCGTGTCTGTGCCATTCATCCATTCACACACAGACACGCAATTCATATTTAAACAGTCTTTGTGCAGTTTACAGCAGTGGTGGACAGTAACGAAGTAAATGTAATTCGTTACTGTACTTAAGTAGCTTTTTTTGCGTATCTGTACTTTACTCAAGTATTTCAGTTTTAGGAGACTTTTACTTTAACTCCACTACATTTCAAAGTCAAATATCTTACTTTTTACTCTACTACATTTTCAAAATCAGTCGTTCCTTTTTATTTATGAGTGGATAAAAACGTAACTGGTTAAACGAGCCACCAATTACAGTACAGCGCGCACACTTTGTTTTGAACTTGCCTTACAGGGAACTACACTGCGACCAAAATGGTCGCATATGCGACCTTTTGAAATGTTATTGCGACCCTAATTTTTAATGGGTCGCAAATGTATCACTGACTATTTTTGTATCTATCTTATGTTTTAGGCAATATGCTATGATTTACTATGAGCATTTATTAAAACAGAAATGTGTAGCCTATTTTAAGTATACGTTTTTATAACGTGCTCTAAGCATTCAACACATCAAGTTGGCTTCAGCCCCGCGAGAGAGAGAGAGGGGCGCAGGCGCAATATAACTCTGTGTGTGTGTGAGAGAGAGACACTCAGGCCCGATCGAACTCTGTGTGTGTGTGAGAGAACGCGGGCGCGATCGAACTCTCTCTGTGTGTGTGTGTGTGTGTGTGTGAGAGACGCGGGCGCGATCGAACTAACTCTGTGTGTGTGTGTGTGTGTGTGTGCGCGCGCGTGTGTGGTGTGTGAATGAACCTGTGGTGTATTGGTGTGTGCGTGTGTGGTGAGTGAATGAACCTGTGGTGTATTGGTGTGTGCGTGTGTGTGGTGTGTAAATGAACCTGTGGTGTTGTTCCCCCTCGCGACTCTAGGGCGAGTGGGAGCTTGACACTCCTCTGTTGTGTTTCTCTCCTCAACAGCGCCGCGCCGCGGCTCCTGCTCCAACACTTCACTGCAGATCTCCTCGTCCACTGGGGAGTGTGCAAACATCATGTCCACTACAGATCCTGGGCTTTACAGCTGCAAATGCGTTTCTACAATGTTAGACTGACTAACTCTGAGTCTGATAATAGCTGCACTGAACAACTCGGCCTGTGACGTTTTTTTTTTTTTTTCTTTTTTTCTGGGGTTTAAAGCCGCGCAATCCAGTTTGGTTCAGAAAACCCATTAACAATGAAAACAAATGTTTATTAATGCTGTAATATATCTGTCTCATAGCCTACACAAGGCCTCTTAAACAAGGCTCTTGGACTCTGAGGGCTCTCTGGAACTTCCTGTTGGGCCCTATGTGAATATGAAGGCCCCAAAACCTCTTATAGAACTATTGTCACTCTTTGAGCTTATTTTTATGTGTGAAAAGTATTGAAAAATATATATTATTACTGCCCATCTTCCCTAAGTTGAAGTGAGACTACATTTTTAAATGGACTGCAGCATTTATATAGCGCTTTCACAGACCCAATGCACCAAAACGCTTTACATATTGCCTCACATTCACACACCGACAGCGGTGTCAGCCATGCAAGGCCATCCAGCTCGTCGGGAGCAGCTGGGGTTAGGTCTCTCTCTCCCGCACGCACGCACGCACGCACGCACACACACACAGCTGGGGTTAGTAGTCTTGCTCATGGACACCTCAACACTTGGTCAGGTGGAACCAGGGATTGAACCACCAACCTTCCGGTTTCTAGACAACCTACATGAACCACTGAGCCACTGCCGTTATGCCATGTGTTATTGCCTAATTATAAATGATCCAACAAAATGGGCCTAGAGAGAGCAATAGAGTATGTTTTAGCATAGTTATTAAATTTGAACTGTAAAAAGTAAAAACGTACACCCTTCACTCTACATTTGTTTGAACGACTGTAAAAGATGCACCTTCAAATAAAAAAGTAGATATTCGAGTACATTGCTTGATATTTGATATCTGTTCGAATTTGATTTTTCTCAAAATTGACAGCCCTAATGAGGGGTGGACCTCAGTTCTTCTAGATCCAGGGGCAAGAAAAGTTTTCTACATTTTAAAGTTAAATGCATTAATCTGAACTATTAGAGTTCAGAAATATAAGAGCTCAACCCCATGTTCAGCAGGCAGCCTATGAATATAATTCATTAGAAAGGATTGTAAAAAAAAAAAAAAAAAAAAATCATCACAATAAGTGTATTGTGATTCTCAAAACATTTGCTGACCAAACAGAATTTCATTAAGTTTAGTAACAACATGTAACAATTTTTACATCAATTAATTTGGATAAATATCAGGTAGGCTACCTTATAAAGCTACATCACAAAAATCTCTCACTAATGCTGTATAAATATAGGCTACAGGGAGTTGGTATTATTATTAAAGGTTTAAAATTAACAAATAAAATATAATGCGTTTTTTTATAATAACGTTATAAGCTTTTAATGATATGAGTAAAATTATAATAGGCTATGTAATATAGTGCATATATTTAGCAAAAATGATCCTCTCTATATGCCTAGTTAATTTTTCTAGGCTGTGGTCATTAAATGGCTTTTCTAAGGTAAATGTTTGTAACGTGACAGGCTATTGCGCTCCAGTTGTTTTATTGACCTATTCCCGCGGTTGAAGCACTGATTGAGTGATTACATGAGAAATGACACATTTCAGCAAGTTTCCAACATAATTCATTCGAATTGATTTACTAACTAAAGAAGAGCTTTAGATCAGTTCACAGCACGTTTTTGCTTGAACTGAGGTGCTGATCTGCCACGTCATATTAAAGAGTGCCAAAACAGTATTTATTGTTGGAATTTCGTAATAAAATTGACAGAATTTGAAAGCTTAGACTTTGTATAAGTATAATAAGTAACCTGCCTTGTCTTGTCTATCGATGTCAGTGTCCTCTTTGCATTTGACATCCTCGATGTCATTTTTCATTCCTTAAAAACACGATGCGCAAGATTTGTCAGCGTCAACACTGTGCATTATATTTATTAAGAAACCAAAAAAGGGGCCTTTGGAGATACCTGGCCCCAGGGCCTTTACAAGTCAGAATCCGTCCCTGCGTGTATCTATCACACCATTCACGATTTAACACGTTAATAGCACCTTAGTGTGATACCCGAAAGATTATTAAATTGTATATATGATCATAAAAAAGTTTTATACAGACAATTTGTGATTGTTTGTTTATTTTCTATTGATTGTCAACTAAATTGGGCCATTAAAAACCTTTATAAAGTCCTCCTTCCTCTGGAAACTGCCTTCTAATGGCTGACACAACACATGCAGGTAAGGGCTTCCTGATGTGACTGACCAGAATGGCATAGGCCCAGCGGACAACCTGCATGTATGCAGTGTACCGGTATTGCCTGAAGATATGGACAAAATATCAATATTGATCATCTTATACCAATGGCATCACATAGTGTGATACAGGTAGTCATGCCCTAAATAGAGGCACCTTGTAATTGGAAATTGAAAATAATTGAAAAAATTACTCCGATTGTTTGAATATTCAAATCTTTAAGTTTCTGTTTATGTTATAACCCAGGTGTAAAAAATGTATTACAAATGTACTTGAGAATGTTTTTATTACAATACACTCAAGTATAGTTTTTATACATTTAATAGTATATACCTACCCTAAACATACTCATGTCTGCTGGCTTGGAGAGGTCCATGCTCCTGTCTGAAGTGCATAAAGGCTATCTGTAGCATGTGTGGGCTGAAGAAGAAGCTTGACAGTTATTGGTGTATAATGTGTATAGGATGGGCAACAGAACGCACCCTTGTGGTGCTCCTGTATTTATTACTTTATTTGAAGATGACATACATTAATTAAATCTGACTTGCTGACTACGGTCCGTCAAGAAGTCATAGATCCATAAAATCAATTGGGGATTTACTCCCAAATTCACTAATTTTCTCACCTTTTAATCTTTTTCTGCATTGTATTTTTCTCTTCTCTATTTCCTCCTGATTTAAACAGACACCTTTTCTCATTAAAGGGTTAGTTCACCCAAAAATGAAAATTAAGTCATTAATTACTCACCCCCATGCTGTACCAACCCCGTAAGACCTTCATTCGTCTTCGGAACACAAATGAAGATATTTTTGATTAAATCTGAGAGCTGGATCACTGCTACATAGGCTGCCTAAGGGACTGACACTTGACGGTCCAGAAAGTCATTAAAGAAAATGTTTAAATATTCCATGTGCCTACAGTGGCTCAACTATAAGTTTATCAAGCGACGAGACTACTTTTTGTGCGGAAAAACAAACAAAAATAACGACTTTATTCGACTATTCCTTTTCTTCCTTGTGGGCCTGAAACGAGACTTCAAGAGATTTCCACGACGCATGCGCGAGAACTGAGATGAGGACGTTCTTCTTCGACTCCTTCTTGTTACCGGCTGCTCACCGCTTAGAAGTATTACCGCCACCTACCGTATAAGATGACGTGTTGGAAGCGCAAAACTTTCTGTTTACAAGCAGAGGAAGACACGCGCTGTACATACGCGTTTCAATTCGTAAATATGTCTACTGATTTTGACTTTTTAACCATTGTATATAATATAGCGAGACCTACAGCACATTAAGTGTCGAATTGAAAAGCGTATGTACAGCGCGCGTCTTCCTCTGCTTGTAAACAGAAAGTTTTGCGCTTCCAACACGTCATCTTATACGGTAGGCGGTAATACTTCTAAGCGGTGAGCAGCCGGTAACAAGGAGTCGAAGAAGAACATCCTCATCTCAGTTCTCGCGCATGCGTCGTGGAAATCTCTTGAAGTCTCGTTTCAGGCCCACAAGGAAGAAAAGGAATAGTCGAATAAAGTCGTTATTTTTGTTTGTTTTTCCGCACAAAAAGTATTCTCGTCGCTTGATAAACTTATAGTTGAGCCACTGTTGTGACATGGAATATTTAAACATTTTCTTTAATGACTTTCTGGACCGTCAAGTGTCATTCCCTTAGGCAGCCTATGGAGGAGTGATCCAGCTGTCACATTTAATCAAAAATATCTTCATTTGTGTTCCGAAGATGAACGAAGGTCTTACGGGGTTGGTACAGCATGGGGGTGAGTAATTAATGACTTAATTTTCATTTTTGGGTGAACTAACCCTTTAAGGAGTTGCTTTAACTCTGGAGTGACCCAGGACTTGTTATTAGGGGGATGATTATGTCCTCACAGAATTGTACGTACCCCGAGATAGCGAACACTGCGTCATTGACGTTGTCAGTCCCGTCGGTCACTACATTCCAGTCTGTGCACTCCAGGCAATCCTGAAGTGCCTCAGTCGCAGCATCAGTCCAGCATTTAACCTCAACCTTCTTTGTTTTCTCGCGCCGTAGGCGGGACACATAGGTAGGCATCAGGAAGGCGTCCTGGATGTTTCCATAGCAATGGATGAGGCAAGCTTTATTGAGCGTAGAACAGGTGACATATTGTTGGTACGTAGGTAAATGTTCCTTTAAACTGCTTAAATTAAAGTCCCCAACACGAAATTGGCTGCGTCGGGGGCCTCTTTCTCTGCATTAGTTACAAGTTAATGAATCGTAGTGCCATCGGTCAATGTGTCGGTGGAGGGCGCAATATACACAATTTGTTGTATGTTGATTTGTTGTATTTCCCTAGGCAAATGGTAAGGCCTTAGGCAGAGCGCTAGTATTTCAATGTCCTTAATACAAATCTGATCCTTCGTCATAATATGACGGGGTTACAATATTTATTGTTGATAAACACGCACACACCTCCACCTTTCCTTTTTCAGGAGTTCAGGTTGCAGTCCATCCTCACCAGCGTGTAGACCTCTAGGTCGACCGACGGGTCAGAGTAGGCCTCAGTGAGCCAGCTTTCTGTCAAGCAGATAAGGCAGGATTGACGGTAGTCGGTGAGATACTGAGTGCTGGCCCGCAACTCATCTGCCTTATTCCTTAGGCTTTGGACATTGCCGAGCATAACAGATGGAAGTGATTGTCTGTAGGGCTGTCTTTTCACACGTTTCCGGATTCCTCCTTTCCTGCCACGTTTCCTTGCTTTGGCGTTGTTGCCCCTGACACATTCCGATGGTAACAGCGATGTGTCGTAGGGATGAAGACGCGTTGCAGGGGATTTAAGATTTAGCAGAAAGTCTTGTGTGTAGGTGATTCGGGCTTCCTGGCCACTATACATGTAGTGGTTGTAGCCGGCGGCATGTTTGGCATGATTGATTAAGAAAGTGATCAAAATCACCAGCAAAATAACTGGGTTCGGCTTCATTCTGAGTCCTAAACGTTCATCTACCTAAAAAACTTAATTTAGTCGTCAATATTCTGATGGATTGTAAAACAATTACTAAAGCAAACAGACGCGCAAAGAGACCGCGTCGCCGCTCGCGCATGGGCCACACCACCTTTACTTCATCAATCAGTTAATAATATCTGTAATATCTGATTATTTTATATTGAACTATTCTATTCATAATAAATTAGTTACTTCCTTTTAATTTTTTTGGATATTAGTAATACTAGTTATGTTTAAATGTGTTCCCCGGTACATTTTTGCCATGTCTTTTTAAGGGGCTTGTTTTGCTCTTTTTGTGATATCTGGCAACCCGTCCCCTGGAGCTTTAATCAAGAGAAGTTCAAGTTCAGAAGTGACTAGATGGAGAGCAACAGTATGAAAACCGCTACTGTTAGGGTGCTTTCACACTAGCACTTTTGGTGCACACCCGGGTTCGAATGACGTCAGAGTTAGGTTTGTTTGGATGATGTGAACGCTGTCTTCCGAACTCGGGTGCGCACCCGCGGACCGTACTCGAGTCCGCTTAAAGGGTTAGTTCACCCAAAAATGAAAATTCTGTCAGTAATTACTCACCCTCATGTTGTTCCAACCCCGTAAGACCTTCGTTCATCTTCGGAACACGAATTAAGATATTTTTGATGAAATCTGAGAGCTGGATCACTCCTCCATACTAGTCCATAGGCTTCTTCAGGGATTGAACTTGCCGGCCTCGAAAGGTTATTAAAGACATCGTTAAAATAGTCCAAGTGACTACAGTGGCTCAATCTTAAGTTTATCAAGCGACGAGAATACTTTTTGTGCGCAAAAAACAAACAAAAATAACGACTTTATTTCAACTATTCATTTCCTTCTCTGTGGGCCTCGAGTCAGTTCACTAGTGTAATAGCGTACGCTTCTGTTGTTGTACGTCACACGCATCACGCACATGACCAGCGTCGGCCAATAGTGAGCCTACGTGTGACGTAGCTCTACGCAATTACACTAGTTTAACTGACTAGAGGCCCAAAGAGAAGGAAATGAATAGTTGAAATAAAGTCGTTATTTTTGTTTGTTTTTGCGCACAAAAAGTATTCTCGTCGCTTGATAAACTTAAGATTGAGCCACTGTAGTCACTTGGACTATTTTAACGATGTCTTTACTAACTTTTCGAGGCCGGCAAGTTCAATCCCTGAAGAAGCCTATGGACTAGTATGGAGGAGTGATCCAGCTCTCAGATTTCATCAAACATATCTTAATTCGTGTTCCGAAGATGAACGAAGGTCTTACGGGGTTGGAACAACATGAGGGTGAGTAATTACTGAAAGAATTTTCGTTTTTGGGTGAACTAACCCTTTAAAAAGGGTGGTCTGGGGTACGGTTCATGTGAACTCCAGTACGGTTCGCTGCTGATATGAACGTACCAAATTGCGGAAGTGAACCGCTATTGATGACGTATAATGTATAATGTGGTCGACAGGACAGTTGTCAATGTGTGTGTATGTACCTTGATGAAAAGCGTGATTGACGCACTGCAAGCAGAGAGATGATTTATGCTTGCCTCCGCAAAAATTGTCTTCGGCGGACAGCCAGCTGTCTTTGGAACGATTTTAGTACTTTTGCGGCAGACAGACGCAAGTTCTTTGAAAACAAAACCAAAGATTAACAAAAAAAGATGAACAAATGTGAAGCGAGCAATTCTATCCATTTTGATGCCTAAATCATACCGGCGCCGGTTACCAAGCAACACGATTAAGCGCCAGTTGCAGCTTAATGACCCCACGCAGTGGCCAAATATAGACTATTCAGACATCTAACGTTACCACTATCTCGTGGAATCACCAAGTAAGTAGCCTATTTTTTTTGTTGTTGTCATTAACACTCACAGTATGACAAACTAGACGATGAGGCCATGTCACTTAGATCATATTTAACTTGATTTAAGCTATTGACATAGTTTTGTTGTCGACTAGCTATAGGCCCTACTATACTGTTGAAATAATGGCAGGCTAGGACTAAAGTGGACTTGGCTGGTTTCCGCTTGTGTCTAGAAAGTGCTAGTACTTTGAAAGTTGTAAAAAGGTTTACAGTGTACGGCAAAATATGTATAGGACCAATGAATGTATGGGGCTATCCAATTGGATGTTGTGACATCCATTGGATGTACGCTATCCTATCTAGCCTAGAAGGCTTGATCTACTGCCGTTCGTGTTGTTACATGTAGCCCAGAGCAGTGGTCGTCGAAAAGTCATATAACAGTTAGGCCTAAAGCACTTTCTAGACACAAGCAGAAACCAGCCAAGTCCATTTTAGTCCTAGCCTGCCACTCTTTCAACAGTAAAATCAGTTAACAGCCAAAGTAGTGATAGCTAATCACGTAACGTTAGCTGCTAGCAGCTTCGTCTTTCTAACTAGTATAGCTAGTCGACAACAAAACTATGTCAATAGCCTAAATCAAGTTAAATATGATCCAAGTGGCCTCATCGTCTTGTTTGTCATACTGTAAGTGTGTTAATGACAAAAAAAAATTAGGCTAACGTTACTTACTTGGTGATTCCACGAGATAGTGGTAGATGTCTGAATAGTCCATATTTGGCCACTGCGTGGGGTCATTAATCCAGTTTTTGACCATTTCAAAGGGACACCTCTGTAACCCCGTATCCAGTAGCTTCTTTAAGTTTGTGCCATTTTTGCTATCAAGAAACTTTGCAGATCTAGAGCGAGTTCTGCTCTCAGGGGAATCCGTTTGTTTTCCCCAAAAAGGTGGCGTTACCCTTCGATGGCGCAAAAGTAGCGTTGGTCTATGGTCTTAGTCTTTGTCCTTGAAGCCAAGTCTAAAACCATATCTGAGTCCAACACCTAATCCAAGTCATAATCCAAGACCATATTTTCATGGTCTTTGTTCTCAAGTCCAAGTCTAAGACCATATATTTTCTTGTACATGTCATTGACTCAGGAGCATGAGGACTCAGTTTTGAATTGGACTGGATCATGTTGTTTTTTTCAATGTGATGTGGGATTTTTAAAATGCAGTTGCTTTTGCAAAAGACTCCTTACATTTTTACATATTTGTTATATACCTTCACCAAGTCAAATTCATTTCAAAGGTTTATTTACTACAATCTTAACAGCTATAAGCATACATGAATGTTACTGTTGGGTGTACTAAACAGTCACATAAATGACAATAATGCCCTCCATCACTTCAAGTGTCCGTTAGAGTAAGTAGGCCTAGTCATGCTCACTTTCGAATCTAATTCGCTCTGTGTGGTTTTTAAGTTACTGTGCTGGGTGATGATAGTGTGAGTGGAGTGAATGTCAGTCCAGTGCTGGGTGGCATCATCTTGTGTTTGACTGAGTTTAATCGCTTTAACTCAAAATACAGAATTCATGCACACATCTTGCATGTGGACAGACTGTAATTTGTGCTCACACAAACAGTTCCACTCTGGGCAAACTTTATTTTAATTCTTCGCTCTTTTTCCAGGTAGTCCGCAGTCAAGTGAAACATTACATTCTGAGTTGTCATGGTTTATTTTGACTGAGGGCAGTGGAGCTCTCTCTCTCTCTCTCTCTCTCTCTCTCTCTCTCTCTCTCTCTCTCTCTCTCTCTCTCTCTCTCTCTCTCTCTCTCTCTCTCTCTCTCTCTCTCTCTCTCTCTCTCTCTCTCTCTCTCTCTCTCTCTCTCTCTCTCTCTCTCACACTCACACACTCACACACACTTTCTCTTCCACATTTGTTTTAAGGAATGTTCCCGGTTGTATCTCTCAAAAGTTTGGAAACATTACATTACAATATATTAACGTTTTTTAAATAAGTCTCTTATGTTCACCAAGGCTGCATTTACTTAATAAACATACAGTAAAAACAGTCAAATTGTGAAATATTATTACAACTTAAAATATTTGTTTTCTATTTGTATTTATTTATATGTTGTATAAAGAAATGCTGATATTATTTTATTTATAGTTCTATTCTCCTTTATTGTTATGTTTTATCTTTTTATATGTACATGTACTGTTCTATTATTGTTAATATTCTGTGTGAATTGGGTCCTTTGCTGTAGGGGTCATATATGACCATACAAATTTCCCTTTGGAGATCAATAAAGTTATAATTCATCTTTGTATGCATTTGCTCTTATGTGTATATATTTCTGTGCATTAAATACATGCAGATGCAGAAACATACCATTGAAAATGAAATACTAGATGAATCAAAGTTTATAACTGTCTAAGCATGACTTCGGTTAACCATCGGCTGCAGCGGTTCATAACAGAACGGCCACGTGTCTCTACTGAACACAACAGGGTGTGGTTAACAATTAGCTCAACATTACATACTTTACACACATACTGGAGGTAAGGAGAGAGAGAGAGAGAGAGAGAGAGAGAGAGAGAGAGGCCTTGCCTGTCCGCTAACATCTGCAGCAGGCCCAAAGTTTTATATACTTCGGTGTTGCTCTGTGAAACCAAATGGAAATGTAATACAGCTGATAATGGCATTACATGCAGCTGCACTGTCTGTATATAATTCCTTATGATGAAACAAACCTAATGTTTAAAATATCAGGACATTCCTCAATATTGGCTACAGTTTTTCAGGTTATAAAGTCTGATTCTTTTGCACACTGAAAATAAAAAAGTTTCTGCTTAATGAACAGATGTAATTGCTAATGTGTTTCTTGAGCTACAGTATAATGTCAGTGCTCAAGAAGTAGATTCGATTTTTTTTGAGGAATCCAGTTAAGGTCAATTAAAGCACGCATGAGTCCCCACACAAACTTCAATAATTGCACTCCTACAAACTTTTTATTGGCCTGTAATGATTCAGCTTTCACACTATACTTTACTTTAACATTGTGAACATTTCGGCATCATTAAAAAAAGGATATCAGGTCTACAACGATAGTCTGCTGAAATCTCTGCGATTTTTGTTCCTCAATCCTTCTGAGATCTAATGTCATTTTATGGACCTTTTTAATGATTGTAATAATTTGGAGGTAAAATAGCCTAGTTGATAATAAATTTAAAGTGTTCAATTCACAAATCTTGTTTAGGTCATATTTCATCTCAAAATGCTTAATGTTCATGAAAATGTCAGTGCAACACAATTTGAATGGTAGGCCTACTACTGAACAAATAGGCTTTAAATATAGAAATAAGCTATATATATAGGCTATAGGCCTATTTTTGATTTGGGGAAATTGGGATAATCATGTCTTCTTGAGATTCACCTTCAATGTTCCATCCAAAATCTCTTTAACAAAATGATACAGTCAGGAGTGAGTCAGAAAACGTGTAACTCTTCAGAGTTGGACAGTAGTAGCCCCTGATGCAATTTCCTGTGTGTGCAGAGCATATACACAGACACGCTGAGAGTAGGGATTCATTCATCAAATCGGTTATTTCGAACGATTCGTTTCAATGAACCGGCTCAAAAAAGATTCAGTGGTTCTTTTACGTCATCATGTTGTCCTGGACATCGACAATAAGTCCCAGTTCAGTTTGTTACGGGTCATGATTCATTTCATAAAATAATCAAGTAGCCTATATTTTGAACCCAAAAATGTGTTTTTAGAAACACGTTTTATTCGTATATCCAGTAAAATTTTGGCTAGCTACAAAGTAGCTACATTACTTTCAGATTAATCGGTCAAATCTTAGGTTTAGCCTTCTTGCTATCATAGAAACAAAAACATGTCTGAAAGAGACGGCTCTCGGTTTGATGAGTCAGTTTGGCTCGAGAACCTCTCGGACCGATTCAGTCGAATCGTGATGAAATCGTTCTAGGTGCAAACAATTCATTGAAAAGATCCGACTCAACCGAACGATTCGTTTATGAATCGGTCAGGGCTAGCAGACGGGGGTTTGGCTCCCGGCGTAATCTGACCCCAGCACTCGGCTCTTTAAAGGAATAAAGGATGAATTTACTGAATGGAGATCCGCTGCAACGTCTGCTGAGTTAAGAGCAGGACTGAAAGCACTAAAAGACGGCGCTATAGGAGAATGAAAGTTTTGGAGGAGAAACTGCTGAGAGCGTTTACGAACTTTGGAGGCGTAGCGCAGCGGTGTGATGTGATCTACCGGCTTTGAAAACATTAAAGTAGAAACTCGGGCGGTCAAGAGAAGGACAGTCAAGGTAAGCTTAACGGTGGGTATGTACGTGGGACACGAGGATAGTTTGACTCCGGTTGAGAAAATATGTGGATCATGGCATGTGTGATCATGTTTAATGTTTTCATGCTTTAGATCTCTCAAATTACAGCGTGCGTTATTTGGGATGTTCTTATATGTTAATGTTGACATTTTCCAGTGTGACACACCTGTGCGTTGTGCCCATTTTTGGACGAAAGTAACGACAGTAGTTCCTACATGTGCCATCATTGTGTTTTTACTAATAAAGTTTTGTTCAACTGTTTCATGAACAAACAGAAAAGGAAGAGTAATGATGCTGTTTGCAACCCGCCTTTGGACACTCGTGCTGTTAATAAAACAGATTATGAAGTGTTTCTTGAGAGTGTTTATGTCTGTAACATTCCCAGTGCATGTGCATTTGTGCTCACGAGGAGGTTTTTTTATTATAATGAATGAGTTTGATCTCAGTTTGACCTCACACACACACCATCTAATTCTGAACAATAAACAGTCATGAGTAAATGCTTATAGAATAAACCCTAGTTATTCTCTTCACTCTCTCTCAGATGCTTAAACACATTATTACAGTGCTTGCAAAATATCACTGTTGATATTATTCAAACTTGCAATTTCTCAGCCAATAACATCTTTTTTGTTCATATCTATTAATTTATGCAGTAGGCTATATTCAATGGCTTGAATTAACCTCTTTTATGATGTACGTTTTCAGATTTTAATTTGTAATTTTATGTAACTGATGATCGTATAGAAAAGCTTTATTAAAAGCTTTTCTTCTCTTTATTAAGCAGTGAAGCAGCGTTATATATATATATATATCAGAAATGGTCATCTCCATGGTCAAGTGGTAGAACAAGAAAAAGAAAACAATGATTCAGGGTTCAAAAAGATTAATATAAATTATTATGATATGTAAAAAATATCATATTGGTTATAATGGTTTATTATTAAATAGTTTATTTATTTGAAAACTAAAAAATAATGAACAGGATGTGTGTACATGTACTCACATGTATTAAAGGTGTAAGGACAATATTATTTCTTAATAGTTACACCACATGACATGAATCAAAATTGGCTGAAATTTTTCACATAGATTTTTAAAATAATGTCCTTTATATTATCTCAGACATCTTTATTGTCATTAACCCTATTCCTCATCTTCTAGCCTTAGCGTCATGTCAGGGTTCATTCTCATAATGACAAATGCCACTTAATTTGTGTAGAACCAAAGTGTAAAACCTAAGCATGCCTAAAACTTATTGTTGTCTTGCCTTTTTCTCTACAGCCTGCATCAGTCATTGCCTTCTCAGGGCAACTGCGTTGTGTAGGTGATGTTTACACCTCAAAATGGAGGAATGTCATAGGTTATATTTACTGCTCCAGCTGATAATGAGTGTGGTTAGTTTACAGAAGCCTGTTATTAGGCTGAATACAAAGCTTCCTGTAGACCAGAGGAGAGAATATTGAGGATGAGCTACAGGAGATCTCCATGCCTCATCTACAGCTGTTAGAAACTCTGTGATTCTTGTAATCCCAGCTATTTATACCACCACTAAATGGGTGTTGTATTCAGCAGCAGATGTTCTCACCCCTAAATATGACATATCTTCAGGCGTGGGCTGTGGTGATGAGCTAGCCTATATTCAGTAGTGCCTTTTGGCGTCATTGATGGCTGTTCAATTTATGGTTCAGTGGCATGGTTTGCTAGTCTTAGCTGGTTTAGCTGGCTTTCCAGCTTGGCCAAACTGGCCTTAAAATTGTTTAACTGGTCTCCTTGCCTGACCAGCTGATTTAAAGTAACACTATGTAGTTTTTCAACCTTCATAATATATTTCCAAGACCCTTGTGATGGTACATCGACTTACAATAGGTTAAATGACACGTCTGTCATAGCCTGACGTGGTCTGTATCGCTTTTACTTGCACTATGTAACTTTGGGTTTCGGGTAGTAACTGGAGCACAAAAAGAACTACAAAATTCGACTGCTTTACGGCATACGTCACTTCATCCACCACTTACTCAAATTGTCTGTGGCCATTGTTGATTCCAAAGCCGGTGCTGGATAAACAACGAGCGTGTGCGTGCGACAGTAGGCTGCGGTAGGCTAAATTATTTACGACAGCAGTAATGGACAATTCCGCTTCCAACCTGTAGGGCGACCGCGGAGGAAAAGTTCCTTGGTGTTGCTTTAAAAGTACCTCAAACCCCTAAAGCCATCAAACAGTCTTGGAGACCAGATGGTGGTCTTTTTTAACCAGAAACCTTTGGAGAAACTTACCATTTCAGTCCTTCGCATAAGTTGTATTGATTAAAGCTCTACAGAGAAGTACACTAGAGTCATCTCCATGGTCGCCAACACCATGAAATCAAAATTGACAATTCTTTTTTTTTTTATGGAATATTGCGTTATTTGTTATAAATGATTTATCTATGCACATCATTTGTTAGAAAATGAATGTGCCCTCATGAGATTGAATCAAAATGATTTCCCCTCCCTCTTGCAACAACATCGCTTCTCTAATGGCGCATTTACCGGCCAACTTTTACTCACATGACATCACCAAAAGCAAACAACAATGATTCAACGATCCAATCGATTCCTGATGAACCAAATCAAGTCCCTCACTACATTTCTTTTTCTTTTTCAAGAAGCCGTTTCACTCAGATATATACGTCACAACAGAGAGGAAAAGATTATCACAACTTTAAGCTGGATTAGATGATCTCCCTGGTCAAGCTGGTCTTGAGCTGGTGTAACTGGTCTCCTTGCCAAACCAGCTGATTTAAAAGTACCCTAAACCCGTATAAAACCATCAAAACATTCTTGGATACCAGCTGATTGGCTTTAAGTTCTTTTTTTTCTCACCAGAAACCTTGGGAGGAACCAACCTTGTCCGACCTTCTCGAGTGTACTGATTAGAGCTCTGGTGAGAACTACAATGGAGTCAGAAAGCGTCTGCATGGTGGAATGGATTTTATTTAGCTGTTTTCTGACGAACAGCTACTTTGAGTTAGTCGAGCAGGCATTTCTATTAGTCAGACCTCCAAAGCTGATGTTATGGGTGGCCATAAATTGTTGCACAGACACCAAGTGGAAACTTTGTTTCAGGCTGAAACAAAAGATGTCAGACTCTGTTTAGTTGCGTGTGGTGGTCGTAATAGTACTCAAATGTCACTGATTGTATTCAAATTGAAACACATTGTAATGGCAGGAACACACTTGTGCGCGCACACACACACACACACACACACACACACACACATACAACAAGCTGACCCAGACACACTTTTTTTCTGCTGATTTGAGTAATTCGGATGAAATGCCAAAGCCTTGGGAAACCAGTTTGGTCTTGACAGAGACGATCCAGAAAAACAACAGAGCGGATTTCACACGTCTGTTGCGATGATATCATTTAATCGCTTACATCACCACAGCTGTACACGAGGTCTGGGGTGTGTGTGCATGGGGGTACATAAAATAGAGTTTCAAAATGATATTCATTTTATTGGAGTAACAGAGGAGGTTCTGTTTTATTGAATGATGCACCAGAGACCTGTCCTGGTTTCCAACTTGGCTCTTAATGACCCACATGCACACATTACAATTTTTTGTTTTATTTGACATTGCTTGATTTTTTCATAAGATTTACTCTTTCCACTAGTATGCTGTTTAACAGAGATCATATTCTCCTTGTGTCTCATAAGAGTATATTGAGTTTTGATAATGATGACAGTCTGTTTTCGGTCATTAAAAGCTATACAGTGACAGCTTTGGCTTTTACACTTGTTGTCGTGGATGTGCGTTATATGAGAGCTGTGACAGCTTGATCTTTTGAGAAGCCTATAACTGAGCGAAATATAAAAAAATCTAACTTCTTTCAAAAATCTTTTGTCAATATTATTAATAAATAAATATTATGAGTAAATAAATACAAAATAAATCAAAGTATTTATTTGCTATGCATGGTTTCTAAAATGTTTCATTACTTAAATTTGATCAAACTGCCATGATTTAAAAGGTAAAAGTAAAAAAGAAAATCAAATGTTAAATGCAAGAGCTAAAATAAGTTAACAGTTTTAAAGTTTAAAATAAAATATAATTATAAAAAAAAAAAAATTTAATGATGCATTTTTATAAATATAGGTAGCATAAATATTGCGGTTTATTACTGAAGAGACTTCTGTAAACATGTTTGACTGGTGACTTTTTACTGATCAAGAATCAATTTATTGTAATGATTAAAATGTATTGTTTATATATAGTTTAAAAAGAAAGTTTAAACTGATTCATGGAGTTTAACTTGCCAACTCATGATTTTTGCCACTGAAATCAAAATCATATATGCTATGCACATCTTTGAGTAAACTAAAAAAGTAAAAATTTCATACTTTCCAGTTGTGACCATGATTGTGTGATATTTTAATAGTAATATTTATTGTGATTATAAACAGAAATGCTAATTTGATAGCGAATATACTGGGAATGTTTGATAAATCTTGTCTATATCTTGTACGTGTCCTAAAGATTTTCACACTTTTTCGGGCTTGTCAAAGAGTTGGTTGCTAAGTAAGCAAGTTTGCACACATTGTTAAGATTGTGTGTGTGTGTGTGTGTGTTGTGTATGAATGTCTAGAGTTGGATTGTGCTATAATGTGTTTAAGATGCTGTTATATTGTTTATGTGTTTGTTGGGGAGGGGTGAAACAGAGAGTAAATAGGCTGATGGTCTCCCTGTTTCTGTATTGCTAACCTGTATATCTGTATTTTTGATGGACATCACTCTTTTCATAATCATGTGCAATTTTAATTTTAATTTTAAATTGTTATACCTGCCCAGGGACTACAGGTGGAAATTAGCAAATGTTGCTACAACCTGGCCCAAGACATATTCTCTTGTTTAACAAGTTTAATGTTTATTGTGCATTGTCCCTGTTTCAATAAATAATTTCCATTCCATTCCATACTCTAGGCACATAGGGAAAGAGTCAAGTCAAGTCATCTTCATTTATATAGCGCTTTTAACAATGGATTGTTCCAAAGCAGCTTTACAGAGATAAACATATAATTTAAGGTAACAGAGATTGTTTTGGCTTTACAGCGGTTCCTGAATAATGTTATTTCCAGCTAAAGTTAGTTTTGATTGATTCACCTCCATTGAAATGATAATTTGTTCAGGGCTCGAAATTAACTTTTTTACTTGGTAGCACTGGTGCTCCCAACTTCAAAAAGTTAGGAGCACCAGCAAATATTTAGGAGCACCACAACTACAAATTATGTATTAACAGATTTCATTTCACTGGGGCTTTACACATCATGTGGCCAAGATTTTAAATTTGGTCTTCTGGCTCCATCTCACCCCGATAATATTGGCACATGATTTGTCATTTGCATACGTCATGTTAATCGCAACTTCGACATGTTAAATCGTTCTTTTCCCATGAGCTGCAACATAGGTTTAATATAGTGAAGGCAAGCTCTTCTTTGGCGATGGTGTAGCCTATGCGGTGTTGTATTTGACGTATTAGCTCTGCCTAGGGTTGCCAACTTTCTGAAATGGAAATAAGGAACGGACGGGGGGGATAAGTGGTAGTGACATGCTCCCTGAAATTCACACATTTTATATCATATTATAATGCAACTTATTAGGCCTATATATTTATAGAATAGCAAAGTAGGCTTAATCAATATACAAGACTTAACCACACAGATATATAAAGGCTATCATGATCATTTTGCCAAAAATGAACCATGTATTTGTTTAGATTATAATACGTTTTATTTTGTAACTTAAACAAATACAACATATAACATTCGAAACTCATCGGCTTAGACTGCATTTGAAGAAAAATAAACACAACAGTTTTCTGTAGCCTTGTGCGAACTTATTCAATAGAATTAGACTTCTAGAATATTCTTTCCGGTGCAAAAAATTATAAAAAAAAATTTTTAGGAGTTTTTCTTATCATAGCCTACAAATGTCTTCGGAAACACATTTTACTCGATTTACTGAAACCTGTAAAACGCATTTGCAGCTGCACAGCTTGCACATTGAGCGTCTGGCTCGCTCAGGCTGCGCTGCGGCAACTGCACATCCAATGGCGCAGGCGCCTCTGACGTGCGACCAATGAGCCAACTCTACGTCATTACACGTCAGCCCGTCAAGGGGGCGCCAAGTCCCCGAATTTGCCATTATAGCAGCGGGTCTTCGTTCATTCATCATCATAGTCTGTCTGGCATATATATTAGAAGCTATGCGTCTGTCATGGATTTGCACTGAATTGATTCTCAAAAATACGGAACAAAGTGCGTTCCGTATCAGTTCAATACGGAACAAGCCTTTTATGTGTCAAATACGGAACGATTCCGTATTATACGGAATGGTTGGCAACCCTAGCTCTGCCAATAGAGAGGAACGACCAGCAGCATCCTGCCGATTAAAAGCCTTAATAATTGAACCTGATTTGTTTGCCACACACCTGTCCCCACATTTTTTGCTTGGCACTCTATTGCTATTAATATGCTGTATTAATCTTTGTTAATCTTAGTTAATCAGATCAGATCAGTTGTTTTAACCATTCATTAAAGTGAATCGGTTCAAATGAGTCATTAGTTCGCGAATCGGACGTCATTAGTGGACGTGTGATGAGCATGGTGATGAGGCACATGTTGTGTGATTATCCCGGCAGTTTATTTTTTAGCACAATTCACACTCCGCGGTCATTCAGGAGAAAAAAAACCTCCGAATACTCCACGTGAAACTTTGGTCTTCCGCCCTTTTTCTATCGTGTCAAATGATTTTGATTAATGCGCGAGGGAGAGATCAAGACAGCGCTCGTATTGTTTGAAGACGTGAGAGTGCGCGCGCGCGGCCGGGGCTCTCTCTCTTACGTAGACGCGCCCTGTCAAGCGCAGCAGTCATTTTATTCTACATCACTCACCGATCAAATAAGGCTTTGGCGGCCGCCAAAAAAAATTGAATGCAGGAAACCAGAGACTATTTATATAGAGACATGCCACTTCCTCAATCCTTAATACAACTATATAGGGAAAACCACTGTTGCCAACTATTTTCCAAGGAAAGTAGCTAAGGCCTTCCCTAAAAGTCGCTAAATGTCGCTAGATGACGTCATACGCCAATTAGCATATTAATGACGTCATCGCGTCGTACTTGCATTCTGTCAGCCTAGTGCGTTTTCTCTCTAAATTAATGCTCTATTTAATATGATATAGCCGAATGTCAAATAAAGCTGTTTTCATTTCCTTTTTTTTTTTTTTGTCAGACAATAGAAGTAGCTATAATAGCTATAATATAGTGAATGATTACATTTTTATAGGCCTATGTGGAACACTATCTGAATTGAGAGAGTTAGGGAACCGGATGAACTAAGCTCTGTGATAGTGAGTGTTACAAGTAACAAGCACAAGAAATAAAATGAAAATGGTCAAACTAAATTCTTTAAATATAAAACAAAAGAAAAGCAGATAAGTGATAAGTCCGTGGAAAAACACTGCTCATTTGCGTCTGTCAGCGGCCGTGCGCTCCTCTCAGCCATTCACTGAACAGGGGAGACGCAGCTAGAGAGAGTGACGGCAGGGAGAAAGCAAGACCTCGCGCTCGCAGGACAGTACTGGCAACATTTAGTGGTTACTGAGGTTTGTCCAAAAAGTCGCTAAAATTGTCGCTAGTCGCTTTTTTGAAAAAATTTCGCTAAAGGGGTCTGAAAAGTCGCTAAAAATAGCGACAAAGGCGCTAAGTTGGCAACACTGGGGAAAACCCGTAACGCCAAAGATGGCGGTTGTATGCACATGCCCCGCCCCTCCCGCTGGAAAGCTAATCGTCTGCTTTTAACAGTCAAGCCGGCAAAACATTTAAGCCTATCGTCTGGTTCCACCGACGCATGCGCACAGTTGAGGTTTGCGACAGCGGAAAATATGTTACTGTTTGAAAAGGCGGCAGATTTGATAGTTGTGTAAATATCAGACATCCCAAGTCTCCCGGAAGTTCCGGGAGTCTCCCGCAGATTGATAGCGGCTCCCTGATGACCGCAAATTAGTTCAAATCTCCCGGAATCTAGAGCGAGCGAGCAGTAGCGCGCACACGACAGAGAGCGAGAGAACCCTTGCGCATGCGCAGTAAAAGTATAACCTGTGGGGGAAAAGGCGTTTTAACCCTTATTTTGGGGCAAAGTCATCAAACTTTTTCAGCGATTTTTATCATATTTTATTAGTGTTTGTATACATGCAGTTTTTATGTCCCGGTGACCAGTGAAAGTGCAGTTCTGAGTCTCTGCCCATTCATTTAGATAGGAGCCTGGTCTTGTTAGTCCGAAATAGCTGCCCGGAGGCGTTGCCAAGATGGCGGCCGAGTAGCATGACTTGCCTAAAAGGACTTTGAGGAAACCCCCTGGATTGGTTATATAACGTTGGATAAAAAAAATGGTTCGACCATCGCGTATCAGCGCACTTAGGTGCACACTGTGAAGTAATTTGCAAACGTTTTTTAGAGAAATGAAAACAGGTCGCACCACAACCATTATTTGCACTCGCACAAATGCTCCCAAATATATTTTTTAGGTCGCACAGATTAAATTTCAGGAGCATATGCGACCAAAATGGTCGCAATTTCGAGCCTTGTTTGTTATAAATTAGGGGCCACTAAGACGACGACGTTTCTCTAAACAGACTTTAAACGCGAACCTGTGAACATGCGTTCACATGCGCATTAAGAATTGATTCTATAGTTATGTACTTTTGAAAAAATGTGCGCAGGTTTGTAATTCCATACAACCCATGCCTAAACAAACTACTTGTCTTGCCTATAAATTTGGATACAGAATTTTGTTTTATTTTATCACTGCGGGGTACGCGAGCTGGATTTTCAACAACGCTTTATCTGTAGAGTGGGAAAGGGATCCTCCATAGGGAGAGGATAGTTGACACTTCAGCACTGAATTGTCATCGGGTCCAGGCAAAGCGAGTGTGGCTACTTTTCCTTCTCTCTTCCTCCCTTCCCCCGCCAAACAAGCCAAGGGTGCAAAATGCCTTGTTCCTCACAGCATTAGCACCGAGGCTTCAGGGCCTATTGGATTATTTGCATCTTGCTGTCATATTCGGCAGTACAAGTGGACGTGGTGGGCTGAGCTATAGCAGAAACATTGGCTTAATTTGACCTCTCTGATGGCCATGTCTGCCTCTGCCAGGCTAGGCCTATGTCTCCCAAACCTCAGGTTCTGCTGACTTCAGTCAAGTCTGTACATAACGGGACAGAGAGTTATAGCATTTTGGTCAGCTAGCGGAATCTCTCTGTGCGCCGCTTCTGTAATTTGTCAGTAAGGCTGTAGTTACGACCATGCTAATTGCAGAGTGCGACATGGCACAGTTGTGCCGCTCTGCAGTTTGAATGTCGAGACTTCTGGTGTCAGTCCGTCTCATTTACCATTCCAACGCCACAGATGGTTTTCCTTTTTGTCTGTTACAAGGGCCCTTATATTGTCCAGAAGTTAACCTTGATGGCTTTGTAGTCTGTCAACAACCTCTTCTTGTGTGACATGAAATTTTGAAACATTCTGTTATTTAGTTATCATGCATTGTGTGACTTGAGGTTTTATTTTCCCACCATCTGAATAGAGATGTTATCTTTAGCAGTTTTCAGACTTCTAGATCAGTGCGTGTTTGTGACAGGCTACATTTAAAATCCAGTAACAAAATGATCTACAAGCTTTGATTAGACCACAAGACCCTGAGAGAGAGGCTTTGTCACAGCAGTTGTGGAAACTGTGATATAGGGTCGGTGACAGACGATTATCTACGATAAATAAAAACCTAGTTTAAAACATACATGGCAAGTTATTATATTCGTGGTTTACATTTAATAAGCTTTAATCTGTCCATAAACTGCATTTTTTTTAAATGTATAATTGTCTTTGAGGTCCATTTATAATGTTAGCAAGATTTTTTACATAAAAAAAAAATATAATTTACAAGTAATAATCGCCACAGACAATTTCCTATCCTGTTTTTGACCTTCTGTTTCAAACACTCAATTTTGATAGGTGTGCATTCAAGACTCAAAAGTAACGCCCACTGCTATGATTGGCTAACAGTTTGCATATTAAAGTCATTTTCAACGTTTTTGCCATTGCACATGTGGAATTGTTCTGAAAACTTCCAATGTTCGTCAGAGTCTGATCCCGAATCAGAAGACAAACCTACACCTCAAGTACCAAGGATACTCCAGTCTAATGACCTCTTATATATGTCAAAAGATCTCAATTCATGCCCCCTTTAATATTTTGTGATGTGGTGTAATCAAGTTAAAAAGTTGTAACATTTCAGAGTAATCAAAAACGTATAATAACGATAGTTTTTCCACCATCACCTTTGATTTGAAATAAATTGTAATACATTTTCAAAACTTGATCATCATAGAAAATGTGTATTCAAGACATTGTGTTTATGAATTGCATTTCTAATGTATTTTAAATAAAAAAAATGTTGATAAGAAAAAAAAAAGGTAAATTGACCGGCTAACATCACAGAAGTTACAAACTTTTAAAATGTGAGCTACAAACTGTCGGTCGCCTGTCAGCTTTGTGCAGGTAAAAATAAGCAGCGCTTTCCACTATTCAAGAGCGTGTCTCCTTTGAGCTGCCACATTCTTTATCCCTTTTTCAGGGGAAGAGAGAAAGACCCCCTCCCTTATATTGGTAATGGGACTGTCATGCAGAAAGACTCCATTGTGTGGGTCAGGATCCTGTTTCTCCCTGGGCCTGTAATTAAGAAGGGATTGCTTGAACAGGGATATTTAGGTGGCTGAATATAGGGTAGGGATTGCTTAGGCCGCTGGGTAAACTGTCTACACATGCATAACTGGACTAACCCCATCCACACGGCCTTCAAACGATATATGCATGTGCATATTAGTGTCTACAGTGTATATAGAGAGAGAGAAAGAGAGAAGGTAGCCTTTGTTAAACTGTCATCTCTATGAGCTCACAGCTCAAGTTTGCTTTTCAGTTGTTACCTAGGTGATCACTAAAAAGTGAGCTCATTTGAAGGGAGGGAAACAATAAAAGAGAGGTGAAAAGAAACCCTTGGCCCAGAGCGTTTACCGCCAGACCTGTGATGTCAACAGCGTGTTCTCATCTTATGGGAAATGTCAGTCTTAGATCACCAAGATTCTGGCCTCTTTTTTATTAGACTGTCTAGTGGAATTAAACTCCACTAAAAACACTTCAGTAAAGTTCCTGTCAGTTACACTAGTACTGGTCCACTAATATGGTGTTTTTAATGGCAAATGCCCATTCCAATTTCTAAGAGAGCAGGGTGGTCGGTGGCTGATATAATGCCAATATAGGCATAATACAACTAAAATGATAACGAATGGAAGACCGTGTATCTCAAAATTGTGCCTTTGTTTTCAGAATTGCACCTTTATTTCTCATAACTGCGACTGCACAGATCATTGTAATTTTGTTTTTTTTGCAAATGTATTGCTACTTAATTTCTTGTAAATACCACTTTGTTTATCACAATATTACTTTATATATATAAAAATGTTGACTTTACTTCTCATAATTGTAACTTTGTATCTCACAAAACATTATATCTTAATTGCAACTATTAACTGTTTTTTTTTCTTTCTTCTCTAATTGGAACTTTTGCATTTTCTCATAAATGCAATGTTTTCTCACAATCACCGTTTTGTTTTGTTTTTTACAGACTTCCATGCTGATCAAATTTACACAGACTTTCTAAAATCCAGATCATGGAAAAGTTAGTAATATCAGGGAATTTGAATTTTTGGGGGGGATTTTTATTAAATTGGGAAATGATGCTAGTTATGCTCAACTCTTTTTCTCCCTCAGTGCAATCTCTATAACATTTTCAAATATTTATCCAATAATCAAGAATGACTGTGTACAGTTCATGGCATTTATTTAGTCAAAAGGTGTGGAAATCAACCCTGGAAATTAAGCATTGGATTATCTGTGGACAAGGCTGTTCGATTTTGGAATTCATAAGAGGGACATTTATAAGCCTGTGTCTGTATTTTCAAGTTGACAATAATTGCCAAATTAATGGTTCTGGTCAGTACTATTAAGGCTTTAGTTATGGTGATCTTGTTCTTTCAGTCTTTTTTTATTTGCACTGTCCAATTGACAATCTAATTTAAGTAGACATAGTGGTTAATTCATTTTTTCCCCTCTCTAAACCAGCCCGGGTCCAAGGTCCCACTCCTCCTTTACAAGCTTCAAGGCAAACCTGTTAACCCTGTCCTCTATTTGCCTTCTGTTCATGTAAAAGTTAATTGTGTTCTCTGACCAATTTCCATCACTGTTTCCTGCAGGTTGTCAGACTGGCACACAGGCACAGATGGCAGAGGTGATGGAGGGTATAGCCATGGCAGCAGTGACCAACAGCAGTGTGGACTGGCAGAAGCGATGCATCGCTCTGGAGACGCAGCTTTTGAGGTTTCGTCTGCAAGCGGGAAATATCCGCCACCTACTTGCTGAGAGGGTAAAAGAGGGGTATAATGGGTAACACAGGGTTTACAAAACCGCCCACTGCATTCCAGCTGCGCATATGATTTGTTTATTTTCTGTACATTTTGCACAGCTTATGTATGCATAAATTCATCTAGGCAAAACAAATATCAATCCCCTCAAGTTGGATTGTAACAAAGCCACTTTCATTGACAGTAAACATCACTCTATAATTTTGTAAACATGGTACATGCTGCTGGGTTGCATCTTATGAATTGCTCATGAAGTCTTCCGTATTTGTGTGACATTTACCCTGATATTTTTTAAATACCTTGGTTGTACCATGTACATACCATGTTACCTGAACACTGAAATCAGTCAGTACCTTGATGTATATCAAAACACCCCGTGGCATTATCATCTGTTTCATCGCTGTACTGCCAAAGTAATTCTTTGTAAGGGTGAAAATAGCTAATTCTATTTCTCATTTACTTCTTTTAAAGTATCTTAGTCACAATGGAAAAAGTTGCTTAGTTTCTCTTCTGCTCTTTTTCTCTCCCTCCTCATCTACAGTTTGGTCATGCTGCATTGACCTCAGTGTTTTGTCTTGCAAGAAAAGGTTAACTGTTAAACTTGGCAGGCGGCCCTGCAGGGAAAAACCAATGACTCGTGTGAATGCTTGAGTGGATATGCAGGTGTGTGTCTGTGTGTGTGTGATAGACACAGGGAAGGATTCCTTTATTAATGACCAGATTAGCACAAGTAACAGTATTTTTACAGTATTTTAAGAAAAGGGTGTTGCTTGCCTATGGCCACATTGTTGGGGTGTTGTAGGTGGTTGCCAGGGCATTGCTATGTGGTTGTTAAGGTTTTCTGAGTGGTTGTTAGCATGTTGCTATGTGGTAGCTTTAGTGTTCTGGGTGGTGACTTACTATCAAGGTTCTATGATATTGTGGTTCATGTCTACGAGATTTTGTTCACAATCATTGGCATGCCTGGGTGAACAACCTCCATTAGTCTGGAGATAGTCTTAGCCTCAGACGCCACGCACACAGACTGTTGTCTGAACGTCTGATGCATAAGGAACGCAAATGGAAAACACTTAAGGAGTTTCGAAGTTGTTAGCTGATTGTTTGAATTGTACCAGATTTCCTTGAGATGTGTGTGTCACATTCTTTTATGGTCTGCCTGGAAACCTAGCTGTTTTGATGCCAAACCCCCTCATGGAAGAAGAAAGTCTTTGTGTTGACAATAAGCACTCATCATGATCAACTAAACGCTGGATTTTTTCAAGTGTGTGAAGTTTGTAGTGCCATTGTTGCAGTAAACTTGCACAATGTTCTTGAATGAGTCATTTATTAGATGCACACCGGTTTGTTATTGTAGGGACATCGACTTTACATTTTCATGCCCCTAAACATGACGCGGAACAAAATTAACTGCGATTGGTTGCTTTAAATGTCAGTCAGACGTCCTCTTGGGCACTGAAAACTGTAAGAGTCCTGACCTTCTGCCGTAGGTCTGATGACGGCTCCCAAGTCTGGAGGTGACAAACCTTAGTACTCCAGGGGGCGATATAGTTACCTTCAAGTCTATGGCGGGGGGCTAGTTCAGGGGCCAGTTGCATAAACTTTGCCTTTATGTTAAGACTGACCTGGCAGCAAAACTAACTGTAAAAGAACATATTTACGCTAATACCTGCAGTAGCGCCCCTTGTGGCAACACTAAGGGCCTGGTTTACCAGCTTGCACCAGCGCAAACCCTCTTTTTTGGCTGTCTACTGTCTACTGTCAGGATTGACTAAAGACATGCAGTGAAAAATTTACCCTGAAAAGGCGTAGATACAGTTATTTTTGCAGCTGACCTTATTGCATATGCACTTGTAGAAATTTCCCTTTCAGAAACAAAATTTTTAGGAGGAGAGTATTTAAATGAATCACGCAATGCGATTTACTAAGGTTTGCGCTAGTCAATTTACTGGTATTTGTGCCATTATTTAACTCCCAAAAAGCATGTCTTAAACCAGACGCTAATTTGCGCTGCTTTTGGTAGATTGCGTTGGTCATTATGGGAAAGATCCGGCTGCGTCTGTGTTCTTTAACGTGTGCGTCGTCAGTAGATCACACGCAGACCTTTCCACTCCCATCGGCACTTTTATGGAATTGCGCTCTCACGCTAATTTGCCCTGTTTCATAAATCTGGCCCTAAGAATGCAAAGCATACTTGTATAGAGGGAATGCATTAACGTCACTTTCCCGCCGGAACACGCCCCCCTCAGCGGGACTGAGTGGCAGAAGAGCTGCTGCGTGACTGGAGTTAATAGGGGAAACTGCGTTAACGCGAGTAAAACAAACTATTATCAGTTTAAACTAAAAGTTGGACTCGATATAGTGTTCCTTACAACTTATCAAAGATCCAGTGATCCATGGATATTGACATGCAGCCAGGAATCGTGTTTCCTGACATTTATATGTGCCTGATTTCGACGCCGGGGAAATAAATGAAGAAAATTTGCCTGTAAACGTTTTATATAAATACAATATAGATATGTCTAAATCCGAGTGATCACTTACATTAATGTTATACTGTATATCATCATATCGTCCAGCCCTAAAACTTGTATAGTTTTTTGTCAGTGTTTATTTAAAAACATCCAATTATGCAGAATATAGTCTGTTCTGTAGCTTTTTGCAGTCTGTAAAAATATACAGTACCTCAGATTTCTGGTCAAATCTAGTTGTACAGTCAATCGCAAAGCTCTTTCCCGTTTTAGATGTGTTTTGTGTGATTTTCACGGCATTCACGCTGAAAACAAATGCTGCCGCTCAGTCTTTTTGCCACTTGTGGGCGTGACCGCATTCACTCCGGCCGACGGTGACGTCATGCGCATACCCTCTATTGCATTGTGGATTGCAGTCAGGCACATTTCGGAATGCATCATCATACAAAACTGAGCTTCCGCAGCTAGAAGCATCTGCATTCATGAGCTTGTCTAAAGTATGTTTTGGAATTTACGATTCTGGGTTTTGTGATTGCCAGTCTTAAACTGGCGATACTAGTTGTTGACCTGAAAGAGGAAACTGACATTTATTCTAATACTTGATGTTGTGCCCCTTGTGGCAACACTGAGAATGCAAAGCATTCTTGCGTTGTTTTGTGAATTGTATCAGACACATTTCGGAGGGAGTGAGGGAGCTAGCATAGCCAGAAGAATCTGTGCTTACATGTTTGGTTAAAGTGTGTTTCATGTCTTACGGTTTGAGGTTTTGTGCTTTAGTCAATCTCAAACCTTTTTCAGCCATAAAACCTTTTACTGAAGAATCAGAACACCTTCTAACCATTTTGCATGCATAACTTTGTCTCAATAAACACACTGGGGATTAAACATCCCCTCACAGAGGGACATATAAACAATATTTTAGATGGGTCTGCAGACCATGTGTGTACTTGCTCTTTTTGATGTTAATAAGTCGGTCCAAAAACAACATACATTTTGTTTTTCTTTTTGGTCTAAGTGGTAGGTCTGTTGTTGTGTTGTTTTTTTCTATCTGTGGTGGTGCCATTAGGGTGTTTACTGTCCAAACACGCTGACCACAGGGACATTAAGTCTTGGACTCCTCCCAAACGTCCTCCATCAGGTTTCTTCCCACTCTGGTCATCGTCTCTAACAGCCTTTCGCTCACTCTGACCTCCACTCTCTCCTGATCTCCCATTTTTCCCATTTTTGCCTCTCGCTGGATATCAGGGCTCAGTGTCTCATGGGTTTCAGCTTATTTTGATGAAGCGGACAAAAAAAAAGTGTTGAGTGTTTGCTGCTGGTGTCGGTTTAAAAAAGATTCATATGCTTCTCATCTGTTTCTCTGGGTGGCGTTAGGAGTGTTTTACACATTGACCCACTTTGCAGAGGAAAAGCTTGACATAGAATTGTGTGAAGGTTGTGAGCTCTCATTCTGGCGCGAGGGAATACATTTTCCATTCTGTTAACGTACGCATGCCCTACAGTTGTAAAAGTTCATCCCATACTAGAATAAGATTAAAATTTTGAGTGCACATATGCTATGTTCGAATAGCACACTGCCATATTTCTGCACAAAATCTTGGGCCTCATTCATGAAACTTTCGTAAAATATATGAGTACATTCCAACTAATTTGCGCGTAAAACAGACCTCCTCGAAAACTCTCCTCTGGATTCACAAACGCTTCGTAAACATCAGATTTGATAGTTAAATGTGTGTATATTAGTGATTTCCAATCATTTGTAAATAGGGTGCGCGTGCGCTCTCATTCACAATTAGCGTAATCCAAGCCTATGAATTATAACCACGCAAATTACGTGTCCAGAAATGCTGTGTAATCTTCCGAACTTCCTTTTTGGGTTTGGTTCCAGACTATTATTAGGCCATATGCCTAACAAAAAATATTTAATTAACGTGTGTCCAGCAAAGCGTTTTAGCCAGCTGAAAAAATGCCTGGTGCTCTTCTGAAAACGGCCAGCTGGTGGCGCTTGAGAGCACTTTGGAGGCCCATCTGAAACGCTTTGGTTGCTATGATTTGGAATATCCACGGTAGAAACGTGTTACTAGTATCTAATTTTCAAGAAGATTACTGAATATAAAAACACAGTAACCAGGCATATTAACTCCTCCATTGTTGTTCAGTAGTTGTATGAGTAGGATGGATGGTCAGTGTAGTATTTGCCCCGCCCCTCCTCCACTGTGATTGGACGGCTTGGTAAAAAGTGACAGTGACTGCATTTTATGAATGTTTTACGTGCAATTTACACGTGTTAGGGAGCAGGTTAAAATTTCTTTCGTACCAACTAACATTTTGAGAATACAAACTTTTTGTTTAATCTGAAAATTTACGTCAGAACTGCTTTATGAACGTTTTACACAAAAATGAGTTCTGCTTCATGAATGAGGCACAGTATGTGTATTGTGCATAGTTTATGCACATTTTCTGTGTTAAAAAGGATATATGTGATGTACAATTTTTTTTTTTGTTGCCAAAACCGCACAGCCTCTCAGATGTACAGTAGTTGTATTAAGATGCTACTTAATTTCTGATTGAGTTGATTTGACTTCACACAGAAATCATCCTTTCCTTATGTGAGTGCCACATGTGTTTGCATTTAAAATGAGAAAGTAAATGGAGAAGATACTGTAAGTTGGTCCTCATGTTGGATTTGGCCTAGTTCTTCATGCTTTCTGTAGAACTGTCTTGTTTCTAATGAGCTGCCAGACAGGAGGATTAGCCTGGAATAGCAATAATGCTTTCTTGCTATCTCTCGCTCTCTCAAACTCAATCTTTCTCCATAAAAACACCATCCCTGCTTCATTAGTCTTTATCTTCTTGCATAGTTCTCAAATTAATTGAGCTGTTAGTTGTTTCGGACTTTTGGTGTCTATATCAAATATGGTTAATCATTACATTTTCAGACAGTATTTTGATGTTTCTTTAACAATGGACACTTATTTTAGCAACTAAACTGTCCTACACACTAAAAAAGGTTGATGAAAGTCAGTTTTACTGTAAAAAAGGCTATGTTTTTGTAAGAGTCTTGATCATGGCAGATGGATGCTATGCTGGCGATTTCCAGTCATTAATGCATAGTTCACATTCTCTGCTTCCATATTCTGAGGCGGTGTAGTCAACTGGTTAAGTTCTGGAGTTCAACCAAGGATAAAAACCGTCTTTGCATTTACCCATAGCACATGCAGGAGAACAGTTGTTAAATTTTTCACATACCTGATTGTCCGATGCCTGAGCAGCTGCCCTGCCTCCACCTGTTTAACCTGTGGCCTGTCATACAGTCAACCGTCAGTCCATCATCCTTATTCTTCTGCTTACCGTAAAACTTCAAATAGCCGAGTCCCAAATAGACGCCTGTCTCTTTTACACGCCTGGTGTGGCTGCAAGGTTTGGGTAAATAAAGGCCGGTCTCAAATAGAGGCCGGGTCTGTTTTTTAGATTCGGGTTGTATTAAATCTAATAAAACCCGTCAGATTGTCCGCTTTTTTGGCGCTCGCCAAAGCAATTTTTTGGCGCCGCCAAAGCCTTTTTTGATCGGTGAGTGATGCAGAATAGAATGACTGCTGCGCCTGACAGGACGCGTAACGAGCAGAGAGAGAGAGAGAGAGAGAGCGCCCCGGCCGCGCGCGCGCGCACTCTCACGTCTTCAAACACGAGCGTTGTCTTGCTCTCTCTCCCTCGCGCATATTCATCAAAATCAATTGACACGATAGTAAAAGGTCGGAAGACCGCAGTTTCAAATGGAGCATTTGGAGATTTTTTCAGATTAGAGACTGAACAACATCTCAACACTAAATTATAAAGGCCTGTCTCATATAGACGCCTGTCTCAAATACAAGCCGGTACAGTTCGACGATTTGGGAAAATAAAAGCCTTTTATTTGAAGTTTTACGTAATCAGGATAATGCGTTGTGTCTTAGCATTAGTAATAAAATAGGCATGAAATAGAAGTTATTGTAGTCTTTTCTTTCCTTTTGTGGCATACAGTGCTTAGCGCAAGTGAACACACCCATGCTAAAGTTGACTAAAAAGAGGAATCAAAAATCAACTTTTGGAAATTGATCTTAATGCGTTAATTAAAAAAATTAGGAAAACTCCAACCTTTAAGGGCACCAATTTTCTTTGTGAATGAATAATGTATCGTAAATAAATAAATGTTCTTCCTTAAATTACAGGGTGCATAAGTCAGGCAGATTTGTATTTTTAAAGACCAGTTATTTCGGGGATCCAGGATACTATGCATCCTGATAAAGTTACCTTGGCCTTTGGAATGGGGAAGAACATTTATTTATTTACGATACATTATTCATTCACAAAGAAAACTGGTGTCCTTAAAGGTTGGAGTTTTTCTCATTTTTTTTAATTAAGGCATTAAGATACATTTTTTATTCCTCTTTTTAGTCAACTTTAGCATGGGTGTGTTCACTTATGCTAAGCACTGTATATATCTGAGTGAAACAGCTTCTCGAACAAGAAAAAAAGTTTAGGGCGGGACTTGATTTTGTTCTTTGGGAATTGATTGCATCGTTGTCATTTGCTATTGCTGTGATCTCATGTAAGTGACAGAGAAAATGTTGTTGCAAAATGGAGGGGAAGTTATGATTATAGATTATAAGGGGACATGGATTAAAATAAAAGATGTGCACTGATAAATAATATGTGTGGCACGTGCATGTGACACTCATTAATACTTGCGCCACCGGCCTCGCTTCGTTCCCACGGCTCTCGGCCTCGTCCTGCTTGCCACACTTGCTAATGATGCAAATTCAACGTTTAGATCTTTAGACTTTTGTCAGAGTAGATGCTATATATAATTTTGACAAGAATGACAGCAAGGTGGTGCGGGGCGGAGCCAAATAAATATTGAGAACTGCTGTTTTGTCAGTGCTATGATCACGTTGAAGATCATGTTAAATCAGCATTTAAATCTGTATATACATTGAGTATGTCATACAGTACCTACTACAGTAGGTTCATTGTTCAACCAAAAAAGCACATCTTTCTACAAGTAATGCAGTGAAATTAAAAACTAAAAACACATCTTTCTACATGTGATGCAGTGAAATTAAAAACTAAAAATATTTGGCCGGAATAGTTTAGGTGGGCCGAAACCATTGACCAACCATTTTTTTTTGGATCAATTAAACAGACTCTACTCTCACAGCCTAATTTTCATTCGTGAGAAATTGAACCGTCTTCTGAGTAAAGTCTACAGTATCTTGGAATCGCATCTGTTCGTGTCATTGAGATGTTTCTATTAACTCTATTGAGGCTTGGTAGCTCAACACTCTCCACTCACCACCAGTAAACTTTACGACATAGTTGTTGAATAGCTCTTAATGCTCAGTGAATCATTGCTGAGTGGGTGAGGCTAACCTGAGGTCAGTGCTGAGCTTGGGTGAGTGGACACTATTCCCATAGTAATGCGGATTGATGAAGTGTCAGCGAAAGCATGTCCTTGTTCATATTTGTCACTGTGTCGTCTATTCATTTCTGTACATTTGGTGACCCTGAGGTGAAGAGTCACACCTCCACACAATGACCCCACAGGCTGCTCTTCTGGCCTCGACGCTCAGGGAATTCTCGCGTGGAGCGGTTGCCTCCTGGGAATCCCTGGACTTTTGGCTTGAGGAGCGAGAAAGAGCGGAAAGAACAAAGAAGTTTGAACAAAAGGAGAGCTCTGTCATACAGTGGGAATTCATTAGTATACTTGTCCTCCTTTTTACTGGGTCAGTGAGCTCATGAAACAGTGAGCACAAAGCACATCATGGCCACCAACTCTGCTTTTTGTTAGTTCTTACGAGCGTTTGCTTATCTATTCGCAGTATATCTATGTGAGAAGATATAATCCATGCACGGATTAGCACTCCTTCCAACAGACGTTTTTTTCCCCTTCATCTCTCATTTTTTGTTGAAAGATAAAAGTTGCGGTAACACTTTACAATGAGTTTCATTAGTTAAAGTAGTAACTAACATGAACTAACAATGAGCAAAACATTTACAGTATTTATTAATCTTTGTTAATGTTAGTTAATAAAAATACAGCTGTTCATTGGTTGTTAATGTTAGTTAGCAGTGCATTAACTACTGTTAACAAATACAACCTTTGATTTTAATAACGTATTAGTAGGCCTACATGCTGAAATTAATATTAACTAAGATTAATAAATGCTGAAGAAGTATTGTTCATTCTTAGTACGTTAACTAAGGTAGTTAACTAATGAGCCTTATTGTAAAGTGTTACCAAAGTTGCATACAGTACTTTGGTGAGCAGAAATGATTTAGTTTTACAGGAGGAACAGGAGGAAATGCACACAAATTTGAGTTTGCTCTCATTTTAATGTTGATGAATCCATAAGTGTGTGCCTGCAGTTAGTAATTTGCATAAGATATGCCCAAACATCTCCATTTAAAAGATTTGCACACAGCCTCTCCTGAAAATCATTCATCGCTCTCTGCATACATATCACACTTCTATCTGTAACACTTTTTTATTTTTTAAATCTGAAATAAGACTTATACACCTGGTTTCAAATACAATGCTTAAACCTAGTCCAAGACTAAACTGCATGTTTGAGCTGTTTTAACTGAAAGAAACTTGCACTGACATATCTTAAAATATATCAGTGCCATTGTTTTGTCTCAAGATGCACACCAGTAATGTTTTTTTTCTAAGGCACATTTATAAAATCTTAAATGTCCTAATTGAACTAAGGCCTAATCCTGGCTTAATCTAAGCCTTGTCTATGAAACCTGGCCATAGGGTCACTTAATTTCACTTATATTTTCTTTAATAATATGTATGATGAAAACATTTCTGTTTCTAAGGCCGTTAGAAGTATTTGATTGTTGAGCATATGTGGTTTCAATTGAATATTCTCCTAGATTTATAAAAAATTCAAGTGCAAATTTAAAGCATCGTGATTTCTCACACACACACACACACACACACACACACACACACACACACACACACACACACACACACACACACACACACACACACACACACACACACACACACACACACACACACTTTAAGCTTGTGTCCTGACCAAGATGAATAGCTTAAAATACTCACATATTTTCAAAATTAGATGCATATCATATCAAACAAAGCAACAAATTCCATTTTAACACAAATAAAAAATTGAAATAGACACTAAACGAATCAAAATACAAATTAAACAAAAAGCTAAATAGGAACAAAACAAAATAGAAGCAATTACAAAATACACTTAACAAGTGATAAATCAGTTTTTGACTATGATGCGCAGCAAGACTTTCACTTTCAGAATGTGCAGAAACATCACTTGATGCAGGAAACTTGTCCTGAACCGAATGCACAGAATGAGTGTGTGGCTTGTTTGCTTATCTTTTCCCTGCGCTGTCAGGCCATCATGGTGGTCCTCTTGATAACCACAGTGGTTTGTGGTAAAAGCGTGCCCGAACCCGCACCAGTACAACATGCCCTCAGTATTTAGTGCCGGATTATGATCAAAATCATTTAAGCCTGACACTGAAAGCCAGATATACAGTAGATTATTCTCATAGTTTATCTCACACTTGTAGTTTATATAACCAACACACACACATCCTAGCCTCGATGGAACATTCCATGATTCTCTCTTTTTCTTTCTATAGATGCAGGAGTTGGAACAGAGAGTGATAGAGGCTGACCAGCGGGCAGAGAACGCTGAAAAACAGGTATTGCTCTTGTACCACTGTTTTCTTATTTTTAGAAATTACTGTATTAGAATCATACTCAGGACATGGTGTCCTATTTGCCATATTTTTTTAAGAGGCATATTTCATTATTATTGTATAATTTCATTCAGTGTGCCATATAATAAATAAATCACACATTGAAATGAAAAAATAAATAAAAATCTTTTTCAAAACACAATGTGTTTGTGTTGAAACACCCTTAGCTAGCAAATATTATCAATTTAAAAGTCAGTAGTCAAAAGTTGTTGTTTTTTAAGAAGATGTACAATGCATTTTAGAAAAATAAAACTAGATTGACCATACAAAACTATATTAATTTTAAATGGATGGATTTAAATAATTATGTAAAATTTTTTTTGCAGAAATAAGTAATAAATCATGGGAGCACAAATTATGCTTTCTTGAAAATAATCTGTTTTTTTATAATTATTTAAATAACATAGTGATAAATACAGTAGTGGATAAATGTGACATCTTCCCCCTTAATTCTAATATTATAAAAAATTTGTTAAAGATTTTGTAAGCACATTGCATATTTATGCTTGTGTCGTTCGTTTTATTTGTGATAACTCAATGAAACATGCCAAATTGTTCAGACTTTTTTTGATTGGCTGTCATAGAAAGAAATTACGAAGACATGCTGTAGTCGATGTATGCTTTTTCCTGTGAGCTTTTTGTTTTCTGTGCCTTTATGTTTTGCATGCTAAAATAAAACCCCATAGCTGTAGTTTGCCTTTTTTTGCCAAATAATTTTATCAGATAAATACCTTAACCAATTTTAGTGTATTTTTCTTCCCTCCCACTTAAAATATTTGAAACCTATAAAATATTTTCCTCATATTTTGATTGTTTATCAAACTTGTATGGTCAATAAAAACAATATCACCTTTGGCCACTACTGAGCCCTTTTCTCTTTGAGGACTTAATCAAAATTACCATTGTAGGTCCACATTATGGAGGAGAAACTGAAGTCTGCAAACATGCAGCCCAGCGAATCGGAAAACTCCTTGTACAGGCGTTATCAAGAGATGAGCAGTAAAATGCAGGAGAAAGATATGATCATAAAGAGTCTTGAAGGACAGCTGGAGAAGCAGGTACAGACAGACCTCACAAAGAGGAAGAGATGGCTTTTAAACTCTCACATAAGGACTGAAACGTTGCTCAACTGCCCTCCTTATTTGCAGAACTTGGTTCGAGCCCAAGAGGCCAAGATTATTGAAGAGAAGGCTGCCAAAATCAAAGACTGGGTCACGTTTAAGTTGCGAGAGGTGAGTTGAAACGTGGAAGTGCAGTGGATACATTTTTTTTTTTTGCAATAATTTTTTTTTTTAAACAGAGTGTCCTTTGTTTTGTGTGTCTTGTAGATGGAAACAGAAAACCAGCAGTTGAAAAAGGCAAACCTGAAGCAGGCTGAGCAGATCCTCATACTGCAAGACAAGCTCCAGAGTAAACATAGTTCCTTTCCTGTTTTCTTTCCTTATAGCATTTGTTTTTGCTTGTTTTGTACACCTTTCACTGTGTTTCTGTCAGCTCTTCTCGAGAGGCCGTTGTCTCCAGCAGTGGATGTCCACCTGGTCCCCTCCAGCCCACTCCACCCTCCCAGCTGCCCCGGGACACCCCCTGCCCAGGAGGAGGGCTGGAGATTGACAGGATCTCGCATAGCCTATTCTACAGGTACATAATCATCTTCTACCTTCAGAAGGTTTGAAGCTCTTTCTAGTGTCGTTGAACAGAAATAGATTCGCACATTCGGAACAATTAAAAAAACTGTTAACAGTAACTTTATTTTACACTTATAGTGCATCACTAAACATGTAAACCCCATAAGATGTCCTTAATCCCCCCCCCCCCCAACTTCCATGCCACACTTTTTGGATGTTGGATCTAAATATACATTAATATCTGTTTCAAATTTCAGAAAGCAAAAGGAAAATCACGGAGGGTTGTGATTCTGCTTTTCATAGTGCATCCTTACTTCCAACATTACAAGACAAAGGAGACTCTCATAAGTCTAGTCAAGATGGTGTTGACACCACAACCTCTGTAAAGGAAACTGGAGAGTGGGCGGAGCCTTCTTTTGGAGTGCCATGTGAGAGAGAAGTGGGAGGAGCCTCAGACAGAGATCACTCTTCTGATGAGCTCAACAGCAAATTTCGTTCCCAGCGCCTCCGCTCTTCTTCCTCATCCTCTTCCTCATCCACTTCAGCGTATGAGACTCCTGGTCCGGTTGGTTTCGACACTCCTACCCCCACTCCTAAAAGCCCTCCTCCTGTGTCCCTCTCACCCCCATTAGTACGCCTCCCTCTGTTGTGCCCCTTCCCTCTGGCTTTACCCTTGGGCACCAGCATGACCCTGCCCAAAGTTCGCACTCCTCTAACCCCCCGTGACAGCATCCAACTTGTGAAGAAACATCACAGTCAGCCGCAACCCGGCATAGAGCGCCTCCATCAGGTCAACGTCAACATTGATATCGGAAGCTGCACCTCTCCATCCTGCAACAGTCTGGTCCCTGGTTCAGTTCCCACACATGGGTTAGAGGAGACGGACATTGATGAAGGGCTGCCTGAAAGAATGGAGGGAATGGTGGAGGGGTCAGAGATGGAAGCTCAGGTTACTGATAGAGGCTTATTCGAAGGGTTGGCTAGAGAGTTTGAGATGATGGACCCAGAAGCTCTTAAACCGCCTACACCCCCTCTGCACCGATTTCCCTCTTGGGTAAGACAGGAAAAAATGCTACGGCTTGTACCTCAAATTGTGCAGCTTGTTGAAGAAAAATGTGTTATAAGTTGCGAATTGCAAGTGACAGCTTAGAGCTTATTTACATTACAAGTTGCAGCTTGCTACTAAATTGATTAAAATACTACATTTTTTAATCTTATTAAACTTTACATTTGAAATATAACCTGACATGTAAACAAAAATAATTCACTACAAAATATATATTTAAATTCAGTTCATTTTCTAGTATATTTTATCAGTATTTATGTATTGATCCTAACTGTTTTTAAATGTTTTATTATTTACATATATAAATATACTATTCAGACTATAATGCAATTTTTCATATATAAAGACTTTTATGCTTGCACAGGCTGCATTTATTTGATCAAAAAAGTCAGTAAAAACAGATTTTAAAACAAAAATATTATTTACAATATTATTGTGTGTATATATATATATATTATTGTATATATATATTGTATTATATGTAATATTATTACAATCTAAAATATTTTACTTAAAAATATTTTAAAATGTAATGTTTTCCTGTGATCAAAGCTGAATTCTTTAGCATCATTACTCCAGTCTTCAGTGTCACATGATCCTTCAGAAATCATTCTAATATGCTGATTTGCTGCTCAAGAAACATTTCTTATTATTATCAGAGTTAAAAACAGTTGTGCTGCTTAATATTTTTGTGGAAACTGACATTTTTTTTTAAGTAGAAGTCTATTGTGATATTATACATGTCTTTACTGTCACTATTGAGCAGTTTAATGCATCCTTGATGAATAAAAGCATTCTTTTTTTTATTTTTTTTTATTTTTTTTATTATTAAACCCAAACATCTGAACCGTAATGTAACTATAATAGATTTCATGATTAATTAATTTATAGAAGCAATGAACTAATAGTGCAATCAAATTAAGTATAATTAATTAAGAGCAAGTTCCAAAGTAAGTCATATTTACTAGGCTGGTTGTGCAAGTTACTTTAAACGGTTGGTGCAACCCTACCCAGAATGCTTGGGGTGGGCTTTTGGGGCTCTTTTGACTTTGGACCAGAAAACAACTACCTAGTAACTCACAAAACAACACACAGGACACCTAAACTCAAACCTCTTACTCAAAGTATTTTAGCAACCACCCACATCACCCTAACACTATAGTGGCAAGTTTTGTATTGTATGATTAATGTTTGACACCTCTATTTTTCGTGTATCTGTGTGTGTTTTTCAGGAGAGCCGGATCTATGCGGTAGCTAAATCAGGAATGAGAGTCTCAGAGGCCTGTCTTGGAGTCAAGACTCTTGGGAGAGGTCAGTCAACCAATCAGCAGTCATCACTGATCACTCAGTTTAGGTCTGTCACCAGCACTTGTTATAACACTATATGAACACATGCTCTTAGATCTGTAAATTAGAGGTAAGGACTTGTTTGATGTCACTTCCTCTTACCTAACGGGAACACACCTGTGCAGGTGTGATCTCCGTCCTTTGAATCTTCTAAGAGGCTGAGAATGAGAATCTTCCGAGGGTGAGAATGAAAACCCTGCTTTTCAATATGCCGTGATGAAAGGTTAAAACTGCTGTGTAATTACCTGAGGGAGTATTTCACTTCTCCACCTCAACTCTACATAACTGTGCTGTATTCTGCTTTGAGACACAAGTCTGATCAGACATTTGGTTTTATTTCTTAGGCCACATACTCAGTGTAAAGATTTGGGAGTGACAGTTACATTTAACCCTTATAAGTAAAACAACAAGGACATTTTTGGTGAAGTTTATTGGTCAAAAAGTATTATGGGAACAATGAATAATCGTATACACCACCGTTTAAAAGTCAATAGGTTTTTTTTTTTTTTTAAATGAAATTGATACTGTTATTCAGCAAGGATGCATTAAATTGATCAGAAGTGACAGTGAAGACATTTTGTAATGTAATGGAAGATTCCTTTGTCAAATAAATACTTTTTAACATTGGTAATAATAAGAAATGTTTCTAGAGCAGCAAATCATTTTAGAATGATTTCTGAAGGATCATTTGACATGAAGGTTGATGAAAATCCAGCTTTGCCATCACAGGAATAGATTACATTTTAAAATATATAATAATAGAAAATAGCTATTTAAAATTGTAATAATGTTTGGCCAATTAAATGCAGAAAAACATCCAAAGAAATCTTACCGACCACAAACTTTTGAACAGTAGTGTATACTTGCTAGAAAAAAAGAAAGACAATTCAATTCAAAAGCAAATTAAAGGGATGGTTCACCCAAAAATGAAATTTGTCATCATTTACTCACCCTCAAGTTGTTCCAAACCTGTATACATTTCTTTGTTCTGCAGAACACAAAGGAAGATTTCTTTTCTCCATACTATGGAAGTCAATGGCTCCCCACAACTGAGCTTCTTCGAAATATTTTCCTTTGTGTTCAGCAGATCAAAGAGATTTATACAGGTTTTGAACAACTTGAGGCTGAGTAAATGATGACAGTATTTTTTAGTTTTGTGTGAACTATCCCTTTAAATGTACAAACAAACACCATATTTGGCTGTTTCACTGATGTCTGTAAATGAAATGGCCATATGAAATTATATTGAAGTGCCCACCCAGGCCTTATGAATTTTTTACAACTTTGCGGACTTTATGTAAGTGCCATGTGTTGTTTGTTTGTGCCTCCAGTATCCACCCAAACTCAGCACTCGACAACTGGCCCCTTCACCCACCTCATTTACAAGAACATCAGTGTGCCTGTGTACTCCACATTTAAAGGGGTAAGATTACATCACTATGATCCTTAACTCGTTATTATATTACCAGTGTCATGCTAAAGCGTCATTGTACATAACAGGTCAAATTTACTTGTCTTTCTCATCATTCCCACAATGTTCTTCTGCCCTTAGAAGGCAACTCAGATCAGCAATGTCCCTCTCCCGGATGATGACTCCGGTTCAGAGGACGACAGCAGCTCATTGGCCAGCTTGCACACGTCCACGCTGGGGCCAGATAAAAAGGGCAGCACCCCTGGCAGCCCTCGGGCTGTCAAAAGAGGTGAGGAAATCTCTAAAACAACCAACTTTATGACCTTCAAAATATTTGTATTTAACATTTGAACCGTTTTCCCCTGTAATTTGTGAATAATAAAAGTGTGACCAAGGATCAACTCTTAAACCATTTGACATCTTTTGTCCTGCAGGTGTTTCTATGTCCTCCATCAGTTCAGAGAGTGACTATGCCATTCCTCCAGACGCGTACTCGCTGGACAGCGACTGCTCAGAACCCGAGCACAAGGTTCAGCGCACCTCCTCCTACTCCTGTGAGAGTGTTGGGCAGGTACATCTCTGACCTCCTTCTACTTTGAGCCGTCTCCATATTGTCTTCTCATCTACGCTACCATTCAAAAATTTGGGATTTTTGTATGCTTTTGAAATAAGTCTTTTATGCTCACCGAGGTTGCATTTAATTGATAAAAAATATAACAAAAACGGTAAAATTGTGAAATACACTCACCTAAAGGATTATTAGGAACACGTGTTCAATTCTCATTAATGCAATTATCTAATCAACAAATCACATGGCAGTTGCTTCAATGCATTTAAGGGTGTGGTCCTGGTCAAGACAATCGCCTGAACTCCAAACTGAATCTCAGAATGTGAAAGAAAGGTGATTTAAGCAATTTTGAGCGTGGCATGGTTGTTGGTGCCAGACGGGCCGGTCTGAGTATTTCACAATCTGCTCAGTTACTGGGATTTTCACGCACAACCATTTCTAGGGTTTACAAAGAATGGTGTGAAAAGGGAAAAACATCCAGTATGCGGCAGTCCTGTGGGCGAAAATGCCTTGTTGATGCTAGAGGTCAGAGGAGAATGGGCCGACTGATTCAAGCTGATAGAAGAGCAAGTTTGACTGAAATAACCACTCGTTACAACTGAGGTATGCACCAAAGCATTTGTGAAGCCACAACACACACAACCTTGAGGCGGATGGGCTACAACAGCAGAAGACCCCACCGGGTACCACTCATCTCCACTACAAATAGGAAAAAGAGGCTACAATTTGCAAGAGCTCACCAAAATTGGACAGTTGAAGACTGGAAAAATGTTGCCTGGTCTGATGAGTCTCGATTTCTGTTGAGACATTCAGATGGTAGAGTCAGAATTTGGCGCAAACAGAATGAGAACATGGATCCATCATGCCTTGTTACCACTGTGCAGGCTGGTGGTGGTGGTGTAATGGTGTGGGGGATGTTAGTGCCAATTGGGCCTTAGTGCCAATTGGGCATCGTTTAAATGCCACGGCCTACCTGAGCATTGTTTCTGACCATGTCCATCCCTTTATGGCCACCATGTACCCATCCTCTGATGACTACTTCCAGCAGGATAATGCACCATGTCACAAAGCTCGAGTCATTTCAAATTGGTTTCTTGAACATGACAATGAGTTCACTGTACCAAAATGGCCCCCACAGTCACCAGATCTCAACCCAATAGAGCATCTTTGGGATGTGGTGGAACGGGAGCTTCGTGCCCTGGATGTGCATCCCACAAATCTCCATCAACTGCAAGATGCTATCCTATCAATATGGGCCAACATTTCTAAAGAAAGCTTTCAGCACCTTGTTGAATCAATGCCACGTAGAATTAAGGCAGTTATGAAGGCGAAAGGGGGTCAAACACAGTATTAGTATGGTGTTCCTAATAATCCTTTAGGTGAATGTATTATTTCTATTTAAAATCAGAATTCAGTTTTCAGTTTCAAAATCAGTTTTCTATTTGAATATATTTTAAAATGTAATTTATTACTGTGATGGTAAAGCTGAATTTTCAGCATCATTACTCCAGTCTTCAGTGTCACATGATCCTTCTGAAAACATTCTAATATGCTGATGTGGTGCTCAAGAAACATTTCTTGTTCATAGTTTTCATATGATGTCACACACTTAAAGGAACACCCACCTGGAGGGGCAAAACAAGGCTTTCCTCCATTGCCCGCCCGTTTTCTTTTCACCAGGTTTGTACTAAAATACTTGGTAACACTTTATTTTAAGGTGACGTAGTTACATGTTATTACATGTGCTTACTATAGTAATAACAGTAAATTATGCATAATGACAAGTAACTAACCCTAAACCAAACCCTAACCGTAACTCTATAGTAAGTAAATGTGGTTAATTAATATTATTCAGTACTTATATGACAACTATGTCACCTTAAAATAAAGTGTAACCCAGGCAAAACAGATGAACCCAGAATATGAATGCAACAATCAGTTTCTCGTAAATTTTTCGAGAAATAAAAAACATAGAATACGCTTAACTATTTAGCCCATTGTGCTCATATTCTGGGCTCATCCTCTTGCCTGTATAAAGTATGCATCATCAATAAGGTATATACTGATTTTTTTTATACTGATTTGATCTTTTAATATCACTGTTTAAGTACATTAAGGCACTTTAAGTGTTTTTCATATCAAGCGTTTTAGAAAGTCCCACTGTTTTTAGTGATTGAAATACTGCAGCAGGCTCTGTATATGTATCACAAGTGCCCAAATCTTGTATTTTGTTCACAAATTTTTGTGTTTCTTCTTTTGAGATGGAAAATGTACAGGCCCGTGCTTCAGTTCTATAGATGCTTTACCCTCCAGGTCTCTGCGTCAGTCACTTGACTGAAAACTATGAATGATTATTTATGTTGAAAATGGTGATTCTTTGATGAATCGAAGGTTCAAAAGAACAGCATTTGCTGGAAATAGAAATCTTTTGTAACATTAGAAATTGTTTTTTGTTGTTGTCATTTTTGATCAATAAAATGTGTCCTTGCTGAATAAGTTTTAATTAATAATAAAAAAAAAGTATTAAAAAATGACTGATCCCAAACCTTTCAATGGTAAGGCATATATTCATATATTTTAGTACATAGGTTCTTCAGATGACATTTGTGAGTGTGTTAGGCAATCTTTTCTTATGTTTAAATTTTAGTCCAAGGATATACTTTGAGAAAGCTGTCTGTTAGCATTCCCATTCACCTCGATCCTAATCAAGTAACATCGATAGAAGTTAGAAGACAGGTTGTCCATGGTTAAATGCTTTATATGTGTCTTTCTATATAGGAGACTCTAGAAAAGACAGGTTACTTGCTGAAAATGGGCAGTCAAGTAAAGGCATGGAAGAGGCGCTGGTTCATTCTGAAGAACGGGGAGATCTTCTACTACAAGTCGCCGGTGAGTAGACTTTTCCACAACTCTGCGGTGGTGTTCGAGAGAGAGAGAGAGAGTGCGGGAAGGAAGTTTAGAGTTACAGCGCTGATGATATCTGCCTTTGCTCTGTTCTCAGAGTGACGTGATCCGGAAACCTCAGGGCCAAATGGAGCTGAACTCCTCGTGTCATATAGCCCGCGGAGAGGGAGCTCAGACATTCCAGGTGAGAGACACACTGATACACCTAAACAGCCTTTAACAAATCTGTCAGCCTGAGGCTTTCAGAAACAGCCTGATATGGGTATCACATGAGCTTCGCTTGCGTTTTGAGGGAATGTACAGCTCTCAACTGCTGTCATTATTGGATTTTCAAAGTCGTAATAATAGCAATAATTGGGTATTATCTATAATTTCCTCAATTTAATCCGTTTCATCACATCTGTTACTGTTACAATTTCGGAGGAATTGATGATCATAATCGTTAAATATCTTGTAGAAGATACGGTAGGTCATCTGGGCGTGTTTTTCTGTTACCACATGAATTGGATTAAATATTACAATAACATACCATGATGGCCAAGATTATTCAGAATCTTCACATATCATGTCAAAAAAAAAATACACAAATATATAGGCTGCTGTCACTTTAAGACATAATGCATGGATGCTATATACTGATACTGTTACACATGCGTTTTCTTTCTCCACTGTTAACGTTCACTTAGGACATAAACGACTATGTTTACTAGGATACGCGCCAAGACACGCTTCGGATGTGACTAACTCAATCATAGGCGACTGAAATCATACAATTTACTAATCATTGGCTAATTAAAAACATTTTTTTAGTTACCTAGCGTGAAATTTGGTTGCAGATGCGAGTGATTCAATCGCATTGTAGATGGTTGTTTATTGAATATCATAATCATAAAATGTCTTGTTGAATTCAGTGTTGGGCATCTTTTTTACTGTTGTTAAATGACTTGGAATTCCTTTTACTGGACATTTCATGATGAAGATTCTATAAATTCTATTAAGTGAAGATTCTCAGAGTTATAGTTAGGGATGGACATACCAGATATCAGCTGTGGGCCACTAAAATAATTATCCGCTTATCTGAATCAGACAGAATTATAATATCGGTGCATCCCTCCATAACCAGTTTTGTTGGCTAAATCTCTGTCAATCTTTTTCTCATGTGCGTGTTGTGTCTAGTTAATTACAGAGAAGAAGACCTTTTACTTGGCTGCAGACTCTCCAAATATCCTGGAGGACTGGATCAGAGTTCTCCAGAATGTTCTCAAGGTCCAGGCCAGTGGACCAGTATCCATGGATAAAGAATTCAAGGCCACGGTGCGAGGCTGGCTAACAAAGGTAAGAGTTTGAGTGTTATGGAGGTTTTGAGTGAGAGAATGATTGAGTAAAGTATTCGAACAGTATATCTACATATAGATGCATCTTTTCATAGCATAACAGTAAGAGTTTTGACATATATAAAGCAATGAAGTGATGGCGATTAAAGGAGGAATGAGCTGGTGAGCGTGAGGATTGCGGGGTGAGATTCCTGGATGGCTGGTGCATGATGGGACAGAGCTGAGGTCATCAGGCCTGGAATGTATCTGATAGGGAGTCCCTGATCACAGACTGTGCATATCTGTGTTGATAGACAGGTCAACTTGTAATTAAAGTCTGCATGAAACAGAAGTTGCGATAGTCTTTTCTTCTCTATTGTGATGTTTATCTGATTGTGAAATGGCTTCTTGAAGAAGAAAAAAAGTAAGGCGGGACTTGATTTTGCCTTCCTTTGGGACTTAATTGGATGGTTAGATGGTTGTGGTTTTCTATTGCTGTGATGTCATGTGAGTGACAGGTTGCCCCTGCCCTCGCCCCAGTAAACACGTAATCAGTGAAGAGATGAGCTGCAAGAGGGAGGGGAAGATATTTTGAATAAATAATAGGGATGTGCACAAATAAAATATTTATAATAAATATTGAAATATTCCATAAAATTGTCATTTTGTTTTCATGGTGACTTTAATGCTTTTTTCCCAGTATGTATCTGTGCTTGTGTTTTGATTTTTTTTTTTTCAAGATGTCTTGTCAAATCGGCATGTTAATGGCATGGTTTTTCCATTTAAATGCATTTGATTTGACCATACATTTTCAGTTTGATTAATGAACCACAGATTTGATCTTTTGTTTCTTCCACTTATTCCTTCTCTCTCCATTTTTCTGATGATGTTTTTCATTTTACTACAGGTGAAACATGGTCATTCAAAGCTTGTTTGGTGTGCTTTGATTGGGAAAGTCTTCTACTACTACCGTAACCTGGATGACAAGGTAGATACTTTTAGCTTCCTTAAATTCAGAAAAACTGAGGGATTTTCTGTTAGTAGCTCTGCAAAGTGATTCAGGTCATTTGTAAATAAATTTTTGCATATGCTGCTATTGTATGTTGTGATCAAATATGTGTTTGTTGCAGTTCCCACTGGGTCAGCTACGTGTTCGGGAAGCGCGTGTGGAAGAAGTGGACAGATCGTGTGATTCTGACGAAGATTATGAAGCAGGTGGGCGGGGCTTCCTCTCCTCTCACTTTACGTTAGTGGTTCATCCTAAAGAGCAAAGCCCTACCTACCTGCTTGTCGGCACTAAACAAGAAAAGGTACCACTTACACCACACCATTAGATTTGCCATATGTAAATGAGTTTATTAATATGCAAATCAATTTTCTGTGAAGGTATGTGATTACAAGTGTTGGGGAACTACTTTACTGAAGCTTGTTAAGCTACAAAGACTCTGTTAGGATAACAACATTTGAGACACAACTAATACCATATATAAAACCAAAAAATATTTTGGGTTCGGTAAGATTTTGTAATGTTTTTGAAAGGTCTCTTTTCAAGGCGACACTGATGTGATAAAAATACAGTAAAACAATAAAATTGTGAAATATTATTACCGTTTAAAACAGCTGTTTTCTATTTTGAATATATTTCAAAATGTTATTTATTCCTGTGATGGCAAAGGTGAATTTTCAGCACCATTACTCCAGTCTTCAGTGTCACATGATCCTTCAGAAATCAGAAATATCAGCACAGTTGTGGTGCTTAATATTTTTATGAAAACAGTGATGCATTTTCTTCAGGATTCTTTGATGAATTATGAATTTTGATTCATTTATATTTTGAATTGGCTTGTATTTTTTTAATTTTCAGTGTGCGTTTTAATTTTAGTCATTTTTTTATGTGCTATTCACTTACTAGGAAAATTCCTAGTAGGACATTACGAAAAAGCAATCCTAACTACGAAAAACTATGAAAGCAATCCGGTCGAATGCGTTTTCGATTACCTCTAGAAGAAGTGGTCGAAATTGAGCAAGCTCAAAACGTTTTAGACCCTGTTTACACCAGTATTTAGCGTTGTCCACTTGTGATCGGATTGATAAAAAACTTGCACTTAATCTTAAAAAACTTAAATGGAAATCAGAAATGTTGCCTTGGCAACCAACTGATTTAAAATAAGTGTAAACGGTGTCTAAAACGTTTTGAGCTTGCCGATTTTCGACCACTTCTAGAGGTAGTCGAAAACGCATTCGACCGGATTGCTTTAATAGTTGTTCATAGTTAGAATTGCCTTTTCGTTATCTCCTTCTAGGAATTTTCTTAGTAGGAAAATACGAGTTTCCTAGTTGGAAATTATTGCCATCACTCGGAAAATTGGACATATACTCCCTCTCAAATCCTACTAGGACATCTGAGTTTACTAGTAGGAAATATGATTTGAGAGGGAGTTTATGTCCAATTTCACGAGTAATTGCTGTTTCAATTTCATGCTCATGTGGCTGAATGCAGTCACAAAAAAACGCCTACTCTCCGCCTACTGACCTAATGCGTACACATTATGGGAAGCGCACAAGCCAGACGGGATTTAAACTTTGTCGGCTGAAGACCCAAGTTTGGTTTGAAGACGAAAAACGTACCAAGCACAATGTTCTCTAACCATTCCTGATTTAGATAGACCCTCCCCTCGAAGAAATCAGGATAGAAAGTGGTTGAAAGTGGACAAAACAGATGGATTAAAACAGCAGGTGTAAATGGGAATGTGTCTCTCTCTGGTCTACTTGTGATCCGATCGACCAAAACGCATCTTAATACCAGGTGTAAACAGGGCCTTGGTTTCTTGCTGTCTTTCTCACAGGACACCTGGCTGTACCACCTGACTGTCGCGGCGGGCAGTTGTGCCAGCCTGAGGGTGGGCACCGAGTACGAGCAGCTGATTGGCAAGCTGTTGGATGTCGATGGAGACCCAGGTCAGAGGTTACTTTTAAATATCCACTTCTATAACACGTACAACTGCTTCTCAAGTCAGACGACAGACTGACTTTTAAATTGGGATAGACAGATAGAATGACTCCATCTAGACCCCAGACAGTGTTTACGACCAGTTTGAATGGCAGCTGTTGTGCCATTTTAATGTTTTTTTCGATCTGTGTTTGTGTGTTGATGTGTGCAGACTCTGCTCAGTGGAAACGTGAAGTGCTGTGCTTCAGTAAGGAGGGTCTGCGCTACCCCCTCACCACGCTGCCCTCCGAGGCACTTCAAACCGAAGCTCTCAAGCTCTTTAAGGTGAACACTCTCGTCGGTGTCTTCTCTTACTTTCTCAGCGTCCTTTATCCTTCTTTCTGCTTTATTCACATCCACACAAACGCTCAAGTCTTGATGTCCTCTTGTTGTCTTTATCTCCCTTGAAGAATCAGTCCCATCTCTCAAACACTTCTAAGTTGTCCTCATCCTCCTCTCCCGAGAGGTGATGGTGCCGTCCTGTCCCTACTGTGGACTCCCACAGCAGGATCAAAGGCAGTGACGGGAGGCCTTGTGCTCATTATAGCACAGGAGATAAAGGCTCTGATTGACATAAAACCTCTCTGCGGTGTAGTCATGTTGGGGATGCTGCTTTGAAACTATAGCTTAACAAGATACAAGCTTGTTCATTCAATTCATGTTAATGAATTCAAATGAATCTCATTTTGAGTCTGAACAAGACTCAGAATGAACTCTACAAACAAGCCTTCTCAATTTAAAAAATAATTTAACAAATCAGGTATTTTATATAAATGGTCATCTGCTGACCGACTAAACGAGAGAAGGCATTTCGTTTGTTCATTCACAACAATTAGAGAAAAGTGGCGTAAGAATTATGAATTTATAAAAATGGCCATTGATACAATTAAAATGACTTAATGTTATAATCTGTGTTATTTTAGTATAATTTCTATACTATTTTGGATTGGGTTTAATTGATATATTTTTGTTATGTGGTTATTATTTTTATTTAGCTTTAATTGCCTTTGTATTTCAGTTTTAGTTTTAGTAATTTTAGTACTTATACTTAAATTAAAAATGTTAAAAAAATTAAATGTTGATTTGGTAGCGTTCTGAGATCAAATACGCTTAAGTTTTTCATCTAGTATTTATTTTTCATATTATTTCAGCTTTATTTCAATGAACAAAAATGATTTGTAATAGTTTGTTTTAGTAAACAGTAACAACACTGCTCATAATGTTTTTAGATTATTGTATTTTCCATATCATAAAAAATAATCCTCAGCAGTTCACAAAACAGGAAAACTGCTTTGTTGTCACTTGTGGGCGAAACACTTTCTTAGTGGATTTGTAGATGCAAATTTTAATAAATGATAAGATTTTTTGGTTGTGAATAACTTTTTTATGTTTTTTTTAATGATTCAGTTGAGTGAATAATTCAGTGACTCATAACACAAAAAGAAATTCACGGCACTTAACCTGCAGAAAGAATCACTAAACGTATCAATAAATGAATGAATGAATCATTTAAAAAGACTTGAGTCTCAGGGATGAATCAAAATCCTTACCTCAGAACTCCTAGTAGTACGCAAGGGTGCACGTGATACACCCACTAATTGTCCCTCAGATCACTCATTTTTTAAGCTACATGCTACAAAGTGTTTTGCTACTGTTATTCATAATGCAGAAAAATATAGTTAATATAGTTACTCCTCAGCAGTGGCTCTCAGCACTTTGTGTGGGAAATGGCACTAGCCCTGTAACGTCTCATTTTGAGGACAGGCCTAAACATTTCATTTTGAGTTCAAAGAGGATCGCTGACAGTGTTTGGAGAGATAGTCTCATTCCAGTTGCTCATGGTTTCTCCCCAGGCTCCCGTTTTCTATTGAGAACCCTGTTCTCCTGAGGTTTACAGACATTATGCCCTATTGACAGTTCAATGGCGTATTCTCGAGAGCTAGCATCATACGCAGCCCTCGGTGCTCTTTGAAGATCAGAGGCACTATTTAGGTAGTCATTTGATACTGAAAGAAAATGCCTCCCACTCTGAAGTAATGAATGGGGGGTCGACAGCTACATCCTGACTTGATTTAATTTGCATTGTAAGAATTTCTGTAAGAACAGAAACCGAATGTTAATAAGAAAGTAAAGCATGTTGTTGCATGCGCCGACTGTAGCAGCTGTGTGTGGTGATGTGTTGTGTGAGGTGTTCGCCATCTGCTGGTTGCTCTGTTCTCATCAGATACACTAGTGCCATACATCCCAATCTCATTTGGCCTTTTAGGTTAGGGTTAGGTGTGAGGGTTTGGGTTAGTAGAATAAGTTGACATGTAGTTGCAAAGTTACTTATAGTCAGTAGAATGTCTGTCGGAGGAGCATCAAAATAAAGTGTTCTCAGATATTAAGCAGACAGTCTACTAATACTCTACTAATAGTTAGTTGACACGTAGTTGCAAAGTTACTTATAGTTAACTTAGAATGTCTGTTGGAGTAGCATCAAAATAAAGAGTTAGCAGCTAACTCTTATATCTGATGCTCCTCTTTCGATATACATTCTACTAACTATACGTAACTTTGCAACTACATGTCAACTAACTCTCATTAGAGTATTAGTAGAATGTCTGTTGGAGGAGCATCAAAATAAAGAGCAGATATTAAGCAGACAGTCTACTAATACTCTAATGAGAGTTAGTTGACATGTAGTTGCAAAGTTACTTATAGTTAGTTTAATGTATATCGAGGAGTTTTACCAAAAAAACTTGTTTAAAGCAAGTTGTTTTTTTTAAATGTTCTCTTTTGAATTCATGTTGGTTTCATATTGTTTTCAAAAACTTACACCAATTTCAAGAAAAAAACTATTGTCTCTTAAAATGTAATGTGGTGTAAATATCAAGTAAAAAGTAGTAACATATTTTGTCTTACATCTTATACATATTTGAAGGCTAAGGATTTTTTGAGGATTTCAATCTAAATTGAAATAAGTCAAAATACATTTAAAATTAAATATATAATCTTTTTTTGTAAATAATTTTTGGGGCAGTCACGCCACATTATATTTTTTAACCTGAACTAACCCTAGTTATTTGACATTTTTAGGGACTTTTTTTTTATGAATAACATTTTGTAATGTATTTTTGTATAAATTAATAAATAGGACAACATGTGAGTGTGTCATTGACCCACATACATACAAATAAGTGTTTTTTTTCTGGCCCTGGTAGTCTTGCCAGCTTTTCATCAATGTGCTGGTGGAGTCTCCCTCAATTGACTACCACACCTCGCTGGCCCAGAATGCACTGCAGGTGTGCCTAACACATCCAGAGCTGCAGAATGAAATGTACTGTCAGCTGATCAAACAGACCAACTGCCGCACTCCTCACAACTATGCCCTCACACAGGTCAGTGCCATATTTGTGCAGACACACACTTCACACTGAATCATCAGATCAAGTGTTGTATATCTCTCCTCTCTCTCTTTCTTTCTCAGTGCTGGCAGCTGTTGTCATTGTGTGTGGCTCTCTTCCTGCCTCAGCATCATTTCCTGTGGTACCTGAGACAGTACCTGCAGCAGAACGCAGATCCCAGGTCACTGGCCGTACTGGCACTAAATCTTTCTATGAAGTGTACAGTTATAAATCTGACTATATAGTTGTAAACCCAAATATATATTTATGTTTGTAATTTATACTAATAAATCTGAATATATATACTGTAGATTGTAAATAGTTGTACTATTTATACTTAAATAATATATATATATATAACTATATTTTAAGAATTTACATTTTATATATCTGTAAATCAGATTCACAATTGTATTATCAGACTTACAACTATACAATACCATTCAAAAGTGATTTTTAAAAAGTTTTTGAAAGTCTTTTATGCTCACCAAGATTTATTTGATAAAAAATATGGGAAAAAACCACCGTAATATTGTGAAATTTTGTTACAATTTAAAACAACTGTTTTCTATTTTAATATTTTTCAAATTGTTATTTATTCCTTGGATGGCAACGCAGAATTTTTATCATTATTACAGAAATAAAAATCTTATTACGCTTATAACAAGTGGGAAAAACCTGACAATAAAACTAGAGAAATCATGTTTGGATTTAAGGGCATTTTGTTATGTTTACTGGAAAACGAGACTATGGTACTGATTAGAATAAGGGTTTTGCAGTGATTGTCTAATGTACTTGTATTTGAAAACCTGAGTTTGTGTATGTACACTCACAGGACGGAAGTGGGGAAGTATGCTGTGTACTGCCAGCGCTCAGTAGAGAGAACTTTACAGAATGGAGAGAGAGAAGCAAAGCCTTCGCGGATGGAAATTCTATCTATTCTGTTGAGAAACCCCTATCATCACTCTCTACCCTTCAGTATACCTGTACACTTCATGAACAACACGTATGAGGTACGCAAACACTTTGAGTGGCCCTTACATTACCCCAATGAAGCTTACAGTATCATATTTGATATGCAAATTTCTAATGCCTCTAAATTATCAACATGATCAAAACTTTGCTGAAAAAACTGCTGTACACCATCTACTACAAGCCTTCTGATTTAGACCTTTTACTTGACTATCCATACATGTTTTTTTTTTGTTGGAAAAATCATGTTAAAATTTTAGTATCAAATATGACACATCAGTCTTTTGGGGAACGTTTATTTGTACATCTCTCAATCATCATTTTATTGAATTGCATTATATGTTTTTCCCCACAATAGAATCTACAGAGCTTTGATCATAAAACTAAGCATCATATATCATCTTACTAAGACATTATTGGGAGGTAGAGAGTGACAACTGATATTTATATGCATTTTATGTAAGTAGTCTGCCATACTGGTATAAGAATTCTGATTGATTACAAGCTATCCAAATTTCACTTTACTTTTTGCCTTATAAATGCGGCAACTTCACCAAATTGCATATTTTTGTTCAGTTTGGGCCGAGGTGAAACTGTGACAACTGCCTCTGACGAGTGCCAGTAATGTTTGTAATGGACTTTTTTGAAGTCAAAACAGGGTTCACAACTGATCTAAATATGTATACCGTGGTCCATTTCTGTACATAATAAAGAGTTAACTATATAAGATAGCGTCTTAAGATATGTCAACATTTGAACAGCTTTAAAGTTTATATATATATATATATATATATATATATATATATATATATATATATATATATACACACACACACATTTGTATCATTAGATATTTGAGTAAGTTTAAACCCAATCCTTACATTTAAAAATGAAATTCAGCATTTTCTCTCAAAAAAATCCTGTCGTCACCGGTGCGCAATGAATCTTGGGATAGGCTAGGCTGCGAAGGATCCACTCATTCTATCCTTCATGGCCCGGGAAATAAAGGATGGATTCGAAGGAATCTTTGAATGGAGACAGCCCTCGTCACGCCGCTTCAAATGCAGCCTTCGAAAGATTCTGGATCCTCTGGATTGGGACCGTAAAAGACTAGTGTATCAAATATGATATGTGACAAAAAAACACATTATGTAAACTTTTACCTGTTACACCTGATATGTTATTCTAGCATGCGTTTCTGACTACCTCCATGTGTGGTTGCTTGTGATCTGATCAGAACAGGTTTTAGCCCCCATTTACTCCCGTATTCAGCATTGACCACTTGTGATCCGGTCACAAAAAATGCATGAATGATTCCAAGGGTAAACAGGTCCTTGATATATGATATGGAATGCATAACAGTAAAAAGTTTTACTATACAGGATGTTCTTCATACCATCTTATCTTTCTCCACCTCTATAGGTTGTAGGTTTTGACGGCTCGACCACAGTGGAGGAGTTCCTGAACACAGTGAACCAGAGGGCAGGCATGAGGAAACCACAGATTTCAGGCTTTGCGCTCTTCACTGACGACCCCTCTGGCAAAGACCTGGAGCACTGCCTGCAGCCCAGCAATAAAGTATAAAATCTGTAATATTTAATGTTCATAAAGTACATTTTCTGTGCTGCAAAAAAAGATTTTTGTAATCCTCTGGTGCAGATTTGTGATGTGATCTCCAAGTGGGAACAGGCACTAAAAGAACTACATCCTGGAAAATATGAAGGAACACGTATTGTCCGTCTCACATATAAAAGCAGGTACGTTGAAATACGGTGGTCTCGTACGCCAAAAATCGATTGAAATGAACAATTAAGAATGTTTTTACCAATATTTTAAGAATGTTAGTATTCAATCTTCCTCGTAGGCTGTGTTTCCGAGCTCAGGCTAAGGGGGAAACTGAGCGAGAGCGCCTTCTGCTGGCCTATCAAGTAAATGATGAGGTACAACATGGGCACTTCCCTGTCAGTAAGGAACTGGCCCTGGAAGTGGCTGCGCTAATGGCACAGGTGTGTGTTGATCTAAATCACATGTTCTGTTTGAGGGTGAGTTTATCTTTAACAAACACAACTCATTTATCTTTTAGGTCGAGCATGGTGACCTAGACCGGCCAGCAATGTCTCCCGCTGGTTCTCCTCAGCCGAAGACCCAACAGGTCCTTCTGCAGGTACTGGAGCGTTTTTACCCTAAACTCTACAAGCAAGAATGCAGCATGGAACAGCTCAGGTAAATTCACATTTATTTGATTGAGTACATAATAATCACGGAATAATCAAAAGTACAAAACTGGTGTGCAGATCCCAAACACCCAGATTGGGCTCAGGTGAAGGACAACTAAGTAACATAAACAAAAAAAAATAAGCGTGAAGTGAAGTCCGCACACTGAAAATAGCTGCTCCAAATGATTTTATTAATACCAAAAGGTCACAATGTCTATTAATAACGTTTATTAATAGATCGACTTCACGCTTCTTTTTTCGTTTACATTATAATCACGTTCATGTTTATTATATTATATTATCATTTGTCTTTAATTGTATAATATTTAAGTTAATATAATTGTATAATATGAATATAATTAGTCATAATTATTTTAATATAATAGTATAATCAGCATAATAGTATTTCAGTATAATTATTATAATTTATATGATAAATATAATAATTTATCTGTAGTTTTTTTTTGCGTTAACTTAAACGTTTTAAGGATTTTAAATGAATTGCATGCATTAATGTGTTAACTTTGACCGTTAAAAAAATAACATACATATATATATATATATATATATATATATGTATGTTATTTTATTTTTTTAACGGTATATATATATATATATATATATATATATATATATATATATATATATTTATATATATATATATGTTATCTATATAATGTATATACATTATATTTTATTATATTATACTTTGCTTTTTTGACATTAATATGCTGTTCTTCTTCATTTAAAAAAAAGAGCTCACTGGATGACACTCTATACAAACACTCTATTCAATAGTAACTTTGTCCCACAGGGACCTCGGTGAGCGTTTGGCCACTAAGTGGTCTGTCCTGGGTGGGTGCACAGCCTCCGAATGTGTGAGAATCTATCTGACCGTGGCCCGCAAGTGGCCTCTGTTTGGGGCCAAGCTGTTCAGTGCCAAGGTAAGTTCAGATGTAGGTGAGGCTACAGTTTCCAGAACCACTGCAAAAATTACGTGGTCGCGACCTCGACCACTTAAAAAGGTTTTCAGATGTACCTTTTCACAAAAGCGCTGTTAAAACATGACAGCATTTCTCCTTTTACTCCCACTCTGTTGGTGCACAGCCATTGCCTCCCTTTTCATTGGATCAAACTCAGGTGTGGCTGGCTGTTAATGAAGATGGGCTGAGTGTCCTGGACTACACAATGGTGAGTGTATGTTTCAGAAAGTAAGACTGCGTTAAAGGAATATTACGGGCCATTTACAACTAAAGCTCTTAAGTGTGCAGAAAATCATTTAGACTCCCTCAGGTTGTAAAAACAAATAAAAAACATACTTACAGTAATGTTCTTTTAATGGAAACCTACAAGTCAAAAGTGCAGTGCAACTATAATGCTGTTTTGAGAATATAACAATAACAAGGTATGTGATGTTATTATAATGTAATCTGTTAATAGATTTAAATCTATAAGCACATAGCTGAGTCAAAAGGAAATACATTTAGAATACATAATTCAGTCATGGAACTCTAACCGAGCACTGATTGGTTCCTCTAACGCTGTGGCATTAGCCAACCAGATGTACTTCCTAATCCACGTAACCATGTATTCCGTACATTTCGATCACCCTGCTGCATGATTATGAAAAAAGTTGTTTACCCCTCCTCCTCCTCCTCCTCTCTGTTGCCACTTGTAGAGATCTGCTATAGGGGTTTTAATATACTCTTGCAGCAGCATGCCCTTATGTGTTATTTTAACTAAGCTGAACAAATTGTTGTATTTGCTCAGCAACAGTGAATGTGCATTCCATGCCCCATGCATAAATAATTCACTCCGAGAGTTGTCACGATTGAACTAGTGTATTACTGGAAATGAACAAATACTCCAATACTGATCTCAACCAATACTCCACAAAAGCTATTTATCAAAACAATAAAAGATCATTTTACTTTTATTATCACAACCTAATTAACATTTATACAGATTCGCTGTTCCAACATATCCCACCACTTAAAATATAATAATGTTTTAGTAATGTCCATGGGTAGCGCACAACCAGACGTTCATTCACCTAGAAACGTAGTCCCAGCCCAAAAGAACAATTTAATCAGCTATAATAAAAATATGAGCTTCATATTTCAGCTTTTACACCTCTGGTCGTCAAGCTTGCTGGGCCTTTTTTGTAAGTGCACTTCTTTTCAGACCTTTAGCGCCCTCTCTTGGTGCGGTGCATTTCTCAATCCTGCTCTTATGTTTCTAGAGCTGTGTAAGAACTATCTGGCACTGAGGGAGCCACATTGGCAGGTGTGCTGGTTTGAAATGTTTATTGACCAGGAAGTTTCCAAAAGCTGTACTCCTGATATCTTGCCCAGTTGGCTGTATTCTCACTTGGAGAAGTCGAGCCGTTTTGAGAAAGAATAAACAGGGTCAGGGCAGACTCTGTAATTTTCTATTTTTATGTCTTCTTTTATTTGGTTTACCTCTTCATCCATTCACTATTCTCACCAGCTCACAGAAAAAAAAAATCCAAACGGGAACAGAAAGCCAGTAACGGTAAAACTGTAATATTGTGATACATATTTAAATTTTAAACAGTTGTTTTTATATTTTCCTTCAAAAATACCCCAAACTTTTGAATGGTAGTGTATATGCTTGTTTTTATAGAGTCCAATAAGACAACATTTCTCAATTTTGTGCGCTCTGATTTTTTAGCACCCATTCGCCACATATCCATACCAGTCAGTGATCACCTTCGGAGGCTGCAAGGAAGATTTCATGCTAGTGATCAGCCAGATTAAAGACCAGGCTTTGGGCAAGAAGTCTGTGGATAAACTTTTATTTGCACTGGCTAAACCAAAGGTAAGAAATACTAAGTTACAAAAGGAAAAACACAAAGTTTAACTGCATTTCCAAATGCTGCCAGTAAAGACAGAATTCTGATATATGTGGTGCTTTAGCATCAAATTTTATTACCCATCTTAGAAATATAATCTTGTATAAGTGTGTGTGTGGGTAAAATCAGATCTTAAAAACAGATCTTAAAAACTCATACACCCCATCTGAAACCACTATCTGGATTACATCTGATTGTAAAAACAGGGGTTTCACTCATACAGCATTACATGATACAGGAAGTGCTAATGAGCTCCACTGAGTGAGGATCTTTATTTGCATTTCTGTGCTTCAAGTCTTTTTTTGGCTAGATACAGTAAGAGCAAGTTAAATATAGAAATATCCATCTACTAAAGAGTTTGCACTTCTGATTCTGCTGGTTCATTGTGTTTCTCTCTCTCTCTTTCAATGCTGTAGATCCTGGAACTGACTCTCCTCATGGCTAGTTATATTAACTACTGGACCTCCAGCTTACCAGGGGCCGGTAACCAGACTCAAGGCTCAGTGCTGGGGCCTCGAGGAGACCGGAAGCTCTGGGACATCGACAGCCGACACTTTCCCTCAATGACATACACAACCAAAGGCCCCACTCTCCTTTGAAACCTCAGTCTCCAGGTGTCTGGACACATCCGCAACCTATCGCATGGTCCGCATACACAAACAAAAACACATTTTGGGAAACTTTAGATGATTTCATTTGGGATACAGTTCAAACTTTTTGTGTTTGAAGGTTCAAACAATAAACGGGAAGAAAAAAGTTATTTATTGTGCGAAACGGTCAACTACTTGCACACTGTTCACAGTCCAAATACAAAAAATAAACACATCACGAAGTGGGTTTTCGTAGTAACCCACCCTGAGAAGATCACCCACCGAGTCGGTGTAGATCCAAGAGTATTTTATTATTGTGTGCAAAAAGATTGGCTCTCATTCTTAAGGAATTAGAGCTTTTAAACTGGACGTCCAGTTAAAGACATGGTTTGACTTTTTCATTTGTGCGTAACATGATTTTGTATCATCTATGTCTTTGTTTGAATTTTCTATTGTTTAAATAGTTTTATGTTTGTTCAGGACATTTCCACTGTTTAACGGTACATTAATTAATGGTACCATCAGTCATATACAGTTTATAGCATCAAGTTTATACAGTGAATACTTCATCAGGATGCATAGAAACAGATCATCTCTATTATATTAGCACATATGTGGAAACTAGCTAACCAGTATAGAAAGGACAGTCTTATGTGGCACAAAACTCAAGAGTGATACTGTTAGTGTGTCTAATGGTAGTGTAACAGGCTTGATGAGTTCTTCTCATTTATCCAAACAGGAAATGACATCATCAGCACCTCATCAGCAAGTTACAGAGTTTGGGCTAAAAGTTTTAGTTTATGCTCTCATATTACGTGCCATGTACTACCAAACATAATGCTTCATCTGAGCCAATCTGTTTTCATCTTAACATAGTGACAGGTTTTATGTAATACAGTAGTTGCAAAAAGGCACACACATATTTCATATTTACTTATACTAGCCATAGCCTTGCCTTTTGTATAGAGAAAAAAATTGATGCACACCCCGCACACATTTCACAACATTACGTTAATATGTGCAGGATCATATATTTTCGTGAAGTTTGTAGCTTGAGAATGGTCATAATTATATAATGATATCCAGTGCTGGGTAGATTACTTACCAATTTGTATTTAATTTTTTGACTCCAAATTGCATTACAAAAATTGAAGTTGGTATCGTAATTTAAGGTAATATTATGTATAACATAACACATTTAAGGTAATCTGACTACTTTTTGATCACTTTTGACCCAACTCGTTTATCACATTGATTTAAATAGGATAACATTGTACCATATTGATATTAAAATACAAAGAGAAAGAAAATATATTCCATTCTTTGTTATCAACAACATGAAGTGCATTAAATTACATAACGCCAGGGTTTCCCAAACTGGGGTTTGTGAGTTTATTGACAATAGAATAATTCAATAAATCATAAAATGTCAAATTAAAATAAATAATTTTAAAATAAAAATTCTAATAATAAAAATGTGTTAAAAAGACAAATGCCTTTCAAAGACATAGCAATATGGTTAAATGACTTACGGAGTGATAATTCAAATAATAATTAATGTGTTCGTCAGAAGCTGATTCGATTTGCAATGTTGAACTGTTGAGAAAAGGCTCCTTAAAAGTGAAATGATTTCTATAAATCCAGTGGTCAAATGCTTTGTGGCCTCTCAATTTTCCATGGAATTATAGCCACCTGAATAGTGTCTGGTCGACTGGGTGACAGAAACATGAATATCTTTAAATCTATAAGCACATAGCTGAGTCAAAAGGAAATACATTTAGAATACATAATTCAGTCATGAAACTCTAACCGAGCACTGATTGGTTCCTCTAACACTGTGACCAGAATAATTAGGGAGAATCAATAAATCATGAATGATTTGCTGCCATTGTGTGAATAATATGTAAGCATGTAATCAACAAAAAGTAACTGTAGTCTGATTAGGAGTATTTTAAAATGTAAAATACTTAATCTGGATTACATAATCAGATTCCAAAAATTATGTAATTAGTTAGACCCAGCAATGATGATATCATTATGACATGTGAATTTTTTATATGCAGATTTGAAAAAAATATGAAATCGCAGCTACGACACAGTGAAAAACATTGCATGCTTTCAACTATAGAAAATTCGTTCATTTTATTTTTTCCACCATAAATCATAAAACTTAACCACAAATACAAGTGTTATCTACATTGTAAAAGAGAGAAATGCAAAGAATTATCAAGAGTGTTTCAGAAATGGATAATCGACAAAGTATAGGTAAAGACACACTGTCCCCATAATATGGCAGATTCTGAAAGATTTGAGGGTGTAGGGATGAGTTTGAAAAAAGCTGTAATAATGATATGACTTGAATTATTCTGTGAATCAAACCACTTTCTCTGAATTTTGAATATTTATTTTGTCATTTAAAAATAATCATTTTTGGTCTAACCAACTTGTTTTCTTTAGTCAGACTTTTCTAGAAACTTTAGTGTTCCAAGCAGCCAATTGGAAATAATGCCACTTTTGTCATTGTTAAGATTCAAGGCAAAAAAAATGTGTCAGAACAGTCATTCATAAGTGATGCTGTGAGAGCTTTAGATTTTATATGCATAGAGATTGTTGCAAATAAAAAGTTAATTGTGCTGCCGTTTCCTTTTCGATTTTTAATTCTTGCACTCGATTTGTGGACTGAATTATATAACCCTTATGCACAGTATGACTATTATGTTGAGTTCTTCTTTTTCACTTCTGTGAAAAACATGTCTCCATTCAACTATATTTATCAAGAAAACCTTTTAGTTTAGGCTAAAGGCTTTCTGCGTGTCCGTGGCAATCACAGTAAAGCCTCAGACAAATTTACAGAACAGTTTGTTTAGATTTACTTGTTGTTATATTGCAGAAAACACTGATTCATAACTGCAGATTTGCTGGCCACCGTGTGGTTTATAGACAGGGTGGGGTTTCTCTGCTCTCACACTCCAGGCAGGTCAAAGTGCTAATGGCATTTCCCTGCCAATAGCCTGCTATAAATTCACATTTGAAAATTAAACAGGGAAAAAACGTGTACGTTCTAAGATAATACGGTAATATGCTTATTATTCAGCCACACTCTCTCTAAGCGAGTTGTAACGTTGAATTAGGGAAAGCATGCTTTTCATTGTTGCCTTTTGCAGGAGGGGGGAAAAAATCCGTGGCTCAAACTGCATGGTTTGGAGGAACCCCAGACTTTCTCAAGGATGTATTTTTATATTTCTCTTCACATTTTAAATGACAGCTTTTAGTTTATGAGACATCAAGTAAACTATTTTAAGCTCCAGGTTCTGCTGTAAAACTCAAAATACATGACATCTGAATGTCATCTGATGTAATTTTTTATTAATTTGATTTTCTTTACTTTGTTTGTAACTATGCTATATCAGTCAGTGCTTAAATTATTTTTGAAGACATACTGTGTGTAGCTACATTCATATATTGTTAATGTAATGAAAACTTTCTATATCATACATTTAAATAATTTACATGGCAACTGTTAAAAAAATCCCACAATGCACCATGTTAGTTGCAGAGCTTATTTTTATGACTTTATAATGTGGAAAACACTAAGCTAATAATAAACAATGAGCTGTTGTAGATTAGAGAAAACGTATACGTGTGCTTGTCCATCAACAATTCTAGAAATAGTAGAATTTATTAATAAATAACCATTTGTAAGTAGTATTTCAATTAATTACTTACTTTAATATGTGAAATGATGGCATATTTTGCACACAGATTAAGATGATTTTAAAACATGTTTAGTTGCAACTATAAACTTGGAACAACTTGGAATGTCCTTTGTATCTAAAATAAGTGTCTAAATACTCTTATACATATTTATAATACACTTTACCCCTGTTTCACAGACAAGGCTTTTGCCTAGTCCCGTAAATGTCAAAATTGAACTAAGGCCTAATCCTGGCTTTATCTAAGTCCTGTCTGTGAAACCGGGCCTTTAAGTCACAGTGTATTAATTAAAATTGATGAATGGCATTACATAAAATATTAGTTAGCATTTATGTTTAAAAAGCAAGCCAAACATTTCAACAAAAAAAGTTGAAGTGATAAAACATTAAATGTACTATTCAAAACTGCATTTGAACTTTTAGACGAAAGTGAAACGTGATGAACTACACCCGATTACTCTGCTAGGAAGGACACCTGTGTGATCACCTGTGTAAGTCGCCTTGAAACTATACATACATTAGCTGAAAATGCCTGAAAACGCTATTTCTGATAAAAGCTTTAGCAAAACCTGTTTGCAGATGGGAATTGCTTAGGTTTTTAATATAATACAGAGACATTCGACGTGTAAATAAGCAATAGTAGGCTACCGTATTATTATTATTATTTCTACTCTATTAGATAATTCGTTCGCATTCGCCCTCTGTCAGTGGCCCCAGTGAACTCTGAATCTGTCTCCGAGTTAAAATTAAACTGCATTGCCCAAGAGCGCGCTCACACACCGAATCCCTCATTTCAGCTCGCGCGTCAAGACGCCGCGTGTCAGAGCAGCGCTGCATCTCCGTAACGCGAGGAACTGCAATAAACAATCTTTCCTGAAATCCCAAACTAAAGTAAGGTTTAAACACACACACGTGTAGTCCGCAGCACTATATCATGCGGCTTGTGACCACGTCAACGTAGGCTACTAACTAATTCCTCTAACGTTAGGCCTTTTCAATTTAATTACGCATTACATTTCAGAGACTTGTATTAATGATAAAATAACTAATCGGTTTAAAATGCGGCAACACTGCTAGCTATAAAATTTTTTCCTTCTCGACATAGGCCCGGAATCAGAAAATGACATCAAAAAAGCAAAGTTTATTGAGAGAGGCGTCTCATCAGATCATTGCGGGTGGATCAGCAGGTAAGACGCCCTTTAATTTTCTATTTCACACAATCCGCAACTTTGTTTACCAAGTCGTTCAGTCTCGCGCGCGGCTCGTGCACATTCAGCACCAGTTAGCAGACAGTTCAAACCGCCATGAGGTGCGTGTGAAAGACTTTTCGTCAGGTATTTTGTAGTATAATAAATGTGTTTACATTAAATAAATGTGTTTTGATAGTAATTTTCAAGTTGACTAACGGACGAATCCTTTAACCGGATGTCTGTCTGGAGATGTAACGTTACGCGGGATACACGCGCACTTCAGTTAGTTCCGTTTACAAATCGTTCCCTCAGTTTAAGACGCTTTCTCTTCACGGATTTATTTGTGTAATCATAACCTATTTAGTTTATTCTTTGTAAAAGTCAAATGTTTCTTTAGCTCATCCTTATTATGTTTACTTGGTTTAAATGCCATATTCTATAAGAATGAGTGATATTTTCTTTTATTTTGTCAAGAAATGTCTGTTTTTTAATATAAGTTCAACAGCCAACAACGCCCAAATGACGCTTGCGTACATAGAACACAAATTGTTTTATTAATTGTTTTATGTAGCTAATATACATATAGCAGACAGAACTGAAGTCTGCACATTCGTAAAAAGCAATGACGTAAAAAGCAACTACTCAAAAGGCTTCATTCTGCATTTTGAGTTGGTCGAAATATATTGGCAGAGAAATAGGAAAATCTACTCATTAGGTAGCTTTAATAAGAAAGTGTGCCATTACAGAAATTAAGTCCTTGTTCATCAAATTCTTGATGTCACGAGGCTAAAAGAATCTCGCTTGAATAATGTTACTCTCTGGAATCAAGCAGACTGCAAAGTTTGAGCTTATATTGCTTGTATGATACCAGGCTATTTTAGCAGTGACAATGAAGGATTTTGAACTTACCAGTTTGTTTGTAACGTTAAGAAAATGAATGAATAACAACTTCCCCTTTTCATTTGATGAACTTTGTATCATATTTAGCAAAAAATAAGGTTTGTGTAGCTTTCTTTTTCTTTCTTTCTTTCTTTCTTTCTTTCTTTCTTTCTTTCTTTCTTTCTTTCTTTCTTTCTTTCTTTCTTTCTTTCTTTCTTTCTTTCTTTCTTTCTTTCTTTCTTTCTTTCTTTCTTTCTTTCTTTCTTTCTTTCTTTCTTTCTTTCTTTCTTTCTTTCTTTCTTTCTTTCTTTCTTTCTTTCTTTCTTTCTTTCACAGTGGTAGAATAACCCAGCAGTGTTATTAGCTCGCACCTCCTGCACTTGTCATATTCCCTCCAGCTCCCTGTTAACGAAGCTGGGGAGCGAGAAAAGTTAATTTGTGTGTGACCTGGTCACAGGGCTTGGATTGGGTCTGTGCTTGGCTTCTCTCAGGCTTGGACTGACTCTCCAAAATTGCTTTTTCCCCCCCTTAAGGACACAAGAGTTAATGTCACTGCAGTGCGTTTTATATATCCTACCAGGACTCATTTTACAGCCTTTCCATCAGAGCATATATGGAGAAATTGGGGCATGTGTTAAAGTCTGAAATTGGGGAGAGTCAGGCTGTATCTGATAATAACCCAGTAATCCTGATGTCAAGTTTTTAATCTACCACAAGGGGGAAGCATTGTACTTGGCATTGGTTGTAGTCTCAGAGCATTTTTCAACGTTTGGTTGTTTTTCATGGCTTATGGAAATGTAGCAAATGTGACTATCATTCTGTGACAGTCCATCTATTGTAAAATCGTTACATTTAAAAAACAAAAAATACACAAAAGCATGTGAGAGAAGGGCATTATGTGACAGAATTACTTGAAAATGTATTTAAAAACACATTTTAAATATCCTCTCCATCCTTTAAGTATTGTCTCTTTAATGAACCAATTAAGTAATTAATTAATCAAATCTGTGTTGTACTAAATCAGGTTTTGTTTCTTACAGTATATTTATTTATAAGTACACTAATATTTACTGACATGCCTTTTATTTGGGAAATATTCCGTCTATATTATTAGCTGACTCACAAGACAATACACAGTGCACAGTGCAATCCAGCTTTAATTGTGAAAAATGGGCCTGAATTGGTTTAGCCGGATATTGCGATCTTTGCATTTGCCCAATTATAAAAAAAAATTCTCTTTCATAAGTGTTCTTAATGGGACTTTATTTTCCTTTCATCATTTATCTTAGTATTATCCATAAGGTCCGGAAGAACGGTCAGATGTTACCTTAAGTGTTTTTGGTATTGATTTCCTCTCCCTGCCCCTGTTATGCAGAGTAATTTGGTAAGATTTACACAAAAATGTTTTAGTTATGATTAGTTTCTGTGTAAACGTATCCGCCGACTCCAAATGGAGTGTGACGGGAAAAGACAGACAGCCTAAGTATAATTGAACTCAGTCCACAGCAGACCCTCACTTAAAACACACTCAGACCTCTAGTTTTAACTGGTGCATAAGTGTGAAATAAAGTCTAGGAGAATCAGACGAATAAATCCATGTAGCCTCAATCGAGAAGAAGAAAGGAGTAAAACAAGATCAAATAAATACAGGTAATTAAAAGGAGGACCCTGGGAGAAATATTCACATTAGATGTCTGCCGCAAACGACTGTTTCCTCTCCGGCCCACGACGGGCCGCTACAATCAGAGCTGAATTAGCCCTAATATTTATTTCCAGAAACAATTGTACATGCCTCAACAGCAGGGCAATGATTGGACATGTTGTGGACAGATGTTTAGATGAGCTCATGTTTGAATGTTGATTTTGGAGGGTTCTTCCAGTCTCTAAATCGCCGCCTTACACCCACTTCTGTCATTTTAAGACTTTTGTCTTTTTGTCACTGGACACAGTGAATTCTGTGAACAAGTTATAATCAGAGTTCTAATGATATTTGTGTAATTATGCAGAAAGTTTGACTGCATTTGTAGTTCGCTCCTCGATGTGTAGAAAACCGTTTTTGAAATGGGGCAAAAACGCAATTAAACCATAATAAACATTACAAAAACAAACAGAGGAGATTTATTGACTGCTACGACTAATTACCTCTAGAGGAAATGTGCAGGATCATAATGTCACAAGAAATCAGTTGACTGCAACCAGGCATGAAGTATAATGGTAACATATGCAGCAAGGAGCTTAGACTCTCCAAACAGATCATATACCTCCCACATGTACCTGAAGTAGATTGGAGCAACCCTTAAAAGAGCAAACCCCACAAATGTGCGCAACATGCGTTTGTTTACACCACTACACCATGGATTACTTTCTACTGGTGATAAAACATCACTCCCTCTAAGTCTGACCCATACGCCTGCGAGAACTACTGTCGAACTACTGTTTGCATGAGCCGTATGTGGGTCGTCGCTGTTGTGTCAGCTGTTTATCAGAGAGCCGGGTCTTGAGCGGATGGAGTTTAGTCTGCCGGGGTAATGTACGAGCCAGCCAGGGGCCGCCGACGTTATCTTAATGGTATGATTTATGGAGGTCGCACGCTGAACTGAGCAGAGGATCCGCGACAGATGGGGACGTGCGTGGGAGATGTTTCTGTAGACGCACACACACATACTCTCATCCATCATGCATTTTGTGTTGCTGTAAGCAATGAGGATAATTGCGGTGTTATGGTAAGAGTCGCGTGATTATGATTGTTCGACATGGGAGGCTGTGTCTGGGCTAGCGCTCGTGCTCATTTTCCGGGGGAAATTGTTCAAATGAGGCCTTAGGAGCGAACTGAAAAGACTGAAAGGAGCTGGCTGGCTACAATAAACACAATACGTTCTATCGCCCGATAACGATGGTGATCTAATCAGTGATGTTAATGTTAACCACATTCATTTTTGATAAAACATAGGCCTACTCTAACTCTTAGTGTTTGAATGACGTAGGCTATGTGCCATTGGCATTTGAAATGCCTTTAAATGTTCTGAAATTATTTTTCTATGAAGAAATCTTGGCATGTCTAACGTGAGTGGGTAAACGCTGCCTTTAAAGTCTTTTTACTTGTTCCTGGTAAATAAAAATGTTTTCTTTTGTATTCTTTTATTAAATGTTAACTACTTCTGGCTCGGAAGTTCCTTTCGGAACTATTCCGAGTCAGAACATTATTAATCAGTAGTGAATAAAGCTATTAAGGCAGTGTTTACGATTAATGTTGTAGAAAATGCAGCCTTTCTAAAATCTTGGCCTTAGTTAATGAAGTAATTGGATGCATGTTAACGTAATAAAGTTTACAGCAATAATTGCAAATAATGATAATAACTAAAATTCCATTGGGATACATCAAGATGCTCTCAAGGGTGAACTTGACCTTCACCCTTCATGTCTATGGTCAAAAAAATTCATCAACAGTGTTTGAGGAGGGGAATGGTTTGCCACAATCCAATGCAAACTTGTATTCAATCAATTTAGGCTATGTACAGTAACGCCCATCTCAATGTGGTCTATTTCCAATGTATAAGGCACAACATTTTTCATCAAATTTGCTGTGTCACTTGAAAATATGTCATATTGCGTAATTAAAATGGGTTGCGAAAACATTATCATGTTGATTTTTTTAAACATTTTACACAGTCCCTCAAATAACCAAAAAACAGGTGGTCTGACATAAAATGAAAACATAAAATATGAGTCAAGGGAGGGAAAAAAAGAGTCTGAGATTTCCAAAGGAATGAATATATTAGAACATGCAGTCATATTGGCCGAACACACTGTATTACATATACAGTACCGTAATACAGCACATGGCAGCAATAACATAGCTGGAAAGGAAACTGGCTAACAAGCTATGCTTAATTGAGCACTTAGTCTAAGTAGTCAAGGGCCATAGTTTGAATGACCCTGTAGGAAAATGAAACTGCACGGTAGATGATACACTATGTGTGCATGCATTTGCGTGTAAGCATTCACTTTTTCTTGGACCGCTGTCCAGTTGGCTGTTGTTCGACCTTGTAATTAGCACAGAATGCTGATATGTCTTTTGGCTGAAGAAGAGCTTTTGATGGAGCGATCACAACATTGCATTGATCGTAAAGTCTTGTATGAAACGTATTCCCATAAAGGCTAAAAATAATCTTCTAAGGAGCTCTCCTTAAATTCACTTTAAATTTGTAATTGTTTCTCAATTCACCATGCTGTAATTTGCAATGACTTGACTGTGGTGGAAAACTTGTGTTTTGCTCTGTTTGAGAGACAAATCATTGTCCCGTTTCAGCTTTATATTGTCTGGAAACGTCGGGTGAATCTCTGCCCAGAGTTACAGTTCTATTGTCGGCCTAGTTTGTCATTTGAAGGAGAACCAAACATGTAAGGATTTTTGGTCAAGTACAAATGTCATGAAACAAAGTCAAAAAGTAATGTAATTCTCTACAATTTAGCTTCTCAAATTAGCTTCAGTTAAGATGTATACAAGTCTTTTTTTATAGTAGAAATGTATGACTTATAATTAAACTGCCAAAAACAACAACAGCCAAAAACAGATTTAAGAACAGTTTTCTTGATTGTTGGTGTTTATGACTTTTTGGTTCTTCGCACTTGTACAGTGGCTAAATATTAATGTCAATGAATTACACTACAAATATAATTTATTTTAAAGATACTATTATAATGTATTATTTACACTACCGTATAAAAGTTTGGGGTCAATATGATTTTTTTTTTAAAGAACAGGCTAATAGTTTTATTCATTTCTGGAAGCATTAAATTGATCAAAAAATGACAGTCGAGACATTTATAAATTATTGCTGTTCTTTTAAACATTCTTCATCATAGAATCCTGAAAAAAAAAAAAAAGTATCACGGTATCCACAAAAAATATTAAATGGCACAGCTGGTTTCAGCATTGATATTAATAAGAAATGTTTTTTGGCCAGCAATTCGGCATATTGATTTCTGAAGGATCATGTGACACTGAAGACTAGAGTAATGCTGAAAATTCAGCTTTTGATACATTTTTTTATAAATTATTAAAATAGTTATTTTACATTGCATTTCTTTTATCAAAAATACAGTTAACATAAATACAGAAAAAAATTACAATCTTAGTCAGCATAAGACACTTTTCAAAAACAAAAATCTTACAGTGTTCAAAGTAAATGCAGAAATTACTAAGTAAAGGGAAGTTACTTATTCTGATTAAAAGTCTGATGTAATTTGATGCAGATGCCACTTGCTTAATATTTTTAATATTTCCAATGACATTACATTTTAACCGCGGCGTATAAGTGTCCAAAATGTCCAAACCGTCTGGGGGAGCCAAAACAAATATGAAATCCTGTGGACATCAATGAGTTTAGATATGTGTGTGTGTGAGCGTTAATGTTGTTCTTTGTTTATAGAGAGTCAGAGCACGGGTCTTCAGCAGGGAGATGGTCTCTTCACTCTTCAGCTGGGTTAACCGACTCAAGATGAGCGCTGTACGGGCAAGAGCTCAAATCATAATGTGATTTGTTGTGCTTGGGAGCCAATTTGAGTCTTCTTTCAGGAGAGATCCCTGCCCGGTCGCCGCTTGTGCGCTTGGCGAGAAGAGAAGCTCAAATTTATAGACACTTTTGATTATGGCTGATCTTGAGTTGTAAAAGGATGACATTGCCTAGGAGGGGGACGTTGGCAAAGGAAGCCGTACAATCTGATAATGAGGACCAAAGCTTAGGAGAAAGGCTTGTTTTGAATTTGTTTACACATTTATTATCCTTTCAAAAGGAGCGCTTCATCCAATAAAATCAGGACAGACACAGATGTCACAATCAAGAGGCAATAAGAAGGGATGGGGGGAGAAATGAAGCGGTTTCCATTATTATGTTTGAAATAAGGGCAATTATACAATGGAATAAAGATATAAAGAATGATGTTTGGTCATGGAAAAGTGCCCTAGTCTTGAATTCCTGTTTTCTCAAGTTACAAAGTGGCACTCGGTGGGCAGAGGCAGGAAAGAAGGAGGGGATTATTGCACAATTTTGATGCTGACTGGTTTATAAATTAGTTCTGAATGATTGACAAGATCTTAATCCAATAGGGGATTTGGCCAGAGAAGCTGTTTAAGGTCGAATCATAAAAACGAAAAATGAAAAACAGTGCTGCAAGTGTTGTTTCAGATTGATCTGATCTGTGATTATATCCTCACTTTGATTGGGTTAATTTTTTTTCCAGTCTGTGAAAAAGGCTGCATCATACCCGAATAACATGTCCACTAACATTTTTGGTCAGCCTCTAAATCTTAAGCTGTCATAATGTTGCAATAATCACTTCACTCTTCTGGTTTGTCTCCCCCTGTTTTCTGTCATTATGGAACTGTTGTAGTCAGCTAGGTCTTGCTTGCAGTTGCCAAACTTTGTGATAGGTGGCAGTAAAGAGCTATTTTGAAGTTTCACTTCCAGCCGTTATAAATCTTTCACCAAGTGATGATGTTCAATGTTAAGGTTCAAGCTGGAAATATAAAGCTTTTTATAGTCATAGAGAAGATTTATTCAGTTATAATTATGTAGGAGAATCGTATGGAACGAACGATAGTAAACCCTTTAATCTAGAAGCTGTTTGCATTGTGTACAATTGAGGAAAAACCCACATATAGGTTATTTTTCCTTCCAATGCAATGGACTGATTTTCTCTAGCGCTGTTATGAATTTTCCGTCACCTCACAAAAATGAAGCACAACTTCCTGTTTCGTTTTTCCTCTCTCTCCTGCTGTGATCCGATGGTTTTAGCCTCCTCAGTAATGAGTCTCAGGACTTCAAAGTCCCTCTGGACTTCAAATGACGTGATCAAATAGTGCTGATTTAATTTCCCACAAAAGCAATGGCTTCTAGCCATTCCAAGAACACTCCAATCTGTCATTTGCCCATCACTGTCTAACGCTCGGGCAACTCCACGGCAGGTGGCACTGCTCATCCTGACCGCGGCCTGACGTAGTTGGCCAGCTCATTCTATTCCCGAAGCTGAAGTCCTGAGAACATGTTCGTATACCAGCTTCAAGACGCTGGATGTTTGATAGAGAAATAAATGAGCTCAGAAGGGAAAAGGCATCTTCATCCTCGAGCGGTGTCTCGGACAGAATGAGACGTGCATGCAGAAGTCAGTGGTGCAGAGAGAAGACCACACATTCTGAGGGATCCTAGGGGCTCTCTGCTCGTTTTGAAGTGCAGTATGGTGGAAAGGTTAAGCTATCAGTCTGCCGACTGTGGCAGCAGCCTCTGATGAGAGATGACAGATGCTTTCTCCAGATAAAACTGTCCGGAAGGACACAACGACTGCTTTGCTGTATCCGCAGATGAGACTAGGAGGGTTGTGGATTAGAATCATATACGCATATGAAAAAACTGTGCAAAATTGTGCACTTTTTGTTGTTGTTGTGTTTTATATCATGGCCATTTATTCGTAGATACAGTGAGACAATCATTCATAACAAAATGTCAAACCACGTTGAGTTCATGTCACTAAAAAGAGACTTGCACCACATAACTTTTTCAAAAGTTTTGTAAAAGAAAAAATAATAATTTATTATATTTATTATAATAATTATTTTATGAATAAATATAATATATAAAAATACTTAAAAAAGCAGTGAAGCAGTTTTGTGAAAATATTTTCTAAAAAAAACAACAAGGTTTATGCCAAGCTATTAAGCTTTTCTTTTACATGAATTTTATTTAATTCAGAATATCATTTCTTCATTATGTTATTAAGACAGTTGTATGACCCTGACAACCCCCAAAAAACAATATCATTTTAATTTAGAAATGAAAAAGTTCATAATTGAAAGGGTACATTTATGTCCTTTGTTTTTATTGTATTCTTGTTAAATGATTTGGTGTGTACATGTGTGTATATATATATGGTGTGTGTGTATATATATATATATATATATATATATATATATATATATATATATATATATATATATATATATATATATATATATATATAAATATAAATATATATATATATATATATATAAATATCAAGATAAAAAAAAAAAATCAGTCCATTGACCCCAAGGTGTAAAAAAAAAAAAAAAAAAAAGAATGTGCCAATTTTGGTGCCACTGTATATAATTAGACTAAAAGGATACATTTAAAACGTATATTTTCAGTTGTATTCTTTATTCTACCTAATTGCATGAGCAGTGTATTATACAGAAGCGTGTAATGCTCATAATCTGATGGCTCAGCAGGTGTGTGTTAGTATGAGGGTAGAAGCCGAGCTGATGAGATGGGAGATATATCTCCTCTGCAAGCACTTGTTTCTTCCCAGGAGCCCATTGCCGCCCATGTAGAAAGGAATCTAGTATGGCTCTGGTGTCAGGCTCTGTCATGCATGGCCAGGCTCTGGGGTGCTTTTGAAAACGGCCCTTTCCGCCTCAGTCGGCTGAATAGATGGAGCCCAAGGGGCACTTTTTCCACAGCCACCAATTTATCAGCTCATATCCAGACCGATATGGCCTGTCATTGCCTGTGCTTTCCCTGTTTGTCCCTCTCAATGTTTATAAATGGCAGTGAGTGAATGGCAATGCCTGGCGTAGAGGAAATGTCTCACTGTGATTATGTGCAGGTCGCTGCCGTTTTTGTGGGTCTGTTTGTGTTTTGATTACTTAGGGAAATGTTTTGTTTGGTAATTTTTTTTTCCAACCCACCCGTGCACTCTCAGATTTAATTACATTTATGATATGTACTTGTGAGTATCCTGAAAGAAACGGGCACATTACGCACACTAACACTAATAGTTATGAAAAATATGTAATGCAATCCACAGTAACATTATGGCTTTAATTTTAAACCCCCCCCCCCCCCCAAATAGCTGGTCAGAGGGCTACAATAATTGTCCCGGGGGCAATTAGGTAGAATGGCTGCGGGAGCTGCAAAGTCATTTTGTAAGCCAAACATCCTGGTGCTGGGCTGCAGAATCCAGTCAGCTTGCGAGAAGCTGTTTTTGGGGAAGTGGATCAGGGTTTGTTTTCTTTCTCAGAGAACTCTGCCAGATGAGCAGCACCTGAATTTCAGCACCATTCTTTTCTCCTTCATCTTCATGTGACCAAAGCAATAAATAATGGGAAAACCATGTCTAATTTTAATCTGAATCGCACAAATTATTTTATGGTGAAATAAAATAACATTAAACATATTGTTCTGGCTTTAAAACCAGATTGAATGGGCCACATTTGAAGCCTTTATAGTGCAACAGTCGGGTTCCAGAGGTAAAAATCCCATTCATTTTCTACTAATGGAATTATTTAAAAAAAAAAAAACACTTATAAACCTTTACACTGTGAGCTACATTGCTTGATTGATGGTTTTGTCTTTTTGTCCGATTTTCAAATACTGGTAAAAATGAACAGATATAAATAGTTCCACAACCAAGACCGCTGAAAAAGTGGGCGGACACTTTTGCACTCAATCCACCTTATATTATATTATAATGTGATGAATGTGAGATGGACTGAGACACTTAACTCTGCATTTAAAATTTAAAAAATATTTAATGTACAAAATCTGGTGGTAAACACTGAATTCTATATATATTCTATATTAATACAAACATATGTGATTTCTGTGACGATTAGCCTAAAATATTATTGCCCAAATATGATTATTATCTTAAATTGTCTTTATCGGTCTATCACACATTTATATTTGTGCCTTTTTTTTCTCCATTACATTACCAGAAAAATGTACCAGAAATATGTAAATTATTATTATATTACAATAGATTAATCTATTGCTTAAATGTGTCACTGTACATATACACATTACTATATCTATATATTTATGTATTTTGCTGCACCCCCCCCCCCCCCCTGTATGTGTGTATATGTCATCGGTTCCTTCCTTTGTATAAGCTATTATGTCATGTTGTCATGCTTGCTTTGCTTCATAGCTCAGCAAATACATTTATTTTGATTATTTATTTACTTATTTATTTATGAGGTTAAAAAAAACAGTAATGTTACCATGGCTGACATTGTGTAAATGCCTGAACTGTGGTAAAATGCACAGTTATTGCTTCATTACAGGGCTCCTCAAATACAGCCATGCCCAGCAGCGTTTAGCTCCATCCCTAATCAAAGACACATGAAGCTAATAATCAAGGTCTTCAGAGTTACTAGAAAAATTGCAGGTTGGTGAGTTTGATCAGGTTTTGAGCTAAACTCTGCAGGACAGTGGCCCACTGGGGCTGGATTTGAGGAACCCTCCTTTATTTGCAATGATATTGAGTAAACGTAAGAGTGGAAAATGTGATAAATGCATTCAATTAGTGATGCTAAAAATCTCAAGAAACCAATCCAGAAAACGTGACCTGGTCAGACAGAAAGCAGGCACAAATGTGGAAATTTGTTGTATGTCAGTGCTCTGTTAGGTCACACACCTGAAATAAAGCGGGCCAGCTTTAGCGGCCTGAATAAGTCTACGCTTTATAAACCAGAAGCTGAGCAGCTCATAAGTGATATCCATCATCACAAGGGGCAGAGCCGACAGACCTGTCTTTGAAAATGAAAAAAAAAAACAGAGTGGTGTGGGAAAAATGAGTGTAATGTGCATTTTTTCATGTGGGTAAATTAAGTGTCATTCTGCCTGAGGCACTGAGCTGCCTAAATGGAAGACACAGTCCATTTATTAGTCATGCTAGAGGACCATATTATTTTCCTTAACTTCACTGAAATACAAAAATATGAGAAAATGAGCAAAAGAACAAGGCTTATAATTGACTTCACAAATGAACGAAAATTAGTACAGGCCCAGATCCAGGAATTGCCAATGAACAAAACAGCAAATGACATCATTCTAGTGTTGTCTGAGAATTAACTTGTTTAGAATAAACCCATCTCTGTCACTTTGGCAAGGAATCTGACGTTTGCATAAAACGGCCATTTTTCCTACTTGAAGTTGTATGTTTAATGTGTAATAAAGGTACATTTAGAAGGGCATGAAAAATGAACAGCACTCTGCCATTTTGTTTGGTTCTCTTGCATTTTTGTTTAGTTTGCTTACATTCGGGGGAGGAGCAAAGGCATATTTGTCACTCTTGAGTTAGCACAGTCTCTTTTGGCTGAGACGAGTGAGGTTTGCCATTGCTCCCCTAAAAACAACATGGCACTCCTGCCAAGCTTCCTAGTTAATTAGCGAAGCATTTCACACGCTGCATAACATCAAAAAGGAAATGGAAAAGTGACAAATTTGGAGAGCTTGGCAGGGTGTGAGAGTCAGGCTGAGCTTGGGAGCTTGAGGTTTCCCAAGCAGTCCTGTTACCTGAACAGGTTCTACACTGTTCCGTTCTTTTGCTCATTATATTCAGAACGTATCAGAGGCATTTGTTTCCATCAAAAAGATTTTCCCCTAAGTCATCATTAGCCTTAATTAGTTTAGTTTTTTTACGAGCTCTTCCTCAAACTGACTGTGAAAGCTAAGAGAAGAACAAAAGGAATGTGTCGAATTGAAGTTTAGTGTACCCACAGAGTGAAGTCTGTGCGGAAAGACAAGTTTAAATATTTTTGTGGCGAGCAGGACGAGGCCGAGGGCAGTGAGAGAACGGCGTGAGGTCGGTGGCGTGATTGATAATAAGCAACGCCTGCGCGACACACCGGTCTCGTATCTCTCACTTGAGGAGCGGAAGCATAAAAGGAGGAGCTACGACAGTGAAGAACGAGAGAGGCCAGGCCTGGATTGATGTTTTGTTTCTGTTTTATGTGGCAGCAGTCCCTCACCTCACGGACGACTGCTTTTACTTTCGTTTTGTATTTGTTTATTTATTTATTCAAATCTGTTGATTGTTCGCCGGTTCCCACCTCCTCCTTCCCATAACATCTAACCTTACTGCAATTTTGTTTTTAGATTTTTTCAGCAATACTTAGATCGGATTGCGTTTTATGTTAAATTAAATCATTCTGGCTAGAGAACAGTTTCCGACTCCTTAAAGGATGATTAGTTTGTTCATTTGCGCTCTTTTTAAATTAGGTGAAAGCTAGTACATTCATATGTTTTATTAATCTCCTCCAACCAAATAGTCACTAAGAGCCTCACTTCTTTGCAAAAAATTATAAGAGCTATCCTATAAATTACAGAATGTTAAAAAAAGAAATACTGATCCCTCTATTTCATGCCTGACTTTTATAGGCTGGTAGGCGTCAATATCCATGTAATGATGACTGCCAAATGTTACAAGAAAAAAATAGCAATGCTTTATTTCCCAGCACTCTCAGCATTTTCAAAAATGTCAACCAGATAATTCTACAGCTTGAAATGGCAGCTCAAAGCTTCATGAAGCATGATTGACATACATCACACCTGTTCTTAACCTGATCATATCTTCATCCAGAATCTTCCCTCGTGCAACAGACTGCTCAATCCCCACCCAACTCCGCTATAAGCCTGGGCAAACTGTCACCGCATCAGCCGCAACAGTCTGGGGAGTTGAACTTGACTGGAACATATGTCTTCAATTTTAATAGCCCTTCAATCCCCCAGATGGCCTGGAGGGGGGAAGGTTGCCTGAGAAGCTGCGTTTCATGTAAGAATAATTTGTGTTAAGTAGCTGGGCGATCTGTTTGTTACGCTAGAGCTGACAGTTTGTTTATGTTTCTTGAGGAGTATGATGGATGGGGCAGGAGTTGATGCTAATTAGGCTAAATTGATGCTAAGAATGCAGTGGGCCTGCGCCACACTGCATAGGCCAGCTCCCATTGTTTCTGTCTCTTCGCACTCGAGGCGTAATTGAATGGAGCTTGCAGCCATTCATCATTGTAGCGAGAGGCAGGAACAGGAAGTTAGAGTCTGAGGCACTATGGACAGGGAGGGCTGGGGGACGAACTGGTTGGGCATCGGCGACGGTGATGGGACACGTCACAGCGACTTCATCTCTCATGTTGTCTTTTAATCTGTATTGACAGACACACTCAGTGTCTGTTCCAAAATCCTAGGGAGCTACCTCGCTCCCTAATACTGCTTACATTGCCAAATGGTATCATCCTAACAGAGATGGAACCTCATAAATGGGCTATTTGGAACACTCTACACTCCACATTGATTAAAGGTGCAATATGTGATCTGGGAAATGCTAACTTTAGCCTGCTAGCATTGAAAGCATGCGATCCCACCCTCCATGCAAATCACCATCCGAAGAAACGCCTCCTCCAAAACACAGGAACACGCATGGACCAGTAGAGAGATGACCAGAGACAACGTTATTGGATTACATCATGTGTCATTCACCCGTTCGTTATTGTAGTGTTTCTCATTGCACTGTAAACAACAAGCTACCATTCTCACTCTGTCTGCACAGCGTACGTGAACGCGCTGATGACGTATGATGTCTGCGTGAACCGGCTGCACAGTGGTATGCAAACAAAAAGAATGGCTGACAGGGAACACGAACATTTTATGGTCCTACGCCTTCCACAGACGATACATTTTTAAAAATACATTTAGACCGCTTAACATAGTGATTGCTATCTGGATATGAGGAGACTTTCAACCAGCATAACAAAAAAAAATCAGCTATTGCAATGGTATAATTTAAATGTTATAATTTTATTATGAATTATTTTAACTTTAAAAAAAAAAAAATCAATTGTTGTTGGTATTGAGTATTTTTTTTTATTAAATGGTAAATTGACATACATACTGGTTTGTCCTCCATCTTGAATTTACTTTTTTCACTGAGCTTGTTGCAGTTTATTCTTGGATTACATTGTCTTTGAAGTCTTTGAAGAATACATTTTGATCTTTTGGAATAGACTTTGCATTGGGAGCGTTCCTATGATGCTTTAAATGTCTCACTAAAAACCAACTAGGTTTTGAAACAGCTGAATTCTCACAGTCTGTAAATTGAATGTGACCCATTTAGCAGTGGAATATTTGCATTAATAATGCTAATAACGTAATGTTGGATCTCTAGAAATTAGTTCTTTACAAAGAATGGTGGCTTCAACTTCAACTTTCTTGCATCATATAATGTGAGAAACTGTATCACTTCCTCTGTACCACTTCCACTTCCTCTGTTCTCCTACCTATCACTCCATGCGTCCTGTTCCTTAATTTCACCCATACATTGCTAGTGGCACCTTCTCAATGTTCACCTTAATTTGTTTTCTCCCCTTTCCCCTTTCATTTATTTTCTTTGGTCTGCCCTTTTCCTGAAGCAGGAAAGTGAGGAAATGACCATTACAAATCTGTAGACCTGTGGTCCACAGCCCAGCAGGCCAAGACCCCCAATCATCCACCCCATCCACACGTGCCCCTGACAGCCATGGTAATGACCTCCACTCAGATTGCTGTGCCTCTCACTGTAAGGGTGTTACAGGGTGACTTCCGCCTTACTGTAACTTTATGCTAAACGAAGACACATGAGGACCACACTCAGAACCCTCGTCTCACATCAGCTCTGTATTATGTTGCAAACGGACAGAACCTGGCACCAGTCAACACCCTCGACCTTCTAAGTCCGATCTCCTTAAGCCGGAGAAAGCATTGTTTACTGTGCCCCTACAAATGTTTGTGTAAAAAACATGTGTTAGCAATTAACCTCAAATACGTACATTCACCATACAGCAATGCCATCTGCAAACAACAGCATTATGACAGGGTGGAGGGTATGGGTTGGCTCCTGAAAGAGAGCAGAGCATGCTCAAGATGGGTTCAACTTAAGAGAGGTACATTTAAATTGTTCTGGATGACTGTTACTTAACTAGCCCCTAGCTAGCATGGAATGGGTTAGCATTGTCTCTAGTCATGAGCTAAACAAACAATGTCCTTTCAACAGTGCTTCAATCGACTAATTATGTTTGCAAATGTAAGACAACCTCTTGACATGTTAACTTAGAGATCTTGCAAACGTACAAAATGTCTGAACAAAGGCCTAGCATTTAGCAAATATGCTCTGAAACTTCGATGTTCCCTTGTGTGCAATGCAAGTTTGATTGAGCTATGGTTGCCAGCTTTCACAAAAGAGATAAATGGACACTCTCAGTTTCTTTTAGGGAAATAGGGGGTACTCTTAATTTCTTTGTACCACATATGCCTTTTGAGATTTAAATCTGATTAATACTACATGCAAAACTCAACAAATAAAAGTTAGTTGTACCTTTGTTGTCTTTTGATCCTTCCCCTTGTTAGCACTCTTCCGCCATTCACAAAGTGTTGTGTTTCACATCCATCTTTTGTGATTTGGTTTCCATTCTTGCATGTTAAATCAAATTAAAATTTTACCCTTACATGTCAATAAATAATCTCTAGTCACTACTACGATACTCCGTACTAACACATGTTGCTACTAATTATACAACTCTGTCCAGAATTGTACATCCAATATTGTTATAATAACCCATGACCAAGCTTTTCTGGCAAACACAAATGCTTTCAACCTGAGCAATTTATGCGTGACCTTGCTAGATACTCTGGGCAAAGTCTTATTATCATATAATCCATCCATCAAGGTATGTGTCAGATGATTTGTGGGACACATTTATGCAGGCTTAAAAGCTGCATATACATGTTTGGTAGTAGGTTACGGTCTTGATGGGGGAGGTCAGAAGAAGGAAGTGAGTGTGTTCGGATGGGCGAGAGTGAAACCTGAGCATGATTGAGTTAGGGAAAGGAGAAGAAGCCCTCCGGCCCAGAGTCGGATGTTGTGTGTATACATAGGAGTCCTGTCATGCTACCCTTTAAGCAAGCGGAGACCGACTTACAAATTGCAATGGGACTTTTTTGAATGCCATAGGTAGTTTTGCGTCCATTGCGGTAAGGAGGTCGTGTAAGTGTGTGTGTGTGGTAGTGTGCAATTGTACCTGTACATCCTCATTTTGTATGACCACTGACAATGCAAATGCACACAGATGTTTGCATTAGTTTTTTAAGGCTGTTCTTGATCCAAGATCACACAAGACCACATAAACAGATTCTGATTTTTTTTATATTTTTCCCAAATTATCTACACTTTCTTGTGGATTTTGTAAAACACAAATAATAAAGAATCGATTCAATTAACTAATCAAATTCTCAGCCTCAAAAAAATCTTGTGCTTCCTTTTCTTGTTTTCCTTGTGCTTGTTTTTTTAACTAGGAATTTGTTCTTGCTGCTTGCTCCACCGTTCTTTGTCTTTGATTTGGCACAGCTTGTGAGGTGCTTTTTTAACTGTGGGAAAAAATGTCCAGAACGAAGAGCGGAGTGGAGGCGCCGTTTAGTGCTGAAGAAACGTTAAGCAAAAGCAGATGTTATAAAGTTTACAGAAATCAGAACATTATTTTCCTGTTTCCATCGCATTCTTCTAAACACTTAGTGAACAAGCTTTGAAGTCACCCAAGTAATCTAGTCTGCGGGAGGAACGATAGTATCTCGTAGGGGAACAGCATGAGGGAGGGGCAGAGGCGTCTCTCTTCCAGCATTGCTCTGTCAGAACCAGTTTTGCACTGATGCAGACCGAGCCATTCAAGGCCATGGCAGACACCGCCCCCTGCACACGCCAACACCACTGTGGTCCTCGACGTAGATGGCTGTGTGTATAGGTCCATGTATCCAAGAGAGATCAGATAAATCCCGAATCTCTTAGAGGCACACCACAGGACGTGAGCACAAGGGCAAGGGACCACTTTGCTTTTATTTCAGTGAAGCAAAGCAATCAGAGTCTTCGAGTGTCTCTAACCTGAAGCAGCCTGTTGGCCTCTACTCTATTGTTTCAAAGTCGAAATTCATTTCATGTGCACTTGTTTTTGATTTAGCAAGGCAAATCACTCTTATTATCTTGAATTAGGAGGAAAGGAGACAAACAAGTGTGTTTTCCTGTTTCGTTTCTGCTAGTTGAGCTCTGGGTCAGCTCAGCGCTTGTAGCATGGTGATTTGTTGTGGCATGGGAATGGGACAGATGGCCATGTGTCTCTGACACAGAAAAAGATCTCAATGTCACTGTAACTTCCTGCTGTCAGGATGCCTTCAAACCTCATCATAATGTATAGATGTTGTTTCTGATCTTAATTCAGCCCTCCCAACCCTGCATAAATTGCATTCAGTCTTTTTCCCCTTTTCTATGTTTATTGTGAGCCTTTGTTTGTGTTTGGATAAGGGGTTTGTACAGGCCCAAAGCGAGGTGAGCTGTTTCTCTGTCTTCTTTGTATATCCTTTGTGGTCAATGTTAACGTTTAGGTGAATTCTTTCTTTTAAGGGATGGTATCTGTGCCCAAGGTTGTTTTTTTTCTTGTTTCCTTCAATTTTCTTTTCTCAAAAAGTCAGAACCTTGCTCAACTAAACAAGACCTACTGTAGTATAAACCCCACAAAAGATGGCATGAAAGCTTTAGTTACTGTTAGATTTTTTATTTTCTGTAGAAAACATGAATCGTACACCATCATTCTGGACATTTTGGGTGGTTTTCAAGTTGTTTCTAGGCTGTTCTGGCTGTGAGGTAACTTACCACTTAAAATTCACATAGCTTACTTCTAAAAGGGTAGCCATCCTTGCTTCTGGAGGGCTTCCTTCCTGCAGACTTCAGTTACAACCTTGCTCCAATGCACCTTCTGTTCCTGAAGATCTTATTAGTTGTGTTTCAGGTGTGTTTGGCTGTGTCTGAAATCACCACCCATACGCTTAAATAGGGTACTATTTGAACGGACGTCCATTTGTAGTGGTGTCCGAAACCATGGTGGACGTTATCGAGGGCAGTCATTCAATCCTGCAATGCACCGCAACAACGAGTGTTCAACCGATTTACACTCAACGACTAGAGTATAGTCAAGTCAAGTCACGTCACCTTTATTTATATAGGGCTTTTTTACAATACAGATTGTTTCAAAGCAGATTTACAGAGACATCAGGAAAATAATGTTGTAATAATATTGTTAAATATAAAATTAAATGTCCCCAACTAAGCAAGCCAAAAGCCATTGGTGACAAAGGCGAAAAAAGGCGACAGTGGCAAAGAACCAAAACTTCATCAGGGACAGAAGGGAGAAAAAAACCTTGGGAGAACCCAGGCTCAGTCAGGGGGCCAGTTCTCCTCTGGCCAACGAACAAACAGTGTATGAATATGATTCAGGCAGTATTATAGGTCAGAAGTCAGATTGGATCGGAACATTCACAATATTTTTCCAGTTCCATCTGGTTGGAGGTCGGAGTCATCACGCCGGTATGGAGACGAGTTTGTTGAGGTGTCCATGAGTCCTTCACAGGGCTGATGAGGCTGGCACTTCAGGGATGCGTTGTGGTCGTGTCCAGGCGCAAGTCCACCATCTGATCTGGATACGGCCCGGGTCCGGCTGAGTTAACCTCGTAATAAACAGAAAGACTAAAATTAGCGTAGATGCCATTCTTTTTATGATGTAGCGAGTACATCAGGTGTTATAGGAAGTGTTCCCAGTTCCGGCTGACCTAATTTATGCAGCCTAATAATCATTTAACTGATTTGAATAATAGGAATGTATAGTGTTCTATGTGTATGCCAGGTTGAAGAGATGTGTTTTTAATCTAGATTTAAACTGACAGAGTGTGTCTGCTTCCTGGACAATTTTAGGAAGACTGTTCCAAAGTTTAGGTCCTAAATAGGAAAAGAATCTACCGCCAGCAGTTGATTTTGATATTCTAGGTATTATCAACTGGCCGGAGTTTTGAGATCGCAATAGACGTGTAGGACTGTAATGCATTAAGAGCTCGCTCAAGTACTGGGGAGCTAAACCATTTAGTGCTTAGTATACATTTTGATATATTGCTGATTACTTACAATGTTTAATAGGGAGCAAATACAGTGTTGACAGAACTGGGCTAATATGGTCATACTTCCTGGTTCTGTTCCTGATTCTGTCCAGTTTTTTATATCAGCTATGCATTCCGTTAATTTCGTGAATTGGTAAGTTTCGTCAGGGCGTGAAGGAATATAGAGCTGAGTATCGTAAGCATAACAGTGAAAACTAATGACATGCTTCCTAATGATATCTCCTAAGGGTATAGGGTAAGTGAACAGCAACGGTCCTTGTATTGAGCCTTGTGGTACGCCATACTGAACTTTTGATCGATAAGACATCTCCTCATTTACTGCTAGAAACTGATAACGGTCAGATAAGTATGATTTAAACCATGCTAATGCAATTCCACTAATGCCAACATAATTTTCGAGTCTATTTAAAAGAATGTTGTGGTCAATGGTATCAAATGCAGCACTAAGATCGAGTAGCACTAATAGAGAGATACAACCACGATCGGATGATATGAGCAAATCATTTGTGACTCTAATGAGAGCTGTCTTAGTATACCCATAATCCATTGTGACGGTCATGCCGAATGAATTTCTGTTTCTTACAAACATTGCAGGACTAGTTCCACACCAAAGTTCAATACTTAGGTTTGAGGTTTTTTAAAACTGCAACTCAAGTTTGAGCAATATTAATTGAGATGGTTCCCTTAGGAAACACCACAAATTAGTGCTGTAAGTCATTAGCGGAGAGCTCAGAGGTTCCTTGAGTATGAGTAAATGTCCAAGTCTCGGAAGGCCCCTGGAAAGAAATGACGTTGAGGAAAGATGGCTGCAGGCATTTCTGCAGCAGAGAGCTTCTCCTTATGTGTTTAGATTGCTTCTCCACGCGCGTCAAACTGTTATCATTGGCTGGACGGCTGGTGATGCTCCTCCACTGGAAAGGCTCTGGTGTGAATTTTACTGGAGGACAGGGAACACAGATCATAAAAGCTGCCTGAGTTTGAGTCGTGAGCCCAGACGAGCTGATGTGGCCCTTACCTTCTCTTCCCACCATCTGCTCAAGCGCCCACACACTGGAATGGAATCGGAGTGTGTGAATGGAAGACCAGAGGGAGCCAAATAGAGAGAACCTGGGTGAGAAAAGGAGAATCTTTCCTCACACATGTGGGCACAGGGCTGTATTTTGACAGTAAGTGCCATAAAAGCGAAACCAGAAAATGTGCTTTTCCCTACCTGCGGCTCATGACATCATGAGCCAAATATGTTTTGAGTGAAATCCATTTATTGCCCAGTGTAAACGGCCGGTGGGGTAATCACAGGGGAAGATAAAACAACAGCCTGTCTTTGCTCTTTTATGGCAGCACTGCTCATTGCCTCCCCTTGCGCCGTGGCATTAGGGCTCCAGATGCATTGGCCACCCTGCAAGCTCATCCGTCTATCTAGTATTTTCCGTAGCTCCTTTCTTTCCCATCACATGCTTTTTACAGCGTGCAGACCTGCAGCAATGCTGCCAGGCTGAACAACAGAGGCCCAAGGTAGATGGACGTTCCTGTCCACTGTCCCAACCTCTAACCTCCTCTGGACTCTGAGACTGTCCATGGTGCCCAGGAGGGGTCAGGACCCCGATGTGACCGAGGGCCTGGGGTCAGCTGGAGGAAGAGGCTTCCGCTGCCCGCTGGCTTTGGGTGTGAAAGAGCAGAAAACAAGGAGTGAAAGATGGCCCAGGAGAGCATGAGCCAAGCCATGAAAGTTTAAACAAATACAAAGAGGAGAAAAAGTTACCTTGGTGGTCTTGCACTCTTTCCCCAGCTGATGTTTTGTTTTTTTGACTGGCCTTATTTTGAGAATCAGAATTGAGCCAGAGACAGTACCTTTCGTTGCCAGTGTGGGGCGTAATTAGTGATGCTTCTGCCATACCCCAGAAGTTTATCATTATAATTGCAAAGTGTTGTAAATAATAACAAATAATAATAGTCATGATTAACATGTTGAATAATATATAATGATAATAGGTACTTTTTTTCCAAAACTTTTTACCAATACATTTCATGCAGGATTGTGTTGGGAAAGCATGTTGCCCAAGCTTTTTCTTTGTTTATGAGAGTGAAGGGCATATAACATTTATCTCAGGGAGAATGTTTATATGTATTTTTGACCATAGAGGATTATACGGATGTAGCTCTGATATTTTGTGTGAAGTGTGTGTGTGTTCTTACATAATATATGGTTTGTGTGATGTTATACATTTGACACAACAATTTTAGAAACACTGATAGAACGTGTTTGACATTTAAAAAATCGGAAAATAAATATGATAATATTATATATATATATATATATGGTTTAGATTTTATATATTGTGTTCTAGCACAGCATTCTGGTTGGTCAAATACTGTATTTCTGAATATTGACTTGTGAATAATGTGGGCCGTTTCTTAGATTTCTGTTTTCTTATTTTGCTTGCGTTTAGTCTATCGGTGGCCTTAACAAGAATGCTTATAAAAATATTTGAACTCAAATAAAGTATTTATTTGTATTTATTTGATATCATAACAATTGCAGTATAATACATGGGATAAGCCTGGTATTAACACAAAATAAACCCATTCAAGGTGATACAAGCCATGATCAATCTGTCAAGATTGCATTCAGAGATTTACAGATTTGTATGACTTTTTATTTTTTTATTTAGAGACTGTATAACTGTAATCAATGAAATACTGTCGTTAAATAAAAAAATATTGAAATGAAAACAATATGAACTAACAAAACATGGCACATCTCCTCTGCAGGTTATCAAAGAAAGGTTATCAAAGCATATATATATATATATATATATATATATATATATATATATATATATATATATATATATATATATATATATATATATATATATATATATATATATATATATATATATATACTTTTGCAAATAAAAAGAAAACACTTAATAAAATGTATTTATTTTCGGGCCAATTAAGAAAATGAAAGTTATTCAGTAATGTGAGGTATACTTTCTGTTTGCTGTAGAAGTTACATTTAAGGCAATGTGGTACTGTCAATAGTCTAATTTGCATACACTGTATTTCTTTATGTCACTTACCCATAAATAACACTAAATGATTTGAGAAGTAGTTTGTGTGACCTTAGTCGTCACCAGATAAACTCCCTCTGGCTTCAGGCAAGTTAATTTATGTCTGTATCAAACTGAGGTGAGTCATGTGAATATATCGGCTGTCCTCTTGGACTAAGAAATAGTTTGAGCAGAAAATAAGTTTATTGGGTTGCAGTGAACTGTGTTGTATCTTTTTGGGGGACTCTGCTGGGCTGAAGGTGAGGTGTTTCTTACATCCCTCCCTATGGAAGCGATGAAATGTATGCTTTAAATCTGCTAAGTTTATCTATGGAGTGGAGGATGGAAGAATAACACATCATGCACTTTGTTCACCCCAGCCTGCAGTAAAAAAATAAGAAATACACAGTGAGAGACAGTTTAACTTGTGGTCGTATATAACTGTTTTACTCTTCTCTGGCTCAGTGAGAGTGACTTTGGTGGCGAAGAAGCTGCTCTGGACAAGTCCCGTCGTTACCAACACAATTCAACACAACTTGCGACCACAGTTGGCTAAAGATTCCTTTGGGAAACGCACCCCAGAGCGGTATAAAAGCCATCACAGGCAGCACTGTCTCAGGTTTAACGTGTACAGTATGTAGATATGACTAAAGATACACACCCTCTGATGATCTGTGCAGTTATCGTCAGAGTTCTGCTAACGTCTAACCACAAATACAGCTAATGAAAGAAGAAACACAAGCATCTGCATGCAATCTTCATTTTTTTATTGAAGTGAACTAATATTTAATAATCAGCAGGTCGACTGCCTTGTTTATTCATCTGCATGTTAATAGTGTTGTACAATTTATTTTCTGCTTTAATGTTTAATTACTTTGGCAAAGACTACTTACACTATGAACAGTTCATTAATGATCATCCAACTAAAAACTTTGACTTTCTCAGTGAATGTTCTTTTATAATACTTTCTAAAGTACATATGTTGTAAAATAAGCTTAAAATCATAAATTAAACTAGAATATTTTGATATTTAGAAATACTCAATACTACTTTCAAACACCACCAACCCAAACCATGTTGTCAAAAGTTTGTATATTATATTATACATATTATTTTTCCACATTTCAGAATTATAGTTAAGTCAACAAAACACTAAGTATGGAAATTATGCATTGACCAAATGTATCTTTTAATTTGAGCTTTTTTAAAGTAGCCAACTTTTGTCTAAATCAGGGGTTTCCAAAGCTGGGAAAGGTGCTGTGAAAAAGTATTTTGTCAAGTAGAAATAAAAACCACAAAATTATATACATACGAGTAGTTTGTATTTTGTTATATCTCTTTCTTTTAACCATTAGCTTGCTCATTGGTGGAATGGCACAGTTTTCTGTAAAGCTGCTTTATAATTATATTTAATATCAAAAAGTGTCATTCAAATTAATTTAAACTGAATTGAAAATGCTTTTGTTATTGTAATGGGCAGAAAAAAAAAGATTAGCTGTTAATACTTGCTCTTAACTGTTAAAGTAAATATTTTCCATATAATATTTTAATAATTAACAAATAGATGTAAACATGTTGTTTTTAATATTATGATTAGTATTTATCACATATGTATGTAATGCATGAAAATATATGCCTACTTTGATATTTTAGGGGCCCCTTATGAGTGGATTGTCATTTATCATACAAAGAATTTTGTAAACCCATATGCTACATACCACTGGGAATTCATACAATTCAGACTTAATGAGGTGCTTAAATTAATATGTTAGTTTTGTACATAAATGAATACTTTTGAGTCTGAATAGTATTAGTCTGCAAAATTAACTTAAATAATTTTCTATATAAACGCTTAAATTCTTGAAGGTAAATCAATGCATTCAGTCATGTGTCCAAACTTTCAACTCTATATGTTTTCATTTGATTTCATTGCTAATTGCCATTTATTATTTCACCACTGAAAATGGCTAAAATATCTCTGCTCAAATATAGTAACAGGTTTAGCCCTGTATTAGCCCAAACATTTCAGATGGTTGCTTTATTTGACTACACTCTTTTGAAGCAGAGAAAGAAGGTTTGTTTCCAGCCTGTAGCAGTGTCCCCTCCCATACCACAGGGGGGTAATAATCACTTAACCCAAATCAGAGGCAATCAGACCATGGTCCACAGCTGGGAGAACACACATCCCTGGTTGGGAGGAGAGCCACAGGAAGGAGAAATGAGAGTGGGACGAAGATGAAGATGAGGGTCGGAAAAGAAAATAGCTTTTTAAGACTGCTGGGTCTGCTTCACATGAAATAGTTTGGCACATTTGGACTTACACATGCATGTCTTGCTTGAAGCGGCATGAGTTGCATTACATTACACTTTACATTCCCGGTTTTTGTAATTGGAATAGATCTGTTTTACTAGAACTAACTAAACGTACATTTGTACTATTAATATTTGAAGGACGTTTATATATATATATATATATATATATATATATATATATATATATATATATAATATATATATATATATAAATGACAATCCACTCATAAGGGGCCCCTTCTTAAAATATCAAAGTAGGCATATATTTTCATGCATTTATTATTTTTTTTACAGTCAAAATTCACAACTGCAACAGATAATGATCATTATTAATTGAGTTGGCTCATGAAAGATTCCTTAGTTGATACACTCCCTATTTGCAAAGTTACACCCAAAGAAAATCCCAAAATTTTCACTCATCTCGCAAATAGGATAATTCCGATGTGACCTGAAAGCAGCATGATTTAACCACCCACCCACACACACACACACACCTTTTTAAGTGGTTCCTACAGCTCTAATGCACTACAAGATTGATATTTTAGTCCCTTTCATGAATTCGCTTCCCAAGCCCTCATTGCTTTCGTTTATCCCGGACGAGCCCCCAACAACCCGTACTATCTGTGGATAGTGATGTGCCACGGTCTTCTCTGTACTGTGATGTTCTGTAGTGATCATGTCGAGGCAGAGATTCTCTTTATGTCCAGAGTTAACACGGCCCCTGTGGCAGCGTTCTTTCACCGGGCTTTGCCACAGCCAAGACCTCCAGCGTTTCAGCTCGACTTCAGGAGTCTGAGTCCTTCCGCTCTGCACGGCTTTTCTTAGCATACTCACCGCTTGGCAGCCTGGTCTGCTCTTAATCAACTGGAGATTGCAGCAATAAGATATCAGGAACATAAATCTGTGTGTGAGAGTGTGTATGTGTGTGTTCTCTCTACTGCCATCATCTCCGGGCCATTCAGAAAGGCCTCGCTGTTGCTCACAGCTTCTCACAGCATCTGCCATTCATTTGGAGGGGAAGACAAACACACTGATGAAAATGTAAGGGAGCGCAATATTGCCTCTACTTTCTCTCTTTGTGTCGCTTTTTGGTGTGGAGAGCAAGAGGTATTTCCACTCATTTGTGCACATTTAGACATTGTATGCTAACCTGCAGATGGGCCACATTTTAAATTAAATATAGTGAATTGAATTTTAGGTTGTTTAAATACAAGCTCATGAGAACGTGGAGTTTAGTCTCCACTTGGATCCAGAGTACTGTGTGTGTTTAAGAACATCTATGCATGTTAATTCCTCCTGATGATCTGTGATTGAGAAGATGATATTGAGTTGGGATGAGGTTCATAAAATGGTTAGACCGCTTGGAACGAAACACTGACAGCATGTTGTGAAATGTTGTCAACCATCAAGATTACATGACGGATCATGGAGATATGGTGCTCTACTTTTTCCATCCAGACCTTGCATTTTTTCGGAATTTCTCATCTCTCTCAACGTAGAGTTTGCTGTTAGTCACCAGGGCTGTCATAAACTTATTTTTCAGTGCTTTTTGCCTTCTTGACAGGACAAAGCTATGGCTACGAACACATTTGGGCTTTTTAACCTATAACTAAATGTATAAAATATAGTTTTTTTCCACCTGGGCCATTATATAAACCCAACCAAAGGGGAGAGATGTTGACTTCGGAAAAAAATGAAAGCTAATTTTTAACTCTCTTTGTTCATTTTATGTTTACTACTACAAGAAGCAATCTTTTATCTTTCTTTTTTGTCACAATCACAGACAATTAGGAGATATTTGGTGTTTATAATATAGACAACTTTATATTATATTACTTGTTTTAATACTTCAGTATTAATTAAAGTCGATGCCTATCATATTAAGATTTATCATTAGCAATTGAAGGATAAAATCAGGTATTGGCCTATTTTTATATCCTGATTTTTATATCCTATTTCATTTGGAAACGCATCATATTATGGAAGTAAAATGGGTTGTGGATGCGATCTCATATTCACTTTAATCTCTTAAATGTTAGTGTACACATATGGACAAACACACACACACACTCATAGTGGCCGCTAAAGTTACGCCCTAATTTTCTCCAGTTAAATGAACATGTGGGATTCCTTCCTCAACCTCCTCAACGTTGTTATTGTAGGTGCTTGTAATAGCTATTCATGTTTGTTAGGATTTTCTTTCTAAAAAAATAAAAGAAGAGGCAGAATCTTCAAGGCAGAACATAAAACATGTTAGTTGAGTTGGGGGAAGGTGCATGTGCGTGCGTGTCTGTTTAATGATGAGGTGTTGAAGTGGAACTGCACATAGATCAGTGAGGGACACCTGCTTCCCGCTCTCTGTGACCCAGAACCCCCTAAATCGTCTCACACACACGTTAATGCCCGACTAATGGGTGAGCACATCCCCCCCCCCCCCATACACACACATTCAATATATGTGTCTCATTCTCTTTCGTTCTTCTGACAGGCATGTGTTGTGCACACTGTCTAGACTGAGAGCGAGTGACACGACAACGACACTAAAATGCCCCTGAAACCAGCTAAGCTTAATAGAATTATTGTTTTTATAATTTTGGTAAGACACTAACGTTCAATAAATACATTAACACTGTTAATATTAAATTAATTTGAACGCAGCTCATGCTGTCAAAATAATTGTATTATAAATTACTATTAGTATTATGATACATTATTATTATATATTTATGATCTTGAATGTTATTGAATTATTCATGAGTTAACTTATTAGTTATACATTTTTTAAATAATTATTAAAAAAACAAGTTTTTTTTAATTATATTGCTTTAATTAAAGGGAAAGTTCATCCAAAAATGAAGAACTGTCATCTTTTACTCCCCCTCATGCCGTTCCAAACCAGTAATACTTTCTTTCTTCTGTGTAACATAAAAGAAGATATTTTGAGAGTTGCATTCAGTGGATGTAAGTTGTAAACAAAACGGTTTGGTTAACAAAATTCTTCAAAATATCGTCTTTTGTGTTCTGCAGAAAGTCATACAGGTTTGGAAGGCTTGAAACTGTCCCTTTCAGCTTTCACCATGTTCTAACCAAATCTCACATGACAAATTTAGCTACGAATACTACAGCATAATGTGACAAAATCACACAGCCAATCAGGATATATTTGATGTTACATTTTGATATTTGATATGGATGGTTGATGGTTTACACTTTTAGATGTTTGAGTTGCTTTTAAGCAACAAACTTCTCAAATATGTCGTAGGTATTTTACATCTGCATACTTGCTGGGCGTCTTGTGTCAGCCAAGGAACTACCATTTAGATGAATGGGAATGATAACAGCTTAATGTAGACCTCCTTGGTGTGGAGCTCACATGATCCACCTCATGAAACAGTGGATACTGCAACGCCTACTAGCAACCAACAGTACTGGAGCGACTGGAAGGCCTCCAGTCATTTTAGTCACAACGCATTGTGTCGTTCGCTTGTAGCGCAGAGTTTCTCCAGCACACTGCTCTGCTGCGAGGTGTTTTTGATAAGATAATGGTAAGGGCTGTCATTCCTCTGAGACTGCTGACCTCTAAATGGGTGCTGAGTGGAGTCTCGGTGTGGTTTCATTTGCTCGGGACAGCCTGGACGTGCTCATGCACTGTTGACTTAAGCGTTCCGCCTGAGCCATCAATCATCGGCCGGGTGACAGGCGGCTTCTGAACCCTGCAGAACTTCTGCCAGCAAATATTCCCCTCTCTCCCCATTCCCTGCATGTAGCAACCAGCTCTCTGAAACAACAATGAAAACAGCCGTGTTTCTCTCACACGCACATTACAGCACACACACACACCGTATTTAACTTCACGGACCCCCACCACCACACATACAGCTTGCCCCACTCCTTCAAAGACCAAGAATTGCTCCTAAATCCTTCCTTCCCATTTTTTCAAAACCGCCAAGGCATTTGGAAGAGGTTTTTTTGCAATTATATTTAATCATACGCGGCCACCCCAATCAGTGGGAGCGGGAGTGATCACATTTGCATGGGTTTCAGGTTCTACCCCTCACGTCAGATCACTGCCCAGCGGCCACAGTACACGGGACCACCTGGGCGATCTTTCTCTCTGTCTCGCTCTCGTTCTTTCTATCTCTCCGACGGTCACTCTTTCCATCCCGTTCCCTCGCTCTCTCCTGACTTCAAATGTTTAGTGACTGGGTAATGTGGATGCGCACACACACACACACACACACACACATGGGCTGTGGTGTGAACTGTGGTTGATCTGACTGGAAAAGCTGCATCAAAGTTACATGTGGTCAATCTGAAATTGGTCAAGTTATATTTTTACTTGGATTTATTTCAATTCTTTCTGTCAGAATCTATATATTAAAGGGGTATTTCACCCCAAAATTGTGTCATTATTTACTTTCAAATCAAAAATGGTTTTGTTTCAAAGTTTGATGTCAATGACATTTTTAAAATCATCATTAAAATTAAATAAATCAATAATGGAAACAATGGTTCCAAGTGCGTCACAACAATTGCAATGTACAGTATAAAAAAATTTAATGTTCATTTTGAGATTTACTAAAGATTACATTTAACAGTGTTATTAAATTGGTGTTTTTGAAGATTAACTTTAAGTGAGCCTTAAATGGTGGCAAAGGTAATTTAAATGTACAAATTGAGAAAAATATTTTTATATACGTATACTATGTTTTTTTTTTTAATTATATAGTTATTTATTTATTAGGAAAGTATAAAATCTCTTTATCCCTAAAACATTTCCATTTTATAAGCTGTCTAATTATACATTTGATTAAATTGAAATTAAAATGATCTAAATAAATTAATAACTTAAAAACTAAAATCTATGGTTTCAAATGGTGAATCACAACATTATAATGTATGGTAAAAAAATATATATATTCATTTTGAGGTTTGCTAAAGATACCATTTAACAGTTTTAATGTAATATAAACAAAATAATTTAGAAAATTAGCATGCATTTGCATTCATATCCAGCAACAAAAAAAACATATAACATTTTAGAAAACTCTAAAAACTCAATATATCAATACCCAGCCCGTTCTCATCCTTTGGCGTCATATAGGTGACGCTATATGACAAAACGTCGAAATACTACGCACATGGCACCCTTTAGCGTGAATATAACACGCGAACCCAAGGCGTCATAAAGTTGACTGGCATCCTTTAGCGTGAATATGAGACGCAGACCCTACAACACACCTAAACCTACCCATCACTTCGCGTGTTATATTCACGCTAAAGGGTGCCATGTGCGTATTTCGACGTTTTGTCAGGCGTCACTTATATGACGCCAAAGGATGAGAATGCGTTGCAATACCAATACATTTTTTTAAGCTTGACAGTAGAGCTCATTAGTGACTGTTGTTTTATGTGAAAGAGCTCTATTAAGCAAGTGTACTTTTTGTGCTGCACAGAAAAAAAAAATTACAGCATGCGGATTTGAGAATGACATAGCAGTGAGTCAATAATGATAATTGTCCCCTTTAAATGGAGACAGTTGAAGTCATGAATATGCTTACCGGTTGATTATGAGTCTCTTTGCGTCTATGTCTGTGTGTGATTGTCAGTTTTGTCTGTAGGGTTAATTTTTAAACTCCCTGATTCTCATCACAGAGTACAACAGTCAATCGGCCCACCCAGTCTGTGTGAGAGCATTCCATCATTCCTACAGATGTGTGTCCGTGTTTGTGTGTGTGGACATTCTGACCATTGTATGCATGAGTGTGCATTTGTATGTATGTGTGTGCGCGAGGAAAGCCGGTCCTCCTCTAATTTTCCCCAGTGAAAGGCTGCATTATAACCCATTTCCATGACCTCAAGCCAAGCCCTTCCAGTCTTCTCCGTGGCCTGCGTTAGTGTGTGTGTGTGTGTGTGTGTGTGTTTGCGTATCTGTTGCGCATGTGCACGTGGACGTCCTCTAACTGCTTTCCATGTCCTGGAGCCAGGACTCTCCTCTGTAGCCTGCCTTACAGCGCTTGTTTAGACAACAGTGGCGCACATGTTGGCTGAAATACGGCCGCTGAGCTCCTTCGCTCGGGTGAATTAAGCTACGGCATGTGTGCTTAAACCCAGACAGCTCGCTGATTTAGCCATAGATTTAAATGATTGATTTAAGAACCCAACAGCCCACACTTGTTGAAGCGATGACCTTTCGGAGCTTAGGTGGGTCTCAGCGATGGGAAATAAGGGGGGATGAGGGTGAATTTACAGCTGAAAACATACAGCTTCCTTACAGGCCGATATGTTTACATTGTCTACGCAATAATATTTGTTTTACATTTTATGATATATAAAAAAGAAATTAGGTGTCGCTTCTATTCCCTTTACCTAATTATAAAGATGGAATCTTAACGTTATTTATCGATTATATATATAAAAGTACGTGTGGGTCTAAATAACATGGTGGCCAAAATTATTAGAACGGTAAGATTTTTTTTAATGTTTTAAAATAAGTCTCTTCTGCTCACCAAAGCTTCATTTATTTGATCCAAAATACAGTAATATTGTGAACTATTTTTACAATTTAAAATAACTGTTTTCTATTTGAATATATTTAAAAATGTAAATTCCTGTGATCCAAGCTGAATTTTCTGCATCATTTCTCCAGTCTTCAGGGTCACATGATCCTTCCAAAGTCATTCTAATATATGATTTGCTGCTCAAGAAACATTTAGGCTTTTGCAACATAATACATGTCTATACTGTCACTTTTGATCAATTTAATACATCCTTGCTGAAAACCATTTTTTTTTACTGTTTTCAACATTACCGGTAATAATAATAAATGTTTCTTATGCGTCAAATCATCATTTTAGAATGATTTCTAAAGGATCATGTGACTATATTCAAATATAAACAGTTATTTTAAACTGTAAAAAAAATCACAATTTTGCTGTATTTTGGATCAAATAAATGAAACTTTGGTGAGCAGAAGAGTTCTTTTTCTTTGTTCTTTTGTTCATGTTCTTTTAAAACATGAAACAATCTTACATAAAACACCTTCTTCCAGCTTCATTGAGCCTCCCTAATTTCATTACATTACTTCATCACTATTCTAATAATAATAATAATTCTTTAAATTTAAAGCATTCTGCATACAGAATAAAGTGGAATTGCGTAACCGGTGGAATGCTGACTCAACTGCCTTCAAATATATTTGAAATCTGGACATAGTAACATGTTATTTCCTAGGAATTCTGTCAATGAAGAAATGACTAAAAGAGGAAAACATTTTATTCAGTGAAAAAGGCAGTCTAGTCGTAAATACACTCTCTCTCTCTCTCCCTCTCCCTCTCCTCTCTCTCTCTCTCTCTCTCTCTCTCTCTCTCTCTCTCTCTCTCTGTCAGCGTACAGGACTAAGTTAGGCATAAGCGAATAATTAGGTAATTGCCCTCCTGATTGAGCCCAATAGGAAACGTTTCAATTAGGCTAAAACTGCACGAGGAGGAAGTAGGCTCTTACAAAGGGAAACATTTCTTGTCATGCAACTGTCAGCTCCTCAAGCCCACACCACAAGCAAGGATTTACTGGATACGAGGAGGAAATGCTCAGAACGAAGGGAGCTCGCTTTTTAAAAAGCAAGGAAAATAAATGGGGGGGGGGGGGGGGGGTTATGCTAGAGGAAGAGAGAAAAAAAGACAGCAACAAATGATTGCAGTAATTAGGGCTATATTTAAACAGGCCTCTTCTCTGATATGATTTGCCAGTGATCCTCTGTCCAGATAAGAGGAGGGCTTCTCAGCCAGCTGAGCCTGTTACAAATTACAACCTTCCAGCCATGGAAGAGACATAGTTCCTGGAAAGAGAAAAAAGAGTTGGGGGAGCGAAAGGGCTTCAGCTATAGACTGAGAGAGAAAGGTATCCGAGCACAAGTGGCAAGAGAACACAGATGGGATTGCATCCTGTTGGACATTATCAGATATTTGCTGTATCATTTGTTCTCTTGCCTCAGCTCATCTCATTAGCATGATCTTTGGATCTCTTTTTTTGTAATTTCCCTTATTCTATGTTATGTTATTTTTATTACCTGCTTTATTGTACTGTTTTAGTGGTGCCTTATTTTCTTTGGTAACACTTTACTTGAAGGGGTGTTCATAAGACTGACATGACACCTTCATAACCATGACATGACATATGTCTTGAATATGAAATAAGGTTTATGCATGTTTATGACAACTGTCATTAAAAGTGTCTTTCGCTCAATTATGACATTTTGAATGCAAATATGACATTGTTTAAGATGTCTTTGTGACATCTTGACATAAACCATAACATCATAACCTGTCAGTGTCTTTGTCATGACAACTTGACATAAAATTAAGTTAAACTGTCATGTGGTTGGCTTTGACAATGGCTGTCATGAGTCCATTATAACTGTGTCATGAATATTTTTCGCGACCTCAACTACAGTGGTACAAATTGAATTTGTCATTAAAAAGTTATAATGGCTTCATGACAGCCAATGTCAAAACCAACCACCTGATAGTTTAATTTTATGTTAACCAATAAAGCTAGGTGGTTTCTTAAGTTTGATAATTAATCTGCTATGTCATGTTTATGACAGGCTGTGTTGGCTTAGTAATGTCAAGTTGTCATGACAAAGACACTGACAGGTTATGATGTATTGGTTTATGTCAAGGTGTCATAACAAAGACATCTCAAACAATGTCATATTTGCATTAAAATGTCATAACTGAGCGAATGACACTTAATGACAGTTGTCACAAACATGCATAAAACTTCCTTCATATTCATAACATGTCATGTCATGATTATGAAGGTGTCATGTTAGTCTTATGCACACCCCTTCAAGTAAAGTGTTACCTTTTCTTTTTATGCAAAACTAGTCTCGCTAATTAAAATGATTATAATAGTAATTGTTTGGCTGCAAGAGTGAGGTTAAGTTTGATTAAAGATTAAACTTTTTATAACTTGTCCTGGACCAGGGGTAGGCAAGTTCAGTCCTAGAGAGCAAGGCTCCAACCCTGAAAAAAACCCAGAAGACATTGATTAGCTTGTTCAGGTGTGTTTGATTAGGGTTGAAGGTAAACTCTGCACGACAGCGGCAAAAGTCTTTAATTACTCATTGTTGCAGTTGGTCTGATGCTCCCAGCGATGCTTGCATAACCTTTTTTTTTGTATGTGCTTGGCCCCTTGATTGCTGCTTCCAGTTATTTGTTATTATGGTTTAAACCATTGAAATATACACAACTACTTATGGAAAAAGTTGTTATAATAAAATGATTCTTTTTACATTACAAAACAATAGTCAGAGCAATCAAATAATGAAATTCAGTATCCTCCTGTTAATGATGTCAGTAGGGACACAGCACACACATGGCACTTAATGTTTTACTCCTGTCATAGTTATTGATGGTGAGAACTACCTGATGTGTAAATAAACTAGACCTCATACAGTGGCTCAAACTGTACCCTCAGCAGAGGAATGTGCCTGTGCTCGATGTTTGCATAGGCTTGAATCCTTTCGGTGGGAAGCCAGTCAGACTGTGTGCTCACTGCAGGCTCTCTCTGAAATATGAACTCACACAGAGCATATATTTGACAGCCATGTTCCACAAATAATTGTTTACGACCAGCCATAGGCAAGGCAGCGGTTTATCGGGGTGTTAATTGATCGTCTATGGATGTTTATATGAATAAAAACTGATGGTAATAAATGTACGAGAAGTTGGGTAGTGTTCTGGGGTGTGTGCGCTCTTGTGTTTTTTTGTGTATGTAAACAGACGCTGCCCTGCAGGCATGTCCCACAGGGCCACAGTGTGGTTAACAGAGTAAACTGTGGTCAATGTTAATACATTTCCTGTGTCTGACGGACTTACCTGAACGGTTCACACATGCCGATTAAAGAGAGTTTCAGTCTGATTTTCTCGTTCTGTTAGTCACTCATTCCATCTCCTTCTCGTTCAAAATCACTTTTTCTTACTCTCAAAATATGAGCGCGCATCTACGGGCAGTGGTCTGTCAATTGTGGCCAACCGTGGTGTTCCTGTGGTCAGGCTTGGCACTTCACTGTTCATTGCTGGGCTCCCAAAGTGGGCCGAATTGGGCATATGCTTATTGCTACATTCATTTGTGTTGGGCTTCACGTGACAGCTGTGATGAATGAGAGCCCTGCAGTCACATGCCAGCCTGAATCATCTTGCTGCCTCTTGCTCAAGTGGATTCTGTGGATTTATAACCCGCTTATACTTGCTTTGTCATGTATACCTCTGGATTTAAAGGGTTAGTTTAGTCATATTTTTTAGTAGGACACAGGAGATGTTTTTCAGAGTGTGAATTCTTCTTTAAAAATCAATGGGGACAGGCACTGTTGAACTCGAAAAATTACAAAATGACAAAAATAGTACCATAAAGCAGCATAAAGGAACACAAAAGATGATATATATTTTTTAATAGTATTTTAGCTGCTCTATCTAATGTGATGGAAGTGAATGAAAAATTGGGCTGTCAATAACTGCAAATATCCCACAAAAACACTATAAAAAGACTGTGTGCTATATTCCAAGTCTTCTGAATCAATTTGATAGGTAAATAGTCATATTTGGAGATCGGCATTATCTGCCCACATTCAATTTCATTTTATGGAATATAGCGCATCCACAAGTTCACATATACAGCTACCATTCAAAAGTTTGGTAACGGTATTCGAGTTCTTTTTTACAGTATTTTTTATTAATTAATTCATTAATGTAATACTTTTATTTAGCATGAAATTGATTAAACTTGATGGTGAAGACATTTCTAGTGTTATAAAAGATTTCCATTGAAATTAAATACCGTGCTTTTGAACTTTCTATCCATCAAAATATATCACATTTCCACAAAAAAAATTAGGCATCACAACGGTTTTCAACATTGATAATAATAGGAATGTTTTAAATCAGCATATTAGAATGAGTGACTGGAGTAATGATGCTGAAAATGTATCTTTGATTCACAGGAATAAATTACATTTTAAAATATATTCAAATAGAAAACAGTTATTTTGAAATTGTACTAATATTTCACAATTTTTACTGTATTTTTGATTAAAAGTTAAAAAAAATCTAACCAACCTCAAACTTTTGAATGGTTTTTGTATGTGTGTCTAAATGTGTCTAAAATGTCCTTGTTTCATGGAAGATAGAAAATATGATTTTGGAACAACATGTGTCAATGACAATGAGACAACTGATGACATGCCTATGGCGAACATGCTGTTTTCCCAGCTTTCACGGCAAAGCAAAGATAGTGCCATGGCCCTAATGTCCACACACGTTCACTGCCACAACTTCTGCATTTTCCAACCTCAACATTAACATCCTCCTGGGCATTTTTCATCTTAAGCATATTCTGTCATCAGGGTGGGGGGAGGGAGTGAAGGGCAGCGAGCTCATTACCGGGATAGGAGAGGAGCAGCGCTGGTAATGTTTTAACCCCAAAATGAGTTCCATTCCTGAGGAGTCCCGTGTGGAGTCAGGGATGTAATGCTCATATGGAGCAGTTTATGAGGATTAAGAGCTTTTATTTAGTCTACAGGGCCAGGCCTGCTCTCAGCGTCTCTCTCCTCTCTGACTGTAGGCTCAGGCTGTGGGTTTTGTGTGGCTGAGCTTGGGGGCAAAGACTCTAATTTTAGTCATCCATGCACAACACGCTTTATGTAACACGCCACACTAGTAACAGGCACAAATCTATTCAGCATGTAAAAATGGTTTTAACAACCATCAACATATTTGAAATGATATAATGTAGAAGGATGTTCTGTATTATCATTGTATTGTTTGTGTATGAATATACTCTGTTCAAATGTTTGGGGGAAGTAAGTTATTGTTTTTTGTTTTTTATCAAAAGGGACTGTCAGTTAAAACATTTAAGTCACACTTTAGTTTAGGGTCCAATCCTCACTATTAACTAACTGTTAACTACGAGTTTTGCCTCAGTAAACTCCTAAACAGTTTTAAACAGCTTATTAATAGTTAGTAAAGTAGTTGTTACGTTTAGGGATGTAGAATATGGTCATGCAGAATGAGGCATTAATACTGTATTAATACCGCATCACAGCACAGAGACAGCTCTCATAAAGATAATAAACGATATTCGCTTAAATACTGATTCAGGCAAATTATCAGTACTGGTACTACTCGACCTCAGTGCTGCATTTGACACTGTCGATCACGACATACTTCTTGACAGACTGGAAAACTGGGTGGGGCTTTCTGGGATAGTCCTAAAATGGTTCAGATCATACTTAGAAGGGAGAGGTTATTATGTGAGTATAGGAGACCATAAGTCTGAGTGGACATCTATGACATGCGGAGTCCCTCAAGGCTCAATTCTTGCACCACTCCTATTCAACCTGTACATGCTCCCAATGAGCCAAATAATGAGAAAGAACTGAATCTCTTACCACAGCTATGCAGACGACTTAGCCCTATCACCTAACGACTACAGCCCCATTGACTCCTTGTGCCAATGCATTGATGAAGTAAACAGTTGGATGTGCCAAAACTTTCTTCAGTTAAACAAAGACAAAACTGAAGTCATTGCATTTGGAAACAAAGAGGAAGTTCTCAAGGCGAATGCATACCTTGACGCTAGGGGTCTAACAACTAAAAATCAAGTCAGGAATCTTGGTGTGTCTCTAGAGTCAGACCGTTTCAGTAGTCATGTCAAAGCAATAACTAAATCAGCATACTATCACCTGAAAAATATTGCAAGAATTAGATGCTTTGTTTCAAGTCAAGACTTAGAGAAACTTGTGCATGCTTTTATCACCAGCAGGGTGGATTATTGTAATGGACTCCTCACTGGCCTTCCTAAAAAGACCATAAGACAGTTGCAGCTCATACAGAACGCTGCCGACAGGGTTCTGAGTAGAACCAGAAAATATGAACATATCACACCAGTCCTCAGGTCTTTACACTGGCTCCCAGTTACATTTAGGATTGATTTTAAAGTATTATTACTGGTATATAAATCATTTAATGGGCTAGGACCTCAATATATTGCAGATATGCTCACTGAATATAAACCTAACAGATCACTCAGATCATTAGGATCACATCAGCTAGAAATACCAAGGGTTCACTCTAAGCATGGAGAGTCTGCTTTTAGCTATTATGCCAGCCGCAGCTGGAACCAGCTTCCAGAGGAGATCAGATGTGCTCCTACAGTATTACATTCAAATCCAGACTCAAAACACATCTGTTTAGCTATGCATTTACTGAATGAGCACTGTGCCACTGTTCGTCCGACTGTTTTTACTGTACTTTATTTTATTTTTTATTCTAAACTGTTTTAATTATTCTTATTTGTTTTGATTATTTTAATTTCTTTATTCTAAACTTTTTTAATTATTGTTATTTCTTTTGATTTTTTTAATTTCTTCTATGTAACGCATTTTGAATTACCATTGTGTATGAAATGTGCTATATAAATAAACTTGCCTGGCCTTGCCTTGCCTGTATGTGCTTTATAAGTACTAGTAAACAGCCAATATCCTAGTAATATGCATGCTAATCAGCAACTAGTTAATAGTGAGAATTGGACCCTAAACTAATGTTACCATACTTTTTATAATAATAATGCATAATAAATGCTGTTCTTTTGAACTTTCTATTCAAGGAGTCCTAAAACAAAATCACAGTTTCCCCAAAAATATTAAGCAGCATAACGGTTTTCAACAATGGTAATAATTAGAAATGTTTCTTGAGGAGCAAATCAGCATATTAGAATGATTTCAGAAGGATCATGTGACACTGAAGACTGGAGTAATGATGCTGAAAATTCAGCTTTGATATCACAGGATTAAACTACATTTTAAATCATATTAAAACAAAAATATTTTTTTTGATCAAACAGATGCAGCCTTGGTGAGCATGTGAGACTTCTTTAAAAAAAACAGTAACAATTCTTACACCTTACCAATTATCTAATTATTATACATATGGTATTTGTGTATCATCATTGTATTATTATTAAAACCTACATTTGCTTTTTCAAATGGATAATATAGCATTATCTAAATTTAATAATTTGTTTTCATGACTGGTCAACCTTTATTGAAACTTTCTATAATATTTATAATAATGTTATTATGCATATATGTTCTTATATTTAGGTTAGTAATTTTGATCATGATTTGTTTATGGAAGTTCTAACGTGTGTGCAAAACATGCAATAAAAGGATTTTTTGGGTGTTGATAGACTTTTAATTGTGTTTGGCCTGAATATTTCTGTTAAGTTTCACAAATTTAAGTGATTCAGATCATTCAAATAACACCAATCTTTGTATATACATCAACCTTTCATTACCTGCTAGGGTTTCAAATGTTCTATAGTGTTAAATGTCTGACAGGATTATGTGTTTACTGTGGGTTACTGTGATTTCACCACATCCAGTGCCGTTTACTGTGTGTGAGTTTTATGTTCTCTCCTGGTAGTGGCCTCTCTTGTAATGGCACCCAGGCAAAAAGGGCTACTTGTGATGATAACTTCTAAAGATTTCCCCTGTGCATTTACACCGTTTACAGCTGAAAAATGATTACACATTCTAATACAAACTCCATGTTTATTAAAATGATCTGTGTTCATATAGTTCTCTGGTAGCTTGATGTCTCCGCTTCTTCTCTGTGTTTTTATTTAGTGTGTGTGTGTGTGTGTAGTTTTGTTTGTGGGGGTCTGTTTCCTCATTTGCATGTGTCCTTGCGTGTCTGAGCTTGCAGTATGTGTGTGGCTTTCCCCTCCTTCTCTCTCCCAAAAGGAAAAGTTTCATGTTCGCTCACTAACTCGTCCCTGTAGAGGGTCAATTGCAACCAGTTGGCCACCAGTCTGGTCCAAAATAAACATTTGGAGAGAGGAGACTATATAGGCAGGTACCGGGGGCCTCTCTCTCTCTCTCTCTCTCTCTCTCTCTCTCTCTCTCTCTCTCTCTCTCTCTCTCTCTCTCTCTCTCTCTCTCTCTCTCTCTCTCTCTCTCTCTCTCTCTCTCTCTCTCTCTCTCTCTCTCTCTCTCTCTCTCTCTCTCTCTCTCTCTCTCTCTCACTCTCACTCTCACTCTCTCACTGGCTTTTTTAGCTGTGTTTCCTTGGGAAACTCTCTCTCTATGCATGTATATATGTGTGTGTGTTTGACTGCTATACTAGATGGCATTATATAGCGCTCTGCAACCTTTGATATGCCTATCATTTGATTTGCACAAAGAAAACAAAAGCTTTCCTCCTTTAATCATCTTGTGAAATGTGCTTTTTATTTCTCAGGCTCGCCCGTGTCTGACACATTCATTATAAACGCAAAGCTGTAGGCTGTCGCATGGCTCTACGTCATGTATGTGATGCTTGGTGTGGGCAGGTGTGTGTAATTCATGGGAACAGTGTGGCGGTTTGAGCCTGATGACCAGGGACCGGTTTAACTGGGACGGGGGCTCAGCAAACGTGGCTCAAATTAGGCTACATTAATCACACTGCCATTTCCTCACATCAGCCGGTGTCTGTTTGGCCAGCGAGTGCTTTCAGCATAATGAGCTCGGGTGGCTGAGCTGAGAGGGCCGCTCTGTTCTCCTCTTCTCTAGAGGACCACTGCCAGAGATTTCACAACAAATATCAAATAAATCAGATATATATTTTAAGTAAAACGGCTATCTCTCTACAAGAAAAATATCATTTTAATTAGGGCTGGGTTGACACCAATTTCATGATTCGATTCCATTCAATTTTGATTATAATCATTAATCTAATCAAATCAAGCCTTGAGTTAGCTATATTATTGTTTAACAATCAAGAACACCAGCAGTTTTCTTTTATAATTTAATTCAATATATTAAATAAAAGATATAAGTGATATATAAAAATCTATTGTTAAATTATTAAATTAATATGATTTATTAATATAATTCCATATATTAATATAGTTTAAAAGGGTCCTATGCCCTTTTACGAAGTCTTGATTTTTGTTTTTGGGATGTACTAGAATGTTTTCATGCTTGATTGTTCAAAACAGGCATTATTTTTCACATATTTTACAATATTACAGCTCCACTCTCCCCAGTCTGGTTGAACGAGTCCCAGATATAAATATTAACTATGTAAATATTAACTAATATTTAACCCTTAAATATTAAATATTCAGATGTAAATAATATTAACGATGGCTTCAATTTCAAACCATTTCAAGCCCGATTCAGACCCTGACAATGTTAACAAATAAGAAGATTTTGATACGGACTTTGCAAGCACGGATTTGACAGGACGTTTCAGAGTGGTATGTTTTTTATATGTAATTTATACCCCATTTAATCATATTTGTCGGAAAACTATGGTAAAACAAAAAGTAATTGGTCAAAAAATCATGGATAATTTTCCTAAGGGGCAGTGAACAGTTTCACAAAAGCAAAATCTTACGAGAGCTAAAGTAAACATCAATACTGTAATGTTAGTTAGCAGGCTAGCGGAGGCAAAGCTTTACATCATAGCAACTACATAAAGCTTATAATTGGAACTGTTATTAGAAAACACAACTACAAATAATAAAACATGCTTACAAGTTGTGATCCATAAACAACAGATTGTCCCGACAAAATGGGAATGGCTACGTCTTTCAGGAGCTTTTGTGATAGCCTGCATTCCACACTCTTCTGGAAGCTGTTCTCCGTAAAATGTGCAGCGCACAGACAAACGCTGAGGTTATAATGTTCAGGAACAGTGTTAAAAATACATTTTAGTAGACCAACATGGCCTCAGCCCCTTTGTTGCGTGTTTCCCGGGTTTGTGATGTCACCAACTCGGGAAGAAGCTCGTTGTAGTCCCTACCAGCCGTTTGTTGTAGTCCTTAAAAAGCGATTTCTGTAAAAGAAAATATCTCCCTTTGCATTAAACTTGAAACGTCGTAACTTTGCAGATGTTTATGCTCAAACAGCAACATTACATATCAAAGTTAAAAAAGGGAAATCATAATCAATGACCCCTTTAAATATAACAAATCCTTTTTATATAGGCAAGTTTGTATTCATTTCCATATTTAAATTACATATAATTTTTATATTATAGTTATTTATATTTATAACTTCATAATTTATTGCATTAAATTGATGTTTTAAGTACTTTAAGTACTTTTTGTATTTTAGACTAAAACCTGTACCACCACATTCTTGCTTAAACCATTATTAAACTCAATTGTATTAATTGTGTTTGACAATACAACACTTTTTATTATATTTAATTAATTACTATATTAATTATTGGGTTAACCTAGACTATAATTACAACGTTATTAGGATTTTAACATTTCTTATATTGTCAAAAACAAGCATTGTAAAAAAGTATATTCAAAAACATGGTTTAATAACTAACAGAAATACATTTTCTGCCGGATATTGTCAATAACCTGCTAACAAAGAAACATGACATAATGAGTTTACAAAAAAGTCGGTCATGTTTTTATGGTTCTGATTTATTTACTTTCACTTTGCTTCCCTGAGGATTTTTCCTCTTTGCTCTTGCAGCGCTAATTCTTTGCTTATACGTTTTGTTCTTGTTCTGAACTTGACATTTTTGTTTTATTTGTCTGTTGCTGAAAGAAATATTGAGTTGAGAATTGTAGTCAGTTTGGCTGAGGGATAATGAATATGAAATGGCTCATAATGTCCAAAAAAAGAAGATTAGTGTTAAAATCTGAATGGATAAGGATATTTAAAAAGCAGAACAAGTAAAGGTATAGTTTTACGCAGGTTGGCTAATTCGTGACCTATGAAATCAGCTAATATTCCCACAACATGGTGCTATGTTTTAGTTTTACACAAATGAGGCTGCGAGGGTTAGACTTCTGTTCTATGAGTTTCTCATTTTATTTGGTGTCAAATTAAATGCATATTGTATACGGATTAAGAAATAATGATGATTCAGTATTTACACAAAACCTATAAAGGTGGTATAAAAGCAAAATTCACCTCTTGACCTTCAGATATTGTTTAAAGATCTGTTGTTCGTAGCTGACCCGCTGCTTTAAAACATAAAAAAAATACATAATTAAAAAAGTTAGAAATAAGTAGTAAAAAAAAGATTTGCTTAGTTTGAAGAGAGAGAAACATGTCAGACCATACTTTTGAGTAATTTCCTGTAGATGCTTTAGGACTGAATGGGATTACAGTATAACAGTATTTAATTAAAGGCCCGTTCACACCTAGAACGATAAAGATAACTATACCAATATCAGCGTCCACATTGAAGCACAATATCGTTCTGTTTATTCTAAGCGCATGCTGCAGTTTTGTCGTCTGCAGCTTTAAATGCTCGAGCTCTTAAAAGCAGGATGGATTCTGATTGGCTGTCAATGTTTTTATCATTCATCCGCTGAAAACAAAAATCGTTCTGAAAGTGATTCAAACAATATTGTTTCTCTTCGCCGTTATCGTTATAGTCGTGGTGTGAACTCTGCTACTCTTTTATATTTAGAACAATTTTTAGAACTATTGTTATCTTTATAGTTATGGTCCTTGGTGTGAACTGGTATCATGTTCATTATTTAGAGTGTTTGCAGCTTTCATGGCATCCTGGACACATATCCAGAGATTTTAACTATGTGAAGAGATCATTTACATTGCAACAACTTAAAAAAACTAGCACAAAAAAACCCTTGTAAACTAGCATTGGCACTATTAGCTGGCTATGTGTACGTTGTTATGTGTGTGTCGTCAGACGAAAGAGAGACGCAGTGGAGTGTGTGTGGAAGGCGATCTGTAGCCTGTCGTACAGGTGCTTATAATTTGCAGTGATTAATCATTGTTGTGTTTGGGGGTGACATGTTGTTTAATACATCTGTCTGTCTTCCCTCTCTCCATCCTGGGCCAGCAGGCCACGGCATGCTGGGTGTCACTGAGGGGTTAATGTGCCGAAACACACCAACACACTCTGATTTACACATCACACATTTAGCATTGTAATAGAGACGCCTCTTTGTACAATATTAGAAGAGTAGGTAGGATCCAGTTTAATGTATGCTTTCTCAAAGCCTTTATACAAATTGTGTGTGTGTGTGTGTGTGTGTGTGTGTGTTTGCTTTGGGTACAGGGCAGGCAGCCTGGTCAGTGCAGGCTGTAAATCAGCTGCTCTCTGATGGAATTCTGACAGACAGGAAGCTAATCTGTCCCTCGTGTGTCATTACGGACAACCTCCCAGATTGCCACATATCCTGCTGCTACACTCATCTTCTGCACACACACACATTCAGCCCGGCTGCCAGAGACAGTAACAAACACACATGTTGAACATAAAGTGGCTTTGGCTGTGTCAAGAGTTCATTGTCCACATCTGCCAGAGGCAAAGAAAGAAAGAGCTCACACAAGCGTTCTCTCTCTCTGGCTCCATCCACATCTCCAAACCCTCTTCCACTCATTTATTGTTGGTGGTCATCATTCATTCACTTTAGAGATGTTACGTTCAGTGTGTTGCTTCTCTTCCTGCTTAAAGAGATGGTTCACCCAAAAACGAAAATTCTGTCATTACTCATCCAACCTCATGTCGTTTCAAACCTGTATGACTGACTGCCTTCTGTACGAGATATGTTTTGAAGAAAGTTTGGGCTGTTTTTTATATACAACGAAAGCAAATCGGGACTAGAGACAAAAAAAATAAAAATAAAAAATAAAAGCATTTTATTTGACTTCTGTGCTATATTTGAAGCCTGTGAAGCCAGATTTGTATGAGGAACAGATTAAAAACCTTTTCTTTGAAAATCTTTCTGTAACTGAATGCAATGTATGAATATACAGAAGTTGTGATCTGTTACTATAAAATTATCTTCAGAAGACTTAGAATAAAACACATAAGAACCAATTGGTGCTTTTTTGTCCTGATTGATTTCTGAAGGATCATGTGACATTGAAGACTGGAGTAATGATGCTGAAAATACAGCTTTGATCACAGGACTAAATTACATTTTAAAATATATTCAAATAGACATTTTACTTTTAAATTGTAATATTTCACAATTTGTACTGCCTTGATCATAAAAGACAAAATCAATTTAAACTTACCGACCCCAAATTTTGACATTTTGTGTGTGTGTGTGTGGCTTGTTAAACCCTATATTATGGGGACAAAATGTCCCCACAAAGATGGCAATATCTGAAATCCTTGTCTTTGTGGGGACATTTTTTGGCCCCCATGAGGAAAACGGTTTATACTGTAAATCTTACTAAGTGATATTTTTTGAAAATGTAAAAATGCAGAAAGTTTTCTGTGATTAGGATTTAGGGGTAGGGTTAGTGCAAGGGAATAGAATATACAGTTTGTACATTGTCTAAGTCGCCATAAAATATGAAAACACAACATGTGTGTGTGTGTGTGTGTGTGTGTCTGTCTGTCTGTGTGTCTGTCTGTGTGTGTCTGTGACAGTTTGAAATATTTTTTTGAATACTTGAATACTTGAATACAAATTGCTGTATGAAAAAAGCCCAAAGCATAATCGGCTGGTTTGGAAAGTGTCCAGTATTAGGATCCTGACCCTTCAATCATGGAGTTATGGTGCTTGTTTTCATGCATGGTGCTGAATTTCATTAGTGGTTATAGTACTTTTTTGTAGCATGAATACTGCTGCTCAGCAATAAAGATGCTACAGTATGTGAAAATCAGCTATGTTTTAGTCTTAATGTATATGAAATATTATTGTGGCTGTTGTAAGGGAAATCTTTAGAATTTTGTTTCTCTTCCTTGTCATGTTAATGGAGTCAATTCTTGTCTAAGAATGTTGACTTATTCAACAATCAATACAAACAGTGGAATAGATTCCTCTTCTATGATGAGTATATGTTTAATTTTGAAATTAGTAAAAAAAAAATGCAGGTTTAAATAAGTATGTCTGATTAAGCTTGTGTGCTCGAAACATCACCTTTTGTGAGAGTCTGTCAATACATTTGATATTTTTGGAGCTATGGCGTGGTGTGGCAAAAAAAAAATTCGATATCATAAATATTATTTGTATCACTGTTATTGATTTATTTCTTTTTTGTGGAATAACAAAAAAAAAAAAAGTCGGGTTGATACAGCTGTCCTGATATTACAATGAAAATGTATTAAGTAGTTTGGCATCTTATATTATTTCCTGCTACTTCATTGCTTAACATTTGGAAAAACCTTTGTATGCCAAATCAAAGTCATGAGATGTTACCAATACCCTTATCTGGAGAAATTCTCAAAATTGAATGGTATTTATGAAATAATAATTTAAGATGTTGGAAAAAATAAATTTCATGAAAAATATATAGGCTATAAAAACTTAAGTAAATAAATGAATAATAAATAATAACTGATTAATATGTATACATTCACATGAATTAAAGGTGTAATGACAATTTTAAGTTTTACTTGATGGTTATACCACACGACATTTTTAGTCATTAAATTTGAACTTTTCTTGAAAATGGTATAAAAGTTTTTCAAAACCATATGAAACCAACATGAATACAAAGAGTACGTTTCTAAGAACTTGGAACATGTGTTTCAAACTAGATTTTTAAAAGATTTTTTAGTCACAGACATTATTTTTCCTTACCTTTTAATGCATTTTCTGTGTATGTGTACCTGTGTGCGCATGTGTAATTGTGTGTATTTATATGCCAACCACGGATTATGATGACAAGTTGGATTTTTCCCAGTGCACGTGGAATCACTGGCGTTGCTCTTGCCAGGTTACCCGGTGCCAGCCGCTGTCAGGGCTGCCATGTCATCAGATCGGACAGGTTACTCGCTCTACGGATCAGGATAATTCATTGCACCGCCTCCAATAATGACAATACATCACACAACGCACAAAAAAGGCAAGGCTGCATGGCTGATTTCATAATTACTGCCGTATGTAACACAATCACACGCTCTCATCAGACCCAAACCGCCACCATGGCTGGCCAGCACCGCTTATGTAATGTTGGAAAGAAAGAGTCTGTGTGAGATTGTAAGAACTTTATAAAACCGAGACTTTTAGAGACAGTTTAGAGATGCTTAATGTGTTTTTAGTGTGTGTGTGTGTGTGTGTGTCGTTGGTTTTCTCTGAGGCTGGGTGGTGAAACATGTTTCTCTTGTGTTTGGCCAGTGCTGGCTGAATGCGTTTACACTTCAGTAATGGCTTCCTGCTTCAGTCTCTCACGCTAAACTCGAGGAGGGGACACACACATTACAGCACACACACACATTTCTAATCTACATGGCAGACAAACACAAACACACTCACACAAACACACATACTGTAAACCCTAAATTTTCCAGAATTCAAAAAAATTTGAGGTCATCATTTATCAAATTTCAGAAGTTTCAAATGATTTTGTAAACAACATAAGAAAAAACCCTGGTTATTTTAGGGTGTCCTTGTAGCACGCCCGCCGTCCGACTGGCGTTGCTGCAGTAAATTAATTCTGTTTGGTAAAACAATGAGACAGACAAAGTTGTGCTGTTATCAGTAACGAGTCGCTCGTGTAATGGCGGCTTCTTCTCCGCGACTCAGTTACTCACATAGTCTCCGATCAGCACATTGTCTTCCCCTACTGTTCACTGAGGGTATTACTCATCACGAGTCCAGCAAAATAACAGTAATTGAAACAATATCATAAACACAATAAAATAACTCAAATACATAAAGTAAAATATAATTATTCCTGTGACTATACATACAGGGTGTCACACTCTCCCCGACAAAAGAAATGGCTCCAAACAACACTGACCCTTTAACTCTTATAAACAGTTTACTCAATAACAAAATCTTCTCCTCACATTGTAACCAATTTCAAGATTTCTGTGTCATGTGTAATATATGTGTGTTCATTGTTCACATTCATGTGTGTGTGCAGAGCCGGATTAACGCAAAGGCAAACTAGGCACGTGCCTAGGGCCCGATTGCCGGGATGGGGCCCAGACAGAGGGACAAAAATAAAAAAATGTACAAATGTCCTATCTCGTTCAGGCGGCGATAATACACTCGCGTTTTGGAGTCGGGATAGACGGAATTGTCATTTGCATGGGCCAGCATTGCATCATGAGTAACTACAGTTTACAATTTGCACGTCATAAGTCTTACCAGTTTAAACATCCACGCGATCTTGAACTATTCGGTAGGCTATACTTGCGCGCTGTCTGAGAGATGTTTTTTTTCTGCACATATGCTACAAGCCGCCTCACAAGCTTGCGGGTAACAACAGTTATTTTTCGTGGATTATATCGCTTTAACAGTCAAAACATGCGAAAATTATGTCAATTTCGGTCTTGGTGAGTATCCTCTAAACCAGTGGCGGCTGCTGGTCTTTCAAAGAGGGGAAGCTCTTTTTTTTTTTTTTTTACCGACCGAGTTGATGGGCTTTATTTTAATAATAAAGTAAAAAATACAAACAAAAACTACGAACCAGCACAGGACAAGGAGAATAAATAGGGAGTAAAAAGGCAGGTAATGAGGGAGGACAGGTGGGGCAAAATAACTAATAATCAGGAAACAAGATGGGAGTCGACAGGAGAGCACATGGCACAAGGAAAACACATGACAAGCCATGTGCTCACACCAAACATGACAAAAACAAACAAATGGCCAGTAAAACAAATTACAAGCAATTGTGCTCACACAAAATGAGACTTGAAGAACAATGAGGAGAACACTCATAAGCCACGTGTTCCCACAGAACATGACAACATGAAAGCACACAGCTAGTGTAAAACACAAGCTGTGTGCTACAAAGCACAAGACAAAACATGACATGAAAGCACCACCGATGTAAACACGAACCGCGTGCTACACAAAAAAACAACACACTGAACAGAGCGAACACGAAACCGCACGCGAACATGACAAAACAGGACGTTATGCACGAGAATGAGTGAAAGCTCATCCTGTGCATTCACAACAGAAAACAAACACGCAGAGCGTGCATGACCGAATCCCGACACAAAACCGAAACCAAACTAGACAGATGTGCCGTGATTCAAACACCACGTCCGCACATGTAACAAGGCAGTGGCACCTGACATCGACGGAGGAAATGTGGGAATTAGGTTAAACTGTGAAATGTATGATGAAAATTGCAAATAACAAAAAATGTTACAGGAGTCGGTCTTTCGAGTACATTTTAAAATCCGCGATGAGACTGAGCTCGAAATCTCGAATAGCTTCCAGTGACTTCTTATTGTGCGACATCGCTGTCAATCAAAAGGAGATGCAGTCCTCCAATCAGCACGCAGACGCCCGGACTCCAAGCCAGCCCACTTCCCTATACACCCCAGAGACGCTGAGCGTCCGTGGGCGGGACATAATCGCAGCATTTATCCAATGACCGTCTAGTTTCGAAGCACTGAAAAAACTGTTCAAAGCAGCTCCTTTGAAGTCAATAGAGTGCCGAAGTGAAGACGTCACTTTGTAGGACAACTCGGAAGCTAGCGGCGCATGGGTTCCCTCGATCGAAAAGCTATGCATTTTCCCCATAGACTTTTGGAAAATCGCAAAAAATAAGATCTGTGTTTAACAAAGAGTTGTGACCCTTACACGTTTTGTCTATCAAGATCATCTTTACAAGTTAATCCAAAATGTATACATTTTGAAGCTTATATAAAGTTTTTAAAAAACACAAGCAGACACAATAAAGTTTAAAAAACCACAAGCAGGTTATAACTGTGTGTTCTATGTCATAGATCAAAACGTGAAAATATTTAGAGGCTTTGTTCACCACAGACCTTATTTCAGGCGATTTAGCAAAAACCCATTCAAAAATCCCATAGACTTTAGAGCGAGGGAACCGGGAGGGCTAAAATGCTAACTCACTTCCGCGTTTTGGCCTACAGAGTGACGTCAACACTTCGGCACTCTATGGAAACTATATGGGGAGGCTGAAATGCACTGTGACGCTACGGGAATGTGAGATAGAGTCAGCCGACCTGCTATATGGAGCTGATTCTGAACGAACTCGTCTTCGAGATGAACGTGTTCTAACGCATTTTTAGTCAATAAAATGTTAACACAATAGTACACATGATTTTACCATTAATTTTTTGACATTATAGGGGAAGCTAAGCTTCCCTTGCAGTCTTAAAGAAATCGCCACTGCTCTAAACACAGTCGGTTATGTCTTCAATAAGCATACATCGCACGTGACCGTATAATGTTAGTGGCTACAGGATCTGTGCATGAGCTCTTACAGTGACAGCAGCCATGGTCTGTCATTAATTTGGTTGACAAAACAACAAAACATAGCTTTCATTTTAAGGAATCAGGATTAATATCCTATGTATTTAATTTAGTTCTCTGGACTAAAACACTACCCAGTGTTATTTTGCATTTGATTCGGCCTACTTTATTCAGTCTCTGTAGTACTAGTTCTGAATACTGGTGTCAGACCGAAGCAAAATCTTTTCTATTTATAGGTATCTTTATTCTATTGTACTTTTGTGCTACTTTTTTCAATTTAATTTAAAGATTGAAATTAAGCTTCCTTTTGTTGCGTAAATTCTTAAGAACAAAATTACCCCATTAGGAGATAAATGTAGGCCTAATTAAAAAAAAAGTCTAAACTCCCCCCTTAAATTAAAGAATCACCTACGGGGGGATAAGTATAAGTATAAGTATATTGAGTTTTTCAGGTGTTATAAAAACCCTTGTCAACCATGTATACTGTAATAATTTAAGCTGCGTGTTTATGATTTGTTTTTGCGCCTTTAAACATGCTTCAGTCCATTCAAATTCCTCTATTTCTTCTTGAATGTCTTTCCTCCATGCGTTTAATTTGTCTGTAGCAGACTTTTTAGAGTTAAACATTATTAAATTATAATATTTTGACAATTGGCCCTTTTCACCTCTTTTTCCAATTATTTCCTCTATTAATGACAGTTTGGGAATGTACACAATATCTGTAGACCTGGAAGACATAAAACTTTAAGCTGTGAATATTTAATGTTTTGAGGGAATCTGGTGTTTATCACACAATTCTTGAAATGTAAGAAGTATTCCATCCATATACTAGTCTTTAATAGTCTGAATACCTTTAGTTTTCCATAGTTTAAATCCTCCATCCTTATTTATTATTATTTATTGTTAGACAGTTTCTAAATGGTTTTGATGAATGTGAAGGGGTCATGTTTGTCTTGTTCTTAATTACAACATTTATAAATGTTGTAAGCTATTGCATTTTGCAGAAAATCTTAATTGAACGTATTGATTAAATGTAAACAGAGCAAATAAGATAAACTTATTTGCTCTGTTTACATAGTTTACCTATTGGTTATTTACTGGTACTACTGCCTTAACAATGACACTCCCAATGGATAAGATGAGGATAATTTAATAGCATTTAATAGAGCCGTGTAATGACGTATAAATAATGAATATCAAAAAATAGTCTGATAGACTGTTTAATTTACAACACATGACTTATTTTGGCATACAAACAACCAATTTGTAACCAAAGACTAGGCTATGTAAAATGTGAATTAACTTTTATTAGTAACTTTGGTAAGTTTCAGATTTCAATTCATAAATAAGGTGGAGGGGGGCCCAAAAAATGCAGCCTGCCTAGTGTAGTCCATTTATTTAATCCGGCTCTGTGTGTGTGTGAATCTTAACCCTGTGTTCTTGTAGGCACTAATTCTCTAGTATCCACTAAAGGCAGCATAAGGTGATAAGGTAGGATAAGACCCTATCTGATAAGGAAATGTAGGTAGGACGTGAGCACAAGTCACACATACTGGCCCCTGTACCCCAGAGTAATATGGTAACTGCTGTATCTGCATAAATTGAGCAGCCCCTATCTCCGCAGGCAGTTCATAATTGGGCTGACCCAATGAGGGGTAAGTGAAGACCCGTGTGGGTTTTCTTTCTCTGCTTGATCTTCGCAGGTTGATCCTCACTATTTCTCCGTCTCCAATCTCCTCTTTCGTAAGTGTCAGGTATAGTCCTTCTCTGCTTAGATCTCTGCTGTTCCGAGGAGCGCAACCAGTAGTAAGCTCCCGGAGCGTCACTGTCATCCGAACATGAATCACTCGAATTTGCTTCCTCGAGCTCTCTTGCTGATTTTAACAATCTTGGTTTCCTTCCCTTAGGTCTACATGATGACTCATCAACTCCCGGAGGTGGCGGGTCTACAGGTAGGTCATTAACCAGGTGAAGCAGGTTTCGATGCAAGGTACACATCATTGCTGGATTTTGGCCTCCACTGGACTCAGAGTACACTTGATAGACCGGTTCATCTCCTATTCTTTCTTTGACCACGTGCACTGTTCTCTCCCAGTATGATCTTAGCTTTCCAGGCCCGCCCCGTTCACTTAGGTTATGAACCAGAACTCGATCTCCTGGTTGGAGCACAACACCCCGAAGGTGCTGGTCATAGTATTTCTTGTTCCGTGCGCTCGCTTGTTTACTGTTGTTCGAGGCTAGTTTATATGCATCAGCCATCCGGTGTGCTCACTTCTCTGCATAATCTCGAGGTGAGTAATGGTCATCCTCAGATTTTTGTCCAAAAAACAAGTCGACGGGCAAGCGAGGGTGACGTCCATACAGGAAGAAGAATGGAGAGAACCCCGTCGCTTCATGCTTCGTGCAATTATAAGCATGCACTACCTTCGGGAGGTGGTCTTTCCATCTATACTTTTCCTTCTCTTCCAGCGTCTTTAACATTTGTAGATTGAAACGTTCCGCTGGGTTTGATTGGGGGTGATAAGGTGTTGTTCTTGAGTTACTGACACCTGTTAACCGTTGCAAAGTCGCGAAGAGATGGTTCTCGAATTCACGGCCTTGGTCGTGATGAAGCCGGCAAGGATAGCCAAATCTTGGGGTATAGTCGTTAAATATCCTCTCAGCCGCCGTCCTTCCAGACTTATCTCTTGTCGGGTACGCCTGGGAAAATCTGGTAAAATGGTCCACCAACACCAGAATATATTCATATCCGCCCCGACTCCGCTCCAAGTCCAGAGTACAACTTGAGGTAAGACTTCCCATTGGAGCTCTGATCTTAACCACGGGTTTCTTCTGCTTCATGCATCGGCACTGATCCGATCCGTGAAAAGTCCTGGATAAAGGTGCGGTAGTAACTGAGGAACCCCAACAATCGCCGCAACTCCCCGACAGTAGTGGGCTTTTGGTCTCTCAGGGAGAGGACAGCTTCTAGGTCTTTTGGGTCGATGCGGACACCATCCTCCGAAACTAGTCTCCCCACATATCTGACCTCTCTCTTGAAGAGTTCGCATTTTGCTGGCCTCAACTTTACTCTATGATGCCGCAGTACTCTGAGGACTCTCCTTAGCCCCTGAACATGGTCACTGAAGGTTTTACCATAGCAAAGGATGTCGTCGAGATACGGGATACATAATTCGTCTCTCAGTGAGTCCAGCATCCCCTCCATACTCCTCTGGAACACTGCTGGTGCATTAGCCAATCCGAAGGGTATGCGCACCCACTCATATAGACCCCAAGGGGTTGTGAATGCCGTAAGGTGCTGATATCCCTCCGCCATGAATCCCTGATGGTAGGCCTTTCCCTGATCCAGAATTGAAAACCATCGGTAGCCTCCCAGAGTGTCAATGAGGTTCTGGATCCAGGGGAGGGGATGTTGGTCTGGGACTGTCTTCTGGTTTAACAACCTGTAATCTATGCACAGTCTCAGCGTGCCATCTTTCTTCCGAACGCACACCACCGGGGCTGCATATGGAGACTTCTACTTGACCACCCAACCTCGAGCTAGTAAGTCCTAAACAAATTCCATCACCTCCTTATATAGGGGTTTTGGGATGGAGGCATAAGCTCGCTGAACAGGGATGTCGTCCTTCAGGTTAATCGTCATCTGTAAGCTTGGGATGCACCCAATATCATCATCTCCGCGAGCAAACACGTTGGATTGTTCATAAAGCATGTCTTTGACTAATTTCTGCTGTTCTTCTTCCAGATGGCTTACATCGACCTGCGGATGCCACAAGCTGTCTGCCCTGTGGACGTCCTCATTTTCTTGGGAACCTGGTTCTTCTCCATGGCTTACTGGTGAGACACCTCTGTTTACCAAGTCTTGCTGCTCCGTTTCGATAATGCTTGATATTGGCTGAATACTTCCTAGAGGTGAACGTCGTCTGATAGTGACTTCACAAGCAGTAGGGTTTCCCAGGGGAATCCTAACATAGAGCCGCCGGTCTGTCCCCTCTAATTCCATCAGACCTTCTCCAACGTCTAGTTGAGTTAACAATGTACTCTCCTCACTGGACTCGAACAGTACTGCTGGCTCAGAGCATTCCAAGCTGACTGAAACTTCACACTTAATATGAGTCACCTGACCGGGTGGTGCGACCACATCTCTAGGGCCGACTGTGACAAAAGCCCCGGGGTTCACATGGGGTTGTTCCTGAATGAAGCTCACTATCGCGTTGGCTTGTTCGCCTTTGATGTCCAGGGCCATCTTTAGGAGTTCTGCAAAAGCACATAGACCCTGCTCTGTGTTCTTCTTTCCTCTTATTATCTCCTCGACCACATTAAAACCCAGCAACAGCCGCTCTAATGGCATCTTCCCCACGAGGAAAGGCACTTGAATAGCCAAACTTGGATCATCATTCCCGGGCAGGTTCACTGTCAATTCTACCCATCCCTCAAATGGCAATGGTTCTCCATTAACAGCTGAGACATTGAAGTCGCCCCCATCGACTATTTCTGACAGTGCTTGATCTGGTAAGTATTTACTCTTCCAGTTGCAGTCGATTATACTAACTTGCGCTCCTGTGTCCAGTAGAGCAGTTACTGCAAACCCATGAATGTGGCACTTGAGGGTGGCTTTCTTTCCAATGAGCTGGGCTACTCGGTCACAGGAACTTTGTCTTTGACTTGGCGAATCAGGTGTCCTACCCATCCAAGCTTCTTTTTCCTTAGGCTGGAGCTGTGGTTGCTCGGTCACTGTTCGCCCCTCATCAGTGGCCGCTGGTCGTTTCCCGATACCTTTTCCCTTCTTAGACAGCCCACCGCATGATGTGTCCTTCCTCACCACACACAAAGCAATGACTGCAAGAGGTAGCATCCTTGCTACTACATTTGGGACACATTCGTCGATGTTGCCTTCGCTGCAGCTGGGAGTCGATGACTTTGCACTGACCTTCTGTCGTTCTCGCCTTTGCAAGTGATTCAACGGTCTTGGTAAGGGCTTCAATTTGTGCACTTAATCGACGAATCGTCTCGGTTTGGTCGTTTTGTCTACTGCAATTTGAGTCTTTACCTCGGCTGGACTCCCACTGAGCGCTGAGGGCATTCAACGCTCTCCGCCGTGCAGCTTGTCCCAACCGACGTTGTCTTTGACTTAGAAGTATTTTTCGTTGTTAGTTCATGTTAACTAATGTAGTTAACTAATCTTAACAAATAAAACCTTATTGTAAAGTGTCTATTAAGTTCAATGAGCTTTCAGTAATATTTCAGTGAAATTAACTCATTTCATTTCACTGTTTGGTTTTACAGTGCAACTTGCCAGCTCTACCTTATACTACCATCAGCTGTGTTAGATGTGTTTAATATGCAAGCACACAAATGTGTTTGTTATAGATCTTTATTTCCCTCGAATATTTTCATTGTTTCCTTAAAAAGACCTCCTGGGGAAAGGAAAGATCATATCTCTCCCTAAGAATGTCCGTTGTTCTTTCCCATAATTTTCGGATCTGCTTGTGCACCTTTCAGGCAGAGGGCTGTTTTTCGACCTATCTTGCTCCTCTGTCCAAAAGACGCCGGGTCTGTCTGTTCGTTTAGTGAGGAATATCAAGCTTATTATTGAGTGATGGGACGGCAGAGATGAGTCTTTACTCACATAAACTCTCCCCAGCGGCGCCTCTGGCCGACACAGATCCAGGGCCCCCTTTCCTGCACTTGTCCAAAGAGACACAGGGTGTTAACAGGTAATTAAAGAATTTACTGCCCCACTAAAACTCTATTATTGCTGTTCCCGGCCCATAATTGGGTTCATAATCAGCTTTTATGGACTATAGGTGAGCGTTTCCGAAGCAGTGGACAAAGCGCTCTGCAGCCGCTGTCCTGGTCATACACGGTGCGTGAGTTTGAAGAGGTCACACGTTGTCTCCAGCTCTCGTGTTTTCACGACCAGAGACAGTCTTGCCTAAAATAATGCAATACAAGAGTGAGATGGCTTCACATTAGGTAATCAATAATTACTGAATGAGTTTAGCCTCGTTTTGAACTATTAAGTAACTAAAATATATTAAATAATAATTATAACATGTGAAGCCCTCACATGTCACCACTCTTCAGGTCTGGTCCATTATTTGAAAGTGGAAAAAAGTGGTCCAGATCACTAGTTCACACAGAGTGACTAACACTTGGGTAATTAGTGATGCATTTTATGACCATGTTCACAGTAAAACAGACAATTGCTCATGCTCCGACACATTAATGTTGTGATTAGCAATTAATTGGTAATTCTTTATAATTTGTTACAATTAATAGTTCCAAATAAGGCAGATCTCATTCAGTAATTATTGATTACCTAATAAGGAACTGAGATACAGTTCTAAATTTCCTATTACTTAGTGATTAGTTGTTTCCATATTAGTTATTATTAGTAGCAAATTACCACAGTGTTGGTACCACTGTGGTAATAACATTTTTATTATCTATCTAAATAATAAAAAGGTCATTTGAACAATCATGTGTTGAAAACCTCAGAAATGTTTGAGTTTGATTCATGAATTGTGATAATCGTTTATTGTGCAATGTTTTATTTATTTTACTTATTGTATAATTTATATTAATCATATTAAAATATGTATATACAAATGCTTTTTCCACCAAATTGTTTTGTTTTTCCAGAACTTTTTAGTTGCAAGAAAACTGATTTCTTGTCAAAAATCAAATTTATTATGGCAGTACATCTAATTTATAATCAGATTATCTAAATGTTTAGACAATCTAGCGGCACAAACAGTGCAGCAAGTTGGAACATGATCATGAAAAAAGTTTTGTTGTTGCTATGTTAATACTTTTTTTTTTTTTTTTTTTACTGCAACATAGGCTACTGTAATTTAACAAACAGTCCTTTTAAGTTTATATTTACCCGCATAGAAAATAGCTGTGTGGCGACGCTATCAAGATGGTCACCGAGTGCTCTCGCTTTCTTTTTAAGAGACTTTGGTGAACGCCCATTGGGAGTGCAGAACTAATATAGCGTGAAGCGTGTCATTTGTATTCTCTTTCATTCTTCAAACTCTCATTTGTTTGTGTCCATGCCACCGTTACTTCCCAAAACACTTTCACTTCTCTCTAGCTTTAATGGTAAGATGGCCAAGGTTGTTTTGCAAAATATAGCAACTCCTGGATGTGTACACTATCACAAGTCTTGTGTGTGTGTCCATCTCTCTCCTTCCTCTCACTCTCTCATGACTGTCCACTAGGTGACAGTAATGACTCAGCTCATCCTCTGGGGTGATTGACATGGGAAATAGCATGTTTTACACATATAATACGGGCCACAGCATGACTATATGTGTGCCAATAGCCAGTTTGTGTGCTTAATTTGATAGACATTATTTACAGATAAACACTAACTAGCTTAGACATATCACATGTTAAACAATAATTAGCTACATGATATCAGCTACATTAGTTTAAAATATCACTAGAATGTTTGTGCTTGACTTTGTATTGAGAGATGAACACATTAAAGTGTGTTCTTTGGGGTGGGTCTCCGACTGCACGCCCAACTAACATGAAAAACACCGAACTGGCTTAAATAAACAAAAACTCAGACAAACAGTTGAAACACATAAAAGAGCCATGAAACTGACACCCACACACACAGGGCCGTGTAGCCGGCGGCCCCAACCACCCTTCTTTGACGGTGATGGGCTTATCAGATTGCACCGAGATTGTGCGTGGCTAGGCTAGTTTGAGGAAACGGTGCATTAATTTCAACAGCTCCTTCCGTGTATTTTCTGTGGAAATGTTAATGTAAATGTGGGCAGCGTTTTTTTGCATATTGTTTTGTTAACTTATTCAGGTGTTGGAGTTCTCTGAATGGAGTGCAGAAACAAAGTGAGCTGTTTATCTGTTCAGCTACAGTGATCTAAGAAGGAAATCGTTCAGCTACAATGTTTCGTTTGAAATTAGGGTTAATTCTTTTTTACTAGCTGACCTAGTTTGAGTTTAGAAATAGCTTGCATGGAAACTGTACCCAGACTATACACTTTGAAAAATGGTTTAACCTGAAAATTTGGGTTATTGTTTTCACTTTGCTGTATTGTTTATGTACCACATTTGTTTGCAGACTATGCTGCCATTGTTCAATGGAGCGCTGCAGTGATGACGTATTTTTTAAGGCCAACACGGAAGTATGCATCACCCTGTTTCCCTCAACAAAAACCCAATAGGATTTTTCCATTGGCTTTTGGATGAATGCAGAAAATGAGCTTTGTGACCAACAAAAGTTTATTATTCTTACACATTTTGTTTTATCATGATAACAAAAGGACCAGTGCCGTAAGGTGTGTCTTAGTGATGACGCTGAAGGTGAGATTGTTCGCCAGCAGTGGAATGGTATGCAATGCACTAGTTTATGATCGAATTGAACATGCATGGTTTCATGCAATGAGAAATTGCAAGATCATAAGCAAACTTAAGACGCTGCAGACACATTACACATCACATCAATGTCAGGTGTCTTTACGGGATCTTTACGAGATGTGTGTGAATGCATGCACAGATTCCAAATCACCAGCAGTGTGAATGAACCAAAGTCATCGATCAACGATCCCGGCCTCCGGGACAAATCCTAATTTTAGGTATTTAACCAAAAACCCATTGACTTCAGGATGATGGTTTTGCCCTACAAAAATATGTCATCCTAACTCTTCTGAACTCGTTCTTCTGAGTTCTATTCTACCACCAAGACCTTTGTGGTTCCCTTTTTTTGCTTATAACTTTTCTAGAGAATGGACTACAACTCCACATATATTTCCAGTATCCTGGTTATCATCAGTTAAAGCAAGATTTGCATTTAATTTCCAGCCTTTCGGCTGTATCTCTTGTATGTTTATATGTAGTCCTCAGGTTATTTGCATCATGTGTTACAAATGTTATCATCTGTGAAATTCGATCTCAGGTATTTTCCATCTGCAGGAATGTGAATGCATAATTGTGTAAGGTCGTGTTAGGCCAAAAAACGTGTCAATGACAAATAGGAATGTGATGATAAATCTTTTTTAAAAATCTAGTTCTGAAAGCAAATGCAAGTTTATGTGTTTTTAATAAATAAAAAAAATATTGTTTAAAATTATTGACCCAATTCATTACCTCTGTTACCTTAAAGAAAGGTACTGTGGCAGTACCATGTTACAGTGATAGTATCAGATGGTAAAACAATAGGCTATTTGACGTTTACTGTGTTACTAAATGATTTCCATATTCATGTTCCATGGTATTACCAGAAAGCCTTTGGTGTAACAGCATATTTTGAGACTAACTTCCATAAATCCTCTCACTAACCATGATTTGAATAGATGCAGGACAATAATGTAATTTTTCTATGAAGAAACGTTTCAGACATGCAAAAAAAAAATATTTAGACCTGTGCAGTAGACAGATACAAGCTGTCAATTTAAAGAAAAAAAACCTAGGGAGTGAATATGTTTGACAAATTACTTGTAGCATATTAATTTTTTTTATCCCCTCTAGTCTTTTCTTCATACACTTTCATTCTTCCTCCTATTAAACACTTTCACCCCGGCAACGTGTTTTGTGTTAGAGCTATTGACCAATTAGAATCCAGGAGCAAAACTATCAATTTTATTACTTTCTTTATGGTGATCCCTTATGAATTTGAATCATAAGTCAGGTTTGGCTAAATGTGTACATACTTGTATGCATATAAGCACAGACAGATAGTAGTGAACTTCTTATCTGCATAGCTCACACTTCACCTAGTTTTTTTATTCCCCTCGGTGAGCCAGTGGTGGAATCTGATGCTGGTGTGAGATTTCGAACCTCGGATGGCTAATCAGATGTTCATTGTTAGTCAGGATGACAAATAGTGCAATGCGGTCGTGCAGCCTGTATGTTTAGCATTCCTGTGTCTGTGTGTTTTGAGAAGCCGTATTCACAAGGTTTAGTGAGGAGGTGTCACCGATGATGAGGGTGTGCTCGATTAGCTACTGGTGGAAGCGGGAACGAGGCCAAACCTCATCGCTCTGGACTGATGTGAAAAGGAATGCCTGATACGCATCTCCCAGATTGCCAACCTATAAAGAACTCCCGAAAGCCATCTAAGGAAAAAAGGTTCAGAGGTGTCCTAATATTGTTGTCAACAAGATTTATACCCGGCAAGGGAACATTTAGTGAATTATCTGCTGAAAGAATTTTTGAGAAGTGTCATGAACGACAATATGTCGAAACCATCACTACTATTTCACGCATGGTTGCACAACTTGACTTTTCCACCATGTCAAGCCAGGCCATTCAAATTGATTGATGTGTCAACAAGAAGAATTAGCACTTGTGAAATTATTTAGATATGTAAAAGAACTATTGTAACTGGGGGTGTTTTATCTCAGTAACACTTAGACAGCGCCAAGAGCATTTTCTGCCTTGTTTGAAGTAACTCAAGTGTGACTGTAACCCATGTAGCTGAAGAGCCAATGCCAACAGCTGTCTTAGTCAGCTAACACTGATAATAGTTATGGTGCTGCTAGTTAGCTTCAGTTACAACCGCAACTTCAGACAGTCCAGCTTCTCGACACTGTACTTCAAGTGAACGCCCCCTTCCCTCACCCGCTAACCTTTTCTTATAGGCTTTTAGGGGAAATCTGCTCACTCAGTCACTGTCTCTGGATGATTGATGACACCTGTGCATGTTGAGCAATCATTTACTGTCACCGCGCTATTTTCCTTTCTTACTTTTGCGTGGGAGCAAGACTCGGGTACTTGCCTGAGCCAAGACCAACTGCAAGATAGCGATCTCAACTGTGGTGATGAATGGTCTTCTATCAGGGAAGAGATCAGACTATTATGAATGCATGCTGAGGAACAGTTGCCTGGAGTCCATGTGTTATCACCTCTATGGACTGTTCCTATCTTACTCTTAACTGTTCTATTAACATTTCCTAGTTAGGTGACAAAAGATCAATGCTTGAGGCAACTCGTAATTCAACAGTGCCTATTTTAAGGTGTGTATAGGTTGACGCTGACCATCTAGTCATCCAGCTGTGAGATTGTGTATATATATATCTATATACAGGCTAGGCTATATATTCTCTGTATGTGCCATGTATCTCACATTTCTCTCTGACTGAGAATGTTACACGCCTGGCTCGTGTGACTTCCTATACAGTTTGGTTTTACCATTCTTCATTTGGGAAAGCCTTACGTCAGACTTACCATGTATGAAAAAAGTTCATCATGAAACAGGCATATTGTTCAAATAGATAATGTCACAAATGATAAACTCACAAACATGCATTGGTTTCATTGTTGCAGAGTGTAATTTGAGAAAGCGTCTTGAGGGCAATGGCCTCTCCTTGTCAGTCTGTTTCAGTGCGCGTGTGACTGTTCCCTCGCATGTAACTGCGGGTGTAGACGCCTCAGTTGACAGAAACTGTCAGTGCTATTGTGATTCAGATACAAAAGACACGGAAAATAATGGAACTCAATGATATGTCACTCATTAAGGCGGAACTAATCCTAAAACACCAACCAGATGGCAGGTCAATTTCTGCCTGAACTTTCACTAAATGACCATATTACATTGGGGTTCAGAGAGAGACTTTCTATTTCTCCACTTTCTCCACTCTCCACTGCACTTAAAGCACATGATCAAACAGTAGCATGTGCTGACAGCTACAGAAATCCCCTAGTGCAACTCAACATTTGGATGGGAAAGCCTACAGAGAATTTTGGATCAGAATGGAGGAGGCTCTTGATCATGTTTGATTATGCTTCTCTTGATGGATAACCAAAAACTGTTGTCTCCAGCTGATCATATCGATTATGTGGTTGCATTTAAAGATTGTCATTTGCATTGCTATTTTAGGTAGATACTGGAGCAGATAATTCCTTCATCGGGAAGTACTGTAAAAAAAAACCTGGATCATGTTTTCTATCCAATTGAATTCAGTAAATATTCCTCAATCATGAAGCTATGCCTGGCTTAAGATCTGATAAGGTGTCTAATCATATCCCTTGGATCTTCATAGTGATGCGCTCATCATAAGAGTTTGTTCGTTTGTATTCAGCTGTCAAGGAAAACATGCAAATAGTGAACGCGTGCCCTTCTCCACAACCACCACACATGACAGAGCTGTCTTATTCTGTTCTTATACCCCAGTGAAAATTATTTTGTTGGGTAAACAACATTATTGAACCTTGCAATGAAGTAGGAAAGTAGAAGAAAGTAGAAACTGCTGAGTCTAACTTTATCCAATAGGACTTTTTTGTATGACTATTTTTAGTATTCATTTTATTTTATTTTTATATTTTCAGTTTTTTATTTTAATTTTAGTTTAAGTTTTAGTAATTTTATGTATTTGTCATTTTTATTTCTGTTAAAGTTTTAGTAATTTTTGTTCTTCAGCTTATTTTATTTCAGTTAGTTGCGCTAAGACAATATATATATATAATATTGTTTTTCATATAATATTTATTTTTTATATTGGCTTTATTTTAATTAACAAAAACGATTTTTAATAGTTTTAGTTCATAAAACTACAATACACATTTCTTTTTTATTATAATATTTTTTTATTTATTTAATTGTTTACACATTTCCTGATAATTTTTTTAATGGATTCAATTTCAGTTTATTAAAGTATTAATTTATGATGTCCATTTTGCTTACATTTGATTCTCTCTAAATTGTACTGGAAATGTAACATTGTGTGTATATAATGATATATTCACGGTTTATGTGTATATACACACACGAGTATGTGTAACATACAGTATATATACACTCACCTAAATGATTATTAGGAACACCATACTGATACTGTGTTTGACCCCCTTTCGCCTTCAGAACTGCCTTAATTCTACGTGGCATTGATTCAACAAGGTGCTGAAAGCATTCTTTAGAAATGTTGGCCCATATTGATAAGATAGCATCTTGCAGTTGATGGAGATTTGTGGGATGCACATCCAGGGCAGGAAGCTCCCGTTCCACCACATCCCAAAGATGCTCTATTGGGTTCAGATCTGGTGACTGTGGGGGCCATTTTGGTTTAGTGAACTCATTGTCATGTCCAAGAAACCAATTTGAAATGACTCGAGCTTTGTGACATGGTGCATTATCCTGCTGGAAGTAGCCATCAGAGGATGGGTACATGGTGGCCATAAAGGGATGGACATGGTCAGAAACAATGCTCAGGTAGGCCGTGGCATTTAAACGATGCCCAATTGGCACTAAGGCGCCTAAAGAGTGCCAAAAAAAACATCCCCCACACCATTACACCACCACCACCACCAGCCTGCACAGTGGTAACAAGGCATGATGGATCCATGTTCTCATTCTGTTTGCGCCAAATTCTGACTTTACCATCTGAATGTCTCAACAGAAATCGAGACTCATCAGACCAGGCAACATTTTTCCAGTCTTCAACTGTCCAATTTTGGTGAGCTCTTGCAAATTGTAGCCTCTTTTTCCTATTTGTAGTGGAGATGAGTGGTACCCGGTGGGGTCTTCTGCTGTTGTAGCCCATCCGCCTCAAGGTTGTGCGTGTTGTGGCTTCACAAATGCTTTGGTGCATACCTTGGTTGTAACGAGTGGTTATTTCAGTCAAAGTTGCTCTTCTATCAGCTTGAATCAGTCGGCCCATTCTCCTCTGACCTCTAGCATCAACAAGGCATTTTCGCCCACAGGACTGCCGCATACTGGATGTTTTTCCCTTTTCACACCATTCTTTGTAAACCCTAGAAATGGTTGTGCGTGAAAATCCCAGTAACTGAGCAGATTGTGAAATACTCAACCCAGCCCGTTTGGCACCAACAACCATGCCACGCTCAAAATTGCTTAAATCACCTTTCTTTCCCATTCTGAGATTCAGTTTGGAGTTCAGGAGATTGTCTTGACCAGGACCACACCCCTAAATGCATTGAAGCAACTGCCATGTGATTTGGTTGATTAGATAATTGCATTAATGAGAAATTAAACAGGTGTTCCTAATAATCCTTTAGGTAAGTGTATGTGTATATATATATATATATATATATATATATATATATATATATATATATATATATATATATATATATATATATATATATATATATATATATATATATATATACCGTAACTTTATATTCAGTCGAACAATTTAACATAAAAAATATGTTTTCTATTATTTTGCATTATGTTCCCTTTTTATCTCATTAGATTCAGACAGCAAACTGTGGTAAAATATGGATCCGTTGACTTCAGACTATAGATTCAGCTGTGCAGGAAACACTGGCAAAGAGTAAAACAATGATCTTTAAAAGTTCGATATCAAGTGCAAGTTTTTTTTATTTTTTATTAATCGGCTAGTTCAAGTTCAAGTTAATTTATTTATATAGCACATTTAAACAGCCGCTTAGACAGACCAAAGTGCTTTACAGAACACACAAATAAGAAAAGTAAAAACAGCAAAACAACAACACATAAAAAGCAGCAAAGCTACGAGTAGCCTTGTCAGAGACTCAATTGTAAAATAATAAAATAATTAAAAATAGAGATCAATATGCTAAAGAAAACAGGTAGGTTTTTACCAAAGACTTAAAGATAGAAAGGTTGGGGGCCGTTCGGATCTCTAGGGGCAGGGTGTTCCAAAGACGAGGTCCTGCCACTGCAAAAGCACGCTCCCCTCTACGCTTAAGTCTGACACGAGGGACTACCAGCAGAGCCTGGTCGTGAGACCTTAGGCTTCTGGACGTATAGGGATGAATAAGTTCGGAAAGATAGACTGGAGCTAAGTTATGTAAAGATTTGAAAACAAATAGGAGGATTTTAAAATCTATTCTCTGCCGGACTGGCAGCCAGTGTAATGATTTAATAATTGGAGAGATATGGTCATATTTGCGACAGTTGAGAATAAGTCTAGCCGCAGCGTTTTGGACCAACTGAAGACGGGCAATTTGAGAAACTGATATCCCACAATAAAGTGAATTGCAGTAGTCTAGCCTACACATGATGAATGCATGAACCGCCATTTCCAAAGTTATCGGAGTAAGAAAGCCTTTTATTTTAGATAAACCTAACCTTTAGGCTACTACCCAGCCCTAGATTTTTACAAAAATTTATCTTGTTCCCATCTAGGGTCGTCGTTAAAATTTACGGAACCAGGGACAAATGTTTTATGGGTGTATCATCTCTCCTCTGGGTCCAATGAGTAAGCTACCATACTGGGCCCACTGACGACAGCCCTGTTCCCTTCATGGTCCCATACGTTCTTGGCCAACAACATCACCATTATGTAACTTCTTCATTTAGTGGCTTTCTTATTTCAAGAGCACAGATTGCATCCGCATTAATCTTTTTAGGTACTTGCTAGTGTTGTGTAGAGAAAGTCTTGCTTACCCTTTCAGTCCCTCCATCTCTTGCCTCCCTCTTGGCATCTTTTTCCTGCTCCTTTAAATCCCCCATATGGAATATGGCAACGATGGATGTGGTTTATTCTTTGGCCCTCTCACCTTGTTTGTGCATTTTCCCCTCTTTGGAAGCTCTTAGACGATAACTCTTAAGTGTTGCTGCTTAACTAGGGTGTTCTTTTCTTTTCCGCCAAACATGGAGTTCATTAGAGTCAAATGAGTGACAGGCTTTCTCAACTACTCGCTGCTTCCTACCTTTGATCCTCTACAAGCCCCTCTTGTACAGTCCAGAGCAGCAACAGGGTTCACACGGGTCCAGGCTTCCTCCACGTTTACCTCAACTTTTGTTGGTCCTGAAAGAACATTCCTATCAAAAAACAAATTCAGCAAAATTCTGAGATTAATGGAATATTCTGGGTTCAGTATTAATCTGTCAAATGCACTTGTGGCATAATGTTGATTATCACAGAAAATAATTTCGACTGGTCCCTCGTTTTCTTAAAAAATAAATGCTTACACTTACAATAGCTATAAATGGCACACATTTCTGGAGAATTTAAAAGAAGAAATGTAATGCTTGTTTCAGAAATGCGCACAGGCCTACGTTAATTATTCTACTAAAACTTGATGTAAAGTCAGTTTTGTAATTTTTATAGTCGTTTTAGGTGTTTTAAAATGTAAAAAAAAAAAAAACATTGGTCAACAACAGAATTCCATGCTAAAATCAATGGACTATTTTAACATTTGTGGATTGTGCCCTTTGTAAGTGCCTCACTGTATTTGTTTTCTTTCTTTTTTTAAGAGAAAATGAAGGACAAATGGAAACTAATTTGTGGTAATATTATGCCACAAGTGCTGTCAATTGAGCTTAACTTGTACTGAACCCTGCTAATATTCCTGTAAAAAAATGTCTTCCTGTTCATCAGTTGGAGTTTGAATAGAATTGGCCACACCCACCGGAATTTGAATTGGAATTACAGGAAGTAGGAGAAATTCAACAGTTACTGGCATTCTGGAAAATGAAATGTTATTTTACCTTGGTTTTAAATGTATACTTGATATACATTTATACTTATTTGTATTTAACAAATATATACAGTAGATCAATCTGTTTGTCTAGGCCTAAAACCTTTTACTTTCAAACATAGCTTTGTCAAACATTCGAAGTTTGTTTATACAAACCTTCTTATTCCGGTTTAATTCTTTTTTTAAATTTATTCATTTTCTGCTTAAATTCCCAAGTTTGAAGTGGAGATTTTCATTCTATCTCCTTCCACAAATTAATTTCAAAATCAGGAATTAAATTGAAATTTGAAACACATGCTCAATTCAATTATCTCCAATAAACTACCTCTAAAATCTGAGGCAAATAATAGCTTGATAACAATGTTGTTGTCACGCTTTAAAGTCCAATGAAGATGAAAAGAGTCCAAAATGATTCTAATAACAAAAGGTGTGTATTCTAAAAAAATAAAAATAAAAATAAAAGGTAATCCACAGAAGAAAGGCAACAAAACTGAAAAACTGCAGGGCTTAAATATATGGTTCGTACAGACAGGTGTGTTCGTTAAATGAATGTCTCTGGCAACTAATGACTGGCGGGAAACTAGAACAAAGGAAACGATGATGAGTAAATTAAAAGTCCATGAAAATGAAACTAAGACAAACTGAACTGAATGTTATTGTGACAGCTGTTGCAGGACCATGTTCTACTTGATAAAATGGCTAATTAATTCACTGAAATGAAAATGTTTATCAAGTGGTATAAAAGACACATCCCTTTACATGACTTTACCGCTCCACCTCAGCTTCAAGTATAGATGTGTCTATTCCTCCAGCTGTCTCGCGGCTGAGATGACTCTCCCAGGCCTCCTTCTCTTTTATTTCCTCGGGATGGATAGAGTGCTGAAATGGAAAACATATGTCTCCTGAGTGCGTAACATTATTTTCCCCTGTGATGCTCTGGCAGCCGTGATTAATTAATGATAAACGTTATTGTGTTATAACGCCTTGGGCGACAGGGAGACTATGAAATACCTAATTTCGGCAATTTCGTCTGACTGATGCATCTTCCACAAACTCATATCTGACCTGAAATGAATCACACCACCTCAGCATGTCCTACTGCTAGGATTTGTTTATGAATATGCCACATTCTCTGTTCAAAAGACTCTCTCGTTTCCTGACAGGTAACATGCAAAAAGACAACACAAGCCTGTTTCTATCACCTTTGTATGTATCTTTTGCTAAGTCATAATGGTGGACTGCAATTCCTCTTTAGAATTCTCTTGATTATTACTTTCCTGGAAAATCCCCAAGGAGGCAATGTCTTGTTTATTATGGACAATAATTTTAATGGAAGAAATTAGAATAGGACCATATTTCTCAACAGCTGTGTACACAAAGAGGAATCTGTGAGGGAAACCATTAAAGTAAACGCCCAAACGGAGCTGGGAATTGAGATGCATAATTATGCAAAAGTGCCTCTAAGATCACGTTCACTGTAAAAAAAAAAAATTCATGATTTGTTATCACAACTTTTTATCTTATATCTTACCTAGATAATAAATGTGGTTCAGATAACATAATATTTTTAGTTTCTATTCATTAAACCAATCTCCCTCGTTGTATTAACTCAAATTTTTAAGTTCAATGAACTCAAAATTTTAAAGTCCCTGTAAAGTCAAAATTAAGTATGTGTTATGAGTATGTCACACCACAGAAAAATGTGCTATTAGCCATCCAGCCAAATTTGAATGATAAAAAAAGCCGGCAAGTACATAAAATAAGCTATCAAAATCTTGAAAAAATTAGCATTATTCTCTGCTCTCAAACGCTGGGGGCGTGTCCGCTGGCTGCGCTGAAACCACGCCCACTAGCGGGAAAGATGTCGACGGCGATATTAGGTGATACTGCTTTCGGGACGGGAGGATGAACGCTGGCGGGGGATAGTCGTTTCGGCCCCGTTCACCAACAGCGGATTATCAGTGAATCCCAGTTGTCTCTGAGGAAAGTTTATAAAACGATCCTGTGTAAAATGATCACTACAGAGGCGGGTGTTGGCGGTGATCCTCAGCTCTTCATCAAGGTTGGCTCTACACAAAATTAATCCACCTCTTCTTGATGTGATCGTTTTTAGGAAATTTAAATAAAGACACCGATCTGTTTTGTACATGATCGCATCCAGGTAGTAGCCTATATGCATTTCCGTGTTGAAGGCATAGCTAGCTAGCAAACAGTAGGCTGTAGTAACTAATAGTACTGACAGTAACTCGCGTTCGAGCGGCGAATGCGAATGGGGCTGGGAGAGATCAGCCTCAGTGGCCTCGGTGTGTCATCAAGTAGGGGCGTGTCCACGAGCTCATGGGCTCCAGTGCGTCATCGAGCCCTGTTTTAGCCCCGCCCAAAAAATCCGTAAAATAGCAATGGTGAAAAACTGTTTAACGGTCTAACTCCGCATTCCAGTACTTCACAGTTCACAGTCTTTGTAATATGTTTTAGCAATACATTTGTAACATTTATAATGTGTTTAGAATTTTTTTGTAGAATTGCCTTTACAGGGACTTTAAGTGTGGATTTTTGTTTAATCAACAATCATTTTTAGTTTTGCGACAAATTGCACTCTTCAGACACCCCAATATGTTTATTTACAGCTACCTTGAATAAAAAAAATGTTCTATGAACTGTCTAGCGCAAAACAGATACTGAATTGTGCTGTTAACTATTTACATAACTTGAAGCCCAACACAGATAAGGTTTCAGCTGTTGTTCACTGTCTCTGTTAAATGGAACCCAATCTGTGTGGTAACAACATACAAACTATTCGCCATGTTTTGTGGTGTGAAATCACCTATATTCAGCATGTTAAACAGCCCTCAACCTTTCTGTCATGGCTTGAGCGCATATGAACTGGAATCCTGGCATTAGGAAGGCCATTACGGCAGCCTTACAGTGGGCCGGTCCAGATAAAATAGGATTTGAAAATACTTTGGGATTTTACGTCCATCAGCACATTGGAACCGAAATAAAATGGATGATGGTAATGACTTGCAGGCCAGGCGAGCGCAACGTCCCACATCTCTGCATGGAGGCCATTTTGTTGCCAGATCCCTTACCGCACGCTTGTCAGTTGCAGTGGAGTGGCAAGGAGGCAAAAACAAGATCAGAGTGACGAATGTGGCTGCTGGCCAAGCGGCTCCTGTCGGATGTGAGTTCAGGGGACTGTTACATAGGGATTTTTGAGGGGAAAACCCTCTGTCTACCAAATACAGACACGCAAACCACACACATGCACCCAGACAGACGGTGAATGGAATCACACAAACATCTGTCTTTTTATTTGTATTTACAAATATATGGATCGTGGTGTATAATACAGCACCATTTCAATGTGGTGAAATATTTGTGGATTAGGTCTCGAGAGACTTTGCACTTGGCAGGATCCTGAAGTGTTTGAAATGAAGCTGTGTTTGGGATGATTATGCTGTTAAAAAATCACTGTACAAGGCAATAAGGCTTGAACGGTCTTGAATGAAATCGGATTATTTCTTAAAAAGCTCAGTGAAATATGACAAGAGAGAGTGGAAGAGAAGGAAAGAAAGCTTGGCATTTGGTAATGACAGCTTAATGGCCTGTGAGCGAATAATAACATGTTCAGTTGTGCTCGTGTCCTGTTTGAATGACTGATTTATGTCGGTTTAGCAGGGCAGTGTTATAATTACTTGTGATTTTTGTCCTCTGTAGGTCTTGTGGAGATTTGCTTGATGCACCCATTGGATGTTATGAAGACCAGGTAAAAAAATAATTCATCATGTAATTGTCTTTCATTCCTTGCTGTTCTTAATGCTGGGATTCTAGGAATTCTCTGGCAGGAGCGTAATATTTCCGTGGAAAATGAAATGCATCATTTACTCATTCTCCCATAATGTTTAAGTAATACTTTTTAATGTTCTCAAATTGCTCACATACTCACCTCATTATTTCACTGAATTACATCCATTGTTTTGATGTGGTTCTGAAAGTGAAGTAGTATATGTGAATACCAATTGTGAGTTACTAAATGGTGATCGTTTCCATTAACGGCTCTTGCACGTTCATTCTACTACATACTATGACGGTTTTCTTAACCTTAAGAACCCTAATATTTTATACAGGAATGTCTACGGCCTCTAAATTATCAACATGATCAAAACTTGTTGCACACAATCTACTTCATGCCTCTTGCCCTCTGATTGATCATTCATAATTTGTTAGTAAAGTAATTATACTTTTGGCATAGTTCTAAAAATCAGGTATATATTTTTGCTGTACAAATCTTTAATGATTTTCATAAAGTAAACATAATTTTCAAAATTAACATTTACTGGCCTGTGACAACTTGGGTTTACTTGATTATCCACACATCATTTTATAGAAATATCATGTTAAAATCTAAGTTTCAAAAATGAGACAATTACAAGAACATTTTTCTCTCAATCATCATTGCAGTGCACTATGTTTTGCCCTCCACAATTAAAACCACAGAGCTTTGATCATATAAATAAGCATTTAAAAATCATCTGACTGAGATATATGTTACAATATGTAAGTAGTGTTACAAACAAAAATACTTTTTGGCCATGTAAATAACAGCAACTGCACTGACTGTAATGACTGTAATGAGTCGGTCCTGTAAAGTGATTCATAAACCTTACAGTATAGTGCTGCCAGTTCAGTTCAGTCTAGTCTGAATCATGAACTAATGACTCTAATGAGCTGGTTCATTTTATTGAATCAAAAAACTGAAAGTTAAATTCGGGGTTCCTTACTAGTTGTTCATGTCACAACAACATTATGCATTTGTTTGGAGTATTTTATGAAAAGAAATTAGTGAATGTTTTGTTTTGTTTTAGTATTGTTGTTTAATATTTAGTTATGGCCAGTTATTGGATTGTATTTATGCACTAATAATAATAAGAAGAAGAAGAATGTAAAAAAAAAATGAACTATGAATATATTTTTAAAAATCACTATATTTTAGAATTGATTTGAATTTTTTTATTATTTAAATTATATTTTTTGGCAATTTAATTGCATTTTCCCCAAAGAAATATTTCTTAATTATTAAAATAAACGTTAATAGAATCATTACCAGGAACTAGAATCATAAAATTATTTCAATTGATCATTCCTAATACCAATCAATTCTGAATATTTTGGGCAGCAGTACCTCTTTCACTCAGTCATGCAAGAAAAAAGGAATGTTGAAGAGAGGAAAATAGCAAATGAATCAGGGCCCTCCCTCACACTGGAGTCGCTCAGTATGGAGTAAACAGGTTGTGGGCCGGTACTAAACCTTTACAGCTTCTGGGTGCCCTGCCAAGACCTCGGCTCTGTGACTAACACCCCTCACACATACACTATGAAGTTCCACATTTTCCGCTACCGTTTTCTGGTAAATAAACTTTTTGAGATGATAATTAGATATTTGTACTTTAAAGAGGAAGTGTTTCAAGGTGGCTTGTTTATGTTTCTTTGTGTCTATTTGCATGCGTTTGTTTGCGGCTGTGTCTGTATGTACACTTGTATGAAGCGACATTCGATACTCTAGAGTCCTGTAGAGTGATTTAAGATCTAGCGCTGCTAGTAGAGGGTTTATTACAGGTAAGGCCACAGTTAGGCCGCTCTCTCCTCACACAGGGTCAGGGTTAAAAGTGCACTCTCTATTTTCTTTGTAATGCTCTTCCTCAAGAAGTGATAAAAGCCCCATGTAAAGAGTGGCAGTTTTATTTATTTGTTTTCTGTGGGTTTTTCTGTTAGTGTGAGTGCAAACAGTCAACTGCTTAACGTATGTGTGTGTGGCTCGCATATGTGCCCTGGTTTTTCATAGGCTCAGATTGAGAGAATCGGCCAATCAGATATCTGCTCAATTTCTGTTCATCTAAATTCTATAACCCATAATGCAATAATCCCACCTATCTTTGATTTTACAATATCTATCCCTTAATGCAATAGCATAATCCCCTCTATCTTTGATTTTACAATATCTATCTATCTATCTATCTATCTATCTATCTATCTATCTATCTATCTACCTACCTGTTTGTATGTCCGTCCGTCCATCCGTCCATCCATCCATCCATCCATCCATCCATCCGTCTGTCATTTGACCATATATCTATCTGTCTCTCTGTCATTTGACCATATCTATCTATCCGTTCTGTCTGTCTTTCATTCTACCAATTGTCAATCTGTGATTCTCTTATTCTATCTGTCATTCTCTTTCTGTCATTCTATCTTTCTGTCATTCTATCATTCTATCATTTTGTTGATCTGCATGTGTATCCATCTACCAGTCTACAAACTATGAAACTTCAAAGCTTTTTTTAAAATTGTTTTTGAACTTTGAAATAAAGCTTTGTAGAGGTTGTGTGTTTCGTCCAGGCCAGCACTAATAACTAGTTGTTGTATTACTTGTGTACCACTTTCGCCCTCCCTCTTTCTTTCTCTCTCTCTCTTGGACTTTGTCACACTAAAGCAGGCTAATTGGGAGAATGAAGGGTTAGTAGAGCTGAAATCTATTAGCATAGGTCTCAGAGAGTTGCTAAAGCACAAATGCCCAGCACACCTCCTCTCTGACGCTAGCTGCAGGAATGGCTCCTATTAGTGACTGGCTGCCGCTTTAATGTCCGCTGCTCCAAATTAGATGCCAACTGGAGAGAACAGTTTTTTTTTCCCCTCTCTCTTTTTCAACAAGCCGCCTTAGTGGAATCAAAGGCTTTTTTTCTGAGTGGAACCTGACAAAAATGTATACTTGGGAATACATATTTACCCTGTGCAAATGAGGGTACTGGAGCCATGTAGAGGCGGAGACAGGAATTAGACGACTGAGGGGGCCGTCGATCTCAGACACACACACACACACAAACTCACAAACAAACATCTGGAAGCAGATCAGGAGAACATTAAGAGGATGTATTTCAAGGCCATGATTGTTTGTAAGGTTAAATCAATGTTTACTTTAAACTCTTACTACCATTCTTCATTCGTGTTTATAGATCAAGCACTTCCAGCTGAAAGCAAAATTATGGGTCTCTCCTCCTCTGACCGTCATAAGTCTCCACCGTATATTCAGATGTGAACAGTCCTTCGCGAATAAATGTCTCTTAGAAGAAGAGAGGTCTATGTGCCACTTAAATTCATTTGCGTTCAATGGTGCTCATTTCTTGGTTGGAATGTTGACGTTTTTTCAAAGGGGGCTTGCTAGGGTGAAAGTGGGGGATTGGGGGGTTAGTTAGACTTCTAAGGAGACAGTGAGACTGGAGTTACAGCTTTTCATTAACCTGGAAACCACCTAGTTACATGGTTCATGGGCTGGTCTCAGCTCACTTGGAGGTAACAAAGGGTGTCAGGCGGCACTTTCGGCAGGGGGCGGCTGCTCGGGGCACCCCATCTGACTCTGATCATCATGCCGGCCGCCCTGCCGCACTCATTAGAGACCAGAAATGAGCTCGCATTGCTCTTGTTGAAGAGCTCCGGTTACGCCTCCTCATCCCACCCCAAACAAGCCCTTAGCCCCTCCTACAGTCTCCGCTGTTGTTCTTTTTTTGAAAGTAGGAGGAAAGTTTGTTTTGAAAAATAAAATGTAATACGTGTTTGCTGTATTGATTTTGGATTGTACATACTGGAAAACAGATTCATTTGTAATATTGTGTAATAATTTAAATAGCTATATTGAAAAGTAGTTATTTGCATTATGCAAACATTTATATTTGAATAGTGCCATTTTAATTATTGATTAATTGACCCTGAATATATTTACCTATATATATATATATATATATATATATATATATATATATATATATACATAAATCAATCATTTAAAAAAAGTTACATTTTTATTTTTCAGTTTTTTTGAAAAACCTTTCATATTTTCATTTTAAGATAATAAGAACCTTATGAATTAACTATAAACATAATATAAATATTAGATATTTTATTTATTTTAAAACAAATATAAGGAGGAAATGTTGGGGTAAGACAGTTTTTCAAACTTTTCAACATTCAAAAAAAAAGTTTTTAAATGTATGTATTCATTTATGTCTATATAAATTAATTCAGATTTAAATAGTTATAATAAATAATGAATATTTTTATTGAATAAATATGAATACTTTTGATATACTTGATATTAAAATATAACAACTATAATATCAAACAGAAATTTAAAGACCTATTTCAGTGAAATAAAACACCAGCACTGAGCCTGTCACTGCATCTTTCCATGTTGAGCGATCTAACATGACTCTTGGCCATCAGTCCATAGCTTATCTATGTTTCTCCACGACTGGTGATTAAGAGATCCTAGAGTTACCTCCTCATGGGAGTCGCTATGATGAGACAACCTTCGTCAGGTCCCAGCATGCTTGAAAGTGAGCTTCGCCAGGGAGGGGGGCTGGAAAGGGATGTTTGACGAGAACAGTGCGAGATAACGTCCTGTCCCAAACACACGGGTGACGCTGAGAGAGGAGCCTACAAGATCCACCCCCGACTGGTGGCTGAACCCTGGTGCACTCTTGATGGAATCCCTCAAGCAGCCCTTAAACAGCAGGGCTCAAAGCTCAGAGGACTGAGAGCCGATCCGGCCCAGTAAAGCAGCACGTCGCTCAGCTGTGCTCCAGTGATCTCTTAATCCTACCCTGAACGCAGGTATCCGACCGGGGCTATCTGTGCTTAGGAAGCTGGCAGTCCAATCACATCAGTGGTCGGACACTAACTACTCACAATTCCAGTGAAAGAAGTCAGCAGAACATTGGTTGTGGCATGTTTCATTATAAAGGGGAAATCTGAAGCCAGTCCAAAATAACTCAAGGCACTACTATTTGTGGTTTAGAAAGGGAATTAAAAATCTTTTATATTAGTGGCTTACCACTGACATATTTTGGCCAAAATCTTCACCAGGGTGTACAGAGTACAATATTGACTGCTAAACAAATACAGGAAAATCAGGTGTACGTCATTTGTATTATTATTTATGGAGGAGTATAGATACTAACAGTAATGATTAGATTGAGGTAATTAATGAAGACATCATATCAAAAGTTTTGGTTCACTGAGGCTAAATTACATTGAATGTGTGTTGATGTGGAATGAATGAAACTTGGCACCAAACTACGAATTTTCATCAGTGGAAGGTTTACATACCTTAACGAAAGAAAAATTCCCTCTTTTCATTTGTGGGCTTAAATATGTAAGGGATGTTTTTACTTTCCTGGAATGGAACAATGAAAGAAGAGGAGTGTGATAGCGTGAAATGAATATATTACAGTATGATGGTAATATTGGTGTTCTACTGTTAGTGTTAGTGATCATAATAATAGTTGTAATAGTAGAGCTTTTATAATACTTCTGCTGTTTGGGTAGGTATAGTATGCCCATAATAAACACATTCCTGTTTTGTTAGCATATCACGTTTCACCCAAAAAATCAAAACCTATGACTATCTTCTTTTTTTTTCTTCTTTTTTTTTTTAACAGTGAAAGTGGGATACAGTGTTGTTTTAGACCCCTTTGGCTTTCATTGCACAGAAATATTTTACAAAATATCTTTGTGTTCTGCAGAAGGAAGTAAGTCATAGAGGCTACATTGTTGGGTGACCTAACCCTTTAAAGGAGGAACAAGAGTCATTTAAAGGCCAAAATATCTTTCTTTTTTTTTAACTTTTTTTTTTTTTTTGTACTTGCAAGCTCCACTCGCACTTCCTTCAAAAAATGTTTGACATCAGACTCTAGAATTGAACAACTAATGTGCTCATAGAACAAGTACCAGAGGTGTGACCTCCCGCTGATGTGACTGCCATTGAACATTATTACCTGGTATTAAACAGGTCTGCTTGAAGGAGTTGTCACAAACACCCAAATGCATTATGTTACAAACATACTAAATAAAGACAAAAATGTCCCAGTGTGCTGAAATGACCCGTTTTAGAGAAGCAGTAAAGTGCCTGATGAAAACTCATTTGTCTCCTGTGTCTGTCAGACGCCTCACAGCATCTGTGTCCCACTCCTTCAGAGTTTTGTTTTGCAGCGGTCGTGTTCCTACCAGGCAGGGGGCGAGAGGCGCAAATGCAGAGTTGTAATTCAGAGACTCAGGTTTCTGTTGCTGAAGAGCCGGCGAGTGCAGTATTGATGACCTCGCTCTGCACTGTCCCGACCGTCTTGTGTAATACCTGCCAGTCTCCTGCTGTCTCAGGAGTCTCTACTGTCCTCAGCCAGCCATTTCCTTACTTCAAAGCAACCAAGAAACCTGACTGAGATAGATTATACAATCTCCCAATCTGATATGTCCTGTTCAGCAATGTTTGTTTGGATGATCAGAAAGAGTAAACCTTACATTTCAATCATTGCACTCAATAGGTCTGACTTGTTGTTCAACTACTGACTAACGTATGAACTTTTTTTTTACACTAACACTTTAAAAAGGTTAACTTTACGTTAATGTTATATTAACACAAGATAATGAAACTAACATAAACTTACAATGAGCAGCACTTTTAGACAATTCCAAGATTTATAAATCAATTAAAACATGAACAATGAATAGTAGCCTATGGTAATACATTTAAGGGTTACTTCACCCCAAATTGAAAAAAGAAATCATAATTTCATCATCCTCATGTCGTTCAAAACTTGAAAACTACGAGAGGAGAAAAACGGAAAACAGAAAAGGTGATTTTCTGTCAGGACCTTTCCTTCAACCCTAAAACACAACACATTGAAACATCAATACAGAAAATTATTTCATATTTCCAATACATTGAGCTGTATTTTTACTTTTCTTGGAGATAAAGTATTCTGAAGAATGTTGGTAACCAAACAGTTTTGGTACCATTGAAAACACTGAGACATTTCTCAAAACATTATTTTACATTCCACATAAAGTCATTCAAGTTTGGAATGACATGGAGGTAAATAAATGATGACAGAAGTTTCATTTTTGGGGGGCGAACTATCCCTTCAACAGGAACTAATAATTTGCAGAATGTTTTTTATTCTGATACCTAATATAATAACTAATGTTAGTGAAAAAATATAATTGATATTTTTAGTAGTGGTGCTTTACTAAGCTGTTACAGTAAATGCAGAACAGTAAATGTAAAGTGAACTTTTTCAAATTTAACCACTTTAAAACACTCCTACAATTGGACAGATTTGGCCATTGCATCATGTTTGGCCATTGTGTCATTGAACCATGTCAAGCTAGAAATAGTGCGACTTTTATAAACATATTCTGTTCCATCCGTTGCACTCCATCTATCTGATGTCGTTTGAGATTATGTGTTTTATGGAAAAGCTTTGTAAGAAATGTGGGGTGGGGGGGGGGGGGGGGGGGTTTGTCGCTTTACACATCGCTGATCAATGCTTATTTGTGCTTGGAATGTCGTAAAATGTTGTGTCTCACTTTGTTCACAAGAGGTCAGCCAGAGTTTGGCAACCTGAGTGGCAAATCAGACTATGAGAGGGGACCATTTGTGGGATGTCTAACTCGTCATCTTGAGGACGTCAATGCCCCCACCTCTCTCTCTCTACTTGGGGCCCAGTCACAGTGGGTCCAGTTGGCCTGTGGTGCCGCTGAAACCCAAGCTGTCCTATCCCAGACCGAGACCTGGAAACATGTGGTGTCATAAGCGCCATGACTTTATCACTTCCCTTTTGCCCCATCTTCCATTTTCTCTTCTTCTTTATCTCCTTCCCTCCAAAGGCTCAGCTTTATAGGCCACCTCCAGCCATGGGCCCAGCGGTATTAGCCTGAAAAGCCAAAAGAACAGAGGAAAGTAGCTACGTATGTCTATCGAGAATTTAAGAGAGAAATGTTCCTGTGGTTTCCCAAAAGCATTGCATTTCATTGGTTTTACATTTATATTCACCCCGCTGCTCAAGTAAATGGTGTTTTGCTTGCATACAATCCGATTAATGTAGTTCCACACCACTGTTTGATATTCATGAGCAGCATGATCACAGACGGTCGATTGGTCCTTGCTGTTTGATTGGATGTCGGCATCTGCCATATTGGAGCATTTAGGTTAGAGAGGTTTTACCTCACGTACCATTGCAATGGACGTCTGCCATCTTTATGATCCTGCTCATTAAAATTAACTGTCTGGCTGTAAAAAATAGATTTCCTTTTAATGCTGCCTTCTGGATTCTCTTATGCACCACTGATTGTGTGTAAAAGAAACCTTGCTCACGTGCGTGTTTCGCTTTTTCTAATTTTACTTTCATTTCAGCTCTTGATGAAAGTGTTGTTGGTTTAGAGGCACCAAATGGAAAGCATATTAACATGGCTAAGAATTAAAGACTGAATAATTGAAAGCAATAAATACCATTATTAAGAGATTAGCTATAGTGATATTTGTTCCACTTCTATTCTTGTAATTGAAAAAAAGTGAATTGTTCATTCGTTCAGTGATTGAAGCAAATATATTGCCAAAAAATGTACTATTAAATGTAAAATAATTTTACAGGTAATTTTTTTGCCTTGTGTATAATACCACACAATTTTTGGTTATCATTGTACCAGACTGGAAACATAGACGTCAATATCAAATGCCAACCGTTTAAAAATGTTCCTGCCACAACTGCAGTCACACAGTTTCAGTTGTAAAAAGGAAGTCCTGCAAAAGTTATAAATGGCACATTTGCAGGATGGTTTTTCGCTTATGGGACCTTGTTTATCATAGGGTTGATATTCTAGTCATAAATGAAATAATGCAGTTCCCACTCCATACTCCATTCTTTGGGGGAATACCCCTATATTTAACAAGGCAAATTTAAGAGACCTTTTTAAAAGTTTGGCCTGGCCCTTAAAAAGGCAAACCCATCAGACTCAAGTCTTTTGATCAACCCAGTAACCGCCCGCCCCTCCCACATGGCTTTTTTTAACACCATCATTATTAGGCCTCAACCCATCAAGCTTGTCTTCCAGCGGGGCACAGCCCCCCCTGTCGGACCTGGTACGGGGTCTGAGAGGGGACAAGGCCCTAGTGCTCGACCTGGACCTGAAACACTTCACTCCTCTCTATAAAAATACAAAGAGGAGGTGTTCTCCTGCTCTTTATTCTCATTTACCTTCCTGTCAGAATGTTCAGAGTTCGCATTTTACAGGGAGTTTGGGGTCAGGTGGAGATGGTAGGGTTATTTACCCCCTGGTGCTCATTTCACCCGTAGAAGCTCCATGTTGGCCTTACCTTCACCCTCACCTGGCTATTCAAGATGGTGCTCTGGTCCTATTAAAACAGAGTACAGAAGGTCATTGGAGGTTTTTGATGAACTCACAGATATCGTCACCTGCAAGTATATCTTTACTTTCTAGGTTTACTTTAAAAGGGATTCTGAGAGCTGGATCTTTTAACAAAACCCTTGGGCTTTTCGCAGTTCCTCTGTTTGTTGACTTTACAACCGCGGGAGCCTGGCTGCAAGGCCGACTGAATCAACCCTTGACTCTTCTTCTCTAGTCTGTGAACTCTTTCGATATAGGTCTCCAAATATGTCTGAATGTGCACTCCTAATTTTCTGGTTAGAGAGCTCATTCAAAGACAGGAAGGTTTACCTTATCTACAGCTCCTTTTCCATTCCAAACTTCTTCCAGAATCTGGGTGACTCTTTCTGAGAATCCAGAGGCATCCTCTGCTGCCAAATCTTCCCCATTATCTTTCACTCCCCAGGCTGTGATATTTGGTCCAAGGCTTTTATGGCAGGGTAGGCAAGGGGCATGAGGAAATGAGGTGACCCCAAGGTCAACAGCGGAGTCAGGCAGCTGAAAGCGGACCGTGGCCCTGCCACCTCTGGGCTAGTGTGGGTTGGGCCATCCCAGTGTACTGCAGAAATTGAAACTCTGGCATTGGTGGGACAAGGCCTTCTTCATTCCTTGACCTTGCTCTCATGTGCCTTTAATTAAGACTGATTTAAATTTGTTTACAAGCTCCACTGATCTTAAATCTTTTGGTTCGGTGCCCCATCCTTTTGCGTGCCCCAATCTCTGCATTCTCCCTCACTTGACTGCCTGTCGTTTCAGAGACCCTCTTTTCTTCTTTCTCTTTAATATGGTGTTGGGCGTTCATTTATGATGCTTTTTTAACTGGTTCTTAGGCACGGGTTACAAGCTATTTGGGAATCTACAAAATTGGATGCTGGGGACACCCCTCTAAGATGTTAATCTGTTGCCGATATGAAAGGCTGCTCACCTCAGTAAACCCCCTCATCCGATGGAACCAGGGCACTTTTATGGTCCCATCAGGCACCCGCCTGGATGACTTACTGCTGACCTCTTGACCTGGCAGTCAAAGCCATATGAGGAGAATCTTTCTCATTCTGTGTCTTCCACTCTGAGTTTGGTCTGGGTTCATCTATTTACACTTGGAGGGCAAAGGTTGGTTTATTTATCGTCTCTGTGTGCCCAAAAAGATACCCAACCTGAACCACTAGTAAATTGTTGTGGCATGTCAGTCTATAAACAAATAATAGTATGTGGTGTCAAAGTACCAAAGGCCCTACAGTTGCTTTGTCCATTTGTTCCCGCTAAAACGTCTATATTGCATGAGGGGGGGAGCAGTAAATCCTTTTTTCCCCAAACTTGCGCTCAGCGCTGGTACCACGTTAAACATTTACATGGTTCTGTATGGCCTTTATTAGGGTGTTACTAGCATGCTTGTTGCTACAAAAACATCTCTTGACCATTTGTATCGTATAAAAAATTTACACAGAACTGCAGAACTGTTACCAGCAGGTTATTAGCATGTTAGCGACAAAGTTAGCACCTACAATGTCTATGGCTATAGAAGAAGCAAAGCTAATTGGTAAGGATGGGTTAAGTAAATGTTTGACTTCTCCGCTGTGCTAAAGGGACCGAGAAAGTCAGTTCCGCCTCTAAAAGAACAGAAGGTAAGAGCAGGAGAAAGGAGCGATTTGGATTTTGACAGACGTCTGAGACTTGTCGACACTTTGTTCAGATTTGCCAGTGTCCCACATTTCTTGCACACAGATAATTGATAGCATATGGTGGTCATGCTCTATGATCTCTGTCATTTAAGCAGAGGAATGTTGAACATAATGTATGTGTGGTAGTGATGTTTTCCAGAATTTATGAATTCTTAATCATTATTTTCCTTGTGGACATTATTTTGGATGATCTCAAATGTGATGTGTAGCCATTACAAACATGAAATATATTTTGTTTAGCGGGAGAATATGGTAAAATTATGTTATGAAAAATAAGTTAAAAGACTTGGATGGATCCATGGATGGATGGATATTTATATATATATTTATAATTTGGATTATAAACCAGTATTATCCTGTCCTTGGAACACTGCTCACTGGTTGGAAAAGTTAAATTTAATATTTATAAAATAAAGGTTTGTGAATTAATATTTATTGTGAATCTTGTCTTGTGGTTATCAGGTTTCAAATCCAAAGAGGGAAAGGTGACCCAAATAGCTATAAAGGCCTTGGAGACTGTTTCAGAACTATATATCGCACTGAGGGGTAAGTTATAAATGCCTGTCTGTCTGTCTATCCATTTATCTTTCTGTATTGTATTGCCATCCTATTCAAATATCTGTCGATCTCTGATGTCAACAATTTCATGCATAATTTCAATATATATTCTATCAGCAGTACCATGCACCAGTCCTGCCTCAATAAGTTCAATGTGAAATAAAACATGACCAAAACAAAATATATATATTTTAGGAATATTTAGGAAGATGGTATAGTCTAAAAATGCATCTTTTACTTTAACTTGTAACTTTTAAAATGTTAAATTATTCTTATTACCGTTTTTGACACATGACACTTGTGGTTTGTAATGTTTTCTTTTCAGTACTTTTTATCTACTGTTTTCAGCATGTATTTAGTGTAAACTATGCACACATGTCTGTTGTATGCATGGTAACAACATACGCCAGGTGACAGGGAATGTTTTGAGCTTTGTAAAAGCAATAAGCCTGGTGTACAAAAATAACAAACTTTAAACCCACCTGCCCTGGAATACGCAGTATGTCAATCTCAGACAAGCAAGTGAAGTCATAGGTTTATATTATGCATTGGCAGTGGCATGCTCCACATGTGTCGTGTTGACTGCCTCTGTTCCTAGGAAATCACACATATGACGTAGTGCGCTTGAGGCAGAGATTTATCTTTTTCTGTCTCTCTCCTCTTTTTTTCCCCACCCCCTCCCCTCCCTCCAGCACACAACATGAGGCACGTGTCAGATCCTAGACAGTGTGCAGACTTGAAAGAAAGCTCTGTTTATGGCTAGATGACAGCTTTACAGTGGATCTAAAGCTGATCCGCAGCAAGGTGTGAAAATATATGTGTTGCGCGTGCGGTCCTAGGTGACGCTGACAGTGTGAGATCCTACACCAGCTTTCGCTCTCTGCGGAGCTGTCATCGGCTGCATCCCGCAGGCCTCCCCTGCAGATTATGGCTCTTCTTTCTTCTAAACCAATTATCACCCTCCGTCTGTTTGTGCTGTGGCTGGAATCGCCACACAGTAGCCGGTAGCATGATCAGCCCCAGGCTGAACCACTTAGTTTAAATTTACACAAATGGTGGTGGGAGTTACTGTTGTGGAATTATTATTGAAAATAAACATGCTCTTGCTGTATGGGCCAGCATTGCACTTTCACTCTCGGTCCGTATTTTGCTTTGGTCTTCCCCTCTGTGCGGTAGAAACCCGAGCCCTTCGGCTTCCACACACCAATTAGTTCAGAGCTGGAGATCCATCTGTGAATTGGCTCGGAGTCTATTTGAAATGTTATGAACGTTCACTTGCGTCATAATGTAGCATGTGTGAATCATCATAGAAAGACAGTACTAATAGTTTTAGATCACATATTTAAATAGCTTGATTGTGCATAATTATTTTACAGTATGTCTTGGTCAGCGATTTATAGAATTTTTTAGCAGCAGGTAAGCAGGCCTCTTGAGTAAGTTTACACTAGTTCTGTAAGATTTTCGAAAGAAATCTCATTCTTGCCTAGGCTGCATTTTTTAAATAAACAATACAGTAAAAACATGAATATTGTGAAATATTATTACAATTTAAATATATTATAAAATGTAATTTATTCCTGTGATGGCAAAGCTGTATTTTCAGCATCATTATCCAGACTTCAGTGTCACATGATCCTTCAGAAAGCATTCTAATATGCTGATTTGCTGCTGCTTTAACATTTCCTATTATTATTGTCATTGTTGAAAACAGTTGTGCTGCTTAATATGTTTGTGGAAACCGTGATACGTGGGTGTTTTTCAGGATTCTTTGATGAATAGAAAGTTTTTTGTCTGCATCCACTAATCTATTAAAAATACACATGAAATGCATAAAATATATATCTGGTGATTAACGCATAGTTTTTATAGTAGATTCGTTTGAAGGTTCTGATTATGTTCAGACAACCAGTTTCCAAACAGAAATGTTGTATGAATGTTTCCTGTAAACGTAAAAAATAAAAATAAAAGGCTTATGTTCCTTTACATTACTACATGTATCTCACAGTACCAGTCAAATCATTTCTGAAGGATCATGTGACACCAAAGACTGGAGTAATAATGGCTGATGAAAATTCAGCTTTGCATCACAGAAATAAATGATATTCTAAAGTATATTAGAGTAGAAAACCATTATTTTAAATTGTAATAATAGTTCACAATATTTCATTTTTTTCTGTATTTTTATTATTAAGACCCATATTTATCTTTTATGGCTTTAAGCATACCCTGAAATGATCCACATTCACTAGACAAAACCTACAGTAAAGTATGGCAGATTTGATGTCCATTTTGTATTGATACTTTTGTGTATCAGACATAATGATGAACCCCTGTAAGAAACCAATATAGTCATCACATATTTGCCCCCATTTTAAATAGTTAATGAAATAATAGTGTTAAAGGGTTAGTTCACCCAGAAATGAAAAATAAAGCCATTAATTACTCACCCCCATGCTGTACCAACCCCGTAAGGCCTTTGTTCGTCTTCGGAACACAAATGAAGATATTTAAGATTAAATCTGAGAGGTTTATGACTGCTACATAGGCTGCCTAAGGGAATGACACTTGACGGCCCAGAAAGTCAATGAAGAAAATGTTTAAATATTCCATGTCACAACAGTGGCTCAACTATAAGTTTATCAAGCGACGAGAATACTTTTTGTGCGAAAAAACAAACAAAAATAACGACTTTATTCGACTATTCCTTTTCTTCCTTGTAGGCCTGAAACGAGACTTCAAGAGATTTCCACGACGCGCACGCGCGAGAACTTAACTGAAGTAGTTGAAGGAGATCGCAATTCTCGCGCATGCGTCGTGGAAATCTCTTGAAGTCTCGTTTCAGGCCTACAAGAAAGAAAAGGAATAGTCGAATAAAGTCGTTATTTTTGTTTTATTTCCGCACAAAAAGTATTCTCGTCGCTTGATAAACTTATAGTTGAGCCACTGTTGTGACATGGAATATTTAAACATTTTCTTCAATGACTTTCTTGGCCGTCAGGATTCATTCCCTTAGGGAGCCTATGGAGGAGTGATCCAGCTGTCACATTTAATCAAAAATATCTTCATTTGTGTTCCGAAGACGAACGAAGGTCTTACGGGGTTGGTACAACATGGGGGTGAGTAATTAATGACTTAATTTTCATTTTTGGGTGAACTAACCCTTTAATAGTATACAAATGATTACATTATGTCAGTATCTTGTGTAGTTCAAATTCAAATGATCAGATCAGTTTCCAAGCTACTTCTTCTGCAGTAATCACTGCAGGCCATTAGCAGATTGTGCTCCTTGTACTCTGTCTGTCTTGTTTGATTTCAAGCAAAAGCACATGAAACGTCCCTGCATGCTTCTCATGTCCTCACTCCTTGATTTACGAGGCTAGAACTGTTGTGCCTTCCCGAACCAATGTCAAGGGTAAAGTCTCGAGAGGCAAGTGACAATATTTGCAGATCAAGCATTCAGGTTGTTGACAAGGGACAGAACAGGTAGAGCTCAAAGTCCCCCGGGCCACCGTATCCTCGGCAGTATAAGATTACAACTGTGCACGTTCTTACAGCTGATGAAGACCGAAAAGTAAAGATTCCATACGTTTCCCCGTCAGCCCTATAACAGGGATGAAACATTTTACCTCATTATCCAATTTGGTTAATGGATCATTTCCTTCCTCTCCTTTTGTTATGTTGAAGGATGTGGCTTTGAGTTGAATGGAAGAAATGGGGTTTGATGCAAATAAAAGACAAATCACACCTATACAAACTCCAGCAGCTGGACCCACACGTACCTAAATGTGTGAGCATTTGCTTATGAGGTCCAACTGCGTGCTTACATTTAGAGTCAAATTGGCATTCAGGGATAGTCAAACCAGGCATAGTCAAATGGGGTCTTAAGTGCGTGTGTAACAAATTGGAGCTTTATCTCACCACCTGATGTTTCTTAGACTGACCACACCCGGGAAACACGCGGCCGGCCTTTGCATGCGCCGCAAGGGGGGTGACGGGAGGGGGGCTTCCGTTTCGGCCAGACAAAAGCCCACTCTGCCAGACACTTTCATTTGACACAATGCCTCTCTGTTGCCGTTTCACCAGACAAGTGAGGCTTGTGACACCTGACACATCGTGATGCTGGTGAAATAGAGATTGTTTGTCATCCGATGAGATGTGTCGTAGTAATTAGCCGTGGGTCAGAGGTTTTGGAGTGGCGGTCACGGCGTGGGCAAATTTGCTCACGCTAATCGCATCATCTCTGTTCGCAGAAACGATAATATTTACACCCCAACTAAATCAGCCGAGGACATCTCTGTTGACTACTGGGGCATGTTTTCACAATACAACGACAGAAGTTCACATGCAGCTGTCACGCTACTCTGTCCACCCTGTCCACACACACGTGTGTTCAATATCAATACATGCTAGAACTGATACTGAGAAATCTGTTTCATTCTCGCCACCCCCTATCAGGATGTATCAACACTCTTATACACACACACACACACACACACACACACACACATGGATGTTACATGATATAAAGCATAGTTATTAGTAAGGCTGTTCATTTTCAAGGGATAATGAAAATGAAAATTCTGTCACCTAATGTTGTTCCAAACCTGTGTGACTTTCTTTTGTGGAAGATAAAAGATCAATCCTCTTGGTGCTTATCAAGAGCAGGCGAAAGGACACTTTTTGTAATGCCAATTTAATCTGTTTTTATCAGCTATGTATTAACTTGCTTTTTCAAAAAAGCTCTACGGTTAATTAATCCATTAAGTATCATGAACTAACATCCAACAACAACCATTTTTAACGCACGTATTAATGTACACACCGCTGTTCAAAAGTTTGCAGCCAGTAAGAATTGTTTTTGAAAATTATTTATTTTTGAAAAAAGTCTCTTATGCTCACCAAGGCTGCATATATTTGAACAATAATACAGTAAAAACAGTAATATTGTAAATATTACTACAATTTAAAATAACTGGTTTCTGTTTTAATTATATTTATAAAATAGGCATTTAAGTTCAATAGAAAATGGTTTATTTGAAATTAAAAAGCTTTACTGACACATTTGATCAATTTAATCCATCTTTGCTGAATAAAAGTATTCATTTTTAAACAAACAGAAAGAGCATCTTATACGCTGATTTCACGCAGCCGCCATTTTGAAATGGCTCCGGTGGGAAGAAAACCGGAAGTGTCGCCTTTAATCATAGGAGAGTCTCGAATGCGATGGCGTATTGTTGTGTTTAATGTAGAAATTAGTTATTCTAAAAATGTACATACATTTCTTTCATATTTTAGACTATATACAGTGAAATTCATTTATAAATAAAATAATTTTTTTATATATAATTCAGAACGTAAAAGAAGAAGCAGGAACGAACTATATACATATCCTATATTGGATATTAACATCCAATCGTGTAAATCGCGGCAGCGGCTTCAGGTTGGTAGTCCAAGGCATTGTTGTCTATCTGTACTTCCGGGGTTCTTCCCAACGGAGCCTCGCTTTCGATTTCAAAATGCCGGCTACGTGAAATCAGCGTATTGACCCCAAACTTTTGAACTGTTTTGTAGATTCATTTATAAATATTGTTCAGTGTCTGTTCATGTTCATTCACAATATAGTAATGCCTTTTTTCATTTATGTACTGTACTTTAAACTTGAAATGTCAAAAATTAATTTGTAGATGTAGAAAGAAAATTAACAATAACCTAGTTTATTGATGTTAAAGTATTGTTCATTATTAGTTTATGATTTCTGATGCATTGTTATTAATGTTAACAAACCGAACTGAATTGTGGCTTAAGTGTCTCCAAATTATTGATATTGATAGCAGTTTAACTGGATTAATTTGAATATTAAGCGTATCATGTTATTAATTCATTCTTTTTTTTACAGCCCTAAGCATTGGATAAATTTGAGATATTTTATAGAATGTTTTCTAAATTATTAGTTCAAATACTTATGACTGCACCTATTTAATACCATATTTAATCCTTATTTTTTGTTTCTAGATAAACCAAGTTCTAAACAAAAGAGTATAGTCCTCATTCTTAATTTTAGTTCTTAAATGGACACTGTGTGGACTTCAAAGCATAAAAGCAAGTCTTTAATAAAGTTTGGCTAAAACAGCTCTAAAAAGAGTGACCTGATGATTTCTAGCATTAACATTAACCATCCTAACCTATTGTATCACCACACAATAAATCCAATGACTGACCTTTTTGACATATACTGAAACTACACGCACAATCCTAGGTAAATGTTAGCTCTTTACCATACTGCAGAGTTTTTGTATGAGAGAATGAGAAGGGAAAAGAAAAGCTCAGGTGTTTCGCCTGCTCGGGCTTGTCCTGACTCTCAGATTGACAGAAAGCAAAACAGAGTCAGGTTTCAGCTTCAGAAAACGTGCACGTGCTCTCCAAACAATGTCTGCTTCTCAAAGTGCACATGTCTGCGTTTAGGGGTGGTGAGAGTGGCCCGAAGCATTGATCAGACTGGAATCTCAAAATACGGACTCTTATTTTGGACACCGTTGGCTTCAGCAGGATGTCATTGTCCATCACACTATATAATATTTCAAATAAAATATTGGACTGTCACACATAAAAAGTCATTTTGTTCTCTTAAAAAGTTACAGCATGGTTGGCCAACACATTTGGATCATCTTATATTTGATATACAGTTTGTTCCGTTACAATGGTGAACCTGTATCACAACAGTTATGCAAGTATTCTTGATTATAAGTTATGGAGATATCTAGATTAATTCAAATTTATTTCAGCTTTCTTAGGGCACATTTACACGACAACGATGCACTAAAAACAGAAAAGTTTTTCCTTGTATTTTTCGCGTACAGATTACACCATTGACAAAACGATTCCAATTCACACACGCTTGTAGACTGAACACGTAATACGCATGTGCTAACGTCACCGTTTTCACAAATTCGTGTTTTTGTAGTTTACACAGAAATGGAAACAGTATCGTTTTCAAAAACTTGCACTTTGTAACCTGTTTTCAAAAGTTTGCATTTTCAGGCCCCCAAAATGTGGTTGTCGTGTAAAAGAATGGCCAAAACGCAAAAAAAGCTTTACGTCAAACGGCCCCCTAAGTAGATTCAAATGAGAAGAGATATTAGATGATGCTGTTGAAAGACAAAGACTGTTTTTGGTTAATTTGCTTATCGTACAGACACCTGTCGAGGGTTACAGTTCTATTTGCTGTTCTAACTCTAAAACCTGATAAGTATCCCTTTACGTTTTTTTTTAAGCAATACTGTGACAGTTACACTTTCTTATGAACTCATTATTAATTATATAGTACAAGCTAAAGAATCGCACCCATTTTGACACAAACACCTGAAGAGGATTTGACTGTCTCAAGCTTTTTAGACATTTGAAACCTAGAAATGTAGTTCCTTTGGTTCCTTTTGTTTTTCATTTATAAATGCTTGTTTGTGTGTTTAGACCAGTTTAACCTGTTCTGGTTTGGAAACAGTACCCTGGAAACAGTAATGTATTACAACCGAAGCTGAGCTCAATGCATGATAATGGGGGTGGATTTCCATAGAATTGGCACATCAAAGTAGGATTCAGCATTACTGTGTGGGACCATGGGTCAGGATGGGAAATAGTTGTAAATATTAGTCACATCTCTGTAGGCTACATGTGTATCATGATGGTAGTTGAACAAACTGGTTATGGGATCAGTTTTGAGATGACAAAACCAAACCAATCAAATCCGGCTTTGTTGGTATCATGATGCTGATCATCAACTTCCTATGGCAACTTTCAGGCTTTGATCCTGAGTTCCTGGAGCGCATGCACATGAAAGTGTGACATCAGTGGTGCAAACTAAACTAAAACGGCTTCATGGTATAGGCCCCTGGTCATTTACTTAAGCCACCTTAACACATTGGATGGATTGCACCAATAAGGATTAAGATAAGCATTCAGTTGTGCCAAACTTTAAAGCTCTAAATAAATAAATGGTTACATTTTAAATCTGCTTGATTTTAATTACACTCTTAAGAAAAATGGTTCTAAACAGTACCAAATTAGGGTTCTTTGGCTTGTAGCAATAGCAGAACCCTTTTTGCTGCTAAGTAGAACCCTTTCTATAAGGTTCCATAAAGGTTCCCTCTATTTGGGTTTTACATTAAAAAAAACAGCATGTTGTTATTTTTTATTCTTGGCAGATTGTAGGAAAAATGACAGCGCTCTACAGTACAGTTGTTAGCTGAATACATTAATAAATAGCAATTGACATTGAACACGAAGATCAAGTTCCAGTAAAATATCTTCACAATCCTCTATGATGTCTTTACATCCTTATTCCAATAAGTTATGGAATAGCTTTAATGTTTTTTGTGACTGGGTATGTTTTAGGCATAAAGTCATAATTAAGAAAAAAATCGAACAATATGGAAAATAAATTCCATATCTGTTACTTAATTTGTGGAGAAGAGAAGATGAGTATCCTTAACTGAACAGAGCTGCTCACACTTACATGTTTTTTAAACTAAAAAGAGAAAAAGACGATTGATTGTTACAATTTTTAAAGTTATAATTTATTGACATTTTAAGAATGAAACCATTTACCTGTTGAGAGTGTTTTGACAGTCTGTGTAGTTGTATATAGCTGAGCTCCAGGAAATCAGTAATAAGGTGGCTTTAACAGTTACAGATTTGAAAAACAAAAAGGCGGGAATAAAGAACTCTGAACTCTAGCACAAAGAACCATTTCAGCATATGGAGGGTTCTTCAGGACGATACGGTTCTTGATAGAACTGTTACTTCGTGTAAAGAACATCTTTTTTTAGAGTTAAGCCTGTATTTAATTTAATCCCAGATAGGGAAGTTTACTTTTTTTTTTTTTTTTTTTTATAAATGTTTGCACTTATTTAATGGACATGGGGAAAATATTCAATATTATTATAAAAATATTTGACCTACAATTACACACTGTGAGCATGATCTGTCCCACTGTCTTAATGCAGCAAATATTTTTCATTACTTGTGAAATTGAAACTGCAAACGCACTGATCCAACATTTTTCACAGTCCACTTTATCAGCCTGTTATGCCAACGGTGATAGTGAAAGTAGGTGCTTAACCTCTTCATTTTTTTTCTGTTCTTTTTATATGAGGTGACCATTTTTGCTGACCTGTTACCGAAATGTCTAAATGTAGTTTGATTCTTTGTTTTGTTTGAGTAATTTTTTTCTTTGGTAAATCATGTAGTTAAGTTTGATGAATGCAGTCAGCACAACAATATTTGTAAAAAACAACAACAAACAAACGTTTTTTCCGTTTGTTTCTTTACTGCATACATAATTGGCCAAATAGACATTTAAATGTTGCTTGTCCATAAATCTTTATTTATTTATCATGTTTCTCAAACTCCAATAAGTGATGTCTTTTCCTTAACAGAGTGTATGGCTTCTACAAGGGAATCCTTCCCCCAATTTTGGCCGAGACCCCAAAGAGAGCAGTGAAGGTAACAGGAACCACATTTGACTCCGAGCTTGATCATCACTTAATCCATAGATGCTCTGATCTTTGCAACCTGGCCTTCCGAGTGTAAACATATACACACAGACCACATACGTTTGCCCTCAATGTACCGGCTCTATCCAGGAGGATCAAAAACACTCATCCCCTCTCTATGTTTGTATTCATGCCACATGTGTTTGCTGTTGAGAACTCCCAATATTGACCTACATGGCCAGAGATTGCTACCGGCCTCACTTTAGTATCATGTATAAACAGTACATATATATACACACTCTTGAGTTTAGATGAGTACTTTCTGTGGCTTTAGCCCGTTGGTGCACTCTTGAGTTTATATGAACACTTACTGTGGCTTTAGGCCGTTGGTTATGGGTGTATGAAAGGAGGGCGAGCACATTAATGTCTCACTTTTCTAATCTAAAACAACATCTGGAAGGGGTTTAATTCCATTATTAAAAAGTCCTGGATTGGTTGACTCAACAAGCTTTAACAGTTTACCATGAAGGGTTTGTCCACCTTAAAATTCACATGAAAATGTGAATGTCATCATATAATCATTCTCATGTCGTTTAACCCATTTTTTAATGCTACATTTGTCATTTTGGAGCTTGAGGGACCCCGTTCTCATTCACTTTATAATGAAAGAGTGGCCAGGATATTTTTCCAAAATCCTTTTGTAAGACGGATTTGGAACGACATGAGGGTGAGTAAATGATGACAGAATTTTCAATTCCTTGAACGCTGATCAATGAATTTACTTGACGCTCCACATTTGTTGATTTAAAGCTACTAAACAGGCTTGGTGTACTATACGGGCCCTGGCATCCATCGGTCTTACTCAATGTTTTATTATCTAATATCTGTCAAGCTGAGCAAAGCTTTACTAATATAAAGAATTATACGCCATCGTCTGTGTGTGCATTTATATTTGCGCAGTGTCATGTTGACAGCTTGAGTGTTCTCATTCACTACAGTTGAGCTGTGTTTGCTTTGGGTGTGAGCATTCAGCATGTATGTGAATGCATGTAGCGTCTGAAAACACTTCGTGACAGGTTGTCCTGATCTTCTTTGCAGTTCTTTACCTTTGAGCAGTACAAGAAGCTGTTGAGCTTTACTCCTTTATCACCCGGCCTGGTAAGTCATCTGAGACAAGCGAGATACACACACACACACACACACACACACACACACACAGTCATTGAAACTATACACGCAATCACATTAACAGTCAAGCGAAGCACTCTCCTCATTACATGGCGTGCTGGCAGCGGGAACGAGGTGTAATCGAGACAAATGCTGCTCAGCGAGGCGTATGAGAGATAGCCCATTACTTTGACAGCAGTCTATCAGTGTGGCAGCAGGCTTGACGGCTGAGCCCGAGGGCGAATCCCGAATCCATAGCCTTGTCGAGCAAAACATTCACCTGCCTTATCAATCACACCTGTCTCCGCCCACTAGCTAGAGATGTCAATCCACACAGAGCCCACAGGCGCTGGGAAGAGTGATGTATGGAGTGTGTGAGAGGCGGAGAGGATGAGTGAGAGCGTCTGCACATCTGTAAGTGAATTCAAGAGAGCGATTGAGCTGTGGCTCCTCCCCCCACCGGCCCAGACGAAATGACTTGTATGGTTGATTCAGATGTATGCGGTAATATGACAAAAAAGAATCGACAGAGCGGATGGCTGGCTCTGTAAACACGGTCAAGGAGATGTCCGGTTTTGAGACAGAAATGAGTAATGATTGAAGCTCTCACACTGTCTTGCAGTGTATGTATGCAATAGCATGTATACATGGCTACGCATGCACAAACACAAAAAGACAAAATTTGCGAGTGTAATCATCACACACACATTTTAGAGGTATTAATCGAGGGTGTGGGTGTGTACTATCCCCAGCTTACCTTATACAAACACACACAAATATCTCCTTTGTCACTCTTAAAGTAGGCCGGAAGCCTGCTGACATACAGGTCAAGTGCTTGAATGGAAATCATAAAAGTAAAACCCAACCGCACATTTATTTTATTTTGTATAGCAACATTAATCTCTTCTAATTAATGATTAAGTGTATCTACATAAAACGTATCTGCATGATTAATTATAATTAATTGCAATTTGAATAATGATAATTAATTCAAACATTTATTTAAATTAATTTAGTTGATTAAATTGATTCAGTTCGGTTGATGTTGAAGAAATAGCTATTATATATAATATAAATAGAACATGATATAATATATTTATATTGTGTGTGTGTATATATCAAAAGGATAAACAATGCAGATTTATTTTTATTTTTATTTTTATTTTCATATTTACCAATAATTCTGGCCATGATTGTGTGTGTGTATATATATATGATCAGCAATATTTTACATTGTCGACTAAAACGTTATTTTCATACATTAAAATTGTTCCATTTTAGTATGGATGGATGGATGGATGGTCTGGCAAAGTCTTGACTGAACGAAAATTACATTTTCATCAAAGTAGAAAAAAAATCTATGACTAAATCAAAACTGTGTTACAGTGAACACTGCTGTTAATTTGGGGTAGAGTCGATGCCTGTTTTAATTTTTGTATGAAAATATGAAACCATTTGCTCCAGCATACAGTTGAGTTGATCTGTTATTGCAACAAATGAAGTCATTTGTCTTTGTCTCAGTCATTTTGTCTGAGCCGGTTCATTCATCTTCCTGTCTGCGTTTCCTTTCTAACCCCTGCGAATGATTGACGCTGGCAGTTTCATTAATTTATTTGTAGGTTAAAGTCAAGCTCTGCGTCTGGAAAAACACGTTTCTGAAGAAGAAGTGTCACAGTAGCATTGTTCCTTTGAGTTATGAGACTTGTGTGACATACCTTTCGTCTGTTCTGAATTAAACACTAAACGACTTTCACTAAAGTCTTTGTGTCTTTCTCGTTTGTCATGTGGCGTCATGTTCTCTTGTGATGTAATTCTGCCTGCTTCAATATGCTAGGCTCTCTCTGTGGCTGGCCTGGGGTCAGGGTTAACCGAGGCACTGGTTGTAAATCCATTTGAAGTAGTGAAAGTGAGCCTACAGGCCAACAGGGATTCATTCAAAGTGGTAAGAGGCTACAGCTGTTAATTGTCGTTTTGCTATTGTTTTTGCCTTTGTCTTGTCACAAAATGTCTTGTTCATTCATTTTGAGGGGGCTAACGTTTTTGCTCTCTGTGTTTCTCCATGCAGCAACCCTCTACGTTTGAACAGGCCAGAACTATTATAAAGGCAGACGGCTTTGGCCTCCGTGGCCTTAATAAGGGCCTGACCTCCACCCTTGGACGGCATGGCATTTTCAACATGATCTACTTTGGTTTCTACTTCAACGTTAAAGATGCCATACCTGCCAGTCAGGTAAACAAAGGCAGATACAGTGTCCCCAAACAACTATTTAGACACTTAAAGGGACAGTCCACCCAAAAATGAAAATTCGGTCATTATTTACTGACCTTTATGTCGTTCCAAACCTGTATAACTTTCTTTCTTTCTTCTGCGCAACCCAAAAAAAGATATTTTGAATAATGTTTAAATAATTTTTGCTCATACAGTGAAAGTCAATGGGGTCCAAAACAACTGATGTTAACTGTATTGACAAAAACTCAGATTCAAGGCATCTGCAGAGCTTTCCTTACAACAAAGAATGAGATATATACCATATATCTCTTTTTGTCATACTGTGAAAGCAGCTTTTTGACATGTAAAAGATAAATGCAGGTATATCTATTAAGAGAAATATGGATGTGATTCAAAAGGAAATTAAGTTTTCCTTAAATGTTTATAATGTTTTGTTTGGATACAAGTTCCCCTGTACATACAGTGTACAGGGCGGTCACAATACACTTTTTCTAGTGTGGTCTAGTGTGACCTCCCCTTTAGTGAGAAACCCATCAAACACATACACAAATCATTTTGTGTAACCGTTTATCACCACATACATTTCTCAAACATTTCAGGTGGCACCTATAAGAATCCTATTAATTTTAACATATATTTTTAGTATAGGACGACACTATCTATATTGAAAACAGAATATTTTTTAGATTCTGTCCAAACAGAAATGTCAAATTTTTAATTAATAAATTTTTCGAATGAATTTCCTTTCTTTATATTATATGCATATAACATATACATAATAAAGACTCATCTGTATCTTTCTCATGTGTTCACGACACATGAATGAGTTGTTTTCATAGCTCGAAAACTACAGTGAGTGTAAAATATATGTTAATCTCAGAACTTTTTCATCTGAGATCCAAGTCTAAAAGTAAGAGCTTTTTTTTCATACGCATCCACAGGCTGAAGACTGAACATGTAGCTTGGCGAATTAAAGGAGGGATCAGTCATGCACATTAACAGAGTGAGAGGGAGGAGGAGAGGAGCTGCTAAGATAAACCTCACTAATACCTTCCCTGTTTGCTTTCCATCACATCCTCAAAGGTTCAGATTACACATCCGGCAGGGCTCAACTCCCAAACAAAAGTTAATTTTGTTTAATGGAAACGTTACCATACGCCTGCTCCACATGTATAAACTGGAGCATTAGATTTACTCAAATGAACTAATTGGAAGCAGACTAAGGTATTTTTTGGGGGGAGAGTTACAGTTGAAATCCTACTGAAGATTTGTATTCCCCCTTCATCTGGCGCTAAGATCGTCATTGCCTGAGAAGCCAGAAACCTCCAGTGCTCAATCATGCGAAAGGGCAGAGCTCACCAACCCTGATTTGACTGTCTATTGCAAATAATCTCAGGGAAGTGTATGGCTTTTTAGGTATGAGCGTCTACTTTTCCTATCGATTTTCAAAGAAGCCAGTCATTCTATTGGGATTAGGATCCAAATCAATGATCCTTCTCCAGGGGTATCAATCCATCAACCCTCGACTTCAAGACTTAAGCAGCATTTGCTATGAAACGACGACTCCTATCTGTGAGCATTCGGGACAGTGTGCTGCAAATGTAATGTCGTTGAAGGGAGTGTTTGGTGTGGAAGCTTTACTGAAGCCGGAGCTCTGTTGTTGCACAGCCATGCTCCTCCCCTATAATGCGATGTTCAGGTTTAGTTGTCGATCTTGCGTGTCACTGCTGGGCTTCTGTCATTTGTAAAAAATATCCTGGCCAATTAGATGTCAGAGCTGCGCTGGTTCGGGCTTCTTTTGGTACTGTAATACGCCAGTGTCGAGTCGCAGCCCAATTACCCAAATTGGCCCCATATGCCTCCCAGTCTGCCTGTATGGACTCTGTTTATAAATCCTCTCCCAAAGTTTGCCTTTGGTCACATGACCCACTTCAGCCAATTGTAGAGGCTCGCTCTTCTAATGAAACGCTAATCTGCGCCCCGTTACCATAAAATGATCTGAGCTTATATTTCAGCTCTCGTATTCTCTCGCTTCTTTTTTTTTTTTACTCCTTCCTCGCTCGTTTTTTTCCATCTCCATTTTCATATCTCCATTAGCTCTTTTATCTGCTTTACGTTTGTCTCTGTGTTTCTTAATTTGCATTTTCGTATCAACTAGAGTGTTATCTCAAAATTTTGAATTTTATGGCTCTACCTATAAAACTGTCATCAAACAGTTACTGTTTTATTTGTCATTAAAGGCAAGTGACAAGTCTTGTGGCATTATGTTGATACTACAAAAACGTATTTTGACTTGTACCTTGTCCCTTTCTTTAATAACAGCAAAAGGTACAGTGAAGCACTTACAATGGAAGTGAATGGGGCCAATTCGGAAATGCTAAAACTCACTGTTTCAATAATATAGTGACAAGATGAAAACAATATGAATGTTAAAATGATTTTAGTGTGAAAAAAAAACTTGTATTAGCCTTTCCTGTGTAGTTATATCCAACTTTACAACCCTTTTTTAAGGGACGAGTCCTTTTTTTGTGGTAATCAACATTGTCCCACAAGTGCAGTTTGAACTTGTAGAGTGGTCTTCAAACTTTACATATAAAAGTTAACTTTTAGACCAGAAAATGCGAAAAATGTGTGTTGATCATCATTATTCATTGTATAAACAAAAGGCCTCTCTCTCTTCACCTTGAATTTATCTCTCTGTCCATATGCCAGGACCCTCGACTGGAATTCATGAGGAAATTTGCCATCGGTTTGGTTTCAGGAACAGTCTCGTCCTGTGTGAACATTCCTTTTGATGTCGCTAAAAGCCGTATACAGGGTCCTCAGCCTGTTCCCGGGGAGATCAAGTACCGTAGCTGCTTTCAGACCATGGGCCTTGTGTACCGTGAAGAAGGGTAAGGCCTGAGTCTACACCATCACCCAACACCTACAGGTGTCAGAATTACACCCGGCAGGAGATGTTAAACCAAGCACAACTGCTACGAGGTTCACCTACAAGAAAAATTACACAACATTTTGTGTTTATCCTCTGCCCACAGGGGACAAGAGGGCAAGTTTTGACAACCGGCATTTTTAAGCACCCTCTGAATATCAGTGTAATTATGTGTTCTTTTGTTCTGAGCTATATCCGGGAATTGTGCATTGTGTCGCTTCTTTTGTCTAGATGTATTTATAGTACATAAACTTCTTTTTTTAGTAGATACTTGATATGAATCCATAAACTGGATATGGGTTATGTTTATGTTTATTCCATTTCTCTATACCGTGTGCATATAACATCCTAAAACTCACTACATGCAGTAATAACTGGGTCAATATTATAGGGCTCAATTATGATATAAGGTTTGATATAAGGCATAAAGTAAAAAATATCAGGGAGCTACAATTATGCTGCATAACCTTTCATTATTATAATTTTTTTATGTTTTACTGTGTATTGATATTTGAAGAAAAAAGAGTCAGAAAAAAAAAGAATTTAACCAATTGCTTAAATTGGCTTTTAAGGATTTTATGCAATAAGAGCTTTTGTACATTCATTGAAAAACCGTGTTGATTCTAATGTGAGCTGTTGCTTCTTATAGCGGAGACTCTAATAGTGCCCATAGCGTCCTTCTGTCTCTCTCTCCTTCTGAATTGACAGGCCTCATGGGAAGCTGTGAAAGAATCAGTAGTTTTATGGCTCTTCGGGGCCTTGATTGGCCCCGTTCACCCTGTACAAAGGGAACGGCAACTCGTTTGTTATTAGAGGCTGGGAATTGAGGCCTGTACTTGTGTGTGTGTATTAAAGAGAGAGACACTGAACCTGTTTTAGTTTTAGGGGTGCTGAGAGGGTACCCCATCCTGTCCAGCCCTCTAACACGACACAGTCCTGGCTAATTAGTGGTCCCTATGGGAGACGTCGTTAAGCAGGTCCTAACGAGGCGCGCGGCGCTCAGCGGGTCAGTCTAATCAGACAGCGGGGCAGAGAGGAAGTGGCTCAAGCCTTATTAACACCAGCACAAGCAGAGGACAGAGGCTGGGACAGGGAGACGGCCAGAAATCAGCTTGAACGCATTAGGGCAGGTACACAACTAGAACAGCTATTACTGCACTATACCTGATCCAGCTTCACAGACAGACCGACCCTGAGAGAGAGAGTTGACTTACAGTACCTTAAATGGATAGATTAGCAAAAGAAAACGAAAATTCTGTCATCATTTAGGCACTCTCGTGTCGTTCTGAACCGGTATGACCGAATTTCTTCAGTGAAACACAAAAGAAAATGTTTATGCTGCTCTTTACAAAGAAGTGAATTTCAAGCTCCAAACAGGAATCAAACATAAAAGTTCCAGTAAAGTCATCCGTATGACTCGATTCTTCTGAAGCCACGTGATAGATCTGTGTGAGAGAACAATCAAAACCACAGAACTTTTGTTCATCTTAGAAGCACAAATAAAGATACTTTTAATGAAACCTGAGAAATTTCCCTCCATTGATATCAATTCCACCCAAACTTTTACTTTTCAAAAAGTTCATAAAAGGATTGTAAAAGTAATCCATATGCACATCAAATATGGTTAACGGAAGCTCCACGTTTGAGCTTGCTCAAGAACTCGAGGTTTGTTCTCACGTGTCAAGCAAGTATGACCTTTTGTTTGCCATATTAATGAGCTCTATGTAAATGCGTGTGAATAAAAGCCGAAATTAAAGCATTTTCAAACTTGCCTCGTGACAACCAATTGCATTTGATGTTGTTGATATTTAAATAGCTATAAAAAAATTTTTAAGTCCATTACTTTAAATATAGTGCACAAGTAGTATTGATTATTTTTATGATGCTCTAATTTGCTTTTTGAAGTCACTGCATTCTGTGTGGAAAAGAGCAGCATTAACCTTTTGTATTCCAAAGAAAAAAGCAAGTCATGCGGGCTTATAACTACATCATTAATTTACAGTAAATGTAACTGTCTAACATTTTATTTCTGCAGATATCTTGCCTTATACAAAGGACTGATACCCAAGATAATGAGGCTCGGACCAGGTAACATAAATTAGTATATTGTTTTCCTATATTAAAGGGATAGTTCACCCAAAAACGAAAATTCCATCATCATTTACTCACCCTCATGTCGTTCCAAATCTCCATGACTTCCTTTCTTTCGTGGAACATAAAAGAAAATATTTTGTCCATTCAATGGAAGGCAGTTTTCCCCAAAACTTGTTTAGCTACTAAAATTCTTTAAAATATATAGTGTTCTGTGGAAAAAATGAGGTCATACAGGTTTGGAATAAGGGTGAGAAAATGATGAAATTTAATCTTTAGTGAACTATCCCTATAACATTTGACAATTATCCATGACCATTAATTGACATTTACTTTCTGAATATAGGAGGCGCAGTTATGCTGCTGGTTTATGAATATGTATCTGGCTGGTTGCAGAAGAACTGGTGATAATCTGCACATCACCATCAGTCTTTACTCCATCGTCCCCCAGGTCTATCAAACAGAGTTCCTCAGCAATCACACTACCTCTGTCAAAATCACAGTTCATCAGACATGTGACATGTAGACTCTCCACCATTAATGCTTTACAACAGCACAGTCACTACCTGGATCTATACTTGACATTCCTACACTTATACCAGAACACATCTGAGAGTTACCTGTCCACGTGCCAGAATATGTAATAACCAGCTCTACACACCCTAACTGAAAATACCAAATAGATGCAGCGCCTCATTTTTAACTTAAATTAAGGCTGAATTACTGAAGCCTGAGGGATCCGTCTACTGTCTTTGGATGGCTAACTGAGGACTGTGACTTTATTAGATTTAGTTTGTAAATTTGTTCTATGTTGGATTTCTGAGACCAGAATATTTAATACTCTCAAAGTCAAACTCTAGCAATGTTTCAAAATCGGAGTGTAAACAACATTTGCAATGACACTTCAAAATATGTTAGGCATATCTTACCTAGGAAAAGTGAAATTGGCAAATTTAGACAAAAGCACTAATTGAATTATGGAAATTGAAATTAAACGGAAGTATTCTGTGATTTCATTTTGTGAAAAAATAATAATTGTAAAACAGCAATTATAAGGTCTTGTATCCCAAAGTGGTTAAAAACATCCATGGTAATGGCTGTGTTTTGCTAAAAAATGATAAATCGGTGGAACTGTTTGTTGGTGTCTTGGAAATAAAACTCTTTCATTGTAAAATGGCTAACTCCTGGTGGAAGATTTGTAAAAACTACTAATCATTTGCTAGCAGATAAAACATTTTTGCCTTATGAAAAAAAAAAACATAGCCTTTAGCTTTTCAGGATTTTATGAATTCCCATGACTTATTTCCTATGCCTGGACTGGACAATTTTAAAATTCTCATATTTTTCAAGGGTTTCCATAAGCATTGGCCCTCATTTGCTGTTGAATTTAAATCATCTGTATTTTGAGGTTTGTAACTTGTAATTCTTTGTTACTGGTAATAACAGATTACAGTGGGGGAGGAATCTCTGTGGTGACAATCACTGATTTATTTCTTTTCTCTCTCTCATTTTTTTCTTCCTTCATAATCCAGTATGTCATCATATAGCGTCATGAGCCAAGACACTCACTCTCACTCATCTCTCCTGGCCTTCAGGCTGATTCATCATGGCTCAGCACAACTTGAAACAAAACTGAAAAATGCTAATAAAATCTAATCAAGAAGGCCTCTCGATGCTGTCATAATAAAAATATGAAGCGCTGTGGCCTTGTCAGGAAAGACAAGCTCTGTGTTGCTTAAAGATAACTTGTTGGATAAGTTAAAACAATGTCATCCGTTAAAATCCACCCTGACCAGTTCACATTTCCCTCCTTCTCTTTAAAGGTCATGTTTTATCTAACTTTGTTGATTTAAAGACAGTGAAGGCATTTGTTACACTCCTTCAGTCTGGGTTGCACCTCAGGCTCTCATCCTCCGCTTCAGCTCTCGATTGGTCGTTTGCTGTCAGTCCTTTCAACGCTTTTTTAAAGCTTCTCTAAAACACCAAAGTCTAACAACAACCAGACGCATTTTCAGACTATACTCATAGTTTTTCGCTAAATGTTTAAAAGACCTTTTTTCTGAGTCATTTGAAGCGACATGTCAGATAATTTAGTCTTTTGTTATATAATCCCCTAACCTTTCTCTCCATTTGACTTTTTCGCTTGATTTTTTTTGTTCGCTGTTTCTTTTTCATGAATGCAGATTGCGAGGTGTTGAGCAGCCGGAGATTCGCTGTACCAGAAGAACGAGCAGAAACTGGTGCTTACCTTTGAGCGTTTAAAACATACTAGTTCTAGTACACGAAGGAAAACAGTCTGCTTATGGTCAGCCGGCCTTTAAAGTGAGGCTCGCACCTCGGCCCGGTCCACCCGCAGCCCCTGTGCAGTGTTACCGTGCTCCGTGCTCCTGTCTTTAGCCTGATTGCACACAGTCAGCTTAAGATAACCATGTGACATTTGACTTGACTTTCCATAGGAATTAATTCTAAACAGATGTGGGCGCGTGAGCAAGTGTGTTTTCACTTTCCTCCGTTTCAATGGTGGCTTTAAGATTAAGGTGTTTGTCATGTTTTCCTCCTGTCACGACTGCACGTGTGCAGCACCGCCTTAAAAAATACACTTTTTCTATTTCATTTCCCGTCATAGTGATTTTTAAATTCGATTATTCACCATGTTTTGACTGTACAGTTCTGTGTGTGTCAAACTCCCAAATGGAATGGACCAAAGTGCCATGTTTTCCTCGAATAGGCTGGTCTCGCCGTGTTCTCTGTGTCCGCCCTTGTTTTGTGAGCTGTTGAGCCTGCATTAAATGAACAGCTGTGATATGTCCGTCCAGTCGATGCATTTGTATTGTCAGCAAAGCCAACGTCCGTATCAATGGCATCAGAATAGGAAAATGGCATTCAAAGCTGTTCATTTGAATAGAATAGGGTCTTGGGGAGTTGGTCTGGCTCATTGTGACATGTGAAGGCCTCTATGTGTGGTGGTTTCTTGTCTGCCTTTTTGGTGGTTTATGTGTGCTCAAAAACAGCACCTCGATCCCGATGCAACGGTCCGTGACCACGGGGTTGGGGTGAAAGTGTTTTCCAAGTCAAATCAGCAGTAGTGCCTACCAGAAGGACTGTTTGCACTGCAACATGGGGACTGCGTGTATCGTATGTTAAGGGCTGAGAGCGTGTTTTTGTGGATTTTCGGCACGAAAATTGTATTGGTTGGGGTCCTGAATATGAAGTATTTTGTTGTGTTTGTAACATAAAAAACATTGAATACAGTGCCTTTCATTTGTTTCTGTTTTGGCCCACCAGAAAAGGGAGGCAGTGGGTGTTTAAAAAGCTTTGTCCCAGTATGACATGCAGCCCACAGTGATATAAGCTTTTCCTTTCTCTTTTAACCTTATCGTTTCACTTCAACTCTGACTTTAGACAAAGCTCAGGGGAAAGAGAATTCAGGAATGTGTGGCCATTCATGTAACACCTGAGTGAAAGGCCTTGTAATGGAGTTTGTGCATTCATGTGTGTGTGTGTGTGATTCAGGTAAACCCTATATTATGGGGACAATATGTCCCCACAAATATGGCAAAATCCCAAATCCTTGACCTTGTGGGGACATTTTTTGGTCTGCATGAGAAAAACAGCTTCTAAATGTTACTAAGTGATTTTTTTTTAAATGTCAAAATGCAAAAGGTTTTCTGTGAGGGGTAAGTTTAGGGGATAGAATATGCAGTTTGTATAGTATAAAAATCATTATGTAAACTTGAAACCCCAACGTGTGTGTGCCTGTGTTTCACGTGGTGGGTATATAGAACTTCAATTAAATTCTATGCAAATCTAATCAATTATAAGCAAGTTAATTAAAACAAATAAATTAAGGTATTTTGTCTGCCCCATTCTTCAAGAATGGTATTTATTTTTGGTAGATGAATAATTCGAACACATGACACATTTAGACTTTTTGTAAAACCAGGGGCTTTTTTTCTTCATTATCTGGCTGAGAATTTTCATGTAACATAAGAATTAAAAATGTTATTAGTTCATCTGCATATAAATATCATTCATCTACTAAATTAATAACAATTGTCTGAAGCATTATTTTTAAAGGAATCAATATTTTGATGAGCTCTAATCTCTAGTTTTATTATTTCATCATAGCAGATATTATTGTGTTAACACTATAATAATTAAACGTATGAATATATTAAACTGTAAAATTATTATTTATAGTAGTTATAATTCGTAGAATTAATTTGTATTATTTGTTCAAGTAGTAGTAATTATAGAGGCAGTTAATATTTATATTATCATTCAAGGACTTTCTGATAGAAAATTGAATAAAATGGGTGGCAAATAAATAATGAAAGAAAATTATACTGAACAGGGGTTTTTACACATGTGTCTTTTAATAAGATACATTCAATTTCATTGTGCAATGTCTGGAGGTGTGCAGCTTCACTGATCATTAATGTTGCATGAATGAATGCTCCTGTTGTCAGAATGTGTGTCAATGTCCCACATACTGGCTCCTCTTCCCGCAGCCGTGCCGACTGCACTTCATTCAACGTACCATCTAATAAATAAATGTAATAACTTTTCCCTAGAGCTCTGGCATACATTATTAGAGAAGTGAAACTGGTATCCAAAAAGTAAAAAATCAGATTTTTATAAAAAACATTGAACAAAAAAAGGAACAAAGCAGAACATCTAGACATTAGCAATTTTGAACACCCTGAAAAAACATTTAAATGCAAACTGGTCGGTTGTTTTACATGAGATTTGCTTATTCATTCATTTTCTTGAAAACATACACAAACAATATATTCACAGAGAGAAGCACCAAAATTTGACTTGGGCTTGTGATGATGCAATTTCATAAGGAATGGCCACCACTATCAGACCAAGTGCACTGCACACCACTGGTGCTGTTCTTTACTGGTAAAACCTCTGCTCAGATCAGGCGGGAAGGCCTTTGCATATCCTCACTCTTGCTCTTTTTTGTCCTGTGCAGACAAGTGCGAGATGCTGATATGGTGCGAGAGAATGTGGGCTGTTCTGTACATGGCTCGTCCGACAAGTCTTTCATAAATATCGTAAAACGATAAGATTGGTCCATCTAGAGAGAGCCAGATGAAAAGGTCCGTGTTGTTGTGCTCCGTGATTGTCTTGTATTCTCTCTTTGACCCTAGTACAGTCCCAGAGCCGAGTGGACGGAGTCTCGCGTGGCCGCCGCGCTCTTGAAGGTGATGATGTCACAGCTGTGGGGAGAGAGAGCACTGCCACTGGGCGGCTGCCATGTGGGGCCGGTCACATAGGCCGACGTGGTGCCGCTGTACCCCATGTAGGGTGACACTTGGGTGGGAGGGTGGGAAGGATGGATGCTGGGAGCTGTGACATAACTGTTCACTGTGGGCAATCCATTCAGCGTCTGAAAACAGAGAGCAGTGAGCGTAAGACTTCTGGCCATAAACCACACACGGCCATAGAGATGAACATAAAGATACCATGATAGCTAGGATAAGACCGTGGCGGGTGAACGTTAAAAATAGAAATGAAGACTACCTTGGAGAGTCTATGAATAGAAACAACAGAAATTGATAAGATATTAAAAGATTTTCCGGAAATGGAAAAGCTATATCGAGGGAAATGCAAAAACAGGAATGTCTGTAACCCTTTGGCAGAACGTCAATATCAGTTCAGGATGAAAGGAATTCACCAAGGCTTTTCGACATAAAGGGAAGAAATTCTGACGCAGGGTGGTCTTTGACTACTGGAAATGTTTTCCACAGATGACATCCTTTGTTGCAGAGTTAGGATTTGCCCATGATTTACTCATTATGACATTCTTGACCCCTACCACTAGTACACACATGAACGTACATGCATGCATACATGTGTATGGTATTCATTCAACTTTAATTCATTACTTAAATAGTAAACAGCATATAAAAAACCCGGTAGCACTTTATTGTACAGTTCTGTTCCGCATGTACACTTCTTAGCATTTAAAATAACTGGGTTATAACAGGTACTAACCCTTAATCTATCCTTAAACTAAAACCTTAACCCATGCAGTTACCTTATATTACCCAGTAACTACACTGTAAGTACAAGTACTGTCAAATAAAGTAACTAAAAACCCTCATTTGCATTCTGCAACAAAAAAAAATCTATCTTTCTTTGTATGATTCAAGTCATGCACTAACTAATAAAAACGAAGTGAAGTTAACACCATGGAAAGCATTTATAGTCAAATCAGACATAAAAAGAACAACTTAAAAAATCTTACACATCTATAATGAAGAATTCACAAAGATTTTAAATTATTTCAAGAAAACTTGTATAAGTCGGACACTCAAAAGTATATGTGGCATACAGGCCTATAGATGAACATGTCGAGGCGGCAGTTTATAGATTTATCTTGTTTAAGTATGACCTAAATAATAATCTGATGTAGCCTACTTTTTGCAGACCGTTAATAGAGTGTTATGGTTTACCGAGCTCAAATCTGATCATTGAAGTTCATTAGATCTAAAACACCGCGCGAAACAAAAAAAAAAAGAAAGTACTGAAAAGTGCTAAAATGTAGCCCTATATTTGTGCTTATACTTTATATATTGCGCCCGCAACTGTGCGCGTTATTGTTGCTGTTGTTTAGGGTGTACAATAATGTATATAATCTATTTTCAAATAAATCTATAGCCTATTTGTTTGTAAAATCAGCAGTTTCCATGAGAAGCTGACGAAAATAAGCCGTGACAGCCTTTTTAGTCACAAAACAAAGTATAGCAATATTATTTTTCTTCAGTCGGTATTCGTGGGTGTGTCGGTATAATTAACAGATCATCAATTTTCAATTGTCATTTTTTTATAACTTCCCACATCGTAGATAATATATTTAACATTTAACTTGATTTAAGTCCCAACCTAAATGATGTTTCTGCATGTTGTGTTTGGTAATGAAGCATGTCATCACGCTGTGTCCAGAGAATAAAAAAAATGAACCTATAACTTCTCAAATATCGCGTTGTGCTTTATTCTGTAACCTTATAAAATTTAGAGGTTAAGATAGTTAAATATTTGCAATTGGTGTAAAACAAAGTTTTCTGGGAAATAAGACTAATGCTATATCATTAATAACTTTGAATATTTTATTATTAGTCTATAGGCTACCTAAATTCACTGCACAGTAAATGTTTATCGGGTTAATTCCGTTATAAGAGATGCATAACATAATGTGTATTCATTAAAATCGTGGGAATGACGATTAATTTTCCGTGACCCCTCTTGGTTTTTAATCATAATGTTTTGGTTTCAAGCTATCGGGCGTTCTGACGGATACAAACTTTAAACCACAGCAATGTATCTATTTACTTGCGTAATGCAGTCTGACTCGTGATATTTGATCATTTATCCAAGATGGCAGACTCAATCATTCGGTAGTCTGTGATATTCATCGTCTTGCTGAAGGTTACAATTTTCATTTCTTAAGCAAGCTACCACTCTAATTTTTACATTTCATTCAGTACACGCATAATTTACGCTAAAACAATGTTTCATAGTCGGTAATGAAGATTTATTCCATCTTATTCTTTCAACGACACATAAATCTCCAAGACCCACAATAAACGATTAGTCAGTCTGTTTGTTGCTACCCAGCAGTGAGCGAATAAATAATTCGACTGCACCGGATGGCACGCGCGTTATCCGCGCGCACTCTCCCCTCTCATTCCAGCACATGAGCAGGCAGGAACCGGTGCGCGAGCTTCTTGATAAATAGAAGAGCATTTATCTTTCACATGTCGGCACGACACTTAACTGTACAACATTGTATATGCAGAACAGCCATGAGCCAAAGACTTTTCCATAATACCCTCTTAATAATAACAAGAATGATAATAATGATGATATAATATCTATCCGAGTATTGCCCTTATGTATAACATATGGAGGTAAGAGGTTTAGCATTCCAAAGGTTTCTGGCGAATATTAAATTGGCGAATAGAAATTATTTGAATAATGTGTAACACGTGTTTATTGAGGAATAATAGAATATTTGTTGAATGAGATCGGTGGCTTCAAGTGGAAAGGTGCATTAAAAAAAAAACAAAGAAAGCCACTTTAATATTTATTTATTTATTATTGTATTTTACATCTGAATGTAAAGCAATGGTTTAAACTTATAGGACAATTAAGCATAAACTGATATATTTAAAATATATATATATAGCCTATTTAACTTTTAATATTGTTGTATTTTTTCTTCGGCTCATGCACGTGTTACATAGCAATCGTAAATCATTTACCCCGACAAAACAATTTTCTTAAGAAATAAAAAAATTCGTTAAATCCTACATGTATTTTGAGCACGATAAAGATATTGATTAAATGTTTAAAACTGCAAAATATTGGATCAAAACATTTTTTTTACAATTTTATTGGTCAAAGAATTCCACTCAGTATCACGCTCTTAAATAAAAAGTATTGAGGAATACTAATACATTTCGATTTATTACACGCATAACTTTTGCATTGTACAAAAAGCCTCGAAAAGTCATGCCTACACATTAACAGCTGTGCGAATACAGACACAAGTAAATATCTCCCTTCGTTTTAATTAAAATGTGCGATAATTCATTTGTAAATACTTATCAAAAAAATGAAACCCAGTGACAAGGCCTCATATGCCTGCCCACGCCAAAGAAACACAACACACACACACACACACCGAATTGCCCAAAAACCATTTTTTTTATGGATTTTATGTCTTATTTACAACTACTATTAATTAACTGAATCAGCATTTCTGTTTCTTCCAGATTTGGTTTGATTGTTTTTATGGTTAACGTAGCTTCTTTACCTGTGTGTATTTTGCTTCAGGTTCTAAGTGAGGCTTATCCACACCATTGACTAGTGGAGAAATCGCTGGTGAAAAATTACTCTTGTTAATAGCTCTCCATTCTTCTAGTTTGGCGCTGGGAAAGGACGGACTGTCACTAACTGGGGGGCAAAACAGAGACATGGAAGACTGGAGTCAGACAGGACAAGCGTGGGGTGTAGAACTGCCACATGAACAACTTATTCAGTAAAATCTGCTGCACTGCCATCCATCTCACCAGACTAAACACAAAAAAACTGCTATATCATCTTGTGTGTGTGTGTTTGTGTGTGTGCGCGCGCGCGCGCGCGTGTGCGTGTGTTTGCATTTATAATAGCGTGTAGTCTGTATCGTAGAAAAAACTCAGACACGTTTTTCATAAGCAAATTATGATTATAATGACGTAATGTTAGCATGTTTTAAATTAATAAATAATATATGTATATTGGAAAAAAATTATCAATAAGTTATGACAACATATGTTTTTACATTGCTTTAACTCGTTGCAATTTGCAACTTTTTTTTTAGTTTTAGTAGATTCAACTCATTTTTTAAGTCCGTTGAATGTGATTTAAGTTGAAATGACTTTCTATCCAAGTTGATTGTAGCCTACTTAAAAATTGCGACACGCGACATAGTCACTACCGGTATATGCCCTATTTCTATTAAAACGAAGATGCAGAAAAGACTGACTGTGTGTGGTTAATTCATCAGATGAAGCGCACAGTGTCATGGAGTCCTTCGGAACATTTACCGACTTCCTGGGAGGACAAATTAGATTTACTTTAACCGTTTCCCCTTTGTGCCTGATGGATATTATATTATACACGGTTCCTAAAGTTTGAAATTGGAAAAGCAAGCCCACCAGTGTTGTAACCTGAGAGGGCCACAAAGTAGATTTCCTCCTGCCTTCACGGAATCTTTGCATTGTTTCACAACGTATAAACAGGAATACACCAAAACGATGCCATACTTTCAGTATCTACTTTTGATTTTTGTTTATGCAATTATGCAATCGATTGTGCAATCTTTTATTTTAAAAAGGTCGATTAGGGTAAACAAATCTACAGTTACATAGACCAAATTTAATTAAAGTGCATGCTTAGCATGAAGACCAGATGATGTCTGAGCATGAACAGCCATTACTCAGTGTCTATGAGTGTGGAGAGAGAGAGAGAGAGAGAGAGAGAGAGAGAGAGGTAGAGAGAGAGAGAGAGAGAGAGAGAGAGAGAGAGAGAGAGAGAGAGAGAGAGAGAGAGAGAGAGAGAACGAACTGAACGCTAAATGATGACAATCTGTCCAAAAAATTGCGACACACATTCTTTCTGTCATCCTCGAAAGTAGTATGTGTTCGGGGATGTTTTTCGGTGTTTGCTTCACTAATGTTGTAAATGGAGAAACGGTTGCACGCTACACCTTTTTGAGAGTAGCCAACATCATGTTGAAACGTCTGCTAATAATTTGGAAATGCATTAATGATTAATAAAGGCCTCCCAAATGCAATATCCTCCTCTGCGTTTGAAGCATTAATGTCAACACTGCCTTTGAAAATAGGCAATGAACTAGGCTACCATTAAATAGGACAGGCTGTGGCCTTCACACTTCTGTAGGCCTACTGAAACACACCACATAGCCTATGAACAGACAAATGGATTTTAAAGAGATTTTTAACATCGACGTCTCTTAGATTAATTTAAAGTTACTTGAACGAAATTATTATAATAATTAAATTTAAGTGATGAGTCCCGTAGGCTACTGAAAAGCATTGCTGTTTAGGCATTTGCATGTAGGCCTATAGCTAAATTGTTTTTGTGATTAGTTCAAATGAGCTGGGGAAAATCATGTAAAGTTTGGCCTATGTTGTAACACTGCTAGCTTTGAACATCTAATTTTGTTTCGTTTTTTTTCCCGCTCTGCTGCGCCAACTCCAAAATATTCCACATCCGCCGCCTAATTATTACTAAAAGAACTAAACCATGTGTTTCAATGCAAACGTGTAGCTTCTGCACAAATTCCAGCCCACTGTATCGTGCCGCTCGCTGTAAAAATCCCTCCTCCTTTTTTTCTTTGGGGATCTACGATAAATATTAGGCCTAGGCTAATAATAATTGCCTTTCCATCACTACCAAAACGTCTCTTTTAATTTTCTCTGTCACACACACAAACATACACAAAATCTCACACACGCTTTGACAGGCCTTGGTGTCTTTTGACAGGACCCCCCCCCCCCCCCCCCCCCCACACACACACACACACACACACACACACACACACACTCACAGTCACACGAACAAGGACTTTCTTTTACCAAAAACTGAGATGATGCTTACTTTGCTGCTCCGTTATTGATCGAATGCCCAGAATATCTGTTACAGAATGAGAAGAAGGCCATATCCTATGCATTGCCATGTGTGCAGGAAGAGTGGGCATGCCAGGTGGAGTCGGTACTTTAGTCCCAGTGGCGGAGATCGGAGTGGGATACGAGTACAGGTGGTTGTAAGGGAGTGCGGGTTGAGGCTGAGGATGAGCGGCCTGTTTGCTCGACTCGTACTGGTTCTGTTGAGACAGATTTCCGATCTTGTTGCGGAGAATCCTACTGATCGAGCTGACGGAGGGCAGATTGAATTTATCACACACACCGTCCGCAAGCAGTCTGTCTCGAATCTCCCAAGCGAAAATGCCAGGGTCCCGTTGCTTGTAAGTCCTAATGTGCTTGACTACGGTTGGGGTCGTGACCCTCGGTTTACTGCCGCCAATAGCGCCGGGAAGTATTGAGCCGGTTTCGTTGTACCGAGCCAGAATCTTGCTCACACACCCGTGAGAGACGCGGAGCTGCCTGCTGATGTCGCAGGGCCTGATGCCCAGCTGGGCCAGCTCTACTATCCTGAGCCGGATGGCATTGGGTAGGGGTCTTCCGTTCACAAAAACACCGCCTAGCTGGTTCACCTCCCCAAAGGCTGGCTCTAGTGATGCAGATATATGAAGAAAAAAAGAATTGCAAAAATCATCAGATTTTACCAGCCCCTGAACCGCGTCTGAAACAGAAAACCTACGGATAAATGTTTCAGTAAAACTTTCGATTAGCCTACTCTTTCTGCAGTTCATATTTGCATTTGAAGTTTTTTGTTTCATTTTAATGCAATGAGCTGAACAAAAAGTCATTCTATAAATTCTGCAAATAGAAGAAAGGGGGGGGGGGGGGGCACCGTTACTACATTCTTTAACACGTATGTCATATAAAAAATGAAATTGCACTTTCAGTAGGCTAGTTTTGGACGCGACTAAGCTCATTCGCGGCAAAGTGCCATTCTGTTCCCCGAAATGACGGTCAAAGCATCAGTCAGTTTAACAGTTTGAGTCGAGAACGAAAGCATATATAGGCTAACTAAATTGTATAACCGTCCCCCCCCCCCTAACAGTGTTTATGCATGCCCGTTCCCATGTGGGAAAACATGAAATATGGATCTTACCCATTGCGTTTAGCCTCCCGAGGAAAAAGGAAACTTCAGTGTGCTGTCCTGTTCTGACCTGTTCCGAGTCCAGTTTAGCTGATTTTTATAGCACCGAAGACGATGTGGATGAAAAGTAAGCGTCCGAGACGGATGCGATGCCGATTAGTTGCAAGAGAGGAAAATTCGCCTTCTGTTTCCTGATGGCAGGGAGCACAAGCTTACATTTCAATCCCAGAAACTGATGGGCTGGCCCTTTACACATGTCTCGAAAGCGAGGTGCTGCCAGCCAATGAAACCGCGCGTTTTCCCCTATGTTGTTTTTCTATTGGCTGCCAGATTTGACATGACAGGCTTTTGCACCGGCGTAAACTCGCTTTTGAGGGTTACCCGAGTGTTGGTTTTCTATTTAGACACATCTAAGAATGGTAAGTGTTTGCAACATTGCACTGTAATTTTGTTTCATAAGCATAATTCTAATTATTTCGTTGACTAGAACAAGAGAGAAATTTGCGGGGCAGTGAGCAATATTTTTCTAAACAGGGGCCCTGTGATTTATCCTGATGTCATTTAAATTGCACTTAAAATGCGTCCGATTTATTAATACATTGATCAAATTTATTATTCCGATTTATTACAAATGCATTTTTAGTTTGTGGTATCCAAACCAATGGTTAGGCGTGCTTTTTTTTTTTAAATGCAATAAGACGGTTTAAATATGTGACAATGAACAGTCATTTATGTCCATGTTATTTATTTAGCTTTATTTTGCGTTTAACTGTAAAGAGCTGATGCTTTACATAGGCCTACCCCCGAAGTTATTTTGTATGAACTCTTCATTAGACATTGACTTTTCTGTCACAATGTAGTGACTCGAACGAAAATATAATGAATTCGACAAGGCCATATGTGGAATTCTTTTACGCTTTTATTTTCATTGGATTATGATTCCATGGCAAAGCAATCATGGACCAATGTCTTAGTGACGACGACGTATGGCTAACAAACTAGTCCGGTGTTTGTTTGATGCTGTGGATACCAATAATTGTGAGTAATCAGGTAACAAATTGACCTCATGTTAAAGTAATATAATCAATAACTTCTTTGTTTTCTAATTGGTCAGTATATTCAACGTTTATCTTAAAAAATGGTATTGTTTAGATGCGCTCAGGCCTGTTTGAACTGCATAACAGCCACTGCAATATAGTGGCAAGTTATTTGTATCATTGTTGTTTGCTGTTTACTCGAGACTTTCATGGTTTCCCCTATCACCGTTTGCTTTACTCTTAACTTTCAGAGTAATTCAAATCTCAAAGTATCTCAAATATCACGGAAGGATTTACTCTCTATAATCTCGAAGTTAATCGAGTTTTTTATCATTATTATTTTATCCTTTTCATAATATTGTGTGTACAGAACGAATTAGCGTTCAATTGTGCTTTTTATGTGTGAATGTTGTCTCAAAAAGTAATTAATTTACGATGCTTCTATTACATGTACATTTTGACCTTTTCTTACTACTAAAAATGTCCTCCTTACCCATAGCAGTATAACATCTGGGCAGATGTTAAGGCCCATCTCCTCTGTTCCACCACTCACTAAAACGATTTATATTTGTTGAGATTGTTTAAATCACCCATATAGCCTACCATTGTTTCTGATCGATCTATGGAGGGAGATTCAAAACATGCATTATTATTACTTTTTGAAGAACTACCACCAAACCAGGTTTGGCTTTCTTGTGGCTTCACCCGAGTGAGGGGACAAAACAAATGTGGACTAGGGAACTCCGAAAGAATTCATGGATTAAACATGATCGGGTGCATGTATAGCTGGCAAGAATACGACGACTATCCAGATTAACAGTTGGGATATGTTAGGGCATTTTAATGTAGGATTAGTTTACTCTAATACACACTGTATTAAATGTTCTCTTGCGTCTTTTGCTGTGATGGCAGAAAGAGAGCATAAATCCACCGCACTAACTGACCGCCGAAAGATAGAGAAAGGGCTTCGTTAATGAGGTGTAAAGACTGATGTGCTTCTGTCACACTTTCCGCTTTTGCGTGGGAAGAAGGGCCCAGGTGATATTATACTTACAGTGGGGCCATACCCAAGACAACATGAACTTAGGAAATAGTCCACGAGTGATTTGGAACAAAACAAAACAATATATATAATTAGAAACGTAGTGTTTCGTTAAGCAGCAGTGACAATAATATTAGCATATAGGCCTAAAAAAACTAAGCGTATTGTGTTTAAAGAAACTCGATTGAAGGAGGCTACGCAAGAATAGAGGAGGATAATTAGAATAGGACAGGATAGGCCTATATCTTTATGATTTGTATTGTTTTGCAATAGGGAATAACGTGATACTTGACGTTTGAAGAATATGCTACCCGATCAGACCCAAATAAGAAAACCCTTTAACCACTTTTAAAGCTTGTTTGGAGTTTTTATTTGTTTATTTGTCATTTCTAAATACTATATATTAGCACACAATACGAAAGCGCCCATTTTTATTTCATGATAGGAAGTCCATTGTATAGGCTAAATGCTAAATTTCTGACTTCGGTTTATATTTGTAATTTATTGTTAACTTGTTATAATTTATTAGACATGAACATCATTAATATGTTCTACGTCGTAAATATAGCTTGATTATCTCCGGTGTTATGCTGGAAGGGAGCTGATGAAGGATGAGAGTGTACACAGCATGCAGTTTACTTTCAGCTCGAGCTGCACAGACTGCTATGACTTTCTGTCTTTCTTTTAAAGATTTAAACGGATAGTTCACCCAAAGATAAAAAAAAAAATCATGTCATCATTTACTATTATGTCACTCTAAACTTGTTAGAATTTCTTTCACAAAAGCCTATATTAGGCTATAAAGAATGTTGGTGACTAAACAGTTTTGGTATCATTTACCATGTTCATTTGAATGGTCAAACAAAACACCAAGACATTTCGCAAAATATCTTCTTTTGTGTTCCAAGGAAGATATAAAGTCATGTAGGTTTGGAAAGGCATAGGATTTTCATTTTTGGGTGACAATGGTTCGCAACAAGTCAGTTTAAATAAAAATATTTCAACTTTTTAAATAAAAATATTTCAACTCTGTTAATGACGCATCACACCAGCACGAACCATTAATAAATATAATTATATTCTGTGTGGTGTTCAGTATTTCGATGACGTTAAATGTGATTACATGTATTAGGAATATCTTTCATACAAATGAGTAGTCGTTTACTCTGATACACAACTCACACAACAATTTAAGACAACTCGAACTCGGTTTTTTTTTTTTTTTTTTTTTTTTTTTTTGAAATGTACGAAAGAAAGTGCAGCTTACTTAATATTTTCTTATTCGTCGCAAGAGAAATCCATCATCCTGTCATACTTGGAGAAAAAAAAATTCCATAAAATTAATATTGAAATTAAATATTATTATACATTGTATTAAAAATCACTTCTGTATTCGACAGAAAACAGCGGATTATTTTCAAACACTTCAAAATAATAATTAATTATTATTATTATTATTATTTAACAAAAATTGTGAAGTTGATGAGACTGTATAATAAAAAAGAAGGGTTACACTTTATTTTAAGGTGACTAGTTACATTGTACTTAAATATGTCCTGAGTAATATTAATTAACTACTTGCAGTTTGCGTTTGGTCTAGGTTTATTTACTTGTGATTATGCATCATTTACTGTTATTACTATAGTACGTGCATGTAAACGTGTAACTACGTCACCTTAAAATAAAATGCTACCAAAACAAGCAAAGTTGAACTGATACGCTTCATCTTAAGAGCACACATGACACATGGTCCGAGAGGGTGGAAGTCAGGAGTTTATTTTGACTCATTACACACATCAGCTGCCATGCGGTCGTTACTCTTGAAAGCATCTGACCCTCTGATATAATGACTTTGTACATTAAGAGTAATTCATCTCGTTTTAAGAAGCACGCTCAAAGAATTTCAGGACTACAAATTAGGAGAAGACTGAATGTGTGAATGATTTCAATCATCTCCTCTTCTCTGTGTTCTTTAGAGCCGATGCCATCAGTCAATATCAGTCTAAAACGTGACGGATGAACGCAAAATAAAATAGGTGAATCTACGACGAGCATGCCCAGTATTTACCATAGCTGATAAAATGATCAAAAAGATACATTTTGAGCTTACTTGAGGGGCTACGACAGTGTTTTGATACGGTCTTGATATGCTTTGGGCTTCTCATTCATAAACATACGGAACGGAAAGTGTATGGTTCGAGTCAGTGTCTAAAGCATTAGACCAAAGTACTTGTTACTGTGTATCAAGATACCAATTGAGACCCAAAAGTGTTTAAAAGTATGAAGAAACTTTCGCAGCGGTGTCTCGAGAACGCATCTTTGCTTGTGTCTGCCTGGAGCATTAGTTCGGGTGTGTGATGAAAATAGCTTTCAAAGACAGTCCAGAAATATTATATAGCCTGCTATTTCACTAAGGGAAAATTTGACATGGTTTTGCATGATCATTTGACAAAAGCAATTGTTACAGGGTCATGTTTACAATTGGCCTTCTGAACTTTAGAACATTCAGATGTGAGAGTGCACAAAAACAACCAAATATTGCTGAGAAAAACAATGAGTTGCAGTTTCCTAAACGGTCAAAAAAAGAAACGCAGGCCTATTTTAGATCCAACAAATAATTTACCATAGTTTACCAAAGTATTAATGTAAGTAGCCAATTCAAATCAATGATTTGAAATCACTCATAGGTGATTTTTTTTACGTGATTCCGTGAATCATATTAAAACTACAATGCATTTTGTTGCATTGTCTAAACGTGACATCATGATATTTGGTGTATTTGGGCCGACAGACGAGTCTGATTGGTTGATTCTAAATGGTAGCCTAAGTGAAGTGACCCGTCGAGTAGCCCATGAATTCCGCTAAGAATGCCCAACACGTCGGAATATTTCATGAGTTAAAGGAAGAGAAAATGGTAAAAGAAGCTCCTCTTTGAAGCAATAACCTTCAGTTATGTATAATCTGATGTATAATCGTCGCTTTAAACAACATATAGGCCTACAGGGGGGAAGTGATTTTGACTTGACAATAGCCAATTTTATTTAGGCTAAATTTCTTATGGAAATTAGGAAAAGGAAACTTTTTTCTTTAGAAAAGAAAAGATAGGCTATTTGCCCATTCCAGTTTAGTTCGTATGAATTTGTTATGCAATAGGCTAATCTATTCCCCGGACAGACAAACTATTGCGTATCTTCGTAGCCTAAGTTCCTGTTTATCATTATTGTATCATCAATCTAATGTCATTCATAACTCATCTCATCGTAATAATTATATGCAGGCTCTATGTAAATGTCTCGTTTTAACTGTAAATTTTGGTGTCAACCATATTGCTTACATCAAAACATTAGGCTACCACGAAACATACAAAAAAGATATCTCGGGAGAAAAACAGATTTATCAAACTGTTAGCTATCCCAACCGTGGTAGGACTTTTCCAGATGAGTCACAATGAACACTGAGAAATGTGGGCCCTTTTTTCTACAGCATGTCACAAGAAGCATCAACACTGCGATTTTGAACGAATTCTTTAAAAGTGCTAAATGAAATTGGTCACATGAATTGATATAATAATAATAAAAACAAAAACAAATTAAGATAAGCCTACATTAAACCAATCAATTATCTGTTACTGGACGACCGCGGTGATCGTGTATCAAATAGCTAAGACTCCAAAAATCTTAAATTACGTATGAATAATAGTTTTATTATTCTGTCTTCCATAATGATTAGTGAAGAGCTGACTGTGATCAGGCTGGATTACGTTGTTGCATAAAATATAGATATCCGTTAGACTATTTTTTTTTCAAATGTCTGGATTACATTAGGCTACTCAAATAACAGTTATCATTTACAGTTTAAAAGGATCAACTGATAACCATAACTTTTATCTACCAAGTGGAAATGACACCATTAAACTGCTTTGCATGTTAACACCTCTAAAAGGTTGACTGGTCCTGTAACTTAAATCCGGCAGTAATGAGGACTTTCGCAGATTAACGGGTTGTGTTTTGGGGCCAGTTCGGGATTTAGAGGGACAAACCAACAATATTTACGATGGTTTTAAGCGTCCATCACATCGACAGCTTTTAGTTTCTTCACCTGCATTTCATTAGCATTAAATATTAGGCTACATTTCAGTAGTTAAAAAAAAAAAAAATCCAAAACGAACTCTAAAGTTTTAATTTCATATTCCAAATAATGTTTAATTACGATGAATTGTACACGAGTATGGACTAGGCCTACTGTAAAATCCAACTGCTATAATGGTGCACACCGCGCAATCAATTTTTATATATTTTAATTTCCATCTCTTTACGTGTGTGCCATTGAAGAGAGAATAGCCTGTAGGCTAAATTATTTTTTGAATTTGTTTTTCAAAGGCATTAGAGTGTCATTTTGACATTCATGCATTTTGACATGTCTATCAACGTCTGTCGCATTGAAAATAACTTTCCAATGCAATCTCAAGATTGAATGTTCATTTCATCCTAGAGAAGTAGCTCCTCCTGCTGTTTACTTTTCGCCAATACACGGATGAGAAAAAGAGGATGCGCACGCAGAGATAGTCCTGCGTTTAACTTGTACTAGGCCTACGTTGTTTAACACTGACTAAACATGTTCACATGCGGTCATTTTATAATATATAGGCTACACTAGGTTTACAGATAACGAAAAATAACACACAGGCCTATAAAAAACAAGCAAATGCAAAACTGAAATCTGAAATGTTACCGCAGGGTTATACAGAAGAACATCTCTGGCCGTACAACCCATCGTGTGTGTTTAGATCTACAGTAGAAGATCACAGAAGAGAAGACCCCTTTTCTGTCAGATACAGTGTTTCCCAATCATGGTCCTGGAGCACCCCCAACAGGTGATTCGTTTTATAAACCCTAATATATGCTATATATGCCCTCTTTAAGAACAATGTGCATTTACTATTCACTTGTAACATAGATACAACTTGCATGTGCAGGATGATGATGCATTATCAGCCAATGTGTTGTTATAAGAAGAAGAAACAAATAATTTGTAGTTGTAACCAAATGTAAAATTATTCAAAGATGCCATCTTACCCCACTAGTACGTGAAGCCAATCTTTTTACAGAATGTATAAATGACTTTTTATCTAATTCTTATTAATATGTATATATTTTTAAAGCTTCTTTAATGTAAAATACTAAATCAACTATTCTATGTAAAATTTTATTTTAACAATTTGGTTGAATAATTGAATAACCAATGACAGACAAAGGCCAAGCAGAATCCCAGTAAAAGAGATTCATTTGAAAAGTAATTTTATTCTATGACTTATACAGGTATGTGAATATTTACATATTTAATTGCCCATATTTTAATTGAAGATATGTCATAAATGCTATGAATGTACATTTCATGATTTTACTAAACTGTAGGTTTAATGAAAGCGAGATACTGAACAGTATTTAAAAAATAATAACACTAGTAACAACATGCCACTTGGGGCTTTCTGTGCCAATTCTGTGGGGTCATCTTACCCCGACTTACCCTGTAGTTTTTCACTGTATAAAGCTAATTTACTAGTAACTAATTAACACTCTTTTACTGTAGCAAACCTATGGTTTCCATCAAACTACAATTTTTACAGTTCAATCTGGATTTTTTTATTTATATATATAAGTTTTAATGAGGAGAGACTGTCCTTTTTCGTCAATAGCAAATAGAGCGCGTGTGATTTGTGTGTGTGTGCAAGTGCTAAAACCTTTACCATGTTTCATACCATTCCGATGAAGTTAAAAATTCTAAAAAAATAAGTAAAACATTTCTGTCAAAAATGACAGAGCCTATCAGGTCTGTCCTGGACTAAAACCACACAGCACAGTGACTGGACTAAAAGCGTTGAATGGCGTCGTGTCACAGAACACGAGCCTTAAATTCAATGTGTAGTTCTACCTAAGTCAGCTTCTAATAAGATTCAATATTGTAGAACTTTAATTTAATCATTGTACAGACTTTACATAGCCTACAAAATTGTTTCTAAAATGAACAAAATGGCGTCCATTGTTTGTGTAGGGGAAACTGGGTAAACTGAATGATTAGAAAGGGTGATGTTAATTCTACAATTTCTCTCCGTTTAACCTAGATTTGATCAAAGTTGTCAAATCACATAAAAGCTAAACTGGTTACTGAAAAGTAGGGAGGTCCTTTAGGAGGAGGGACAAGATCAATCTGAATTAGCATTTGATTGGATAAAAGACTGTGTAGTTCAGTAAAAGTCTCAATATTTTTGGTCTGTTTTCACTCAAGAGCTAGAAAATACCCAAGCCATGATTGTTTCTACTGAATAATTCTAGTTTAATAACTTTCAATGGCTCAACAACGCAGCATTTTCAAGCTGTTTTCATGTTGGGAGGACAAACTAATAAGGAGCTATCCACCTGCTGCTGGTTTGGGAAATAGTTCAGGATGTGTCATCAATGTTTTGGTCTGTTTCTACTGAAGATCAAGACTGTTTATCAAATTACCCAAGCCATAATTTCTTGTTTCTTCTGCATAAATCAGGAGTTACTATGTCATAAGACTTAATTCTAAAAGTTAGCATGAAATGGTAGTTGCAAATTCAATAGTATTTTTCTCTATTGTGACTTATAGTCTATATCCCTATTGTGAAGTATAGTCTATATCCGGGTGAAACGGCTTCTCGAACAAGAAACAATATAGCTCGGGATTTGATGTTGTCCATCAGGAATTATATTGTTGACTCCTAATTTGAAAAGGAAGTCTGAACTGTCACAGGAATGTGCTTAGCCCACGAATGCGTGAGATAATTTACTGGAAACTGATCTTACACTGGACTGAGTGGTTATGAAAGCAAGCCAGATTGAATCTGCTGCAGATTAGGCTAAATCTATTTCAAATTCCCGCCAAGTTGCCGTCCCCCTTACAAGTGGTGCAACACACAGTAAAAGGCTGACTAACTAGGAAACCCTCAGATGCACTTCTTAATTCTGCTCAGGTGTGGAAAGGAAGTTATGCTTTCGCTGTGGATCGGAGGAACACTTGGCTAATGCTGCGAATTTCCAGGCTGCAACTGCAACATGCAGAAAGTGTAAAAATTTTGGACATTACACTAAACTGTGCCAATCAGTGCAATCAAATACGCGCAAGGTCTGTGAATTTTGAATCAACATTTAGTTACTGTACTGTACACGGAATATATAGCTTGTACTCCAAACATTACAAACACATGTGACTATATCTAGTTCTGACTCACAGACTTGTATGGTGGATTTGGTGGTTGACACTGGGTCTTCCGGATCTATCCTTCCCTACAGTACTTATGCATGGCATTTCAGTAACATTGTGCTGTCGAAACCCGCAATCAGGCTTGTGACATATTCAAAAGCCCAAATGTGGCTTGATGTTTGTCAGCTAACGTTTACCTACATGACCACTCAGTTCATGCTATGTTCTTCATTATGGACAAAGGGACTCCACTCATGGGGAAGGACCTAATATCTGCTCTGCATGTGAGGATTGAAAATAATCAAATCCTGGCTCCTAATGTCCTTTCTGTTCCTGCTTCTGTTCCGTGCCAGTCTTTCAGTGAACTGTTGCTAAGTCAACTGAGATTGGATGGGCTAAAAACTTTATATCAGAGGAATTAAATCGCTTGCAAGCAGCCGGGATGATAGAATGCATCGATCGATTCCTCTGCATGGGTGTTACCAATTGTTGTGCGGAAAAAATCAGGTAAAACTAGGATGTGCATTGATCTCAGATAACCTAATAAAGCAGTGATCATGGATTATTTTCCGTTGCCACACATGGATGAACTATCTGCTCTTAAATACTGTTTTCTCTACCATCAACCTGACAAATGCTTTCTACCAAGTGCCCCTGCATGAAGACAGCCATGATCTCAAGGCCTTTATTGCATACACTCACCTAAAGGATTATTAGGAACACCATACTAATATTGTGTTTGAACCCCATTCGCATTCAGAACTGCCTTAATTCTACGTGGCATTGATTCAACAAGGTGCTGAAAGCATTCTTTAGAAATGTTGGCCAATATTGATAGGATAGCATCTTGCAGTTGATAGAGATTTGTGGGATGCACATCCAGGGCACGAAGCTCCCGTTCCACCACATCCCAAAGATGCTCTATTGGGTTGAGATCTGGTGACTGTGGGGGCCATTTTAGTACAGTGAACTTCATTGTCATGTTCAAGAAACCAATTTGAAATGATTCGAGCTTTGTGACATGGTGCATTATCCTGCTGGACGTAGCCATCAGGGGATGGGTACATGGTGGCCATAAAGGGATCGACATGGTCAGAAACAATGCTCAGGTAGGCCGTGGCATTTAAACGATGCCCAATTGGCACTAACATCCCCCACACCATTACACCACCACCACCAGCCTGCACAGTGGTAACAAGGCATGATGGATCCATGTTCTCATTCTTTTTACGCCAAATTCTGACTCTACCATCTGTCTCAACAGAAATCGAGACTCATCAGACCAGGCAACATTTTTCCAGTCTTCAACTGTCCAATTTTGGTGAGCTCTTGCAAATTGTAGTCTATTTTTCCTATTTGTAGTGGAGATGAGTGGTACCCGGTGGGGTCTTCTGCTGTTGTAGCCCATCCGCCTCAAGGTTGTGTGTGTTGTGGCTTCACAAATGCTTTGCTGCATACCTCGGTTGTAACGAGTGGTTATTTCAGTCAAAGTTGCTCTTCTATCAGCTTGAATCAATCGTCCCATTCTCCTTGACCTCTAGCATCAATAAGGCATTTTCGCCCACATGACTGCCGCATACTGGATGTTTTTCCCTTTTCACACCATTCTTTGTAAACCCTAGAAATGGTTGTGCGTGAAAATCCCAGTAACTGAGCAGATTGTGAAATACTCAGACCGGCCTGTCTGGCACCAACAACCATGCCACGCTCAAAATTGCTTAAATCACCTTTCTTTCCCATTCTGACATTCAGTTTGGAGTTCAGGAGAAACAGACTGTTCCGTTTTTGTTGTTTTCCATTCCTAAAGGATTGGCTTCAGCACCTGCAGAATTTCAGAAGATGATCACCATCATCCTGACTGGCTTGTCAGGGGTTGAAAATTACCTGGACAACATTATCATCCACAGACGTGACATGTCTATGCATGACAAAGCACTTCAAGCGGTCTTACAACGACTAGAAACTGCTGGCTTGAAAAGACAAGTGTCGCTTCCGGCAAACCAGCCTGCAGTTCTTGGGTCGTACTGTTTCAGCAGAGGGTCTTCTTCCTGAAGAATCACGTGTACAGGCAATTCTCAAAGCCCCTGCACCTTGGACCTATGCCGTGGTACAGTAAGTTTATTCCTGGTTTTGCCACGGTTGTAGTGCATATGCATGCCTACAAGATCCAAATGGATTCAGCTGGTCAAAAGCGGCTGAACCTAGTTTGCCCAAAGTTAAATGACTGCAAGGAAACAACCCTGCTTTGGCAGTATTCAACCCCACATTACACACGATCGTCTCCACAGACGCTTCTGACTATCGTCAGGGGCCCATACTTTCTCAAGTCAGCCCGGATGGCATTGAACGAACTGTGGCTTTTGCGTCTACCGCTGAGTGTAAATATGCCACTGTAGAAAAGGACGTGCTAGCATGCATGTTGGCCGTTTAGAGGTGGCGTACATATCGGTGGGGCTGGCGTTTTATACGTACAGATCATCAGGCACTGACAACCCTGCTCACAACTAAGGGTGTCGGCGTGCAGGACTTTGTGTAGCAATTGTGTCTGCATGTTTCGTGTCATTTTAATAATGATGTGGTTTATGCCCAGGTTCTTAAAATGCTCCTGCTGGTTATCTCTGGTCTCTTTTGACCTTACCTGCTTCTCCTGTAGATAATTCTGTTGCTCCAGCTCCTGATGAGGAGTTTGTTGCTTTTCTATCTGCTGCCTGTAATTCTCTGTCTGCTGCTGATGTTGATGCTGCATGTGCTTCTTGTCCTGCTATAACCAAACTTTATATACATTTCTAATGGTCCTTCATCCCAGGGACTGGACGTTGAGTTGTTGCCTTACTATAAACTGTGACTGGAACTGTCTGTTAAGGACAACTTTGTCTTTCGGGACTCTCGGCTGATTGCACCTGGTTCTCATCGATCTGTGCTGGTCTCCATAGCGCATGAAGGACACCAGGGAGAGGTAAGAACCAAAAAACGCCATTGTGATGTCTACTGGTGCCCAGGGATGGATGCTTAGGTTCATGATGCTGTCTGCCCCTACCACGTGTGTCAGCTCCACGACAAAACTGTCAAGACACGTTTTGCTCCTCTCCAGCTGATGTCACTGCCAGATGGACCATGGCAGAGAGTGGCTGTGGATATAGACACTGCTGCATTCCACTGAAGGTTTGCGATAACATTAATTGACTGTTACAGCAAATGGCCTGTGGTCTCTTTTATTCACACGGGTCACTACGGATTTTGTGGTCATCAGACTTTCACCGCCATGGAAATCCATCAAGTATAGTTACTGATAATGGTGTTCAGTTTAGCTGAACACCATTATCTGCTGCTTTCTCTGCTTTTCTGGAAGGAAGGAATATTCGGCAGCTAATGGAAGTGTAGAGAGGTTTAACCGTGTGCTCAAACACACTGTCCAAATGGCCATCCAGCAACATCAGCCATGGAAACCTGCGGTAACTGACTTCTTATAGGTGTTCATGCCACTCCACATGCTGGAACTGGTACTTCACCCTTTCAGCTCCTCAATGGCAGGCAAATGTGCACAAGGCTGTCTATTTTTCATCTGTTCCTGTGCAACCACCAACTGACATGACTGTTCGCTGAAGGGTTACACAGATGCTACACAAAAAGAAAAGTACACTGATGTACACTGGGGTGCTCATACTCCTTGTTTCCAGGAGGGGGATAAAGTGAGTATATGGAACTCCTTGAAAGGGACACAGAAAGTTTACTGATCCTCTCACGGTTACTGAAAGACTGGGGGTGGGTACATGAGTTCTTAGTGATGGAAAGACATGGAATGCTTTACATCTCACTGCATTTCTATGTACGCCAACAACTCCAGCTGAGAACACTGCTCACTACACAAACGCTCATACCACTAGACCTAAACGTTATGTTCGGAAGCCTAGTTGGTTAAAGGACTATGTCACTTAAACTGATGTAATATTCTGTTCTTTAAAAAGGGGGAAAATGTTGTGTTCACAAGTGAATATTGTTGACTCCTATTTTGAAAATGAAGTCTGAACTGTTGAAATGTTTTTAATAAAGAAGATGGAGATGCTACTCCTGTTTTGTTTGCTTTATTACTGTTTAATAACTCCTGACAAATACCAGACCTTCATCAGAGAAACAAACTTATTTTGATTAAAGATTACGGGACACATGCATTTTGAAAAACGATGTTCCCGGATAAATTATTTCTAACAAATACTGCAATATTCTATATAAAAAAGAAGAATTGTCAATTTTGATTTTGTGGTGATTAAGCATGATAAGTTTATTAGAATACATTTTTAAAATGTAATTTTGTATGTGACTTGAAAGTTCTCAATGTATTTATGTCTTATATCTTTAAATGTAATCTTTCTTGTGTGGGTTTTATGTTGTTTGGTTTACTTTTTTCCTGTGGGGTTATGAGTTTCAGATCGAGTTCACAGGCAGGTCTTCTGATTTTATTGTTGTGCTTTTGAGTCTTAAAAGCTCTGTGTTGAAACTTGTGGTACTTGATGTTAGATGCATCTATAATATTGGAGATCATTTTTGAACGTGTAAGATCATCGGGTTGTCTGCGTGTGCACGCGCACGTGTATGGTTGTAGCAGTGGTAACACTTGATCCACATTTAAAAATACATGGACTTTTTTTTTTCTTTAAATTAATAAAATAAATGAATGCTATTTTTATTTTTGTACTGCTCCAAATGTATTTTTTTCTAGGTGTGTGCGATCTGTTCTGTATCAAGTCCGTTACACTCAATTTCACAGGTGACATTTTGTCTTCTGATGTAATTATATGTTCATCTTTGAATATTTCTTAAAGAGTTCACCCAAAAATAAAATAAAAATTGTCATGATTTACACTTTTTTTTGTTGTTTTACAATTTTTCAATACAATTATCTGTATTAATCAAAGCAACCTGAGAAACAAACAATTGAGAATATTAGGATATGCTGAAATTCACAGAACAAACAGTGTGTAAAGTGTTTTAAATAATGATTTTAAATAAGATCTGGTGAGAGTCCAATATGTGTTTACCCACATCTATGTAAATCCCATGAAACTATCTTCTTTTTTTTTATTAGGCTATTGTAAATATTAAAATTTTGTATAGGTTGGTATTCGCGCGGAAATGTTTGTTTCTGTAGATTATTCTCTATTTCCCGTTGTCGGACTCCTTGGGTTTGAGAAGTCAAACAACAAGGGTAAATATTTGACACTGAAGAGCTCTTGGGTGCTTGAGAGTGCACACTTTTCCTGAAGCATACTTCTATCCGTGGTGACTAATAGATTAAGGAGATACGAGAGGTCATTAGAAACTAAACTGTGTGCCTACACGGGTCTTTATTGATTCTCGGAGAGCGTGCGCCTAAATTCAAAGAGCTTGGCAAATATTTTAATTTACTTTATACAGTTTAACAACATCCATAGAATGCAGCATGTCGCAGTTACTAACCGGAAAACACTATTTAGAATGAAACCTGATACAACGAAAATAATCATTAGCCTGTATAAAACCTTTTTTTATTTTAAATTTTAATCTCGTCCTTATTTTTTTGACAATCGTAAAATTTAGGAAAATGATAAATATATATATATTTTAATTAAATAAAATTAAATCTATTTTTTTAAAGACTGATTAATCGGGAGACAACTTGAAATTTGATGGAAACGAAAAGTCTTTTAATTCCGTTTGGAAACGCATAACTAATAATTCAGTTTAGACGTAAGCAGTAGACGTGTAGCAGTAGATAGTTGCCCAGATCCCGTTCATCCCTATTCAAAACCATGACAACTTGAAACAAGCTCGGATTTATTCGAGAAAGTTAAAGGACATTGTGCGGGGGCGTCAATCAAGCATTATTTCAGGACTGAACAAATGCAAAATCTTGACTGGAACAAATGCTTCCAACGGGTCTCGGACGCGGGGCTACATTTCCCTCTTTTGTTCCTGGTCGCTGGTTGGCATGTATTTGTGTTCCTTTTTTCGGCCGACCACCCAGGACGACTAGACGAGAACGGATACCCACTCTGTTTGGGAGGGTCTCTGCAGTCATCCAGAGCGCGCTCTCTCAGGAATCATCCGAACCCAGTGATGCCTCGCGCACTTACTGGTGAGGTGAAGGAGTAAGCAATAGTCCATAACGACATATTACTGTTTCCTTGATATATGGATCTTTTTCCCAAATTGAAAGTTCTTTATTCCTGTGGTTATCTCGGATTTCTAGGAAGAAATAACCTGTTCAATTAAATAAAAACTGATATAAATTCATAAATAAGAAAATTGCAGTGTAACGTTGAGTAAATGTATGAGTAGATGCAACTTTAAAACATAAACAGTTAGGTTTTAATTTCATATCTCAAAAATCTATTTGATGGAGACAATTTTGTGCTTTTTACAGTAGCCTACACAAAGGGCAGGCTACTTTTCATGAGCCCACGAATGTATAGATTTCATGAATTACCATGAGATATCACCCTACATTTAGCCCGTGTATGTGCAATAACACCTGCAATAAACGACATTACCCCAATAAACGAATTAGGAAAACCAACTCTGGACGCTAATGGATCACTTTGTATGCAAATATCCGATATGTTATTTGAGCGGGGGAAGAAGGGAGGGCTCTTGTTGTCACTTGCCACCCAAGACGTGATTCAGCCTCAACAATTACCATTATCTGTTTCCCACTTTTCACGAAATCGGACGAATCAGTAATGATGAAGAGTGTTACCCTCCATCATTGTGAAAGTAACGGGCTATTCTTTGCCGAGTTCACACCTACCATTACAGGGATTTAAGTACACGAGTCATTGAGGTACTTAGAACCCATAAGTAGGAGAGGCCTGAAAGCAGCCAGCAAGTGCTGTTTATATAAACACCGCGACATCAGTGTACACATTGTCACTTGGATGCGCGTCTTGAAAACGCACACATCACTTCAGCACTGCGACTCAGGATAGCTCTTCAACACCGAGAACCAGTCCTGGAACTAACACCACTCCAGCGCTACAGATGGCTATTTCGAACAAGTTCAGTTTCACTGTGAGAAGTATTTTGGATTTGCCAGAAAACGACTCCGAAAGCATCGCGCACCATTCTCCAGTGGACACGTTTCCCGTCTCACCTTACTCGTCTTGGACTGAAAACGACAGAGGACATATATGTAAGTTCTTAAAAATAAAAAAAACATTTCCAAATCAATTTTAAGAAAATGTTTCAAACGTCCATCCTTTTTTCATGTCCTACGGTTAGTTATACGTGTTACACCCCCCCCCCCCCCCCCCCCCCACCCCCCCCCAATAAATAAAGACTAATCGTTTTTTTTTTTTCTTTAGCATCAGACGAGAGCAACCTCGAGGCTTCACCAGACTCCACGGGCCAAGATGTGCTTTCAGTGGATACAGAGCATGAAAAGAGGAAGAAGCGACGCGTGTTATTCTCCAAGGCTCAAACTTATGAACTGGAGAGACGCTTTCGTCAGCAGCGGTACCTGTCCGCTCCGGAACGAGAGCAGCTCGCGCACCTGCTACGTCTCACGCCCACGCAGGTCAAGATCTGGTTCCAAAACCACAGATACAAAATGAAGAGAGCGCGGATAGAGTGCGCTCAGGACCTCAATCAGGCTCCGGTTTTGCGCAGGGTCGTGGTGCCCATTTTGGTCCGAGATGGCAAACCGTATCAGAACTGCTCAATCGATGCAGAAAAAGGAAGATGCATCGTTCCACCAACAGTACCATCCTCATCCTTCAGCGTTCAAGGTTTCCAGTCTTTACAGCAGCAGACGCCCTTTGCGCTTTTCCCCACATACCAGCACTTTACCAACACAGCGGCCTCCCGTCACCACTTTTGTGTTTGGTGAGACTCACTTAAACTACCACACGAACTATTTCGAGACTTACCCCACAGGACAGCGCATTGATTCAAGTTCATTCAAGTTGTTTTTAATTATAAAGTCTTTGGTCTATTAAAGTAGAAACTTTCAGCGTTGATGTCAAATTAATAAATAAATGCTGTTTGCACATATTATGTGATCTATTTAGTTTTGGTTTGGCCAGTTGCGTTTTGCAAATTGTTTGTGTATTAATTGATGATGTGTATAATTGCTTAGATAGTGTATTTTTGATCAGTTTGTATTTGTTTTAAACCAAAAGTTTATATATCAGTGAGAAAAAAAATGTTTTATACAGTGAACAGTGTAGTCATGATTTGGATGAAATGGCATCATCCTAAAATGTTACACGTTTTCGTTCTTTATTCTTCTATGTATTACAAAAAAACCTGAGAGTAATAAAAAAAGACATTTTTAGCAGTGTATAGCCTACTTCTGTTTGAATTTCCCATACATCGTATTAAATTAGATCGTATTAAATGTTCTTTCAGCATGAAATCACTCCTTTTAATCATAAAGATTTTAAAATATATAAAATATATCCCCCTTTTGTTTGTCAATTGTTTAGTAGAATTCGTTCACCTTTCTGTTAATCCCCGCGATTGTTAGACAGTGATTGTATAAAAGATCTCAGATTGAACTGAAAAGAATAGGCCTACGAGAATTAGCGCACAGCAAGAGGTAAGTGCTTTTGTAATGTCCACTTTCACCCAACAGAGCAAATAACCAGCTTAAAGAAATAACTCTTATTTAAGACTCAACAGTAGCCAAAACACTGAGGAAGAAATGTAAGATGCACAGTGGATTTTGATTCTTGTGTGATTCTCGGATTTGCGCATTTATTTATAGGCCTGGGCATAATACCGCGAACAAGCTTTTTTGTTTGGTTTAAGCGTTGATTTTATTTGAGTGGTGACTAAATTATAAAATCGAAGTTCTTAAAAATGTCAAGCAACTCACTGCCTCCTCCATATTTTAAAAGAGGGTGATCAGTGTTGTACGTAACATTAATGAAAGAGCCGTGCTTTCTCGATCCCGAGCTTGTCCCAATTAATTCAGCGACCCAGTTAGTATCATCCTTGTCACCTGGTCTTTTGTCCCCTCTCTCAGGCCACCTTGTTCTACATATGGAGGGGACTGACCGCAGCGCTCTCTTCGCTACATCTTCCCTAAAACACTTTTTTGTGTCGTCCTCTGAAAGGACCATTGTGTGGCTTCCAAAGGGACCTAGACAAAATCCGCAGTGTCTCAATTCTCGTGATGTTTAATCAGTCCCGGGTGACAAATTTATGGGCTTTAACAAGACAATGGCGTTTTAAAAGTCGTTGGGTTTGGGGAGTGACAAAGACAGGCTTTTAGAGGTCTTCCCTGGTTTATGGTGAGACTTGGCCACAACAATTTGGTAGTAACATAGTAAAACTCAACAATTACTCTTATGAAGTTGTGTTTTTCTCTTAAGTAGGGCCTACTTAAATAAATCGGATGATTTGAGTAAACGTTTACCTTTACTCTAACTTAATGCACTAAAAGAAATTAAAATCATATAAAAATTAAAGATTGAAATGTCTGTACCAAAAACGGATTCCTTGAGCAGACCATGAAATATTATAGGCTATATAAATGTCCCCTTTCATCTGAATATAAATATTTGTGAGTTTTAGTCAGTCAAAACAGGTTAATTGATCTAATTTTGTGTCTCTGGAAAATAGTGATCTATGACATTGTATTATGTTGAATATCAAAAGTTTTTTGTGTATATTTGTGGACTTTTTATTTGTGGCATTTGTGGACACTTTAATGTTTTTAGATTTGTGGAGTAAAAGTACTTTTATTTTAAGTAAAAAGATCAAATTAGACCCTTGGGGTAAGATGATTTAGCACAGAAGGCCCCAAGTGGTACGCTGTTAGGTTATTAGTTTTAAATTTGATAATTATTGTAATTAATGGGGTTATTATTCAGTATTCCCATTAATTAGATGTAGATTTCGGACATCTTCACTTGCATTAAAACCTATTGTTTAGTTTAGAAATCCTTGATTCATAGTGTTGCTATTATGGTATATCTTCAAATAAAATATGGGCAATTACCTTTCAGATCAATCTCTTTCACTGGGGTTCTGCTTACTGTGGTTATTCAATTATTCAAAGTCAAAATTCAATTTTAAATAGTATTTTACATTAATGACACTTTAAAAACACTCTTTGAATTGAATCATTTTACATGTTTTAATACATTTTACTAATTTTGCAAATGTTTCTATTTACTTCCTATAATAACAAATTGCCTGATGCATCATCATCCTGTACATGCTGAACATAGCCTATAGCTGTGTCCCAATGTGAAGGCTGCATCCTCCGAAGGCCGCGGACTTCGAAGGATGCAGCCTATTCGTCCTTCGAAGGACGCACCTTGTAGCCTTCATAGGATTTCCTAATTGCGCATCAAGGTGTTCCCGATTACCGCTCCATGGCGCCATGCAAGCAACAGTGCGAGACGGAGCTGCCGTCCTGATCATTAATTTGTTATAATTGAGTAAACAGCTATGGAGCCAGAATTGGCTATTGTCATTTTTATGTTTTATATTTTACTGAGGATGTTAAATACATGAATTTTAAACGACATTTACGCCACTTGTCTTTAAAGTCAATTTTTTAGGAGGAAAAAGCTCAGTATAATAGAATAAGCAAAAAAAGACTTCACATATAAAAAAGAAATATAACACAAACACAAGGTTAGGTTATATAAAAATAAAACATTCATAAATTATTTTATGATTAACATTTTACTGTCTTCAGTGAACTCAACGCAAATGATAATAATATTATTATTATTAGCCTACATTTAGGCTACATATTTAGAAGGCGCTTTTATCCAAAAAAGGAACAAAGAAATTCGTCAAATGTCAGTCATAATACAGGGCTAAGATTATCACAAATAAACACAAGATTTTGACCCAAATGTGTGTGGGAGTGTGAGCGCGCACTGCACGGCACGGAGGCGCGGCCGCGAACACTTGCATTTTCCCATCAACAGTGGAAACAACTTAAAAAATACTCTATAATTTCTGGTCATACAGAAAAGAATAATACATCATTCGCACTTACTTTTATTTGTCCAAACTCACATAACAAGAAAACGTTGTGCTTTTGTAAAATAAAATAAAACAATCAGTCGCGCTTTCATGATCTCCGTGAACTGGAGCGCGTCTCATAAATGAACTGAAACAAAATATACCTAGCCTAAAGCTTGAAATGTTCACTTTTAAACGAACAATTAAAATGCCTCGTTATTTATTCAGACACATGTATTATCATTAGCCTATAAATCATGGTTCCAGAGACATGGCTCTTCTCATTCAGGATTGCGGGAAAAATATAATTTCCAGGTTCTAATCAGGCCTTAGAAAACCAGTAAAATCGACATTTGTCCCCTAGTAATTTGTGAATATTTTAAATGTTTAATAAAGGGGCAAAAAGTCTTTTTTTTTGTGCAGCATTTGTGTAGCCTACAGTTCAAATTTTGGTGTTCAACTTTGGCTTTTAAAAATACAACAACCTTTCATTTTTAGTTTTTCAATTACGAGTTAAAAAAAAGAAAAACAAATGGACGCAAAAGTAGGCTACCTTATATTATTAAATATTTCAAATAATGTATTTGTAGGAAGGTTTGATAGTCAATCAAAATACTAGTAAAATCAAAGACTTTAATCTAAAAAACTATCACTAAACTATTTTTAGTTTAATAGTCTGTGTAAATTTGCATCCATTCGTTTTTAATTTTTTAACCCGTAATTGAAAAACGAAAAATGAACGGTTTTAAAAGGCATAGTTGAACACCAACATTTGAATTTGAACTGTAGGCTACACACCAAATGCTGCACCAAAAATGCTGTCGTCACCGGCGTGCAATGAATTATGGGGTAGGATCAGGGTAGGATAGGCCGCTAAGTGTCCATTTATGTGTCCTTCCTTTCACGGGGAAACGAATGGTGAATTTGGCGTCGCTTTTGAATCAGGGTAGCCTTCGTCGCGCCGCGATGATATAACCGGCCTTCGAATACGGCCTTCGAAGGATGCGGAATAGAGTGCCGAAGTGATGACGTCACTTTGTAGGACAACTCGGAAGCTAGCGGCGCATGGGTTCCCTCGATCGAAAAGCTATGCATTTTCCCCATAGACTTTTGGAAAATCGCAAAAAATAAGATCTGTGTTTAACAAAGAGTTGTGACCCTTACACGTTTTGTCGATCAAGATAATCTTTACAAGTTAATCCAAAATTTATACATTTTGAAGCCTATATAAAGTTTTTAAAAAACACAAGCAGACACAATAAAGTTTAAAAAACCACAAGCAGGTTATAACTGCGTGTTCTATGTCATAGATCAAAACGTGAAAATATTTAGAGGCTTTGTTCACCACAGACCTAATTTCAGGCGATTTAGCAAAAACCCATTCTAAAATCCCATAGACTTTAGAGCGAGGGAACCGGGAGGGCTAAAATGCTAACTCACTTCCGCGTTTTGGCCTACAGAGTGACGTCGTAACTTCGGCACTCTATCGAATTGGGACAGCCTTCATCGCGCCGCGGTGACGCAATCGGCCTTCAAATGCGTCCTTCGAAGATGCAGCCTTTGAATTGGGATAGCCTTCGTCGCGCCGCTGTGACGCAATCGGCCTTCAAATGCGGCCAATCGGCCTTCAAATGCGGCCTTCGGAGGACGCAGCCTTCACATTGGGACACAGCTTATATCTAAATAGGCCTAGGCTATTTAAAAGTAAATGCACATTGTTCCCCCATCTTATATGTAATTCCAAATGCGTTGTTATCCCTCCAGTTAGTCTATCAGACTTCACTTTTTAATAACTATAAAGTGAAACCAGGGAGGGAAAGCGTGACATCATCCATGTCACATGATGTCCACCGTGTTGGCTGCCTGGCTGTGCGCAGTGCCACTCTGCACCTTGAGGTTCACAGCTTCCGGTGGGCCTCCATAGATCAGGTGCGTTCCCCGTAGGCTAATACCATAGTACGATCATCGATGTATCGTTAAAGAAATCAAGTCACAACTGTTTCCCAAAACAGTACTGTCTCAAATGTGTCGTTCAACCGCGTTGGTTAATGATGTCACGCAGGTGCAGTAACTTATTTTAATGAATCTGTTTGAGATAAAAATAATTGTTAGATGTTTTGCTATATATTACGAACATGTCATTTGAAGACCTATTCTCATTTTTTTCCAGTCATTTTGCTTTATTTCCAGATTTAATCATAGGCTCGTTCTTAGCCTATAGAGCACGTTCGCACATGCGCACTCTTCAAAAACGGTGCTTTAAATTTCTTGACAAACTAAAAGACGTAAATTTATTCGAAATAAAATATGTAGGTTATATTTCACTGAATGTCAGCTTGTTTTTCTTTTTTTGCTCAAGGTTATGATTTAAAAGTCCACATGCCAAGCAAACAAGAAATGATGCTTCTACCCGCAGGTCAAGCTGTAGTTCCAACCACAGAACTGTGCGATGCTGTTTTCCAATGTTCGTTGTAACTCTAGTTTCGGGAAACACCGACACGTTGAAGTAGTTGAACATTGGCTAACGATGCTTTCGGGAAAAGCACCCCTGATTTGGCTCAGAAGGAAACCAATATTCTCTCACACCTCTCTCCCATGAGTGCTCTCTTTACAAACGATGGCTGTTACTCTCCACTAGATGTCACAATAGCATCGTGGAGTCTAAAATTTGCGTACTCTGCTCTGCTGTCAATATTTACTGCACCTGATGAGCGTCAACAACACTCCCGTCCCACCGTAAACAAACCTTCAATAAAACACATTAGGAGAAATAAGTCAAATATATAATATAATATAATAGGCCTATAATGTAGCCTAATATAGTATAGCCTAATATAATATAATATAATATAATATAATATAATATAATATAATATAATATAATATAATAATATAAAACGCATGTGACCATGTTTTCATCTGCATGTTGAAAACGTATGTATGCCACCCAGGTAGCGCTGAACAAAACTCCGGTTTGTCAATGGAAAAAGATGTTAAAAACAACACAAATCGTACCAGTAATTGCCGTTAATTGACCATGATAGCCGTCCTCCAGTAGAGAGCAGCGAGCCTGATTAAGATAATTAAGAGAGCCTTTTGTAAACTGGATCAAGTAGGCCGAACACCTTGAAAGCAACGTTGGACGCTGCATAGTTTTTACACTAATTGTTATAATTGCACGCGCGATTATCATCTCTGGTGCACAAACTACGCCCACCTGTGCTAACTTCAAACTACAGAGATGCGCAGTTGTCTGCTTGTTTAAGGGGGTTCACGTATTTCATTTCACTGAAATGACAAGCTGACTATCACGATCGTTTCCACTAAGCTTGAGCACTGCAGTGCCCAAAGATGTGAACGCTCGCTGGATATTATGTAAACATTGTAAGGTTGAAACGAACTAAAGTGTTTCTCATAATCCTGTAAAAAGTTACGAATGTGTTGTTGGCATTATATTAAAACTATTAGACTTACTTTGCACATTGGATTGGCTTTATTGATAGTGCTTTTTGTCTTGCCGTTTGAAAACATGCATGCTGTGACCACCAGAAGACGCTGTATTCCCTCGTGTTAAAGATTTGGTCTTATTATTTTGGAGTAAGAGCAAATTGACAGATTTATTAGGGATATACTATTGGGTAGGCTAGGCCTATGTATGGGATGACCAATGTGTTCCTGTTACTCTTCAGGGCAGCTCGTTATTTCAGATTTGAAACACTTGAAGTGTCCCACAAGATTGCAAAGAAACAAAGAAATACATAGCGAAAAAAAGGCATTTTCGAAAATTATAACATTTGAATTCAGGTAGAAAGCTAAAAGCAAAATAGTGTATTTCCTGCTTTAACAAAATGATTTTATACTCGGAATGATTTAATCAGATTCCGACTGATTTGTTGCATTTCTTGGTCTTAGGTTGAGCTGTTTTGGGCTCTATAGCCAGAAAATGGATAGCCTGATATCTTTAAAAAGATAAAAACACAGTTGTTTATTTAGCCACAACTCTATATTCAATCATAAACAGAGTCTCTGTTATTCCTAATTCCTGAAACCATAAGATCAATTTTTTCATCTAAATCTGTTTAAGGTTTTTTCTTAAACCTGCCGATTTTGTTTAGAAGCTTGCAGCGCTTGTACTCTCGATGAACGCAGGTCTTGACAAAAACGAAAGTTTAAACCAAATATCTAAGTCTACAATATGAGAATCTTACCCACTCACTTGTGATTTATCTACATGTTTTGTTTAACCAAAAGACATGAACTCTTGGTGTCCCAAAAGGTGTGTTTCTCTATTGGCAGTTTTCAATTTGATACAATGGGTGTATTGTCTAAGTAAATGAACGATAGATCCACATATTTCGATATTTGGAGGACGAAAATAATATGAAAACATGTAGGCTAATAGCATCCTATTATTAGTTGTAATGTTAGACATTAGAGTAAAAGATTAGCTTAAGACAACGCGTTGTTTTGAAAATAGCAACAAATTCAATTTGTATATTTGTTAAAATAGAAATATGATGAAATAGCTAATAATAATATAAATAAAGAATATAAAAAAAATGAAAATAGTCTCCTTAATTTGCAAAATTAATCTTGTCGAGTTTGTAAAGTCTACTGTCCAATCATACAAATTTCTGTAAAATAGTTTTTCTGTCCAGCTGAGGGAGAACTATATAGGGCGTCGGGGCGCACTGGTAAGGTATGCATTATTGAACTTACACGGAGTTACTTCAGGACTTACTCAGGTTATTTCAGCGTCGTTAAATTTACCTGAGAGCCTTTCCTCATCCCGAGTTCATTTTCTTCAGTACCGCGTGTCTGAGCCGAGTGCATGGATGGGAATTTGGACGACACGCTGCCTATGTCCAATAAAATCAAACGGAAACGGGCTTAATCATTTACTTGGCCTCTTAACACGCGCATATGTATTTATTTATTTGTCAGTCAGTGTTCCTGAGTCGTCGCAAGGGCCCTTTGCATGTTTGAGTATGATGGAGCATAATACAAACACGCCTGCAATCACCAGAAGCCTCTTGTGGCCATTAAAAGTCAGTAGTTCAACTCATTTTTTTTTTTCTTTTTTTTTCAGAAACTGAGTGGTTCTCAAAGTCTGAAGTCCGCATATGCTCTCACATCAAGGGGCCCTTATAAACATCACTCCAACTGTCAATATTTCATCCTTTGCTGTGTTCCTTGTCGTTCTTGCGAGCACCACCGCGAAATAAACAGCCTCGCGCGGAAAATGAACTATGGACGAATTAAATTTACGCACAGGTGTTGTTACATGCGCAAATGTTTTCGGGGATGGGGGATGGCATGGGTAGCTGAAGACCGCGTAATAGAAATTGTGCGTGGGTGCACAGATGATAGCGCTGCTTTGTATTGTTGCCCTGGCTGCTGATGCCCCGCCTCTGATGGAAGCCTTAAACCTGGCACCAAGCTAAAACAAACGAAAGTCAGCTTCGAGCTCCCACTCAAACCAATTAAGGCGGACTCCAGTGCACACTCATACGTTTCCATCCTGCTGAAGCGACGCTGAAACAACAGGAACAGAGGAGCTGGCCAAAAAAAAGAAGGAGAGATTGCCTTGCCTTCTAATTTCTCCCTTTCCAACACAGAACAATGTCGATGAGCCCTAAGCATACGACTCCTTTTTCTGTATCCGATATCTTAAGTCCTCTTGAAGAGAGCTACAAAAAAGTGAGTATGGAGGGGAACAACTTGGGGGCTCCACTTGCATCGTACAGACAACCCCAAGTCACGCAAGCGGCGATGCAGCAGCACCACATGGGCCACAATGGAACAGTACCCGCTGCCTACCACATGACTGCAGCTGGAGTTTCCCAGCTGTCACACTCAGCCATGGGGGGCTACTGTAACGGGAATTTGGGCAACATGAGCGACCTGCCGGCCTATCAAGACGGGATGAGAGGCAGCACGACGGCCACCAGCTGGTACGGGACGAATCCGGACCCACGCTTCTCTACAAGTACGTGAGACTGAGTTGTAGCTATTTGCAAGAACGTTCGTGGATTTTTATGAAAAATATTTTAAAATATACTGAGTGTATTAAACATGTCAGCTATGAAATGTACAATTTTGAATTTGGTTGTAGCTGTTTAGTTAACTTTATAGTTTGAAAATGGGGCTTTGGGCAGTATTAAGGGGAAATATGTTAAGCCAACCACACTTTAAACGTGACAGGTGCTTTATCTAAACCCAGACAAACTGTATCAATTAACAGACTCTTAACCGCAGTTCTAGTGTATGTTGTATGTCTAACAAGATGCGATTGCGTAATAGTGCACAATCGCAATATTTGTGGTCATTATTAGTAGGAACTATTGTACTTTTTGCTGTTAAATTGCAAAGCTAAATCAGTCTGTTCGGGGTTTTTGTTTTTTTGTTGCAGTCTCTCGTTTCATGGGTTCCTCGTCTGGTATGAATATGGGCAGTATGGGAACTCTGGGTTCTTTGGCGGATGTTGGTAAAAGCATGGGTCCGCTGACCAGCACACCTCGCAGGAAGAGACGGGTACTCTTCTCCCAGGCGCAGGTGTACGAGCTCGAGCGACGGTTCAAGCAGCAGAAGTACCTCTCCGCGCCGGAAAGAGAACATCTGGCCAGCATGATTCACTTGACTCCGACTCAAGTTAAAATTTGGTTTCAAAACCACCGATATAAAATGAAAAGGCAGGCCAAGGACAAAGTGTCCCAGCAGCAAATGCAACAAGACAATGGCTCCTGTCAGCAGCAGCAACAGTCTCCACGGCGGGTGGCCGTGCCAGTGTTGGTGAAAGACGGAAAGCCATGCCAAGGCAGCAGCCATACACCCAACACCGGTGTACAGAACCACCATCACCAGGGAGGAAACGTCATGATTATGTCCAATAACAGTTCTTCAATGGGCCAACATCAAAGTCAGCAGGTAGGCAGCGCCGGCCAGTCCCCAGATCTGGGTCAACATGCTGCCAGTCCTCCATCTCTCCAAACCCAGGTATCCGGCCTGTCACACCTGAACTCTTCTGGTTCCGAGTATGGGGCGGCCTTGCCCTGCTCTGCTCTGCTTTATGGCAGGACGTGGTGACACCGGAACAGACAAAGACACAATAACAAAATGACAGGTGGATGCAGATGATCTGTACACTCTGCTCAAAAAAAGACCATGCGAACAGTGGTTGCGCTCTGAAATCCTTGTCTCCTTTCTGGAGGGAGAAGTGACAAGGCTGCAAGCGACACGAGGATTGCCAAATGCCAAAAGGTATCAAATCTTTTATTGTGAGGATGAGCGCCAAAACACCATTACGAAGATGGAATTATTTATATATACACTAGATTTTAAACGGAGACTGATTGAAAAGCTAAAATCACAAATATACTGTCATCCTGTTGGATTTTAAAAATGAAGACGTACCCCTCACAGTTAGACTGCTAAATACCTTTCATGATTTCTTATAGATTTCACTGTAAAACGTAGCTTGTATATTTCTGTAAAAGGTTTGGACTGATTACATAGTTTTTAGCGATATGTATATTGTACAAAATTTCTATCGATATTAAGGGTCACATGTTTTTTCAGTTCCATTGTTATTTGTACTTTTAATTTTCTTGTAACTTATATAGATATTTGACTTAAACGCAGTCATACAATCATATTAATAAATTATGACAATAATAACAGTAGCCTAACAATACGTTTATTCTAGATTTGGGTGTAAGAATCTTTCACTCGGCGGTGCTAAAAGTGGGACCTGACTAACTGAACATTTTTCTTCAAGATGAATAAAATTAAAACTAGTTTAAAAGTCAACAGACTTCCACACAATTAGCCTTACATTTAAAGGCTACAAGCTTTTGCTGCAGTCGCACATTGTTCGCAATCGTCAATTTCTACTGTTTGTTATGGATATTGCTTCAGGATTGTGGAGCTGGACAGGCCTCATAAAGTGTTCATTCTGAAGATAGTTATGTAGTTTTCTGTGTGTCGCAACACTCATGAAGTCACACCACAGACATTGGTAGCCTAAATATGTCGGAAGTTAATTAAATGCTGACTTTGTGCCGTGTTTTTAACATTTTAATACCTTTGAGAAACCCGGAAAACATTTACGTGCAAAATGACGGCGCAAAGCATTAGCATAAATATTTAAAAATGCTTAGGCTATAAAACTTACACATTTTTTTAAACCAATTGGATTAATGGTAAAAGTTCCTTTTAACAAACTCGATCCTAAGTTAATTGTATTTAGTGAATGGCCTATTAAATGAGTTGTAGCCTATGCCTTTGATAAGTAAACGAAGTTTCTGTGGAGATTTCTTTTTGTAACTCTTTGTCGTATGAAGAATGAGTCAGAGCAGGTGAGGTCTCCACTCCTTGAGAGAAACTCACATCAAACAAACGCTCCTAAAAGCTAACCTATCAATCACATCGCTGTGCAAACTACAAAATTCTCCTAAACAACTTTGCAAGACGAAATAAACACACTTATCAGAGCGCCGTCCATCAATACCGTGTTTGTGAAGATCAAAATCAAATGGCCCGTGTTTACCACTGATAAAGACCGTACACATCAGAGGCTGAGGTAAGACTGACTGAGTTTGAAAGTGTGTGCCCAACCCGAGCCGTGTGTTTCTCTGTGAGAGATGTAGCCTAGTTCACACAAGAAAATAATTGAATTTAATTTTATATTTCTACTTGACATATCTTTCACACGTTTTGACCAAATAAAAATTAATTCACATAAATTGCCCACGTAGGATTCGGTTGTGTACAAAGGCCGCTGTCCATTAAAAATTCAGACTTTTTTCTTTCTTTCTTTCTTTCTTTCTTTCTTTCTTTCTTTCTTTCTTTCTTTCTTTCTTTCTTTCTTTCTTTCTTTCTTTCTTTCTTTCCTCTTTAATAATATCCTAATTATTTATGTATTTTAATGAGCTGGACTTGATCACTTTCAAAGAACATTTTGGACTTCTGTGATTTATATAATTATCGATTATGTGGTGCAAAACGTTTATTTAACTTTTAAATTATATTTAAATCTTAAATTTCACTAGTTTCGACCATGTTGTTTCGACCCCCCCCCCCCCCCCCCAAAAAAACAAACAAACTCCGAAACAATTGTTAATATTGTCGCTTTTATGACACAATTACACAATTGTCTTACACTTATAATTGCACAAAATATATTTGTTAAATTGGTAAAATATTCTTCTTCTGGAAATATTTTTTACCAATTTAACAAATATATTTTGTTAAATTATAAGTCCTTATATCCTTAGCGTTTTGAGGGAATCTTTTTGCTTGACAATCCAGAGCTGAAGAACATTGATTTGTCCTTTAGTGTTTATAATCCTCTGTTATTTGTGAAAATATTGTAATAAACGATGTACTGATTACCGTGATATTTTATAGGCTATACGAACCAACAGCGATAGTCTGTAAAGTCAAGTCACATTTATTTCTATACCGCTTTATACAATACAGATGGTTTCAAAGTTGCTGTAATGCAAAGCAAAAGTTATACAATAGGCCGGTGAGGCCCTTGTTGCTGTTCACGCCTGGGTTTTTTATCTTTTATTCGCAAATAAAACCCTCTGCATGTAGTAAATTCAAGTGATGAAGGTATTTATGTGAAGTTCTCGCGCCAGTAAGCGGGCAGTGGGGCGCGAGCGTTTTAATGACTCACTGATTGTAATGGCGCTCTTCTTTTCTGTGAAGGGTCGTTAAATCAACAGATCATTTTGTCGATTATGTCCGAAATTATACTTTCGAAGGCCTACAGAAGCTTCTTTTACTTGCACTGATACTCAATTATATGTAACCTGCACCTAAAACTTCAAGCAATGTCTATAGTGTATCTAAAAAGATAAGTTCAATGGGCGACAACTATGAGTAGGCTATTATGATTGTTTTTTGCGATCCAAAAAATGTGTAGCCTACTTTCCAGTCATGAGAGTACACGTGTTAAAGAATTTGAATATTCGTTTGTCAGTTTCTCATGAAAAGATAAGGTCAAATGTATAGTTAATTTGGATTTACAAGGAGCGAAATAAAATGTTAAAAGTATAGGGCTTTATACAATACCTGTATTTGAAGATGTCTGCTATCTAAACCGCTACGTACTTTCCTCGCAAGACTGCATAAATTGATAAACCAAATACATGAAATAAACGTTCATTTTATAGGCAAGTAAGATTTTCTCTTTTATCCGTTGTGCAAATTCAATCATTTTCCACAGCAATCTAGCAGCGCCGAAAGAGTCTATTAGGTTTTTCGGGGATTCGTTTTGTTAGAGCTCCTCTGAAAGACTCCAGATTACATTAACATGTCTGAGGCTCGGTGTGTGGTCTTTATGTGGAGCTTGTAGCTGTTGAAAATGACTTGTTGGAAGCGTGTATGCTCTCATCACTCTCACTCAACACACGTTGCACAACTGCGGACTGTCCTCGAGGCTTTGGGTGCAAAGGTCTCAGTCACCTCTCGGCAATTACACCCCAATCTCAATGCAATCAGGGTTTCCGAGGTCCGTTCCCTGGTTTATTCTAAACTGTAGTTCGGGGAAGTGATTGATTTACACTATCTGCATTTATATAGCACACACTTTGTGCTCATCTCGACAAAAAATTGGCATTAATCGTGTATCTAAGATTTTCAACATAAATAAAACTGGATTTTTAAGAGCATTGTCCTACAGAGAGTTTTAAAGAAACGTACAGTAGCCTAGGCTATGTAAAGCACAGCGCAAATAAAACGTCAGATCCGTGTCAAATACGACAAATACGAAAAAAAAAGTCATCTAATCATGCCAGTTGATTTAACTAAAACGACCATCTTTTATTCACTGACTTTAAACATGTCCACACAAAACAAACTTGGTTTGGCCACACCTTCGAAAAGTAAGGTTATGCAATGATTTGCCACAGTGTATCTTTAGATTGCATTATGTAATTTGCTGTGGAGCTGTCCGGGGTGCTGAAGTTTCTTTCGCCATCATTGCCTATACTTAATATTAACTTCATTTATTTTAAAAACACATCTTTGTTCAAGTACAATTTCAAATGCTATAACTTAAAAGCACAAACGTAGTTTTAAATTTACAGTCCGCAACAAAGTCCATATACAATTGACAAAATATAATCCTATTATATTTCAACATGACTCAAACTCTATTCTTGACACACCACAACCAGCATGTGCGTGGAATAAGAGAGCACCTACTACAAACGAAGTACCGAGAGAGATGTTTAACCAACAGACTTACATAAAATTTGGCTGGATCGTTTACAGTTATGGAGCAAAAAGGCAAATCTGGAATGAAGTAAGCCTTTGATTAAAAAGGACAGAGACATTTTCTTCATACCTCATCTTTCAAGTTGAATCTAAACACATTTTAAATGGGGGTTGTAAAAGCAAAGTAACAAAGAAAAAGACTGGTTTTCGTCTACGGCTTCCAACTCTTTCTTAGACCAGCTTCAGTATGTACATGACAAATGGCACAATTACACATTAACTGCAATCACCTCCTTTAGTAAATCTTATTGTCAACTGTTAGCAAAAATATATTTAATTGTCCAGTATTTATCTGCTTCTTGAGGCCATTGTACTGCGCACGCAGACGAGGGTCATTTGCAAGAAGAAATACTTAGCATGCAGCGCGGAACACAAGATGCAGCAATACTTGACCTTTCAGTGTAATTGAGGCATCAGTGAAATGCAGCGCATTCAGCCTTATGTGAATGCAGTCTCTCTCATCCATTGAACAAACACTGCATTTTCATACCTTCTCGTTTCTTTACTGTTTTTTTTTCTTTCATTATTATTATTTTGCTTCTCATCAAAGAAAATTACTCTTTTAATGGCAGTGTCTTTTAGAATCCTAAATGGTCAAATTTACAATGAGGAAAATCATCATAAACTGCTGAAACGTTCCGATAAGAAAATACCTCATTTCTTCTTGGATGTAAGACAAGATTAAATCGATTTTCACGCATGTTTTGAAACAATGAATCAGCCGGGTCATGGTAATTTGATTTATTTTTCATGTGTAACAGATTCTTGAGGACAGCCCTCATACTGTAGGATTGGGCAGTCGAGTAAGACGGGGGAAGATGCCCCCCGTAAGAACAATGTGCATTTACTTTTAAATTGTAACATAGATAGAAGTAGCCTATAGCATGCGCAGGATGATGATGCATCAACCAATATGTGTTGTTAAAGGAAATAAATAGAAACATTTCCTAAATGTTTTAATTGAATAACCGATGACAAAGCAGAATCACAGTAAAAGAGATTGATCTGAAAGGTAAATGACCTATTTTCAGGCATTTTATTATTTAAGCCTACATATTCAATTAGCCGAATTTTAATTGAAGATATAATAGCAACACTAGTCAAATTGAACGATTTCACTCAAGTAGTCTGTGTTTTAATGAAAAATAATGATGTCTGGAATGTACATCTAATTCATGAAATTATTGAATAATAACCCAACGAATTACAATAATTCAATAAAAAAAAACAACAACATGCCACTTTGGGTGTTCTGTGCCAATTATGTGGGCCTTCACTGTGCTCTAATCTTTTCACTTCAAAATAAAAATAATTTTTACTCCACAAATCTAAAAATATGAATGCGTCCACGAATTAGACCACAAGTTGCATACGGAGAGAGAAGACACGTCTTCCTAAATAATAAGCATGTTCTGAAATGTCCGGGTGACTCGTGCGACAGCGCGCGGGTCATGACTCCAAATGAAATAGTGAGCAGACAAGAGGCGCTCTATCGCAGTCTTGTACTGTACCAGCGGGAGTCCTTTGGTGATCAGCGAACCATTACTAACCGTGTTAACACTGCCTCGCCCGCTAAATAACATGTAATCACCTCACCCCACTGCTATTTTCATCAACTTTTTGTCACTTAAACACTATCTGATTACTTAAGCGTGGTACAACAAAAACTATTAAAACAGCATCATTATTAAACATAGCGGATCTAAACCGTAAGTCTGCAGTCACCACCAGCCATAATTTTTTAGGACTCAACAACCGATCTAGAAATAACAAAATAAATTAACAATAATAAGCGACGAGGGAATTATATATTTAAATCATAATAAGCTAATGCAATTGAATATCAGAACAAGACAAATGCAGTAAACAATGTCATGAACTAGTTTCATGTAGGCCTACTATAAAATAAGCTTTACGTCGGCACTATAGATTTAACTGGATTATTCACTTTAAAAGGGTGAACCATCTCTTTCAGGGTCACAGTTTCCACAGTGTTTGTGGAGTAGGGCTTGATTAGCATGGAATTGCAATATAGCGTGAAGAATATAAATAAGAAGCATTCTAAATAATCTTCTACATTCAATAGTATTCTAAGAGGAAAGCAACAAAATGCAGTCACTCAATAGCCTATCTTAAAAATAAAGGTTCCAAAATGTGTTGTTTTTTTCCACAGCAATGCCATAGAACCACAATTTTTGGTTCCCCAAATACACTTTTAGTGATCATTTCTTAAAAGAACCATTTGTTCTTAGTGGAAGAACATTTTAATTATCTAATAAACTTTTGACACTAGAAAGAACCTTTAATGGTTCTATGGATGCTAAAGGTTCCATGGAACCATCGATGCCAATAAAAAACCTTTAGAATTTGTATGATAATTGAGTAGAATAACCATCTTCCAATATCATTTTTCAGTCGTTGTAAGAAATTAATAAAAAATGTGTCTCACGTAGGTGTCAAAATGACAAGTATAGCCTATAGATTGTGCATAAACTATTAACATAGCTGTGCATAAACTATTAACATAGCTTGTCCCAAGAAATCAAATAGGCCGATAAGCAATTAACAATGATTTTTATTTTTCACTCTATAGAGTCAAAAATAAGAATCATTGTTATATCTCAAATTTCCATTGCATTCTGCTAGTCATGTCAGGCCTATGCGGGCGACCATGGAGTGGGCGGAACACAATAAGCAGGCCTGTGAAAGATCAGCCTATAGAGGAGTGCGGTGCATGGCTTAAACATTAAGACCTGTTGAGATTATGGCTTTTTTTCTGTATAGAACCGGAAGGAGGGATGCTATTTGCCCCTTTATAAAATATGTCATTAGGAAGAATTCATGTCACACAAAGGGACGGCAGTAAAAAATTGCCCCACCACTGTTCAGTAATTATATAGTTTGCCCAGGCTGCGAGCTGTCATGCGTCGAGGCAGGTGGCAAGTCCATCATGCAAATGGCTTGGCGGTGCCGCCATAATTAGCCAGCGCGAGTCGCCCAAATTAACAATTAGCTAACATGCAATTCTCTCTGTGAGCGCAGCGGCTCGCCGTTGTGTGACCATTGTATTACTCAGCCATTTGCACGTATGGCGTATCATTTATTATTTCTATGCTCAATTTACAATTCTATGGCCAAGAAAATCAGGGTAAACGTCTGTGTCGATTATAATTTCTGTGACTGGTTGTTTAGTTTCCGGAGTAAGCTATATGCACAATATAAATCACATAGCTACATTTAGGCCTATTTTACCAGTCTGAAAGACAGACACCAACACTCCCCCATGCAGTCCAATTTGCCTTAGTAATCTTAGGGAATTTCTTTACTTGCTACAGTTATTCAGTTTTATTATTAAGCTTTGGAACGAAAAAGGCGATTTAACTGTAGGCCTACTATTTACTATTGAATTTTTATACTGAGACTACACTGTAAAAAATATATCAATAAGTTATGTTTTTGCATTGCTTTAAATCATCAAAATAAGTTCAGCCATTTTCAACTATACAAGATTCAACACATTTTTTAAGTCAGTTTACTGTGATTTAAGTTGAATTGACTTAAATATCAAAGTTGATAGTAGCCTACTTAAAGATTTAAGGCAGTTTTTTTTTTTTTTTTACAGTGTATTTTTGGACTAAGGATTTATTAGGCCTTTGGTAAATTATATATGCATAACCAACCCGATCTCACGGCAATTCGTACGAATTTTACGAGGTGACTAATTCATACGACCTCATGCGTACGATGTTTGCTAAATCGTACATATTTTACGAGTTGCCCAATTCGTACAAATGACCTGCCACTGACCCCGCCCCTAAATCTACACATCACTGGGGTTTAGACAAATTGTACGAATTCGCTACCTCGAAGGCTACTCACTCGGTCGTTAGTGTTGACTGCTATTGCAATATCTGTTGCCATTACATAACTAATATTTCGTTGAAAGATCTCGGGAAAATGCTAAATTAACAAAACTGCAGCTATTGCACCCTTAAAATGTAGCCATGGTGCCTTTTTGGTGCGCGGCAACCTAAAAAATGTTGTTGCGCTGCAACCTAAAATGCCCTCCTGGTCACCACAGCATCATGCATGTGTTAATGAATTTCTAGCTATTTGTTTAAAGCTAATTGTATAGTGTGATATAGAGTTTGGAGTCTATATCACTAATCGAGCCCTGAGCCCAAGTGATCGCTTCAGGTTGTTGGTTAAAATGGAAGAGGCACCCACGCTGTGCAGCAGTTAAAAGTAATCCAGACCTAAGAGGTGCTGCTTTTTTAACCCCTCCAGTGATCTCCTTGCACCCGGCAGAGTAACGCCTCCCCAGCAGATAGCCCCAAACACAGCCCACCCACTTACTCATTATTCCGGGCTGCCCTCCGACATGACACGGGAACAAAGTAGGCGTTAAGCCACATTAGAGCCGGGATGGGAGTCATCAGTAACCCGTTATCAGTTAATGAAGGGAAACACATGCGGGGCGATACACAGTAGCCGATCAATAGCGCGCTTGGACAATGAGCGCCTGCTCACAAAAAAAAAAAGAAGAAGAGAAATGCAAATCAATTAGAAACCTTGTTTGCTTCTGGTCTGCTCAGTCTATTCCCTGCAATTACATGCTCATTAAAGCTAATTTAAACGGGATGCTGCCGCAGGGACAACAACAGTTGTTTGTTGCTCCATCGTTTTCAAAGGCAGAGAATGACAGCATAATGCGTTATAGCTTAATGGCGACTGTCTACAGGGACATTCCCCATTATGTGGCTCATTAATTTTGGGAGATTTAAGCCGAAATGTCAGATCATAACAAGCCTTTCACTATAAACTGCTATAGCAGTGGTTATCAGTCTGGAATGACCCTGTCTCTGAACAGGATTGTGTTTGTAGAGGCTCCAATACCTGATTGTCAGATTAAGGAAGACATCCAAAGTGTGCCATGGTTGTGCCAGATCTTCTGCTCTATCTAGAGGATCAACCATTATTGAGGATGACATTGCTTTTTTATTTTCTGCATCACACTGCTGGCATGGCATCCACACATGGCACCAAACCACAGCTTCGATATGTATCCAAAACAGGGAATGGAAAGGGCTCCATGACTCAGCTAATGAAGTTCCTCTGCCCGTTAAGACAACAAACACTTCAGACACCTTCAGATTCACCAGTTTGGCAGTGAACACGTGTAAGTTTGAATCAGCTCTTTCATATTATAAGAAGATCTTTGCCAAATCGACTGCCGATTGAGAGCCATTTCGAGTAAGCATACTTGACATGAGCTATGTATAGTGACACGCTGAAGTTTATCTGATGAATGGTAAATGAATGGGGTTAAAGCTAAAATCATCCACATGATTGCACGGCTGTTCTTTCCAGGAAAAAAGTCTGCATGGGGTGGATTCATGGTGGCAACAAAATGCATTTATGAATTAGAATGACTTCAATCAAAGTGAAATAGAAAAGAGCATTGATATCATAGATGTGAATGCTTTTGTTCATAAGTACGTTTTATTGTTTGAGATATTTCCATTTATTTCAGACTATCCCCCTCTAGGATATTCAGTCACAATTTTGTCGGATAGGATGGACATTTGCAGCATCTTTTATTTAATTGATTGGTTATACAGTTTTGCCTTTACATCATAACAGTGTCATCATTTCCTTTCAAAATTACTTGCTTTCCGCTTCAGAACACGAAGTAAGATATTAAAAAAAATGTATTGTACAATATTGTTATATAGAAAACATTTTCTTTTTGTCTGTAAAATGAAAGTCATTGGAGTCCAAGACAGCATTGGACCACATTGACTTAAAATTATAGAATGAAAGTCATACAGGTTTAGAATGACGAAGATGAGTTTATGAAGAATATTAAGCAATAATGTTATAGCAAAACTTAGTTAGCAATTTCATACACTTGGATTTTTTCCTAAATGTTTTCTGAAAAGAGATTTAATTCGTGAGAACAATATCATGACGATGTGAATAGCTTTGTAATGTTGTACAGTGTGTCTAAATATAATATCTAATAAAGCCCAACATGCTCCACTTGATTTTATTTCCTACTTCATTTATATCGTTTCAGTGTTGCTTAAGAAGGAAACGCATTCGCTGGCTGGTAATGTAGACGTTGCTCTTTTTGTGCTCAATGAATGGTCACCTGGGGAAACATGTAACTTAATATTTTAAGCTTCTCATTAATCTCTCATTCACAGCCTCGTGTTTGCCATCTTGCAATTTCACATACAGTATTACGGCGGTGGTGTGCAAAGACTTCTTGCCACGTGATCACGCAGACCCTTGCCCTCGTCTCAAGCTTTTGCCCCCCTCTCCCGATCCGAGTTAGCTTCCTAGTGCAGGACCGTGGCATGCTGTGTTTTGGCAGAAAATCAATAAAGGGGAAAATCTGCTCTAATCATCCGCACATTTACCATCACAATCAACAATCAAAGCCAAGACCTGAGTCTTTATTTGTAGGCCTGAGCTGCCCAATTTTCCCACTGTGAAAGGCAGGCTAAATTAGAACCCTTGGTTCCTGTTAGCAGCTCTTAATGGCTCTGATTTGTGAACTGCTAAATGAGGTTATGTAAATGTATCCTGAGTGCAGGCAGGGGCCCCCAGGTGACAGGTGCAGCTTCCTGTGAGCGGGGGCCGAGGGGGAGTTATGAGACAAGGAGCGAGAAAACTTAGCAAGGCTGTAGGAGCAAATCCCCTCGATAAAAGGCAGAGCGGTATTAGATGGATTTTCAATTAAACTCAGTACAGTTGACTTTCATTAGTCAAGAAATAATTGTAATGTTTGGTAATTGTCTGTGTGTTGACTACAAGACAATAGCTAAGACGCTTCTACAAAATTGACTCGTCAAACAAGAGAGGAAAATGGCATTTAATCCCTTGTTTTTTCATGTCTTTATTTTATTTTATTTTTTTGATGATCAAATTGTGTTTATCTACACCACATACAGAATACAGTGTTGTAAAATAGTATTAAAGACGTTTCTCATAATAATGTAAATAGGCATATAGGAGCAACATTTTGTTAAACCTGTGGGGAACAACCCAGAAATAACACATACTGTATGTCTGGTATGATAAGGTTGGCATAACCGATGACAAATTCAAAGATGCCTAACCATATTAAATAAACAAATATTAGGCCTATTTATTTGACTTAAGGGATGGGGGAAATATTTTGAAGTCAAATTCTGTGTGACTTCTGTAAGACATAGTATTTTGTCACAAATTCATCTCTTACTTGAGATAGAAAATTGGATTTTCTTTAGTTATCTCCAATACTAGAACATTGTGCTAGCCACACAAAAATCATGGGTTTGAATCCCAGGGAAAGCAAGAACTGGTAAAATGCATAAATGTTTTGAATAACCCTCTCATTTGACAGGATGATGTTACAACATCACAACAATACAACATTAAGATATTGGTAAGAGAATCTCTAAGCTGTTCTGTAAGCAAGAAATTATGAAATAACAAAGCACATACAAGTTATGAGGTAGTAAACTGTGACTTTTTGCATCATTACACTAAATAAATCAAATAAATTCACAATAGAAACAGAATGTTCAGTCACTCCTGTTTTCATTTCACAATGAGGTATTATTGTTCATGTCAGTAGCATTTCCATTATTTTAATAGAAAATACCAATTCTTCTGGAGGCATGTAGAAATTATGCCTAAACTGTCAGCTTCTATATAGATTATAGAACAACATCAGAAATACGTATGTTGCCAGTGCATTCTTATAGATTTGAACAGGAAGATGTGGTGTACCTTATATAGGTTACTTTGAAGAAATGAAAACATGGCAGATAGGGCTACTTTCTACTGTGTACAGCAAATAGATGAAAGCACCTGAGGTCACTATTACATATTAGGTGGGTCTTAGATATTTCTAAATTGAATGGTCCTCTTCCTCTCTCTTTCAGGTTCTTTCAGACTCCCCACCGACTTCGTTTTTTTCTTCATGTACTCCTTTACGCTCCAGAGAGAAAGAAAGGATGAGACACAAAGGCAAAGGCATTTTACTAAGAGATGCAGTTGAACAGGAAATAGGTGAAACAATAATGTAGATCTGCCCCTGCGCATTCTGCTCACCGTTTCTGGGTAAAATAGAATATAACTGGAAACTGATGACTCGTACCTTCTACTGACCTGACCACCAACAATGTTTTCCTCAAACAAGAGATCAAAATCCTGCTCCATAAACGTCAAATGCCTGTAATTGGTCACTCAGCATCAGAAACTTTCCACGTTTTTCCAGTGTAAATGAGACGCAGAGGAGCCGCTTATCTCACTTGAATACACACCAACACAATAAGATATTTAGAGAGTAAGAATTGTTTGTAGTAAGTACTTGGTGTTGTTTGAATGTCAATAAGAGTAATTTTTGAGTGCCCTGAGAGCAATGTAAACAGTGTTGCTCACAGTGTAAAGTATGTTAAGCGAATGTTAGATCAATGATAAAGTATTATTGAAAACAAAGGAAATGAAAGAAAAAAGCAATCGCCTGTTAATCACTTGACGAACAACATGCCTGCAGCTGAGAAGTTAAGAGATGGATGGATAAAGTAAAATAAAGTCCCCTGTCAATCATTTTATCCTTTAAAACGCATCTTTGCAGTTTTAAGGGGAAATTGCTCAGCAATGGTGTTGACTTATGAATTTATACATGGTTTGTCTTAAAGCAAATTAAAAACACCACATAGACATATAAACAGCATTAAAAGCTTGATTTACACCTCAGGGGGACTTTAAGCGAATGTTAGACCATGTTTAAAGTATTATTGAAAACCAAAAATATAAGAAAAAAGCAATTGCCTGTTAATCACTTGACGAACAACATGTCTGCAGTCGATGGATGGATGAATGGATGACAAACAACATGACTGCAGCTGAGAAGTTAGATAGATTTCTGAAGGATCATGTGACTGAAGACTGGAGTAATGATCAGCAAAGACAGCTGTCATCACAAGAATAAATTACATTTGTAAATGCATTAAAGCAACACCAAGGAACTTTTCCTCCGCGGTCGCCCTACAGGTTGGAAGCGGAATTGTCCATTACCGCTGTCGTAAATAATTTAGCCTACCGCAGCCTACTGTCACACGCGCACGCTCGCTGTTTATCCAGCACCGGCTTTGGAATCAACAATGGCAGACATCCCAACCTGCAAGAAGTCATTTCAGGGAGGTGTATCTTGGTGACTGGATTGTTGACGGGGGGTGGCGGGTTGGTTGACTAGCTTTCGTGAGGCACACTCGCAAGGTCCATCGCGCTCTCCCCCTCTGCCGTGCTTTCGCTATGTATGTTATGCGCGCAGTATGTTCTGTCTCGCATGCGCGCTCTAGATTCCGGCAGATTTGAACTAATTTGCGGGCATCAGGGAGACGCTATAGACTTGGGATGTCTGCAATGGCCATAGACAATTTGAGAAAGTGGTGGGGGAAGTGACGTATGCCGTAAAGCAGTCGAGTTTTGTAGTTCTTTTTGTGCTCGGGTTACTACCCGAAACCCGAAGTTACATAGTGCGAGTAAAAGCGATACAGACCACGTCAGGCTATGGCAGACGTGTCATTTAACCTATTGTAAGTCGATGTACCATCACAAGGGTCTTGGAAATATATTATGAAGGTTGAAAAGTTCCATAGTGTTGCTTTAAATATATATTATTATTATCTGTACAGTAGATACATGATCAGCAAGTTTCTACATGTATTAAACTAAAAACCTGGTTTCTCCTAGAGGCCGACCCAAGCCACTGTCTTGATGTGTCCTGCTGCGTGGGAATATGCTCAAACAGCACAGAGTGTAAGAGGATGTCAAGTGTTACAGTTCTCTTCCAACTGGAGGAATTAAAGAGCGCCACAGAAAGGACTGGAGCTGAAAGGTTTGTCTCCAAAACCCTTCCTAAAATGATTAACCCTTCCAGAAGACATTACAGGGTTCAGCATCGAGCACTTGTGCTTTGTCATTGATGGCAATTGTTCTTTTTCTCAGTTGTTGCGTTCATCAGTCTCCTCATTATATGGAAAAAAAGAAGAAAAAATGTATGAATAGACGAGGGAGATTTTCCCACACTTTCTCGGGACAGAAAAGAGCTCCATTGTGAGCAGCTTCCCATCCCTATTGCCCTTACACTATTGTTTGACAGTCAGTATTGCTATAAACGGACAGCCTGCCTTTCAAAACGCTCCCTGGAAGAAAAACTTTGAGTGCTGAGCACAATCTGACAATATCCCCTAAAGAGTGAAACGTCTGACGTTGAATATGAGGGATACTGAACCAATGTCAAAACCCTTCAATTTCTCTTAAAGGTCACATTTTTGGCCACAATATACAAGCTCAGCCGAGTTGACACTACTTTGATTGACATGGGATGTGATTAACAAGAAGAGTAATGTCTTTATGACTCAAAACAAACCAGAGCTCGGCTACATTGACCAATATAGAAAAGGTATATTATGAATAATATGAACTGGCTACCCAGAAAACTGTTGTCTTTACAGATGCATTATCATTAGTAATTTTACACTTAAAATCTATGTGGATTACAGTATATGTTAAAGAATATTTGACACAGCAAAAAAAGGCTATAAAAAGTAGGCTATCAATTACACTTTATTTTAAGGTGTTTTGTTACAGTGCAATAACTCAAATAAATGGCTGTTTGGGGTCCATAAGAAAAAAAAAAATGTTATTAAAGGGTTAGTTCACCCAAAAATAACTTAACTCCGATTGTATTTGGCTGAAAGAAGAAATAAGAAAAAATATACACCTAGGATGGCTTGAGGGTGAACTAATTCTTTAATAGTTTTATTGCATTAAATTTATCAAGTGACAGTGACTTTGCTGTCACAGGTTTATTTTACGGTACATTTAAAAAAAAACACATTTGTTTCACATTGTAATAATATTTTACAGTATTCACAATTTTTCTGCATTTGATCATATATTTACACAAACTGAGTAATGTTAACAACATCTACTTACTAAAGTTGCTTGTAATTTATTATTAAATTATTAAATAATTTAATAATAAGTACAGTATTAACGTGTAACAAGGACACAATAAAATAAATTGTTACCAAATCATCATCTCATATTCATAGCTTACAATAGCCTATACCATAGTGTTTGATACAGAAGGGTATACATGATAAAAATGTAGGCTATACAGACATTTACGTGGCACTTACAAACATGCAACAAAAAATACAATGTAACTAAAAATACAAAGGAACAATCATAGTACACACCACATGTTCCAAAAAATTAATATGGATAGTGATATGGACGAATAGTCAAATATGGCATAATAAAAACACAACAGAATGAAACAGAAGAATGTATATAATAAATGTAAAACAAAATTTTACAAAAAGAATTTTCAAACAATTTAAATGAAAGTAAAATGACCCTAGTTCTGTTTTGCTGTCGCCTTTTTTGAACCACGATCAGAGCCGTATATTCCTATCGGCGCATTGAACTTTCTAATTTCCATAAGCAGATGCTCTTGGCCTGGTCCCTGATATACAAACACAACTTATCTCTGCACGGATATTACTTATGGAACACTAAGGATATTCTCTACAAGAATAAATCCCTTTTCTTTGACAACTGGTTCAAAAACAACCTTTTTTTAGTTGGACAGCTTTTTAACTCGCATGGCAGCATTTATAATTATTCAGATTTTGTATAGATGTATATAATTCCTATAACTGATGCATTTTGTTTTCAATGGCATTGCCTCTGCATTGTTTTTTATGTTGCAAGGTTATAAACCTCCATGGCCATGTACTTAATCTTTAAACATAGTTGACACAAGAGCAACAATAAAATAAATACAATAAAATCGGAGCTCTCTTCCAGAGAGAGATAATTGCAATGCCTTATGTAATACCATATTGGAGTAATATTGAAGAGAATGTACCCTGTGAGAAAATATGGTCTTGTCTTTGTCTCAAGTATCTGCTTACCAATAAAGTATCACAAGTGTTACCCGACCACAGCCTTTCATAGGAAATATACATCAGACATTGAAGTGAATTGCTGTTTTTGTCACTCTTCGTATGAAGATATCATTCACTTGTTTTGGCAATGTACCCACACAGAGAAATGTTGCTCACATTTGTTAATGTTTGTCCATCTTTTTTTGTAAGTGACTTTTCATTCAGTTTTAAATTTGTTTTCTTTGGATTGTTTGACCGAGAATTCAGGGAAATACTAAATAATTAATTTGTGTTTCATACTAACTAGATTTTATATACATAAACAAATATTTACTGGCTCTAAACCTCTCCTTTCTCTACTCAAATATTATCTAGACAAGCATATGGACACTATCCAAAAGCAGTGAAAACTGAATTTCTGACATTCATCCTTTGTGTCCTCTTAAGGAGTAGCCTACATATTACATTGTTGTTTTTTTGCCAACACATCTGTATCTGTGTATCATCTTTTTGTCTGCTTTGTTTCTATGTTTATCTATATGTACTGAAAAAAAAAAGTATATTTCTAGCGGAAATGAGGTCATATTATACAGGAGCGGGTTAGTCCAATCAGCGCTGCCGTCAGGAGCGGAAGTGTAATGGCGGCGGACGGAGAGAGACGCGATCCTGGACGCGATGCGCGTGCAGAAAGTAAACAGGAGCAGCGCAGCAACCAGATTTCACATCATGGTGGACACCGGGGTGTATTCAAAGACTGCATTGGCTCTATTATCAAGTCACTCGCTGAGCTTGGCGCAAAGGTTTGTGCGCTTTAAAACAGGGTTGGAAAAACTTGGGTATCACAATGTGTGAGCGAGCACATAACAATAATTTTAATATAGCCTACCTTTAAAGTCTTATTAACCTGTAGTTTTTTTCCGAAGTAACCAGATCACCTTTGTCGTAATATTTTATGGTTTCTCTGCAGTAAAGCAATAAAAATGAATGCATGTGAATTCTAATATTCCTGCTGAAACACCACTAGCATGAGGTTGTTCGGTTTACGGTCTCAGTCGGTCTAGCAGCTGATCGTTGCTGGTTTTAATGCCTCTAAAACCAATAAACAGACCAGCCTGACCAGACAGGGAGACTCTACCTAGGCTGGTTTAGTATTTTTTCAGCAGGGATACCCGTTAAAAGCAAATGAACAACAATAACAAATAACTTTCTCTTGTTTTCCAGTTAAAAGTGGGTGAGAAAGTGTTGAGCATAAGTGCCAATGTCAACAATGTCTCTGAGCTTCAGCCATCTCATGTGTACACCTGTTTACAACAGCACATCTCCAAATTACAGGTAAATAGACACACAAATAGTGCTATCGTGTGCATTAAAATGTATTTCTTTTTTTATGGAAACAAGGCTGTGGCAATGCTTGGGTTACACTTTATGTTTGGTGACGGTTACATTGTACTTACTCAAATAAGTACTGAGTGATATTAATTTACTACATGTATATATATACATATACTATAGAGTTACAGTTAGGTTTTAGGGTAAGTTCCTTGTAATTATGCATAATTTACTGTTATTACTAAGTACATGTAGTAAGGTGTAACTTCGTCACCTTAAATTTACCAATGCTTGTACTAATTGTTGATAATTTAGCTGTTTAAACATATATCCCTTACAGCCTCGTTTAAAGTTATGAAAAATGACATTTTGCCCAGAATAAGGTCCATAAGTGGAAATATGTGCAGCTGTTATCGCAAAATAATCACAGAAATGGTTCTCTCCTCCAAAAGTGCTTCAAGTTCAGATCACCCCGTTAGGGTTTATTTTGAGATGATGACCAGTTTGTTCATTATCCCATTTTGTTTGCCTAAGACATAATTCGTCATTATGAATACACATTGAAAACTGAAAGATGGTGCAAGGGACAGAAGAACTGTCTGTGTTACCACTTCACTTGTCATAACCTTCTGATTCTTCCAGTCGGTCTCTGAAAATCTGAAGCAAATGGTGGATTCTGAAAGTCACTCCAATCCAGGCAACAGTGACAGGAAAGAAAGAGCAGATACATCGGAGCAGATGTTGGTTGACTCGGAGCATGTTGCTCCTACATCTGACCACTGCATTGTCCTTGAGGATCGTAACAAGACCCAAGTCGATGATAATGTGCAGATCAAGGCTGCTAAATCTGAGGTAAAACCTCTAACATAACACTACACAAAATGTTGTGTATATAATGTTTGTTTATATTCTCACAAAGAACAGTGAGCATAGTAATAAATAAAAACTGAAAAAAAAATTATTTTATTGTTGCATGCAATAAAAGCATTATTTTGTATAATACTTTGTCCATTTAGTTGAACAGTTAAGCTGTTATTGGTTTTATTTGTATTTACCAATGATTATCGTTGTACCAAACATAAAAATTTTGGATGTATTCAAGCAATCTCTTCCCAAGCACAATTAAAGTTGATTGTTTGACAGTCACTATTTATTATTTGCATATAATCTGCCCCAGTTGGCCAGTCAAAGGGAGTGTGAATTGCTATCTGTGGACAGACAGTTGAGAATGAATGGAAGGCTCTTTCGCCGCCTGCTTTCCTTCAGAAAGAAACAAATAGCCACCCACTTTGAGAGTCCTATGAGAGGTCCTGGTCCTTGCAACGTTATGAAGTGGATGTTCATTACATGCTGAAATTGCATGTGGGCGAAGGACAAGGAGGCCCTCATTTTTATTGCTTATTTATTTACAGTCACTGTAATAAAAGGCCTAAGAAAATCACAACTATCTGAAATGGTTGCGTGTGAGAAATATTTTGATTTTTGGAATAATTGTGTCCACTGCGGTCATTTGTTAGTCTTGCAGCCCATATGGCCTAGTGTTCCTCATTAAAACTAAACAGCAAAAAAGAAGACAGTGGATTGATTTTTTTTCTTCTTCAATAGCTCATCAGTCTGACCCTCATTGCTCTCTCTCTCTCTCACTCATTTTCTCAGATTGAACGCAGGATATCTGCATTTATAGAGCGCAAACAGCTGGAGATCAATGAAAACAATGTGCGAGAGTTTTGCAACGTGATCGACTGCAATCAGGGTGAGAATGGGGGGTGGTCAGAGGAATACTACACAGCAATTGCCAATGTTTGTAAGAGTGCTGATTTCCACGGCCGTGAGGTCAGAATACACACATCATCTAAGACTCAATCCTCCAAATACAACCAGATCTTAAAAGCTCTTTATTTTTACCAAATCAGGTCATTTGCTTTGGTCATCTATGGGGTGTTTACTATTGTATATGTGCAATAAATCATTAAAGCAGACATTTTATGATATTTCTTTTGTAAATGTATGCACAGTGTATATATATATATATATATATATATATATATATATATATATATATATATATATATATATATATATATATATATATATATATATATATATTTATATATATATATTATACTTTTTTGCAGAAACTCTACAAACTAACATTCTTTTCCCATGTGGTCTATAGAAGACAGCTGTGCAAGAACTGATGCAGTCTTCACACCATATCCTGGTTTCAAGAGTCACGTCAAAGGTTAGACGCTTGTTCATTCTCATTATATGGAAACTCAAGTCTGCTGTTCAAATTTTTGGGGTCAATTTTTTTTGTTTGAAAGAAATTAATACTTTTATTCATGCACTAAATTAATCATAGTTCCATTTATGTTACAAAAGATTTAAATAAATGCTTTCTATTAATCAAAGAATTAATCTAAGAATCCTGAAAAATGTATCCCCGTTTCCACAAAATATTAAGCAGCACAATTTTCAATGTGAAAATAATAATAAATGTTTCCTGAGGAGCAAATTAGCATATTAGAATGATTTCTGAAGGATCATGTGACACTGAAGACTGGAGCATTGATGCTGAAAATTCAACTTTGCCATCACGGGAATAAATAATATTTTAAAGTATATTCAAATGAAAAAGGTTTTCAAATTGTAATAATATTTCACATTATTGCTGTTTACTGTATTTTGGACCAAATATATGTAGCCAACGTGAGTGTACGAGAATTTCACAAACATAAACAAAAATCCCAAACTTTTTAACAGTAGTGTACTTTTTTACATGTACATACATATACATGTTCCAAACAGAAATGTTGTTGTAGGAAATAATGGCAGTAAATACAGTATATAAATATAGTTTTTTTTTTATTAAAATATGAAATGATTATACACTCTGTGTTTAGTGTTTATGTACTTGCACTCACATTCTAATCTAGACTAATAATATCTGGATGATCTGTAAATTTGCAGAGCATTAATTGGTGTTTGTTTGCCATTGCAGTGACACGTGTTATAAATACATACGGACCTCAAACCAGAGGGGCACATTCTGAGTTAGGAGACCAGCATCAGGGGTCCATCAGCCGAGACTGTGGAAACCCTGTCATTGAGGAGAGGCTCCGTAACATGGAATCTCACCTGAAACTTCCACCAGGTAAGGATCAATAGAAGAGCTATAGAAAGTTCACCGTCTTAAAGGGGCTAATGTAAGAATTTTCATATATATATATATATATAAAAAAAAAATGTATTGCCAATGTGTCAACAGCTTGAAACGAGAACTTCCCCGATTACCTTGGTTGTCTGAAAGCCTGTATACTGATTTCTTTTGTGAAGGACTCTGACGGTTGCTTTGCCAGGTGTGCCGAATGTGACTTAACGCTAGGGGTGGAACGGTACATGTATTCGTATCAGGGATGTCAATTTTCACAAATTCCCATGATCGATCGTCGTTTAAATTAACGATCAATTAATCGATTAATCGTCAGCATTAATGGCAAACAGCACAAGGTCTGCAAATGCTGCTCAAAAAGCTATGTTACTCACCAAATTAATAAGAATGTGTTTTAATCTAAATAAAGGCTTAGTAGGATTGTAAAATGTTTTGATGTGATTGATAAATTAAATTAACTATTTAATATATAAATATAACGACAAATACAATGTGTCACCAACGCCGCCTCATATGCGTGCTTGTCAGAATGTGTGACTGTTGTGGAAGTGCTAGAACAACGCACTGAAAACGGCAACTAAACCCAATGAATTCACAACCATTTAATAAAATAGTGTTCTCATGTTATGTAATATGAAAGTCCCAAATTAACCATCGTTATTATTAGTTGTGCATTCTGCTTGAGCGGCGCGCGCTGAATGAATAACCGTTGAGCACTTTGTTAGCGTTTATTTAACTCAAAGAAACACATCCTATTTGATATTAATCAGATATATACAAAATAAGCAGAATATTACAAAATTATATCTGCACAAAATGACGTGAATGCACAAGTGAACTTAAACTGAGTTACGTGCCATTCAGAATGACTCATATGTTGTGGTGGACGCGCTCAAAGTCTCTGACGAGCTCTTCCTGGAACAACGCGACATGGCATCTAAACCCAAATAATTCACAATGTTTTATTACAATAGTGTTCTCTTTATAATCTTGTGTAATATGACAGTCCCAATAGTCATTATTAGTCGTGCATTGTCGTTTGAGCTGAGCGCGCTAAAGATCAGGTCGATTCTTAACCAAATGCATTCAATATGAGACCAATCAGATATAGATAAGCGTACACAAAATAAACTATTACAACTTACGTTTGCACAAAACAAAAGGCTGCGAATGCACACGCAAACTTATAGTCATGATGAGGGTGTAAAATAGTCCCAAACAACTCCGGGGTGTGTCATTCAGTGGGACTCAACACTTCACCACACCGGCGCGCTCGCTTACATGTTTCGCGGTTGAGCAGCACGCACCTTTACTGTCTATGGCACGCACGCGCATGATCCTGCTTAATCGATGATCGATAAGTTTTATCGATTAAATGTATTATCGACAATTAATCGATCGTCGATTAATCGTTGACATCCCTAATTCGTATTGAACCGAAACGGTACGGGCGTCACGATTCGGTGCACGAATTTACACGCAGAATACACGGTATAAAAATAAATAAAACTCGCGTGCAAATTAATTGATGTAATGCAGAACTACTGTTAGAGACGCGGGTTCTTTAGGGACACATAATCTGTACCAGTGGCTTTAGCTCTGAACGCGCGTTCACTTCAAACGTTGGCTTTATACGCGCGTCCTATTCGCTTTGGACTAGCGTCGAACTAGACGCGAATTTGACGCTCTATTCGCGTTTGGTGTGACTGCATAATGAACAGGCTGCGATGTCAAGATTGCAATGCTGGAGTGTGTGTGTGTGTGAGAGAGAGAGGCGCAGGCGCGATCGAACAGTGGAAAAATAAAAAACATACTCCGTCATTTTGTTCATACAGATCATTAAACCTGCAAAGTGTTATTTGTGTACACTCGCAATAAAACACAACATTGTGCTTTTGTCACACTGTAAACTCTTGTCAAACTGTAACCTACAACTGTCACCCAACCAAAATCACACACACACACTGTTTTAAAAGCAAAACATATTTATCCAACTCCATTTCAAAACAGTCTGTGGGTCCCATCTTTTGGACATTCATCATATTGCATTGGTTTTCATTTCTTGTCCTCGGAACACTAATCTTACACATTCTACATTGATTAAAAAAGAAAATTGAATGTGTTTTTAATGGTAGTATTATTTATACAGAAATCAATTATTTATAATTCAGATGAGAATAATGTTACATTGTTAATTAATAATGTTAATTAAAATTAAGGAAAACAAATATATTGATCTGAAATATAGCAAAAAAAATTTAAATTAATTCAAGGAACAATTACCAAACATATCGCAAGGTCTTTTTGTCTTTTTTATTAATTTAATTAATAAACTAATTATATAAAACTATTGTCAGTGCACTACAAATAAACTGGTTCTATGCCTTTATTAATAAAACTTATTTAAAAAATACAATGCCTTCTGCATTTTTGTTTTGCTTTTCCCTCCATTGTACCGAAATCGTACCGAACTGTGATGTCTGAACCGAGGGATGAACCGAACCGTGACTTCTGTGTACCGTTCCACCCCTACTTAATGCGCTACCAAAAGCCTCTCTTCCATTCTATGAAACGGGTAGTTATGTTCAGGATAATGCTGAAAGAGAAATTCTGTACTGTCATGTCAATGTGTCATGCTAAGAAAAGGGATTAATTCAAACCAAAGTCTCACATAGCCAGATCTGTACAGTCTACAGTCTCAAATATACATTATAATCATACTATCACAACAGTGTAATTATAATTACCTCTAGAGGTCGACCGATAGTGGATTTTACCGATACCGATATTTAGGTTTGACCGTACATGCCGATAACCGATAATTCAACCGATATTTTTTTAAATGGATACTGGATTAAAAACAAACATAACACTCACAATAAAACAGTGCTAAACTGAAATGTGCTAAATTAAATAAATATATAAATATGAATATATTAAAACTCTATACAGAAAATAATTTAAACATTAAAATATTACAGGTTTCGTTAGCTATAACCTAGAAACATACATACATTTCACAGGTAACACTTTGCAAGTCCCATTTGTAAACAAGGATGTATTAGCTAGCTTTCATGAACTATATGCATTATGCAATATGCGTTTTTACTGCATGTATTAATATGAGCAATACAATTGTACCTTTATCATTCATGTTAGTTCATAGTACATTAACTAAGGTAATAACAGATCAAATAAGAATTAAAATTCCATTTCAAATGCATTAGTAAATGTTGAAATTAACAAACTAACAATGAATAATACTTCTACAACTTGTATTAACCTTAGTTAATGCTAAAAATGGAATCTTATTGTAAAGTGTTACCATTTCATATAATTCCAAAGAGTCGTGCTTAAAGATGGCCATTAAAATGTAATAAAGACCTGTATTACGTATATGTAGCTAATATAGCCTCTCACTTTATTTGCTTCTATTTTAGAACACCTGATGATTATCTAATCAAAATAACAAGATGTATTGTAATAAAAAAAATCTGAAATCGAACGCGTTTCTGATTTGTTTGTTTCTGTCGGCTGCATGAACATCAATGTTGAGAAAGCAAAATCACGTCACTAATTTTAAATACGGTATGCAATTTCGTCGGCTAATGAATGCATAAAAGTGACCAGCCGGATATAAAATAATGCAAATAGATGGTAACAATTGCGCCATAAAACATTTGGGTCAGGTCTGCGTGTGTTTTTGTCACAATTGTTATAAACCGCTTGACTGAGGTAATGTTAGAGTCCTCACAGCCTCGACGGCAAACTACTGTTCTTTCTCTGCTGATGCAGCATCTAGTCAACAAATGAATTACTTTATAATGATATGGCAATATGTACTTTAGTGTTCTGTATTCATACCGTTTCGCTGTCGGTGTTTTTAATGCGCGTCTGAAGTGTCAGCACTCTCTGTGCTGCGTGTTCTCTCCGTGCCGCGCGCTGCCTCACGTGTTAACGTAAACAACTCAGCCAGTGATAGTTTGTTATTTGTCCTCTAGAGGCCGCTCTCGCTCTGTATAATGCCAGCAGTCTCTTCCCAGCGCTCTCGTGCTGTGTAATGACCGCGCGCACTTCTCAGCCGCTCCAGTAACGGACGCAACCCGGAGAAACTATCGGTGTGGATTTTTGCCGATAACGATAGTTCCACCAATCAACTATCGGTGCCGATTAATCGGCAAAACCGATGAATCGGTCGACCTCTAATTACCTCATCTGTTGACATGATGCCACTGAATTGCCAGCAGGGAACATATCAACATCGCTATGATCAGATTGTTTCCTAACTGCTGTTTTCTCACCGCTGTCATTTTTGTTGTGTTATTGAGAGGAAAGAGCACAGCACATTATTTACATTTTCATCTAACCGTCGCTCTCAGCAGCGTGGACGCGTCTGGATGTTGTTAACAATATATTGCTGCAAAGGTATTTTCTCAACATATTTTTTACTTCTAAGCAAAGAACGAAAAAGAACTTCGCTTTGAGTAGAAATCAAGGCCTTGAATCACGTTCAATCTCTTGTACATTAGGTGTGCACAAGTGTGATCATGAGCAATAAGTTGCTGGATGCAGTTCACTTAATAGCCACCGGTCTCACTAATAACACAGGTTTCTGAATTCTACATATAGCCCCTTTAATGTATTAGACATTGATATTTAATTAGACTATTTTTCGTAGTCCTAAGTGTGTGCTGACAGACAGATAAATGCTAGTTTGTCATGTAACTCTACTGTATCTGTCTCTTAGTAGGTCCAGTTCCTCAAAGCGTTTATCAGCGGCTAAAGAAACTTGAAGATCGAATTCTGGAGCTCGAGGGTCTTTCGCCAGAGTACTTCCACTCCACAGTAAGTGGTGGGAAAAGAGAGATAGAGAATGTGTGTGTCCTTGTTTGTTGGAGGAGTGGATGATCAGATATTGAATTAGTTTGTTCATCTTAGTGGTTTCTTTCTACAAGTTCCATGCTCTTTGAACATCCACAGTAGCTTATGAAGACAGAGAACTAGGTATTAGGTGATTTTGATAGGGAGTTTTTTTTTCTCTTCTTTTTTTTTTTTTTTTTTAAATGAATCACAACATCAAAGACAATATTCCACTGTCTAATCACACAGTGTGTTTGTATTCTAAAAGATTAATAGATACAAATGTCTAACAAGACATAAGCATGTAAATATACCACTGGAGTTCCTGCCTAAAATGACAATTTGTACATTTTCATACTTAAAAATTAATCTAAAGATTAAAACTTTCACATACAAAGTGATATTCATTCAAATGTATAATGATGTTTTGAGATATTAGTAAAAAAATAACTGAATTCAATAAAATCTAATTCAATTGCATTGCTTAAAGTCTAACTTCGCCGATTTTCAACCCACTTTGCATTGCTGCCGCAAGAGTGGTGTTTAATGAGCCGGCGAGAGCACACTCTCCTCGTAAAATTGCACTGTTTGCCAATTGCTGCTCGCATCAAATTCAAGGGACTGATGTTTGCCTATAGAACAACCACTGGCTCTAAACCCCTTTACCTAGACTCACTAATTCCCTCCAAAAGCTTGAATTCTGCAAGTGAACGGTGCCTTGTGGTGCCATCCCAAAGAGGCACAAAATCTTTCAGGGACCTTTAACCTGACTGTTCCCTAATGGTGGAATGACCTACCTAACTCAACCTGAGCTGCTGAGTCTTTAGCCATTTTCAAGAAACGACAGAAGATGCATCTTTTTCAGCAACACTTTATCCATTAATACGAACACTTATAGTCGGGGAGCCAAAGTCTCAAAAATGGGTTGAACCTGACATGGTGTGCCATACTTTAAAAATTAACAGAAAAAACACAAATAGTGTTTTTTTCTGTTAACTTTGACCCTAAGAGAACCAATAATTGGAGGGTCTGCTCTGCCAGAAATATCGCGACATTTTTTTTTGGCCATTTTTGTTAGGGATGTCCCGATCCGATCACGCGATCGGAAATCGGGCCCGATCACGTGGTTTCAGACTCGATCGGAATCGGACGTTACCTCCCGATCAGGACTCGGATATATGTAAATTAGGGGTGTAACGGTACACGTAATTATTGAACCGTTTCGGTACGAGGCTTCCGGTTCGGTACGCATACAAACCGAAAGATTCCTAGGACCATTTTTCCTGCAGACAAAATCCGCGCTGGCGTGACCACCACAACGTTGCGCAACATCAAATGGCAAACGTAATGAAAACGGAACGAAACTGCGCTACTCATTATATTGTGCTTCACGCACCGTTTATCAGTTCGGACCAGCAACATCTGTGCAGCGCGGCGATCAAGCGACACTGTGCTAAGAGATCCAGTGAAGAAAACATTTGAATTCGCCACTGAAGTAATAACATTGCTGCGAGATCTAGTGAGAAGCATTCAAATTTCTCTGTTATTAACCGTAGATCCCTGTTAGATCAAACCGCACTGATGTGGGAACCAGGAGAAACATTGTGCCGTGAATGAACATGGATTTAATGTTGCACTTCAAAACTCAAATATTATATAAATATATTTTTAAATGTTATTTTTAATGTGATTACCAAAACATTATTTGTTCATCCTTCAAAGATTACCCCCATTTATAAACCTGAAAGTTTCAAGATGTAGAAAAACTATTTAAAAATAGTTTTTCTTTTAATAAATAGGAAATTTCTCTGGCATTTCTTTCTTTTTGCTGTATCGTATCGAACCGAACCGCAAATTTTGTGAACTGTTACACCCCTAATGTATATATATTTATTATCATAATTTTTTTATACACTTTTAAAACATTTTTTTTTTTTGCCTGCTGGGTATTTTAAGTTGAGGTGCTATTTGTTTTTATATTAGACTTTTTCTATATTTACAGTTGCACTAAAGTCCAAAAGTGAAGATATTTTTGTTATTTATTACTTGATTGTACAAGCTACCTCACAGAAGTGCTCTGTTTGTTAACAGAGTTTTTGAATGTTAAAATAAGGTGAATTAAATAAAAAATAAGGAACATCCTGGATCAGTTTTTTTCTCTCTTCTTTATTCTTTTTTTATGTATTATATAAGTATCGGATCGAGACTCGGTATCGGTAGATACTCAAAATCAAATGACTCGGACTCGAGGGCAAAAAAACCTGATCGGGACATCCCTAATTTTAGTGTATGCACCCTTTATTTTTTATCAGAAAAATGTGAAAAATTATTTTTTTCATCCTTAGTGGGTTGGGTAGGCTGTCAATAAATGCATTCCAGATAAACAGAACACATGTGCTGACAACATCCACTAAAAAAAAATAACTCTTAAAACACATTTGTACACGATTTTGCATCAATTTAATGCAAACAAATTAGGCGTTTTCTCAATTTTTCCAATATTTTCATCTTTACTTCATTGGCAATCAAATATTCCCCTAAGTTATGACCTAAGTTATGACATCAGTCAATATGCCATTCTTTTCACCAAACCCTATACTCATTCCACAGAAAAAATGATAAAAATCCAACCAAAATCAATGGATCTGTGATGATTTCACTACTAGTTGGCGATCAACAGGCTCAGAACTTCAATAGAATTTTAGACTACTGTCAAAATTCGTAAAAACATGCTGGATATTTAGCATCATGGCACACTTACAAACACACACACACACACACACATGATCTTAGTAATTTTAATGAGTTTGGAATAAGCAACCAACGGTTACCAACGGACTTCGAAGCTGCTCATCATTGTCTGTGGTAAGTGACAGTGACTTTAGTGAATACCGGTAGCTCTGCCCCAGCGTTTTGGGAAAAGAATGGTAATATGTATATTGCAATGGTAATTAACTGAAAGGGCCACGCCAGTCTTCAAACAAGTATATTTCTGATGACTCCTCATCCCAAACGTATCCCTGTAGCAGCAGTATTCATTCTCTACTAGTTTACTTAGCTAGCTTTAGCCGTTTTAGCTAGTTGGTTTCTTTAAACTGCTATAATTCCTCACAGGTATGGGGTAGAGACGTACTTTTTTTAAAAAAAATGATCCGAATCTTATGCTCTAAGAGAGGTATGTGTCCTATATGTCCACTTTGCTTCGACCGGAAGTTGAGAAATTGGGAAAATTTCAACTGGACTTGTTGGGTAAAAAAATAGATGAGAATAAATGCTGCTACAGGGATACGTTTGGAGCGAGGAATCATTGGAAATACACTTGTATGAAGGCTGGGGTGGTCCTTGAAGTGTTTTTCATGTCAGACAGATAGTAGGCTAGTAAGGATAACTAAAGGCTACACTAAACGTTAGCTGCCGTTAGCAATTAGCTACATGGCTAGTTGTTACGTCCAGGTTTAGAAAAGTTTTAGCTTGTGGCATGAATGGCCACACACACAAAAAAAAACGATATATAGCTATATTGGATATAAGACTGTACACAATACTGAACAATACAAATGTTCTGTAATATGTAAATATACTATATATTATGCATAGTTTGTTTTTTTATGTACAGTATATAGAGTGAGTGATTTGTTAAAAGTTAGTTAGCTAGTAGTAATAATAATAATTCATTTTATTTGTCCGCGCCTTTCAAGACACTCAAGGACACCTTACAATAATAAAATACATAATTATACAGAGGAAAACAACAACACAGTAAACAATACAAACAAAAAAGTAAAAGTGATTTGTAAAATCAATTACCCAATAACATAACTTAAATCAATCAGGATAGGCTAATCTAAAAAAATGAGTTTTAAGACATGATTTAAAAATTTAAAGACTAAGACTATTACGTATATCTTGAGGTAAAGTTAAAAGTATTCCAAATTGCCGGAGCAATACAACTGAAGGCTCTACTTCCCATGGTAGTCAAACGCACAGATGGTACAACAAGAGTCACAGAAACAGAAGACCTGAGGGATCAGGTAGGTACATACACATGAAGAAGTTCACTCAGATATGAAGGTGCTAGGTTATGAAGAGCCTTATAAGTAAAAAGTAAATTTTTTTGAATGGAAGCCAATGAAGGTGCCCTAAAACTGGAGTAATATGCTCATTCAACGGTGTTCGTGTAATGATCCGAGCTGCTAAATTCCGAACCATCTGAAGTTTATGAATAAGTTTCTGTGAAACACCACTGAGCAGAGAGTTAGAGTAGTCAATTCGAGAGGTAACTAATGCATGCATGACGACACCAGTACCATTAGCAGAAAGAGATGGTCGAAGACGATTAATATTTCGCAGATAGTAGTATGTGGACCGTGTAATATTATTTACATGAGCCTTGAAAGACAGCGTACTATCAAGGATGACACCCAGACTCTTGACCTGAGAAGAAGGAAAGATAACAGAGTTGGCAATAGTAAGTGTAAAACTTCCACAATTACGCAGTTTTGATTTAGTACCTACTAATAAAATTTCAGTTCCCTTTCAGTCGCTCACTTGCGACATAACATCGACGTGGCGACGTAATTGGGATCACTTCAGGGCAGGGAGCCTTATCAACTTCGAGTGTCTACAGAACGAGCCAATGAACGTTGGCGTGCATGAAACGCGCCCGGCCCCGCAGCGCGGGTATAAACAGGAAGCGGGCGCACGCACACATTGACTTTCACTTCGGAGCCGAGCTTTCGTTTGACTGAGTTCTGCAGACTGCTGCAACATTGAAGACTCCAGAAAAGCAAGACTCTGTATCCAGTGCTGGTGTGACTGTGCGATCAGCGGTGGCCTCGAGCATTTTACAGCTCACAACTGCTGTTTTCACAGCATTGCTTGTGTGTGTGTCGGTCTCTGTGGGCTCCATTGCGGGAATATGACTATGACAGCGCTGAGATTGAGACTTGCTTACCTCAAGGGAGGTGCAGTCCCCTCGTCTATGCCCCGATCTAGCGTTTATTTTGGACCTCAGAATAAACCTACTTCTGTGCATGGTCAGGGTGATCTGAGGATTGACGTGAGGGCTTCCCCGCCGAGGCAATCTCCTTGTGTCCCTCACACCTCACAAGCGCTGCCGCCATTGGAGCTCCCAAAGGAACGTGCTGGTCCTTCTCATGGACGACCAGTCGTGTCCTTTGGGGCTCCGCCTGACGATCAGATGTCGATCGCAGCATCGGAGGGGGAGCTTCAGTCCTCTGGAGATGAGGATTCGGCTGTGTTGCCCCCTTCGAAGGAAACCGCACGTTCCTTTGGTCAGGCGATGTCCACCTTGGTGGTCCAGGAGCGCCACCTTTGGCTCAACCTGGCCGATATGAGGGACACTGATAAGAATCGGTTCCTGGATGCCCCTCTGTCCCAGGTTGGGTTATTCGGCGACGCGGTAGAGAGCTTTGCCCCACCCGTCCGCCGGCCGCAGACCCTCCATCCGCTCGTCACTGAGGTCGACCTCCTGCAGCATCCTCCGCTCCCGCGAAGCCCCAGCAGCAGCCACCATCCAGGCTTCAGTGTGGACCGCACAGGTAGATCTGTTTGCCGCCCCGGACACGTCTCACTGCCAGTTGTTCTATTCCCTGACCGAGGGGACCCTCTGCACAGATGCTCTGGCACACAGCTGGCCCCCGGGCCTACGCAAGTATGCGTTTCCCCCAGTGAGCCTTCTTGCAGAGCCCTTGTGCAAGGTCAGGGAGGACGAGGAGCAGGTCTTGTTAGTTGCGCCGTATTGCTCCTCGCAACAGTCCCTCCTTGGTCCATTCCTCTGAGAGAGGAACTGCTCTCTTCAAGACGGAGCACCCTATGGCACCCGCGTCCAGACCTGAATGCCATATTCTTCGTTACAGGGGATGAATTCCGTAAATACTTGGAAAGCCATGGAGTACACAATGTTACCTCATACAGATGTCAGTCCTTGATTGCCTGCCTTAGAAGGCACTATGAAGTAGGTGGCAATTGTAAAACAATGGTTGTGCAACAGAAAGTATGTTCTACCCTGATTTGCTCAGCCGAAATGAATGTTGGCTGCATGCACTCAAAGTTGAAGTAGAAAGTGATGAGTTGACTCCAGATGACACCAACATCTCTTCCTACAACACTACAAAGAGAATACGGAAGGAGCTCCAGGACCAACGTAAGCAGGCCCTGAAGGAAGAAAGAGAAGCCAGAACAGCTCAAGCCAAAGGAAGTCACCAGATGCCTAGAAGTATGACTGAAGACCCGTCACTGCAGCTAGAGATATCATACCTGGAGGCATCCTGAAGAGTGAGCTCTAACTAGGGCTGTCGCGGTTATGGAATTTCCCTTGCGGTAATGTTGAGTGGCTCAATAGCGCGATATGCGGTATTACCGCCATTTATTTATTTAATTTATATGTATTTGTTGCTATATAAATAAAGTTTACGATGTGGACAAAAACGAGGACATTTTCAGTAACCAATGTAACCGAAACTAAACAGTGTCTATATGCGCATTGAAAGGCTTTCACTCAGCGCGCAAATTGTTATGACAACGGACTTTGAGTGAGTCACAGGGTGAGTCATTAAACCATTCATTCAACGAACACATTCAAAAAAGCTGATTCATTAAGAGATGTAATGAAACAAGGTGTTAATTATTTTTCACTTTGAGTTCCACTTTTCAAGGCTCAGCTGAGCAGCAATGCGTCTTCACTTAAATTAGAGACCAATATGGCATTGATTCAATGCGTGACTTGCTGATTTTATTTCCCCGTGGCTTCCTCGTGCTGTGGGATGCTGACCAGCGCTGCTGCTGACGCGCATTTATGGGAAATACCCGTGACGTGAACGTTAAAAGGATGATACGACAAATATTTCGCTTTCCTTTGACACGGCAACCTTTTCACGACTTCAAAGACAGACGCAGGTAATCGCACGCGCGCTGCCGATCTCCAAGATAAACAGTCTTTTTATCATTATAAACTTGTTCAATATTCAATACACATGCATGAAGTTCAAAACAAGAAGGGTATAGCCTATTAAAAAACGTGAATATCGCGGTTGTTGCGGTTACGTGCAATCCTCTGCGGTTGACTTGTCAGAAGCGCAGTACTAAAATATTGCGGTTATCGCGACAGCCCTAGCTCTAACCTGTATAACCACCTGGCATGGATGATAACAGATGCATCTCCAGAGTTAGGTGAGGACGGCCGGGTGAAAGTCAGTCCTAAGCAGCACGAACAAGTTCTCAACCTTGCCTAGGATGTCTGCCAAGCAGTTGCCAAGATCCCAACACCGAAACACGTTGGGACAGCCGTTAAGGAAACCAGAAGCAAGTCGACTGTGTCACTCCTAAATAGATAGCTACAAAGAAGCTCAGAGATATATTACAACAATGGCAATGGCAGTTGAAGACCAGACAACTAGGGATGGTGCCTTTATACCAACGAACCTAAAGGTTGGACGATTCACAAAGTTTGCATTTGATAACCTTGACTTCCCAGAGTACACAAAGGATGGACGAACACTGCATGGCACAACACACGTCATATTCCAGTACAAGAATCCAGATGACCAACACCAACGGTTAGTTTACCTCTACTGAAAACCCGCCAACCAGCCCTGGAATCTTCTCAGCCTTTTCAAACCAAGGAAAGCCACCTCAGTCTAAAAGATCGTCAAAAGAGTCGCTCCCTGGTTGGAGTTGAAACAGAGCCTAAGCTTTCTGTGTGTCTAGCAGAACCTCTTGACCACCTGAGCATCCTTCACCTGAGTTCATTCCAAGCATTTCTCATCCCAGATACCATCCCTGCAACTGTGATCAGCTATGGTCCCTTCTTCCCCAAGTCACCAACAAACCACATCTGATCAATTCACTCCTCTTTTTTCATCCACTATTCTTCTCTCTTGTTCAGTCCACCCCTGTCCTCTTCACTCTTCTCTACTCATTCCACTCTTCTCTTCTGTTCAATCCTTCACTCCACTACTCTTTACAGTCCTTTCCAATACTCTGCTGCCTTCTCTTCTCGTTAACTTTTCCTCCACAGCAAACCCAAAAAGATCAGAACCAAATCTGCCAATGAGAAATATTGTGCATTCGGGTGAAAGAAATCTAGATGTTTGACACTACTAGCTAACTAGCTTTTGACAAATCACTCTCTATATACTGTACAGTATTATATACAAAAACAAACTATGCATAATATATAGTATGTTTACATATTACAGAACATTTGTATTGTTCAGTATTGTGTACAGTCTGATATCCAATATAGCTATATATTATATATCCAATATAGCTAGTTTATAGCTATATATAGCTATATACTTTTTTTGTGTGGCCATTCATGCCACAAGCTAACTAGCTAAAACTTTCTAAACCTGAACGTAACAACTAGCCATATAGCTAATTGCTAACGGCAGCTAACGTTTAGTGTAGCCTTTAGTTCTCTTACGAGAGGTTCTCTCGTATTGCGTAAGCTAGCTTACGCTACGGGAAAGATTCATCTTTGCTGAGATATTGAAGCCAAAAATTATTTTATAATTTGTATCCATACACAACGCAGTTCCTCTGCGGCAGACCTAGAGCGGGCTAGCTAGCAGCTCATTGGTTCGCTCAGAGAGAACTGCTTAAGCCTATGGGAGAGCGGAACTGAACCCGCTTCCAATGAGAGGCGCCCGCGCGCTCATTGCGTCATGGCCCGCCAGAGTGGGCGTGGCCAAGGGGTATATAACAGTCTCTCCCAGGCTTATATGTTGATTCATTTCATCTTCAGCAAGCTCACGCTTCTGCTGTGTTCTGAGAGAAAGCCGTCGCCGTCGAGAAGGCACCACTAGCGAGCTCCGGACCCTGAAGAAGCCGGCCGTCTTCGCCACCTTCAGCCGCCCAGCAAGCTAAGCCATCCGACGACAGTATCCTTTTCTCATATTTTTCTAAAAGAGCACGAGCGTCTTTATCAAGATGCCTCGTTTTTCCTGCGGCTCCTGCCGCGCTCGTCTCGAGGACGGAGACCGCCATGTCATCTGCGCTCTCTGCTTGGGACTTGAGCATGCAGAACTCGCCCTCACGGATGGAGGCTGCGACTTCTGCGAGAGCCTGCCGCTGTCGTCCCTGCGGGCACGACTGCTGGCAGTGAAATCTGCTCCCGTGCCGCCTGTCTCTTCGGCGCGGAAGAAAAAACCCCGCTCTCAGAGGCCGCCGGAGCCACCAGCGGAAACATGCGGGCCGCCGCCGCCGCCTCCCGCTTCCCGCTCTCCCTCCCCGCCCCTGCCGGACATACAGTTGCCGCCGAGTGGCCGCTCTGTTGCCTCCGATGACGCCGCGGAGGAGAAGGACTCCTGCTCACTGCTCGCTTCCGACAGTGAGGACTGGTCGTCTCGCGGTTCCACGAGAGAGTCGACGGGGACCCGCGCCGGGATAGAGGAAGAGCTGATGCGCCTCCTCTCACAGGCCGTCGAACGCCTCGGTCTCGAGTGGTCTCCTCCACCCGAGCAGGCCCCGAACCGGATGGACGGCAGCTTCTTTCATCGGCGTTCGACCCCCGCGTGCAACCGGGCCGCTCCTTTTCTGCCTGAGCTTCACGCAGAACTAACAAAGTCCTGGAATGCCCCGCTCTCGGCCAGAAACCGCTCCGACATTTCCGCCTCGCTGCGCTCGGTGGACGGAGCCGCCAAGAAAGGCTACTCAGCCATGCCGCCCGTCGAGGACTTGGTCGCCACACACCTCTGCCCGCCCTCTGCTAGATGGCGTTCCTCACCCACGCTTCCTTCTAAAGCGTGCAGAGCGACTTCGAGTTTTCACGCTCGCGCATACGCCGCCGCCGGTCAGGCCGCCGCCGCGCTTCACTCGATGTCTGTCCTCCAGAGCGATATTCTTCGTGAATGTGCCGAGGGCGGCAGGAACCCCGCCCCCGCTGTCACGGATCTAAGAAGTGCTACGGACCTCGCCCTTCGCGCCACTAAAGCCGCCGCACAAGCTCTGGGGAGATGCATGGCCAGCCTGTGTGTTGCCTAGAGACACCTATGGCTCACGCTCGCCGACATGGGAGACTCTGAGCGCGCCGCGTTTCTCAACGCGCCCCTCTCCCCGACGGGCCTGTTTGGATCCGCTGTCACGGGCATCGTCGATCGCTTCTCGGAGGTACAGAAAGCCACCCAGGCGATGAATTTGTTTCTGCCACGCCGCGCTAGCTCTTCCGCGGGCCGCTCTCGCGAGCCTCCCGCCAGAGCTCTGCCACAGCGACCTCCTCCGCAGTCTCAAACAGCCCAGCGCAGACAGGGCGCCCGCCCTCGCTCTCGCTCTGACAGCCGCCGCAGACCGCCGCCCCCACGAGGCCCGCGTTCTAAGATCACGCTGAAGCCTGATCACCAGAAGTCTGCCTAGCAAGATCAAGAAAACGACGGCGCTCTCCCGCTGCGGCCGGACCGCCGTCAAAGCTTCGCCCTCTGCCAGTCCCCGTTATTTCGCCGACTGCAGTAGTGTTTACCGCCACAAACAAGCCGGTGTCCCAGCCGGCTTGCGAGCGTCAAAAAGCCGTTTTTATGGCTACCCAGAGAAATCTCAAAAAGAGAAATTTTGCCAGTTGTGTACAAAAAGTGCCCACAATCATGTGCTCACCGATACACACAAGCATAACATATCCCGTGTCTCTATCAGAGCCCCATCACATGAAACGGGCAGAGCCCGCTCTAGTTTCAGAGAACATAAACACGCCCACGAGCCGGTGCGCGTGTCCCCTCTCTGCTCGCTCTGTTACACGGCCCATAGACTCCTCTCTGAGTGCAAGTCCCGTTGCCACACACATTCAAAGCGTGCCCACACACTGTGTCCAGCCCGCTATGTGCAGCAATCAGGGCAATATAGCCATTCGGCCACTAGCCGCATGCTTCAAAGCGTGGGAAGCCATTCCAGGCATCTCCCCGTGGGTACTAAGCATTATAAAGAACGGCTATCTGCTGCAGTTTCGCCGCCGCCCGCCTCGTGCACGCGCGCAGCTCGAATCTTCTGTCAGCCCGCTGGCCGCCGGCACGCTCCGCTCAGAAATTGCGACGCTGTTGCAAAAGGGCGCTATAGAGAGAGTCCCGCCATCTATGACCGAGTCGGGGTTTTACGGCCGTTATTTTCTGGTGCCCAAGAAAGACGGCGGCCTCAGACCGATTTTAGATCTCAGTGTCTCTACGACACGAAAAGCTGAGCAGCTTTTCGTGTCGTTTGGGGGGCGCACCAAAGGTCTGGCCGCCTCCAAACAGACACTGTCTAGATGGATAGTGGACGCGATTGCCTCTGCTTACGCATCTAAATGCCTGCCATGCCCTCTGGGCATCAGGGCGCACTCCACTAGAGGCATGGCCTCATCGTGGGCATGGTCCTGTGGAATTTCCATTCATGACATCTGTGTGGCCGCGGGATGGGCCTCCCCGTCCACTTTTGTCAGATTTTACAACTTGGAAGTCCCCGCCTTGCAGGCAAAATTACTAGCTGTCTAACGACCAGCTCTCTAAGAAGCTGCATTTCTGAGAGTCCCTCACAACCGGTTCGCCCCTTGTGCTCTCCTTAAATGCTTTTACACTTCATGTGCATGCTTATGTGTACTTTTCATGTGCCCGCTCTGCCGGCCTCATTGTACATTCACTCCACGTTAAAAATCCCCCGGTAGATCCCTGGGATTTCATGTGTGGTTTCATAGCGCGCACGGCGTTGACCAGGTGTTCCCGTAGCGTAAGCTAGCTTACGCAATACGAGAGAACCTCTCGTAAGAGAACGAATCGGTTACCTAACGTAACCTCGGTTCTCTCTAGAAGAGGGAACGAGTATTGCGTTCCCTGCCGTGCTTGCGCTACTAGCGTTTCGCTTCACGCTGAAATAAATCAACATATAAGCCTGGGAGAGACTGTTATATACCCCTTGGCCACGCCCACTCTGGCGGGCCATGACGCAATGAGCGCGCGGGCGCCTCTCATTGGAAGCGGGTTCAGTTCCGCTCTCCCATAGGCTTAAGCAGTTCTCTCTGAGCGAACCAATGAGCTGCTAGCTAGCCCGCTCTAGGTCTGCCGCAGAGGAACTGCGTTGTGTATGGATACAAATTATAAAATAATTTTTGGCTTCAATATCTCAGCAAAGATGAATCTTTCCCGTAGCGTAAGCTAGCTTACGCAATACTCGTTCCCTCTTCTAGAGAGAACCGAGGTTACGTTAGGTAACCGATTCGTTATCCTTACAAGCCTACTATCTGTCTGACATGAAAAGCACTTCAAGGACCACACCAGCCTTCATACTTGTAGCAGCATTCATTCTTATATCTATTGCTTTACCTAACAAGTCCAGTTGAAATTTTCGCAATTTCATATAGGACACAATCCTCTCTTAGAGCATAGGATTCTGAGCATTTAAAAAAAAAAGTAAGTCTCTACCCCATACCTGTGAGGAGTTATGGCCGTTTAAAGAAACCACCGAAATGAGCTAAAACGGCTAAAGCTAGCTAAGTAAACTAGTAGAGAATGAATACTGCTGTTACAGGGATACTTTTGGGATGAGGAGTCATCAGCAATATACTTGTTTGAAGACTGGCGTGGTCCTTTCAGTTAATTACCATTACAATATCCATATACCATTCTTTTCCCAAAACGCTGGGGCAGAGCTACCGGTATTCACTAAAGTCACTGTCACTTACCACAGACAATGATGAGCAGCTTCGAAGTCCGTTGGTAACCAAACTCATTAAAATTACTAAGATCGTGTGTGTGTGTGTGTGTGTGTGTGTGTGTGTGTGTGTGTGTGTTTGTAAGTGTGCCATGATGCTAAATATCCAGCATGTTTTTAAGAATTTGACAGTAGTCTAAAATTCTATTGAAGTTCTGAGCCCGTTGATCGCCAACTAGTAGTGAAATCATCACAGATCCATTGATTTTGGTTGGATTTTTATAATTTTTTCTGTGGAATGAGTATAGTGTTTGGTGAAAAGAATGGCATATTGACGGATGTCATAACTTAGGGGAATAGTTGATTGCTAATGAAGTAAAGATGAAAATATTGGGAAAAAGTGAGAAAACAGCTAATTTTTTGGCATTAAATTGATGCAAAATCATGTAGAAATGTGTTTTAAGAGTTATTTTTTCAGTGGATGTTGTCAGCACATGTGTTCTGTGTATCTGGAATGCATTTATTGACAGCCTACCCAACCTACTAAGGATTTGATGAAAAAAATCATTTTTCACATTTTTCTGATAAAAAAAAAAAGGGTGCATACACTAAAATGGCCACAATTTTTTTCGCGATATTCCCGGCAGAGCAGACCCTCCAATTATTGGTTCTTAGGGACAACTCCATGGCTTTCGCATTTTTGTATCCTCATTAATAACAGAACAGTTATTGTAAGGGTAAATTTATCACTGAAAATAAATTAGTATCATTGTATCATATTATGTCTACACTTTAAACAGCATTATGGTATAAGAAATGGAAAACTGTCAACGGCTTTCTTACCTCTACGCAACAGTGAAAAAAGGGTACCGTATTATAAAGGGTATAAAAAATATATTCCATCACTGCGTTCTCTCCATATTTACGATTCTTTGCCGCCTTTTTGACATTGCCTTCCACGTGCTGGATCCTTCACTGGAAACCGAAAAAGTCACTCACTCCTGTTTCCCACTAAACGTTTACTTTTTGAATTCTTGCACCAAGGAACAATACAAGTCGACACTAAGTTTGCTAAGAAGTATTTCCTACGGCATTTGACTGGTAAGCGCATCCATAATAGACTGGTGGGAGTGAGTGGCCTTGGACAGCAACATGCCCAGTGCATTATGGGTAAAAAATGCTAAAAAAAAAAAAAGAAAAAAGATATGACCCTTTTTTTGTGCAATTAGGCCGAGTTTGTGTCACTGGTTCCTCTTGTTTGTTTTTACACGGACTATCCGTTACGCTGAAGACTTCTCACTTATGCGTTTCCTCCTGCGCTCACGACAGTCGGCCAGAGAGTTCTTCAAAACCATTAAAAGCTGATATGAGTGATATTTTTTTCCCCTCACTTCAGAATTTGTTATCCCTGTCAGATTGTAGCCCATCAAAGTTAGCTGAGTAAGTGCTCTTGAACCATTTCTACGCCTCCTCACACCAGCTTCACTTAGTTCTGTGCTGGGCTGAAAGCTAGCTGATTTCCATGTCCTTTACAATGTGTGTGTGTGTGTGTCTGTGTGTGCATATTGCCTGTAAAGTGGGACTTTGAGTGCCGTCAAATATGCTGATCTTCTTAGTTTGTAGCGCAGCTTTCAGCAAGTCGAATGAATTAATTGAACTCTGCTGACCAGGGTGAGCGGATATCATGTATCTGCCAAGTGGGTCCATATGCACACTGAAAAGTGATTAAAATGAAGATAAATTATGGGTAATAGATAAAAAGAGATGGACAGAATAAATGAAAGGGCCATTGGGTGACAGAAAGAATCCCGATGGCCCCCACTTAATACTATTAATCAGTGTAAGTCTATAGCAGCTCGGGTCTGTTGGCGGTGATTGAGTGATGCTGAAGGACATCTGTTTCATACTCTAATCATGTGCCGTTTCTGTCCACTCATCGGTGTCCTTGGTCCTTGGTATTGTTTTGGTTGCCATTAAATACCCCCCCCCCCCCCCTATTTTCATTTTTTTTTTTTTTTTTTTATGGAAAAACCAGAACATGTAAGAGGGTGATATTGAGATAAATGCTTTGCCGTTTTGTTGAATGACGACTGATGTGCATTGTTCATATAAATCAGCATTCATTTCATGCTTTTATTTCCTTTTTCCCACAGAATTACTCGCACAAACGACCTAAAGCCTCAATGTCGCAGGTAAGTTCCATTACTGATGCATTTGCGTATTCATTGAGGGGAAAATATACGAAGGTCCTGAACATTTTAACTGATGAAAACGTTCTTGTTTTCACAGAACTACAGTCTCGCTGAGCTGGATGGGAAGATAAGTGCTGTTAAAGCTGCCTTGATGAAGAAAACCAGTGAGTTCCAACCCACAGACGCAGGAGACTTTCCATACTGACACGTGGACTTTTGCTTTAAATGTTTTCTACCTTCTCTTAATGAGTTAGATCTTTACTTTTGGTCATGTATAGATCTGTGATGGTCACAGATTTCAAAGAAGATTTAGGATTTATGTGTCACTGAATATTTTAGATCTGTAAAAATGTACATGTTTTGCTTTGTCATAGATATGTGTTGTGCGTTTACTTTTTTGGACACCATTTATGTGAATAAATGTACCAACTAATAAATCTAATTCCTGCAGTTTTATTTGTGCATATGTTCCTTACCCCCAGTTTTCACATACAGTCCAGTAATTTTCTAAAAAATAAAGTAAAAATCCTCAGTAGATGTTATGTATTTGGTTGTGTACAATTAATTTTTAGGGGCTCGAAAAAATTTACGTTACAGTAAATGATCTGCAAGGTAGTTCTAAGGACTTAAGGATAAGGAGTTATAAGGATAAGCTCACCATGTTATATTGTATAGTTTCTGTTAAAACATTAACTATATTAATTAATATTTATATTAATGTTCTGTACAGTTACAGATACTTGTAAGCCCAAATTATATTTTTTGAGAAATGCTGAAAATTCTGGATATTTGGCTGTAAAAGACATTTGAAGAACAATCCTTTTACAGCTATGCCAGCAAAGGGCCCATGAATATGTTAACGTTAAAACCGATCTATGATTATTACGTGTGATTGAGGGTAGAGGTGACTGCTTAGAGAATATGTGATTGCAAACGGCAGGCAGTGTGAGCAGACAGTAGTAGCTGCTGTGACTCACAGCTTTCATCTCTAGCCTCTCGATGCGTTTTTTTTTTTTCAGAATTTAAAAGTGATTATATATTTTTTTTTTAAAGGTGCAGTGTGTGATTTTTAGCGACATCTAGCGGTTCGGTTGCGAGTTTGCACTAAGGGCTCAGCCCACTGCTCACCCCTCCCTTTCGAAGAAGCTACGGTGGCTAAAACGGGACAAACATAGTCGTCTGAGACAGCAGATAGAAGCCAAGAGTGTGTAACATTGTCACTGTTTCTGTACCACAGTCCATTATAAATCACATCATGGATAACGTTTACAAAGCCATAATCAGGTGAGGATCAAGGGTCTTAATACATAATTTATAATAATAGTAATCAGCTGATTGTCTAAACCCATAATACATCGAGGGAGAAGAAACACATTAAACTATGCAACTATATATTTTTTTCTAACGGGGTAGTAGTTTAGCTGGCTAAATATGAGCTGTTACTGTGGCTGAGCTGGTTAAAGCGTAAAGCCGCCTTTCCACTGCACACGACAAACGACAGCCATTGGACCGGAAGTCATTCATTTCCAATGGAGAGTCGTACAGGAGTTGCGGGGAGGTCCGATCATATGCGTATGCGGAAAATTCGGATCCGATTTGAGCTTTGGGTCCGTTGAAATATCTGAACTTCTGCGGCTAGACCGTATGCGACCGGCCGACCGGATGTAATGTATTCTAATCAAAACTATGAGCGTGAGGCTAGAATTACCAATATTTTAACTCTTTAATGTTATTCTGTAAACGATATTTCTGTAAAATGTCAGTTATTAATAATTATGGCAGAATTTATTTTTATAATTATTAAATCAATATTAGCTCTGTAAAATCTACTGTTTCATTCATTCATACCGTTTCATACATTCATTAAAATCATTCATTTTACCATTGTGAATAGCCGAGGTAACGGTTGCTTCACGACCAAATTCGAAGTTCCGTGCGACTGACACTAGAGGGCGAAATGCGACAATCGTATGTCAATGTCGTGTGCAGTGGAAAGGCGGCTTAAGGCCCGATTCACATATCGCGTCTTTTGCGCGCTCAAGTTCATTATTTCAAATGTAGGCGCGCGGTATGCGCGCTCATAATGGAAGCGACGCGGTCGCGGTGCGACGCGCTCGTTTTTTCCAAGCGCGTCCGCGCCGCATCGAGATAAAAACATCTCAACTTTTCAGAATGCCGCAAGCGCACCATAAGCGCACAGTGGGTCACGTGACAAGAACCAACCGGAGCGCAACCGCCCTAGCGCTTTGGAAAAAGGAGAATGCGGCGTGCCCAGCGTTTTCTACGCGTTTTTAGGCGCTATATGTGAATCCGGCCTAAGCCTTGTTTATACTCGACGCGTCCGCATGAGCCCAAAGGTGCGCGCGGCAAAAATGACATGATTGTAACAGCGCGCGCGCCTCCTCATCCCCTAGACACAATAGGCTTTTTTTTTCTCTGATTTTCAAAACTCTTCGCGATCGATGCTTCCAAGATCGACGGGTTGGTGATTCCTGTAACTTTACTGTTTTATGGTCAATGACAAGAGTACTAATCAGCTGTCTCACATAGCAAAGCCGTAACACAGCGAGGGAGAATTAAGTCACATGAAACAATCCAACTACATATTTTACACCACTGACAAGGGAAAAGTCAATACTCACGGTGTTTATGGCTAGCTTCTAGGTTTCTGCGGCTTCTCTTTCAAGGTAGTGACGAAACGCGCTCTGTAGCGCTGTTTGTGCGCTTTCGGCTACGGTAGAAACATGACGTCACAATATGTCGACCTTCATAGAAGGGGGTGCCCGCGGTTATGTAGATATAAATGTCTCATTCTAAGGTAATAAAAGATTACGGTTTATTAAGTAAGTTCTTTATACACCACTGAAAACATAGTTATGGATGTCATTTTGTATTTCTGTTAATAGATACTCAAAATTTGTACTGATTGCACCTTTAAAGTTAACTGAATTATCTTTGATTTTATCCTAAATTAATCAAATTAAACATTTTGCATGGCACCTATCTTTTTCTGCAGCAATTTATTTCTGCTACAAAATAAGTGATATCACAATCAACAGGGCATTGAAGGTACTATATCTTGTGTGTTTTGCCCTTACTCACCCAAACTTGTCAACAAGGCTAAAATGGGAGTGCATTAGCATTAGCAGGTAGTTGCTGATTCGCAGGCGTTTCATATATGAGGTGAAGACATGCAACCGGTGATGAGGCCCAAACAGCACGTCCAGTCCAAGCAGTCTTTGACTTTAAGGTTTTAATTATAGCTGACATTATTTTATTTATTCATTATACTGAAGAGACCTTTTTGAAGGATATTGGTTTTCTTGGGCCTTTTTTTTGAGCACTTGAGCTTAACTGAGACTTGAGTGTCTGTAAACGTTTAAGAGGCTTTTGTGTCGATTGCAATATTGAGGTGTTCAGTTTCATTTCGATTTTAGAAAATAAACACGTGATTGCTCTCCACAAAAATCAACTGTTTCTTGTTTTTCACTGGCATGTCTCTTAGGTGTTGAGGACTAGTGAATCTCTGAGCCTACATTTAGTACAAGTAAAATAGATCTACTGAAGTACTGTTAAAATAAGATATTCTAAGACTTTTACTCAAATGGTATTGAAATTAGTGACTTTGAACTTGTAATGGACTCATTTTCACTGTAAGGTATCTGTACTTTTACTTAAGTATGGTGTTCGTTTTTTTTGTATGGAAGTCAATGGTCAAAAACATTTTTCACAATATCTTTTTGTGTGTTCTGCAGAAGAAATGCATACAGGTTTGGAACGACATGAAGTGAGTACAGTAAATGATGACAATTTTCATTTCCGGGTGAACTATCCCTTTAAGGCAGTTTGCACCACAGCACTGGACCTTTTAATGTCGACATGAAGTTGCGACAGTCTTTTCTTCCCTATTGTGACGTATATGACATGAAACGGCTTCTCGAACAAGAACAAATGTAGGGTGGGACTTGATTTTGTCCATCGGGCATTGATTGGATTGTTGTGGTTTGCTATTGGTCGATCTCATGTGAGTGACCGGTTGTCATCAGAGAAGAGAAGAGATGTTGCTGCAAGAGGGAGGGGAAGTTATTTTGATTAAAGATAGAAAGGGCACAATAATTAAAAAAAACAAGTGCTCAGATAAAAAATAAATAAATAAATACTGCAATATTCCATTAAAAAAAGAATAGTGAATTTTGATTTAATGGGGACTTTTAAACCGAAGTATAGTGCATGGACAGATTTTTATTGAAAGACAATTTATTTCAACTCCACATCGATAAACTTATCTATGAAAATATCTAGTCCAACAGAAGAAATTTACAGATGTCACCAAAGACATGTTTGGATCTCGCTGTACTTTTAGTGCACAAGCTGTACCCAGGGCTCCTGTTTCTCTCAGCTTGTACGCACATTCACAATCCCATCATGACAGGTAATTAAAACTGCCTGAGTGAAGGCTTGTCAAAACACAGGACTTGTTGGAATTCTCTGTGTGAGGGCTGCGATCTGTTGTAACAGTGAAGTGGGAGAAGCAAAAGCTGACTCCTCCAGGTGTTCTACCAGACCTTGCTAATTTTTGCTCTAGCTTTCTAGAGCCCGAAAAAGGCCCGCAATGCACCCTGGGAGGTGTGTACTTGAACAGTAACAAAGCAAACTGGGGGGAGTTGTCTATTGTTACCCCTCAGCTTTTGTCTCAGGCTTGGACCCTTATGTAGCTTAAGAGAACAAATTGGCCGGACAATAACAAATGGATTATAAAAGTGAATTAAGGCCTTTGTTCTGAAGTATGGCTCAGCAGTGTCCGTTTGTCCTTCTGGTCATTAAGCTCAGAACGCAGGCAGGTGAAGTATAGCCTACATCAGTGACTGTCAGTCTCTGTCCTTTGTTGACTCTTTCTACAAATTGGTTCCTCGTTTTTGTTTTAATTTTTTTTTTTAAACATGAGAGTTGAGTAATCTTACACTTTAATACTTTAACACTTTACAACATCGATGCATTTCTCCTCAATCGCCATAAATTCCAAACACAATCTTTTTTTTCCTCCAGGAAGTATAGACAGCATATTATACACCCAAAGAAGTCTTTAAAGCAGTCAATGGCTATATTCTCATGATTTTATAAGGGTAGAGGGGGACGTTTTGAGGCCCGCCGGAGGATTAACTCCGTTCCCCACCCCCATCCACTCCACTTCACCCAGCCATTCTGTCTGTAGCAAAAGGTACTTCCGTCCTGATTCGTTTACTGGTTTCTCTCTGTCACACGCTTTCTCGCTCTTTCGCTACCTTTTACTATCTCCTCTGTACGGCCTGTATGTGATTAAGACTTTTTGCAAAGCCAGTTAGGTTTTTCTCTTTTTCTTTGGTTCTCCTACATTGTGCGAGGGAGAGACATGGACTCATAACCATTCATAACTCCCAAACTCTTAATGGGCTTCAACCCTCCAAAAAGAAGGAAAGAAAGCTTTTATCCCCCTTCTCTCTCCTGTGACTAGTCAGCTACAGTCTTTCTTCCCCCCATGGCTCTGTGTCAAAAAAGACTGTTGCTCGTTTGTGCGGGGAACAATGGCGAACAAGGCTGAATATCTAGCGCTGAACAAAGGGAAGAAAACAGGTTTTTCATTCTGTGGAACATTAGATTCTGACACATTTTAGCATGGCAGTTTTTTTCGTCCTGAGTGCAGTGGCTAGGCTATTTAAAAAGGACCACCTGTTGGCTAGCAGGCTGCTCTTCATTACGCGAGCAACTATTATCACAGAGAGAGGAGCTCCGCAGGGGAGTTCTGAAGTTAACCCTGCCGGTGTGAGCCCGCACGCTTCCTGCCATGCAGCAGGAAGTCACACACTCATGCTGGTACAATGCATGTACTTCAAGAGGTATCTGGATGTACTTTTTGATTTTCCAAGTTTTAATGGAATGTTGGTAAATCCTAAAGGCATTAAAATATATCTTGGTAATGGTCATTTGTTTGACTTATACACTGGAAAAATACTACAGGCAAGATTATTATTAGATTAGATTATAAGAGCGATTATTAGATTACCATTTTTCGTTCAAAAATCGTTAACTATTAAAGGGATAGTTCACCCAAAAATGAACATTCTCATTTACTCACCCTCATGTTGTTTCAAACCTGCATGAGTTTCTTTCTTCTGTTCAACAGAAAAGAAGATATTTTGAAGAATGTGGCTAACCAGACTTAAACCAAATTTGCAATTTTTATGCTTTAATTTATTTGCTTTATTTTTAAATAACTAAAGTTTTTATCCAAAGCCATTAGTGTGTTCCAAGGTATAGATTTAATCAGAAACCCATAGCCTTTGCTGTTGCTAGTGCTGTGCTCTACCAGCTACTGGAACAGAATGAAAAATAAATATTTAAACCAAAATAATAGAGGGGGATATAAAAGCTCATTTGTCCCCTTTCTAGACTGCAATTCAAACTGAAAGGAAAGGCAATATATTTGGAAGCCTTTGACCATATATGCACAGATGTTGCCCAAGTGGAGTCAAATATAACATCCTTCCAAACAGCCAAAGGGCTGTGTGGCAGTGTCTAGGCTTGCTGGGGTTAAAATGTGGCAGTTATATTGCCAGGATGGAGCAGCGGGAGCCGAATTCAGGCAATTACAATCAAGTCAGGGCGCAGTTAGAGCGTGGGCCTGGAACATGAGTAGGATGCTGATGAGACACTTAGCCACACAGCCTCAGCCATTGGCCCTCTCCACTGACTGCCAACCCCCCCTGCTGGACGGCCTTAGATCCCTGCATCACATACTTACACATACTCTCTCACGTTCAGCCAGGAGTGTATCCGTATCCGTATCCTTATCTGAAAAACCATAAATATGCAATGTAAGGGCTGCTCTGGTACACTATGTGGGGGTGGACATTTGTATATTATCCTCTCAAATGCTTGGACTGGTTGTTTTCATGTCAAATATGAAACACTTGATGACTTGTGTCATGATTTACCAATTATTTACACAGTTTTCCCTATATGAAAATGTCTTAGTCATACAGGAAACCATATAATTGGCTCTCGCGTTTTAGGAAACTCATATTGTCACCTTGCGAAAACATGCTGCAAGAAGCCTTTCCACCAGACAAGAAGCAAGCTTTTCAAAGTGCATATATACCTACACTCACGCTCCAACACAAATACACTCTTAAACATTGACGCATTAGGTTGCACACCTGAGGCCTGTGCCTGCCCTGTGTGAGCTCTAATCTAGGGTCCATTCATCAGAGTAGGCCTGTCTGACACACATAGGCGAGAGGAGGGGGTGTGTTCCCCATCCTGATTACTCCAACCCATCCCAGCTTCACTCCGGCCTCCTGCAACGCCAGCATCTACACAAATCACTTCTGGTGGCAGTGTCACTGTGCATTTAGAGGAAGACACCTGAAAGCAATTAGGGGCTCAACCGTAGCTTGGAACTGGGGACTTTTCGAGAGCTTTTCAAACTTTTTTCCCCCCACTGGTTGAAGTTTTTGTCATGCAAAGACACAAACCTGATTCCGAGGCACTTGAGATGCTTTAGAGCCCAGCTGCTTCAAAACAAAATAGGATATTTTTAGTAATTGCACGAGGAAATGCGTAACTTCGTTGCAACATTCTCCTCCTAGATACCTGAAGCTTGTAGCCGCTAAAATGCAAAACAGCGCATTGCAAGTTTCTCCCATGGCATGGAAACCTCATCTTGCTGCATCCAAAGCTGTAATCCACATAAAATATGTTTCCGCATGTCTCATGTCTCGGCAGAGCTCTGTTTTGGGCTAGATTGCTAGTTAGTCACCTCAATTTACCCGTAGCTTTCTCTCACTTGATGTTTTGGAAGCCACTTCCCATCTGTATTGTCGACTTGGGGGTTCTGTTGTCCTGAAACACCTCTCGCCCAATTCCTCTTGTAATGGCTGTTTTTTAACAGCACTTTATCTTCCCCCCTGGATCCCAGGCGCTAGGCTTGGCGACTCCATTCTTTCAAATTATTCCATCTTTGCACAGAGAGAGAAATTGGATTGTGTTGATCCCGTTTTTGCAGCGGGGAAGGTGGCCATAGCATTATCCTCGGTTTACACTGGTGACGGAGAGGCAATCACACAGAGGCCTCACTCTGACACAAACACTCCAGCCTTTGGACGAGGAAATTACACCACAATAAGCTTGGACTCTGTGTTTCGAGGTCAGAAACTGCCTCAAACACAGACACACATAGCCCTACACACACACAGACACAAAAGCCAAAGTGTGATGTGATCCCCTGCTGAAAGGCATTATCCATATCACTAGATGTCTAATTTATTTTCTCATTTTGTTCAGTCAAGTGTATTTTCTGTAGAGTGTCAGTAAATTTTGTTGAGGGAAACTGATAACATTTGTATATTTTACCTCTATCAAGCTCTTCTAGTTTAAAAGCAACTGTTTCCATTATTTTAACAAAAAAAAGAAAGGAAAAGAAAATGAAAACTTGCTAGGATGTTGTGGGTGGTTTCTAGGGTTCTCTGGGTTTACTGGCCCAAGTCAAAAGAGACCAGTCTTGCCCCCACATATTGTAACGCTGACTAGAGTATTCTAAGAGTGCTCAGATGACAAAAATGAAGGTGGAAAAAAACCCCTAAATGACAGCATTGGTAATCCTACAAGTCTTTATGGGCAGTTCACAGATCGCAAACTCTCCTCATACATGAAAGAGATTGGAGAGAAAAATACATCGTTCACACAAAGAATGTAAACTATAGTGAGTCCACACCAACAGTTTATTCTAAAGTATAATGGATTTTTATTTGCTATCAATGTTTTTAGCATTTATCAGCTGGGGGGAAAAAACGGGATCATTCCTCTGTTATCTACTTGTTCAGTCGTAATGTATTAAATGTGGTTTCTGGGTCCAAGCCTTTACTCTGATTCAAGTGAAAAGACTATCCCATCATGAGCACTATTTTCATCGTTTGCTGATCTTGGGAACAACCTCCCTGTCTAAAAACATAATCCTAATCCTATCCCTACCCCTAAACCAGGGGTGTCCAATCCTGCTCCTGGAGGGCCACTGTCCTGTAGAGTTTAGCTCCAACCCCAATTAAACGCATCTGAACCAGCTAATCAAGGTCTTACTAGGCATACTAGAAACTTACAGGCAGGTGTGTTGAGGCAAGTTGGAGCTAAACTCTGCAGGACAGTGGCCCTCCAGAACCGAGTTTGGACACCCCTGCCCTAAACCTTACCCTACCCGTAACTTATTCACCTATCATTTCCCTCTGATTTTAAGGATAAGAGTGGTGTAGAAGCCCTTAACCCTTGTTTAACCCTTGCCTAAACTTGATATTAACTATAAACCTATCCCTCAAATCTGATTGGTTGTTTGGAAGGTTGTTCCAGGATCAACAAGAATGTTGATCCAGGAACATGTTCTATTTGGTGAAATCCCGTTCACCATTTTGATAGCACACATTTAAGCTCAGCTTTTAAAAAGCTACAATGTACACTACAGTCTCTCCGGCCTCACGGTGTCCAAACTTAACACCCGGTTATAGTTGTGATATGGACTCGACTATTCTCTAATAGTTTGAACAATTTTTAAAGGTATATGGTTATAGTTATTGCTCTTTATGTCAATTAGCCTTAAGCTTGAACAACAGTTATGTTCGTCTCAATGAGGTCAGTGTTTTAGTACTTGAGTCCAGACAAGACCATCCATCTAAAGTCAGAGATCAAGACCATATTTTCAGGTGATTTGGACTCAGCCTTTATGGAGACTTGAATAAGCTAGTTTCGACTATTCGTAGAAAATATGGTTTTTGGACTCGGATTTAAGACTTTGTCCGGACTCAAGTACTACAACACTGAATACCACTAGTAATTTGCTGAATGGCCATGTAAAAGTATCAACTTAAACGACAGACATTTTGGAATATTTTGTAGAATGAAAGTCTATAGATTATAGACTAGACATCTTTGCCTTATATAGAGCATTATATATTCAGTGCAACACATTGCACATTGAAAACAGTATAAGGAAATGCCGCTGGAGCTATTGCACAAATGAAGGCAAGCAGATGAACGTGTCCTGCCCCATAAAAAACAATCCATTAACATTCATTGTGTCAACCACCGAGTTGAATCTGGGGATCAGGTGAAGCTCTTTGTGCAAGAGCTCTGACCCCCTACTATTTACACACAGAGAGACGGCCCAGCTGTTACCACCCCAACAGCACTACCTTACACATACAGACCTGTCATTACCACCCCGCCTTCTCTCTCCACACAGCACAGCCACCCATTTCCACAAGAGACCTTAATCTCTCCTCCAATAGGCAACTCCTGTTAAACTCCTTGACATGCCGAGCTGTGCAGGAAACACACAGGACCCATGAATAATCAATAGTACGCTATTTACGCCGAGGCCGAGACGAGCATGTGCCACAACAGGTCATTTCTGTTCGCGATTGCTTGCAGATTAGAGTTGAGATTAGAATTTCAGAGGCGAACGGGGCGGAGGGGGTCTCTGCGCAAGATGGAGTGAAAACCAAGGGCTGCAGAGGAGAAGAAATTAGAATGGAGACACAGAGACACATGTGGGCTTCTAGATAGTTAATTAGCTGGCTTTCATTTTCCTTGCTAAAGAAATGCTCCTGAGCATGGGAAAAAAACACATCAAGCTTTCTTTTGTACGCCGAGCGCGCAAACGTCACGCACTCACATGCGAACGCACACCTACGGATACGAGGACCGAACCCAATTTCATCTGCAAGGGGCAGAAATCAATCTCATATCTCTCTAGTTAATCCGCAATGGCTCTCCACAGATCCTGACACTAATAAGGTATTGAGCAGGTGAGGCCAAGGGATGCAGGGAAACAGGCAGCCTTGGAGGAGAAGGGGGGCCAAGTCTGGCTCTATTCCAGTTCAATTATGTGACTTGTGTACAGGAGAGTGGAGTGCAGGAGGACAGAAGAGAATGAGAGAGAGAGAGAGAGGGGGGGGGGGGGGGGGGGGGAGAGGGGAGCATAGAGAAGAAGGGCCACGAGATGAGAGGCAGAGGAGGAGAGCTAGGTGAAAGACTTTAGAGAAGGGAGTAGAGAAAGGCATGTAAGGTTGGTGGAGAAGGAGAGAAAGAATGAGAGCGACCCAGAGAACAGGGGGGTTAAAATCGATCCCATCTGTGGTATGATGGTTAATTAAAGCAGCTCTCGAGTAGACTAAGGATGAGAGGTTTGGCTGGGATCCTGCAGGCAGGGCTCTGATTGCTCAGAGAATGGCTGCTTTCTCTGCTCTGAGAGCGGGAGGGCTGCCGCTGGCATCCACAGACTCGGCCATACTCTCCAACGGAAACGCGCAAATGCTTGTTTGAACAAACACAGCCATACAGACAGCCGCAGATCGAAGTTCACCTAAGGATGCTGTTTGAAAGATTTCAATATGCATGAGAGGTGCATCCTCAAGAAAATCATTGATCTCTGGCATGGCCGTTGTGATCTGTTTTGTTGGATTCTTCTTTCATGGCATGACATTTTTTATGCTGTTTCACTGTAAAAAAGCTCCTTTGTATTTACAAAATAGGCTAAATGAAAGCAAGTAGATAATACACTACAGTTCTCAAGGATAGTAATAAAAAGACAAGGTATTTTGGTCACATGGAAGTCTACTGTTTTTGTACTGTTCTACTCTTGTCTTGCTGTGTGACATTCCACTTTGATCATTATTTCATCATTTTAATTATATTAATTAAGAGACTAAATTAGATATTTGTGCTTTTAAACATTAACTGGACCTTTTAAAATACAAAAATTGTGAAAAACCTCATACTGTAGAAATGTGAGTCATATTTTTCTTCTAAACACACATAAATGTATCTAACATAGTTTGACGTTAATAACAGTCAGTCACTGCAAATGTTGAGTGTCAAATACAAAATATTATGTAAATATCCATGTTTAATTTTATTGAATTATTAGCAAGCACTTAGCATTAATGTACACATTTGCACATTTAAGTATTTAACTTTTTTTTCTGAAAAGGAACCTTCTCTATGTGTATTTCAGAGTATGTTGTTTTGAGATGCATTTCCTTTACAAATCGATGAGTTTTGTAAGCTGCCCTTTTAGCACTGTTAATGTTATTTGAATGCACAAAAGCCTGACTGACCATGAGGTGCCTACTAGTACAACAAAAGACATGATTAGCATTATCATGTCAAGATTAGCCAACCAATATACATCCAATCCACACCAGCACAGACAAAAGCAAGATTTAGGGGTTTAAATTAGAGCATGTCTACTGCTTAATCTACTTATTCATTAACTTTCTACTATTGAAGTGACAGGCGAGCTGGTTAACACTGTGTGCTTCTACCATTTGTGCACCCAAAATTCTGACATAATTTACTCACCCTCACCACCCATTTAACTTTCTTTCCATAAAGAAAAAATTCGGAAAAATGTCTTGGTCGATCCTTTCCAAAATGAATGGAGCTTTCAAGCATCAAAAAAGGATACAAAACTTCCATAGAAGTATAATAAAAGTGAACTGTATGACTTAAATTTTGGTCTTTTCCAAACACAAAGCTATTTTATGACTTCAAATGACCCGAATATCACAAACAAGTCATATGGACTACTATAAGGATACGTCTATCTATGGTCATTTTCAGTCTTTTGAAACTTTGTAAGCTTGATATCCTCCTTTAAAACTCCTCTCTATTCCACATTTGAGCACAAAAGCTAAAATAGGTGTCCAACACAAATCAGGGAAGACTTAAAATAGAGCCCCCTGCCCAAATGAGTGAAAGTGCATATAATTCAAAACTGCTGAGTGAATCCCAACTAGAAAAGAGGACTATTTTCTTATGAAGTGACGGCAAACCATGCAGATTAATCTGTAATCATACTCTTCATGTTGCAGAAGTGTGGAAATAGAGCACATCCCTTCACAGGTGTATGAATTATGTATATGGAGATGATTTGATGGGTGTGAAAGAGAGTGTGTCTGATTGAAATCCTGTATTTCGCGCATTACGCCGTCTCCTCGCTCCCTTCGCGTGCAACGTCGGGGTCAGAGCCCTACACTAATTTGCGAAGGGCCAACTGCTTGTGAGGGAAATGAGAAAATTATACATTACAGCAGGAATCAGCTGTGGTTCTTCAGGATCCGTGCACTATGCCGTCTGCAGCCGGCTTTATGTGGCAGACACCTGCCAGCTTCTCAATGGCGTGAATCGACGTGCCTGAAACTCATATACAAACACGCCCACACCTAGAAGTACATCAAGAGAAATTACCACATCAAAAGCCTGAGCTGAGAAATTTGACGTATCTCAACACTTATACGCAGAAGCATGTAACAGAGGCCGTGGAATCATATGTTTTAAATTGAGAATACATGGGCTTAAATGTTGAATATTTCGTGAGCATTTTATATTTATTTTGGGATGTGTAAAAACTACGTTTTCAAAATTGACTAGTCAGTCGAAATAGCGAGTTGACTAATTGTTATTAAAGGGTTAGTTCACCCAAAAATGAAAATTAAGTCATTAATAACTCACCCCCATGCTGTACCAACCCCGTAAGGCCTTCGTTCGTCTTCGGAACACAAATGAAGATATTTATGATTAAATCTGAGAGGTTTATGACTGCTACATAGGCCCCCCTAAGGGAATGACACCGGACGGCCCAGAAAGTCATTAAAGAAAATGTTTAAATATTCCATGTCACAACAGTGGCTCAACTATAAGTTTATCAAGCGACGAGAATACTTTTTGTGCGAAAAAACAAACAAAAATAACGACTTTATTCGACTATTCCTTTTCTTCCTTGTAGGCCTGAAACGAGACTTCAAGAGATTTCCACGACGCATGCGCGAGAATTGCGATCTCCTTCAACTACTTCAGTTAAGTTCTCGCGCGTGCGCGTCGTGGAAATCTCTTGAAGTCTCGTTTGAAGCCACATTTGGTCTCTGTAAACAGCAAAAACGCGAATCTTATGTGTTCAGTCTATAGTGTTTCATTGCCATCTAATGGCCTGGCGGAAGTACCCTAAGTCTTGCATTTAAAAACAGCTGGACAGAGTGTGAATTTTTAAAAAGTTGTAATATTTTGAACTTGACAAGCTATATATAAAAAATCATCTAGGATGCTTAAAAACGTAATGTGTATGGCTATACCAGTGGCGCTTTTAGCTTTATAGTGCTTTGTGTCAGTCATGGTTGTCAGTAATAAATCGCTACATTACTGTATATTTCTCAGCAACGAGGGAGTAACATCACTATTTTGAAGAAATTAAACTCACAGCTTTGTTAATAATAGAGAGAGAGACGCTGAACAGACGTAGGTACGCATCTCTCTTTCTCTCTCTCTATAATTAATACAAATAAACGCTAAAATTCATTCATTCAAAGTAATGTAATCTTATACACTACGCAAGAATGCAGCATGGCTAGATCTAACGAGCCATAACTAACGAAAATAACCCTTATTTTTAACCTTCTGGTCAAATATTACGCTGCAAACATCAATAAGAGCTTTAAGTTGTCAATGCTGGCAAATGACCATGTATAAACGGGATAATCCACGGCTAGCAGTCCATTTAAACGACTTTGTGGAGGCAAAATCGTTTAATGCACAGCTACCCAGGGATTATCCCTCACTTAAAACATTTTTTCATAATAAGCTTTAAATATTTTTAGCGGGAAGGCAGATCATATCAATATTGCTTTGTCATGTTGTGCACAATTGTATTTTGTGCTTAGTTTTCTCACAATTTCCATACATTGGACAGTTGCGTGTGCTTTTGAGCTTAATCGTCCCATTAGCTGACTAGTAGACAAATCAACCATTATGACCCATCCCTAGTGACTAGCAGTATTGCTAGGGAATCCTCTTTTGCAGTTACGATCGACTACTTGCACATCATCTACTGCCACTTATGTAGGGTACCAGACATCGAAAACTTTACCTTCAGTAAAAGGCTGAGAGTAGAAACATGTTTTTGACCCAAAGGAAGGTTTAGTTTAGAGGTCATCACAAGCTTTAACTCTGGCAACGATTAACTCTTTCTTATATGCTTGAGATAAGTTCCCTCTTGAGTTGCCGCTTCTGAGCACCAGCCATGTCTGTCTACAGTACGCGAGCTGAGAAAAGAACATGCAACGCCATTTCACCAAGTGGAAGAGTGGAGAGGTCTTCAGGGAGGATTTTAATAGGAGAAAAGTGCTAAGTCAAGCATGGGGTGAGCGTTGAGCATGCTCGAAAGGGCATAGCACTCTATTTGCTCACTCACAATATTAATTGTCACTTCCATTGCTTTTAATTGCCGAGTTTTTCACCCTTGCATGCCATTCAACCCAGTGCACTGATCCCTCCTTTAGATACTTAGAGGTTGCTAAGACAACGAAGGATCGGAGCGACTCTGCACTCTGGCTTTCCTTTAGCTCTCACCAAAAAACAAATAAACATTTGTGTACAATTTGGCCCTTAATTTCGGTTTCACACAGTTCACTGTGTGATATTTCTCATGGGGCTTCTCCTTAATCAAAAGCACTTTACAATTATAAAACACGACTTTTAAAAACATATTCAGTCTTCAATCACCTGTGCTAGAATGCTAGAAGCATTACCTCTTGGTGAACTAAACTACCACAAAAAAAACTGGCGAATAATTCACCTAAAGGTGACATTCCTTCTGGCCAGTCACACCCTACAAACATCTATACAACAAAGCCTTGCCCCCTTTTTCTTTCTATGTCTGACTGGTTTTCTGGAGGGAGGCTGATAATCTTGAGCAAACATCATTAACTGTTTGCTCCTATCGGCCACAGAGAGTGTGGCAGGCACTCTTTTGTGCTCCTATCAGGAGTTTAAAGAGGTTTTGTACCATAATGGGTTTGGTCAGCAGTGCCAGTCCTTTCAAGTGGAGATTCACCCTGAACACTGAACTCCCCTGCACATGGATCAGAAATTAGACTTAGCCTATATAACGTATGAGCCTCTAAACACTGTTGAGAGATTAGAAAGTATCCACGGACCATGGGAAGTCACAGAGTTCAGTATCCTGTCCAGCTCTAGAGTAACAGAAATGAGGGTTGATTTGTGGAGAGAAGATGTACTCTATGTTTGGCCTGAGCTAACATAGGTCAGAGGAGCCCACGGCCGAGATTAAAGGAGGTGATTTAATAGAGATTCGACCTGTCTCGCTTCCTGCACTATGCTTGATGGGGTTGACATCAACACACACACATACATACACACTCACTCACTCAACTCAACACAAAAGGAAAAATCCATTTAAATGTTAACAAAAATGTTGTAAGTAATCCCCTACATTTGACAAATACAGTAGCTTGGTTTCAAAACCAAGTGAGCTGCCTGAATATGTACTGCCTACATAAGCAAGCTGCCTTTTAAGTGAAATAGAACCTCGTAAGTGGCTGTTTTGGAACACACTATTTAGTGTTCTTCACATACTGTGTACAGGAAGCTCGACAGTTGATTACAATGGAGTCTGATGTTAGCATGTTGCTAAGATAACGACATGATAAGCAGACCTAAACAGAAAATCTGCAGGAATGTTCTAAATGGATTTAAACATAATAAAATGTGTTAAAAGGAGCAGAGAGAATTATACTTTTATTGGTAGAATTGTCATTTTCTAAAATAATAAACAAACACATTTGGATGGAAATGTATATCATTGTGAATGACGGATGTTTATCCACCATATTTTTAACGTAAGAATGGACGCAGCCATTTGTAACTTGAATGCGAGTCTTCCGATGTTGTCCGCTTCAAGTTATTTTAGCTGTACAATAACAGTGTGTTATGCTTCATGATATTGCAACATCACGTCTGTTTTGTATTTTGGTTCATTTTTTTTTTTCATGTCTTTTATTTAGTAATTCTCAAAGTCATGTTTCCTGTTTGTCATGTGTTTCTCTTGCCATCGTGTGATCATGTCTTGGCTTCCCCTGTTTATGTGTCACTTTCTGACTGATTCGTTGTTTTATTGTTCAAAGGTGTTCCTTGTTGTCATTATTCTTTGTGTATTTAAGCCCTCGTTTTAGCCATGTTACTTTGTTGTGTATTGAAATTGAATGCTGTTCAGTGTTCCAAGATTATGGTTTCTAGTTAATGTTTATTTTGCGTTTCATGCTTTGGATTGACTCAGGTTTATGCTTTATGTTTTTTGGATTATCACCATTTTAATAAACTGCACTTAGGTCGTCTACGCCATTGTTTTCGTCTGCTTCCATGTCAGCATCGTTACATGTTATCACATTATTTTAACTTCTTTTCATAGGCTAATCATAAACACATTGGTTTGTCACACATTTTTTTTTTACCGTTTACTGTACCTAATGCATTTTTTCTATATATAACAACAACAATAAAATAAAAAATAAGAAGAAGAAGAAAGGTAGGCATTTTCAAAGATAATGCCTACCTTTTTGAACAGCCTTTGTATTGCAGCTCATTCACCTGCGATGCCTCAAAAAGCGTTTTAGGTTGGCAACTTTTTGGGGTTTTGGAATATAACCCGTACTTTATGTTAACGTGCACATGCTTAAATATCCTTGCGTTAACAACCAAATTTTCTACCTCTGACCTGACCTCCATCAAAAAGGTCAAAGAGAAGTATACATCTGAAATATCCATCACAGACACCACAGCAAAGAGAAAAAGACCCAGTGACAGACAGAGAGAAAGGGTTAGAGGAAGCATGTAGACTGATCACAACCCCTACAGTGGTGAGTAAATACAGTCTAATGGCCACTGATTAATTCTTCATTGCTCTCATCGGCCCCGTAAAGAGAGATGTAATGACCCGTCTGTGTCTGTCATTCTCTTCTCCCTCTCCCTCCCAAATCCCTCTCCCGCTCAATTTTTGATTATAAATTAAAAGGGATTGTAAATGGCGTAATGCTGGTTTGAGGTTCCTGATTGCTGTATTTGATTAGAGAATGTCAGTGCACGCATTTCCCCCTCTCTCTTGCACTTCAATAGCTGCCACACTCAGCAATGCACAAAGAACACAATGGACCAACTGCTTAACACTACCAACTAAACCATAACTAGCACTAGCTGCAATCAAACACATTCTTTCAGCCTCCATTTTCTCTTTCGGCTCGTTTTCTCTCAGTGTGGCTCTTTGGTGACTTTTCGAAGTTTGTTTCAGGTGTGCAAAACACCAACAAGTGAAAATCACCAGCAATTAAAAAGCATTCACTCATGCAGGTATGAGGAATGTATGACCCTTTGTCTCTCTCCATTATGGTGGCGTGTTGTCTCTCCCAGCATACAGTGTCAGGTGTTTTATGATAATAGGTTTTCAGAAAGTATTCAGAGAGGGTGATGATGATAGATGTAGTGACCGCCTAAATGATTGTTTAAAAAGAAAATGTTAGTACTTTCTAAATATGGTAAATCCTTTCAGGGACAAAGGAAATATTTATTTTTAACAAATTGGTACTTTTAAATAAGATTAAAAGTTGTTATATGTTCTACCATGCTTTTAGAATGAATATAAATTGGATTATAGGAGATATAAATATTTAAACACATATATATATATACACTCACCTAAAGGATTATTAGGAACACCATACTAATACTGTGTTTGACCCCCTTTCGCCTTCAGAACTGCCTTAATTCTACGTGGCATTGATTCAACAAGGTGCTGAAAGCATTCTTTAGAAATGTTGGCCCATATTGATAGGATAGCATCTTGCAGTTGATGGAGATTTGTGGGATGCACATCCAGGGCACGAAGCTCCCGTTCCACCACATCCCAAAGATGCTCTATTGGGTTGAGATCTGGTGACTGTGGGGGCCATTTTAGTACAGTGAACTCATTGTCATGTTCAAGAAACCAATTTGAAATGATTTAAGCTTTGTGACATGGTGCATAATCCTGCTGGAAGTAGTCATCAGAGGATGGGTACATGGTGGCCATAAAGGGATGGACATGGTCAGAAACAATGCTCAGGTAGGCCGTGGCATTTAAACGATGCCCAACTGGCACTAAGGGGCCTAAAGTGTGCCAAGAAAACATCCCCCACACCATTACACCACCACCAGCAGCCTGCACAGTGGTAACAAGGCATGATGGATCCATGTTCTCATTCTGTTTACGTCAAATTCTGACTCTACCGCCTGAATGTCTCAACAGAAATCGAGACTCATCAGACCAGGCAACATTTTTCCAGTCTTCAACGGTCCAATTTTGGTGAGCTCTTGCAAATTGTTACCTCTTTTTCCTATTTGTAGTGGAGATGAGTGGTACCCGGTGGGGTCTTCTGCTGTTGTAGCCCATCCGCCTCAAGGTTGTGCGTGTTGTGGCTTCACAAATGCTTTGCTGCATACCTCAGTTGTAACCAGTGGTTATTTCAAAGTTGCTCTTCTATCAGCTTGAATCAGTCGGCCCATTCTCCTCTGACCTCTAGCATCAACAAGGCATTTTCGCCCACACGACTGCCGCATACTGGATGTTTTTCCCTTTCCACAGCATTTTTTGTAAACCCTAGAAATGGTTGTGCGTGAAAATCCCAGTAACTGAGCAGATTGTGAAATACTCAGACCGGCCCGTCTAGCACCAACCACCATGCCACGCTCAAAATTGCTTAAATCACCTTTCTTTCCCATTCTGACATTCAGTTTGGAGTTCAGGAGATTGTCTTGACCAAGACCACACCCCTAAATGCATTGAAGCAACTGCCATGTGATTGGTTGATTAGATAAATGCATTAATGAGAAATTGAACAGGTCTTCCTAATAATCCTTTAGGTGAGTGTATATATAAGTTTGGGGTCAATAAAAAAAAGCAAGGGTGCATTAAATTAATCAAAAGTGACAATAAATACATTTATATAACGTTGCAAAAGATTTCTGTTTTAAATAAATGTTGATCTTTTGAATTTTCTATTCATCAACATGGATAATAATAAAAACTGTTTCTTAAGTACAAAACCCATGTTAGAATGATTTCTGAAGGATCATGTGAAAAGTTAAGAATTTAGGAAATTGAAGACACATGGATGGGTAGCTCAATTGGACTGACCAAATTTAGACATATGAATTTTTGATTTCTGCAATAGCGTTTAAACAAACACTATACAATAATCATTCTAACTTGTTAAATAGTTTACCCAAAAATAAAAATTCTATCATTAATTACTCACCCTCGTTCCAAACCCATAAGACTTTCGTTCATCTTCGAAACACAAATGAAAATCTTTTTGATGAAATCTGAGAGCTTTCTCTCCCTCCATTGACAGCTATGCAACTGCCACTTTGACCTTCAAAAAGTTCATAAAGAGATTGTAAAACTAATCCATATGAATTGAGTGGTTTAGCCCAAATTTTCTGAAGAGACATGGTCACTTTATATGATGAACAGATTGAATTTAGGCTTTTATTCACATATAAACATTCATCAACTCTCACATCAGTTGTGGTAAACGGAAGCTCAAGCACATTCGCTTGAGGTTCATTATTGTGATACGCAGCAGGTTTGAGCTTCCGCAAGAACCAATGAGGTTTGTTCTTGCGCGTCAAGCAGGTTCGGTTAAACCTTCTGTTCATGTTTGCTGATCAATGTTTAAATGTGAATAAAAGCCTAAATTAAATCTCTTCATCATATAAAGCGATCGAGTCTCTTCAGGATTCATATTGATTAGTTTTACAATCTCGTTATGAACTTTTTGAAGAGTCAAAGTGGTAGTTGCATAGCTGTCAATGGAGGGAGAGAAAGCTCTCAGATTTCATCAAAAAGATTTTCATTTGTGTTTCGAAGATGAACGAAAGTCTTACAGGTTTGGAACGACATGAGGGCGAGTGATTAATGACAGAATTTTCATTTTAACTCATTCAAATGTAACTAATTACCAAAAATAAAAAAAAATAAAAAAAATTGGAAGCTGCATTCAAAATCCATTTGGCTCACAAATCCAACAGAGGCATGTTTAAATGAGCCTATTTTTTTGGTGCTCAGTCCCAAAAACTGTGAACTTCCCCTCAGCCATGTTAGTACGCGCCGTACACACACCCCTCTCTCTTTCCGCCTCTCTCTCCCCTCTGCCCTCAGTCTCATCCATCCATTGGAGGGTGGAAAATTTCTGTTCCTTTCTTTCCATTGCATTTATCCGTGGCCGGGGTCATTCCACTGCACCGTATAGTGAGGTGGGGGGAGAACACACTGGTAATGGGGCCATCAGCACCAACCAAGACACACACACTGATATGCTCACCGCCTGCCACAGGGTCAGATCAAGTGTGTACCAACGTAAATCAATTCTCCTGTCCAACTTTAAGAAAAAAAAAAACACACAAAGATTTTTTTCCATCTGCAAGTAGGCACAGAACACAAAGAACAGGAAGTAGAAAGTTCTGATATTAAGAAAAAAAATAAAGGTGGCTCAATCAGAAGAGCTGATGATTGTGGGTAGGAATGGAAGGAGCACAAGACTAGGTGCTTTCTCCCACCAGTGAGACTCAAGAAACCTCTCTACAACTTCACAGGATGAAAAAAGCTTTTGACAGAGCACAAGGTTACACGAGGATAGGACTGAAGAGGATGGGAAAAGGGAAGCTCAAGGTGAGGATGTAGGAGAAGGAGTGAGGGAGGGTGTTAATGAGAAAAAGGGGGTCCTGTTGTTGGAAGATGCTTTGTGTCAGACCTCTTGCATTATGTTGTTGACTCTCTCCCTCGGAAGGGCTGGATAATGGGCCTCAGGGTGCAGGGCAGAAAAAAATGCCCCGCTGAAGAAAGTCAGGAGAGGGTAGAAGGTAAAAGGGCGAGTTTGAGCATCTCATTCTCACAAGATTCCTGATATCAATGGCTGCATTTTTCAGTGTTTTCCTCAACCCCCTTATTTTTTCTTCTCCACCTGTCCCCTTAACCCTACGCCTCATCAAGCCTCTTACATCTGTCAGTCATTCTGTGAGAGACAGCCAAGCTTTTAGCTGGAAAACAGGAACAGATGGGCGGTCCAAAAAGTACTCTGTGCAAGTGTTTGAATACAAAATTGCTAACTCAAATACATTTATTCAGCAAGGATGCATTAAATTGATCAAAAGTGACAGTAAAGACATTTATATAAAATATTTATATTTCAAATTCTACTCAAGGAAACCTGAAACATGTCAGATCACAATTCTAAAGTCACTTTTCTCTTTCAGGTTAACTACTATCATGGTGTAGAAATAGTTTGAAAAAAACTTGCTCTGTAAGTTTAATTGACCTGTACATTATCTTCACTTTATATTAGCTTTCGCTAATCGGCTAACACTGCAACAACACTGAAGTCCTCTGAGGCGATTTTCAGTCTACAATCAATAGCTGAGATGCAAGATGGCATCAGTTGGATTTATGAAACGAGAGGGGGTCTGTGGTGATACGAGCGACATGAAAGCACCGAACAAATGCATTCACCGGTCAAATTTGCTATAAGGAATAGCTATTTTGTCAAATGTAGGCTTATCAGTTTTTAAAGCAACACTATGGAACTTTTCAACTTTCATAATATATTTCCAAGACCCGTGTGATGGTACATCGACTTACAATAGGTTAAATGACACGTCTGCCATAGCCTGACGTGGTCTGTATCGCCTTTACTCGCACTATGTAACTTCGGGTTTCGGGTAGTAACCCGAGCACAAAAAGAACTACAAAACTCGACTGCTTTACGGCATACGTCACTTCCCCCACCACTTCCTCAAATTGTCTATGGCCATTGCAGACATCCCAAGTCTATAGCGTCTCCCTGATGCCCGCAAATTAGTTCAAATCTGCCGGAATCTAGAGCGAGCATGCGAGACAGAAGATACTGTGCGCATAACATACATAGCGCGAGCACGGTCAGAGAGGTAGAGCGTGAGAGACCTTGCGAGTGTGCCTCACGAAAGCTAGTCAACCAACCCGCCACCCCCCGTCAACAATCCAGTCACCAAGATATACCTCCCTGAAATGACTTCTTGCAGGTTGGGATGTCTGCCATTGTTGATTCCAAAGCCGGTGCTGGATAAACAGCGAGCGTGCGCGTGTGACAGTAGGCTGCGGTAGGCTAAATTATTTACGACAGCGGTAATGGACAATTCCGCTTCCAACCTGTAGGGCGACCGCTGAGGAAAAGTTCCTTGGTGTTGCTTTAAACTGTGTTACTTGTAGCCTGTATACCTGTAATTGTGCCGTACAACAGATGATCATTTTATGGGCATATATTAAAATTGTACTGTTTCACATTTTATTATTTGTGTTCATACCAAATGATAATATGGTAATATGAGATTGAATGAGCTAGCAGGCTACCCGTATTCTAAGCTAGTATGGTGAATGGTTAAAGAACAAGAAATATTCATTTCAAAATATGCAACATATCTTTTTACAATTAATTAGCATAATTAAGACACATACACATATTAATCGAATGAGTAGGTTTTATAATCACAGAGTACTTATTAAAAGGCCTTATGACTGAATCATTTGTTCATGACACCAGTTTTACGTACTTCCTTTTAATGTGTTAGACTTCCGTTTCGCTAGCCGGTAGGTAAGAAGCCATATTATGGAAGCACGCACAAAACACTATTAAACACCGTGATGGTTAATATTTATCTGACAATGTTATCTTATGAGAACATTTTCAATTATTTTGTGTTGTGACTCGGAGTAGACGGTCTTCGATGCGTGTCAGCAGCTCGTTTAACAAATGCCATCTCTGCATGTGCTGTGAGTTTGGGTTGCTTATGACGTTCATATGGGAATGCAATGTGCATTTCACCAGATTTGTAACGTAAATAATCTATAAACCTACGCCACACAGGAGAACACATCAATATGTTTCTATATACGCAAACTATTCATTCATGAGTTTGCATGTTTTGATGTCCAGTGGCTGTAACATTTCTATCGTATAGAAGTGGCCAAATATTAAAGGGATGATCTTCCGTGGGTCTGCCATTAACGAAGTGGAAAGAGCAAACGTATGGGAATTTTGGCAGTTTCTCACAAATGTGTCGCTCAAATAGACACAAGAGAAATACATAAACTACTGCTGCGTTTTGAACCGTAATAACATAATTTAACTGTCATGTACCATTTCTCATGTACTGCATCGTGTCACACATTAAGCATGTGCGTGCAAAGAACTCAAATGGTGATTGAATGGTTAGTGCAACGATACACTGTTAACTATTTGACTAAAACATAAAAATAGCAAGCAACTTGCATTGCCAGCATGTTCACACATTACAATGATGCTTTTAACCAAAGCTTCCCCACATCCACAATCAGTTCTGGTGCAGATTATGGTCAAAACAAATATCTTGCAGGTATTTCAGCTATTATGGCAAACCCTAACTGCGCAAAGGACGGCAGTCTTTCTGTAGTCCATATTAAAAGGTAGCTAGCCAGTCAAAACTACACAGTCGACAGCGTGAACCTGTAGTTTTGCATCGAGTCTGCGGGTTCACAGTACAACTACGATTACCGGAAATGGCTAAGTTTACCGGAAATCGAACACATTATATTTCAAAAATGGCGGCGACCGCTCTTGTGTGAAAAATAGGATGAATACTACGGGGCTGTTGAATACTTGAATCTGATTGGTTGACGAAGGTGTGCAATTATTTTCAGGGAAACCTGACAAATGTCTTGAAATACATCATATGAACAATATTGTGAGGTGGGGTAACCGTAGTACAAGTGTTTCGCGTCATGGCCACATGACCACCTCGTGTGTTAATTTTTTCTAATAATTCAACGGCCCGTCGTCAATTATTCCTTTCTTAAACCAAAGACACAAGACACGTATGTCACTCGTGTTGTTTTGAATGGGGAAAAGTGCAACGCTCAATATGGCGGAATAACGAGTCCAGAGCTAATCGGCGATTGGTAAAGTCATTGCGTCCCTGCAGCTGCCATTAGAAGCTCCGGAAACAGTCAGACATGCGCTTCCAATGCGCATGCATGCTCATTAACTTGATCCATCCAGAAAAATTAATTTTTCTGTCATGATTCCAGCGTTTAGAAACAAACTTTATGAGACAGTTGTCAGATTTCATTGGGGATTTCAAATATGAAATTTAATCGCAAGCTTGGCGAACAGTTTTGGAGAATTTGATGTTTCCCCATTCAAAGAGACAGGAGCTGCACTTGCATGCCCGAGAGGCGTTTTAAAGATGGCCGCCAAGTGAAATTATTTTGATTATACTACGGGTCTGTTGAATGCTTAACTCTGATTGGTTGATGAACGTTCTAAGATGTGCAATTATTTTCAGGGAAACGCCGGGTTAAAGTAGTTCCAGCCAGGTCTTGACTGCATTACAGTTCCATATCACTTCGCCAAATCATTTAAGTTATTTCAAAGGACTTTACAGCCTACAGAACCAAAACTACACAACTACACTGACAAAGAAAATAAATATAGTAGGGCCGGGACTCGATTAAAAAAATTAATCTAATTAATTAGAGGCTTTGTAATTAATTAATCGAAATTAATCACATTTTAATTGCATAAATATTTGACCTGAGAACAGTGAAAAGTAATTTTTTTCACATGGATTTTTAGCATACCATTGAATAATGACTGAATACATAAGCTTAAGCAACAAAATATTGTTTATTTTTGTTTAACTAAGTCCAGCAGACCAGTGTTTTTTGCCATTAAGTGTAGCAATAGCATATTGCTACACTACACTAATAGCAATAGTGAATTCCTTGTTGCATAGCTTGAACACAACCATGCTCTTATCGACGCTTCCACCCGTTCGTTTTTGTAACAAAATTTCCCATCCACCGGCCAACCAAAGCGATCTCGTCAGCTTCTTCGTCATGAACGCTAGTTGGTGCGCCAGTATAATCGGTCCGCCGAAACTCACCCAGTGAGAAACGTTCCGCGGTGCATAAATAAGTGCGATTAAAAATATTTTTTTGTGTAATTAATTAACGCGTTAAACCCTGTAGTTAATTAATCTTAATTAACGCGTTAAAGTCCCGGCCCTAAAATATAGTAAACAATAGGATAAAAACAACAAATTATTTCCAAGTTTTTTGCCACTCTCTCTCCCACTCAAACGCACAAAAACACAGTACGGACACACACTTGTGTGTTGTTAGCGCTCCTCTGACGATTTTATCAGTAAAATAGTTTAGCAACTTAAAAGCTATGACGTTTCTCACTAGCGAGGTGCAGATAAATATAGTTTAGCTATTAGTAGACACTGGTGCCGTACACTGTTGAGAGACGCACAGACTGAGGTAATTCACACTCTCTCTCTCTCTCTCTCTCTCTCTCTCTCTCTCTCTCTCTCTCTCTCTCTCTAATAACTGCATTTATAACTGCATTAGTCTGCTATCAATAGCCGCGTTTCCACTGCCGGGCTAAGGCCGGGCCAGGGCAAACAGCGAGCCGAGCCGAGCCGAGCCAGTGGTCTCGGGCCTTAGCTCCGGGCTCGCGTTTCCACTGCCGGGCCAGTAGCCCCGCAGCGCTGCCCGAAACCCCGCCCCTAACACGCCTTTCTGGATCAAACGTCATACATACAACCCAACCCATTTCAGCGGATATTATGAATTTATTTATTTTTTAAGTTAGGAAGATAGCATGTATATTAACTCACCGGCCGTGGCTGCAATGGTGTCCCGATTGTCTCACGAGTTGTCACTAACAGAGGGACGGTGACCCAGCACACGTCCATCAAGTCGAACCATGGAAAGTTCCTTTTCTGAGCTCCGCTTTGTCCGTTGTGCGTTTTAATCGCCTTGAACAATACTGCGCCCGCAACTTTTTTATTTTTTCCTGAACTTGAAGCGTTGATCGCTGCATGCTTAGCTTAGAAAGTTCAGCATCGATGTATTTTATAACGTCCTCGTTTCTTCACACGCCGTCAAATTGACGTTGTACCCTTTCTTCTGCCCGTGATTATTTTGCGCGATATAAAAAAGTGAAATGTGCATCTTGCTTGAGATAACGTTCCATAACACCGATAAACTCCGCCTTTTACCTTGAGCATGCCTCTAGCCCAAGCTGGCCCGCTTTGGCCCAAGGTATTCGACGGGCCAGAAATCCTGGCCGTTGGCCCCGAGTAAGCCCCTATCAAGCCCCGGAAGTGACAGTGGAAACGCGACTGGCCCTGGCACGCACTAGCACGGCTCGGCCCTGGCCCGGCAGTGGAAATGCGGCTAATGGCTCAAGCCTCCGTTACTAGCTCTAAAATGACGTTTTGGAATTAGCAATGGAGGCTTGGGATGAGATGCATAAGAAATTAGTCCCACACGCAAAAGCGTTTTAAGTGCAAAAACCTGAAAAACTTCTCAAAATACATCATCTGACCAATGTTTTGAGGTGTGGAACCAAAGCATAAGTGGAATAATTGATTCTAGGCCGTTGAATTATTCGAAAGATAATGCACACCCGAGGTGTAACGGCCACTCCGCAATGCTAGATGACAATGAATGTTAGGTAATACCTGACTGCTAAATGCTAAAATGCTGATGATCAACCAATGAGAATCGAGTATTAAAAAGCCATGTAATGAAATAACATGCAATTGTTGATTTGTTGATATCGTTCATTACACCGTTCCTTAAGAAGTTAATGAGAGCATTCAACATACATATTCAGTTGTCAAGCATAAGGATAACTCTCGCACCTTCCCGCATGCGAATGCATCCCTTTCCAACCCCGCTGCACCCCATCCCTAAAAGTATAACCATAAACAAAATCAGAGGATACAGTAAGGTCTCTAATCAAGGCAATCAGTGCTGTTTTCAAACGTGCACCGTGCACTAACAGCGAGCTGGGCTCATCTTTGTCTGCGGTTTAATTACTTGTTTTTGCATTCTGATGGAGGGGGGTGATTGTGCCTTGTCACCTATTTTTGAAGATAAAGGACTAGCCAATTACTTTGTTTGGATGCTAATGATTGGGTTTCATTAGTGGCCGCTCTTAGCCCCCCTCACCCGGTAAATGAATGAATATGCTATGATTTCAATTATTGGAATTATGAAAATTGCTTTTAAAAAGACGACACGGGTATCATCAACTCTCCGCTGTGACATAATGTCATTTTAATTTCCATAATAGTTTTAATTGTCAGTGGCCCTGTTGCGCCTTAATCATTTAATTGTATTGTCTTTTTCTGTCGGCGACACCCACATCCATCCGCCCCTCAGCCACACCAAATCACAATCAGAATTAGCTGAGGACTTGGCAAAGGCCAGTTGAAGGTGCATTTTAAAAGTTTCAGAGATGGTTTTGACACCATCCGTGGCCTGAGTCAATGACGGCACGAACTAAAATACTGAAGGAGATGGGTGAAGTGTAACCTCTGAACTCCAAGAATAATCGTAAAACAACTTTTGCATCATATAAAATGACATCTGGCCTCCCACAAGTGTCGTACTTTCCATCTAGTGTGCCGGCAATAAAAATGTAGGTTCAGAGGGTTAATTGGTACTTGAATCCTTAAGCTTAGACTAAACTGTACATCCACGTACACTCAAAGAAGCCTTGTTTTTGCAGGCTCTTATGGGGACTTGTTTTCTCCGGGCTCCTGAAGGAATGCAGCCTTTTCTTTCTCCAAGCATTCATGAAAAAGCACATGGTGATGAAGCTGAGGTGTGAAAAGACGATAAATTACCAGCCTACACGGACCAGCACAATGAAAAAAACATGGACATGTAAACCATTCAATTCCTGAACTGTGTGGCTGGAGCACAATCAACAGTAAATTACCTCAGAACCCAGGTCTGTTATCATCAGTGCGATGAAGACTGGTGGAAAAATAAAAGCCTTTACCCAAACAAAGGACAAGGATACCTAATGGGTCAAGGCCCAGCAAGGCCTTTGACAAGTGACAAAAAAGAATCATTGCGAATTGCTCTCCAAGGTCAGTGTTTCTATAGATTTAAATGAAAGATTTAGTTTTTTTGTGCCATGAAGGTTACCTGGCCACATCAGACAGAGATTTACAGCATAATGTACACAAAACATTAGATCCATTAGTGAGGAAGTATTTGCATGGTACATAAAATCAATTAAAGGGCAGATTTCAGGCAAGGCCATGTAGGTTTATTTTTGTGCTCTGCAGAAACCCGAATTTTTCCTTCATCTCCATGGAGATGGAGTCTGCCAGAACAAACGGTCACGATCAAAGGGCACCGCAGAGGACGAGACCTCATTCACAGCCGAGCCAAGAACAACGAGGACGGATTTGAGGAAAAACGAATCAACCTTCTAAATCTAAAAGCGCACTGCAATGAAAATGGCTAAATATTTAAATGACAGACTGGTGACACGTTTTCACAGTTACTAACATTGTTAAAAAAAACACGCAGATTTATATATATTCTTATATTACCTTGTCATTAAATGACAAAAAACTATTTAACACTGCTGCGTGAGTGTTTTTAATACAATGACTGAGGTAGTGATGGTACATTTTTTATCTTCTGACCAACGTAATCAATCTCTCTCTATATATATTTTTCCTCTTTTTTCTGGTTTTTTTTCCCAATGGGGTAATATTGGAAAATGAGAATGCAAAAATTATATTTGTTGTATTTCCATTCACCACTATAGAAGTTTACCCAACTCTGATGTCTTACGCTTCTGAGAACCCCAGAAATGCAAAAAGGGTCCATTAGCATACAAAAGTAAACAAAAATCGACATAGAAATGTATTATTATATTATCAATATTAGTAATAATTATCATTATGTATTATATCATAATAATACAATTATTAATAATACTTTTATTATATTAATTATTAACTGGACTACAATGCACTGGGGCACAAACTACGTTTAATGTAGTCTAGGCTGTATATTCTTTTACCTTGCATTATTTGTTTTTTAGGATGATGACGTCATGTCGCTATCTGCTCACTTTTCAAGCTTTTACTCTTAGCTTGTCAAAATCGAGCTTGATTTGAAGTATGGCCTGTGATGTCAACAACATAAAATATGGGAAGTGTTTCGCCTCAATTTTAAAGATTGATCCTCCTACTTATTTTGTTATCCTAACTATGCCTAACCATTATATCAGTCAGTCACATATTATTATTTGCACTCAGCATGTTGCAGTCCATGACAATATGAGAACAGGTCTGCACTTCATTTTTGGGTTGCTTCATTTTTGGTAGTTCAAGAAGCAGTTCGGTTGACTCCCAATAGGCACCAGTGGAGTCAGCGAGTGTGTGACTGACAGCTTTAAGCAGCTCTCTAACCTCTCTCCTCCATCTCTCAGTGTGCCAGAAAGGGGCGGTCAAGTGAGCCCCTCAAAACTGGAAAAAAGGGACATTCAGATGCAACCATGCAGAACACCTCAGTGCCATTCCTCCTCAAGCAGAGACGTTTCTCTTGAATGCAAGTCAGAATATGAGAGGATGTGAACATGGGTTAGGATGGGGGTTGAGAGTAAAGAGAAGCTCCGAGAGTCCCTAAAGTCTTTGAACCATCTTGAAGTCTCCTCCAGTAATTGACAGAGGCTAAAACGACTCGGCAGCACAAACACACCCACCGATGTTTGAATTTACAACTGATGTTGTCAGTGCAGTGCTGGAAATGACATTCAGGAATGTCAATGTGTAAATCCTGTTTCTTCCATAGTTTAGAAACAGATGTGCTTTCTCTTCCCTTTGAACGGCACTTCATGATTGGAGTAAAAAGATCGAAAGACTGCAAGAGAGAGAGAGAGACGTATGATAACTGTACAACTTCTGGAGAGTAGACAGGTTGAAGATGAGGATACTTATGGTTCCCATGTAGGACTCAATAAGAGTGGTAGAAAGGACACAGAAGGGGGAGGGGCATTTGTCCTCTGTTCTTGTGCAAGTATGCCACCTGCTGGATCGTAAGCGAACAACGCCTCGAGCAATTGCCAAGAAACCCACTTCTGCATGGTTTCTTGAAATGAAACAGTAGTCATGGAATCATACATTTCATGGGTGTTTCTCTCTCGCTCGCTCACACACACACACACACACACACACACACACACACAGTCACCTTGCATTTGGTTTGCCTCAGGGAGAAGGCCTCTATCAGGCTCCATTGTGTTTTGAGCACTGAGAGGCCCTTCTGGCAGGCTAAGGTAGAGAGAGAGGGTTAGAGGCCATACTAGAGAAGAGGGATGAGAGCGATTCAATCGCTCAACAAATGGACCAGGCTAATAGAGGCAGCCTCTGATCCTATCCGACGCACAGCTGGGGGCCTTCTAATAAGAAAGGGCTGAAGAGGAGAGACGAGAGAAAGCGAAAAAGAGAGAGATGGAAGAGGAAAGGGTAAACAGGGACTGCTCTATTGGCCTAATTATGAAGCAGATATAATATTAAGGGTATAAGCTGATGTGCTATTAGAAACTAAAGCTTAGGATGGTCTTGAGTGGAGAAGCCCTTTTCCATGCATGTTTCCTGTAGGAGCATATCAAAAGAGAATGGATTACCATGGTAATTTATTTTCATTCATTGAAAGCTTTAATAAGCTGTGATAACTTGTTAACAGCCACTGTCATCAAAAAAGTGTTTAAAAAACTACTGTATGTTTGGAATAGCATACACTGTAAAAATGTTTTAATGTTTACAGAAAAAGACTAAGCATGATGCATAACATCTAATGGTTAACTGTGGGTTATGGTTTAACATTGCATTATACATAACTTTATTGAAAAAAAATGTAAAATGTATGGCTTTTGGAAGAATAATTTACTAGGAAAACATTTCCAGACATCTCTGCATTATGTTTTTCTTAAATAGTTGTATTATTGTTTGTAACATTCATTATGGTGTTTCGTGTTACATTTTCTGTTATTTGGTTAATGTTTATTCCATTATATTAGTGTGTTGTCTTTGTGTGCATGACTCTGTCCAGCGTCTATGAGTCTGTATCTAACAATGCAAAGAGCTCAGATTGACTATTCATTTCTTGTGAGACTAATTAATCATTAGTAATATCTGGTGTTTAAAAATACTATTTTAATTGTGTTTTAGTTACTTTCCTTCCTTTTTCTTTACTCAAATTTTAAAAGCGCTTCTAAGAGTTAAATCAAGACATTTAAAAAAATTGTGGGTGTTGGGAGAGAAAAAATAGTTAGGAGGAAAAATCAATGCTTTTGCGTTCTCTGGGGACCGCAAACAATTTGAAACGCAAAAGAGTTGAACATTTTTTTTTCCTCCCATCTCATATTTCTTCCATCACCATGTCCCTTTAGGGGCTCTGTAAAATTGTATAATGATAATAATGAAAAATTAGTAATAGATTTAACTTAAATACATTTGAAGGAACAAATGAATACAAGGTGGGCACAATCACTAAAATAAGGAAATTAATTAATAAAATGTGGCCACAAATTAATAATGCGGGGGACCATTTTTTTCCACATGCCGTGGATTATCTGTTTGTGCCTTTTTTTTTTTTTTTAAATAAACTGTGCTTACATTTGGATTCTTGCCTGTCCTCATCCCTTATCACATGTTACAGATACATGTTTGTTAGAGGGGAAATACAAGCGTAATTTTACATTTTAAACTATCTAATCACTAAATAGTTTGCTTTAAATTGCAACACTGTATTCAAATGAAATGAAATGTGTATTGGGGTGACAATAGATATTTGCATACTTTTTACATCCAGACTGACAAAAAGAAAAATTTCATGGAGCACAGAGTGCCATACTACCTTCTAATCTCTCAGATGTCCACTGGAAAGTGATACAACCATTTTCTCTTGTACAGTCACAGTGGCAGCTTTAGTATGCAGCGTCTAGTGTGCGGGAGACGTGGATGGACGGAGGATATCCCTACTCTTAACACACACAAAGAGCTACTTAACATCCACACAGCAGGAAAGCTTCAGGGAAAGAGAGGGAGGGGCGTATAACCCATCCAAAGCTGGCATCATCACGATGTCACTATAACTTTGTTTATATATATGTTCATAATGCCAGCAATTAATCTCCCAGAGGTGAGCGCAACTGCAGTAATGATCAAATACGCGGGCAGAACATTAAATAATTCCTCCGAGACACACACAGAAAGTCCGTCCCTCCCACTGTGTTTCCTTTGTGTTGGCCATTGTAACAGTTTTGTCTGGACATATGGAGTGGTTTAGACCGCTGGGACCCCCAACGGTCCTGGCTTTGTGCCGGGGTCACAAAGGTTGCTGGGATTGTGTTCCAGACTAATTCCCCCTTTCACTGACTCCAGATCAGAGTCTATAATGATCTGGGAGGTGCTGTAGCGGGGTTAGATTATGGTTGTGACACCCACAGGGTGGGAAGGGAGAGAGCAAGAGAGAGACGGACCCCCACGAGGGCAGCAAGTCTTTAAAGGAAACATTCTTGTGTTTTGCACTTGGCATCTCCAGACTCTCTCTTTAACTTGTGGTATCAATGGCTGGGATACACACATTCACTCCCACTGTTATAGCCACACACACACACACACACACACACATCATTTTCCACCTCATTTCCCAATTGCAGCCTGAGCAAACATTATAAAGAGGGGAGAGTGTGGGCACTGAAGAGAGCTAGTGTAATTGTAACAATAATGAGTTGAAGAGAGGCTCTTACTTCCTATGGCCCCTACATACATCCACATCTCCACACACTCACGCAGGGCCGAAGCCAGCATTATGATTGTGTCCTCACCACATTTGGAAATTTCTTTAGATTCATCTGAGAAATTCAATATGAAACATTAAATCAGAATTGACCCTATTTATTTTCTTATTACATTTCTGATCTTACCTTATATAATTCATAAGTGCATTGTCAAATAAAATTATTTGTATAATTAAAAATTCATTACTTTCATCAAGAAGTAATAGCTTGTTCTGCCTCTGAAATGACTTTTCTTTTTTGCTGACATAACCAAGCCGCCAAAAATGAAGACCTGCCATACAGTTCTATTGTTATTGAACATCCTCATTCACTCTACAAGTTTTACAAGTAAAATAGGTTACAAATACCATGTTTGAGTTTAAAAGTACACATTTTTTTCACATTAAACTACGTTTAAAATTATGTACTCACATAAGATGAAGGTTCTGGTCATATCAGTGGCCAAGTTGTCTTGTCTTACATTGGGGAAAACTCACCTCACAGTGGCAGCCATGTTAAGATCACACGACTAGCCGGAAAATTACTCTTTAAACACCCTATTAACAGTTTTTTTTTGTGGATTTTTTTAAATTATCATAAGTGTACTTGTAACATACCTGTAAATAGCATCAGTAGCCAAAATCGGTGTAATACTCCATCCACACCAATAGGTGTCAGTATACATTTCAAAAACCACATCCGTCAGTAAAACAGCGTAAAACAAATAATAAGGCTGTGAAATTCCATACTCCCTTCTTTTACTTTGCAAAGTTAAAAAAAAAGTATGCGTGTAGTATGAACGTAATCTGGATAGCCTACTACATTCGTCATTGTCATGTGACCTTGCAGCGTCAGCACTTCACTGCCGCTTACAACTCCTCTCCTGTGGCCTCTTGGAAATGGGATAGTAAAGTGTCCATTGGATCCACACCAAAGACTTTAGATATACAAAAACGGTGGACTCATGTTACTCATGAATAAGAGAAAGTTCAACACACAAAATGGCGGAAATGTCCCACCTTCTAAATAAAAGAGCTAATCACCAATTGGTGAAGTCAGTGACTAGACTAGAAATAGTCAGTGTCCTGAAACGCCCGCTTTGGACTATGCACATTGGCTGGTCCAGCCTGAAATATATTAGCTTTTTTAACGTTATTTGAGCATATGAAACAACATATGGGACATTTCATGTGAGATTTTGTTGCCGATTTTAAATATGCTATAGTGTGGCAAGCAGTTTTTTCTTTGTTTTGTTTTTTTTCAGGATTTTCCCATTCAAGTAGATAGGACTTGGTCTTGGATGCCCTACGCAGAGTGAACAGACATTCCTTGAAAGAGACTTTGATCCACATTTGGAAAGTCACCAGAAATAGTATCATCTGGCCCTGGGTACTTTGTGCTTACTGTTTTATGAATTCTGTGAATTTGGACATCTTTACACATACACAGGGAAGTAATGCATATATTCGAACGGAACCTAAGAGCACATTTAATGTGTTTCCTGCGTTTTACAAACATATATCAGAGATTATAATCAATTATTAATGTATTTTACAAAACAAGACCTTTGTCTTCCAGCTGTGATGATAATAGCCAATAAATCACCTTTAACAAACATATAGCCAACATCAGCGAACAAAGAGTTAACAAATCACTATTTTGTTGATTGTGAGGTTATGTATAACAAACACTGTGACAGGACATCCCTTAAAGCCAAGGAAAAAGAGTTTTAGCAAAAGCAGCATGAAGCGCATTGAGCCATCAACCTTCAGCTGGAGTGTTGTGGCAGTCTCTAATTCTGATGAGCAGAAGTAAATGGAGATATTTCCACTGCTGATATCACAAAGCCATTCTGACAGATATGCACATATGCGTCATATTCCCTACAATATCCACGAGTGTTCTCCACTCGGCAAGAGCTGGAGCAATCACTCACGGAGACACTTATAGCCTGCATGGGAGTGGGGCTGAGTGACTGAGAGAATGAGGACTAAATTAAGAGCTCTCTCTATTCGCTATTGTTAAAACAGCATTCTGCTGATGAGCTCAACTCGCACGCTTTTAAAAATCATACTTTTCGGTGTTTTGTTTTTCCGATATTATACATTCATACTGACATCTTTGCTTTTTTAGCGCCGTTCTCGGTTTCTCTCGCTGACTGTCATTCAAATTCATGTTCTCAAGGACCCAGTGCACACAAGGCCTGGGGAATAATAGGCAAACCCATTTATCAGCTGCCTTTGTTTTTTATTCCTCTTTCCCCCTTTGGGAAATTCTGAGAGGCCATGTTCCATGTAAGATGGCAGCTGTCTCCTGACCATTAGCATTGCAAATGAGGTCAGAAGAGAGAGACCCTCAGCCCAGCATTTAGGGGCCAGAGACTGGGTCTCAACAAGCCCCATAGACAGGCGTTGAGCGCCGTCCAGTTTTGTCAAAGTGAAGAGTGACTGTTCAAGAGAGTAATTGGTCATTTGCAAAAAATGCAAGGCATTTATTACATGACTCAAAAAGAGGTCTGTGAACAGAAAACAAGTGGTGAGGGGGACTTCAGTGGCGTTGCGTTTCATTTCTGCTGGTTTTCTGATGTAAAGATATTATGGAAAGTGTTTGTGAATTGTGAATAGTGCTGTGCAAAAACAAAAAAAATGCATGATGTGTAATCCAAATGGTTGTTTACAATCTACAATTCCATGGATTTTATGTAGCTGTGGTCATTCGTACGATAATTAGCTTGTTGTAACGAGGCTCCTTCGCTTCGAAAAAATACATATAGTATAGTGGCACAATTGTTCTCAAAGGCTGCACAGACCTCAGCGACCAGCACAGCGGCTCGCAGGTGATTGTTCTCCGAACCCTCAGCGAGCACTATTGTCATGGTAACCGGAAAGTACTTCAGATCACAGAGGACACACACACACACACACTCACAATAAACAAACTCCAGCGAAGTTTGGCGAGCCCCAAACACTCTAACTAATCAATGTTGATTAACTTTTCCTCTTAATTACACCTAAAGGGATAGTTCACCTAAAAATGTAAAATTCTGTCATTATTTACTCGCCCTCAGGTTTTTCCAAACCTGCATGACTTTCTTCTGTGAAAGAAGAAAGAAGATATTTTGAAGAATATTGGTAACCAAGCAGTTTTGGTTCCCATTGACTTATATGGACAAAACAAACAAACAATGGAAGTCAGTGGGAATCAAAACTGCGTCTCAAAATGTATTTGTGTTCAGCAGAAAAAGAAACCCTTACAGGTTTGCAACAGCATGAAAGTGAATAAATGAAAACAGAATTTTCATTTTTGGGTGGACTATCCCTTTAACGCTCTCAAATGGTCAAATTTGTTGCATAAACGTTGTAGTGAACACTGTAAGCACAAACCATCTCTGAATGCACATAATAATCTATAATAATAATTTTAGATTTGGCTGCCATGTGCTCCAGAGGGTTAGATTCCTTAAAACAACACTTGAGTTCACAGAAATGACTTTCATTCAAATGCATGGCATGGATCAGTGAAATGGTTGACCTCAAATTACACAGCTAATATATTCTAATTGGGTAGACACTCAAATCCACATGCACAGAGACGTAAAGAGAAGGTGAAGGAGCAAAAGATTTACACTGCTCTGAAAAGTCAAACACATGCACACAAAGAGCAATGGGCTAAATTTGATTAAAAATGTGTTGATATTTATCTAGCAAGGAGAGAGAAAGCAATATCAGCATTTATAGATACTTTTAGAGCTGTTGCTGTGTCTGCATGAGAGCAGGCTTTGTGCTGAAGTCACAGGGGGGTTGTGGTGACCAGGCCTGGGTCCGCTTTGTCTGTCCAGCTTTCCATCAACCACATGATGGATCTGTACGGTGGACAGAGACGAAGGACTCAAAACATCTACAAACTTCACTTTCTTCATGAGCAATATATCCATGTGGAACTACTGTGCAGTTCCATGATATAAGATTAACGTATTCCCATTATCCGCAGTATATATAAACATCTCTAGCTGGCTCCTAATACATTTGCCTAATTAACAAGGCATTGTGCACAACAACGATTGTTGGCTCTTTAATGAATGCTTTGTTCCTCTTTTGCAAGTCGTTTGGGATAAAAACATCTGCTAAATGCATATTTGTAAATATAAGCCTCAAAATTTTTGTTGCGTTTTTTAGTGTTTTCGAAAGAATTCTCTTATGCTCACCAAAGCTGCATTTATTTGATCAAAAATACAGTAAAAACATATTCATGTTATGAAATGTTACTACAATTCAAAATGTTTTCTATTTGAATATACTTTAAAATGTAATATTCCTGTGATGACAAAACAAGTGTCACATGATCCTTCAGAATTTTTTTCTAGAATTCTGATTTGGTGCTCAAGAAAATGTTCCTAATATTATCAATATTTTGTTGAAACCATGACACTTTTTTTTCAGAATTCTCTGATAAATTTGAAAAGCACAGCATTTATTAAAAAAATTACAGATGTCTTTAGTGTCACTTTTGATCAATTCAAATTGTCCATGCTGAATAAAAGGACTAATTTCTTTAAAATCAAAATCTTATAACTCCAAACATTTGAATGGTAGTGTATGTATAATTTATTCAATAAAAAAAAAAAAAAATTTGAACCTTCATTAATTTATTTTGAAAGTAGCCATGCAATAAGTGGGATAATACAGTCAGCTGGTCTTTCTCACAAAATAAGGGAATTAGGATGAATAAATAATAAAATGGCCAGTTGTCCCTTACATGAATGTAATAAAATGACCAGTTGTCCCTTACATGTAATTACATAGTACTCAAATCTTCAAAGAATATCATGGCATTACTAGGCCTCAAATTAATAAACAGAAAAATTTGATACCATTACATGTATAATGATCACTGAACTGTACGATTTCCCTTCAGGGTAAGCTCCGTTAGTATCAAAACACAATTTTTAATATATTTTATTTATTTATTTTCTGTGTTATTATAATTATTATCATAATCTCTGACAGAGTGGCCTCACAAATCTTTGATATTATCCATTACATATAGGTGAAAGGTACAGAAATGCATAGTCCTCAGTTTCTATGAGCTCAAACTCTTGCTGAGCTCCGTTTCACCTCACTCCTCACCCTGCGACCCACGTTTGTGTGTGTGGGATTGCCATGGGGACAGCTGGGTGTGGGAAGCTAGAGCAAACATGGCAAGGCCTGGACGGTGACTCCGACCGACTCACAAGAAGACAATAGAGGCTCCCGTCGGAGCTAATGGGGACACATGTAATGGGATTACGGCTCTGGTCACTGATGGTAAAGGTTGGGGAGGGGGGAGACCACATTGGTAGCTACTACACTTCTGCACACCTCCCCCTCGTCTGCCCCTCCTGCCGTACCCTGAGAAGTTCCCACTCAATCACATCCCACTGACACACTCAGCCACAGCAGGCCCATTCAGAGCCTCCAGGAGCACTCCAACCTGAACGGGCCTTTCCCACAGCCCGCTACACCAAAACCTCTGCTGCTTCTTTTCAAATCCCACTTGCCATATACAAGGAAGGTTAATGACAGCAGCTGTCTCATTTATTTAAGGTTGATAGTCAAAATCAGTGCATTTAGAAAACCAAAACTATTGTAAAGCAAGCTTCACTATAGGGTTATGGTTTTGAACAACATTAAAAAGACCATTTGGGCTGTTTTGACATGTTCAGTGTACAGATTAATCATGGAAATCGTTTAAAGGGTTAGTTCACCCAAAAATGAAAATTAAGTCATTAATTACTCACCCCCATGCTGTACCAACCCCGTAAGACCTTCGTTCGTCTTCGGAACACAAATGAAGATATTTATGATTAAATCTGAGAGGTTCATGACTGCTACATAGGCCCCCCTAAGGGAATGACACCGGACGGCCCAGAAAGTCATTAAAGAAAATGTTTAAATATTCCATGTCGCAACAGTGGCTCAACTATAAGTTTATCAAGCGACGAGAATACTTTTTGTGCGAAAAAACAAACAAAAATAACGACTTTATTCGACTATTCCTTTTCTTCCTTGTAGGCCTGAAACGAGACTTCAAGAGATTTCCACGACGCATGCGCGAGAATTGCGATCTCCTTCAACTACTTCAGTTAAGTTCTCGCGCGTGCGCGTCGTGGAAATCTCTTGAAGTCTCGTTTCAGGCCTATCTTTTGATCAGTTTAAATCTTACTAACCCCAAACTTTTCAACGACAATGTACATGATACAGATATCATAATGAAGAAAATAGTTAAATAGTTAAAAACATTGAAATTCATGGGGGAAAAAAAATGTTTGAGTAGTTTGGCATTATCTTTCATAATTATATATAAAAACCATACAATTAAGCAGTTTTGTTAAAATATTATGACCATTTGAAAAGCCAAATTTGTCAGATAAATTTAAAGAAATGTTGCAATCAACATGCAGAAACACACAGGAAACCCTTAAACGTTTGTTGGAAATGGTATATTTGATTTTCATTCATCCAGGTTTTCCTTTATAAAGCATTTAGCAACACCTTAGCAACCATCCACAACTCTATAGTATTGTGGCATTGACTTTCTAGCACTGCTTCCATTTTTTTCTCAGAAAATGTAAATATCTAGTTGACATTTATGATTGAGAAGGAGGTCCAGGCTAAGCTGCGAGGCAGTCCTTCCTCTCCTTTTTCTCCCGCAGCCAAATTCCTTCACTCCTTCCAAGACACCCAGTCAATTAATAAGACATCGTCTCCTCCCCTTTGCAGCCCCCTGCACAAGAGGCCACCCAAGAGCGAGCAGCCCGTCTCTAAAGCAGCTTCTCTGGTGGCCCAGTGGAATGCCGGGCGAGACAGGAGGCCTGAGGTGGAGAAGAAAAGAAAAAGTCCCATCACTGCTCGCCAGGGCAGCCTGGTCAAAATTTAAGGGAGACAATAGGAGACGTGGGTCCCTTGCAGAAATCCCGTATTTCCCGCCATTGACTCCACAACACCTCCCACTTTAGACCCGAAGCTCTTTCTGCCCTCTTTTTCGTTCATTGCGTTTTGGAGTTCATTTAAGATACACCAATCTGTGCTCAAATCAACACATAAAATGATGGACCTGTGCTTCAGTGGTTTGAATCAAGTAAGATTGGGATAAATCATTTTGGTGATATATTGATCTTGACTTTTTTTTCAAGAGGTTCTTGTCGGAGGAAACACTATTAATGCCATTGTCTGATTATTTAACATACTTTTATGTGCGTATATATACAGTTGCAATCAAAATTATTCAACCAACTATGGCCAAGTAAAAAGAGACCTCAAAAGCTATAGAGAACAAATTGTTGTATTACATTAGAAAGTCTATGGCCATAAGATTACCAAAACACTAAAAGTTCCTAGAGACACAGCTGGCAGCATTATTTATAAGTTTAGACATTTGTTGTACCAGAAAACCATTGATGGTTTTGAAGAAAAAGCACAATATCATTAAGGGGAATAAAATGTTTGATCAGAGCAACTGAGAAAAACCCTCAATTTACTCCCAAAGACCTTCAAAATAATCTGATGTAAAGAGGAAAAAACATTTCAATGTAGAGTATAAGAAGACGACAAGCATGGCCTTCATGTTGGGACATCTTGCCGAATGCCACTCTTGACCAAGAACATAAAAGGCAGACTTGAATATGCTAATATTCATTTGGATAGACCTATGGAGTTCTAGAAGAATGTTTTATGGAGGTATTTGACCAAACTGCCTCTTTTTGGACCCATGGATCATGTCTGGTCCAAAAAAGACAAAGCTTATGAGCAGAACACCGTCTCCATGGTCAAACGTGGAGGTGCTCCAGTCTTCTTATAGGAGTGCTGTGCTGTTGCAGGAAGCGGACATCTTGACTGTATGAAGGACATCTGGAAGCTTTTTTAAGCGAGGAATGGCCCGAGATAGAGGTGACTGAAGCTTCTAAGCTCTTACAGGCATTGGAGGTCATGAAAGAAAATGTCCTGCACAAAATTTGACATTTGGGGGTTCAATCATTTTGAACACGAATGTTTAGAGCCAATTAGATTTTTTTTTATCATCACCTTTAACCTTCTCAGAAACACTCAAATGTTTATTGATAAACTTTCTATAATAGTTTACTGATGCCTTTGTTGAATTGTTCTCATAAAATCTCCTCCTATCATCCTTTCATCAGGTCATCTTGCAGGGCTTTGGCAGTAAATTGAGGGTTTTTCTCAGTTTCTCTCAAACATTTTATTCCCCTTAATGATATTGTGCTTTTTGATCGCAACTGTGATTTTGTGTGTGTGTGTGTGTGTGTGTGTGTGTGTGTGTGAGAGAGAGAGAGAGAGAGAGAGAGAGAGAGAGAGAGAGAGAGAGAGAGAGAGAGAGAGAGAGAGAGAGAGAGAGAGAGAGAGAGAGAGAGAGAGAGAGAGAGAGAGAGAGAGAGAGAGAGAGAGAGAGAGAGAATGAAATAACTCTGGTATGGCTTAATGACAGCATTTTAGACGGAAAATCTCAACCACCTCAGACATACAAAAAATATAATAATAGTTATTACTAGTAAATATAAATAGCAAAAACTGTTTCAGGCAAATTTCATGTTATCCTTTTGTTAAATGTAATTATCATTTTGTGCTTTAGATAGGCCTAAAAACATCATTTTGACCCCCAAACTAGGCATATATATATATATATATATATATATATATATATATATATATATATATATATATATATATATATATATATATTTATATTTATATATTATTGCATATATCATAATCTGAGTAAACAAAGAGTTTGGGGATATCAAGATTATATTTTAACATGTATCACAAAATTACAATAATTATCAACATTAAAACATTATTCAGAAATTATGAAACATGAATTTTGCTTTCTTTTTGCCATTTCTTACATTTTCACAAAATTCTCAATTTACTTAGGCCTACAACTAAATCAAACATTCAAACCAAAGGCTTAATAAATGCAATACTAAAAAAGTTATGTTAAATAAAATATCAATTAAAAGCTGCACACATTGGATAATACTGAGAATATATGGATGAATACTGTAGCCAACACTGAGAACATTATACAAAACTGAAAATATAGGAAAACATTTGTTCTACAAAAACAGAATAAATACACGCATTTTGTGAATTTAGAGGTTTTATTCCATTTTGTGACAATACTCTTTGTTCAATAAAACTTTAAGCCCTTATTTTTTTTAACAACCACCTCAAACATATTTTAAATCACAAAACAAATGGGGAAAAAGTTGCTAACAAGACCAGTTAATAAAAGGAGCACACTTCTGACATCAGTCAGAAACATGAGTTGATTCAACTCATCTGAGACTAAAACACTCATGCAAGACACTCCAACTCGCATTTGTATCAACATAATGGAGGACTAATATAACCACACAATCGTTGAAAATATGACCTTTTCATGTATATCATGTCCTCTTATTTCAAAAGTAGCCTATATCATCTTAAAAACAAAGCACTGGACACATCAACGGGGTTCAGGGTCATACTGTGTGGTGATATGGCTTATCACTTACAAAACACATAGCATTACAACTCACTATAAATAGGACTATTTTGGTGCTTTTAAGAATTATAGTTTAATAATAATTCAATTGAAATAAATTAATGAGAGTAAAACTCTAGCCCAGCTAGTTAGCTAAAAATGCATTTGTGATAATCCATTCAGGTCTCATGTTCAAATCTGTCTTCATGTAATGCCTAAACATTAAACGAAGACAAGTACAGAGTTTAAAGACAGGAAAGCTCTTCTATACACCCGTTAATAAAACATTTCTTTCCTCAGAAACGGCCATCGATGCAAACAGGCTATCTAAATCTGTGTAAACAGCGCCGTTTGCTGGCAGCGTTTGGTTGTACACTAGTAAGAAAACAGCCTGTGAAAATTCTCTTTAAATCGATTTCCTCAAAATTCCCTTCGAGATTTAATGCAGCTTGTGCTGCAACAACTGGACAATAAACAGCAAAAATACATATTTTACAAATGAGCATCTTTGCAAAACATTAAATTTTAGATCATCACGATCACAATAGGCCTATCTAAATTTGCTGCGACATAAAATGCAGGCTAGCTTACTGCATAGGCGTAATTCTATGGGGGGACAGGGGGACACGTCCCCCCCAATATTCAAAGAAGGACATTTTGTCCCCCCCAATATTTGATCATACTCTATGATTATGCGGGCAATATCGATGTGATTGCAAATACGTCTTTCTTTCCAGCTCCGCAAATATAAAATCCCGGCCGGGCCATTTCCCAAATCCATTCGACTTGCCTTACACTATACATTAACAAAACCTTTTTCTCCTGAAATCCATGTCATGTTTTCCCTATACCTTTAGTAGCTCGTGCACCGTCAGTGAGTAGGAAAAACCAAACAGAAGAAGGGTTAGGAGCGCGAAATTTGACAGACTTTGTACATATCTATGAATGGTAAATATCCTGTATTTGGCTGACATAATCCCTTAGATAATGACCAGGTGAATTTCACTAGAATTTCGAATTGTAGAATTTGTGAATTTCGATTGTAATACTATACAGCTTGTATGAATGGGAGGGACTATTGACAAGCTAGCCGACAGCTAGCTAACGTTACTGTATACACGCTACTGCATTCAAAACAAAGATATAGCTCTACATAAAATATGCGCCCCCATTGGACCGTCACCAAAGGGCCTCTCTCGATAGGCTGCAGTTGCCGCAGGACAGCCAATAGGCACGCAAGCCGCCTTTGCCTATGTCTGTGTGCTGCCGCAACGCGTTTTACATTAATTCAAAATTAAGGATAATTTTTTGGCTTCATGCAATATCTCGTGGAAAAGAGGTTTTCCCCTATAAAAAAATAAACAGCATTTTCCCTGATTAGTACATAACTGTTTTACTATCATTGCTCAAGACTTGATATGAGAATATTGTTATCCTGTAACAGTAATTTAATCAAAATGTTTATAGCCACATGTTTATAGAAGAATATAAGAGAGAGATCACTGGTCGCTTTGTTGTCAATTCAGGCCTGTAATTGATGCCGATGCTGTAATCATTACAGGGTGAGTATACGTTGGTTTGACGATCAGATGTAATAAAATTCCTTGTTGTGTTATACAATTACAAACATTTATTTTATTTTGATTAAAAAAATGTGTGCATGCGCCAACACAAAAAGTCCCACAGCTGTCCCCCCCAATGTGTGATTGACAATTTCGCCCTTGGCTTACTGTATATCGGCAGTTACACTATCAAACATATAAGCCAGTAAACAACAGGAACATGATGTACAATTTGTATTATGCTTTTTGGTTGCACTATGCTTTTTGGTGGCTTTGTGGAAAGTGCGATGAAAGTAGGCCTGGTCCATACGTCAGACGGAACATAAAAAGTAAAGTTTGGGATTGTGCTAGTTATATGCTTGCTTCTTAATATGACTTTTATAACAAACATAATTTATAAATGTGTTTCACAGCAGGAAATGCTGGAGGAAGGAAGCGCATGGACAAGAACCTAACCAAACCAACAGATTTTTAAAGACTTTACTACAAAGAAAATTCAAGCTCAGTGTATGTTGAAAAAAATGTCAATGCTACAAATCATGTCTTTGGTCAAAATAAAATGGATACGTCAATTATAAACCCCCTTGTCTGTAGATTCAGGAGCGGAGACAAGACATTTACATACACAGATGCTTTTAGAATAAAAATACAGGCTACAGGAAAGTGGCCGGAGCTGGAAACAATACATCAAAACAGTGTTACAGTCTGTGTTCATTTCATTTTCACATAATCCATTTTCAATGTTAAACTGTTAAATGATTTCCAATTCTGAATAAATGCCTGTGACTGTTAACCTGTTAATGTAACTTCAATGTTTTAGAATTAAAGCTTTGTGCTAGGACCAACAAACTATCCCAAATGAAATTGTTTGTCTGGTCACATTAGCCAAAAAGACAATAACAGGCATATAGACAATAATACTGCATAGTGCATACACTACCGTTCAAAAGTCTGGGGTCAGTATTTTTTTTTTTAATTGAAAGAAATCTCTTATCCTCACCAAAGTTGCATTTGATCAAAAAAAAAAAAATACTGTAATATTGTGAAATATTGTTACAATTCAAAATAAATCTTGTATTTTGAAGCTGCAGTCTGTAACTTTTTTGTGTTAAAACAATGATTAAAGTACATCATGAATCCATTTTCCAAACCGTGTTTTTGTCTTATCCTGAATCACTACGGTACGCCTATAATAAATGTTTATATTCGGACTGTTTTAGACTGGTTCGGGTCGTACCACTGCGGAGTAGCCCACTACCTTACAGTCTATGGACATAAATAGAGAGAAGTAGATCCGGCTACAATCCGCAAGACGCATGCAGTTCTGTTTATTAACCGCTAGAGCCCCAACAGTTACGGACTGCAGGGACTATTTGTATGATGTTTCACCTATTAATTGCTTTTTATTGCCAATGTGTGAACAGCTTGTAGCGAAACTTTAAAAATAATAATAAAAAACCCCGAGATATTCCACAGACTTGTCTATGAAAGCTTGTATATACTGATTTTTTTGTGAAGGACTCGGACGTTTTTTTTTTATTATTAAATAACGTTAGATGTGATGTTTAAGCGCGTTCAAGAGCCTCTCTTCCGTTAAACGACAGATGAAATGAATGTAACGTTATTCAATGTTCAGGATAACGCAGAAAGAGACATTTTGTACTGCAATGTGTCATGCAAAGAAACGTAATTAATTCAAACCAAAGTCTCACATAGCCAGGTCTATAGAATAGTCTCAAATAGGCCTATACTTTATAATCAAACTATCATAACGGTGTAAATTGAATTAGGCCTACCTCATCTGTTGCCGGCGAATTGCAAAGCTAGTGCAAATAAATCCACATATCGCAATGATCAGAAGTTTTCTTAACTGCTGTTTTCTCACCGCCATCATTTTTGTTGTGTGTTGTTTATTTTGTTATTGAGAGGAAAGCGCGCACACATCTTTCAGTTTCCGTCGCTCCCAGCTTGGACGCGTCTGGATGTTGTTAACTGTATCGCTGCAAAGGTATTTCCAACTTCTTTTTACTTATAAGTGAAGAACGACAAAGTTCGTGAGCAGATATCGAGGGCGAGGAAAGTCTTGAATCACGTTCAGTCTCTTGTACGTTTACTGTCTGTGCACGAGATGAGTGCGAGCAAGTTGCTGGCTGCAATTCAATTAACAGCCACCGGTGTCGCTAATAACAAGAATTTCTGAATTCAACTTAAAGCCCCTTTAAAATATTTTAAAATATAATTTATTTCTGTGATGGTAAAGCTGGAATTTCAGAATCATTACTTCAGTCTTCAGTGTCACATGATCCTTCAGAAATCATTCTAATGATTTGGAACATTAATAATAATGTCTTATTATCATCAATGTTGAAAAGAGTGGTACTGGTTACATTTTTTGTAGAAACCATCATTTCAGGATTCTTTGATAAACAAAATGTAGCATTTTAAAGGCTTTACTTTCACTTTTGACTAATTTAATGCATCCTTGCTGAATAAAAGTATTAATTTCTTTTTTTTTTTTATCTTATTTAACCCAACAGGTAATGTGTCAGAAAGAATGTGAAAAGTTGTATTTGGGTGGCTTACATAACATTTCAAGAATTTTTACAGCAAAAGCATAGCGACCTCTAAAACAAGGTAATTCTACTAAAGATATCATGAAACAGAGTGGGAACAAGTTTCCATGCAAAAAAAAAAAAAAAAAAATCCATTCCAGCATCAACTCTTCAAATCCACAAACCCTTAAAAAACAAGGTGGAGTTTAAAAAGTCAAATCACCCCACCTCCACGAGCAGATGAGCCACCCACAACCGCGGCTATTACAGATACAAGCGCACAGGGCTCGGTTACATTTCACAACCAGACAACACAATTTACAAGAACCCAAGAGCACTAAAAATAGAGCAACAAAAACGAAGTGCACAGATCAAAGGAGTGAGTTCAGTTTAAGGGCCGATGCTCACTACGCTTTTAGAAACGCTAAACGAAATACCACATGTCTGGCCTTTAATATCATAACAGCTAAAACAAGCTAAAACAAAAACCCCTAAAAACGAATCAGACCATAAAGCAAGCTCCATGTTTGAGCAATTGGACGCAGAGAGCCGGTGGGACAAACAGCAGCACAGCAAATCATCTAATAAAGCTTCACTCCCAGAGGAGAGTTCAATGTAGGACTCTCTCGGCCTCCCATCATTCTTGTTCTATTAATACACCCAAACAAAAAGAGGAGGCAGTAATGAGGGAGCTTCAGGGAGAACAGTGATGGGGAAGAGGCCAAATGTGGCAGCTTTCAGCCACATGAAAGTGAGCCAAGCTCCTGCTGTTCTTATTGCTCTTGTCCTTTGCCCGGGTTCGAGTGAGCAGGAGCACCAGTTTGTGTGTTTGAGTGTGTGCGTGCATATATGCGTACCCGCCGCTGGGTCCTGATCCAGCCCTCGCCATTTAAATGCTCAATATGATGTCTTGTCTCGGTTAGTGCACAAGAAGTGGAATGCATGATTTACTTAGAGACCAGAGCCTTACAACTGTCTCTAAAGATGGCAGGTATGTTCGCCCTGATGACGAGGCACCGTTTATATTCATTATTTTTTAATCCATAAAGGTCTTTCAGGATATGAACAGAGACAAACATTAGAAAGGAAGAAAATAACTTTGCATAGCAATGTATAGTTCAAGTGCCTTCCAAATAGTTTTGTAGTGCTAGCAAGATATGAATGAATTATAGATTAATGCTCTGAATAATACAGATGGTCCTTTTGGGCCAAAGATAAAATCAAATTCCTTTTCAACTATAGAACGCCACCACCGAATAGAAAATAAAATCTACACAAACACAGAGAACCATATAATCAGCTCAGCAGTGTTGTACACGCAGCATTCGAAGATCGATTGCGTCACAGCGGCACGCCAAAGTTCGAAGACTCCTTCGTATGTGGCCTCGAAATGAGTCCTTCGTTTCACGAGCAATGAAGGCTTTCATTGCGCGCTGGTAACAACAGGATTTTTTGGGTTTTGGAAGTATTGGGTTTCAACTTACTCGAATACAAATGTAAAAATACCAAAAAATGTATATAAAGCAGTTCAAATGGTACATCTAAGATGCGATTTTATATAGTTTTTACTCTTTATTATGTTAAAAAATGGACCAAGGTGAACATATTTAGACGGGTTGTGAACTTTGCTTAGTTTTGAGACAGTTCAATATAACTTTCAAAAAAGTCCAGAACAAACGTTACTGCCGCTCTTCAACGGCAGCTGTCACAGTTGTTAGGCGACAAGAATAATCATCCGTAGGCTAGACCGTCTCATTTAACAACGCTCAGTCGGACCTTTGCGGCCTTCGAAGAAGTGGCCTTTGAAGTCGGTGTCCTTTGAAGGATGAAGCCTCTCAATTGAGACACAGCTTTAAGAGTAAAGGTTCTTTGTTGGTATCCATGGTTCCATGAAGAACCTTTAACATCATTAGAAACTTTACATTGTACAAAAAGTTCTTTATAGAGGAAAAAGGTTCTTCATACTTTTTCACCGGCACGGTTCCGGTGTGGGTTCCCGGCCTTTGTCCATTCTTGAACCATTCCATTCAAGATCGGTTCAACTCCGGCCCTAAAACTTGCTGGTCTCGAACAGAGCCGGGGAGCCGTGGCGAAGAATAGCTGTCACTCTATGGCAATCTCATTGAGCAATGTAATATTGTTGCACTATTGGTCTTTATATCGAAATAAATAAAACTGTGCACGCAAGAGAGACCCCGCGTGAGAGAGAGCGAGTGAATCATTTCAATATATCTCCAAAAAGGACAGATGATAGTACCAGGAATTTATGCAAGCTGCCAATACACTAAAAGCACTACCGGTACTGTGAACAGCAAAACAGAAGTCCCGCACTGCCTGTACAAACATCCGGATGCACACTGTTTGATTTTAGACTGTTTATAGTCAGGTAAACAACAAGTAGCAGCATTACATCACTGTTTGTTCCTCAGGTCTGTGGAAACACGTGGCCAGTTTGCGACAGGCTCCAGTTCGCCTGGCCGAGAAAAGGCTCTGGCTCAGAGAACGCAAACTATTCTGGTGGAAAAGAGCTATGAAAGGTTCTTTAGGGAACCCAAAATGGTTCTTCTATGGCATTGCTGCGAAAACTCCCTTTTGGAACTTATTTTTAAGAGTCTGGACTCGCACTCAAATCCAAGACCATATTTTCTATGTCAAGACCAGCTCATTCGAGTCCGAGTCCAGGCAGTTCAAATGTTCCTGAAAATATCTGATCTTGTCCAGACTTGAGTACTATAAGATTTCAGCTCGGTGTCACAAAAACTCCACGGCTTGTGAAACAGGCGATGCAAAGATGAAAAAACGCAAGCGCATCGTTTTAAACACCACAGGCTCTACCGCAGCCTGTTTTGAAGCATCAGTCAACTAACACAGGGCCAAAAAACACAACGTGCCACCATCAAACAGGAAGCCACAGATGTCTTCTGGCATATCACTTCATTTCAGGCTAAAATGTGGCCTGCAGTCATGGTTATCATATATAAGATAAGCGTGTCATTAGACTTTGCAGATGCATCGTTTAAAGTCTACGTGAATTCCAACCCATTGTACTTCCTCTAATATAGCACTTTTCAAGAAATTAGATTATCCATCAGAAATTGATTGGATCATGAAAAGTAGGCAGTGATAGAAACCAGAATACATCCAGATTAAAAGTGAGTTTGCTAGATCTACGGCTAAATAGCCATTTACTGGTTAGAGTTATCCAATAGCCTGGGTAACCTACGTAATGTTACTATAATAGAAAAGTCATTGCAGAGGAAGCAAGAGTTATTACATTTTTACTAAACTATTAAAAACACTTTTTTTTCTTTGTAATAACATGCACTAAAGAATCGTTCACAATAGAAGGAGGTGCATTAATAATTTAAAATGGGTCTATTCTGAATTCATGTTGACTTTAAACATCTATCGGCAGATTCATAAAACCTCGAGTAAAGAAATCCAACGTCCAAGTCAACACCTCTAGCGTTTTCTCTTTTAAGGCGCGGTCACATTAGCACAATTTCAGCAAAAAACATTGTTCCATTGTCCACTGTCAATAGTGTATCGATGCATGAAGAAATGCTCATACAGAAGTCACTTTCAAACCAAGCAGTTTCTTTTTGGTCAATGCTGAAAATCTGCTTGAACCAAAGCTTGAACCAAATACAAAATTGGATTTCAGCTTCAAAATTTCACAGAGCAAGGGTAAATGTGACCGCACCTTCAGCCAGTGGCTTTGTCTTCAACTCTTTAGAAATTAGCTCAAGTTTATAAGAACAAATAAATAACCTGAGGAAGGTATCTCAACAGTAAATTCAAATAACACGTAAATGTGAAACAAACGGTCTCTTTTACCTTGCCCATAAACAAGAGTTTTACACAGAACACGGAAACTAGTTGTTGCTACTTCAGTAAAATCTTTTGGAAGAAGTCAAAGATTAAAGTTAAATATGTGAATAAACACCATAAAGCTCCCAGCACAAATGGAGCTGTTATATTTGGTATATACCAGTTTGTCAAATATACCAAATATCTATTATATACCAAATTTGAGAGAAGTCTGTATAAACAATACATATCCATTTAAATAAATTCTATTTATATTTAAAATACATATTCCTTATCTTTTTTGCCTAAAGCAAAGCGCCTGGTCTGTCAGGACACTGCACACGCCGGCTTTTCTTCTTTCTCCATCAGTGCAAGGACTTGATGCTCCTCAAAGTGAACTTCTCTCTCGTATTTGAGACACTGGACTGGATGCAGTGATATTCAGCCATGCAGAACTTGAGCCAGAAGTTCACACCAGCTCGGTCTTCAGCGCTCATGGTGTGCATCTATTGCTAATGATGGATTTGAGTTGGTCCCCACATGCAAATTCTGGAGTTGTACAGCCTTGCCAGAGTGTGAGGCGAAAGAATGAGACAGTGGGAAAGTTATGTCCTATCACTCTGTAAGCTGGAGTTCGCCCTCAGAAGGCTCAACGCCAGGGCCCAGAGTGAGAGGCGTGCTCACGGATGCCTGGGGAATGATGGCCGTCTCTCCGCCCGGTGGCGTCTTATCCTGAGACTGGGAGGAAGAGGAAGAGGAGTGCGTGCTCTCGCTAGAGCTGCTGCGGGTCTCTGTGCTGGTGCTGGTCTTCTTCATCTTCCTGCGTTTGGCCAAAGGAGCCTTGTCAACCGTCTGAAGTCGGAATCCCTCCCGCTTACACTTATTAAAGGCCTGGGGAAGAACAAATGGATGACCATATCAGTATCTGCCAAAATGCCAGTTATATTATACAAAGCTTACTGTATAATTTATAATAATAATGTATTATTATTTTATTACTTATTCAAATTAAAACAGTAATTAAAAAAATAATACAAGCTAAGCACTTATCCAAATGTCCTACTCTGCATTGTCAGCATGTTCTGTAAATTGCATGTAAAAAAAGATTCAAGCTTTATTCTGAACACTATTCCCCAACCCCTCCCCCCCCCAAACAAAACTGCCATTTTTTGCTGTATGCCTAAACAAATTATGTATTTATCATTAACATCTATCCACACCCATCTACTCCTTTATATTATGTTGGAATATTTATTTTCTAGCCTCCTTCCATTTTTCTTACATTGAAGGTGGCTTTGAAACAAGAGTGCACTGATCTGGTAGAAGATCCCAGGATGTCAGGGGTCATAAGAGGGTTGGAGGAGAGCTGGCTGTCGTCCTGCAGCCAGGCATTATAGCGTAGGCCGCACATCTTTATCCGCTTGTTAGGGTCCACCGTCAGCAGCTCTGTACCATGAGTAGGCCACACATTAACATTTTAGTTTTAACAAATGTATTCCTATTTACACTACCCAATGGTCTCTAAACATCTCTAGCTGTATCTCACCTTGTATCAGATCTTTGGCCTGGTTGGACACATTCCTCCAGGCTTCACCTTCAAAAGAGAAGTCTCCTTGTTTGATTTTCCTCATGATCTCCTCTGCACTGGTGTGCGTTAGACTCTTCTCCTGACACTGAAATGGGACCTGGCCAGATAGCATGGTGTACTGCAATAAAAAGCATACAAGAGCACCTTAATGTGAGGTACCTCAAGGTTCTATCTTAGGACCAATTTAAATTTTCTTCATATATGCTTCTCTTTGGCTTCATTAAAAAAAAAAATCTTCACAGTTATGCTGATGATACAGAGCTGTATCTAACTTTTGAAGTAAACATGAAATGAAAAAAGTGACCTAATTTATTTTCTAAATACCAACTGTTGATATGGAGGAGAATAGTCCTCCACAACTGACTGTAAACACTTTTCTTTATCCAATCAATTTAAATCTTTTTTGATAGGCAGGATGATGTTTAAATGTAGGATGGCTAAAACCAATCAGTGGTTAAAAAAACTTAAAAAGACACTGTTTACATTATAAATCATTCAGTTTATATCAGTTTACATCCCTTATTTATTTATTTATTTATTTATTTATATTCAGCAGGGATCGCGCACATACGATTACTGTAAATGTGCCAGAATTAGCTTAATGTGGCTTAAGACTTATTTGTTTTTGCTAGACATTGCAAAAGTCATTGTGTGCTGGACAGATGTAATGTGCATTCTTCCATTTGTTTGTATTTGAGTACAGCACAGCACTTTTAAAAACAACAGAAGTTGATCAATGTGCAACTATAATTATATTGGAGATAAAATTATATTGTTAGGAAAGTGATATAAAATAGAGAACATGTACACAGCTAAATAAGCTCTCGTCTCTCTACGTGCTGCGCAGAGCTCCAGGGTCTTTCAGCTCACAGCCTGTCAGAGATCATCATGTCAAACTCTGCTGCACTACTCTGTTCTCCCCCCCAGTCACGTCCTGCTCCTCAATACAGAGCGAGGCAGAAATGGACCCACAAAAATAACTCAGCTTTGGACATCTCCCCCAGGCTCATCTCGCTATCTCCTCTCATCTCATCTTTCTCTCAATGAAGTTCTGGCTGAAATCTTCCGCTTAAGGGTAGCTGTGATGACTCCAGTCAGCAATGCTAAGCTGTTTGGAAAAGGGCTTGATAGTTTGTTTATATTGGTTGGTGTTCAACTGAATAAGTGTCAGAAGCAGCAAGACATGGATTCATATCCAAAATGAGCAAGTAATCTACATGAAGCAGGATAAAAGCTTGTGTATATACAGAAGCACTCGTATATCTTCACCATCCGATATTTTATTTCCATTAAAAAGCCTGAACAAGGATATACTTCCAAATGACCTAAAGCAGAGTGGTGTGGGTCACATTTATTACTTGCCCCAGGGATTACTTGCCCTTAAAGCAGGGATGACATATTTTTGTAGGCCTAAACCAAGAAATGGGTTAGCATTTTAGCAAATTCTACAGTATTTTAAACACAAGCTTCTACAACATAAAATGTATCAGTAATATCAATTGTTTTGTTTTTTACTTGTCTTAAAAAAGGCAGATGCTAACAAGTGGCCAAATGGAACTTGAGAACAAGTAAACTCATCTACTCACTAGTCCACTTTTACAGACGTGTTGTGTTTACAATCATGCTCTTGCAAACTATTCTAACTTAACCTTTCAGGAAAATTGTTTTACTAAATAAAAACTAAGAGTTGTCGGAAGCTTAATGGTGGTGATACTGAAGCCATGCAGTTTGTTTATAGCCTTATTTTTTACTTTTGTATTTGGATTGTATTTAGAATTTAAAAAAAAAATGTTTTAAAGGTGTTTTCATTAGTGAAGATTATCATGATGACCAAGATGTGTAAGAATCATAAACGTTTGTTGGTCACAGAACTCATTTTCTTCATTATTCTAAAAGCCAATGGAATAATCCTACTGGATTTTTGGTAAGAGAACCAGGGTGATGCAAACTTCCGGGTTGGCCTACAAAAATACGTCATCACAGAAGGACTCTATAGCGAACACAACTGTTTCAGACAAACCCTTGTGGGCTTCCTTGCTGTCAATTGTCTACAAATCTGTTCCTAGTGCCCATACATTAAATACTATACCAGCATGATAATTACAATGTGAATATTGGCCCTACCAAAATGACTCCTAAACTCCAGAGGTCACAGGACTCATCGTAACCATCGTAGTTCAGGATTTCTGGTGCGGCGTACTGAAGAGTGAAGCAGGGAGTCTTCAGGAGCTGATTGTCGGGGGGTTTGAGCCGTGCAAAGCCAAAGTCAATAACTTTTATCTCTGAATTCTCAGTGTCGTCAGTAAAGAGCAAATTCTACGAAGAGAAAAGAGAAACTGAAGAACATCTCCATTACACAGTCAGAAAAATAAAACCCAAAACAGTACATTCTCGTTATTAGTTTACCAATATAAACATTTACTAATTCACTGTTCACCAAACTGAAACACAAGCAATATTGAGGAGCATAAACTTAATGCAGATGTTTCTTGATGACATATCCTTTTAATTTAGCAAGACTTGTCAATTATGAGGCCTAACTACGATGCAAACTGCACTTTGGGGCCCCTCGGCCTAGAGTCCGCTGTGACGTGGGTTGTATATCTACGATAATGACAGTGGATGTGTTGTAGCGTGCTGTACCTCTGGTTTGAGGTCCCTGTGCACCACGCCAACATCATGCATGTGGCTGACGGCAGACACTAGTCTGCGCATGATACGACTGGCCTCTGTCTCGCTGAAGTGCTGCTTCCTTCTGATCCTCTCCAGCAGCTCACCACCTCGCAAGAGCTCCAGAACAAGATATGCGTGTAGCTATACAAACACAAACATAAATTAACCATATTAGAGAGCTCAAGTAATTCAGAGCCATGCTGCAGTGGTTTATCCATGTGATCCAGAAAGTTTAATTCTTGGTGCTCATGTGAGCAATCCTGATCACATTTCTCCTCTCCTTCCAACAGTTTCCAGACACTTTCTACCAGGGTTGGAAATTAAGGGGGGTTTGCCACCAAAATTAACAAAAAATAATATATTTAATTGGCAAAAATTGCCCCAGCACAATTAAATTAAATATATTACAACTGTCACAATTCAAGTATGAAAATTAATGAAAAGAGTTGATTGCAGCATTTCATTATGATCTGCTCACATTGCTTAAAACATTTAATTTAAACATTTTTTGCACTGTTAAGAATTATAACCAATCACACACACTTCAGTTGAGCGTATGAATGCGAAAGCCAATCAGATGCATTTAGATTAGTCACCAGTAAACAAGAAATAATCAACAATTATAAACAACAAAGTGCAGAATGTAAACGAGATTTACTTCGCAGCGCTGCTTCAAATCGAACACACGGGTCTTCCTAAATACTAGAAAGTTATAAGCAGGTGAGTTTCAATAAGATTGGAGCTAAAATTAGAGTTGAGAACCCATGGCCTATAGTATAAACTGAAAAAAATGGTTAAATATAAGTATTTGACATAAAAAAACACAGATACATTCAATGAGATAATCATAAAAACTACCCTTACAAAGATAAAAAATGACCTGAAATCAAATGCAGGGGGCAAATATTGCCCCTTAATATAAAAGTTAATTTCTGACCCTGATTTCTACTATCATTCTGCCTAAGAGACTGCTAGAGGCAGTATAAAAATATGAATATAAAATTAGCGAGCAGCACAGGGAAACACACCATTTGCAAGAATAACCACATGGAATGGTATATGATCGCAATCACACAAAACTGACAGATAGATATTATGAAGTGCAAAGCCTTCTATCCTGGCACAGATGTACATTTAATGACAGGTAGTCAGAGGGAATGATGCCTTTGAAGGACTGGAAAAAATCAGTTTGGCAAAGGTTCAGACTTAGGATGATTTTTAAAATGGGCTTCAGTCTCATTATACGCTGAATGAGTGTGAATAAGTGAACGGCAGAACAAGTGTTTGGGTGCTGTGTGGGGGTGGGATTAGATAGAAAAGAGTGTATGAGTGTGCAAGTGTGTGTGTACAGAAGAAAAAAAGAGAGGCAAATGAAAAAGAGCAAGCTAATGTCTCTCATTATCTCTGGTAAAGAGGAACAAAGACCCTGACCGGGCAGGGCGGCTCTGCTTTTCATCTGGGGCACGGCACTGGGTACAGAGCGTGGGGGTTGATAACCTCCAATTGGCAAATGGGCACGCACACACATACACACTTTCACAGATCTGAAGAGGAGCCCAACTGACTCTATCTTATATCATACTAATGAATAGAATTAAGAATCAGGATGTCTGGCACACACTGAAAAATACACACACACACACACACACACAAACATTAAAGGCCTAATTAGCCCCCAGCAACAGTGATGATAAATAATATAAATAAATATATATTTTGAAAGAAATTAATATTTGTATTCAGCAAGGATGCATTAAATTGATTAAAAGTGACAGTAAAGACATTACTAACATTACAAAAGATTTCAAATTCAAAAGATTTTTATATAATAAATGCTGTTCGTTTGAACCTTCTCTTCTCCAAAAAATCCTGAAAAAATGTATCATGCTATTCACAAAATATTAAGCAGCACAACTGTTTACAACATTAATAAAAATGTTTCTTGAGCACCAAATAAGTATGTTAGAATGATTTCTGAAGGATCATGGAGTAATGATGCAAAAAATTCAGCTTTGCCATCACAAAAAAAAATTACATTTTAAAATATATGAAAACAAAAAAACTTTTTTAAAATTGTTATATATATATATATTTATATATGTATATATACAGTTTTAATTTTAAGCATTTAAAATCGAATTCATAATATGAGGTCATATTAATATTTACATAATTAATTCTGATTTGTCTTCTATCTTTCTTAGATTGGCATATTGTAATCGGCCTATTTTCTTCCAAACACAGCTGTCACAAAAATGAGAAAACAGATTCCATTGTTTTGCTGCCTTGTGAGGACTTGTACTTCCTTTAGGAAATGTAAATCAGTTTTTTTCTTTAGGAAAAGAGACCTAGTACGCATATTAAAAAGTAAATAGAACCAATTTTTGTTGTGTAATGAAATCCAACATGGTGTTATTTTTACAGACCTGCGTTTCTCAAAAGTATTGTGAGCTAAGATGATTATAGAGACCATTGGTGCCCAATGCTTCTACGATCTACTTAGGCTTACGATGCTTTTAAGAAACGCATCCCAGTTAGTTTTAACCTTCTTTTGTGCTGCATCTGATAAAGACTGGATGGTAATTAAAATAAAGTACAATGAAAAGCAAGGGGAGGAATTAAATTTGGGGCAGGTGTGAGGACAAAGAGGGTTCAAACTTATTCAGACTAGCCCAGTTCTTTGAATGAATGAGGCTTTGATGTGCACAGGAGCTCCAGGTTTCAGTCTCAAACACTGTCATACCTGGTCATGGTAGATTTCATGTAGTTTGACTATGTTGGGGTGTCCGTCACAGAGTTTGAGAGCGGCAATCTCTTTCTGCGTTTGTGCCTCCATTCTGCAGAACAATAAATGAGCACAACAAATCACTTCCATGACTATTATATAATACAACTGAACTTTAAATACATAAAAAATATTCTATTGTCAGGCTGCATAGTTAGTACCTTTTACTGACAATTTTTACAGCATATTTTTGTCCGGTCTTCTTGTGAGTGCATTGTCTGCAGATGGAGAAGCTTCCCTCTCCCAAAGCGTTCTCCCTCAGGTCCATCTCATAGTTCATGTAGAACGGCGAGTCCTATGGTCAGTTTGTCAGAAGTTTAGAGGTCAAGGAAAGGCGATGGCATTATTCTACACCACATGTGTTAAACTCTGCTCCTAGTCACTGTCCTGCAGATTTTAGCTCCAAACAGCACCAAAACACCTGCCTGGACGTTGCTAGTAATCCTGAAGACCTTGATTGGCAGGTTCAGGTGTTTAATTAGGGTTGCAGATAAACCCTGCAGGACAGAAGCCCTTCAGGAACTGAGTTTGACACCCCTGTTCTACACTTTTGTAGCATTTTATTTATTAGCCCAAAAATCAGCCTATAATGTTAATCAGGGTTTCTTGCACCAAAACAATTGTAATATATTTTCACATCACTCTCTATCTTCCCCTTAGACTTAGATAATTTTTTTGTTAGGGTAGCTTGAACATTTATATATGTAAATGACCTCTGTTTTGATTGGCTAGCCTCCTTACTATGCAGGTGAATTTCAAACTAATGTTTAAGTCAAGTAACCGTTAATGCGTAACTGTTGCAAATGTAGGAGGTCATGTGTTTATGTGCTTGTGGTTCTGAAGTCACAACCACAATGATTTCTGAACAACCCATTTTGCAGATTTATTTTGATAAATGGTCTGGGACTAGGGCCCTGTTTAAATCTGGTTTTAAGATCTGGTATTAAGTAGAAGAGCTCCCTCTTTTGTAAACGTGTCAGTCTCTTTTGTCCACTTTTGACCTCTTCTGTCCTAATTTCTTCGAGGGAAGGGTCTATGGTTGGGTACATGTTTGTATGTGTTTTTTTCACATCTTTCGATCTAATGGATGAAATGAGCTCACGCAATATACTTTTATTAACATGATCTGTTGATAAAACATATGGACACTGACCATGATGAATAGAATGAACGTAAATGCAAATCCATCCCAGCTAACACACGACGTACCAGATATGTAATTTATTAGTTCTTTTTCATAATTTCATGGCTTACTAATTGACAACATAACCACGACGTTGCAAGCTCATAATTTGATTTGCTGGTTAATGTGAAGTGATATACAGCGTGCGCAAGTGAAGAGTATAATATTATAAAAGTTTATCTGACAGGACAGTGTAGTTTGTTTTTCTGAAGTGTGAGACTTTTTATTTAGTAACAAGTTATAAAAATAATGTTAAAATAATGATAGTGACATTTAGCCAGACAACATCTCATTTCAAAGTAGCTACCGTATCAGTACAATGTGTTTTTTCCAGCACTGTGTCTGACAGAAGAGTGAACAGTTTTCATGTGTGCCTTTCAAAATAAAAGTCTTGCATCAGATAAACAATTATATTTTTTATTGTTGTAGTTTCTTTGACTACACACACCGCGACCCACTCAAAACAGTCTTGCCACCCGCCGGATGAGAAACGCTAGTGTATTGGTCTATCACTACCTAAAACCAATTTGCTGGTTTGGCCACTAGTGTTTTTGTAAAAATAATGAATGTTTCAAACAGGTTTTCCAAACATTTCACCCATTTTCCATTGGTCGGACTTTGTCGCGTTGGACTAGCATATAAATGTTTATGCTTTTTGGTGAAATAAACCAACGAATTGCTCTGCATATTAAATTGGGATGGGAGGAAGTCATGTAAAATGAAAAAAAAAAAAACGTATACACTTCGGCTTTAAATGTTATAATGTTTTTACAACACAGCAATATGCAAACTGACCCTCATCATAGCGCTACGGGCAACAGCAGCAGAGCCCGGCCTCTCTGACCCGCCGCACAGCAAAGCCGAGTCGTCCATCACCGCATTCCTCTTAAAAAGGATGGAGGGAGCCATGAAGGAATAGCCCTGTAGATACAAACATCTATAAACACACTCACTGACAGAAGAGGTAACTAATGCAGAGGAAGAATCAGGGTCACTGAAGGAACTCTAACAGCACAGCCTTTTGCATTTCTGCAAATCCTACATGCTGAGGGACTCCAGTCACATTGTTTGCGACGACTGTATCATGTGCGCCCATCTAAATAAAGCCTCCGCCAGCCCATGTCCCACTTACGCGGCCAGACTGCAGCTGTGTGCTACATGGGCGGAAGAGTGGCTGGCTGGATAAGAGGATGGCTGGACGGAAGGATGAGGAGATGAATGGTTGAAATGCTTTTAATTGCTAAGCCAAGGTATTTGATTGCCCTGCTTTTCAAATTATCACAGTCCTCTAATGCAGCTTAATTTCAGTTTGTGAGGAGTTTGAGGGGGTGGCTGGGTTTATAAGCGGCTATGCATGTGTGTGCGTGGTGGAGCGTTTCGAAAGTTATCATTGCAGACGTCGCTGCAATTGTACCGCCCGAGAATTATGAAGGATCAAAATTCCAGCGCACATGAAAGGCGAACGCTCAGAAAAGCCAAGATGAAGTTGGTAATCAAAGGTTGAAGGAGTAATTGAGCCAGACATGGTTGTTCTCGCAGACGCCGACCTTTTATTCCATGACAGAGCCGTTTAATGGCGGCATTGATCCGCCAGACTGAAGGATTCAGAAGGCAATCATAGACACCATCTCTTTCGCAGCCTCCCATTTCAGCTGGCATCATGCTATAGGCAACGTTATGGATCAAGCCGCATCAAAAATAGTCATTCACATCTGATGCTTGAAACCATCTCCATATCACCATAATTACATCTCCAAAAGAGCTCTAATTCATCTGAATACCAACACAGACAGCCGGGCTCACGTTGCATAAGTGATCATTATAAAGGCTGACTTGCCCATTTCCTCTTCAGTACTTCCTGCTTACTAATAATAAAGGGTTAACTGAACAATTATATCCTAACGCAACATCAAACGTCCACTCGTGTGCAGAAATTCATTCTCAGTGTCATAAATAAATGCTCAATGTGAATCAACATTGGTTTAGGTAAATCATCACATTTGCCAACATTAGTGATTTCTGATGTATTGGCTTGGCAAAGGAATCACCTGACATTTTGTGATTATTCTGCTCACGCTGAAATATATTTGAGTGATAATTGATTATATTTCCAGAAGTTGTGGGTCGGTAAGATTTTTTAAGACATTAACACTTTTATGTGAGCATGCAATAAATTGAACAAAAGTGACAATGAAGACATTAATGATGTTACAACAAAATTCTGTTTCAAATAAAATAAATGCTGTTCTTTTGAACTTTTCTATTCATCAAAGAATCCAAACAAAAATGTATCATGGTTTACACAAAAACATTAAGTAGCACAACTGCTTTCAACATTGATGATAATAATAATAAGAAATGTTTCTTGAGCAGCAAATCAGCATATTAGAATGATTTCTGAAAGATCATGTAACACTGAAGACTGGAGCAAAGACTGCTGAAAATTCAGCTTTGTCAATGAATAAATTATATTTGTTTTGTTTTGTTTTTTTTACTTTTTTTACTGTATTTTTGGTCAAATAAATGCAGCCTTGGTGAGCAAAGACCCCAAACCAAAAGACCCCAAACTTTTAAACAGTGGTGTATGTTCATATAATTTTAGCAATAATTTAATAAAAAAATAACATTTGTCAAATGCAAGTAAAAATTCCATTGGTGTGTAAATAAACTGCAACATTATCCATTAAATATTGCATAGGGGTAGAATGAATAATAATAATAATAATATTTATAATTTTTACAAATGTTAAATTTATCTTTATTAGGATCCACTTTCACATTATTCACATTGATGTTTTTGGAACCCAGTCAACGTAAAAACTGATGAGAATTATTTTAATCATTATTGTTGCTGAATATTGGAATATTGTGCAATATTAATACATTTCTGTCTTAAATTCCTCACTTTTACGCATTATGTTAGAGCAGCCCAACCTGCAAAGACCAAAAATATATGCCATTACAGAATAGTTATTAATTCCACTACCTGGAAGATGCGGTCACAGTTGTTTGGAAGTGCCGCTGGAGAGTAGGTCGGGTCCATCTCCGTAAACTCCTCTGCAAAGTTGCTCACATCCAGCTCATCGCGAATTACAGGCTTAAAAGGAGCTGGAACCTTCTTAGCAGCTAAATCCTCCCAATTCATTTTCTGAAGCAACAAAAGTCAAACATTTTTTATGTTGGTCCCTCAAAGCCTGAATGAACTTTAACAAGCCAAGGAAATGACAAGGGAAATAGTAGTACTTCTCTTTTAAAATGAATTTTTGTGGAAAAAAACTATTGCCTGGTAAAATGGATGGCTTTTCACATTCTGGGCCCCTGAGGGGCCAGAGCCCAGCCTCTTCTTTGGGTCTTTAATTAGCAGTCGCTGGATAATGTCTTTGGCCAGAGGCCCCATGTCTTTGTGGAATGGAGGATCCTTTTTCATAATTCGCCTATCGGGCAAAGAGAGAGAATTCATCAAAACCGTACCCTGCCTGCAGATTCGTATTTGAATTGTATTTTAAAAATAACTGCAGCTTTAAGTAGGTAATTTGATGCTATTTTGTAAACATGCCGATGAAACCAAATGTTCAACTCATGATTTCGACTTGGACTTCTAGCTAATGAAAAGGAAACTGACCTAAACATAACCACATAAAGGCGTTCAGAGAACAAGAACCAAAAAACAGTTTTTATTCAGAGCAAGTTCCACAAAAAAGTAACCATTTAAAAATTTTCATTTTCAGATCCGTTTAAGATCCATGCGCTTTCAGATCCATTTAAGTCCGATTCTTGAATAAATTACTCTTATCAGTCATCGAATTTCATCATGTCCAATTCAAAATGAACAATAACAACAAAAGACGTGAATGTAGGCTTATGCTATTAAAATCAGTGTAGTTAACAGATTTCTTATTTTAGTAAGTGGTATTTTATCAAAATTAACAAATGAAATAAGTATATTTTTTATTTAGTTCAACAAAGAACTTAAAGAATTCACAATAAAGAATAAAGAATCACAATCATAATCAAAATAGTTACAGGGATAGTTCATCCAAAAATGAAAGTTCTGTCATCATTTATTCCCCCTCAAGTTGTTCCAAACCTGTATTATTTTTCTTCTTCTGCTGAACACAAAAAAAGATATTTTAAAGTGCCCCTATAATGCTATTTTAAAGTTTCCTAATGTTATTTTGGAGTCTCCTACAACAGATTTACATGCATCAAAGGTAAAAAAAACTTAAATTTGATCATAATATACATTTGCACATCACCACATTTTCAATGACTCTCAAACGACTCGTCAGATGAATCAATGTCTCTAAATCCCTCCTCTCCGTGAGCTACTCTGCTCTGATTGGCCAGACAGCTCAGTCTGTTGTGATTGGTCTATTGTGTACAACGAGCGTGTTCGAAAACAAAAACGCCCATTGCCATAACAACGTCAGCTCTGCTTGTCCTGAGGCTTCCTACACCCTAAACTAAACCCAGTAACGAACAATGACGTCGATTTTACCATATCAATCTGAGCGCGAGTGCGATGATGAAACATTGAAAGAACTATTCATTAAACCCGAACCTCCATTGCAAGGACGACTCGAGCAGGACGTTTCTCAGTGATAGCCTACTTAGTTTGAGGTACATTATGAGATGTTGCAACTGTAATTCCTTACCATAAGCATTAACTGTCACAATCACGCCAGGCTCCACCCTCACACAATCACAGCGCACTCCCTCTCCTGAGTACTGATTACACACCTGCTCATCACACACCTGCACATCATCAGTACTGCAATCACCTCCTGCATTTAAACCTCACTCTCACTCTCATTCTTTGTCCGGTATCGTTTGCATCAAGACGCTAACGCTGTGCTTACCTTTTGGACTCCAATATCTGCAATCCAGTCTCCGTTGGGGTTTCTCCGAGTCTTCATTGATCCTAAACTCCTGAGTCTCCTTGAATCCCAGTTTGTCTTCAACTATTCATCAACTGCAAGTATTCGAACTGTGATTATCCAAAGTAGATCATCTGGATCTCTTCTCATCATCTACCCATCACCAGCACTGCCGAACTTTCACCTGATTGTTCAATAAACATACTTTCACTTGCATCCTTGTTTCAGTCCCTTCTGTCTTGTAACAGAATACCGGACCACAAAGAAGAAACTGAGCATGAGCACCACGGATCCCTTCCAGAACCTTGTTGACGATGTCCGACAGTCTCTACCGTCCGTTCCACTAGCGCCGCCCACAGCGTCCACTTCCGCCAACGCTGTCATCACTACTTCTCCACCTGTGCTAGTCAGTCCCATGGCCCGACCAGCACCCTTCTCAGGATCGGCGGAGGATTGCAGTGGGTTCATCCTACAATGCTCACTGGTCTTGGAGATGCAACCACACTTGTATCCTAATGACCTTGCTAAAGTTGCGTTTGTAATTTCACAGTTGAATGGCAAAGCACTACGCTGGGCTGAATCACTCTGGTCCCAGAAGAGTTCAATAATTCAATCTCTCTCCAGTTTTTTTTCTCATTTCAGAGAAGTTTTTGGGAAGCCTAGCTGGGACTCATCGATTGGAGAACAACTGTATCAGTTAAAACAAGGTTCCCAATCTGTGAATGAATATGCCCTGCAATTTCGTACACTAGCTGCCGCTAGCGGATGGAATGAACAAGCCCTGCTCACCACGTATCGTCAAGGTCTGAATCCTCGCGTGCGATTGCATCTCGCTGCCTACGAGGATTCCATCGGGCTAGAGCGCTTTATCCAACTTTCCATCCGCTTCGCCACTCGTATGCAGTCATGTCTCGAGGAACATCTGGACCTGCAATTCACTCTTCCATCTCTTCGTCGAACTGAGTCCATCAGCCCTCCAGAACCCACCTACGAACCCATGCAGTTAGATGGCGCACGTTTGACTCGTGCTGAACGTAACAGACGGCTGACCCAGAGTCTGTGTTTATATTGTGGTTCCTCTGAGCACTTTATTTCTAAATGTCCCATTCGTCCTCCTCGTCCCATGGTGAGTGCTATAATTCCTACGTTTGAAAACTTGAAACCACTCTCAACTATTGTGAATTTAACTGCTGCTGATGTTACTATTCCAGTCATCGCCCTTCTCGACTCAGGGTCAGCAGGCAACTTCATCTCTGGAGCCCTCTGCCGTCAGCTCAAGCTCAAGTCAACCGCCACGCCGTCCATCTACCAAATTCACTCGATAACTGGCAGACCCCTCAGCCGTAAGCAGGTACGTCTCTGTGCTGGTCCCATACAGCTTCAAGTAGGAGCCCTACACATAGAACAACAACATTTGCTGGTTTTGGAGGATTCCACTGCTGATGTAATTTTAGGGCGCCCATGGTTGGAGCAGCACAATCCCATCATCTCCTGGAAGACTGGTGAAATACTGAAGTGGGGGGACTGCTGTTTTCCCAACTGTTTCTCTGCACTTCCAGTGCCGGCCACTCCTCAGGCCAAAGAGCTACCTCTTTACTCTACTTCCATTGAAAGTCCAGTGGAGAAGCTTTCGGTGGACATTCCTCCTTGTTATGCACATTTCAGTGATGTTTTCTGTCCCCAGCGAGCCTCCAAGCTGCCTCCTCACCGACCATGGGATTGTGCTATCGATCTGCTTCAGGGTGAGTCAGTGCCCCGTAGGAAGATTTATCCCCTGTCACTCCCGGAGGAGAAGGCCATGGTGGAATACATCAAAGAGGCTCTGGATCAAGGTTACATCCGTCCGTCTACTTCCCCTGCTGCTTCCAGCTTCTTTTTTGTGGCTAAGAAGGACGGAGGCTTGCGCCCCTGTATAGATTACCGCGCACTCAACCGGATCACTGTCAAGTTTCGCTACCCCCTTCCTCTCGTCCCCGCTGCACTGGAACATCTCCGAGGTGCCACTGTGTTTTCCAAGTTGGACCTCCGCAGCGCCTACAACCTCATCCGGATACGTGAGGGGGACGAATGGAAGACGGCCTTCGTGACCCCTACAGGCCACTACGAGTACCTCGTTATGCCATATGGTTTGGCTAACGCCCCCTCCGTATTCCAGGATTTCATACATGAGGTACTCCGGGAGTTCCTCCACAAGTTTGTCTTGGTCTATATAGATGATATCCTGATTTACTCCCGGAGTATGACCGAACATCGTCACCACGTTGCGGAGGTCCTGAAACGCCTGAGGGATTTCCAGTTGTTCCTGAAAGCAGAAAAGTGCTCTTTTCACCAACCCTCTGTGCAGTTCCTTGGCTATCACATCGATAGCAGTGGCATCCGGATGGACGAAGGGAAGGTGGATGCCATCCGCAACTGGCCCATACCCACAACTATTAAGGAACTCCAACGTTTCCTCGGATTCTCCAATTTCTACCGTCGCTTCATCCTGAACTACAGCATCATTGCCAGTCCACTTACTCACCTCCTTCGACACAAACCCAAATCTCTGTCCTGGACACCTGCTGCCACTCAAGCCTTCGAATCCCTCAAGAAGTCTTTCACCACCGCTCCCCTCCTAGTTCATCCCGATCCTGAGAAACCTTTCGTTGTGGAGGTCGACGCTTCGACCACAGGAGTGGGAGCGGTCCTTTCCCAGCAACAGGGGAACCCAGGTAGACTTCATCCATGCGCCTTCTTCTCCCGCAAACTCAACCCGGCGGAGGTCAACTACGACATCGGCAATAGGGAGCTGTTAGCCGTCAAGTTGGCTCTGGAGGAGTGGAGACACTGGTTGGAGGGGGCACAACATCCATTCGTGGTATTGACTGATCACAAAAATCTACAGTACCTCAGAGACGCTAAAAGATTAAACCCACGACAGGCAAGATGGGCTTTGTTCTTTACCCGTTTCCGATTCACCATTTCCTACCTCCCTGGTCCCAAGAATCTTAAAGCGGACGCTTTATCCCGTCTCCATAGTCCTGAAGAGAGGACAGAAGAACCAGAGCATGTTCTACCTGAGAACCTTTTTGTGAACCCCATCACCTGGTCTGAGGAAACCCTACCCTCCTCCAATGTCTCCACCAACACTCCGCCGGGTTGCCCACCAGGCTCACTCTACATCACCCGGACTCGGCGCACTCCTCTCATCCACACTTCCCACACATCGCTGGGCACTGGCCACCCAGGGGTCAATGAGACCCTCTCGCTGCTAAGAGAACGCTTCTGGTGGCCTAACATGGCAGCGGATGTCAGAAGGTACGTGAGAGGTTGCAAGGAATGCGCTATCTCCAAGAGTCCACGTCATCTTCCCTCCGGTAAGCTGCATCCTCTGCTCGTTCCCAGTAGACCCTGGTCACACCTAGGAGTTGATTTCATAACTGACTTGCCTACCTCTGATAACTGTACCTGCATTCTAGTAATCATCGACAGATTTTCCAAGTCATGTCGTCTGATTCCGCTGAAGGGTCTTCCCACCGCCATGCAAACTGCCGAGCTTATGTTCAACCATATCTTCAGAGTTTATGGAATTCCCGAGGACATTGTGTCAGATAGAGGACCACAATTCATCTCCAAGGTATGGAAGGCATTCTTCTCGCTCCTAGGTGTGACCGTCAGCCTCTCCTCTGGTTACCATCCACAGTCGAACGGGCAGACGGAACGAAAGATACAGGAGATTGGACGTTTCCTCCGTACCTTTTGTCACGGCCACCAGGACTCTTGGAACCAGTTCCTGGGTTGGGCCGAGTACGCACAGAACTCCCTTCGGCAACCTACCACTGGACTCACTCCCTTCCAGTGCGTGCTCGGTTACCAACCCCCACTATTCCCCTGGTCTGGGGAACCATCGGATGTCCCTGCCGTCGACTACTGGTTCCGAGAGAGCGAGAGGGTCTGGGACTCTGCTCACCACCAGCTACAACGGGCACTGCGCAGACGTAGAATGACAGCCGACCTTCGCCGCTCCGACACTCCAACGTATCAGCCAGGTCAGAAGGTCTGGCTGTCCACCAGAGACATCAAGCTACGGTTACCTTGCCGAAAGCTGAGTCCCAGGTTCATTGGCCCCTTCAACATCGTGAAGCAGATCAACCCTGTCTCTTACCAACTTCAATTACCACCACAATACAAGATTCATTCTACCTTCCACGTCTCCTTGCTGAAGCCTTATCATCCCTCTGTTTCTGTTTCCACAGAGCCTGGCGCAGCAGCAGAACCCCCTCCTCCGCTCATCCTAGAAGAGGGTGCCACTTACCAGGTTCACGACATCTTAGACTCCCGGCGCCGTGGTGGTCTACTGGAGTATCTCGTGGACTGGGAGGGATACGGCCCTGAAGAACGCTCTTGGGTACCCAGAGACGATATACTTGATCCTAACCTGCTCGATCAGTTCCACACCACCCATCCGGAGAAACCCGCCCCCCGGGGCAGAGGCCGGCCACCACGACGTCGGGGTCCACGGCCCTCAGGAGCGGGCCGTGAAGGGGGGGGTAATGTCACAATCACGCCAGGCTCCACCCTCACACAATCACAGCGCACTCCCTCTCCTGAGTACTGATTACACACCTGCTCATCACACACCTGCACATCATCAGTACTGCAATCACCTCCTGCATTTAAACCTCACTCTCACTCTCATTCTTTGTCCGGTATCGTTTGCATCAAGACGCTAACGCTGTGCTTACCTTTTGGACTCCAATATCTGCAATCCAGTCTCCGTTGGGGTTTCTCCGAGTCTTCATTGATCCTAAACTCCTGAGTCTCCTTGAATCCCAGTTTGTCTTCAACTATTCATCAACTGCAAGTATTCGAACTGTGATTATCCAAAGTAGATCATCTGGATCTCTTCTCATCATCTACCCATCACCAGCACTGCCGAACTTTCACCTGATTGTTCAATAAACATACTTTCACTTGCATCCTTGTTTCAGTCCCTTCTGTCTTGTAACATTAACAAGTGCATGTCCATCAACAAACCGATTATTTTACTTATTTATTTACAGAGTATTTTTCTAATTTATTGCGGTGAACATGTAGAAACTGTAGAAACATGTAGAAGCATACATTGGCCGAGCTCTAGCGTGAATGACTGATGTAACATAAACGTTGGTAACACAAATCTTGCTCTATGCTTAATCTTTCCTCAAAGTAGTGAGAACGACAGACAATCTGCATTAATAGACACAGTTTTAGCAGATTAGCAGAAGTATTTCAGTAAGACAGTAATAATGTGAGTTAACCAGTTAGCAGGAGACCAACACAACATAAAACTCAAAACTAAGCATTTTGAACACCATCTTTCAAGAGCAAGCGCTTTGCGGATCCTGCATTGAACTCCGAGATTTGAGAAGCAGTCGTCAGTAAAATAAAGGGAACACAGCAAAAGTTTAGGATTACACTGCTGTGATATCGATGTAAAGATGAATTGGCTTTACCTTCACATTGTAGAGCACAGCACAGTCTTTTCGACATCCAGTATGCTATCCAGTATCCACGGGAATCAGCTGAAGTGTTTGAGGTTCAAGTTTTCCCTGGTGTCTGCGCGCGCAATAAGTGAGCGGGCAATGTGCTAATGTTTCGTCTTGACGTCACAACGAAACGGCTTCTGACTCGTTTGAAAAACGATTCATTTCATTGACTCAGAGTCCTTTTGAAAGGCAATAACTTTATATACAGTGCACTTTCAGATTTAAAACTTTGCAGGATGTTTTCATTCACTTAGAGCTATGTTACACACTACATGAAAGGTCATTTTCAAAAATCCAAAATTTTAAAGCACTTTAAAGAATATGGGTAACCAAAAAATTTATGAGCCCCATTGACTTCCATAGCATGAAAAAAATATATATTATGAAAGTCAATGGGGTCCATCAATTGATTGGTTACTGACATTCTTCAAAATATCTTCCTCTGTGTTCAGCGGAAGAAAGAAAATCATACAGGTTTGGAACAACTTGAGGGTGACTAAATGTATTGGTGTACGTATGTGCTGGTCTTACTCTGCAATTTCAGAATGAGAGTTCTCATTGCCATCGACAGTGAAAGGAGAGCCTCCGGTCAACAGCTCATACATCAGAACTCCCATGCTCCACCAGTCCACCGCCTGCAGGAGAACATTGGTACATCACACTGGTTATATTCCCAACAGCACATTCAAAGTATGCTGGATCATTTAAAGGGCACCTATTATGGAATTTTGAAAATTACCTTTCATGTAGTGTGTAACATAGATCTAAGTGAACGAAAACATCCTGCAAAGTTTTAAATATGAAAGTTCACCGTATACAAAGTTATTGTCTCTCAAAAGTAAGAGTCAACTCTGAGTCGCTGAAATGAATCGATGGACGAACGATGCTTTTTCTCTATCTAGATGACGTCAACTTGACAAGTTATTTGAATAAGATACGCCCACTCATTGCGCGCGCAGACACCAGGGTAAACTTGAAAACATCATGACGACAACAAGACGCTGTGTTCTGAAGTGCGAATCAAAAGCGACCTTTTTTCACTGCCCAGGGAGGAGCATCTGAAGACTAAGTGGCTACAGTTCATATATACAACTATACCACACAAGTATAGCCCGAACCTTGTGCTGTGTTCGCGTCATTTTAATGACGATTGCTTTACAAACATAAATGCTTTCAAGTGTGGATTCGCGAGCCGGTTAATACTGAAGGAAGGATCAGTACCAATTTTATTTGGATCAGCTTCCTCCTCCGAATCACAACCTGTAAGTATTATTAATAATTGTTGCTTTTATGTGTTTTGTAGCATGCTCAATAAGTATTTGTGTGTGTTGTGTAAGTTACGTTACGCTCAGCGCAGCTTCTAGGTCTCCAATGTCATTTTTTTTTAAATGTGTGAAATGTATGTCGTTGTTATTGGAGTTGTCATAAAGAATAGAGCGTATTGTAGTACTGCAGTGCTTTATCAATATGTTTATGCGTTGGGCGAACGCAAACAATAACTGACTGGGTCATCTGACCAATCATCGCAGATTAGCGTCACGCAAAGGAGGGGTTTGGAAAAATGAGTCGTTGAACGAATCATTTGGGAGTCGGCGAGTAAATCCGGTAAAAATAAATGCATATTATAAGACAACAAAAGTGTTTTTTGTCATTGCATGCATGTAAAACTGTTGTTGGGGACTCCCAAAACAATATTAGGAACATTTTAAATGCCATAATAGGTGCCCTTTAAATAAATGAATGAATCACTGTTCAATAAAGTCAAACTTAAAGCTGCTGTGTATAATTTTTTAAAAATTACTCATGTAATTAAAATGTGATGAATGGATGGATGAGCGGTTCACTTTACCTTGTCATGTCCTGACTCTCCTCCCGCTACAATCTCAGGTGCCATGTACTCAATGGTGCCGCAGATGGAATAAGTCCTCTCCACCTACAAGACAAAAAAAGTGTTTATTTTACTGTTTGTAAAAACCTGTTTAAAAAAAAAACCTGTACTGTTTCTTTCAGTTTTCACAGTTGCCTTTTTATTTTTTGGAAGTGTAGATATAAATGAATGTGCTGTTTAGGGCTAGGTATCAGCAATTACACCATGTTACACCATCACAACAAGTTATGATTCAATACATCATGAATGCGAAGGCGTTTACACAATTCAAAACACAAATTCTCATAAATCTACCATAAGCCAGTTATCTACTACAGTGGAAGCGTCATCTCACAATGTTCACTAACTATGGACCAATCAGTTTTGAACTCAAGGCAAAATTCACACAGAAAGAAAGATAATTTCTATTTACTACTTTTTCAAAACTGGCATCACTTTATATTAGGTGTCTCTATAAACTAACATTTCAATTAATCATTTGATACAATGCACTTATTGAGTACATGTTTTTACATTGTACTTATATTTAAATAACACCTGCATATTTTGTAATTGCATCTATAATTACACTGTTGACCCTTCCCTTACCCCTCAACCAAACCCCTAAACCTACCCATACTACCACACCTGTCCCTAATCTTACCCGTATCCCACCTCAATAGCAGCACAGGTTTTGCAATACAACATGGACATAATAAGTACATTGTACACATTTTTTATGCAAGTAGTTAAAGACACCTAAAGTGTAACCAGAAAAAACGTACTAGTATAAACTATTTTTTCACACAAGTTTGGTCATGAGCTAGCATTGCTGTAGCTGCCACAATTGTGTTCAGTTAGTTCTTGTTTTCACAGACTTTTAGTTTGTATTCATTAGTTCCTGTTGTCCTTTGTTCTATTTTTCCACCACTCTTTTGTTGTCATGGTAATTCATTCATGTCCGGTCACGTTGGAGTTGAGTATATTTGCTGCTATCTTTTGGACTATTTTCCTGTGGATTATTATTAAAGTATTGTGTGGAACTTTATACATATTTTGTCTTCTGTCTGTGCATACAGTGCTGACAGTAACGGTCAGAAGTTATTTAAATATTTACACTACCGTTCCAAAGTTTAGGGTTGGCAAGATTTTTAAATGTCTCTTATGCTCACCAAGGTGGCATTTATTTGATCAAAAATATAGTAAAAACAGAAGTGTTGTGTTGTTTTCTATTTGAATAGATTTTAAAATATGAATAGATTTTAAAATATAATGTATTCCTGTAATGGCAAAGCTGAATTTTCAGCATCATTACTCCAGTCTTCAGTGTCACATGATCCTTTAGAAATCATGCTAGTAAATTATGCTAATTTAATGCTCAAGAAAAAATATTGAAAACAGTTCTGTTTAATATTTCTTTAATGACTAGAAAGTTAAAACGAACAGCATTCATTTAAAACAGTAATATTATAAATGTCTTTACTGTCACATTTGATCAATTAAATGTGTCCTTGCTAAATAAAAATGTATTAATTTCTTACAAAAAGAAAATCTTACTGACCCCAAACTTTTGAGTGTATCATTTCATTTTAGTCTGTTTCCTAGTACACTTCAATCGCAACATAGTCTTTCAAAAGTTAAAAATACAATTAAATGTAAAACCTAGACATCGAAACAAGATTCTTCAGTCTAGAATGATTAATTACTGCACTTAGATGGCGTTGTGTCTAAGACTAAACGCACCATCTGTGCTTTCTAAATTGGGCAAAACTGCTTTCTGAATTATGCGGTATTATGGAATGAAATACATGAAAACATCTGGAACAATCTTCTTTAATATCATATGAGCATTTAACAATCTTGCCACATTTGAATACCGATACAAGCACATGGCTTTTAAAATTAAAAATAAATAATTTTATATAATTAAAAGTTCAGTACATTTATTAATTGCTTTTATTTTTATGCATCTCATAATCAGCATATTTCCGCCGGAAGAATTTACTCGTTTTATGTGTGCTAGTTTAAATGTACACTATAAAGTCTTAATAGTCGCAGGCGTGTTTTCAAACCACACTCATAAAATAAATTCTGGCTGAAATGGGTTGTTAGCTGGTACAACAAAGGTCAAAATGAGAAAAACAAAAAGTTAATATAATCTTTTATAATAAAGAGCACGATCATAACATGCATGATAAGCGATTACAGCATTGAGTAAACAGCCTTGCGCTATAATTGCATCCATGGGACGGCGGAAGGTTCATCGTGAGCTACTGAAACTTCAAACAGAACATCTTTGACAGAGCAACACAGCCAGGACTTGCATGTGCAGGATATTGGGTGGTCCCCGGGAATAAACAATCATTTGTTAGCTAAGAAATAGCTAAGAATTTGTCAGCTCTTCTCATGAATGAATGTCAAAACCCCAGGCAACGATGCAACAATGGCCCCGTTCACACTGCAGGCAAAAGTGGCCCAAATCTGAATTTTTTGGGGTCAAGTGACCAGGTCAGACTTCTTCAGAGGTAGTGTGAACATTCAAATCTAGCCCAGATCTGATTTTTTCAAATCAGATTTAGACCACATACATATGTGGTCCTGAATCAGACCCAGATCTGATTTTTTTCAATGCAGCCGCAGTGTGAACAATCAAGGCGGATTTGATGCGACTTTTACATCAATCTACGTCGACATTTGTCACAATTATGCACCGGCGAAGCCCTAGACACAACAGACACAGACAGTTAGGGCTGGGACGGTTACCGCATTACCGCAATACCGCGGTCACGTGACTCCAACCGCGGGTCTGAGCTCGTCACCGTCATCACCGCCAAAAAAAAAAAAAAAAAAAAAAAAAAAACATTGGCCTGCACACGTATGCACGTTGTGTCTAATGATATGGATTCATTAATTCTAATGACATGGATTATTTCTAATGATAGTGTGTCTTACATGGATTCAAGGTTTTCTAAACAAAACTTATCAAAAGATGGAGCAAATCCCTTTCGCGAGTTGGGGAGCACATGTTCCATGACACATAGCATTACATTCGTATTAGAGATGCGCGAATGGGCTATTATTATTTCATCCGCAACGGAACCGCAGCACAAAACTCATCATCTGTCCGCCATCCATCCGCACCAACGTTTTTTGATCAATTTTCGTTTTTTGAATTTTTTGATCAGTTTTAAGGTCTATGAGCGATGCAAGGCGCTCCTGCCGCGAGGCTAGAAAGCTCTTGGGTGTTCTAGGAAGGAGACTGCGCATGCAGCAAAGATATTTAAAGGCTAAAGTCCCTAGTATAGCCTATTGGCTATGTTGTATCCTCAGAATATCAGCAGTGAACTCCGTCTCCGATGGGCGCACGAGTTTCGGTTCATTTATGAGACGAGCTCCAGTTCACGCGCAAGAGATCGCACCGTCGCTTCCACATCGTCCTGATTATATGTCTGCTATATTTGTATAATTCCAGGCAATTGGTTAATGAAACAGTGATTAAAATTAAGATACAATTTATACAAAACGAAATTTAATTTAATGAAAGGCTTTCTACAAAACAAAACTTAATAAAGTGGTCAAAATCATGTCTGACCCATCTTATGATCCTATCTTAGTCATGGTGTTCACTTTTCATATAATCGACATAGATTAAATAAAAAAATAAAATTATATTATGTTAACATAAATATGGAATATAATTTTTGTAATTAAGACATGTTGGAGAAGGTGTTCATCTTTCATTAAGTGCAACATCATAATGTATTCTCCTGAAAATGATGAATTCAATGCGAATGTATCTGAGAATATTCTTAAATAAGGAAATCTATTCAGTGATTGGTTCATGCCAAATTACAGCTTAATGAAAATTGGACTCTTTCAAATTGTGCTCGTTTGTTTTCGGATGTAGGTGAAAATATTTAACAAAGTCTGTCTAGAAAAAACGCCTTCTGGTGAGTGCGCGGAAGTCTGTCTCGGGGGTGGGGTTGTTCCATTCACAACCATTATGAAATAAATGCGAATATGCTTACTTCCTCCATAACCTCCCGAACTTTAGTGCAACCGCTTGCTGCGTCTGATGTCGTTATTGTTCTTTTGCGCATGCCGGTTAGTTTGAAACCTCAAACAGTTCACACTGCAATCAGATATAGGTCACATTTTAAAAGGTAATGTGAACAGCCAATCAAAAAATCGGATCTGAGCAAAAAATCAGAATTGAGCATTAGGACTTGCGGTGTGAACGTGGCCAAAAAGAACTCTCTCAATACAGATCTTTCAACATTTAACACAAATTTTGAAAAGTAAAAGTCTGGGCGTTTTTAATAAGGAATAGTTTAAAGGGACATTTTAAAGGTAGACTATGTATTTAAAGGGGTGGTATAATGCCCTTTTCACAAGATGTAAAATAAATCTCTGATGTCCCCAGAGTGTGTATGTGAAGTTTTAGCTCAAAATACCCCGCAGATATTTTTCTATAGCATGTTAAAGTTGTCACTTTTTGAGGGTTAGCAAAAACACACCGTTTTGTGTCTGGCCCTTTAAATGCAAATGAGCTGCAGCTACAGTGGGCGGAGCTTCAAGAGTGTGTGTGTTAGCAGCTCCGATTACCTCACGCAGACACACGCTAAAATTTCAGAAACTGTTCTGCCTTTTATGTTTAAACCGGAGTCAGACAAAGATGGAGAGACTAAGAAAGTGACAACATGTAGAATGCAACAGGACATCTCTGAATGGTTAGTTGATGAATTTATTTTGCTGATCTTTAATTAGCATATTCTGTCAGGATAATCTATAAATCACTTGTATAGGAACTGTTGTGAGATGCACACAGAGTGACTTTCTATTGCATGTGAAAAGACAGATGCTACAGTTTGAGCAGACTCACAAATGTGCTTGACTACAACAGCTCTTCCTCTTCTCAACATGGACTGCGTGTTCCCGGGGGCGGGGTTTATGTAAATTTTAGGGTTAGTGATGTCACTAACCCGGGAGGAAGCTCGTGTAGTTCCTACCAGCCGTTTGTTGTAGTCCTTAACAAACTATTTCTTTAAAAGCAAATATCTCCCTTTGCTTAGAACTTTGAGCATTGTAACTTTGCAGATGCGGTTTATGTTCAAACAGCAACATTACACACTAACTAAAGTTAGAAAAGTGAAAACATAATCAACCACCCCTTTAAATAATGAGTCAATATCATCAATCCTTCTTCCAAAACATATTTTTGTGTTACTCTGATTCACTATGTTAAGCCTGTTACAAGTGTTTGTATTTTAGACCTGACAGGATGGTTTTCACTGGAAATTGCGTGCATGCATCACTCGCCCGTGTGTGTCTTGTCATATCCGTAAATAGAGAAAAGTTTCTCCAGATACTCTGACATGGTGTGAGAGTGGCATAGGCTAGTTGTCACAATAAGCGAGAAAGATTGACATTAACCAGCTAAACCTCCAACCTCCAGGGAATCTCACGTTTAAAAAAAAAACGCTGAACAGAGAAGAGTCTGCTGGCAAAAAGAGAATGCGACAGAGCTCATAATAAAACAAGAATCAACATTTGCTTGGATTTTTAAGAACTGAGGGATTTAAAATGTTGTAAAAGTGGAGATGGTGTTTTTGTTACTCAACAGGTGAGTAAGGTATTTTATTGAACAGATAAATGGCCATAATAGAGTTAATTGTAAATCATTATCTATTGTGGAAGGGTCATTTCATTACGGTTTTTGCAACACTGTGCTGGGATTTATTTTTAAGGAAGTACCGTGTCTATTAATGGGTAAAGCTACAGTAACGTCTTCAGCTAGTCAGCTTGAGATCCTTTCCATCTAAACTGGTAATATTTCTGAAGCCTAGTGAATGTTGTATGAGTAGTAGTATAATCTCTCTCTTTTTTTAGTTGTGAGAAAGAACCATATTCATCCACACAGTCATGCAGAGCCAAAGCACAACCAAAACAATATTCTTTCACAAAATGCATGCATGGTTACATAGTGTACCTTTAATGTTTTTATATAAATCCACTCTTTTCAAGCATACTTGAAAGTTTGAGTACTGAGATGTTCCAAATGTCACAACAACAACAGCTGTGAAATATTAAACACTTGTTGGCCTGTCTAGTTAAATAACTTTTGTAGTTCTCAAACTGGCATGTCACTCTAACATAATGTTCCAATAAAAAAACTTTATTTTTGGACAAACCCAGGTGGCCAACCATCTGAGCAGAAACACCCCATGCAACAAGTTCAATGGGTTAGAATGGGTCATGTGACACTGAAGACTGGAGTAATGATGCCGAAAATTCTGCTTTGTCATCACGGGAATAAACATTTTAAATATAAATAGAAAACAGCTATTTTAAATAGAAGTAATATTTCACAATATATACTTATATTTAAAGCTGCATTTTTCCTCTTTGTCGCCATCTCTGTTCGAAATCTGCAATTGCAGTTATTCGCGGAATTATCAACTTTACGTGAGTTGTAGTTCCACACGGCACAGCGCGGATGAACACAATGTTTGAGGAGAGTGTGCAGCTGTCAGTCGCCACACTGGTGTGGACACTGGCATTCAGAATTACAGATTATTCTTTTTGGAAGTATGACCAACATAATAATTTTCACCGGAAAATTTCGTCTGAACTAGTAAGAAACATCCACCTTTGTTCTGGTTCTGACATTGCAGTAAATCGCGCTGATTAAATCTAACAATCACTTATAAGTTATCATATCACGCAAAACCGTGCAAATTATACTTTGTTCTCTACATAGTATACGTGACTACATATAATGCCCTTCCGATATGTATCCTTGTTTTCGCATGGGTCCGGTTGCAGTCTCTTTTTTTCTATAGCCACTCCGATGTCCGAACGAAGTCTTTTGCATTTTACAGCGGGTGAATGTCCAGTTGTCACTGGTGATTGTCGTTTGAACCTTTCTGGATCCGCCATCAAATTGATAAGTTTAATTATATCAAGTGCTGTGAGAAAAGGCAATAAATCTCCACCTCCAGCATCCTCACACTCATAGCCTACTAGCCGAGACTCCTTCTTTATGTGTACAGATGTGACGTAATGACGCAAAGACATGCTCGAATCTCCCGCGGAAATCCACCAGTACCACTGGAATTAAAAACATTATTACAAGCTTACCGCTTTGAATCGAGCAAAGGCAAGCAGATAGTTTTGAACACTGGCTGGTTATGTATTTTCTCAAATATGTATTTTGGATAATTTTTAACCCAAAAAAAGCTACGGACTGCTGCTTTAAGTAATATTTAGGCTGTGTCAGGATGGTAGTTCTTGAACCTGTGGGTGAAATCAGTGCTTGTCTTTTTTCTCTCTGGCTGTGCACAAATGATAACCTTTCAAGTATGTGATACACTTTTACTTATAAAGCTTATTTGGCATTTTTGTCCTTGGCTGGACAGCAACTTATCTGATGGCTCCCACATATGTTTGTTTGCACAGGGTGAGCACATGGTTTTGTGGCAGATCCCCCTAACAAGCAGTTTTGCACACCGCACGGCACTTATCTGTATCTGTGATATTCTGCCCTGACTCCGAGCATGCTTTTCAATAACCACAATTATTAATTATTTGATCCAGAATTGTATGAAAAATAATTCTAATCCAGTTACTATGTACTAGGAAGATGCAGTCTTTATCTCATGAATTAATCAGCACCAGGCACGTGCACACATAGACATCAAAGGGGGCTTGAGCACCTGCCCTTTTTATTCCTGGAGAGAAAGTGCCCTTTTTTCTGGGGTGTTTTTTTTATTTTTAAAAAAATAACATATATTCCGGTTTGCGCACAGCTTTCCTGTCAAACAAATATATTTATTGAATAGTGTATCTAAATATCAGGTCAGGAGTTCTGAAGCGCTCCCTCTCTGAAGCGCCGATCAGAGTAAACGCGTCTGCGCTAGTGAGCTCGCGCTGCGCTGCCGTTTGGACTTTGAGCCGAGCGGATAAACAGTCCGTGAGGCGCGCGCGCTTCAAATGAGTTTGGTTCCGCTTTTGGCACATAAACATTATCGAACATTTATCAAACTCGATATTGATATCGAGTATTGACGATATTGACTCGAACTTGATATCGTTTTATCGATAAAAAGTATATCGCGATAATGAATGAATGAGCATATCAATTTAAGACGTGGCTAAATGTAATTTATGACCTTGTATGGAAAATCCGGACGTTTTTATGACTTTTTATGCCCTAAAATTCTTATTATTAAAGTTAATGACTTGCATAGCCTACATCAAGAGTCTTTCCCCCTGAAATGTAGAAATCTAAATTGGTGAATTTAGAAGAAATCTACAAATGCAAACAGATGGCGGATAGTAGGTTTAAAACAAACTCCATCTAAATGTGGGTTTTGAAGGTTTTATTTGATGATGATGATACAGTCCTCCCTCAAATGTGAAACTAAGTCCATGTCACCATCAGGTGTATCAAATATATACTTGATTGAAACTAGTAGCATAGAAAACATGCACATTTTGGCATGGTTTCCTTTGCTGCTCTATAAACCTATGAATACTAAGGAGACCATGGTTTCTGTGTGAACTGATTATTTTGTAGACATCTTTTGAAAATGAAACAATTGCGTGAGTTTGAGGAAGATAACGTTAATGAACTTTTTTAATATATTTTTTTAATATAATTATATATATAATATAATAATATATATATAGTTTTTGTTTTGTTTAAAAAAGTAAAAAAAAAAGTAAAAAAAAACGTAATTATGAGAAGTGCCTTTTTTTTTACTTGAGCCCCTGCCCCTCAAAATGTCTGTGCACGTCCCTGATCAGCACTGTGTATTTCTGCACATTATTTCTCTCAGTTTCACTTCCATACTGAAGAAAAGTGCATATGCAGACAGACTCTAGTTGAAACGTTGAAAACGTTTTAATCTCCCTTCAAGTGAAGTTTAGAGGGAACATTGTACTTTAGAGATGCACAATATATTGATAGGTTATTACCCGATATTGTGTGTGTGTGTGTGTGCGTGTGCATGTGTAATTTTTTTTCTACCTTTGCCATTTAAAAAAAACTAATAATTTATTTTAACGACACTACTAAATGTAATTTTTAACAAATACAGAACATTAGAATGCTGTTTTGTCTAAATTCACCTGTAGCATTGAAACAATTGATTTCAGTTTATTTTTAAGACAAAATATGTTTTATATATTTATAATATTTGCCATTTATTGGTTATTGGCCTTAACGTGACAAGCATTATCACCTTATCAGTACCTGACAGAATTTTAAAATGCATAATGTTTTTGAACAAACACAGTGATTTTGATCATTTATTTGTTAATAAAATTTGGAGAACTGGCAAGAATCCAAAATGCTAAATGAGTTTCTGAAAAGAGAAAAATATATAAAGACAAACTCACCTCATGAAATTCCTTACTAAGGCCAAAATCCGTCAGCACAATGTGACCGTTTGAATCAAGAAGTATATTCTCAAGTTTTAGATCTCTGTAGACGATTCCTAGCTGAAAAACAAACAGAACCGAATAAGGTCTTATGTTTAGATGTGAGACCAAATACTTAAATTTAATGTCATCATTCATTACTTCTTTTTTCGTCCTTGCGAAAATTAGTTGTTCAACTGCTGAGTTTACAACCTCAACTTGTCTGGGGTCATAAAATGCAGCCATTCACCTGGAAAATGTACTGCTACTTTAATAAATAATAAATGGCAACATAATAGGAAATGACAAAAAATGAGACTGAACCAAAACAAAGTTAATCTCACTGTCATGGTCCTTTCTACAAACTCTGTAATCGTCCCCGGGCAACTGAATAATGGCTTCTGTGCACAGAACAAGCATGCATTAAAAACACTTCTCTTCCTCTTTCTGTGAACACAGCATTCGAGAAATTTGGAGCACTGCAGATACATCTGGCCTGGCCTGGTTATCTGAGTGAGGAATTGATCTGAGTAGGCAGGAGAGAGAAGTACCTCCTCCTGAGTAAAGGAAGGAACTTCTTTTACTACTCCCTCGAAATGAGGCACCGTTCAGTCAGATTGCAAAGGAAATGAAGAGTGAAAATAAGTGCGCAATTTTACCTTATGCAAGTGCTCCAGTGCTAGTACAATCTCCCCACTGTACAAGGTAACCTCTTGCTCTTTAAAGCGAACCCTTTGGACCAAGTGTGTGAAGAGCTCACCTCCATTCACATAGTCTATGATTTAAGATATAGAAAACAAAATTGCAACTGGTTAATGATAGTTTTATATTTCAAATGCACCTGGTATTGTGCAGTTACTGCAAAATCCTGCTTTCATGCCGACATCGGTTCCATGCAATACCACAAAAGCCAAGAGTTTCAGTAGTGGTATACAGGCTTTACTTCTGCTTTTCATTATTAGAGCAAATAAACTGTGTTACAATTCACAGGGTCACAGGGTGTCCACTGTTATCTACACACTCAGAATATTCAATTCACTTCAAATTTATTTGTATAGCGCTTTTCACAATACATATTGTTTCCAAGCAGCTTTACAGAAAGTGCATTTCAGAAATGTACATAGAAAATACAATAGATAAAAGTTCAGTTTGGAATGCCCTTCACATCATCAAACAACACTTGAGTCACACAGATATGGGGTATCAAGTTTGATGAAATAATTTTTTTCACTCAAATAATTAATTAAAATAAATGCAAATAAATTAAATGGTACAGTTCAAATGGACGTCAGTAAGATTTTTTTTTTAAAGAAATTACTTATTTTAAAAGAAATTACTTTATTCAATAAGGATGTATTAAATTGATCAAAGGATCATCTGACACTAAAGACTGGAGTAATGATGCTGAAAATTCAGCTTTGCATCACAGGAATAAATTACATTATTTTAAATTGTAATAGCATTTCACAATATTATTGTTTTTAGCTATTTTTGATAAAATAAAGGCAGGTTTGGTGAACAGACACTTCTTTCAAAAACCTTACTGCTTTCAAATTTCTGTACAGTAGTGTATGTGTATTTATATAAAAATATAAAGATAATATTATATATTTATTAAAAAAATTACAAACTTGAATCCCTGAATTTTGTAAAATAAATAAATTAATTAATAAAATATGGCTACGGTGTTAATAATATTTATAATACATATATATTCTTAACTGTTATAACAGATGGACATTGTAATAATGGTTTTCAAACGGTCACATATCTGGTGCACTTTATACCCTCCCTCGTATTGCTTAGTAAACCACTTCTGAGGTTAATTAAGCTGGATACAAATGCCTGAGGTTGTGCACAATGACTGATGGGTAAATTTCCCTGCCCACTTCCTGTGAAGTGAGATATCACACTTGCTCACTAAGCTATTTGCAGTCAGACTGACTAAATGCTTCTAATGACTGAATCACACTTGATGGCCAAATACCCTTTAAAGTCCACTTCGTAGAGCACTATTAGACACTGGAACGTACCCATAGTTCACTGTAACAATACTGGTGACCAATGCAGAGCAAAAGTTCTGCTAAACAGATTGCACTCTTTTAAATGCAAAAGAAAAATCGAAGCATTTTTAAAAATCCACACGGGAGAGAGGAGAGAGAGCGTCAACGTACCTAGAATGAGATGCAGTTTGGTGTCTGTCTGGAAGGCATAATGGAGTGTAACCAGGAAAGGAGACTGTCTGATATGCTCGAGGACCTGTCTCTCCGTGCGTGTGTGTTCTGCCGTCTTCGCCTTCTGCACAATAGTGGCCTTTTTCAGCACCTTCATGGCATACAGTTTACACGAATCATGGCCGCTCACCTTGCGAACCAAGAATACCTTGCCGTAGGCTGCCCGGAGGAGGAGAACGATTTGTTAGCGGAGTAGGAACAAAGATAAGCAGAGAACGCAGGGTTTGCATACTTGAACTACCACTGACCTCCTGTTCCCAGTACTTTCAGCAGCTCAAAGTTCTCAATGCCCACACGCTCCACGTGACCAGTCAGATTGGCTGGGGAAAGATTTAAACACATCCATCAGGTCACGCAGCCAAGAAATCGTGTTTTTCACTTGGACATCATACAAGAAAACCTCCCGTAAACCATCACAACTTCAGTTACTTGAACCCTTGCCACTTTCTCACAACAGTGAGAAAAGAAAATATGTTCAAAATGGCCAACTCTTGGGACAAGCCTGCAGCTGTTTGTAAATACAGTATGTTGCTTATAAACAGGTCCAGCTGGAATCTGCAGACTTTATTATGCATTTTCTGCACTGACTATAAATATTTAAACATGGTAAAATATGACGTGGCAGCTGAAAGCATTATGAAATTAGGCAAACATAATGTAATACACTACTGTTCAGCTGTTTGGGCTCAATACGATTTTTTAGACACTTTATTTTAAGGTGTCCACGTTACAGTGTAATTATACATTTAAGTACTGAGTAATAAGAATTAACTTCATGTACTTACTATAGGGTTGGGTTTAGCATTAGGGTTTGGTTTAGGGTTAGTTGCATGTAATTATGCATAATGTAAAGTTATTACTACAGTATACATGTAAAACGTACAACAAGGAAACTGTAAAATAAAGTGTTACTGATTTTTTGAAAAACAAAATACCGTATATACCCGAATATAAGACGAGGTTTTTGTGTGTTTTTTTGAGGTTTTGGGGGAGGGGGGGGGGGTCTCTGCTCGCTTGTCTCCGTCCGCTCTGGCATCCTCTGTGAACGGCACTTTTTCTTGCGCGGCTCGAGCAGAGGGAGAGAGAGAGAGAGAGCGGGAGCCGGATCGTCGGCGAAAACGGCCAGACGAACCCGCAGGGTGGTTAAATCCATCCCGTCGCACTCAGAGCAGCCGCAGTCATTGCCAATCAGGAAGCGCATATGTGCCGGTCTCCGCCGACGAGCGCATGCCTCGGAAATTTGCTCTTAATATTATTTTCTGTTGAAAACCAGATTTTTTCCCACAAAAATCTATTTTTCCCCAAAAATAAGTCTGGAAAATGGGGGGTCGTCTTATATTCAGGGTCGTCTTATATTCGGGTATATACGGTAATAGTTTTATTCTGCAAGGGTCCATTAAATGTATCAAAAGTGACAGAAAAGATTTGTTTAAACTTTCTATTCATCAAGAAATCCTGGAAAAATGCATCACAGTTTCCAAAAAAAATTATTAAGCAGCGCAACTATTATCAACATTGATAATAATAAGAAATGCTTCTTAAAGCTACACTGTGTAACTTTTTTAGTTTATTCTTAGCTAAAAACACTTAGTTCTTTAAAAAATATATGTGCTCATTAATGTATATTTACTTCGTTCAAGTAATAAAGTATTCTCGTGAGTGTATAATATGCCATTGAAAATACATACGGGTAAGGGGTTCTAATGTCGGTCGCCATGTTGCCCCTCCATCTTGAAAGTACATTAGCCAAAGAGGGACATACCCGTTAATTCAAGCTTCGCCTTTCGCGTTTTAACACTCGATGGCACCGTGTCGAATGTGAAGAGGGGGATTGCTTGAGACTGATATATAAAAACCTGAAAGCCTTTTTGAAAGTCTGTTGCTGATGGAGGATCACTCTTATTCTCGAGGATACGTATCAGAGTCGCCAAGGAAGCGAAAAAGAGTTAAAAGTTAAAAAAGTTACTTTACTAAGATTAGCTTGCATTCGTCTGGGAACCTGATAACTGATGTTAGCAATGAAATGGTAAAAAAAATACGAAAATATAAAACTATTATTCATTTTACATAGATGTCATAACCTATATGTTACCTGACAAATTGAATTACTGCAAATTATAATAGTTTTCTAAAATAACCTCATCACTTGAAGGAACACTCATGGACGAGGTCGAACTGGAAGCCATGTTAATCTTGGACTACATTGGCCACCGTAGGAGTTAAAACGAAATCGGAATTGAGAGGAACAGAAACTAATATTCACTGGATGGTCATATACCTTTTCACCGCTAGATGGGGGTAAAAATCACACAGTGTAGCTTTAAGCAGCAAATCAGCATATTAGAATATTTTCTGAAGGATCATGCGACACTGAAGATGTTGAAAATTCAGCTTTGCCTCACAGGAATAAATCACATTTTTAAATATATTAAAATAGAACACATTTACTTTAAACTGTAATAATATTTCACAATATAACTGTTTTTTAATCAAATAAGTGCAGCTTTAGTGAGCATAAGAGGCCGACACAAAACTTTTGAATGGTAATGTAAATAAACAAGAGCCAGAACTATGAATTTAAGGCACTTGAACTCTGCAGAAATCTGAGTTTTGCAGGCACTGATTCTTTGTATAGGCCTGCTCATAAATAAAGAAGAGCTTGATGATTCAGAGGAAACAAAACAGCCTTCATGAATGAGCATGGAAGAACGTGAGCATGTGGGTGGGATATGTTTACACGTTAGCTGGGGCTGAAGTGAAGTCGCTTGTTTTATGCAGTAGATTGCTCAGCGAGGTGAACGTATTCCTGCTGTTATCCTCACTCACAGCAGCACTGCATCTCACGCAAAACTGCGATCTTTCTCTGCCTTTGCAAATTATCTGATTTTAGATGGAAAAAAACAAATAACATTACCACATCCTCTGACTGGATATCAAGCAGCATGTTTAAAGTGTGTGTAGCCCCCTTTGAAACCACCCTAGAGGCCATTGGGTGGAACCACAATGTTTATAAGCTTCCAGACCCTTTTTTAAAAAATTTTTAAAAAAAACCGAATGTACTATAATTAATTGTTAATTGAATTCAATAAATGGTTCAAAATATATTTGAATTATTATACACTGCCCAGCCAAAAAAAAAAGTTGCTGTTTGGATTATAGGCAAATGCTTAAAGGTGCTCAAAGCGATGCCAGGTGACGTCACTTCTTGTTGACGTTCAAAGTATTGTCAAACAAAACGGAGGCTAGCTAGACCTTCCCTCCTCCTCATCCCGTCCCCTCCCCCTGTAGTTTTACTGATACTTCTTTCAAGGTGTAATGTCGCCAAGTGAGATAAATGCTTTCATATAATGCAAAAAAAAAAAAAATAGAAACATTACCAGAAAAACACGATAAAGCGTTTCGCCACCTGAGGTTATAACTTTAGCTCCCATACCAGGACGCAATAATAGCAAGATAACGTTAGCTTCAAATTTAGTCAAAGTTGTCAATATTCTATGAATGAACATTCAATTTCATAATAAATAGTTGGTGAAAACTATCATTCACACTAACTGTCGCCCTACTGTGAGTTTGCTTGATTATTAGAGATCGATAGCTAGCTGCTAGAAACTGTAACGGCCATGCATAGTTGGGTGTTTTGCTGTGTGGTGTTGGGCAGTTCACTGTTTCCCTTTTGTCTTTGAAGGTATCAGCGCCAGATTGGGAGCACCTGCGCTAGATGCTGTGGGAAGATAAATACTCCGGCCCTTTGAATCTCTCGCTCTCTCTGATCTGGTCTCACTCCTGCCAGCAGCGCATCTTTGTTTTGTTGTTGGGTTATATTATGTTCTGTTACCTTTATTTTTCAACACTCAAACTTTGCAACAGTCACTCATCCACATTTACACCACTGATGTCACTGACCAACACGCGCTACTTGCTGTTACTTATTAGTTTTATTGTTTAAGTTATTACAATAAATGTTTACATTTGGCAATCTTTCGTGTCCTCTTAGAATTTGTCATGGCCTTTGAGCTGGGTTATGACAAAACCTATATGTTGTATTCACCAAAGTTAGCGCTGATTGCATTGTTCTAGCTAATTATATCCTTGTGTTTGTTAGGCGAACATGAAAGTCCATTTAGAAAAACCAAACTGGATTTACCCACCTATCCAGCAAAAACAGACCTAACGTTACCTGAGTGTCGGATTGGAAGCCCTTCTGCCGGCGGAGTTCTCACCACCTTTCAAAGGCTTTTCCAGTGTAAATTCGGGCATGCGTTTCTTCTCCGTTTCCCTCTTCTTTGTATTTTTGCAATCTGTTCATCAGAACGTCGTCTCTTTGGTCGTGTGTCGGCCATATCAAACTTAAAGAGTTAAAATTATAACTTTCCTCTTCATGCTTCTCTCCTCCACACCCCCCATGTACGCTCACTAACCCCACCCCCAGGCTGGAACACTGTTTGTCATGTTTCGTGCATGGAGCGGGTCGCCGCAGTTTGTTTTTGTTGCTGTTTGTGGAGCCTGGGCTGTCTACAGAGACCGCATTTTTTTACAGTGTGTTCAGGGGACAGGCAGCTAGCGGATAGTGAGGAGATGTTTGCTGTATGTGACAAAAAATTTTTTGGCCTAAAAAACGCGTGACATCGCTTAGAGCACCTTTAAGAGTCTATTATTGGATCACTGTTGCAGTGAGTAGCATGCTATATGATGATAATAACATCACAACATGTATTTCCATCAACAGGTGCATTTTAGGTCAAGATCTTGTATTGACAATGCAAGAGTCAAGCACTCTGTAAAGTCTACTTCAATACATCCCAAAGACTTTCAATGAATTTAGGTCTGGACTCAGAGGTGCCAATTCATGTGTGAAAATGATTCTTCATGCTCCCTCACAACCATTCTTTCACAATTTGAGCCTGATGAATCTTGATATTGTCATTCAGGTGGAATATGGCCATGATGTGTCTTCCTACATGGTTGTTTAAAAAATGAAAAGCTACACACTCCATCAATTAGGGTCAGAAGAACTATTGCCAAACATATAACATGCTAGAAACATAATAATCACTGTAATAATGACCCAGTCACCGTCTCTAAAGCATTTGCCTATTTAAATTCAAACAGCAATTTTTTTTTTCTTTTTGGCCAGTGTATATATACAGTTATTAAAAAGTATAACTTTTTGTTACAAAAATTTGGAACATGTCAAAATACAGTTTAACAAATATTTGGTTGCTCATTTTTTCTTACAATAACTTGGTTAAAAGGGTGCAATTGTTTAGGTTAATGAATGCAGTCAAAAAAAATGTACGATGGAATGAGATTACCTGTAAAAAGTAGCAAGACAACAAAATACTGTACCGTACCATAAGTTACTGATATTATGTGCCTGCAAAGCATTTGTATCAAGTTTACTAACACAGGCAAGTGAGGACACACACCTGGTTACTTCATTTACTATACAAAGACATCATCGGGGCCCTGGAGATTAAATTAGCTCCAGTAATTGGGTTGCTTTGGACTCAAATCCATGTCATGTCTGAGACACTAATTAAAGCGCTGACACATAATAAATCCAATTCATTCCATACAATACAACACTTCTAATGTCAATCTAATTTCTTACTAATGTTTCTCAGCTTCAAACACGACACGCACTGAAAATGCAAGTGCACTTCTGCGGTTATGAATGTGAAATATTGCACTTGTATATAGAACATCCTCCAACCTCAAAGCACCACATTTGTGATGATACAGATATCAATATATAATATAGGCTGCTAATAGCACTTAATGCATTTACACTAGCCGACCAGCTAACATTAAAGCTGTCTCTTCCATTATATAACGAAAAGACTAGGCTACAGTCCAAGATATATAAGCGCTGTTTCTTAAAAACAAGCGTAGGACGGACTGCCCGGCGTTCATTTACCGTTTCTGAGTTCGTGTTTGACGGTAAACAGGTCACCTTCCTCCGACGAGCCCTCCATCGTAGACGGCATTACTCGCGTGAACGGAGCGCACACTCTTTCCTCTGCTCGCTGCGCGACACTAATGCAAAATACTACAGCAGAGACTATCACAGCAGGACTACATAAACGGAGTTGTTGCAGTAAAGCAACCTTTGGGAAAATAATGCAAATGACAATAACTGCATTCTCGTTGGAAGGACAGTGGGGCTGTAAATACTACAGCTACACTAACAGAGATACACACACACCATAGGACACACACACACACACACGCCGAAACACCATTAGACACTCCCACTGGAGCTGTTGGGAGAAATACTTCTGCTCTATTGGACCGCCCGACTGTCACTCACCGCCCATCGTACAGTTCTACTTTAATATTTATTATAACAATGTAACAGATAAATTACATTTTATTATTGTTAAAGAATTAATACTAATACATAATTATACAAAAAGATATTATATATTAAAACAAATTAAATTAATAATAATAATTAAAATAATGATTAAAATGAAATAAGGACCGGTTTCACTGACAGGGTTTAGACTAAGCCAGGCTTAGGCCTTAATTCAATAAAGTAGCTTTTTATAAACATGCCTTAGAAGAAGAAGAAAAAAACATTACTGGTGTGAATCTTGAGACAAAACAATGGCACTGACATGTTTTAAGATATGTCAGTGCAAGTTGCTTTCAGTTAAAACAGCTCAAACATGCATTTTTGTCTGGAACTAGGCTTAAACCTTGTCTGTGAAATATATCTGGGTAGGCCTATATATAGTCTGGGTCTGGGAATATATAGTGAATATTATCAAAACCATTACCCTATTAAGTTAGCCTACTGGGAGAACTAGCAGAGTTCTTGCGGGAATTTATTATCTTTAGTTAATTTTGAAAGGGTGCTAACATGGTGCCTTAAGTATCTTTTCACTTTTACAGTGTATTAAATAATATATTTTAATAATCAAGTTTTTTCCCAGGCAGTTTAGTAGTGTATTAGAATGCTGTGATATAATGAGGACTTAAATTGACCTTCTACTATTTCTACTCTGTTGTGTGTGCGTGAGCTTAAAGTATTTTATTTTATCTATTTATTTTTTGTGCATACTGTGATTGGTAAAGGGCGCCTGAGGCTCAGGCTGTACTGAGAGAAAAGAGCAGGTTTATAATTTCTCAGGGGGAAGGGAAGCCTGTGTCCTCATTTTGACAAGCAAAGGCCTGTACATTTCTATGTGGACCTTCAAGTTAATTTCTAGTGCAATGGGAAACACCCAGTGTACTTCCAGTATTTATTGTAATCTGCCCACACACAGTTATAGATATTTACAATGTAAATATTCCCTAAACATATTGATTTAGATGTTTACACAATGTACGGATAAGAAGTTGTAACCAAACAGACACAGGGAGACACACCTGTGCATGCAGTGCAAACAAGCAGAGCTTGTGTATTCTTCTGAATGTTTGTCCATGCATGGTCTACATCAGGGATAATGGTTCTATTAATGGGTTTCCAGTTTTCCATATGGCAAAAATTGTCAATTTAAAATTGTCAAGGTAAAAGTTGTTCCTTTTGGTTACATTGTCTTACAACATTCTAACATTACATAACATTCTAAACAGATGCTATATGGACCATAGGTAACAGCATTGTTCTGTTCTATTTATTCCAGCACATAGGCTATAACTGTTCTGTTTATAGTCATAAAACCCAGAGAATTACCACTTTTGAGAAACGATCGAGTTAAATTTAACTCCAAAAGAATGAACACTTACAAATTGTTTATAGGTTTTTAGAGCAGCATTGTTTGACTTATGAGTAAAATAACATGAACTTGAAGAAAAGGTTAACATTACTTGAAGAGACTGTCAGGTTTTCTACAATAACAACTTGCTAAATATAAACTACATTGTTTTAGATCATTTACAATGTTAAACTCTTAACCTCAGATTTGATTTTAATTAAGGAATCCATGATGAATTAGTCTTATGGTTTGGCTTTTACAAATCATAACTTAACATCTCAATTGTTCTTTACAGTGATTTAATGGATCTTTTTAAGGGTAAACAAACAATCAATTTTCCACAAAAGAAAATGAGGCTAGATGTACAGGTTGTTCAAGGTTGTTATAGAACATCTGTTTGTCATAATGATAGACATCCAGGTACAAAACAGGTGTGTGGAATAATTAAATATGGCCCTGAATGTCTAGGGCACACCATGTTGCCTAACAAAAAGAAAAATCTCAAAAAACACATAAACCCTTTTTACTCATTAGATGCCAGCAAAGCTCCACTGATACACACATTTGGATTTGTGATTTGCAGTACAGTAGAGTTTACACACAATTTTTACACACATTTTTTTTTTATTACACACATACAAACCATACATCCAACACACCCACACAATAGCCACATAATTTATCCAATTGGCTCTATAATACGCAATGCAATGCAATGTAATGCAAAAAAAAAAAAAAAAAAAAAAAAACAGGAATAAAGCGAGTATTTGCTTTATTGGCCAAACCTGAGAAAAAAAAGTAGGAATTTACATTTTGAAGCCTTGCCAACAGAATGAAAGCCTAACAAAGACTGCATCATTTTATAGTTAAATGGACCAGGGATTAAAAAAAATTATTTATTAAAGGAAATGGGGGTGAAATAGTACAATTTCAATAAAAATACACACTTGTGCCAAAATGTATACAGGCATTAACACAGGCAAATTGATAAAAAAATTAAAAAAAAACTGAAAAACAAAACAAACCCTTAAGGACACACAGGGGTTAGAAGAGTTATAAACAAGTTTTACCAACAAAAAGAAAACAATCTGTATCTTGTTAAATGTTTCTGTGGGCCTATATTTGTTTAGAGAACAATTGATTTGTGTATGGATGTGTATATCCTATATACTGTATATTTATACACACACAGATAAAATGTTTTTAAACCAATAAAGGCCTGCAGAAACATTTAACTTTAAGATAAAAAAAAAAAAAAATTAAGACCCTCTCTGAAAAAGTTTTAGTACAAACCAACGCATGTTCTCTGAACTTTTATTTTGAAGTACTGGCAATGTCTTCAGTGTTGTTGAGGTTTGCGCGCGTTGTACTGCTCAGCCAATCCCGCCCCTGACAAGAGTCACGTCACTCTCATGATACTCCGAGAAGAATGGCGGCTCTTTTGGAATCGTTACTGCACAGTAAAGTGGAGTTAAGCGAGACTCTGCTCTGGCTCAAAGGACAACACGTAAGAGTTTACACTGCGCTCTCTCCAATGCTGTGTTTTTTCACTGTCACTGCGTAGCGGAGTGTATGAGTGATTGGTTTCCTGAAATTCAGTCAGCTAATCTATAGCTACGTTAGCAAACAACCATTAAAGAGTCGCATTATTTTATATGTGGGTATTTACAGTTCTGTTTATAAGTTAAATGTAAGTTTTACATTTGGATGGTAATTGTTAACGCCACAAAACATTTTCGAGCAATAAAAGAGAACGTTGTCATCCTCAAGTTTCTTTTTGGTGGAATTTCTGGGAAATTCTTGATGAAATTCTGGGATTTCTGGATTTCTTGTGTTATGGGGAATGTAAATATTTCACAAATTAGCTATAACGTTACCTTTCATGATGTTTTGTTTGTGATAGTTTGAAAATAGAACATTCTCAATATTTCTTAACATAATTGCATCATCATTATAGTCTTAACACAAATAGAAAAAAACAAGCCGTATTTACGAGGTATAATTGTGTTCTTTTAGATTTATTTAAATACAATTATAGTCTTTATTAATTTTAATTAGCTTTTAATTTTGAAATAGCAGTTTGTCATTTTAGTACTTAATCTTAAACTAATTTCAGTTCTTAGTTCTAATCTTAGATTAATTTCAGTTAGATGCCATTGCAAAGGCAACATTTTTATTTATTTTATTGTTTCAGCTTTATTTCAATTACTGAAACAAATAATAATAGTTTTAGTTTCAGTTAATTATGACAACACTAATAATATAATGTTAAACGGAGATAAATGGGTTATATTTCACGTAATTTTTTTTATTTAATTTTTTTTGTATGTCTTGTATTTCTTTTACTGAGAAATTACTTGTTTTGCCAGATAATTTAATGTAAAAAAAAAAAAGTTTCATTCGTTTTGCTCATTTTTAAAGTTTGTTCAAGTCTTTTCATGACTTAACTAGATGTTTCTTTTTGTTTTGGCAGGTTTGTGAATCCCAAGACCTTCTATTCAAGGTCAGCAGAGAGGAGTTTGTGCCTTTCCTTTTGAATTTTTTGCGAGAGCAGAGCAGTCAGACTTTGACCCATGGCCCCACCACACCTGCCAAGACCCCCAGCACCTCCAAAGCTGTCAGGACTCAGCACTCTTCTGAGCGGAGAGGCAACAAATCCACGCCAGTCCAGGGTCTGCGCAGTGCCAGCCGAGTCCAGCTCTTCTCTCCTGCCCCATCTACGTCCCCAGTGGGTGGGAGGAGTGAGCAGGAGAGCCCGTTTACTAGCTCTCATTGTTTGAGTGGCGTCAGCGCCTTCAGTAGCCCTTCCTTCAGCTCTGTCTGGAGCCCTGCTCCCCGCAACACCCCCTCCGAGCGCCGCTCCGCCCAGCGTCCCAGTCTTGGCGACTTCATGACGTCACCCCCAGAGGTCCAGCCCAGCTCCTCCACACAGCAGCACAAAGGCCGCAGGAGGAGTGGGGGGTTTGGGGGGTGCGCGTCTGGCCGACAGACAGGAACTCGCGTTGCTGTGTCTGAGGAAGGAGGTGGCAGGAGAAGTAGAGGTGTAGCGAGGTTGGAACCAGTGTCACCTCCAACACAGGTGCAGCTCAACTTCAATAATTTGGAAGACTTTCCTCCAGTGGGTGCCGCCCAGTCTTCACCAGTGTAAGTGATGAATCATACCTCTTTTCCAGAAAGATCGGTTCAACTCCGGCCCTAAAAACGTACTGGTCTCGAACAGAGCCGGACAGCGGGGGACTGAGAGGTTGCTGCCGTTGTCTCGTTGAGCAGTCTAAAAACATTGCTCTGTTTTACTCTTTATATCTAAATATATAAAACTAGTCACTTGTTCAAGAGAGCGAGTGAATCAACTGGTTTCAGTTTAAATTGACTAATTAAGGAAAAAAATAATAGCGTCCACATTAAATAAATGAAAAAAAGTCTACATGTGTGCCGAATTCTTATAATTGAATTCATGTTAATTCAAATAGGTTTTTACCATTTTCAAGCTCATTTATTGACAATAAAATAATGAAAAAAGTGTATTTTTAAAAAATAAGTGTTTTTATGTATACAAGTATATTTATATTTGAATTTAAATAGAATATATAATAAAAATAAAGTGTGTATATATAAACATTGAGATTTTTTTATATATTTATATTGATAATAAAATATATAAATTCATATTTGATTTATGACTTAACTTTGTTAAACTAGTTTGATTATAAAATAGGTCAAATTATCTGAGACTTGTTTTGTAGTCTGCTATTGTATACTTTTCAGTTTTGTTATTTTGAAGTGGTTTTGTTCATTTGTTCCAAGAAATAAAGACACAAAAATTATAGAAATATGCCTAATTTAATTCTTTTAATTTTTTCTCCTCATTATAATATCAGGACAGTTGTTTCACCCTTGACATTTTTACATTGTGCCTCCCAGAAATGTTTTAATTGAATACACATCACAATAGGGAAGGAAAGATAAAGGCAATTCACATTTCATGCAGAATTTTGTTTACGTCATGATATGGACCCTGCTAATAAAGCAATTCAGATCCTCTCTGTATTTTAATTTTGCCTTTTTCTAATGTTTTAGTTAGTGATGCAAATGTGTATTCATTGCAATTGTATGAAAATTGTAATATGAAAGATCAAATGAAACCTTTCTGCTGTTTTTCCAGAGCAACCAAACCTTCACGGAGAATTAACCCAACTCCTGTAAGTGCAGAGCGGCCTAACTGTAAACCTAAGAGCTGCTTCACGTCCACCCCGCTCAGCCTGCCTGAGAGTGCACCAGAGAGCGCTGGGGACAAACCGACCGCTGCCAGTCCTCTCAGTCTGCAGGAAGAGAGAGAGTTGCTCAGGAGAGAAAGGTATGTTGTGAGATTCAGTTTGAATGATATCTCTGTGGTTCTGTCATCATTTGCCACCTCATCTTCTCTAGGTCTAAACTCGCCCAGCAGACCAGCTCCCCACTGACAACCACGCCCGCCATTTGTACCCCAACCAAAACAGTGCACAGGCAGGGATCAAAAGTGACCCCTGAACCCCAGTCACCTTGCCCTGACCCTGACAAAGTTACACAGAAATCAGAGTTGGATCTCTTAGCAGAGCTGTATTGTACCTGCATTTCAGGTAAGTGGCCTGCAGAGGGTGCTGTATACTGCTCTATTCATTTACAGTTGATCAAAAAAATCAGCGATGGGAAAAGTATATTTGACAATGAGATGATTCACAGCTCAGCCAGTAAAGAAGCGACAGTAATGTACAAATCTATTTTCTTTTGAACTTCATATTCCATCATAATAAATTAGTTTAAAATGTATTAAAATAAAAAAGGAGCATAAAGGCCCGTTCTCAAAGGACAATAAAGATGTAGTTCTAAAAATTATTCTAAATATAAAGTATAGCACCACAGACCACAACTATAACGATAACAGCACAGAGAAACGATATCGTTGAAATCCCTTTCAGAACGAATTTTTCCATATGGAAAGAAGCGTAAATGGATGGAGAAGCATAGTTTACTGTAAAGCTACGTCTTAGTGTTGCTTATCTTGGCGAAAGCCGAGTACAAATCAGCATGAAGTTTTAACATCTACTCTCGTGTAAAGGAAATCCAGCTGATGAACAATAAAAACATTGACAGCCAATCAGAATCCATCCTGTTTTAAAGAGCTTGAGCTAAACAGCAGACGACAAAACTGCAGTGCACGTTTCTAATAAACAGTGTTATCGTTTGTTGGTGTGGATGCTAATATAGTAATGTTTATAGTGTGAATGGGCCTTAAGACTCTTGCCAACCCTAAACTTTTGAATGATAGACGCATCCATATACATAAGCATGCTACATCTGTTTTAAGTTTTAATGCATTTTTACTTGTAGAGAATCTGGTTCCGTGTGTTTTCCTGGAGCTGTTCTTCATGCTGCAGCTCCTGACATCTCGTGGTGTGTCTGTCTCTAAATCTACAGAGGCAGGAATCAGTGTGTGTGAGGACGGTTCAGGTATGTCAATATTTAAAAGCTTATTTAATTCCTTAAGGCTTTTGACTACACTTACATGTGAAATCATGCTGAAGAGATGTCATAACGATACCTCGTTTCATAATCCTGCTGTCAACACAAAGCTAGTAGAGTTCGGCTTTAAGAATGCATTACTCATGCATTATTCCACACTTGAAGCTAAATTAGCTAAAACATTTATATTCACCTTTTGTATTTTTTTGCTTTTTTAAATTTACTGTAAAAAAATTCTTAAATACTTTATTTAACAGTACAATAGTATTTATTAGTATGTAATAGTAATATTTAAATAATTGTATTATTGTTTGCATTTTTAATAAATTAATAAAATAAATATATTTGTATTAGTAATAATAATTACAATATAATTATTTTATATTATTATTATTATTGTTTTTGTTGTTGTCATATGACTTTATTGACCGGGCTCCATAGTGGAAATGAACAAAACATGATTTTCATGCAGGGGTATTCTGTTGAACACGCCAGTTAGATATTTATTCTGGTTTTGAGGATGAGTCAAACTAAAAATGATTAATTTGGTCATGTCCTGATTGTGGCCTGTTCATTTATGGTCTTGAAGAGGTGCTGGAGAAAGCTTACCTGGGAAATGTCCACAACTGTGTGTATTTTTCCTTGAGAGTGTTGGAGAATCAGTTTGAGTAAGTCTGATTACAGTTTCATTACTGTTTACTGCTTCAGATCGGATTCGTGTGCCTGACTTTCTGTCTTATCTGTTCTTCAGGTTGGTGTCACACCTGGACAAATGCACTCTGCGGCTTCTGTCTGAGAATGAGAGAGTGGCGACTTTCTCCTCATCCCTCAGAGATCGCCTGGCACAGGCTCAGGAAAACTGCACAGCTAAAGTAAGCATTAGTTTAAAAGCAACCAATAAGTAACCCTTGAAAGCTCATGCTGAATAATGTCCTCACTTCCTCAGGTGCTCCCCAGTCCACCCTTGTTCGTTCATTCAGTGCCATTCCAGGCCGCCACAGATAACCGTTCCAATTTTAGCAGCGATAGGGGCTTCCACACATTTAAAAAGCAGAGGTACACTGAACACCATAAATGTGTTTCAAATATGTGATGTTTCAGGTCATTTATCAGTTTTGTTGCCTGGAAATTTATGGGACATGTTTTTTTTTCTGCTTTTGTTTTAGGGATGTGTTTTACGGGCTGATCAGAGAATGGGAGGACTCTCACCAGGAGCCTGGCTGGGATTTTGAGGCAGCATTAGGCAATAGAGTCAGGTGATTTCTTTATTTCTTTATTTTTTTGGGTAGTGTTAAAAGGGACATTTTATAGTTAAAACTAATAGTATATTCTTTGCTCTTTTTATATGAATGATATACATTTCCTCCCTAAATCATTTTGATTGTGATTCCAAATTAAAATTTTATAATTTATACCCACAGGATAATGGTCAGTCAGCTGACAGCAGCAGGAAGTCATTCTCACTTTGCCAGACTCTTCCAGAAGCAGCTGATCCAGGTGTGCCAAAATGGCTGATTACTTTCACATTTCCTCTTATTCTTTCTCTGTCCCTTTTATATTCTCTCTCTCTCTCTCTCTCTTTTTAGATGTGCAAGAGCCCTTGTGTGCTGGGCTCCTCCAGTGACGCTCCTGACGCTGATCTGCTGGGCATGCTGGGGGCAGACAGCCTGGGTCGCCTGAAGCGCCTGCAGCAGCGTCTGGTCCAGCCTCAGGGACTCATTGGTCCCTGCCCTCCACCTTCCTTTCCTGGCCATCAGGAGTTCTTCAAGGGCTTCCTTCAGACAGCCAGCTGGTAAATGTTGTATCCACCGGACTCGTTGGGACTTTTAGATGTGCAATTGATGCTTTCATGATGTCATAATTTAAGCTTTGCAAGTCTTGCTCCAGCTGTATGAATTAGTTTGAGTGCAGTTTACTTTCCTGTGTAGACATTTTCTGTTGAAAAGGACAGTGTTTATCGAAGTGCTTTTCCCTTTGTTTAAATGGCAAATGGATATTTGTTTAAATTTTAGCACAGCAAAATCACAGCTTGTATGCTGAGCAAAAGCAATGAAGGACGCTTTCAAAATACTCACCAAGCTGCATTTATTTAATCAAAAAATACAGTAACAATGACTATTGTTAAATATGAACATATTTGAACTGTTTTCTATTTGAATATATTTTAAAATGTCATTTATTTCTATGATGGCAAAGCTTAATTTTTATATAATGCATCCTTTCTGAAAAGGTTTAATTTCTTTATACAATTTTTTATTGACCCTAAACTTTTAAATGCTAGGCTAGTGTGTATACCTGCTTAAAGTACATTTTGTCAGCTGTTATGAGTACAGTAGCATGGATTGTATCTAAGCTGATTTTAATAGACTAAAAGTCACAAAACTCTTTAAAGTCTTTAAGGTTCTTAATGTGTTTTTGATGCTTGGCTCTAATTACGGTCATCTTTGTTCTAGCTGTCAGCTGAACCAGCACCTGAAAGATAGTCTGTGTCAGCAGCTGCTGAAGTTAGACGAGGTGTCCATCCTCGGTCCAGACGCCAGCCCTGCCCGGGGAGAGAAGACCGGTGATGGAGACATGGAGCAACAGGTTAGACCAGAAAGAAAAATATTCAACCACTCCAAAGTAAGGCTTTAAGTGGGTTTAAAACACATTTCTGGGCTCTGTTTCAGGATGAGAAGCAACGTTTCTCCTCTGTGCTTCTCACGGCACGACTTCTGGCCAAGTTTTTGGGCTTCATCTCTTTTCTGCCTTACCAGACCTCTGAGCTGCCATCAAGAGACATACAGGACGCTGCAGTGACTCTGCGGAGCAAGGTACACAGGCCAGAATTTTTATTTTGCCAGCAAGCTATGTATTCTTTAGGACCTAATTTGTTTTCTTGTGTCAGAGTTCTCCAGTGCTGGATGTGTGTGCGGTGTTGAGAAGTTCAGTGTATCGGAGACGCACCATTCTGACAGTGCCCTGGATGGTGGAGTTCCTTTCCATGCTGGATTATATTGGCCCATTTTTGCCTTGTTACAGGACTGCTCTGTGCCTTTTGCTCCAGATCTACAAGTGAGTTTATCACATACACGTCAAAGATGATCTTTTTGTGTGATTGTGCTATTAATTATGCTTATGTGTGTATTTCAGGAGGATGGTATTGGGTCGAGGAGGGGAGCTGTGTTACATGAATCAGCTGCTCATGGTGGCAGTTTTGGGCTGGCTCTTCCAGGTGAGATGTCTCATTTTCAGTGGGGCTGAAAATCAAACCGAGGCAGAAAACTGTAAAAACTGTTGCAGATGGGTAGCTCCAATGTGACCTGCTTTGTTTGCAATTAGACAAATGTACTTCTGACATCACACCATGCCATAAATTATCATATTGCATAATAAAGTTGCATTATTTAAAATAATAATAATTCCACATTGCTATATTATAATAATATAATAAAAGTTGTGACAAATGCAAGTAAAAAATGTAATCAAAATTTACCCAAATAGTGATCTGGATCCAGTTTTATGGTCAAGGCCAGTGTGAATGCAAAGAGATTGCAGGGTTTGGTAAAGAACAGCAGAAAATGGGCTAAACAGGACTTGTATCAATTGATAGTTTGTTTCTGCATACACTGGTTATTTTTTTTAATTTTTTTTAAATAAATGTTTTAAAAGAGATGATGAACAATTATCAAATTGAAATTGACCAAATCATACAGCCTGGACAAAGAGGTGGGTTCTGAGCCTGTCAAATCTTTCTGTTGCTGTCCCTGTTTTAGATCCCAATCTTCCCTGAAGATCTCTTCTTCAGTACAGATCTAAAGGAAGAAATCATGGAACTGGAGAATAATACAAGCTGTCAGGGGCTGGTTAGTGGAACACTGATCTTCTGCTCTGGATACATTTAACTGTTTAGAAATGTTTATTTATCTTTTCCTTTTCCTTCACAATGTGTATAATACTGTATATTTTCTTTTAAGGACACCCTCCCATTAGTGGACCAACAGCTTCTCTTAACTTGCTGTCCATATTTAGGTGAGAGTGGACTGTTTGGAAAAAAAAATCTTTTACTTAATGTCTTTTACTAAGTTTCGGTTGGAATAAATTCCTGTTGAGGGTGATTTTGGTACCTTTTACACCATTCATTTTGCAGGGGAGTTTCGTAAACTTCTTGCTGCTTTTGTGGCTGGTAGCACGTCCAGGAGTGGAGGCTTGATTCGCAAGATCACCCCCACATCTGCAGAACTGAGGGGACCCTCCACCACCCGTTCACAACAGAAACTTCAGGTACGCTGCAAGCAAATGCCTTCCATCTGTTGTAGAGTTGAGATCATGTCATCCATGTGTAGAAGTCCATGTTTTTCCATGTGTTTTAACAGGTTGATTTGGAACAGGCCTTTTTTCACAACCAGCCCCCATCTCTCAGACGCACTGTAGAGTTTGTTGCGGAAAGAGTCGGTTCCAACTGCGTCAAACACATCAAGTCAGTCTCCCACCATTTTGTCAGTCTTTTGGCTCTTTCTGCCTGTTAGTCCATGTAAATCAATTTGATTTCGTGTTTCATCATTTCATATTTTCCTAACTCTGTGTGTGGCAGGGCTACGGTTGTGTTGGAGCTTGTGAAGGGTGGAGAGAAAACTCTCAGAGATAGTTTGGGTTTGGAGGGTGTCAACATGGCCAAACTAAACGATTCTATCTGTGCACAGCTGTGTGACGCAAGTATGCAGACTCTGGAGAGAGCCACCAGGTCAGCAGCTCTCTTCTCTCATTACATATACATCATGTTGTACGACATGTTTTGGACTAGTCACATTTCCCATGATAGGTTCTGCAGTGAGAATGCCCCTGGAGCTGTCCGAGTTCTTCTTCCTCTGGAGACCTCTCCTTCTGTGAGTTAAACGGTCACTCTTCATTAATTCAATCCACTTAATACTCTGTAGAAACAAAGAGATGGGTCTTGGGTGGAAATTTGCTGTACAGTGATTCTCTTGTTTGTCATCTCATTTTGTGGTTAATTTTAGAAAAAAATGCTTTAAGATCATTATTTATTTACTTAGAGAGATGATTCTTTTTTTCCCCCTTTTTTTGTGTGGTGTGGTGTGGTGTGGTTTAGGTCCTGACCACAGCTGAGAGCATCACCACTCGTTTGGCTACAGAAAAGGCTTGCAGCTGGCTGTCCTCCAACATCACAAGTAGTGAAGCCTAATTTTATTCTCATTTTAAAATGGCAAATTCTCCATTTGCATTTAGACTTATTACATATTTTGTAGCGTTTAATATTAGGGATCTTAATTATTCCTGAATGATTGTCTCCCTTAGCACTGCTAAAGCGAGAGTGGAAGAGTGCGTTTGAGAGGGTAATTAAGAGTGTGCCCTCAACCTTCAGTTTGGATGCTGAAGAGTGTGAGGGATCAAGCAAGAATCAGCAGGTCCAGAGGAGTGCCTCAGGACTCAGTGCTGGGTCCTTATGTGTTTCAGACTGCAACCATAAGGTTCCACTTGGATCAGAAGTCATTATTGAAGTTAAGGTGATTATTGGGAGTTGTTTTTATTTTATTTTATGGATTCATTGAGAAGGGTGGTTGAAAACTAAGCTTTGAGAGAGAATTTGAGTGAGAAATGAGACATCCACAAAATAGCTGAAATCAAACACATAATTCACACCAACAGTCAAACTTGCTAAACAATCAAATGTTTCTTTATTCTTGGACAAGGCCATCAGAAGTGTTGTAATTGTTCATTAAACTTAAGCTTAAACATTTTAAAATAGCGTTTTTAATTTTAATGAAGTTATATATATATATATATATATATATATAAATATACATTTTGTTTTTTTAAATAAAATTACAAAACTTGAAGTTTAGAAATTTTGAATTGAAGTACTAAAGTGACTTAAAAAATTTTTAAAAACTAAATAGAAAAATTAAAAACAACTAATAAAAATTACAAATTCAAATAAAGGCTAATTCAAATTATTAAATTGTATAATAGTATATAAATAATACTGTTTATGTATTGTCTACTGATAGCCAATGACACTGGCTATCAGTAGAATTTGGAATTCATCAATTGGAATTAATGATCAGCAGTATCATGAAATTTGTCCAAATAATTAGCCTGGACTCGACAGCAATAAGCAAACCTAAGGTAATTTACAGTCATTTTAAAATATAAGTGGGTAAGATCTCAAATAATTTTGTCCCATGTTTCAGGAGGTTCTAAGTGTGTCTGTAGGACCCAGGTCTGAAGAGGAGGTTTTCACTGTTCATCAGATTGAGTCTCTGCTGGACAGAGTGGGACAAACACTTGGATGCCGAAAAGTAATCAGACCCCCCATACTAACCCCTAAGTGTACTAACTTGACTTAACTTTTTCTTTTAATCCACATCATTCAATGTTTTTAATCCTCTTTTTAGAACAGTTTACCTTACTTATAAATTCTGTCCTGTGTCCTGGTCTTTTTTTAGCTCCTCTCTCCTGTGGTCGAGCAGATGCTGTTGCGTTGTACTGTTCAGCTGGCCTGCAAACTTGGTGAGAGAAGAATTAATGGAAAACTGAGAATGGTACATGAAGTCAATACTGAAAGTGATTAATACCCTATTGTGTCTGTTTGGGTTTGTTTCCATGTGCAGTATCTGGGGAGCTTCCTCTGGTGTTTTCAGCCGAGGGAAGCAAGAGACCTGCTCTTCTGGAAAGGTTTTTAATTCTGTGGACTCGGGCTCCCTCTCCACCTCTGCACCTTCTCTACAGTGAACCCACCCTGACTGACATTTTTAGTGCCACAGATAGTGAGGTAAAACCGCTGATCAAACCTTGGTGTTAATGCAGTTTTGTTGAGCTGTTACATTCTTATCCTGTGTGCAGTTTGTGGAAATATTGCTGTAAATGTTTTTTGTGATTTAAGTGTTATTTTAATATTATTTACTATTTTAATATTTAATCATATTTTCAATTGTTTTTTTTAAATGTATTTTCAGTTTTCATTTTAATTTTAGTTTGTTTTAGTAACTTTGTAATGTAATTTTTTGTTTTATATATATATATATATATATGACTAAATTTCTAATTTGTTTAAATTTTTGCATTTTTAATATTTATACGCCATTTTATTTTAGCTTTTAATTATTACCAAAAAACATTTTTAATAGGTTTAGTTTTAGTTGACAACAGCAACAGTGTTGGTTAAACAGTGGTTTATCCTTTAATATTACAGAGGACTGACTACCTGTTCCTGATACGACAGCTAATAGAGAGAGGTCTTTTAGGAGAGGAGGAAGTGGGCACCAACTGGCCAAAGTTGTCAGCGTTATCTTGGCCAGAGGTAATAGCTTCTTACATATGCTGGTCATTCATTATTTTAGAGACAGCAAAACATGAAGTTCTAAGGCTGGAATTCTCACAAATTGCTCTGATGGCTTTTCTCATTTGCTGTTGTAGGAGTCTGTAGAGAAGTTTCAGCAGCTCTCCCTGGCCACCCAGTTCCCAGTGCCTTCACTGCCAAACCACAGGGACATACTGCAGGTCTCTCAATGACCACTAGGGGGACACGTGTCGACATTATCAACTCTACACATGAATCACAGCCAAACACTATTGTACGAATAGGCAATGAGTGATGCATATTTGAACAAAAGAAAGAATGTTTAAACCCTACAAGATATATGATTTTAAAAATATTTTAAAATCTGATTTATTGTTAGTTGCAAGGAGAATATTTGCTGCTCAAAAAATGCTGAGTTGATAGACCAGTCATTGATTATAAATCTTCAAAACATTTTGTGGGAAATTTTAACAGAGCTTTGCCAATTTTCACTCATACTGCCTCGCAGTAAAACATAACGACCATTCACTGTGCTTCTTTGTCATTAAATTCTATTTATTATTAAGTGTTTGTTAATGTTTTCTGTTTGTTGGTTTGTATGCATTTCTTAGTCTATATTTGTGAAAAATTTGCACTTTGTTCATGTTGTACAATTTTATTATCTGTATAAATCTAATGTAATAAAATGTGATTTTGTGAACATGTGAGTACCTTTTTGTTCAAATTTCTCACACGGTTTATAGCAAAGTTAGAGTACATACGCAGGGCTGCAACTATCTCTTTAGGTCAAGGAGAAGTCTAGGACATTTCTATAGTGGATATTAATGCTTATTTATTTACTCTCGGCTATGAGTGCGATATCTCTCAGGTTATGAATTTTCCCTAATCCAGTAGTCCAACCGAAAGTCATGGAAAATTATTGGTCAAATGCAGTGATTGCTTCAGAAATCATTCTATTCTATTTGGTGCTCAAGAAACATTATTATATTATACCATATTTAACAGTTGTGCCGCTTAACTTTGAACAGCATTAAAAAAAAATATTTTAAATGGAAATATTTTGTCATTTTATAAATGTCTTTTGTTCAATTGAATTCTTCCTCGCTGAGATAAAAATATTGATTTATTTCAAAACAATTGTCTTAATGACTACACGGGGTTTTAGTAAAGCATAGACAGACAGACAGTTAACGTGTGCGTTCCAAGCCTTTGTTTTTTCTTGCCCTAGTTTCCTACTATGGCGATGGCTGAGCTCATTAATGTTAAAGACCTGTTCCTTCCCAGAGCGACTAGTAACAAATCCATAGAACAAATCATAATGAATGTTTAGAAGCCACGCCTTATGCAAAGTAAGCTAACTCGTTCAGCAAATCAGGAAGAACTATTGAACTAACGTCAGGTTGCACTCTTAATATTCATGAGCAGAGCCCTCGCTATAGTAGGATTCGTAATCTCCCCTCCTGTCCTGAAGAGACGGTAGGAAGTTTTAGCGCAGTTCAACTGCGGCCACGGCTTCATAATGTGCTCTGTGATTGTCTAGACGATATCAACATGACCCGAAAAACGTGTATTCGGTTTCACTACTCTGCTCGGGATAATTCTATGCTGTGGAGACATTTAACAAATGGACTCTAACGGACAGCTGAATTTAAATTCATCGTTTCCCTCCTCCGCCCGGTGTCAAGCGAATGGCAAACGTGAAAGTCGCGATTCGAGTGCGTCCGCTGAACTCCAGGTACGATCAGTCTTAATGGATCTTATATGAAATTAATTGTAAAAGTGCATGACAAGAACTGCTGAATGATGTCCTATGAAGTACATAAACATCCTTGAGTTGTTGTACAGTTGCTATGTCTGGGAATAGACAGCCTGCGCGCTGACAGCCGAGCCAACTGAAACAAATAAGCTGCCATTCAAAAAAACTATTGCTTGGGTTTTGTATATACATCTCATTGTATTGCATATGTATATAATATGTAATGTATAGGTAATTAAGTTTTTAACATGCATCAATTCAGAGATTAAAAACGAAATCATAGCCTATTCAAAAACCTGCATAAGCAGTGCATAAATGGAGATAATGTATCAGCAGTGCATGTTAAGTTGTTTTGAGAACAATGTGTTTTGTGCATAAAAAAGTTCTATAATCTCCAAAATCTCATTCAATCCCCTTAAAACCCCTCCCCCAAAAGTTTTTCTGATACTGTATGACTTCAATATCTTGTTTTTTTTAATCATTTTCACAAAATTGCAGTACAAATTTAAGCATGCTGTGTTAGTAAAAAAATACAAAGCATGTGTTTTTCTTAAACTTTTTAAAAAAGGGGGGTATTCAAACACAGAGTTTGCCCCATGAGAGCCCACTGCCCCACCCTCCAGCATTAGCCAAATTACTACAGTATGTGGGTGCTTGACAGGGGGGTAAAGAAACTCCTCCCAGATTTAGACACAAAGATGTGTGCGTGTGTTTGGCCGTTTCTGCTAGCCTTGACATTTAAAGAGTCTCCCTGAAGCGTGCATCACAAAGGACGACTTCATGGCTTTCCAACACTATTGTGCTAATGAAGATGGCCTTCTAATAGGCAGCCGTTAGTTTTATGAGCATGTGAATAATGCATATTTGACTCTGCACTTTTTTGCTTTTGTCAAATGCTTGAAATACAACTTCTTTTTGCCTTCTTTTTGAATTCAGCTATTCAGCTGGAAACAAACTAATACTCATTGCTGGAGATGGCAGGAATTGTGTGGGAATGGCTCAGAAATCCAAGTTTGTAAACATGCTTTCTCATAACGAGAGTTATTTTTTCTTTCCAGTGATTAGGTTATGTCATAAAATGCAGCATTTCTAGGCAGAAGTATGCGCACACACACACTGACAGGCGAGGTAGGTTGTTGTGGTTGTGGACAGGGCCTTCATTCATCATTGACAGAGTGAAACAGACCCATATACTACACAAGCTAAGAGCTTCATAACAAGCTCCCAGCCTTCGGTGGATGAGTCCATTGCTTAAAGGGATAGTTCACCCAAAAATTAAAACTGTCATTATTGACTCGCCCTCATATTGTTCCAAACCTGTATGAGTTTCTTTCTTCTGTTGAACACAAAAGAAGATATTTTAAAGAATGTTGGTAACCAGACAGTTGACAGTAGCCATTGACTTTAATAGTATTTTTTCCCCCCTATTTTTTTCCCCTGTATGATTTATGTTGAAGTGTCTGGGACATTTTAACGGTGAGCCTTTTGTATTTGTAATCAAGCTCTCAAAGTATTTTAAAATTTGGATTTTGATTTTTCTGCCAATATATCGGTTATCGGCTTTCAAATATAAAGAATTATCGGTTATCGGTATCGGCCAAATTGTTCATATCGGTGCATCACTAATAATAATTTTAAATAACAATTTAATAAATATTATTTACATTTTTTATGCATTTAGAAGACGCTTTTATCCAAAGCAGCTTACATTGCATTCACGGGTGTACAGTTCCCTGGGAAGCAAACCCATGATGAACATGGTGTTTCTAGCGCCACAGTCTACTGGTTGAGCCATTATTCATTATTTTGTGCTTAGAATATCTCGTTTCTCCTTTAATGTTTGATGATTTCAATTTATATACAGTCTTTTTCATGTTTTTGTGGTTACATAAAAACATCAACAACAAACAGGTGTTCCACCCCAAACTGAGCCAGAAATTGACGTTGGCATTGTTTTGAAAGTGCCACAGAGTCACAGTATGAAAGTCCACATACAAGTGACTTGCTTATAGTTGTGTGTGTGACTGTGTGTGTGTATTTGCACATTGAGCTGGATAGGAAGAAAACATATTTTTTAACATTGAAAAATGACACATTTTAGCTTTAGGATGCAGTGGAGATGACAAGGCCTTCCCCAGTCTGCTCACATTGTCAGACTTCAGGTTTGTACACAGCCATGCTCCTTCACTGGATTTCATTCTCTTGCATCAGTTTATCTGGAACCCGATACTGGAAAGATTGAACAGCTGTCCTCGCTGCTCTCTCACACACTGACACACATATCCTGCACGTTCACGCACACACCTGCTTCAGCTCAGCTGTGCGTCTCATGGAGGAGTTTTCAGCGCTCTGTTTTCATTTAAAACTGACCTTCTCTGTGCAGACGAATCCTGCAGACCCCTGGCCTCTCTCTCTGCTGCCCTGTCTGAATATGGGGCTGGATATGATCACAGCCAAATAAACAAGCCTCTGCGGGTTTTAGAAAGCTCAATGTTAACCTGGAGTCATTGAAACCATTCAATATAAAAACAGAAAAGTTACCATACATATAAATTAAGTCTGTTATCTTTGGGGGGGAAAATTATGGGCAGAAACAAATCTTGGCGCTTGGCACATGATTCTTTTTTCTGTCAGGTTTCTTTGAGTAGAAAGTTTAAAAGAACAGCATTTATTTGAAATAGAAATATTTTTGTAACATTGTTTAATGGCTTTACTGTCACTTGATCAATTTAATCAGTCCATGGTAAATAAAAGTGTTATTTCTTTAAAAGAATCGTACATACAGCAAACTTTTGAATAATCAAATTATCCTGAGTTTGACCAAAATCATTTTTTAAATGTTTTACATCACCCTATCATGACTACACAATTTATTTACATAATTTAAATGAACTAAGTTTGATTTTTCTACATTTTATGATGGCCAAAAGGCACCGAATACCAGGAATGATCCATACGCTTTATTTAATGTTAAAAGCATCTAATGTTAGTTTGAATATCATTTTGCGTGCCCTTTATAGCCATACTGAAAGCAACAATGGATAATTCACCTATTTTATTTCATTGCAACTGCAGTGTGTTTGCAGAGAGACTCCGCCCACACGCTCTTCTGATTGGCTGTAATTTTGATTGTTTTTTTCACGTCTAGTAGTCGCGTCTGGTTTGGACCAACAAATTGCTTGTCACTGGAATCTCATCGCATTGCGTCTAGGGATATGGTGTCACCTCGATCTTTTAGTGTGTTTTAACAGTGATCATTTATTAATAAGGAACTAGTATATAAAAGATAATGAATATGCTTGTATTGTAAATGTTTACGTAGCAGTGCTCTGTACAGTGTCTTGAATATCAGTCTGTTTGTTTTTGTTCTGCAGGGAGAGTCTGGATGGAGGACGGTTAGCTGTACAAGTGAAGGACAAAGTGGTGAGGGTCCGAAATGTGAAGGTAAATTCATGTTTATTTATTTTTTGAGCCTTATTTATGAAAGATTTAGAGAAATCCTTCAGTTTAAAAGTTTATGGTGTCAGAAAGAACCTGCTTTTATAAAACACAGAAATATCACAGTTGTTGACATTCATTTACATTAACATTTATTAATTTAGCAGATCTTTTAATCCAAATGAGGAATACATGAAGCAATCTTAAAGAGGCAATACACATGAGAATCATGGATGTGTATACATAGATGCCCATACGCAAATCATCTGCCATCTTGTATTGGTCAAAGCCGAGAGCGAGTTGACTGAGTCTGCAACCGTAGTTAGACGCATGTATGATTATCTATATCTGATACAGTATATCGCTGCTCACGATTTTCAAACTTCTTTTTACCCCAAGCGAAGAACGTAAAAGAACTTTGCCGTGAGTATATCGGGGCCTTAACACAATACAACAAGACAAATGCGTTAGCTAACATAACATTAAAAAGTTACCATAGTTTAAAAACCTGTAGTGAGTTAATACATATAAAAACACAAACCAACACATTCTCACCTGTGCAAGGTTATCCCATTTCTTCAGGGCAATTTTACAACCAGAAGCTTTGCAATGTTGAGGCATCATTGATTCTTACCGTGTCTGGAGCGGTCGAATGTGGCATCTACGTATACATATCTATGATGAGAAGTGTAGAATAGGACAAGCTAGAACATAGAGGGATTAATGAATAGTGAAAGCATAGAAGAAGAATTTGTTGTGAGGAGTCAGTGTCAGGATTAGACAGCTATTTGCAGTATCTCAGTGACAGGAAGTTCATAGTGAAAATGATTCTCTTCCTGCTGGATTACTCAGTTGTTTATTTATGCATGTATTAACTGAATAAACATATTCAATAGCAGCACCATGCAATTATCGCTTTCCTCTTGGAAATCCCAAATGCCTAAACAAGCAGCACTCCTGCCTTACACTTTCTAATGTCATTCCACACCTCATTCTTCACTAAAGCGCTTCAAAACCTGATCAGTGGGATGACTCTTAAGATGAACTGCTTCTGGACCAAATAGTTTGGGTGATAACTACAGGCACTACAGGCCAAAATATAAAAAAATAAATGTACACTATTGTTTAAAAGTTTGCGGTCAATAAGATATATACATAATTCTTTTATCTAAAGAAATAAACACTTTTATTTAGCAAGGGTGCATTAAAATTAAATAATGCTTTTTTATTTTTATTTTCTCCTCCTCAAAGAATCCTGAAAAATGTTAGGATATATATTAAGCAGCACAACTGTTTTCAACATTGATAATAAGAAATGTTTCTTGAGCAACAAATCAGTATATTATAATGATTTGTGAAGGATCATGTAACCCTGAAGACTATGATGTAATGATGCTGAAATTTCAGCCTTGCATCACAGGAATACATTTTAAAAATATTTTCAAATAGAAAATTTCACAATAATACTGTTTTATTGTATTTGTGATCAAATAAAGATCTTGCTGAGCATAAGAGACTTCTTTCAATGACATTAAAAACATCTCACCGACCACAAATTTTGAATGGTAGTGTATATAATAGGAAAAAATTGACATTTTATTTAAATTTAAATAAGTATCTGTGTCTAAATGTAAAGACTAATGCATAACCTACATTCTTACTTCTGAAGCAGGAAATACTCCCTTGCATTCAGTTCTTGATTAATGGATTAATGACATAGCAGGAGCCACATCTGGTCACCTGCTGTGAGCACGCGAGCAAGACAAAGACTTGCTTTCCACTAGTTATTTAAAGAAAGTAGGACAGTTTTCAATGGAAAAGATGGGCTGACATAAACGAACAAAAGACAGGCGTGGAAAGCTGACAGGAAGACTTCATACAGAAATTAAAACAGCATAAGAGACGCACACAAATTGACATTGTATTATTTGTTCATGCTGCACACTTTCCCGGGTGTGAACAGAAGGCAGTCACATTGATGAATGCCTTGAGCCCAATGTGTGTCAGTTAGTCGACAGAACCTCATTTAAATTGTTAACATTTGAATGAGAATACAGGGGTCCAAGGAAATATGAAAGATCAGATGCATTATTATCTTCATCTATTGTTCTGTAAAAAGTTAGGATCTGGTTTTATATCACCATCTTGAAACAAAATCATGTTGTCAGAGCCATGGCCTGGCTTTTAACACATGTGCTCTGACACGTTGTCGTTGAACATACTACAGTTTCATGTACAGTTGTGTGATATTTAAAGTTAAGTACTAAAGTAGTGCATGTTTCCCAAACCAGCACATAGATGTCATAATTTACTCCCTCATGTCGTTTTAAACCGATATGACTTTCTTCATTCTGCAGACCTCAAAATAAGAAATGTTAAACATTGTCATAACCAAACAGTTTTGGTGACCACTGACTTCCATTGTATAGAAGCCAGCAAACTTCTGTATTTTATACCACAGTAAAATTACTGTAAAACGGACTATATTAGTTTTAAGGATACTGTCAAATAAAGTACAGCATTATACTGTGATTTTTATTACCGGTATAGAAGGTATGCGCATGACGTCACCGTCGGCCGGAGTGAATGCGGTCACGCCCACTAAGTGGCAAAAAGACTGAGCGGCAGCATTTGTTTTCAGCGTAAATGCCGTGAAAAACACACAAAACACATCTAAAACGGGAAAGAGCTTTGCGATTGACTGTACAACTAGATTTGACCAGAAATCTGAGGTACTGTATATTTTTAAAGACTGCAAAAAGCTACAGAACAGACTATATTCTGCATAATTGGATGTTTTTAAATAAACACTGACAAAAAACTATACAAGTTTTAGGGCTGGACGATATGATGATATACAGTATAACATTAATGTAAGTGATCATATTGTATCTATATTGTATTTATATAAAACGTTTACAGGCAAATTTTCTTCATTTATTTCCCCGGCGTCGAAATCAGGCACGTATAAATGTCAGGAAACACGATTCCTGGCTGCATGTCAATATCCATGGATCACTGGATCTTTGATAAGTTGTAAGGAACACTATATCGAGTCCAACTTTTAGTTTAAACTGATTATAGTTTGTTTTACTCGCGTTTTCGCAGTTTCCCCTATTAACTCCAGTCATGCAGCAACTCTTTTGCCACTCAGTCCCGCTGAGGGGGGCGTGTTCCGGCGGGAAAGTGACGTTAATGCATTCCCTGTATTATTATTTTTTTAATTTTACTGTTATATATTCAACAACACAAGTTATTGGTTCACATCTACAGCTTTATTCAGGTTTCATCTTTTACATTTCATTGCTGAACTTTAATGAAATATACAGAATTACCAGCATATTAACCTCATTTCATCAATGAAAAAATACAATTACAGCCATACCAGTAAAATCACAGTAACACATTGTGCCAGTGGAAGTACTTAATTAGTAGTAGTAGTAGTATTCAACACCAACAATCAAATACATATCATCTTAAAACATTTAAAACCACATGCTTAAAGGAAAATGTCTTCTTTATTGCGACGACTCTTCCCGCCTGTCTCACGATGGTTCAGCCGGCCTGCCAGTGCCGCTGTGGGAAGAAAATGCTAGTTAGCAATAGCATGGAGTAAACTTATGTTTCATATTGTTTCAGGATACCAGGCCTATTGGAGCATGGCCATATAATCAGATCTGATTTTGTGTATTATTACTGAGCCTAAATATAACAGTGCTGAGTGCAATGTTAAGGCTCATTAGTGTAGCTGTGGGCCATATTGTGAGGTCATTAAGTCAGCTGCGGGATTGCCATTTTGTGAATAATTACACACCAGAGCCGCAAAAGTAACGTGGTCGTGGTGATAGGCTGGCGATGCCCGGGCATGTTTCTGCACGCTCCTCCAAATGCACACGCTGTGCAGTGAAGATTTGTTTGACTGGGCGAATAAACTGCTGAGGTTTATGTGATATCTGTTTGCTGAGTTCTGGGTAATAACTTGATGCTGACAGGCAGGTCATGCTCAGATGCTGAAGTCATTTGTCCCCCAGCCTAACTACTTCCTAATTGTTGTCTTTGAGTGCACTGAAGAGTATCGCAGGCGTTTGCTACAGGCACACAGCCTTGCTTCTTGGCATCAGTGTGCTGTAATATTATTAGTAGAAAAATTGAACACATAAAGGGCTTGTCTCCTAGTAACTGATTAAATGGACTAAACAGACTTTCAATGGAAAAATCACTTTTCTCAATGGACTGTAATGTAGTTTGTGGCAGCACTTAATCAGAAGCAATCATAATTAATGGTTATCAGCTGTTATGAGTGTTGTTGTATTCAAAAACGCTATAATAGAAAACTTGGCTGGCTGGATAACAAAGAGTATGTGAAACCTCCTTAATCATTTTAACAGAAAACATGATATCACTGGCGCCAGTGACTATATGTGATGTAATATGATTTGTGTTTTAGTGAAGTTGTTAAATATCACTACTGCTCATACTTGGGGATTTCAATAAACCACTAACCCGGAGTATTACACTTTACCATGTACCTTAAATTGCATGGCTTGTTAAGGAGAGTTAGCAACTGCATAGCAATGCCATAAAAACACTCTTAAAACCCTAGAAACTGCATAACACCCCACTGGCAACCACCCAGGGTTGCGTTTTCTCAGAACCATTGTTAGCCAGCTATGTTCGCAATTTCTATTGATAGAAACATTGTTTCCCGAAACTAGTTCCAACAAACATTTGCAAACAGCATCACAGTTGTGTTCTGAACTACAGCTCTCGACCTGTGGTTAGAAACATCGTTTCTTGTCAGTATAACATGGAGTTAAATATATAATTGAGCAAAAAAAGCAAGCTATAATGCAGTACAATCTATATCTTTCATCCCATCATTAAAGAGCACTGACCTGTGCCACCTGACTGCTGCAGATTCATTTCTGCGTTAATAGTGTTGCCATTGCATTACAAACCTGCGCACATATTTTCAGAAGCACATAACTATAGAATCAATTCTGAATGAGCATGTGAACGCCGTCAGCGTTAATTACAGGTTCGCGTTTAAAGTCTGATCATTTCGACGGAGGTGAATCAATCAAAGTTAACTTTAGCTGGAAATAACATTATTCAAGAACCGCTATAACGCCAAAACAATCTGCTACCTTAAATTATATGTTTATCTCTGTAAAGCTGCTTTGAAACAATCCATTGTTAAAAGCGCTATATAAATGAAGATGACTTGACTTGACTTGAATCAATCGGTAAAAAAAGCCCCCAAAAAAAACAGAAAACAGAAATAGCGAATTAGTCATTATTTACAGCAATAATCTGACATGAATTCAATCTCTAACCAAATAATTAGCAGAAGTTTTTACTCCACCAACTGCATGACATCAACATCATATATGTTGAACCAACATGGTTTGAATGTTGGATGTGTGACAAAATTACTACAGTTTTGGGTTAAGCAGCGAGTTACATCAGGGTACAGGAAACGCACCCCATAACAGTACTGTGGCCGGAAGGAAGCACTGCTCTTCAGAAAATGTACAAATCTAGTTTATCCTGCTAACCACCTCCTGTTTATCACTCTTTTTTTTCCCTTTATATAGTTGGAGGGACGTTTGGACGGGCGGTCGGAGGGACTGGCTGACTCCAGGGAGAAGTTGATGGAGTTTGGGTTTGATTACTGCTACTGGTCTGTGGATCCAGCGGCTCCCAACTATGCATCACAAGAGGAGGTGGGCTTCCACTCTCACGACTGTTTACTGCATCTGTGCTGCTGATGTTGATGACATGCTGATGAGATTGTGTGTGTCCTGTGTCATGGGTGGGGGCTAGTGCATGAGAACCAGAGGACTAATAAAAAAAAGCGCAAGTGTAATCAAAACCCTTGACCCACCAGGAAAAGATAAGTAAATATTATCCTTCTGCAGAATCAAAACACTGCTTAGAAGATGTTACATCATCCCTGTGAAGGGAGTCTTCACCTCTCTACTTAATCTGAGATTTAGTTCATTTTAACTTGTATGTGGGTGTGCTATTGGCTGGACGATTACAGAAACATACTCTATACAAGTACGCAAATGTTTTGTAGACCTAATCAACACCTCATATGAATTGAGGTGATTTTAATACATTGAATATTTGTACTTTTTCACATTGCATTATGAAGTATTTTAAAACATTTGTTTGCGTGAAATAGACATTGCGTAGCTGGAAGTCTTTGTGTTCATGTGCTTTTACTTACGTTTAAAGGGTCATTCATACCAAGAACAACAATACCTATAAAGTTAATTATAACGATAACTATTAGCGTCCAACCCAATGGATGATATCTACTCAAGCACTTTAAAGTTGGGTGAATTTTGATTGGCTCCATCTCAATGTTTTTTCCAGTCATCAGCTGAAAAATAATCGTTCCAAAAGTGATTTCAATGATATCATTCCTCTGTGTCCTTATCATTATAGTTGTGGTGTGGACTTCCCTATTCTCATTATAGGGAACGACTATTAAAGCTATATTGTTATAGTTATCATTCCTGGTGCGAACGGGCCTTAACTCAATAAACCTTTTATTTGATTAACAAGTGGAAATGACAAACTGACAGCCAATCAGAACATATTTGATGTTTAATATACAGATGTGTGGAGTGGGATATTGAAACAATGAGATACCATTGATTTAACAAAAATTTACTGCAAAAAATTACAAGTTCTCACATACCTCAGACCAACAACAAGCATGGATCTCATATACACAGTACTCACAGTTAACCAAGTTTACTGTTAAACAAGTGATCTGTATCTTTCCTTTGTCCTTTTGAGAGACCGAGAGAGTGAATCGTCTCCTCAGTCCCGCCCTGGTGTTCCCTTCAAAGTGTCTTTGTCCGCACTGTATGAAAGAATGAGCTGTGATGGCCCACGTGCCCTTGTCTGCTCAACACATTTCTTTCTCTTCACTCGCTTCCTCTCTTTCAATTTTGCCCAGTCAGAGTTTTACTGCTGAGGCCTGGAGCTTGCATTCCTTAGGCGGCCTGCAGGGTCTGGTCAGGAAGAGAGAAACTGACCTCTTTTGGGAGTCCTGTGGGAGGGTGTCCACCTGAAGCAAAAAATAAATAAGAAATTCCAGACAATCTCATCATCATGTGTGCTCAGTGATCAGCTCACAGTCTGTGAGCTTGCGTCGTGCCGTGAACACTTTTTTTGGAGAGGCTAGCAATACCGAACTAGCTTTGAAAGCATAAGATCCCACCCTCCCTTCAGAGCGTCTCCAAATCCACGTCTCCTTCAAAGCACATGAACGCACAACAGGGAGCAAACAAAAGCATCTCATGAGACGGCAATAAACTACCTCATGTCTCAAAGCACATAACATTACAATAATAATGAACATAAACTTAAAGAGCGCTGACCTGTACCACCTGTCTGCTGCAGATTCATTTCGCCGTTGATAGTGTTGCCATTGAAACGCATAAATTTGAGTCATGAACCACTCAGAGTATAACGTCTCTGGTTTCCATCTCTTCCAAATTACAGTAGTTATCTGCATGGCATGAAACACGTTGATGACGTGTGATTTCTGTGCGAGCAGGATGCGCAGAGGTATAAAAATACCTATGTTAACAGGCAGGTAGGACATCGGACCGACTGCAGTGTTTGGACGAACATTTTATGGTCCTACGCCTCCCACAGTCAATATTAATACATATAAATTATACATTTAGACCACTTATCTTAGTGAATGCTATCAGGATGTGAAGAGACTTTCAACCAGCATAACAAAACATTTTTCTGGAACAAATCACCTACTTTGCCTTTAAGGCTGTCTACACTAAACGCGTCAAATCAAAAATTCAAAATCTATATTTGTACTGTTGGCAAAAGTAGTGCAAGCATGTGGAGTATTTCAGAAATGGAACGGGGCTTGTTGTAGGTGACTCAATGGACTGCATCCAGTGTAGACAGTTACTGCTTTAATGGGTTCATTTTGATTCTGTCGCATCACATCGTGCTTGTCTCCAGTGTAGACACTGTAGGATCAAATTTGGCCCTATTTACTTTTTTTTTGTTGGCATGAAACTGAAGTTGTGATAGTCTTTTCTTCCCTATTGTGATGTATATCCCAAGTGAAAGCTGTAGGGTGGGACTTGATTTTCTCCATCGAAAATTTATCTTTGGACTGTTGTGGTTTGCTATTGCTGTGATCTCATGTGAGTGACAGGTTGTCCCGCCCTCATGCCAGTAAACACTTAATCAGAGAAGCACAGATTTTTCTAATTGTGCAAACTCTGTAGACTCACCTCTCAAATAGGAGCTACAGCATAATTTTTTTTTAACTAATCAGTTTGTCGACAAGGTGTCAACCCTGGCCAAAGTCATTGTCACATTGACATTCAAAAAACGAATACAAAGAAATGTTTATATTGCTCATAACTTCTGGAAAGACACTGACGCTGGACAGACAGTTTACTTCGAAAGACTACACGTTCAGCTGTATGCATATTGCATACGCCAAATGTACGCATCAAAACTGAAGTTTACCATTTTCCTCCAACCACCAGTTTACTGCTAGCTAAAGTCAACTTTCATTTCACGCAGACTTTAATTTCTTAATCAAGTTAAGAGCTTATGCTCACAGTTTTACTATAGTAACAATAAATGAAGTCGCTGGGATTTTGAATGAAAATTTGGTTAGCATGTAAATCTTTCCAAGGGTAAGTCTGACCACATCACAACCAGTATAAATGCATTTCTCTGTTCACTACTTTTTTTAATTATTATTTAAATATATTTACCTAAATAAAGTCAGTAAATGCCGTCTTCATTTCAAATTGCACACATTGCTGACATCTGAATTATTCCGTCTAATTTAGTTTAAAAGAGTCTCATGAAGTCTCACGTTACTCTTTAATTGGAACTTTCCGTGAAGTGCTGTTCTCCAAGGCTGTAAGCAACAAAATGATATAGGAGTCTGTCCTTCCTGTGGGGTCTCCAGAGACGCCTCAGTGGAGGGGAAACCAGCCCCGCTCCTTCTCTCCGACTTCTCCCCTATTTCTTCCCTTTAGGAGCCAGCTGCCCCTCCCTGCTCCCTTCTATCTGTGCATGTGGGAAGATACTCGCCTATGTGTTTGTTTTAGTGGCTAAAAGATTGGTGGTTGTCTTTAGCGGAGCATGTTTATCTGTATATTTCCATGTGTGAAGAGAAAATGGAGCACAGAGGGCTGAGAGGAGGACAGAGAAGAGGATCAGGCCTTGGAGCAGAATAGATAAAGATGAGAAATGGAAGCCAGCTGTTGTGAGGGCAAGGTTTCATCACATCCTGAATTTATTACTGGGTGCTGGATTAAACAGCATCTTAACCATCTTTAAAGCTTTGGAGTATAACCCTCACTTTTGTAACATCATAAACATAATCATTTGTGAGTGAATCATTCTTTTGAGTTGGTTCTTTTTAATGAGTCAGTTAAACAGATTCACAAATCAGTCTGAATGATTCATTAATGAATCTCTCTTAAAACGGTTTTAAAAATCCAGTAATCACAAATGAATTGGAAAGATCATGGAAATGTATCCATTATGAAACAGAAGTAACGACAGATCATTTCTTCCATATTGTGGTTATCTGGAAAAAAAACTGTAAGGGACTTGGTTCAGTTCATCATTGTTGATTGGATGGAGACAGATCTGAATCCAAGCTTGCAGTCGATTGTAAGAAAGGGTCAGGGTTTATGCGGACAAAAGGATCGGAGAAGTCCGGCATGAAAAAATACAATGTAAAAAAATGCATGGATGAATTGTTCACAATAAGATCAATAATATGCATTTAGAAAATACACAGGGTAAATTTCTGTTTCATGCAGACTTCAATCAAAATGTGTCCGGACTAAAAGTAAAGAGTAAAGAAAATGATGTTTTCCATAATATGTGCCCTTTAAATCTATTCTATTTTCTCAGGTTCATTTTCAAAGCTTCAAATAATGATTTTATTGGAGAGGACTGAGATGACATTGACATAAACAAATTATGAGAGTGTAAAGTAGAAGAAGGTGAAGCGCACTGGGGTCACTTTAGATGCAGCCCCTCTCTCGCCAACAGCACAGCTGCTTTAGTAAATGATTTTACACACACAGATTGCACTAGGAAGACGTCATTGGTCCAGAGCTGGAGCACAATGCTGGGTTTCTTTTCCAAGTGAAGTCAGCTTTGTGTGTTTTTTTTTTTTACCCTCCCTTTTTATCACACTCTCTCTCCCCATCCCTCTTTTCCTTTTCGATACAGTGCACGACTTTATTATGCTCTTGGTATTTCTGGGTTTCTGTGTGAGTGGCATGAACAAAATTTGCACAAAACATTTACACACAGACTTACCACTTACGTCTACCATCAAATTTTTTCAGTGACGCACAAATGAACATGTTTCTGTACAAAGACATTCTTTGATTATACTTTTATTCAGCAAGAACGCATTAGATTGATTTAAAAGTGACAATTAACGCATTTACAATGTTACAAAAGATTTCTTTCAAATAAATGGTGTTCTTTTGAACTTTCTATTCATTAAAGAATCCTGAAAAAATAGTAAGCAGCATAACTGTTTTGTTCAACATTATTGATAAGTAGAATTGTTTCTTAAGCGCCAAATCAGTATATCAGAATGATTTCTGAAGGATCATGTGACACTGAAGACTGGAGTAATGAAGATGAAAATTCATCTTTGCAATCACAGGAATAAATTACATTTTAAAATATATTCGGATAGAAAACAATTTCAATTATTATTATATTATTTATTTCACAATATTACAGTTTTTTTACTGTGTTTTTGATCAAATAAATGCAGCCTTGGTGAGCACAAGAGAATTCTTTTTAAAAACCTAAAACATTTACAGACCCCAAGCTTTTGAATGGTAGTGTATGTACCTCTCCATAACTGATGATAACTTTAGCGTGATGACTTTAAATCACACTGCTGGCTGTGGATGTCATTTACCCTCATAAGAACAGCTGCGATGGGAAGAACCTTTATTTGAATGGGAGTAGAAAAACTCCATTAGTTTTGGGTCTTTTTCTTCAATCCTTTAGGTTAGTTTTTGCTAAACTAGCATCGGCTAGATGCATCAACAGTTGGTGTCTTGGTGTTCCTGTTTCGAACTCAAGTCCAGTCTCTCTCTCTCTCTCTCTCTCTCTCTCTCTCTCTCTCTCTCTCTCTCTCTCTCTCTCTCTCTCTCTCTCTCTCTCTCTCTCTCTCTCTCTCTCTCTCTCTCTCTCTCTCTCTCTCTCTCTCTCTCTCTCTCTCATTCTTTAGCTCTTTCTGTTTGCCGTCTCTGTAGCCCTCAGAATCCCTTGACCTCCTTCCCTCCCCTTGCAAATTTGACCCACATAATGTCTGTGAAAGTATGACAATCGTGTAGCGAGTTGAACCCTTGCCAATCAGCTCTGTGCTCGCTCTCTCTCTCTCTCTCTCTCTCTCTCTCTCTCTCTCTCTCTCTCTCTCTCTCTCTCTCTCCCACAGTCCCCTCCACCACCCATTTAACCCAGCTTTCCCTACAGTCGCATGCAGCTATAAACAGGATCTCAGAGTCATTACATGAAATATCTCAGTAAGAACAAGTCTAGTGGTTGTTATTCCTAGGTTTGTGAATACAACATTTAGATTTTCTGTGTCAGCAAAAATTACTTTCTCTTTTGAACGGAACACAAAAAAAGATGTTTAACACAATGTCCAAGCTGTTCTTTTCCCATAAAATAACAGTCTGCATTTACAGTTGTGGTCAACACTCTCTTTCATCTTGCATTTGTTTTTTGCAGTGATGATTTTGTATTTGACATTTGTAATATTTATTACTTATATATTACATACACTATACCGTTCAAAAGTTAAGTACTGTTTTAAATGTGTTTTTTTTTTAAATAAAACTCTTATACTCACCAAGGCTGCATTTATTTGATCAAAAATACAGTATTATTTCAAATATTGTGAAATATTTATTATAATAATTTAAATTGTTTTCTATCCGAATATATTTTTAAATCTAATTTATTCATGTGATGGCAAAGCTGAGAAGTTCCTTCAATGTAAACCATGTGTTCCAGTATTTTTGTCCCAGTACTCTGTATAAAAGCAGGACTGACGTATTGGTCTGTGGTCTGGGACGGCCCTTGCCTTCGATGGGCTTCAGTTGGCACTCCCATGAGATATCACAAGAAACAAGGAGTTTTTGAGAGGTGGCTATTAAGAAAGCCACATTAAAGTGCCTCTCCTCACTGTAGCGCTCCACACTCTGATTACAGGCCTTGGGATTTTTTTAAAAGTGGGTGTATTACGAACTAACAGCTTTTTAATGGAGTGGAGTTTCCCTTCAACCTTTCATATCCATGCTTCTTTTTTTGCGTGTATTATTCGTCCTAAAGCATCCTGCTTTAGCCTCGTTTTTAGAGTCTTTGACCAAGGCCTTTAAACTCTTTCACTGAGAAGCCAAGACTGAACCCATGATTGTGTTGTTTGTTACTGAAAGACGTCATCTCCCATAATTAAGACCGCCTGACACTTCCTTTCCACTGCCCCACTTTTGGATTTGCCCCTCCCAGACTGAGCATCTCCTCAAAGGGGTCTTTGGGATCACATGTTGCCTAAAGCACTGACCTTCTGGACAACTTCCTGTCCAGGATCAACTCTAAATTCAGCTTTCCTCTAGCATTGTGACCAGAAGTACAATTATTTTTGTTTGTGGTATGAGGAGGAAAAAGGAGGAAAGCAAACATCAGATGCTTTTGTCCAAGGTTTCCTGTGTCTGTACACATGCGCACATTCATAATTGCATGAACACACATAATCTTAGAGGGGGATTTAATTCCATTTTGGCCAAAGTCTTTAAGTATTATTATATTAATATTAATATTATGAACATCATTAATACTGTTTTTGTTTTACATAGTATTACTGCTAAAGTAGTACATTTCTTTACAAATTGTTACAGTTTTTTTAATAATGTTTTATTATTATTCATAGTATTAATAATATTAATTGTCATTGTGTTTTTTGTGTATTAATGTTTACACAGTGAAACCGGTTAACATGAGCTGCCTTTTTTGCAGTCTATCAAATAAACTGAAAATATTAAGTTTGGTTTGTCAAAGTAAACTTCTTTGTCATGACACACATTATGTTTCTGAATTTTGTCATAATTGATCATCTCCATTTTCTCATGCCTATTTGTGCATACTATATTGTGGGACCATCTCTAAAGAATCTACACTTACATTTTTGACTTTTGAATTGTTTTTAAATTAGGAGCACAAGTGAGCAAGTTTTGCTTTTAGTGTAGTCAGACAAATTACATCTGTGATTGAAATCACCCCCTATACCCTTAAATAGGGCACTTTTTGATGGTACAGGCATTTATAGTAATATCCAGAGCCGATCCTCCCTATACGCACAAAATGAAAAGAGAGACTGAGAGAAAAACACCATGTGAGTGAATTGCGGGAACAGCGATCAGGCAGACTCGTGTTCTCTCCTCTCCAAGTTTGATGTCAGCAAAGAACAGTAAAGTTAAGTTGATGTGCATCTCTCTCTATCTGTCTGTCTAACCAGCCCGATCTCATGAAACGGCGTATCTATACCACAAATTTCTCATGCCATTTATACGCCTAAAATAGTTTTTGCGTGCATATGATAGGCCTACGCAGTTTTTCGCGTGCATATGATACGCACTTTTTGACGCACTCCACACCCCTAATCCTACCCAAGAGATTTACAGTGCGTAGCATATGCACGCAAAAAAACATTTCTGATATCAGGAATTACATTTTCATTAGTTTTAACTAAAAGAGGGAGGATTGTAGTGGGAGAACTGGTGTGTCAGGTGTGACTGTGTGGCAATGGCAAATGGTTTACATGGCTCATGAGTCAGGGAGGAGGGCCCCTTAACAGATTTTTGCTTAGGGCCCCAGGGAGGTCAGGATCGGCTCTGGTAATATCCAAAACCATAGTGGATGTTATCGAGTGCACTCATTAAAATCCCATAATACACCTCAATAATGTGTACAACCGATCTGCACTCAATGGCTAGAGAATACCCATAATTCTCTGTGAGGGTCACGCAGAATGAATTCCCGCATTGTAAGGTTTATACATGCTATTTACCTTGACGGTGTACAAGATAAATCGGTTACACTTTATTTTATGGTGATGTAGTTACACTGTACTTGCTCAAATAAGTACTGAGTAATATTAATTAACTACATGTAATTACTATAGATTTACGGTTAGGGTTAGGTTTTGGTTTAGGGTTAGTTACTTGTAATTATGCATAACATACTGTTATTACTATGTAGTAACGTGTAACTATGTCACCTTAAATAAAGTGTTACCGATAAATCTTTTCATTACTACTGGAATTACCATGATGATGAAAGTAATGATTCATTACTACTGCAATTGCAAAGTTTCAAATGATTATTAAAAAACAAGCACAAATGATGAAAAGCGGCAGTCCGAATTCACTCACTCCTTCAAGTGGACTGTATCAGTGGGACAATGTAGGGGCGATTTCGAACACAGCCCATGTCATGTGTCAGCCATAAACACTAATATAATGCTGTTTAAGAATTTGTTTGAGACTTGAGAGTGCTTTTGGCTTAAGTCCAGTAGTGACAGGGAGAGCAAATTAAAAAGAGAGTGCTGTGACATTGAAAAGCATCTAACATGAGCTGAGTTCAGTGGAGAGTGAGTTAAGATGGACTTGTCTAACAAGCTCCCTCACTGATTCTTTCAAGCTGAAGAATGGAACTCAGGATAATTAGAGTAAGTCAGACAGAAGCGGCTGCTAGATGCTGATCCACTCTCCCTGCAGACAGCATCCCAATTAGCCTTCATTCACACCCTACACAGAGACCGGCCTGACCCCAGGACTCTTCTCATCTCTGCCAAATACATACCTGGGTTACAATACCCTGAGAGAGTCTCTTGTTTTGTTGACTCACTGGGTTTTCAGTGGACATGAAGGTCAAATGACTTTCTCTCTCCCACACCTGTAGTACACAAAGAACGATGTATTTTATGTGTTTAGTTTTGTAATTCTTTTGAAAGTTCATGAAGATAGACAAGGGTGTATGAAAAACAAATGTTTGGTAGTCATTATCCTTGTTGTTTGCAATTAGTACACCTCGTTTGTTAGTTGGCTGTTTAAAGAACACATTACAGTGCTATTACTGAGTAAATACTGGACAGTCAAATAGCTTGTGATTTAGCTTTGTTTCTCATGTGTTAGCTGATAAACATTATTACAGTGTGTACGTGCTTTCACTTTGAGGCCTACAGTGTAAAACAAATTGTAATTTTAACTGCAACAATTAAAATCTGTTACTTGGTTAACAGTAAGTTCCCTTATAAATGAGAAAAACTGTAATAAATCTAACCTTACGTTTCAAATAATTTTACAGTAAAAAAACCTTATGTACCATTTTTTTTAAGAAAAAAAGAGCAAATCAACTTATAATTTAACAGTGAAAAATACAGTGAAAAAATAACAGTGAAACCCTGTAAACTGATATTCCCTGAATTTCTGATGTGACACTTCACATTTTATGGTTTTTCTTCATTTATTGTTATCAGTTATATACTTTAGGGTTTTATGTTACATCTTGTGTTGTTAAATTAATATTTATTGTGTTATTTTACTGTCATTTCTGTGACCATGATGGTGTTTTGCGCATGACACTAGTTATGTTTCCCTGAGCATAAAAAAAATCATGTGACTTTGCGTGATGGGAGGACATAACTGGACTAACCAGTGGGCCGATCTCATTGCACAGTATCTGAAATGCTGTTTTCGTTGTTTCGAAATAACTGAGCAAAGTCTGTCGTCAAAAAGTGGTTCGGTATAATTCCCACCCAGAACTTACAAGACTACGTTCCCAAACAGCAGCATCTGCCTCCGAAAGCGAGATAGATAATCGTTTTACTCTGCGCGCTCTGAAACGCAAGTAATTTATTAAATACGAAAATGATTATATACAGTGGCTTCTCCTACTTTTCTTAGTGATATTGAGCGCCAGTTTATCAGGAAGTGGTGATTTTGTTCTTTTCGGTGCTCAAATGTTTTGTGCGATATTCCAATTTTGCGCACAAGTTAAATTCACAAATTTGGATGGAAATATAGCTATTGGTTATATTTCATAATATATGTGTGGGTGTTGGTGTTGGATGTCAGTATATGTTAAAGGTACAAAACAGATTAGAGTAGCAGAAAAAGGGCTGAATTAATTTGAATTAATTAGTATTTTTACAGAATTATTCTGGCAACCTCAGCAGCAAGTTGTTTTCTGTTAAAATGGCAGTTTAACAGTGTACAATGCCTCTTAAATGACTCATCTACACAGTTACTCTACTATACATAAGGAGGTTGTTGATATGGTGTGCTTTTTTAACATGTCAGACTGGCATGTGTCAGTGTCGTATGTAGTGTAACATAAACAGGGTAAATGCCAGTGTAGCGTTGAGATGGACAACATGCTGTCAAAGAGATTTCGTTTAGACACTTGAGTTCAATGAATTCGGAAGAAAAGCAAACTGAAGGAAATGAAAGAGGAAAATAGACAGAGCAGTCCAAGTGGCGCTGGTGAGAGAGGAGTAGGTCTCTGTGTTTTCATTTCTCCTCTGCTTACAGTTAAAAAGGCAAAAGCTTGATCTTCACACGCTCTGAGGGTCTCAAGCAAACACAGATACAGCACATTCTCTTCGCTCTAAACATACACAAACATACGCAGGTAACCTTCAAAGACCAGGTTGGCTCTCTCTCAAACAAACATGGATCAACAATAACGCTCTCTCAACAAACTCATTCAAAATATACAGAACAAGAATTTCAACACCTTGAAATCCAGGCAGGTTTTGCATAAACTTAACAAAATTTGTCTAAAAAAGTGTGCCCTCTCCTCTAGGTGTTTCAGGACCTGGGTGTGTGTGTCCTGTCTGGGGCTTCAGAGGGGTATAACGTGTGTCTGTTTGCGTACGGACAGACGGGCTCAGGGAAAACGTACACCATGATGGGTACTCCGGTGAGTAACAGCACTAGCATGAGATAAAGTCATTGATGAAGCTTTATTTCAACCTAAATATTATGTCTTCTTCATCTTTGCAGGAGTCCATTGGGCTGACACCAAGGATCTGTCAAGTAAGATGCACACCAGTAATGTTTTTTCTAAGGGAAATTTTAAAAAGTTAATTAAATGTCCTAATTTAACTTAATTAAGGCCTAATCCTGGCTTAATCTAAGCCCTGTCTGTGAAACAAGGCCATCATTTCTTTCATCTTCAAAATACAGTTGAATATATTTCGGTCCCTCCATTGAAAGTCTATGCAACCAAAGTTGATACTTCAAAAAGTTGATAAAGAAGACATTGGAAAAGTAGTCCATATAAATCAACCTGTTTTAAGCATGTCTTTTGAAGTAATGGACTATTTAAATAGAAAATGGAAGATCAAATGAGCTTGCTTGACAATGATGTGTGTTGAACAATGATCATAAAAAACAATTGTATACAGAATACTTGGATTAAACCACTCAATTCAGATGGATTACTTTTATCATGTCTTTATGAATTTTTTTAAGCCTCCATTTTTTCTTTTGTGGACTTTCAGTGGAGGGATGAAAAAATTCTCAGTTTTAAATAAATATATCTGCATTTGTGTTCTGAAGATGAATGAGTTTGAATAACATAAGGGTGAGTAAATGAGGACAGCATTTTCATTTATATTGGGTGAACTATCCCTTTAATAATGACATATATTTACCAGCACTGCCACTTTACATTATCCATGGAGTTATCTTTGAATGTTTTCTTACAGAACAATCCTTTTTTATCGTTTATTAAGGGTCTTTTTAGGTCTGGAGTTGAATCTACTGATGGACAGAGCTGTAGAGTTGAAATAAGGTGAGAGGAAAACCCTCGGTTTCTTTTCCTTTGACACTTTCGCAACAGTACCAACAAACATATGCTGAGAATGAAGAAAAATGCCTGTAAGCGAAACCAAATCACAACCTTATGTTTTCCCTCTCAGTTTTTTAGAGATTTATAATGAGCGTGTCCGCGATCTGCTGAGAGGTGCGGAGCAGAAGAAGCCAGCACCCCTGAGGGTTCGAGAACACCCAGAGAAGGGGCCCTACGTGCAGGGTGAGTGTTCACACAGCAGACTTTAAATGGCTTTCAAGCTGATTTGTTGTAGAACGAACAAAACTGGTAAAGTCTGGTGAATCCCCTCAAACAAAGTCAAAATATCTCTTGTAACCTACGCTTATGAAAACACAAGGAAAGCGCTCACTGTGCTACAACGTTTAATGAATGGTTGTATATTTTTATTAAAGAAGTAATAGTGTACATAAGTTATTTGTTCCTGACTGTTTGCGTTTGTAACTCAGGGTGTGTTCACACATTTGGCAGGTTTGGTTCGATTAAAACGAACTCTGGCGCGATTGCTCTGTCATGGCGGTTCATGTAAATAAGTGTGAATGCTGCCATCCAAACCCAAACAAGCGGACTGAGATGCTGAAAAGATGGTCGCTGGTGCGGTTCAACCGAAATATGAATGCAACACAGACCAAAGACATCTAAACTAACCAAAAACAGGATGTAATGTCACAAGATGGGGCCCTTAAAAAGGACAGAATGCTGAAGCATACCTGTTTTTTTCTCATCATAGTCACGAATCTCACGATGTTGCCCATCACAGTTCGGTACAGGCGTCAGAAACACCTTCTCCTTGCAGAAGATCTTTATTTGACCTAATTCCTGCAGCTGTTTTGACTCCTTTACACATTTATAAACTTTTCCCGAGTTCTCAGCTGATCAAAATGTTCCGTCACAAAATATACTGTATATATATATATTTGTTTATTTAGGTTCAGTCTTAAAATGACAGTGTGAATGCCAAGCGAACCAGGACTAAATGTATTGTTTTCTTTTTTTAGTCGGGACCAAAAGATCCAAGAGAACCGAACCACAAGTGTGAACACACCCCAGCTTGTTTTGAGAGTAGCCAACTTGTAGGACTGTATCTGCTTCTCCTCTTTTTTTGCTCTCTCTCTCTCTCTCTTCCTTCTTGTCCAACATCCAGTCATTGTGTGTATTAGGAGAAAGCCCAGTGCAGCAAAGGAAGTGACCTCACTTCCATGTGGCTGCTAGGAGTGGAGTAGAAAGGCATTGTGTATTGATCAGATGTCTTTCTCAAACATGTAAACACAGTAACTCCAAAAAGTATTTGGACATAATGGATACTTGAAATGGTTGAATTTTCCTAGCATTAAATAACAAAATACATACCTTTTCTCATAACTGTTCTGGGTTTTTTTTTTCAATTATTTTGAACTGTTTTGCTAATTTCCGACCAGAACTATATTATAATATGTATACATTATACATATATTACAATTTAAAACCTAACAAATGAAAGTATAATGTAAATGTTTTGCTTGAAAAATTGTTGTCACTGTACGCACATATACATATAAACTGAGGCTAAACTCAGACCCATACACCATAAAAGACCAATTAGTAAATGTTTTAGCACCACTGTCCACTTTATATTAAAAGAGGATTCAGCAGCATTCTCTTCCTGATTTTGTTCCTTTTACAGTAATCTGAGTGTCATTCTCAGGCAGGAAGAGAGTATCTTTGACTCAAATTGTGGAAAGGGTGATGATGATGCTATTATGTGTTTATCATAGGTCTTTCTCAGCATGTAGTGACCGACAACAAGCAAGCAGTGGATCTGCTTGAGGAGGGCATCGCTAACCGCATCACAGCCGCTACACACGTTCATGACGCTAGCAGTCGATCTCATGCCATCTTTACTATTCAGTACACACAGGTTTGAATCTCTGATCATGTCCATAGCATCTGAGGATCTCCCGTTTGTCTTTTTTTTTTTTTTTAAAGCAAACTTCATTACACTAGTGTTGTTGTATGACTGGTTAAAGCACCTTAAAGCTCTAAATGGCTGCAGGTCACAATGGATATTTTCCTGCTTCATCATCCAAGTGTCAAAACATAATTAAATTACCTCTACATTACCATTCAGATGTTTCGGGACAGTATGCTAATACTTTTATACAGTAAGGACGCATTACATTGATCAAAAGATTTCTGGCCCTAATAGAAATTGAACAAAGAAGTGAAAATAGTTGAACTTTCTATTCATCTGCAAAGAATCCTGAAAAAATGTATCACAGTTTCCACAAGAATATTAAGTAGTACAACATCAATAATAATAAGAAATATTTTTTTGCACCAAATCAGCGCATTAGAATGATTTGTAAAGGATCGTGTGACACTGAAGACTGGAGTAATGATGCTGAAAATTCAGCTTTGCATCACAGAAATAAATTACATTTTACAATACATTAAAATAGAAAATAGTTATTTAAAATTTTCATAATATTTCACAATATTACTGTTTTTGCTGTAGTTTGATCAAATAAATGCAGCCTTGCTGAGTACAAGAGACTCCTTTCAAAAACATAAAATATCTTACCGACCCCAAACTTTTGAATGCTGTAAAAATATTTCTTTTACAAAAAAAAGTAACTATTTTAGTTTTTCTACTTAAAAATTTCATGTTTAATTCAATGTATTACTTGCAGAATCTTTGTAATTATTTGTGACATTTATAGGAATTTACCAATTTGTTTCTGAAAATTGTTTCTGTACCCATTTTCTTGTCCAGTGTAGTGTGTATTATAGTGAGAATAGTGTTTTCTTTTTATAGGCTATTCTAGAAAATAACCTTCCTTCAGAAATAGTGAGCAAGATCAACTTGGTGGACCTGGCTGGCAGGTTAGTGTCTTTGTTTAACTTTAAACGATCTCTCCTTTTAAGGCATTATAGATCCTGTAAAGTCAACATCTTGATCAAGGATGTCCAAACACAGTCCTGGAGGGCCACTATCCTGCAGAGTTTAGCTCAAACTTGCCTCAACACAACTGCTTGGAAGTTTCTAGTATGCCTAGTAAGACCTTGATTAGCTGGTTCAGGTGTGTTTAAGTGGGGTTGGAGCTAAACTCTACAGGACGGTGGAATAACCAGGAGCAGGATTGGACACCCCTAATCAAGAATGTGCCTTTTACTGAACATGATAGAGAGAGAACCATGATATATGACCAAGCTGCCCCCTAGTGGGTGATCTCTGGAATGCAAGCGCAAGCACTGACTCTAACCCTCTTTGTGCTGTCAGTGAACGAGCAGACCCTCAATACTGCAGAGACAGAATAACAGAAGGAGCCAACATCAACAAATCTCTTGTCACCCTTGGCATTGTCATCTCCGCTCTTGGTAGGCCCTGGCCTTCTTTACTCTTATCATCCTTTTCTCATCTTCTTTGTCATCACATTTCACTTTGTTTTTCTAGCCCAAAACTCTCAGATGTTCAGCAGCAGTCAGAGCATTAACAGTGTGCTCAGTGAGGGTGAAGGGAGCACCGTGGGCAGCCAGTCCAGCTCTCTGTCGGGCAGCGGGCGCAGGCACTGCTTCATTCCCTACAGGGACTCTGTCCTCACCTGGCTTCTCAAAGACAGTCTGGGCGGCAACTCCAAAACCATCATGGTTGCAAGTAAGTCATTCAGAGTGGTGAATTGTTTGGTGTTTGTTTCAGTGCCAGAAGTACTGATTCTGAGATTTGTTTTCCGCCAGCTGTCTCGCCATCCAGCAGCAGCTACAATGAGACTCTGAGCACCCTCCGCTATGCAGCTCATGCCAGGAACATCGTCAACAAGCCAAGAGTCAATGAGGTTTGTCCAAATGCATTCAAAATGTCTGCACAACATGTTTTTCTTGTGAGCTGAAGTTAAGGAAAAAAAAAAAAAAAAAAAACTTGTTTTACCTCAGGACGCCAATGTGAGGTTGATCAGAGACCTGCGAGAGGAAATTGATCGTCTGAAGAGCATGCTGCTCAACTTTGCAATGGTATTAGAACTGTGTCCTGACTTTTCATTGTCTACATATTTTAATAATTATCATTGATATCTTTTGAATGCATAAACACTGAAAATTCATCATGTTTTAAAATTGGACATTACATTTTCATGGAACTTTAAAACTTAGCGGGCTCAATTTGTGTGACATCAACTTCAATTTTGGAATACAACTTTAGACATTTAGACATAGTACAGCTTTGATTTTAGACATATAGTACAGTCCAAATTATTATGTAGTATCTTCTCTAAAAAAGACCAACCTGTCAAGCCGTTTAGAACATATTTGAGGTTTACTAATTAACTGTATGGAGTGAGAATTTGGACATACAGTATGAGATTTCACTGTCCAAATTTCACATCAACAATAACAGAAACCAGTCTTCCTGTCCTGTGCTCTTTGCTGCTGCTTAGGAATGGACACTTGTCAGGTGCCTGGTTAGGATATGGTGTAACAATGCCAATGATGTTAGCCAAATTTCCATACTCGTATAAGACAAAAGTTGCTGACTGCTAATTGTTTTTTCCATCCACAGCAGAGGAACCCCAGTCCATCTCTCAGTGATGAGAGAGAAGGTAGCTTGTCTGATATAGTCCTACAGAATGAACTGAAGGTTAGTTCACGTCCTTGAAACGCTGGAGTCTGTGTTAATTCTGAGCTCGCTCTTGAGCTACTTTTTATGTGCACTACTGTTCAAAAATTTGTGGTCGATAAGATTTTTAAATGTTTTTGAAAGAAGTTTCTTATGCTCACCAAGGCTGCATTTTATCATGACTTTACTTCATGTAATTGCAACTTTATATCTTGCAATATGACCGTTTACTCATAATTAGGCTACTATAACAGAAAATACAGTAAAAAGAGTTGTATTGTGAAATATTATTAAAATAAAAATAACTGTATTTTAACATATTTTAAAATGTACCATAATTTATTCATGTGATGGTAAAGCTGTTTTCAGCATCATTACTCCAGTCTTCAGTGTCACATGATCCGACCTTCATAAATCATTCTAATATGATGATTTGCTGCTCAAGAAACATTTCTTATAATTATCAATGTTGAAAACAGTTGTGCTGCGTGCTTAATATTTCTGTGGAAACCGTGATATATATTTTTCAGGATTCTATTATGAAAAGAAATTTCAAAAGAACAGCATTTATTTGAAAGAGACATCTTTTGTAACATTATACAAGTCTTTTTATATAAAGCTATTTATTTCTAAACAAAAAACTAAAATCTGAACCCAGACTTTTGAACAGTATTGTACTTTTATAAGGAATTCTGTAACTGTTCTGTAACACTTCTCATTTTACTGTCTTCCTAGGATGATTCACTTTTGTCGTTTTTGTGTGAGCGCACACGTGTGTGTGTTTTCCAGTTGTCTTTTCACTTGATTTTTTCACAGTCGCTCATGTTTCCTCTGCAGGTGGAGCAGCTGACTAAAGACTGGTCTGACAGTTGGCGTGATAAGCGAGCTCTGTTGGAGCGCTACAGTGTGGACATTAACCAGGACAGGGCAGGGGTTCTTATCCGCTCGCTTCTGCCCCACCTCATCGCTCTCGAGCCAGACATCCTCAGCACAGGCGTCACTATCTACCACCTTCGGGTAGAATTATTCAGCTAGTTATACATTGCTTTTTCCTGTCACATCCATATTGCCTTCAGCTAGTCTTTGCTCTACAAAATCCTTTGTTCTTTCGGGTCATTAACCAATGATTCTTTCTCTTTTCCCTCCAATAGATTCTCCCTTCACCTTTATTTCTCTTCTGTCTTTTCTTTTCTTGTTCTGTGTGCAAAACTTTTGAGATTCTTCTCACAGGAAGGTAAAGGAGCCCAGAGCTATGTGGTCATGTGGTCCAGATATTCGCCCTCTCCTTAACTTTCCTTCTTTCGTACTTTTGTGTGATTTGTGCTGGAACATTTTAGTGAGTTACTCAGTGGTGTATGTAAATCTGTGCGAAGAGGTTAGTCCTGATAGCCTGTAAAAAAATCTCAAGACTGCAATTTCAGCAGTTTTCCTTGCTTTAAGAGTTAAAACCACCTGGGAATGATTGTGCGCCCTTGGAACCAGGCTTATATAAGCTTGCTTTTTATCCTTTATAAACAGTAGACAAATCCTGTGCTAGGCTTTTTAGGTGTGAAAGAAACAAAAATTATGAAATGGAAGAAGAAATGGTTTCATTCTGGCCATGCACTAAATGCTCACTTTGACTCCTTTTAATGTTTGTTTCATTTTGGTGCTATAGGAAGGGGTGACAAGAATTGGACCTCAGGGCGACAATCTGGAAGAGTCTCACATAGGTATCTCATATTCATCTCAACATCTTTAAGTACTATGGTCCGTTTACATCTGGTACTAACAGTGCTAAATAGAGTCCTGCAGGGATGATGCAATTTTGTAGGACAAAACCTGTGAGTGACCTCTAAAAAGTTCAAAATCAAAAGGTTTTTTGAATGGGGTTTTTGGTTAATTGCCTGAAATTAGGTCTGTGGTTAACACAAACTCAAAATATATCTTTTATTCTAAGACATAAAATACATCAGTAGTACCCCTTGTGATTTTTAAAAAGCTTTTACCCATCTTTAAAAGGTGGTTGTTGCTAACAAGTGGCTAAATCGAACTACTGAGGTTGTCGGGGGCATTAAACGTCTTTATGAACAAACATTATGAAAACTCATCTACTGCCGAGTCCACTTTCACAGCCTCATTGTGTTTATAACCATGCTCTTGCAATTATTATATCTTAAACTTTCAGGGAACAAAAAGTGGTCAGAAGCTTAGTAATGGTTATGTTGAAGTCATGAAACAAACTGGTGTAGTTTGTCTATAGCCTACTTTTAGCTTTTTTCCTGTGGTGACTGTATTTAGGCTTGTGTCTTGTGATCCGGTCACTCAAACCAATTTCGGAGGTGGTCAGAGATGCATATTTTGTCACATCGCAAAATGTTGATACCAGTCTGAAGACCTGTATATGGCAATCTAAATGTTTGAAGTGGACAGCATTGATTAACTTGCACCTCAAACCCTCAGTCTTGCCAGAAGGTTCCTCCTGTGAGATCGGAAATAAGAGCGGGGTGGTGACTCTGAAGCCAGTCTCAGGGAACATCTGCATTGTCAATGACAGAGAAATCACGGAGCCCTGCAGACTTGCACAAGGTAAATGCAATGTGCAGAAAACAACCCTTCATACCTATTTCATGTACACACAAAATAATGTGTTTACATGACATAGTTTGATTATCCTGATGTAATATTGTGTATCTCTATTTCCGTTAAGGTGCAGTGATTACCTTAGGAGGACTCCATAAGTTTAGGTTCAACCATCCTGCAGAGGCGGCTGTTCTGAGGGAGAGGAGACGGGTACAGTCCGTGCTTTGTAATGCATATATCCACTAAAAATTACCTTGAGATACAAGGGCTAAAAGTACATGCAGCACTTGCTTGACATACAGGAACAAATGAGGTTTGTTCTTGCATGTGACGCAATCACATTTGAGCTTCCACAAGAACCAATGAGATTTTTTCTTGCATGTCAAGCAAACATGTTTAATTATCTCTGCTTATGCTCACTGGCGTGAATAAAAGGTTAAGATAAATCTTTTCATCATATAAAGTGATCATGTCTTTTCAGAAGATTTGGATTAAACCACTCTATTCAACTGGAATATTTTTAACAATGTCTTTTGTACTTTTTGATGTGAAATATTACGTACAAAAATGAAAAATATCTTCTTACTAGTCTAAAAAAAAATCTACTTAATATCTACTTTTGGGTTTGGAATGACATGAGGGTGAGTAAATGATGACAGAATTAAAATTTTTGGGTGAACTATAACTTTAGGTTTTTAGTCAGTGGTCCTAAAAAAAATAATATTACTTGTTAATAGACTTTTTTTTTCAGTTTATTATCATATTTTGTAGGTCATCTTTTAATTTATTACCTAGTCAGCCTTATTTACTTAAATAGTGGGCAATTTTAAGGGGAGACTTTAAGAACGTTACGTTACATTCCTAGAGATATTAGTTTGATTTGTGCTAGTGCACTGTTTTTGTAATGAACTCAAGAGTAATTGTTTTTCTTAAATCTAAATGCCTAGTCAAGGTAGAATCCTTCTGAAAAATAATGTCTCTGATCCAAATCTGATTTATTGAGGTATTTAATGTATTTTTTAGGGCTTTCAAAGTTAACATACAATTAATTAATTAATTAACTCATGAGGTTAATTAAATGTCTAATGGCATTATTTTTTATGTAATGCAATTAATGGATATAATGTAAAATGTCGGTCTTTGCAGACCAGTGAAGGAGGTTTGGTCTACAGCTCTACAGAGCTCAGCCTACCCAGTTCTGACACCAGGTAAATATGATTTGTTCATTCAAAACCAGTACATTTTCGAACTATGTATATATATATATATATATATATATATATATATTTGTATAAGTTCATGATGTTTCTAAATGTTCCTCTGGTAATGAGCCCTCTGGAGAAAATATTGTTTATAGAGTTGTCATGGTGTTGCTTGGTTACTATAGGGAGTATGTAGAAAACAAAAGAAATGAACAATAGAAGTAAATTAGACGTGTGTTAAAAGGTCTCTAGGTTTTCAGCGCTATCTGTCATTTTCTGGTTGACTAGTGCATCATCCGTAGAGTTTGCGTTTGTTGTGTGCTCAGGGTTGCTGGAGCAAGTGTTCATGAGAGCGGCAATGGGACAGCACCCAAACATCGACTAGAGGAGCAGCAGTGGTACATAGAGTGTCTAGGAGAGGAGATTCAGATGGAACAGAAAAGAGCGGAAAGAGATCTGGAAAGAGAGCAGGCATGTCTCCGACAGCAGTATACTGAGAGTGAGTACAGAAAACACACTGAGTTGTGCTTAAATGCTGGATTCCATGCTGAATTGCACTTTTGTTATAAGAGAGGTTACTGCTATTTTTATAGTATTCAGAAAGGTTGAACTGAAATACTATATTATGTTCTTCAGCAAACAACTTAAAACATAGGCTTTTAAGTAATGGATTAAAACCTTTCACCCTAGTCAAATACTAAAGCAAATGAACCTTGAATACCTGACAGTAACTAAGAAATTGTCCTTTCAAATTGTTGTTTCAAATGTAAAGCCTTGTGCTTCTCTAAACTCTGGTTTCTTTTGCATCTAAAGTCAAGCGGTGGATCTTGCAAGAAAAGCAACGGCTTGCAGCCCACAGGGAACAGGGAACACTTGAGTCAGGGGTTCAGACGGAGCTCATACTTCCTATTGGTTTATCAAGTCAGGGGACTGGGAAAGAAGGCAGTGCTGAAACAGTCCCACCGTCACTTTTAATGGGTGACAGGAAAAGGGTGGTGCAGGAGGAACTGCTGAAACATCATGCATTGCGCAGAGCTGAGAACCGTGTGCGCCGCAAAAGGTTACATTACCAACTGGAGAAGATTGCACGAAAGCGCCATCTGTTGGAGGCTAAGCGAGAGCTGCAGAGGATGGAAAATGTACTTCTACAAGGAGGCGATGAAGCCTTGTCTCCAGAACTGGGGTGCTCCTCAAAGTTCAGGGGACGTCCAATGACTTTACGAAGGCATTCCTTTTCTGCTGATCTGCTGTCCCGATTGTATCCCCAGCACACTCCCATTTTTAGGTAGGTGTAAACCAGGTGAATAACTAACATTGGGTCTCATTCACTAACCGTACATACGCACAAATTTGTGTGAAATCTGCATATGAATGTTTTCACAAAACAAACATGATTCATCTATAACTTTCATACACATTTTTTTTGTCAATTCATAAATTTTTTTTTGGAACAACAGAAACCACATGTACACAAAAACCATGTACTCTCAGGGGCATTATAGCTCAAGCTGCGAGGTTCCTCTGAATAAAATCTCAGATATGCGCATCTAGAGATGGCTAATAAGAGGTCCGTAACCTGGGTCTGTATAAAAGGGTTTATTGTGTTTGAACTGGTTTTGAGGATTGGCATTTCTTTAGGATCTTGCTGCCACTGCTCTCAGGCGAGAGTGCATCTTTAGAGAGCATCTTATGTTTGCTGAGAATGAAGAAAGCCTCTAAACTAAAGCTTGTGTGGAAAGTACTTATATGGAGATGGTTTGAGCATGTTTTATGCAAATTACTTGCCTTGTGCACACGATTGCTTATTATACCTCACTTCATTTATATAATAAATGTATTAATATTAGAACGAGCTGAAGAACAAATTCATGTGTATGCAGGTGTTGTGAATTAGGCAAAAAAAACAACTTTTTTTTGTGAATAAGATCCCTGTGTCTGTTTTTTAAAGTTTACCTGGTCTAAAGAAGGAAGTAGTACATTTTAATAAGCAAAGTTTTATTCATGTGAAGATAACATTTAATTTAAAATAATAATCTCTATCATTACACCAAGAACAGTATATTTTGTTTTTACTTAAAAAATGTATTTCCCTTTTTCTCCAAACAGCCAATTCCTTAAAAGGAATACATCTTCTGAGTGTACAGCATCTCAAGCTGTCTTAGCTTGTCCCACTAAATGGGAATCTGATGAATGTCTCCAAGATCAAAAGATCAGACGGCGTTCAAACACAATGCCCTCAAGATATGACCAAGTTTCCTCAAGTTGGGCCAGTTTCTCAGACAGCTTCAAAAGCCCTTTAAAAGATGCAAATTCACTTGAAGCGAAAAAAGCAAAAACTGCTTCCTCAAGGTTGTTAGTCAAGAAAGGCACAAGTGACCAATACAAGCATTGTCTGGATTCAAACACCAAAAGCACTAGAAAAGTATTACCTATAATAAAACAGAAAACGACTGTTAAGGGAACAAAGAGTCTATCTCAAGGTGGAAATAAAAGTTTAGAGACCATCCGGAAGGTTTTTTCACACTCTGTTGGTTCTGGGTTCAGGACTGCCTTGGCAAAAGTTTTCCGCAAGCCACCATCAGGCTCGAATGGACATAGAAGTGTGAAATCTGTTAACCAAGTGATATGTCAATTTAATGAGAAGTCAAACAAAAATAAGTCTGTGAAAGACCTCGAGAAAAAACAGGAACAGTGCCCAATCAAATCAACAATGTCTTATGAGAGTTTGGAGCAGCTTAGCTCACTAAAAAATAAGCAACCAAGGCACTGGCATAGTGCAGAAGCTCTGACGAGTACCAAGCAATATGTTGCAGTGCAAAAAGAAGCAGCTGGGTGGATGAAACAAGGTGGTGGGGAGGATCCCAATGGTTCTTCAGATTGTGATAGTATTTTCTCATTGGATTCGCTGTCGTCAGCTTATGCTACAGCTCTGTCTGAGCAGCTTCAGCAAGAGGAATATGATTCCAGTGAAGCTGAGAGTGAAGACAGTCGGATGTCTCAAGATTCTCTTGTTATGGAGAGAAGTGGAAAGCATGTAACTGCCAGACCAGTGCTCAGGTTTAAAAAAGTTCCAAGCCACTTAACCTCACATCCATCATCGGCGTCATTCAGCTCTCAGTCAATCGGCAATAAAGATGAGATGAAAATATCCAAAGATGTACCTGCAGAGGTTTTCTGGAGCTTAAATGGTAGTCAAAAGTTTAAACCGACGAATGGCCAAGGCTCTTGTCAAGCGTCTGAATCTAGACCCTGTAGTGGTGCCAGTATCAGAGAAACAGAGAATCCTCTTGCTCTTACTGATGCTTGGTCATCCACTGATGCAGCAGACAGTCCCAGAACCATCAGGGCTTCAGGACACTTGCTAAAACAGGATCCACACACAGAGAGAAGTAGATGCCAAGGCTCTACTAGTCTGGATCTGTCAGACAACATGAATGTCTCAGAAAGCCAGAGCTCACCTCGCTCTGACTCCACTCAGGATGAAAATGCAACACTTGAAGAACAAAATGACACGTCCTTTGAGAATACCTTGTTGTTTGATAGCAATGAGAGTAATTCTAGTTTTATAGTTTTAGGGCAGGAGATGGATGTTAAGAAGCTGACTACCAATGCAGAACCATGTATAACTCGCACAGTGTGTGATTCTACAGATATCAATCCAGATGGGGTAGCATACACAAATAAACTAACCACTGAATATGAACCACTGAATCCCATTGTGACTGAAGCATTGGTGACTAACGTTTGTTCCAAAGATAGTGACATCTCAACAGATACTAGAATTTTAAAGTGCTTACCAGTTAACTTGAGTAGGAAAGATTCACATATTAGTGAGGAGAACCCATCATCGTATCCAATGTACCCTGAGGATTCTTCTCTGAAGTCAAACTTAAACCTAACAATTGGTTATCAGGTTTCAACATACAACAACGCAGGAGATCCAGAAGTAAAGAACTCAAAAGCAACACCGATTCTAAATGAACCACTCATCAATGCAAGCAATGACCATGGCAAAACCACGGATGATGAAGAAAATAATTGTTTCTGCACAAAACGGTGCACTGAAATGGCTTGCATAAAAGATACCAAAAATTATGCCTTGACAATCGAACAATCAGAAAAGCATGATGAAGAAGTTAATAGTTTTGGCAGAGATGGAGAACGCTTTTGTGTCCAGTTGGGGAATGAGCCAGTCACTGGAAGATCTAAAATGATAAGCTTTGTGGGAAATATAAATCTATCAAAGAAAAATGATGATGTTTCAGACACTGAGACAACACTCTTAAATATGAATCAGGAACAGTCTATTTGTTCAACTATCAACAGTGAATCAGTAAAAAATGTATCTGTTTTGGAAAATGTTCTCACTAAGATGGAAAACTCTGATCAAGAGCTTAAAGAGAAGGAAATGGAAAGTGCATCACCAACTAGTGATGCCCACAAGGATTTAATCAGCAAAGATCACATCAATATTTTTAGAAATGACAGCAGTACATTCGATAGTGGATTGACACCAAGAAATTGTGATAGCCTGAAATCCTCTAGGAGTCCTGAGAATAAAAACATTATTGACAACTGTAAAGAGGATACAAAAGATGCAATTCAGATTTTGGAGAGAAAGACATTCAATAACAGATATTTTCAAATGAGCAACTCTGCAATTAATGATAAAATATCAGAGGTGGTGAAAGAACACTTTAATTTGTCTCTGAGAGAAGGCTGTGGTGAAGATCACGAGTTGGACACGAAGAAAGAAAACGCTTCTTTTGTTAAACTGGATGATTTCAAGTCCAAGACAAACAACTATGAATTTGATTACAAAAGTACTCAGGATGGACATGGTGAAAATAGTAATTCCCAGCATTTCTCACATATGGCAAAATCAGACAATTATACGGACAACACTACTGTGCACTTGGAGAATGGAACAGAATCAAGACATTCTTTGACTATGAGTAGGAACTCTAATGGCACGGAAGAGTTTATTGTGAGGAAGACAGAGAGAAAAGTAGAACAAGAAAGTCCAAAATGTGGATATATTAACGAAAACGTGGAGACAGTACCATATTGTGCTATAGAGGCACAGAGCACAGATAGAGTAAATTCAAGTGAATCTGTGTTGTCTTGTGTTAAGGAAACTATTATTGGGTTGAATACATCAAGAGAGAACATTATTGTATGCACCCAACTAAGAAAGTACATTGATGCTTCAACCCCTGTTCAAAAGCCACCCTGCATGTATGCACAAGCTACTCCATCTCTTAAGCTGACAAATGGGTTAGATAAAGTCCAGAAAGATCATCAGTCCACATACCTGAATGCACATATTGTCAACAATGAAACAAAACAAAATGAAAGTGTGCCGACCTCAATGGAAATGCACAAATTTGATAATAAACCACTAACACATGGACATTCAAGACTTTTGAATGAAACCAAATGTTCACTGAGTGAAAACTGTTTTGTGAAGATCTCAACTCCTGTAATGTCCAGTCAATGCAACATTCCTCAGATGTCATTACCTACCGAAGCAACAGTAAAACATACAGTCTCAGGTTTACTCTCTGAAGAGACAGATAGTGATATGGCAAACACATGTCACCAAACCATGGAAGACAGTGCTATAACGTTACCTAATTCAGAGGTAAAAAATAACAAAACACGTTCATATAATTTTACAACATCAAGTATGGAACATGACCATTCAGCAGTGGACGAGAATTACCCTGCTCTTGAAGCCCGGCCTTTAAGCAAGCTAGCGTTTTATGAATTTGGTCCAGGAAACCTTGGAAAATATACCGGTTTTGTAAGCCAAGATAAAAATTGTTCTAAACATTCCTTGGAAAACATTACCACTGCTATCAGTAGTAGTAGTGATAAAGACAGAGTAAGATCCGTGGAGCACATACCTAACAGTTACTCTGAAGATTTCAGAAAACATGCTACAATTTCAGATTTATGCCATCAGGCATCACAAAGGCCACAAATGCACAATGTGCTTAAAACCGGTGATATTGGAAAAGTTGACAAGGATCTACAATCAGAGAATCAGTCCATCTGCACAAGTAATGATGTGAAATGTGTGATTAAATCTCAGTATAACAATAGTTACATCAAAGGGATTCAAAGTTTTGGTAACCAACCAATGAAAAATCAAGATCCATATATGCCAAAAAATCACAAGTCAACTTGTAAACCTGATAAATCTGTGGCCAACCCCTCATCAACTGTTGAGGTATGTCACAGCACAAAACCGACTCCTTGCAGTCAAAATACAAAGGATTGTTATAACAGATGTAAATCTACAGACAGAGGTAAAGGAGAAAATTGCACAACATTAGATGCTACAAAACATTTTGTTGGCAATGATGATAGACGGAAAGGAAAACAAAAGCGAAGCAGAAGGGCCCACTTTATGGTACCTCCAAGTTTATCCACTGATTCTACACCTGATTTATCCTCTGATGAGAGTACCACATCTAAAAGTCATGTTTCTCATACCAAACCTTCTTCACGGGCAAACCTGCTTGCTAGCAGACAAAATGTACTTGGCAAACACGAAAAGCCTCCACATAACGAAAGCATTCCTTTACCTTCAAGAATTAGTCCAAGATCACTAGAAGCACAACCAAAAGAGAGATATACCCAGCAGCCTAACACAGAAATTACACCCTCTGTGTTTGGAGTTTCCTTACGTGGGGAAGCAGAGATTGAGACAATTGCATGTCAACAAGAGCTTGGTTCCACTGAAGAAATGCAAAAGACAGAGATGAATAATTCAAAGGGCGAGGAAGACATTACTTTCAGGATGAATGCTTCTTCAAAAGATATTTTAGATGTTTGTGTGAAAGACCACACACATCCATTTGAGAAGACACAAACACAGACAAGGGATTCTGCAATACATTTTGCTTCAAGTGATATTAACCCATTTATTCATACAAGAACTACTATAGGGGTGAAAACAGCAGTCCCCAAAAAGCAGGTCTTTGGAAGTGCTGCTAGTATATCCTGCCAACACTCTCCACTTAATAGTTCCAACAAGAATATGACCAGGTGCTGTAGTGTAGACAATGGCCTAAATATTCAGGACCCACCTTTCAGTTCCCATTTGAGCACTTATGTAAATCATAAAGGGCTCTCTAGCATGAGTGGTAATGGATATTCTAGAGATCAAATTTCTTCTGAGCCTCTGCTGAAAGATGCTTCTTATTCCTCTTGTTGTTCAAATAAGCAGACCCTAACTGCTTTGAAATGTGACTCTTACAGTGGTGCCTCAGAGGAGTTACGCCACAGTTCAGGTCAAGTTGACGAAATAGTCCTGGTCTACTCCTCTGAGTATGAATCTCAGGAACATCCAAGTCCAAGCAGGTGTGATCATGGCACACAGACCATTGAGGTTAATAAGGACCTTAAAAGAAAGAGCCGTCACAAAAGAAGCAGCACCCAGACACCAGTGTCCAAACTGGGGAATAGTGCCCCAACCACATGGGCAAGTCTACAGAACATGTCTGAACATCTCTCTGACCTGATACACAACACCTCTGATCTTCTAGGGAACATACAGTGTATGCGAACAGGGGAAAGGCCACCAAAATATGACTGTCCTAAACACTGTTTCCAGGTTTCTACTGTGCATTCTGGCAGTAACAACAAGATGGACAGTTGTACACAAACTTCATTGGATATTGGGGTCCAGACAGAGAATGCTTCAGTGTCAAAAAATGCTACGTCCCATGAAGTAAATGTTATTGTCAAAGTGATTGGCTCAGATATTTGCAATGTGTCCCAGTTAGATGGTGATGCAGAAAATGAACAAGCCTTTGAAAGAATTAAAAGCCTGCCCGATTTACGTCCCAAAGGCTCAAAGGGAAATGACAGGCAAAATTTTCAGATTCCTCCCCAAAAGGTTCTTTCATTAGAGACTATTGTGCCGAATCTGGATTCCTCCACTTTGGAAGCTTTTGAAGGTGACACTGTAGATCATTCTTATAAGAAACACTCACATATAAAGCAAAAGGATAATCAGACTTATCACAGAAATGTAGACCAGAGGACATGCTTTAATAAACACATTATGCTCATGGATCGTGCATGCTCCCCTATCCTTACAGTGAAGGCTGCAAGAAACACCCAGCAAAGACAAATAAAAACAACCCATGGTTTAATAAACTATAAGACAACTGAGGGACAACATATCACAGAGAAACAATGTTCAAAAGTATACAACATGCAATTTAAAGGTCATAAAATGTCTAATCATGAGAATATAGTACTAGCTCAGGAGAACCTTCACAGTAAAAATGGAAAAACAATATCTACATCAGTATCATCTGTGACCTTTGAAAACCAGAGTGACCTTAGTTGTCCAAATCTAAATGGATCTCACTACTCAAATAACATATTTCCCCGAAGCAAATGTATGCAAAATGAGAGAAATGAATACTCTCGTGAAGTTGAGGACAGAGTAATAAGTCAACCCACTATTAACTGTTCTCCATCTCACCTACAAAGAATCTCCCTCTCTCCTTCAAGCAGTACCATTGGTGTCCAACTTGCATCATCATCCTCGGTTCAAGTTAGACCATCTAAATTGGAAACTTCAGAAAGGCCTCATTTGTCAGCTGTGAAAAGCCAGTTGAGTCACAGATCATCTGAGTATATAATAAAGTGTTGGGATCATTCGAATCAAAGTACAATGCAACAGCAGGAAGATGATGTGATGTCTCTGGTGCCAAGCGATTGCAACACAGATGTTCTGGTCAGCACCAATCCTCTGGCAGAGACCAGCATGCTCAGAGAATATCAGTTGATCCCTGATGATCTGCCCATGCACAACAAATTTACTAACTGGTCTGGCATCAGTCAGCAGGCACCATCAACGCTTAGTAAAATAAACAGACCAACTGGACATCACTTCACAAGGCTCATTCCCAGTTACCGCCAGCCAATGGAGTCACAAAGCCCTAGTTCTGTCTATAGACCAGAGCCATCCAATAAAGCGGATAGGAGAACACAAGAAATTGAGAAGCTGAGGAAAGAACGTGAACAGGTTTTAGCATCTGTACATCTGGATCTGAGCCCTCATCAGCTGACTGTTGAACTCACAGAGGCCAGGCTGCACTATGGCCAAGGGGAAACAGACACTCTTCTTAAAATGCTCAAGTCTGGTTCTAAAGAAGTATCTTCAGCCTGTAACAAACAGGAGCTCCTTAACAGGTCTGTACAATCTGTGATTTAGGTATTTTAAGTATTACAATGTTCTGCATTTTTAAAGTTTTGCTTTCTTTAGTTTTATTATAATCTTTGACAGTTGACATTTAGGGTGCTTTCACACTAGCACTTTTGGCATGTACCCGGGTTTGTTTGATGTCAGAATTTGGTTTGTTTGGATGATGTGAATGACTCCAGCAGAATTTGATTTTGCAATACATTTACAGCAGATAGATGTAAGTACCTTTCTGTGTTGATGCTTTGAAAAACAAAATCAAAGGTTCAAAAGGCAAGGCAAGGCAAGACAAGTTTATTTATATAGCACATTCCATACACTGTAGTAATTCAAAGTGCTTTACACAGAAAGGAATTAAAATAATCACAAAATAAAAGCAAGAAAAATTAAAACCGTTATAAAAGGAATTAAAAGAGTAAAAATATGATACATAGATAAACTTCTCATCTGGCAAAAAAAACATTGCATCATATTTTTCACAGCTCCCAGTTTTACTCACATGGTGATTACACTGTCAGTGGTGTTCTTTCGGCGCACTTAAGAAATCTATTGGACGTCTCCAATAGACCCAGATCTTTCCCTCTATGAACGGAATCGATCCAGTCCACACCCCACAGAACCCCGAGTTTAATTACACGTCAAACTCACTACTCCACCACAGACCCAGGTCATCATCAGCATGGTTTCATCTCTCAATTTCCCCAATTAAGTAATTTATGTTTGTCTCTTACCCAATTCTCAGTGCCACTGGAGTTCAGTTTAGAATCAAAAGGAGGAATACAGTGCAATCAGTCGGACGCACAGTGGATACAGTTATAAAAAGAATTAAAAGAGTAAAAAGATTATACATAGATAAACTTCTCATCTGGCAAATCACCGGTGTATCATATTTTGCACAGCTGCTTGTTTTACTGTGAGATTTTCCCATGTTGATTGTACTGTGTCTGTGGTGTTCTTTTGGCACGCCTAAGAAATCTATTTGACGTCTCCAATAGACCCGATTTTTCCCTAAAATCAAAGTACAAAACTGAGATGAGCAAACACTATGCATTTTACCGTCTTCTCCTGTGTAGTCATTAAGTAGCAACACAACAAAACAAAAAAAAATACAGTGTGAACACAATCCAGTGGGGGCAGGGGGAGAGTGGAACAATCAAACTCTGGTTTGGACCAACTAAGAAACTGAACCTAATGTGAAAGCACCTTTAGTTTACAGAGCTTGTTATGAATGGAATTCTATTCTGTCTAAGGCATAGGAAGAGCATTGACAGTTTGAGAAAAGAGAGAGAAGCTCGTCTCCAGATGTGTCGTCGTGCTCGGAGTCTCAGTCCCAGTAAGCATCGGATCCCTATAAATAATGAGAAGGAGCAATCTCAAAGAATTTCAGACCTGCCTAGCAGACGTCAGGAATATCTGCAGCAGCTCAGACAAGAGATTGTCGAAACCAGCAGGTGATTTGGAAATGCATTAAACAAAAGATAATATTCTATAATTCTATACACCAAACCAGATGTTCTTCCCCAGAGTTCCTGATCCAACAAGGCGGGAGGGTCAGTGTCCATCTGATATTGAGCTTCTATTGCGTGACTACAGCCGAGCCCGCGAGGAGGCAAGAGTAGAGATTGCCCGTGCGCGAGATCGACTCCGTGAGAGGGCCGAACAGGAGAAGAGACGAATACAGCAGCAAGCTCTCTCGCAGGCAGTCAAGGTCAGTGGCACTTGATCATTCTTAATTCTCATAAAGTATTGCTGCCCTTTTCTTATTTAGAAATCGTTTCATATTTTCTTTCCTTCTCTCCCTGTCTTACGTAGGATGACCTGCTGTTTCGCACACGCATTAGTAACAGTACTTTATGTAGTGGTTCAAACCTGAGTCTTTCCTCAGGGCCCACTTCAGGGTATAACAGCAGCAATGCTGCCATACTGAAAGACATTACCTCACCATTAATACAGGTAAGGCACCACACTAAAAAGTGTGTTTAAGTGTATTTTAATTGAGAATGCTATTTTTTAAGCTCTTCACCTCATTCCTCAGGTAAATGGAGCCTCAGAATTCAAAGCAAGGACTCGACCTCCTATGATCCCGTTGCAGACTTCAAAAGCTCAGCGTAGATGGCTGTCAGTCCAGGGTGAGCAATAACCCATAAACAATTGGAAACCCAAGGGCTATGCTTCAAATTCACTTAAAGGGGTGGTTTACTGCTTTTTTTTCTTTGCATGATTGTGTTTATTGGGTGCAATATAACATGTCTCCGTGTTTTTTTTAAGCCTTATTTTTCATAAATTTCACCTTTATTGTAAGCCGCTTTCTCCTCTGTCATTTGAACGACCGGTTGACTTCCTGATTCTATGAAACCACTCCCTCAGAAACAGGCAATGGGCTCAGATTGGTTAGTTGGGCCGGTGTGTTGTAATTGGCTAAACTGCGTAGTGCACGTTGTCCGGAAACTTCACGCCCATTACCTTTACGGGCAAAAGTTGCATGTGCTCCGGTCAAATGTAAATAATGGTGTCAATACTGCCGTATCAGTTTGAGCCAGAATCAGACCCAGAAAGCGGCAATGAAGAGAGTCAAGCGGAACCTCCCCAAACACGGCTCTTACAAAACGTTTCTGAATGGTATATTTTTTTATTATTCTATTCTATTCTATTCTATAAGAATTTCGATACGCTGTTACTTGAAAAATGCTACTGCTGCTTGTTAGCTTTTGAGATACGGTTTTCTCCTGATTAAATAGGCTACATAATACATACAATACATAAAACCTGTAAACAAACCATACTGTACACTGATAAAAGCAGCTGAAGTTTGCTGTTGCGATTACATATAATTATTTGAACTTTATACACGTTTGTCTTATACACAAAAAATAGCATCGAACTAACTGGCTACTATAAACAAACAGCGTTGGCATTGGTTTACGTTCTTGATCAAATCAAAAATTTATTACGTCATAAAGTATACATGGAAAATACATTTACAAAATTAGTACATAATTACAAATTCAGGTCCAAAATGTTTGTACGCGTTTGTCATAGACACACAAAATAGCATAACTAAGTGGCTACTAAAGCCAGCGCTGGCATTTGTTTACGTCCTTGATAAAACTAAAACATTACGTCTGAAATTATACATGCAAATAGATTTAAAATGATTAAGTCTTACTTACAGGTTGTGGCCCAACAACAGCTGCCTCTGGTTTTAAAGTTGGAAATGCTTCATGTTTTAGTAACAGTTTCTTGTTGAATCCGACATTGAATTCGTGGAGATTCTGGAAGCTGTCTTCCGTGAAATGCGCAACACAGAGAGCTAAATTGCGATTGTCATTTTCAGGAACATAATCAAACATAAATTTTAGCCATTGTTGACAAACTACAGCGTCCGTGGGAAGCCCGAACACAGAATACCTAACAGCTGGGTGGAAATAACACACTTTCGACGGCATGGCTACAGCTCTCCACTAGAACTCTTCCTCTTCGACAAAGCCGCAGAAATATGGCCATGCCCCCTTTTTGCATATTCCGGAGGGAGGGTTGATGTAAATTTATGGGTTACTTTCGTATAAAACCCGGGATATATCTCGTTGCAGTCCCATTCGAGGCATTTTTTTTAGGCATTAAACTTCCTGATTTTTAAAAGATGATATCTCTGCTGACTTTGAACTTTCAGCGAAGCAACTTTGCAGATACTGTTCATGCACCAACAGCAACATTACACACTATTTAAAATGAAAAAAGTGAAATCGCAATCAACCACCCCTTTAATTAATCAGATCCACTATTATCTCTAGATGTCAGCCTGGAGACATCGGTCACTGGATATGAGCCTGAGTCTTCCTCTACTCCATCACCTCCTCCCTGTGCTCGACAACGCACTCTCTCCTTTGGCTCTCCCTCGTCTATATCAACTTCATATCAGGATATCGCAGACTGCACTCTTGCCAGTGCTATCTCCGAAGTATGCTACTCCAACTTACTGAAGTTTCAAAATATGCAACAACATACGTTTCAAAATATACAAGAGCGTGTCAATGTGAAATACTTCATGGACTTGCTTGTCTTTTTTAGGTATATCTGGCCTCTGGAGGTAATGCGAGGAATTTGCTGGCTGGGAAAGCAGCTTCTGGCTGGAGGTACACTAATATGCATATTGTGCATGTATAAATCTTTTACATGGATTCTGTCCTCAAGTTCTATTTCTCACCAGGCATCAAGGTGTGGAGAGAGGTGTTCAAGTCTTTCACAAGGCGACTTCCAGACCCTCAGCTCATGGGTTTCTTGGAGCAGTAGAGCTGGAGAGACCTTTGGCCAGTCTGTGGTGTATAGTTCGAGATCATTCAAAGACTCACCTCTACCACGAGTCTATTCAATCTGCCTGGACACGACCACTGGACGAATGCACACAACTAGGTAAATTCCAGTGTACACTGTACGATTTTGCCATCTGAGACAAATTTCTGGGATCGTAAAGGATTTCTCTTGTCTCACTGTACGTTCACACCGCCGCCGACTTGAGCTTCCAAAGCGGCCGGAAGTCATTCATTTTCAATGGAAGCTTGCATTTCTCAGCTGCAAGGAGCGTCAAATCCATCGGCGTCGCGTTTTGAGCGTCAATCAGAAAGTTGAAAGAAGCTCAACTTTATGGTAATGAGCTATGACGCGGTTCAGCGGCAAGCAGCGGCAAAACGCCAGCAACCAATCGGAATATAGACGAGAAAATGGAAGAGAAGCTAATAATCGCCGTTGCTGGGTTTCCTACAGGTTTCCTATCATTTATGACATGATGTTGTTTGCTTATAGGGACCGCATGAGCGCAACTTTTATTTGAAATATTTACGAACGCTCGTTTTAAAGCGGGAATGCAATTCATTTGCTCACGGTGACACCGATTTGACCAACTGCATTTATAGCCTAATGCAAATAATAATAATAATAATAGCTAACTATTCTTTTTTTCCCGACCAAATGTGACCAAAACGGTTATAAAAATGCTGTCATTATAAAAGGTTTCTTCAATGTATTGCTTGTTTTTTTGTTTATTGCATTTCATGTTGTGACACTTCTATTCTCCCTGCAACGTCAGAACGTTCAAAGCGTCAACAAGCTTCCCCGTACTTTTTGACAAGCGTCCTTGACAGGGCGGCCAGAGCTTCTTTGACGCTCAAGTCGGCGGCGGTGTGTGCGTACAGTTAGGGTAAACTTGTGAGTCTTTGATCCCCTAGTGCAGTGGTATTCAAACAGGGAACCGGTTCCGGACTTGGCTTGGAGTACAGTTTAAAGTAAACAGTGTGTCATAACAACGGAGCGGTACACACCACAATTGCTCAGGGTCGTTTAATGTAATGACCTTTTGGTGCTACATCCTCCAATATTTTTATCTAGAGCGATACGCGCTTTATTCAAGCCCTTTCCGCTCAGTGCGTATTGCTTCTAACTATGAAATTACTATGAAATTACTAGTTAACTTTGTTTTATGTTTTATGAGAGCTTTGATTATTAGATTATGTACATTGTTTGTTTTTAGTAGTTTATTACTTTAAGATAAATATAAAAATGGTCCATACTTTTCTTAAGAGGTAAACCCTGGACCCCAGTATGTTTTCTCAGTCCCAAGGCTTTCTATGTGCCATTCACGTAGGTGTCTAAATGTAAAAAATGAATAAATAAATATAAAATAATAATAATAGCCTGATAAAACATCTGATCTCACCTTTTTATATTCATATCTAGTTGGGAGAAATATTTATTTTGGTAATATTGGTAAAAAATCTTAAAAATCATCACTGCTTTGGCTCTCTGGGCCCAAGATTCTCATCTTTAATGACTATTTTAAGTGTTTAGTATTTTGTCTTTTACAAAGTACTACGGCTGGACATGTATGTATGGACATGTATACATGGAAATGTATAACTGTTCCAAAAAAGTTTTGGACCTCCGCTGGGAAGGAAATATATAGCCTGGACCTCTTGGATTTTTAACTGAATACCACTGACTTAGTATGACATGTGCTTGATGAATCTAGATGCTGACGAAGTTCTGGCAGAGTGAGAAAATTTGAATCACACTCCTGCATTGTGACAGCTCCTACAGCTCGTGTGCACTGAAGAACCAATAGGACCGATGACTTTCGAACATATTGTTTTCTATGGATTGCAATGTTTTCTGTTGTGCTGACACCGAACTTCAAACCAATGGCACTTTGTTCATTGTTAGTGAAATTTTGTCAGTACGGTGATTAGATTCAACTCTCGCCTTCAACTTGAGAACACAAGTACAGGCTTAATAGGTTAGAGAGGTAACGATTATAACTTGCCTTCAAATGCAGGCAAAAGCAAAAATATACTTTTACTGATTGTATTGCTTTGTCTCTGTCTTTCTCTCCAATCAGTCTATTTGTTGATGGACATATCCAACTGCCAGCTTAAACAGCCGCGGGACTTCTGCTGCCTCAGTACAGAATCTAAACAGGTGTTCTGTATACTCTTTTCTGTGAATGGCTTTATCCAAAAGTACCTTACCTTGATCATGCATTCATTTTGATCCATCTTCTTTTCTTTAGGATGATATGTGGGTGCTGGCCATGCAGTCTGTATTTGAGGAGTCACTGCCACGTCCCAGTGTGGATACTATCCGTGGTGAGATGCTACCCAGCGCGTGGATCCTTCAACCCAGCCAGCGTAATGGTCGAGAGGTTGTCACAGTCATCTACTTGTTACAAGTAAGCTTGTTTACCCTTGCAAGCATTTACATTAGCATGCATGCTGAAAGGAATAGTTCACCCAAAACTTCTGTCATCATTTATTCACCCTCAAGTTGTTCCAACCCTGTATGAATTTGTTTCTTCTGCTGAACACAAAAGAAGATATTTTGAAGAATGTCAGTAACCAAACAGTTGATGGACCCCACTGACTTCCATAGTCTTGTTTGATTACCGACATTCTTCAAAATATCTTCTTTTGTATTCAGCAGAAGAAAGAAACTCATCAGGTATGGAACTTAAAGAGTAAGTTATTATGACATTTTTGGGTGAACCCATTAACTATGACTTTACCTCAGATGGGAAATAATCAATTGTCAATTGTTCCCTGTAGGTGGATTTGGGAAGCCCGTCCTTGGCTGCTAGACTGCTGAATACAGTATCTAGGAAGCAAGCAGCTGTCATAGCAGACCTTGATTCTTTCTTTTCTTTGTGATAAATCAGGTTACACATGTGGCAACAAGCACTTACACTAAAAGCCTGAAGGTTTTTGCAAAGATTTGCACCTCATGTTCTTGCTCTATACTTGATTCTTTTTCACATAGCACTGATGGTATGAATATTTTGTGTAACAAATTTATTTTGCCACTTAAAAAAATGTCTTTATTTTTTTTGTTATTATGAATCTGTTTGGGGTGCTCCCATGTGCCAAAGTATTGTTTATTCTAAAAAAAAGAAGGTTGTAATACTTTGATTGATCAATGTAAAGACCCAAAGCTATTTTTGTTTTCATTTATGTACATATTTATCACTTTATCACGATTATCATTTTATATTGATTACACTATACATAGCTCGGCTTATTGAAGGGATATTCATATCTAAACAATCCACTGTATTACAGTATCTCTTTAATGCATTGCATTGTCTTAAGCTACTTCATCAGCTGTAGAGACGTGTTTTTGAAATAGATTCTGCAATATGCAGTACAGTGCCTTCCATACACGTCATTTTTGTGAAGTATTTGTTGGTGGTAGCATAATTTTGTTTTTCTGTTTGTGCAAAATTTCTGTGTAATTGCTAACACAGAATTTATGACAAGTTCTATATCAGCTAAGATAGAATAGATTGACTGTCATAAAACTTATTGACTGCAAAGCAATTGTTGATATTGATACTTTCAGTATTGTCATTTTTTTTTTGTTAGAATTGTGTATGCAAAATGTTCTTTTAATTTTCTCTGTTTAATGAAATGCAATCAAATGTTAATAATTTTTAATATGAGTTGTTATGCTGTACAGTGGCTTCAGCTATATACATTATACTCACATCTGGATTTGCAAGCCATTACAATTTGACATGGTAATCAAGAGAGCCTTTGCTCAAGCACTGTAGAATGTAACAAGACCAGTGGTTTTATTTGTAACATAGACAGCTGATCTGAAGAATTACGTTGCCACTGAAACATTCAAAAAGTATACCCTATAAATGAAGGATATTTTTTATTATAATCACATTGTTTTAATATACTGTAAAGGCCTTCTATAATATGTAATCTACTATATCTAAATGTAAAATAGATTATCATTTGATATGTTATTATTATATGTTTTTATGTTTTAAAATGGTCTCTTCATTATAACTTTTTTCTTTGCAAGAGCTTCCAAAATCTTAATGTCTTAATTTATGAACCAGAACATATTTTTATTAAATACATTTGGCATTTTTTATACGTTTCTCGTTTTCAGTCTTTATTTTAGTATTTAAAAGGATCTCACTTTCATAATAAGAGATAAGTCCGTGAACAAGTACTTGAGTGCAAGGTTAAAACCACATCAGAGAACAAAAAAAATATTTTTTTGTCTAAATTACTTTATGTAGTTAACATATGAACTACATATATATTTTTGTTTACACACACACATAAACACTCACCTAAAGGATTATTATACATCTCTGGCATTCCTTTCGCCTTCAGAACTGCCTTAATTCTACGTGGCATTGATTCAACAAGGTGCTGAAAGCATTCTTTAGAAATGTTGGCCAATATTGATAGGATAGCATCTTGCAGTTGATGGAGATTTGTGGGATGCACATCCAGGGCACGAAGCTCCCGTTCCACCACATCCCAAAGATGCTCTATTGGGTTGAGATCTGGTGACTGTGGGGGCCATTTTAGTACAGTGAACTTATTGTCACGTCCAAGAAACCAATTTGAAATGATTCGAGCTTTGTGACATGGTGCATTATCCTGCTGGAAGTAGCCATCAGAGGATGGGTACATGGTGGCCATAAAGGGATGGACATGGTCAGAAACAATGCTCAGGTAGGCCGTGGCATTTAAACGATGCCCAATTGGCACTAAGGGGCCTAAAGTGTGCCAAGAAAACATCCCCCACACCATTACACCACCACCAGCAGCCTGCACAGTGGTAACAAGGCATGATGGATCCATGTTCTCATTCTGTTTGCGCCAAATTCTGACTCTACCATCTAAACGTCTCAACAGAAATCGAGACTCATCAGACCAGGCAACATTTTTCCAGTCTTGAACTGTCCAATTTTGGTGAGCTCTTGCAAATTGTAGCCTCTTTTTCCTATTTGTAGTGGAGATGAGTGGTACCCGGTGGGGTCTTCTGCTGTTGTAGCCCATCCGCCTCAAGGTTGTGCGTGTTGTGGCTTCACAAATGCTTTGCTGCATACCTCAGTTGTAACCAGTGGTTATTTCAAAGTTGCTCTTCTATCAGCTTGAATCAGTCGGCCCATTCTCCTCTGACCTCTAGCATCAACAAGGCATTTTCGCCCACACGACTGCCGCATACTGGATGTTTTTCCCTTTTCACACCATTCTTTGTAAACCCTAGAAATGGTTGTGTGTGAAAATCCCAGTAACTGAGCAGATTGTGAAATACTCAGACCGGCCCGTCTGGCACCAACAACCATGCCACGCTCAAAATGGCTTAAATCACCTTTCTTTCCCATTCTGAGATTCAGTTTGGAGTTCAGGAGATTGTCTTGACCAGGACCACACCCCTAAATGCATTGAAGCAACTGCCATGTGATTGGTTGAATAGATAATTACATTAATGTGAAATTGAACAGGTGTTCCTAATAATCCTTTAGGTGAGTGTATATATGTGTGTGTGTGTGTGTGTGTGCGCGTGTGGGTGCGCGTGTGCGTGTGTAAAATATGAATTAAGCTTTAATGGTTTTGGAAATCGTGTGTGTGTGTGTGTAAAATATGAATTAAGCTTTAATGGTTTTGGAAATCAAAAGTTATTACAAACCTTCATACTGCATTCAAAATCTAATTTTTACACTCTGGTCTATTTGAGCCTGGTGGAACATAAGCTTATAAAACACTTTTCAACTATAACGATATTGTATCTAATCAATAAATTATCATTAATGAGTGAATGTGGAAACATGTTAACGTTTTGAATGTTACTGTGTTACTACCATGCTATTACTACATTTATTAGAACATGTAATCTGAGGATTACCACCATTAAATTCCTTTGATTTTATTTGATTTTAACTCATGACTGCTCAAAAACAATCCAAATGTAAGACACCCGCATATTATTTTTCTAAAAAAAACATCAATATTGTTTTGAAATGTGTTCAAACGAAATATATAAAAAAATTCTGCATAAATGTTAACTTTTTTCTTCTGCAGTACACAGATAGTTCTTTATAGTTTAAAGGTTTATTAGTTTATAGTTCATTTAACAGTAATTCTATACATTCCATATGTTTAATGTATGATCCCGAGTTAAGAGGCTGATCTCTTACTGAAGCAGTACACAGAAGATGATTTATTAGGCCATTAGTGGGGTGAAGATGACCTCTGGTGGTGATCTGACATAACATAAATCCTAATAAAAAAAACACATTTAAAAAAGATAACAAGGTAAGTGATCAGGTAAGTATAATTTAATCTTTTTCAATAAAATGTCTGTTTCTTTAGTACAGGCCGAATCATATCAGTGGTGCCGAATACTGTGTCCCTAGTAGGTGCTGTAGTAATGGTTGGGATAGGATTGGGATTAGGAGTAGGTCGGATTAGCTCGATACAGCGCCTAATATTGTGACCTAATTTGGTGGATCACAGAATTCAGCACAACATGGGGACTGTGGTTTGGATCTGACCTGGGTCATTCACCGATCCCATTCCCCCTCTTCCACCGCTTTCCTGTCTGTTTCTGCTGTCCTTTCCCAAAAATAAGTCCAAAAAATGTGGACACGTGAAGTGATTGTGGACACGAAAGACTATATATTTGCATAATGATTTTGACACAATATATGTGATATCCATTTTAATTTTAGAATAATTTTTAAGCTACTTTAAGCTTTTATCAGACCACTTCAGACCCCATTTGACTTTATCAAACCAGTTCAGTCCAGGTCATTTCAGTCCATATGCTACCATGTTTCTCTGGGTATAAAACTGAAATCCCTAACCTAGGTAAAGTTTCAGGTTGTGATTTATTAAAATGACTGATTATTAAAATAAAAATATAATTTGCAAATATATTTGCAAATTCATTACTTAGCAATAAATAGGCTATGTCTGGTTATTTTAACATAAACAAAAATATACATTATTTCAAACATATTATTATTTTATACATTCACTTATAAATCCATTTAAATCATTTATTTATCTAATACATCATTCCCTGAAATAAAAAGAATCATTAGCCTACAACATTCACTCACTCACTGAGTGTTTTGCATTAAAACGTATGTGTATAAAATATGAAACACAAATTAAAGCCAGGCTAACTTAAAGCAAAATAATGTATTTTCAACAATTATAGGCTATAGTTTTACAAAAATAATTAAAATATTTCATAAGTGGACATGCCAACACTTCATAGATGTTTACACACAATTCTGTTCAGTGCTCTTAACTAGGCTACTCTGCCATTAAACATTATAGATACAATAATAGGCTAAATGAAATGTATAGCATCCTAGCAAATATTTTATTGTTCAAGTGTAGTTTTTTTTTTAATAGAACATTTAAGCAGGACTAGAAAAGCACAAACGAGCAACAAGTGTTCACCATGTAAAATAATCCTTAAAGAAAGTGATTTGAAGTAGCCGCAGTTTCTTACTGGCACTATAGTCGCTAGTAGTAAAGTTTTGCGGTTTTATATTTATGCAGGGCTTGTGATGTAGGCCTAGAGGCGGGCAGTGTAAGGGTGGGGAACGCCATTTAAAGCAGCGACTCTTGACAGGAATGCGTGTCCCCTGCGCTCAGGCAGCGAGTGCTCCGCTTCTCTACTTTATTTTTAACTCTTTGGGAGGGTCAAACAGCGCTGAGGAGAATGAGCGACCCTGCGCGCGCTCCCTGCACCTTCAGCAGCTCCCCGCCGTGACCTACACCTCACCGCCTCTCATGGGATTATAATTGCCCTTCAAATAACGGACTTTAGTTACAAAGACATCGATAAAGAAACGTGTCATTCTCCCGGATTGTTTTTCATTTATATAGGTAAGTTTGTTACATGTCAAACTGTGTATTTATCTACTAGAGGTTCTGTCTTCAGGTTAGGATTCCCAATGTCATTCGATAGCCTATTAGGTGTATTTCGCTGTTTGTTTGTTTTTTGCTTTGTTTTAATCCCATTTTATATATTATGGTTATCTGTTAATAGCAAAAGCATGTTTAATATCCCACTGACAGGTCTGATTATTGTTTGTGGAAGTATCGCAGTCTTATGGGAAGAGTAGCAACCTGTTGAGCACTGAACAGTGTGTGAGCAGGAGAAAACACTGAATAGAAAACAATGGAAAAATGTCAGAACTGCTTTGAGAACTTTTGTCTTATGAAAGTTCAATTCTTTTAAATGATAAAAACTGTGAGCAACTCTTTTGTCCTAGGTCCAAGCTGGTTATTAGCTTGGTAGACCACACTGGACCAGCAACAAACCAGCTCGTCATATTAAGTTTAAAGCAGTCAAGCTAGATTTTGAAACATAATGACATAGTCAACCAGTGAATGACCAGTTTGGTCCGCTAAAACCAGCTACTATCAGTTTAAGCTGGATTTTCCAACATTTGCCTGCTGTTTCTCATTGAATAAATAAAAGAAAGCAGTTTCACAATATTAGCGAAAGAAAAACAGCTGTCACTACGTCTTTGAAATAATCCTACGTCTTTGTTTCAACTTCACCTTATAGGGAGAACTGCCGTGATGTAAACACCATTACTTACTGCCCATAAATTCACAATATGAGCATAAAGTTCTTCAGGAATAGTTTTGTATTATACTGTCTGTTCTGCTTGCCTGAAGATCACTGTTGTGCTTAACTTACTGCACCAGGATAGTTCATTCACAAATTAAAATCGTCACTCGTCAGCCTTTGTTTTCGTTTCATTGAGGTATGGAAAAGAGCAGAGTGAAGATTCTTTGAAACATCTCTGTTTTACAGTAGAAAGAAGGTCATGTGGGTTTGGAATGATATGAGTGTGAATACATGACAGAATATTAGTTTTTGGAAACTTATTTCTTTAAGTTGGTTTATGTAGGCCTACCCACAATTTACTTCCCTTAATCTAATTAAAACGAATAATACTCTGGTGCCATAGCACCATGGGTTCAGCTGTTCCTAAAGTAACATGGTACACAGGGTGCGTCATGATTCGTACCACACCTTGCGGCCTCTCCCTCACACATGCATGAAATACCCTGCTGTGTTGGCTTCCTGGCACCCTTTCAGCTTTGGATGCAGAATTAGAGCGAAAACACACTGTGACATTATCATGTCAGTGATGGATATTTTAAAGAATGTTGGTAATCAAAAAGTGAACTATCCCATTAGGAGCTTCTGCAGAGGGTACGTTTTTAAGTGGACAACAACTTAAACTTTAGTCTCTTACTCACACAAAGCTATCGTATGGCTTCAGAAAGCAAATCATACTTTTATGGTGCTTTCTGACATTTTTGGAGCTTTACAGTGCTGGGTCTATATGTGTACATCAAATGGAAAAAGAGCAGCATTTATATTGTTTAGAAGTTCTGATTTTGTATTCTATTGAAGGAAGAAAGTCATACAGGTTTGGAATACCACTGACATGGTTTACTTTTTTAGGTGAAGCAGTCCTATAAAGCTGTCCCTTCTGTCTCTCTCTACAGTTAAGATAGTGGAAACTTTGTCATAAACTGTATGTGTGCATGTGAGCACATTACAGAGACACCGTTCGTAGAGAGAGCAGCAAAGTTGTGTCTCTTGTGATAACGGGTTTCCCGCTGGTGGGTGGAGAATAGTTCTTTGATAACATCCCCCCTGCGCTGGCCTGATACAGAGAGATAACCACCATCATCCCTCTTTCTGAGACTTGTTATATTCTCCTCTTTCCTCAGTTTCTTTATCTGTCTGTTGATTGTCATAGATTTTTGATTATATATTTATAATTGACATCTCCACCCCTAGCACTGTGACAGACAGTACACTAACCCGACTAGAAACAGTAACATTACAGTAGGTGCATTTCATTTGGTACAGTGCTTTTTAATGGCCTAGATATTCGGAGCCAACTAGAGCAGAAGCTTTGGATTGTCTGAAGCAGTTCACTGCTAATGTTTAGCTAAGCGTTTTCCCCTCATTTTTTTAAATTTTTTATTATTACAAAAAAGGACAGTGTACATTAATCAACATGCATTAATGTAAATGTACCCAAATTAGTCAAAAGGCTAGTTTTCATTGGTAGTTCCTTTTCCAGATGTCATTAGGCCTAAAAACTAAAAGAATAGAAAAGAGAGAATGTTATTGCAAGGAAAAAACGCAAGGAAATATCTGATCACGTAGTGTATGACGAAGTAGGAAAATTTGTGAAGGGTGCTCTTCGCATTCTCTTGCTCAGAGGGGTTGCCCAGCCCCGCGTTCAGGGCGATAAGACTACACATGAGCAACATGCCTCACAAAGATAGAACTATCTTAGCAGCTAACCTTCACCCGCCATTCCACAGTAGCATGCGCAAATACACACTCTCATTACGACTGACGGTTAGAGGACATGTGCTGAAAATGGCGCCCTTTGGAATCCTGAGGGTATAGAGAAACAGTCTATAAGGGAAACAGGAATACATTTATTAGTTTTATTATTTTGTCACTTTATAGATGGGGACAAGGAGAGATTCAGGAAAGGATATAAGAGGATGGACAATGAGCAAGTTTCAAACTGGTTTGGTCGAAAAAGTACCAGCACAAATGTGCTCATACGTGCATCATGGGTATCTCTTACATTTAGCCTATGTACCGTAAATCTAACTTCATAAATCTTCTATGTGATTATTGCAAAAGTATTGTTGAAAACAGCGAACATGATGTTTGAGATCTTTTCTGGTTTAATTTTTGTATCTTTCTAATTAATTTTTTTTTAATGATAAAAACATTGACAGCCAATCAGAATCCATCCTGCTGTAACGAGCTCGAGCATTTAAAGTGATAAGAAGAAACAGAACAATATTGTCCAATATAGTCTATATTTTTATAACTTTAACCTCCACGCCATTACAAATTGTATTATCAATATAACAATTTAAGTAAAAAGTTGGGTAACACTTTATTTTAAGGTAACGTAGTTACACGTTACTACATGTACTTACTGTAGTAATAACAGTAAATTATGCATAATTACAACTAACCCTACAGTAAACCAAACACTAAACGTAACTCTATAGTAAGTACTTGTACATGTAGTTAATTAATATTACTCAGTACTTATTTGAGTAAGGACAATGCAACTACGTCACCTTAAAATAAAGTGTAACCAAAAGTTGAATTTTAAATCAATTTCAAACTTTCTTTGTATTTGGTTTGTCTCCCTTTTGTTTTAATGACAGCTGTGCTCAAGCTGACATGAACAAAAAATGATGATCAATTTTCTCCAGCATTATTTGAGAATGTTCCAAAGAGCATATTGTGCTTTATCTTGTGAAGCAAGACCAGTGTCACGAATTTGCTAAATTGAAGAGTGACCTAAAAGTAGCGCGCAATGTTTAATATTTCTAAATTTGAAAATTTTCTAACTTTCAAAATAGAGCTCAGCAGTTGGGTTCCGGAAGTAAAAACTCCATTCATTTTCTCCATAGGGAAATGATAACTTATAAGAATTATTTTTAGACAGCCATACTGTGAGCTATGAGGTTGTTAATCGATGGCATTTGCTTCTGTTGAAGCCATGAGCCTGCATAATTCCAACTTATTTTTTTTATTAAAAAAAAAAAAAAATCCCTATGGGAGAAATAATGGAAAAAACAACATTGCTGAAAAAGTGGACGGGCACTGTTGCACTCTATACTTCCAATTACAATTACTGTGGGTTCTCTGACTTTTGGACCCCACTGTATATAAATAGGCTTTTATATTCATAATGTGTGCTGAGAGTGTATTTGTGGGACACATCAAGGGGCTGTGTACACAGGATGTGCTTTTGCATTCCATTAATGTTTTAGAATGTGTTTTCTGTGTGAATGGCCCCTTAGGAACGAGTATTACATGTCTAAATAATATACTGAGATGCAAATAGATTACGGTCATCAGTGCAATATGGTCATAGTCTTTTTTGATGTTAAATGTCCAGTTAAACTCCTCGTCCATCTCTTTCTCCTTTCAGATCATCCATCTCTGGCATCCACTGTCTTGTGTTCGTGTGGCACGCTGAGGTGTTTCCCTCTCATTCCTCTGCATCTCGATGGCAACTATGACCTCCACAACAGACTTTGACAATGCTGAAATCACCCAGCAGTACAGCCGCATCAACACCCGCTTCGAACTGTCTGATGAAGAGCTTGACAACGACAACAGCTCAGCCAGACTCTTTGAGCGCTCGCGCATTAAAGCTCTTGCAGGTGAGTCGTCTCAGGTGACATAAAAATGGGCACATGTGGATTAGATATACAGAGGCCCACAAATGTGCTAATAAATATACAGACGTACAGGCAGCTGAACCCTATCCTCTCCTGCCCCCCTGACGAGCCAGGATCATTTGCACATACCCAGCATGCCTCTGTATGACTGAGCTGGACAGCTGCCCGTCTGTGCCCATAGCTTAGATCTCTGTAATAACTGCAGGAGCTTGTCATTTTTGGCACACCTGTGGGGTCTGTTGCTCTCAGAAACAGCAGTTTTTAAATAGTGATTTCACGACCACACTTACAAGCTCCTTTCCAGGGACTAGGTAATCCACACATGACATATGAAAACTGTTTGAGTGACAGTACACTATTATATATTTTTTTCCTGAAGAAAATGCTTTATAATGCCAGGGTGTTGCTGGTTGCTTGGGTGTTGTGAGTGGTTTCTGGGACATTGTTGGGAGGTTGCTAACTGGCTCAAGTCAAAAGAGCCTTGCACAAAGACCTCTCTGCATTAACACTTTAAACCAGTTCATTTAGTGCAGACCAGATTTTGTTACATGCATCTAAATAGCAAGAACACATGTTCAATGTAATGTTTTGCATCCAATTTGGGACACTAAATATCCACTGTAACGGAATACTTTCCTTGAGGTATGAGATGTCAAAGAGTTGCATTTTTCATTAAGGAGCATGTACAGTATATACCCCCCAGTATTTACCCACTTAAGTAGGAATTAAGTACATCTTTATATTTTCATAATTACTTCTTTTGTATTTGAAATATATAAAGGTGAATGTGCAAACATTTTTGGTAAGCTAAAATCTATTTTAATATAATAAAATATATTTTCTATTGAAACTTGTAAGTAATGTATTTTGTAACGAGGAAGTTGCAATTTAGTACATTTAAAATATATTAAAAACACACTGCAGTTAAAATTATAATCAAGGACCTTACATGTGCTTCACTCTATTAACCAAAACATCAAAATAAGTGTACTTTAAGACATGGCAAAATATTGTTAAAACATAATGAGTTAAAATGTACTTTAAAGTAAAACTTTAAATTTAACATTATTACAAAGTGCACTTGGGTGTGTAAAGAAACAGTCATGAAAGTGTACTCTCTTCAAGTACACTTAAATGGCCTTTTATTTAATCTGTAAGTAAAAATTTTAAATTAGTGAGAGAGTTTTGTGAGAATGAATTATGCACAGTTGTTTAAGGCTACGGGTCTTTTTGTTTGAAATGCATTAGTGATGGTGAACTCGAATTCAGGCCTGCTTCTTTAAGTCAAGTGTATGTTGCTGAGCCAGGGCTGGTGTGATGTGTTCTGTTGGTGCGTCTGTGCTCTGCTCTTTCTGTAATGCAATTAGAGAGAGTTAAAAAGTGGGGGCGAGCAAGAGAGAGAGAGAGAGAGAGAGAGAGAGAGGAGTGGTTCCCATTCTTCACCTTTGATTTACAGCCTTTGAACAGACATGCATCCCTCTGTGTATACTAAGTACACTTTGAGTACACAGTCATTAATACATTTGTAGTTGGTATTTACATCAGGGCCAAAACTGCTTATGCACGCACTTGCAGTCTGACATCACATTGTATTTGTAACACAAATCAACACACACGCACACACCCATTAGAAGACTTTTTAGATGAGTGTGTTTGAGTGTGCGTTATGGTGCAGTCAGGAACGGGGGCATATTATATGCATGGCTGGGGTGCTGGAGAACCACTCGATGTGCTACTGGGGAGAGGCACAACAGCATCATTGCTAAGTGAAGAGTGAGTAAGGGAGGGAAGGAGAAAGAGAGAGAGGGAGGGAGGGAGGGCGATTGGACAGAAGAAGATAACAGAACTCGAGACAGAAGGAGGGAAGAAGAGTGTCCTGTTTGTCTCGTTCTTTCCCGGCTGTGCGTGTTGATTTAACGTGGTGAGGATGAGCAGCCCCTGTTTGTGTCGCGCGGTGCCCGTGAGCCAGACCCGGCTGAGGGAGGTCAAACTCAGCTTGAAGACCAGCAGAGAGACCATACCGATCCGCCCTACCCCAGTCGTCCGGGAGGTCAGCAGCCGGCATTATACCTCGGTGAAAGAAGTCCCAACCCGGACCAATGCACCAGGCAGCCGGAGCAGGAGCACCCCACCAGTTTATAGGGCCCAGAGCAGGAGAGGGGCCAAAACCAACAGTCCCCACAATCGTGAACCTGAGCAATTGCCAGAGAGGAATGGAACTTTACTGGGCATCACACCTAAAGTAGCGCCCATGACTTTCACTCCAGTCACCTCAACCTCATCCTCTTCCTCCTGCACCCCGAAGGGCCATCGTCCTTCACCTCCACGATCCTCACCATCTTGCCCACTGTCCCCGTCCCGGAGTATGAGACGAGCACGCTGGCTGAGCTACAGTGCTTCCAACATTTGCTTCAACAACTCTATCCTGGATGGGCGCTTCAGACAACTGCAAGGTAGTGTCCTGGTGGAGTTTTTTCCTCCACCCTCAAAGAGGGGGCAGTCATTCCCGACATACCCCTTTACTACGCCACAGGGGAATTGTTGGATTAAGTAGAGATCCGGAGAAGGGTGTGGGAAGGGCTTTAAGGTGGTATGCTAGATTGTTTTCTATTTGCTGCTGTGGGAACTGAAAACCTGGTTTTGTTTTTTTATGTGCAGTATTTATTCATTTTATTATTTATGCTGTATATATGCTCAATTACTCACAGTGTTACCTCTAAATATTTATTTGAAAAACTCATAAAAAGACCATTCAGTGCAAAAAAATACTACTTGTCCCCCCATCATCTTTGGAATTCTTACTGAATGACAAAGTGATTGGTACATTGGCAGACTAACCGCCATCTACTTCTTGCCTTCTGCTATTCTTGCCTCTTTCAGGAATATGTTTTCTTTGTCTTTCCCTTTCTGTGATTTGAGGTATTCATCATCGAGGTCTCTTACCTCACTTATTCAGCGCCGTTTATTTTTAGAAGAAGTTGACTGTCACTGTTAATTTGCGTAAAACTGAGCGTCCTGTTTCTCTCTGATGAGAGAGTTCTTTAATGTTGTGAAACAGAAAGAGCATAGTTCAGAGAGATTGTATTTTTTTTTTCCTTAACTATCTCTAATATTTAGATGCATTATATGAATGCATAGGGATGGATTTAAAAAAAACATGCACTATAATTTAAAAACTATTCTCATATTTTTCTCGTACTTAGGGTTAGTGTTTTATGGAAACCCATTTTGAAATAAAGTAATTGTGAGATAAAGTTTAAAATAAGAAATACAGTAAAAAAAGAACTTACACTGTAAGATATAAAGTTGTAATTGTGAAATATAGTCACAACTGGTGGATATAAAATTGCAATTATTAGAAATAAAGTTGCAAGTACCTAGGACATGGGTGCTACCTAAAATTGAGCAGCTTTTTGCCTGATGGACGATAAAATGGGTGGAAAAATCTTATTTAGATTGAAGGAGGGATTTGAGCCATATATAAAGACAAGAACATCATAAAGACCACTCAAAATGCTTACATCATGGCTGCAGGTTTTACACGGACAAGCACCACTTACATTGCATTTAAATCTATTGCTTCTATGTGTCCACCCATCACACTAGCTTGTTGTGTACATGGAAAATCCATCAATATAAATATTTCACAGACCTTTTATGTGAGCTAGAGAGAATATCAGAGATCAGCAGGACCCACGCGAACTCTATTTAGACTCACTGCTGTTCTAATGGTGAGGAAGAGAGAATCATTTAGTAGAGGTTCGATTGCAGTCCAGCTGTACAAAGTGTGAACAGGAAGAGGAATCATTTGGCAGCAGTTTGGTCATGAAATATGAAGTGTTGCCAGGCTTAGCTCTCTTATTATGCTTTATCACATCTGGAGCTTTCCTAACTCTGGCTGGAACATGGTAAATTGCACTTTAAAAAGTGAAACTGTACAGCTGGTACCTTAGAGAGCTTTTCCTACCCGACCTGACCCTTAATAATGGCTTTTCTCTGTGTAACCCTATAAGTCAAGCTTTGGCTGGTTAGCATGGCCTGTTAGCCCTGGCTACTAGATGCTGTATTTACACCATCTGGACACACACACACACACACACACACACACAAAAACATATTTCCATTGATTGCTGTTTAAACTAGCCATTTATTCTACATACAGTATATTATTATTATTTTTGCAAACGACTTGTATTCATATTTTTCGTTATATTGTAGATGTTTTACTTTTCATGACACAACTCAGTATAGCCACAAGTGAAGGGCTTCGGACTGATTTCCAATCACTGTTGTTATGGCAGCATTTTCCTTTGGCTCCAGGGTAATTAACCACATGGCATGGATGGCTCAGGAGATTGGTGGAAAAACATTTGTGTCCATAATTCAGCAAGTATTTTATTAAAGATCTGAAAATTAAATCTATTTTGTCTCTCTACAGATGTGTATTTCAAGTCTGTTATACAGAACAAACATTTTGTAATATAAAATTGACTAATCTTAACACGGATTATTCCTGCACATGCTCAAAACTTGCATTACACATTTGAACGATTAATATTTTTTCATTGCTTTGTGATCCAGATGGAGGAGACATATTTCCACACTGTAGTTTTTCCATTCAGAGGATATGTGAAAACTGCAAGGTGTAGTCGAGACCAGTTCATTTAGTCCAAGTCCAGGCCGAGACCCGAGTAGGTTGAATCTGACTCAAGGCCGAGACCAGAAGAGGGCAGAGTCTGAGTCAACACAGGGACCATTGGAAGGTCTGAATGATTCAGACAGTGTAAATATTCTTTCCTTTGGGGTGAATGAAGCCTAGTTTTGTGTCAGGGCCACACGAATCTCCGCAGCACACACACAGTGTGCTCTGATCCAGAGACACGAGCAGATCATATAGACCCACGGTTGTCAAACTGGGGTACGCGTAGTCGCGTACCCTCCCCGAAAATTAAATCTATGTTGTCTCTCTACAGATGTGCATTTCAAGTCTGTTATACAGAACAAACATTTTGTACTTGACCCTCCCCAGGGGTACGTGGACTGATTTCAGGGGGTACGCGAAAAAAGATCTAAGGGACTGTTCGTTTTTTATTTAAGGGGCTACCGGAGCAGTTTTGAGATCTGTAGTCAAAAAAGACTTGACCCTCCCTTCGCCAGCAATATTTTTTTCTATGACCCTCCAAAATTATTGTGAAAAAAGGCATGACCCTCCCCGATAATTTATTGATTACTTCTGTACTGGTTTGCGTTAGGCAAAGATGTTCAGATAGCCATTGTTTTTTTTCAACCATGACAAACGACTAAACTCCTGCTTTCTCATCTTACTAGGGCTGTAACGATAGACCAAACCTAGAATTCGGTTCGTATCACGATTTTTGATTTTAGATTTGAAAAAAAATCATGTTTTCGGTGCTGATGCAGAGGTGACGCGTTTATGTAACATGCAAGGGTGGTGCTGCCAATAAAGTATCTAAAAGATGCCACAAAGAACCGGCATAATGATTATGAATATGTCAAATATAGCAAGGAGACATTTTAATTGTTTATTAATAAACAAGTGTTTGTCAGTGTCGGCTGCAAAGATGAAGTTGGCGATGTTGACTCGCGATCTTCGCAGTAGTGAACGCGCCAGAGAGAAATGCACATTTCATACGGATTACATAAGCAGAGAGTCTGATTTCTTTTGTTTTGAATTGTTCTGTTAAAAAGTAGACATTTCAAGCTTTCTATATATTTCTCAGGTCTGTGAGGCAAGTACCTTATACGCTGTATTTCGGTTCATTTATTAGACGAGAGTCCAGTTCACGAGCCGGCGCCTCCGTGTCATGATGATCTATTTTCTACTATATTTACTTCTTATTTATTAAATCCAGGCAATTGGTTGATGAAACATTAATTAAAATTAAGATACAATTAATAAAAAACTAAATTCATTTTAAAGAAAGGCTTTGTGCTTTCTGTTTGAGGTCTCTGTGAAAGTTTTAAAGTCGCTTTCAGAGCGGTCATGTCCGTAACGGAGAACTGTCACGTCCGTAACATAGTTTTTTTCCTCATAAATGTGAGCACGAAAAATTAAATAAAAATAATATTTTATGTTCTGTGGAGGCCGACCCTCATCCGGTGGGTAGTATTACTTTTGTTTTGCGCAGTGTAGTTCATGGAATTACTAAAAAATATTTTGCTACCTAAAAGTTAAAGATTTTTTGTGTCATGTCACATGTGTTTTTCCCTCATATTAAATATAAAACGCATGTGTAGACTGATATTTTTCTAATGTCTGGAGCTTTATTAAGGGAGTATGGATATATAAACTTTTGAGGAGATTTGTATCATATGTTTATGATTCTATACACTATTCTCGACAAAATTGATAAAAATAAATATGAATAAATAAATAAAAACTTGTTGTTAACAATTGGTGGTGTTGGGGGTACTCCGGAAGATCTATAATATCTCAGGGGGTACATGCCTGTTAAAAGTTTGGGAACCACTGATATAGACGAGTCAGCACAGACCACAAAATGTATCCAGTGTTGTAGTACTTGAATCCTCTCAAGTTCAAGTCAAGTCCATGACAAGACTAAGATATTGTCTCAAGTACTACACTTTATTAAACTAACATTGTAATTAAAGCTGCAGTCCATAGCTTTTTTTTTGGTTAAAAATGATCCGAAATAAATATTTGAGAAAGTACATAACCAGCCAGTGTTCAAAACTATCTGCTTGCCTTTGCTCGATTCAAAACGGTAAGCTTGTAATAATATTTTTAATTCCAGTGGTACTGGTGGATTTCCGCGGGAGATTCGAGCATGTCTTTGCGTCATTACGTCCCATCTGTACACATAAAGAAGGAGTCTCGGCTAGTAGGCTATGAGTGTGAGGATGCTGGAGGTGGAGATTTATAGCCTTTTCTCACAGCACTTGATATAATTAAACTTATCAATTTGATGGCGGATCCAGAAAGGTTCAAATGACAATCACCAGTGACAACTGGAGATTCACCCGCTGTAAAATGCCAAAGACTTCTTTCGGACTTCGGAGTGGCTATAGAAAAAAAGAGACTGCAACGCGGACCCATGCGAAAACAAGGATACATATCAGAAGGACATTACATGTAGTCACGCAGTGCAGACGTTGTTAACATTAACAATTTGAGAACGAAGTATAATTTGCACGGTTTTGCGTGATATGATAAGCGATTTTTAGATTTAATTAGCGCGATTTACTGCAATGTCAGAACCAGAACAAAAGTGGATGTTACATTACATGTTACATGACATTTTCCGGTGAAAATTATTATGTTGGTCATATTTCTAAAAAGATTAATCTGTGATTCTGAATGCCAGTATCCACACCAGTGCGGTTACTGACAGCTGCACACTCTCCTCAAACATTGTGTTCATCCGCGCTGTGTCATGTCAAAGTACAACTCACGTAAAGTTGATAATTCCGCGAATAACTGCAATTGCAGATGTCGAACAGAGATGGCGACAAAGAGGAAAAACTGTGGACTGCAGCTTTAAATTAATCTTTTGTGTCTTTCAATTGTATGTTTGTATCAGTGATGCGCGGGTCAATGTATAAAGAACCCGCACCCGACCGACGTTTTCAACTAACCCGCCCGCAACTCGGACCGCAAAAAAAGTATGAAAATATTGTACCCGACCCGCTTCCTGACCGCATTTTTTAAAAGTAGTAAATGCTCATCGTAGCGCCATTGGGCCATAGACGTACAACAACACAGCATCGCAAGAAGACGTACACATAACAAAGCCAGCACTTTGGTCATAATCTTTCATTATTTCGGAGCTTCCACTCCCCAGTCTTCACCTTTACTCTTGCCGCCTCCATCTCTCTGCAGACTAGTGATCATAGACATGGCCGGTTCGTGAACGAATCGTTCTTTTGAACCGGTTCTTTTTAGTGAACCGGTCGAACCAGTACACTAAATCGAACTGAATCGTTCGAAACAGTTCGCGTCTTGCGTCAGTGCTGATCCACAAGTTACTAAAGTTACTCACTTTCAGACATGCCTGACAGTCCCTCCGAATCGAAATAAACCAATATGCCGAAGTATATTTTACTCCAGGAACAGTTCACTGAACTGAGACATGTTGGTGCCACTGCTGAGAGAAGTGATGAGCACGAGCAGCTGATACTGCGCATCCGCGTACTACCGAACGCACAGGTACAGTGGTTCTCGGATCACCAGTACAGAACCGAGAACTGTTGACTGAGCTTGTGTGTCATCTTCGTGCCAGTTATTCAGCCAATAAAGTGTAGGCCTATTTCATAGAAAATTATGTCTAGTACTATATAAATACAAAGGTTTAATTTGCATCTTTTTTCAAACGACCCGACCGACCGCGACCCGAATATCATTAAAAATATTTTTGGATGACTCGTAACTGCGGGTAACCGCGGGTGACCGCAGGCACCCGCTCATTTTAGATCAACCCGCGCATCACTGGTTTGTATGATAGTGCAAAATCGAGATATATGTTGGCAGAACAAGGCCATATGTGACAATTAGTCCTTGACTATGATACTGAACTGTTTATCTGTAGTTTAAGCATAAATGGCAAGGTAATGTTTCTAGGCTTAAAAGAATTTATCCTTTCCACTCTACACCCACTTCGGATCAGGGCCGGATTCAGCCAGCCCCAGGGGGTGCAGGTAGAATATCAGGGGGGGCAAGTCATTTAACGGAACATTTAAATTAGACAAATATAGTGATTTGATTTATATTGTGATATATAGGATATATCAATCGATATATAATCAATCTTTTTTATTTTTTTTTTAAATTTCATTTCTTTAGCTCTGTACACAGCATGGCTCAGTCATTATAGCACCAGTCGTCTGCTTTTCCAATGCAGTTTTCCAATTAGTAAATCCTTGTTTTGTGAAAACGAAATCCAGGGGCGGAGTGGGACCAAAAAATCTACCGGGAAATTTCGTAGACCACTGGCCCTCGTCGAGTTCAGAGGCCCCTGGGCACAATGTCTTGTAGGTCCCCTCTTAGGCAGGCCAAATGTATATTTTGTCCAGGGACATTTTAATATGGGATTTACAGTTTTACTGATTTAAAAGTAACTTTGTTGTACTATGCTGGAGTAAAGTTCATAAATGGTCGTTCTTTCCCATAGGAATTTGTAAAACGATGTTGGGTGGACCTCTGTGCCTCTAGGGGGGTTCGGGGGCATGCTCCCCCGTAAGATTTTTTTTTTTTACATTTTAAGGTTCAATGCATTAATCTCGTGCTCTTTGAGAGATCAAAATTAAGAGCTTCAACCCATGAACTGCTCGTTGAACAAAGAAAAAGCATTGATTTGTACCACGACAATAAAGAGGGCATCTTTTTAGTTATGAGAGTCTCAGTCTGCATTACATTATCAATGATGTTTTAGGATGCCAAACAATTATTATAATAATGTAATAATGATTTATATAATTATTCCTATGACGTAAAATCCATTTAGCCTATAAATGTACTATATAAATGAAAATGAATATTTCAAAAGTATATTTTAGCCTACACATTACACTATAATATAGGACAATTAAAATATTTTTGTCCTAATTTCTTCACTGGCAAGAAATAAACCCTTGAGCTTTTATTTAGGAGAAAACACCAGATAACCATGCTGATCGCGTGTGCAAAGTAATCACGGAGCACAGACAGGATGCCTATTCTTAAAGGAGAACTCCGGTCAATTTTAACATTGAGCTAATTTTTTTGTACATTTGGAGTGCTGTCAGTACAGACAAAAACGACACAAATCGGTGTTACCTACACCGTGTTATCCTCTTTTTAAAATTCGACGGTCAATCTGACTGCAGTAGATGTGAAAGATATTAATAAAAATGATGTTAATTCAGCCAGCTCACATACCTGTATTTACTTCCTGTTTTCGTTCGAAGTCCACAGTAGTCGAGTATCGAGTTCGTGCGCGCGATCATTAGTTACCAATGATCGCGCGTGCGAACTCGACAATTGACTACTGTGGACTTCGAACGAAAACAGGAAGTAAATACAGGTATGTGAGCTGGCTGAATTAACATCATTTTTATTAATATCTTTCACATCTTCTGCAGTCAGATTGACCGTGGTCACTCTTAATAACACCACTCCCATGGCTGTGCACTTGTAATGACACGTTAAGGTTGTTAAGAAGCTAAAAGCAGGTTTAGAATTTGCCCCATTGAAGTCGACAGGGTGCGAATTTTAAAAAGAGGATAACACGGTGTAGGCGACACCGATTTTTGTCGTTTTTGTCTGTACTGACAGCACTCTAAATATACAAAAAAATGAGCTCAATGTTAAAATTGACCGGAGTTCTCCTTTAAAGTCTTGTGCTGTTTTATAAAGACACGAAGCCATATCATGGTTTAAATTTTAGTTCGTTGGCAAAATATAACGCTAGAGACCTTAATGTTAGGTTATACATTTTACATATGTGTTGGGAAAAGGGAGAAGAGAGAGTTCGGCAAAAGGCGGATTCGAACTCGGGTCGAGCGCATCAAAAGCTCTTTCACGCACTTCACGCCCTACTCGTCACTCGGTGCAAATTACAAGAGAAAGCGATAGAGAGATATGGAGGGAATGAGAACACGCTTACAGAAAGACTAACCAAATAATTTCAGTGACTGACTGACGGCGCAGGAAACTCAAAACAGGGGCTGAACTCAGCTGACCACTATGTGTCTGCGTGCTCCGCTCTGCAGTGACTGACTGAGACGTGAAGCTCAGCAGGTTCACCACAAGCCGGTAAAGCGGCCACGCCCTCCCTATGCATCTACCAATCAGTAGCTACTTTGAATGAGGGATAGAGAGCAGAGAGCGCTCACTCTGACCATTTTTCTTGAAATATTTTTTTAAATTTGTGATCTTTGCATGCCATCACGTTTGGGGGGGGGGGGGGGGGGGGGGGGCAGTCACGGCATTTGGGGGGGCATTGTCCCTCCTTGACCATGCCTATATCCGGCCCCGCTTCGGATTCTAATGTCTTTCCTTTCGTCTTTTTCTCCCTTCCACTCACTCTATTTTTTCTACCTCTCTCTTTATGTCATTTACATCCCTCCATCCTTCCAGTTTTCTGCAGCCATAGGATCTGAATCATTTATAAAACACATCATTAAGAATGCACATTTTTGTTCTTTTTTGTGGTAGAATCTTAAATAAACGTGGTACTGCAGAAGACTTGCTCAGGGAAAACACATGCATATAAGCCTACATATACTATGAACAATACATATACATAGAGTGTACTGTATTTGAGTAACTGTATGATTGTGACAATATGAGCTGTCTTTTTACTTTATAACTATTTATAACTATTTTACTCTACATATTCCTTATATTGTGTACATCCATTCCCAATCTAAAAGGGTGAATCTCATAAAAAACTGTCAAGAAAGGTCTAATTGCACTCCAAAAGCATGAAAATTAAGCCTATTTTTTTTAGGACCATTAAGATTGTTTACACTGTGACATTATTTTCAGTACTGATTAGCACACTTAACAATTAAGAGCATTTTTGTAGCATTTGTAAATAACATTTGTAAGCATACATCATATTTATTGTACTAAATTTAAGCTGATATTAAGAAATCAAATACTGTGTCTGAATAGGATGAATTTTATTGTGATAATTTGGTGGAGATATGCTTAATTGCCATCACAGTGAAAATTCGTATTGGTCCTAAAAGTAGACCTCTTTACTTATAAAAAAATATGATTTGATTTCTTTACGAGATTCATGTAAATAATTATCATTAAGGTTCCATTAAAGGGTTAGTTCACCCAAAAATGAAAATTAAGTCATTAATTACTCACCCCCATGCTGTACCAACCCCGTAAGACCTTCGTTCGTCTTCGGAACACAAATGAAGATATTTTTGATTAAATGTGACAGCTGGATCACTCCTCCATAGGCTCCCTAAGGGAATGAATCCTGACGTCCCAGAAAGTCAATGAAGAAAATGTTTAAATATTCCATGTCGCAACAGTGGCTCAACTATAAGTTTATCAAGCGACGAGAATACTTTTTGTGCGGAAATAAAACAAAAATAACGACTTTATTCGACTATTCCTTTTCTTCCTTTTAGGCCTGAAACGAGACTTCGAGAGATTTCCACGACGCATGCGCGAGAATTGCGATCTCCTTCAACCACTTCAGTTAAGTTCTCGCGCGTGCGTGTCGTGGAAATCTCTTGAAGTCTCGTTTCAGGCCTACAAGGAAGAAAAGGAATAGTCGAATAAAGTCGTTATTTTTGTTAACTTATAGTTGAGCCACTGTTGTGACATGGAATATTTAAACATTTTCTTCATTGACTTTCTGGGCCGTCAGGTTTCATTCCCTTAGGGAGCCTATGGAGGAGTGATCCAGCTGTCACATTTAATCAAAAATATCTTCATTTGTGTTCCGAAGACGAACGAAGGTCTTACGGGGTTGGTACAGCATGGGGGTGAGTAATTAATGACTTAATTTTCATTTTTGGGTGAACTAACCCTTTAAGTTTATTTTCCATGCAAATAAAACATCAGAACATAAGTGAAAATACCAGACCACATCAGAATAGCTGAATGTTCTTCTTTTTCTGTCAAAACCAGATGAGAGAGAGGCTGTCCAGAAGAAGACTTTTACAAAATGGGTGAATTCCATATTAGCCAGAGTCAGCTGCCGAATCTCAGATCTCTATCTAGACCTGCGAGATGGTAGAATGCTCATCAGACTACTGGAAGTTCTGTCAGGGGAGAGACTGGTGAGTGTGTTTAGTGTGTAACCTTGTATTGACAACACCACTGATGTAATTCCAGTAATGTCTTCGATTCCCCATCTTTCCACCATTCAGCCCAAGCCAACCAAGGGCCGAATGCGCATCCACTGTCTGGAGAATGTGGATAAAGCTCTACAGTTTCTAAAGGAGCAGAGAGTGCACTTAGAGAACATGGGATCACATGATATTGTAGATGGGAATCACCGGCTCATCCTGGGCCTCATCTGGACCATCATTCTTCGCTTCCAGGTCAGCCTATCATTCTGATCAGCTTTATTCATTCTGTGCATCTAAGTATTTAAACTGAATAACACGGAATGAAGAAAGGTTTAGATTTTAAAACTATCATACAACATTGCACTGGCTATAAAACATACAGAACATTCCAAACTTTCTGATGTTTACAGTAGACCTACAGCAGAGTTTTTGTGTTGTGTCTTATACTGATGGAAATAGCTTACATTTATTTGGCTGATTGGAAAAGCTTATATTTATTTTTAATCTCTCAGTTTGATAGCAGGATATTTTTAGCCCAGCCACTTCAAACAATGTAGTCTGCTACATAATTCAGATCCTCAAAAATGAAAGGAAACAGACCGGAATGGGAATTGTTGACTGCTCTTTATTCTGCCTGGTTCCCACAGCAATGTACAAACTATTGAGACATAAAAAGTCACAATCTAAATAAAGTTACAATGCCTCTGCATATCCAAGAATGGATCCAAGATCCATATTACAGTAGCTCTTCTAGTTAATTTAGAGTACATTAAATAATATGAGAGTTTACCGTTTTATTATTAATCCTTTTAAAAGCTTTAAAACAGAAGGTATGTCTAGTTGACAGGAATAAGGTATGAATATAGTTTAAGTGGGATTTATTTAAGTTTTTGTTCTTTCTTTCCTCGTGTGCATACAGATTCAAGACATTATAGTAGAGACAGGACAAGCTGACCAGACAGGCCGGCTAGAGACCCGCTCTGCCAAAGATGCACTGCTCCTCTGGTGCCAGATGAAGACTGCAGGGTAGGACAACAATTGGTGTATTTTAGTAGTAATGAATTTGACTGCAAATGCTCTATTTTTATTATGTGTTTGCAGATGGATTTGTCTGATATTATTTTGTATCTGCAGGTATCCCAATGTAAACATCACTAATTTCACCACAAGCTGGAAAGACGGGATGGCTTTCAATGCTCTCATTCACAAACACAGGTGATAAATATCAAGAGAAAAGACAAATTCAAAGACAAAATATAAATATTGAGACAAAAGATAGCTTGTGGAGACATTGCTTACTGGTTAGGAGAGATGCAATGACACACAATCATATGGATGTCAACTGTTTCTTTCATTCATTGACCAAGTTCCAGTTTTACAGGTAACAAAAAGTTGACACTTAAATGAAACATAACTAAAAACTCAATTAAACCACCTGAGCAATAAACAAACAACCACTGAGAAAGTAAACTTATCCTGTTCTCCCCTCTTGCCTTGCCTTCTTTATACTATTCTATCAATAAAAATAAATAAATGTAAACCAAATAATCTCTCCTCTCCGTACTTTTGTATTCTCATTTCCCTCCATCAGGCCAGATCTGGTGGAATATGGCAATCTACAGAGGTCCAACCCCACTCACAACCTTCAGCAGGCTTTTAACGTAGCTGAACAAAAACTTGGTGTCACCAAGCTTCTGGACCCAGAAGGCAAGTAATACCTTTTGACTATTAAGCCAAAACTTGTAATAATTATCCTTCCATTACGGAGATAGATAACATTTTTTATGTTATATTGTTTTCAGATGTGTTCACTGAGAACCCAGATGAGAAGTCCATAATCACATACGTTGTTGCATTTTACCACTACTTCTCTAAGATGAAAGCTCTGGCAGTTGAGGGCAAGCGAGTCGGGAAGGTGCAAAATATGAGCCAGTCCATTCCCATGTGAATATGTGTTTAATTCAAGAGTACATTTGTATTGATCTATAATTATATTCTCCAGGTGTTGGACCAGGCCATTGAAACAGAGAAGATGATTGAGAAGTATGAGACATTGTCATCAGAACTGCTAATATGGATTGAGCAAACCATCATTGTGCTGAACAACCGCAAGCTTGCTAACTCCCTTACAGGTGTCCAACAGCAACTGCAGGCTTTCAACTCTTACCGTACCGTGGAGAAACCACCTAAGTAATTCAGGCTATTTTAAAACAAATGTCTCTTTTTTGTAGGATTGTTAAGCATCCAACTTTAATTTCTTTTTAACTCTTACTCTTCAGGTTTCAGGAGAAAGGTAACTTGGAAGTACTGCTGTTTACCATCCAAAGCAGAATGAGGGCCAACAATCAGAGAGTCTACACACCCAAAGAGGGTGCACTGGTGTCAGATATCAACAAGGTGAGACGCTAAGATTAATGCTGCATTCATTTCAACTCAGAAAGAAACCTCCAACTAGGGAACTAGGGCCGTGAGAGATACGAGACTGGTGCGAGGCGCAGGTGTCGCTCATTATCAATCACTTCACCGGCCTCGCGCCGCTCTCTCACGGCCCTCGGCCTCGTCCTGCTCACCACAGTTCCTATATTACTTTACAATAGAACCTATTCAGGGTTCGAATTACAAAGTGGCTTTCGGGGGAGCCCTATTTTCCGATCCTCCCTGAACCTGACTGACTTTAACGCTTTTGGTGCCTGTTCGGGCATTTAAAACAATAGTGTGATGCAAAACAGGTTCGTTGTGTGTAGGTGATGGAAGGAGACACAGGGTCGGGGAATGCTGGAACTCGTGCACTTTTATTTACAAGGCTCTTTTACAGCGCGTGGTCGCGCTTAAATAACGTTAACTCAAAATATCAAAAAGGTAACAGAAACAGATGATAATTAATAGGCTACTCTTTCCGCTGGACACAGCTTTCTGGATACAGATGTAGTAATCCTCTTCCCGCTGAACACAGCTTCACTGGATACAGTTTGTAGACCCACTCTTTCCGCTGGATAGCCTACAGCTTTCAGAAGTCATTTTCTCTCAGGATACGTGCACGAGCACCCAGTCTCACTCTCACACTAATATCAGCACGGCCCGCTTCTTATATGCGGTCTCCTCACGCCAATTACTGAAATCACAGACAAGTGTTTGTCATTTGAACTTGACCCACTTATTCATCGCTCGGCTCCGTCCCCGCTCTCCCGCTACAGACTTCGCTGAACCACGCCCATTGCATTTATTAGTGGAGACAGATGTTCGGAAATAGTAATGTAAGGAGCGAATAAACACTGACACATTTTTAATATCATCATTTATTTCAGGAACCTTAATGTACAGAAAATCTAAATCTATGCGACACAAAACATGGACAGTGTTTTAGAGCTCCCCCTAAATGTCTCAAAGTAGGCTTTCAGGGGAGCCCAGGTCCTTTTCAGGGGAGCCGAGCTCCCCTTAGCTCCCCCGTAATTCGAACACTGAACCTATTCGCTTTTCTGTTGATAAATGTACATCTGCAAAACCAACTTGGATACTTGCCACTTTTATACATCTCTATATCTTCTAAACATCAAACAATAGAATATGGTGGTTTTCTGGTGAGATCATTACTGTACTGTAGGAATATCTCATTCCTGACTTTGTATGGAAGGCACCATAAGCTCCAGGAATGACATCAATCAATTCATAAGAAACACTTTTATGAATCAAAAGGACACCCGCTAGTCCCAACCACTTTGGTTATATTTTCTGCAGGCACAGTGACAGAGCTTGAACATGATAGTCATTCCAGTGGTCTGAGAGGCTCTGAGCTGTTTGAGTGTGTGTGTGTGTGTCTGTGCCTTTGTTCTCAGGCATGGGAGCGATTGGAGAAGGCAGAACACGACCGTGAGCGGGTCCTGAGAGATGAACTCGTTAGGCAGGAGAAGCTGGAGCAGATGGCTCGTCGCTTTGACAGGAAGGCAGCCATGAGAGAGACCTGGCTTCTAGAAAATCAGAGACTAGTTGCACAGGTAACTAGCTTTCCACAGCTTCTGTCATCTGTAAGATGAAATGTGAAGAGAGCCTTTATATAGATACCCATCTTTTCATGGTTGCAACACCTGAAGATTAAAATTAATGGTCATTATTTTGCTTGTTTTCTACTGTGAAGGACAACTTTGGCTATGACTTAACAGCAGTGGAGGCAGCTAAGAAGAAACATGATGCCATAGAGACAGACATTGCTGCATATGAAGAACGCGTTCAGGCACTGGTGGCCCTGTCTAAAGAACTGGAATCAGAACGATACCATGATGCTAAACGCATTGATGCTAGAAAAGACAATATATTGAGGCTGTGGGACTACCTGCAGGAGCTCTTGAAAGCTCGCAGAAGTCGTCTAGACAAGAATCTCACCCTTCAGAGTATATTCCAGGAGATGCTCTACATCATCAGCTGGATGGATGAAATAAAGGTAAGAATAGTGAATAGCATGCTTGATTTATATTATGCTAATATTATGGTTGCATTGCAACTCGTGTAATTGAAGCAAAAAATAATAATTTAAACTATTCTCATTGGACATTTGTTCTTCAGAACCGACTCTTGTCCCCAGACTTTGGTAAACAGTTATTGGAAGTGGAAGACTTGTTGCAGAAACATTCGTTGGTAGAGGCTGATATAGCGGTGCAGGCAGGAAGAGTACGATCAGCCAATGCAGCTGCTCTTAAATTTGCCAATGGTGAAAGTAAGTACAGTTAAACCCTTATGTACTTAGCTGTTTACTTGGTGATGTAGGTGTGAAGTAGTCTCTGTAATCTTTACACACAATTCATTGTTATTTTACTTTTCTGCTCTTAATTGTCAAGGTTATAAACCATGTGACCCACAAGTGATCCGTGATCGGGTACAGCACTTGGACCTGTGCTACCAGGAGTTGTGTGCTCTGGCAGCTCAGAGGAAAGCCCGTCTTGAGCAGTCGCGACGGCTTTGGAACTTTTTATGGGAAATTGCAGAGCTCGAGAGCTGGATTCGGGAAAAGGAGCACATTTTCTCCTCTCTTGACTATGGTAAGGACCTGACCAGTGTGCTGGTACTGCAGAGCAAACACAGCGTCTTTGAGGATGAGCTTGCTGCCAGGCGGGATGGCTTGAAGCAGGTAATGGATGAGGGAGAGAGCATGATCCAGGCCAAGCACTTAGGTTCCCCCAAAGTGCAGCAGCGCATGGATGATGTGCGAAGACAGTGGCAGCAGCTGGAGGAACTTGCCGCCTTCCGTAAACAGAATCTGCAAGACACCCAACGCTTCTTCCAGTTTCAGGGTGATGCTGATGACCTCAAGGCCTGGCTGGTTGATGCTATGCGGCAGATGAGCAGTGACGACATTGGGCATGATGAATACACTACCAAGCGACTTCTTAAGAAACATTGTGACTTAAGAGAGGAAGCCGCTAAGAATGGTGCCACCATTGATGCTCTATCCAAACAGGCCAATGCACTTCCTGAGGAATTAAGGAACACACCAGACATCCAGGGGCGTTTGAATGATATCCGGGATATGTATATTGAGCTTCTGACCCTCTCAGACCTGAGGCAGAAGAAACTGGATGACACCATGGCTCTTTACACTATCTTCAGTGAGACGGATGCTTGCGAGCTCTGGATGGGCCAGAAGGAGACCTGGCTGGTTGGGCTAGAGACACCTGAGAATTTAGAAGATCTAGAAGTTGTACAAAACAGGTAAGGCTATTGGTTTAATGAACCCAGGGACATTACTATAAGTGTGTTTCATAAACTGGGAAACTATTCCAATTTATGCCACTTTCATAAAATTCTGTTCTGTTTGTTGGTAGGCTAAGCATTCTTGCTCAAGAAATGGGTAATATGCAGGCTCGGGTTGATAACGTCAATAAAGCAGCCAAGCAACTCGAAGACAGCAGACATCCACAAACAAAACAAGTGAAAGACTGTCAAATTCGTCTCAATAAGAGGTAAGAGTTATAATCCTGGATATGAATGCCAGCTTCATTCAAAATACTTTAGAATTGGTTTGTAATGTTCCTTTTTCTCTTCTCATAGGTGGGAAGCTTTTAAAGCAATGGTGGAGGATAAGAAACGTAAAGTGGATTCAGCCCTCAGCCTACATAACTATGATCTTGAATGTGATGAAACAGAGTCATGGATAAAAGAGAAGACACGAGTGATTGAGTCTACACAAGACCTTGGAAATGACCTGGCTGCAGTCATTACCATTCAGAGGAAGCTCTTTGGCATGGAAAGAGACCTCGCTGCCATCCAAGATAAGTTGGATTTCCTGCATGATGAGGCCCAGAAGCTTGTGAAGGAACACCCAGAAAATGCTTCTGATATACTTGTCAGACAGGAAGAGTTGGACGCAGCATGGAACTCCTTGAAACGTACCCTGAAAGACCGCGAAGACTCTCTTGGGGAGGTCAGCAAGCTGCAGACCTTCCTACAGGACATGGATGATTTTCAAGCCTGGCTGTTCAAGACACAGAAAGCTGTTGCATCTGAAGATATGCCTGATGGTTTACCAGAGACTGAGCAGTTTCTGAGTCTTCATGATGCTGTGAGGGATGATATGGATGGCCATGAGGAAGACTACCATCGTGTGAGGGACATGGGAGCAGCAGTCATTCAAGGCCAAGAAGATGATCCTCAGTACCAGCAGCTGGAGCAGAGGCTGGAGGGTCTTGATAAGGGCTGGGATGAACTGCACAAAATGTGGGACAGCCACAAGAACTTCCTTGATCAGGGTCTTGGCTTCCAGCAATTCATGAGGGACGCCAAGCAGGCTGAGGCCATATTAAATAACCAGGTATACATATACAGTTTTCATCTATAATCAAAATAGATGTCATTTTGTTATGCTGTCTTCTTATCATAGAGAAGAGTAATCATTGGGGAAACCAAACCTTGCGAACTGCTAAATATTCTTTGCAAATGACCTTCAATTGCCAGTCCATTTGTTCAATTGTTCCTCCCATTTTTTTCTGTACTTTTTGAAAGGAATACACTCTAGCCCACATTGACAAGCCTGACACCCTGGATGGAGCAGAAAAGGCCCTGAAAAAACATGAGGACTTTGTTACCACCATGGATGCTAATGAAGAGAAGATACTCAGCACACTGGAAAATGGTCAGAGGCTGGTGGACAGTGGCAACCTTTACTCAGGAAGGGTGAAAGACAAGATGGGCTCCATTGAGGATAGGTCTGTTTTTTTTATATTATTTGGTATATTTTACATCCAAGGTCAGACATAAAACATTTTTCTGTGATCTAGCATATGAGCTATTCACAAAAATGAACTTGCCATTTTATTCGAAATTCTTCATAAGACATCATAGGACAAGTGGTTTGAAAAATGGATCAATAGGTGGATTTTCAGTTCACTATGGATTAACGTGACAACAAAACAATTACATAAGGGCCTTAGAAATATATATAAATTGGCATGACAAGAATTATATTTAAATATTATATAAATTGGCATGATAAGAACATCGAATACTTGACTGTTGTAATCCCTCAATGTCAGTGTAATTCAGAAAACAATCATAGGTTTCTTTTTGAAGTTCATGTTAATGCACCCATACATTTGTGCTTTCTTTGTTTACTTGTGCTGACTCAGCAGTGAGTGAGATAAGCATTATTCTGTAAAGGAGTTGCCTGCATTTCCCCTATTTTCCCAGGCAGTCTGTAACTCCTTAAGATGGGCGCCTGCCCTGATGGGTATTGATTTCTTTGTGAAAGTACACCTCTAATACATGGGGTTATGTTGCTCTTTTAAAGTGTTCTCTCTAAAGTGGAAATGCAAGAGTAAAGAAAAGCCATGTCAATGTCTGCTAGTGTTCATTTAACCATATACACTTTTTGCACCACTTTGCAATAGAGACATTCCAGTAAATAACCCAAGTATTTTTGTGTATATGACTTCAGGTACAACAAGAACCAAGACAAAGCCAAGGAAGTCTCAGGGAAACTCAAAGACAACAGGGAACTTCAGCACTTCCTTCAAAACACCCAGGATGTGAGCAATACTTTACTCAATTTTCATTGGCAAGATCTCACAGCTTTGCTTCTAATAAAATGTTCTTTGTGATATTTTCTCTCATTCAATAAACATTTACTTCTCTCTTTTAGCTTACACTGTGGATAAATGAGAAAATGCTGACTGCACAGGATACATCATATGATGAGGCTCGAAACCTCCATAGCAAGTGGCAAAAACACCAAGCCTTCATGGCAGAGCTAGCATCGAACAAGGATTGGCTTCATAACATTGATAAGGTTGTTTGTGTACCATATCTTTAGTAGAGCACAGCAGTTTGGTGTCGGAAGTAAAAAATGTCTCCATAGCAGTAATGATTTTAACAATATCTTTCATAGACAGACCTACCTTATGCTCTGATCATTGTTATTAAATGATAATATAGGATTCTGATGATGCCTTTGGTTCACATTATTTCCTGTGTACCATAATCGCAATAATTCCTTAGTATCAATGTGTTCAAATAAATGGAAACCATGATGTGTACATTGAACCATGCTCATATATTTAGGAGGGACAGGAACTGATGGAATCCAAGCCTGAATATAAGCCCATTGTTATGGATCGTCTTGCTAAGCTTCATGAATTATGGGATAAGCTGGAGAGCACCACACAAGAGAAGGCTCGGCTGCTGTTCGACGCAAACCGTTCTGAGTTGTTTGATCAGAGCCTGGCTGACGTAAAGAAATGGTTGGCTAAATTGCAGCAGCAGCTTCAGGGTGATGTGGACGAAGAAGTCAAGGATCTTACCAGTGCCAACATCCAACTGAAGAAGCATCAGGTGTGATATTAAATTTGTGTGTGCTACAATTCTACTGTAGATTACCTCACTTTAGATACAATTATGGTATATTATGGTCTGTGCATTGTTATTCCATATCTGATGTTAGCTTATAAGATACTGCATAAATCTGATTTTTTCTCTCCTAGATGACAGAGAATCAAGTTCGGGATCGTGCACGGGAGCTTGAAGAACTTCAGGAAGCTGTACAACAGCATGCTTCACTTAGAGAGGACCAACCTGAGTTTGAGGTTGAGCAGCAAACTCTTCAGAGGGACTTCCAGAAGCTCCTTACACCTCTCGCCCAACGCAGGGGCAAGCTGGAGGCTGCTAAGGCAGTGCACCAGTTCTTCAGAGATCTTGCAGATGAGATAGTATGTACATTCATAGCATACCCAAACTACAGCTTTTCATTCGTTTTTTTCTAAAGAACTCTTACATAGAAGTTTTCATTTGTGCTCCTCAGCTCTGGGTAAACGAGAGGTTACCAATGGCAATGTCAGAGGATCATGGAAACAATCTTCAGACTGTCCAACTTCTGCTCAAGAAGAACCAAGTGAGTTTCAATTTTTTTTTCCAGTTACCCCCACAAATCATTCCTGATCATCAATTACTTAACAACATGGTCTATTTCTATAACTTAATATTGGAAATCATTTATAGTATATGTATTATGCCCCCTTCATATACCCCACCACCCCTTTCATTTACACCATTCATATCCTGTACAGTCTCTACAAAAGGAGATTGACGGTCACCAGCCACGCATTGATGAAGTGTTAGATCGTGGCCGGCGAATGGTGGCAGCAGCAGAGGGCAGTCCAGAGGAAGAACACATGTCTGAGGAGATGAAGAAGCTTCAGGAGGTGTGGGCAAAGCTGCAGGATGAGATGGACAAACGTAGAGCACGGCTCTATGGCTCTAATGAGGCCCAGCAGTATTACAATGATGCAGATGAGGCTGAGGCATGGATAGGGGAACAAGAACTCTACATGATTGCTGATGAAAAGGCCAAGGTAAGACTATGACAGACTGCAAGAGCCAATGAATAACAGTATTGTTGCTTTATGTCTTAAAGAAATCTTCAAAATCCCAAGTTATGTCAACTCTGTGCTGGTTCCAAATTCTTTGTGCAGTGCTGCCATAAAAGCCATACTAAAATAAGCTGTCTTTGACAATTATTCTCTCTGGATTGAAGGATGAACAGTGTGCTTTGATCATGCTGAAGCGACACCTGCTTCTGAAGCAGGCAGTGGATGACTATACATACTCCATCCAGCAGTTGGCGGATCGTGCTCAGAAGATGCTGGCTGAAGAGCACCCAGATGGGTATTTTTGACTGATTGCATGTCAGAATATTGCATATTGAGATGAGGGGGCCAAGCTTAACTGAACCCTGAGGCAGTCCAATGCAAGTTAAAACACTCCATAACAAAGATTAATCTCTATTTGTCTGTATGTAAAGTGAGGCCATCATCCGGAGACAAGGACAAGTTGATAAACAGTATGCTGGGCTGAAGGAGCAAGCAGAGGACCGAAAAAAGAAGCTGGACCATACATATCATCATTTCTTGCTGAGCCGTGAAGTGGAGGATCTTGAGCAGTGGATTGCAGAGCGTGATGTGGTGGCCTCTTCACAAGAGATGGGCCAAGACCTTGACCATGTGACGGTAAAGCAGAACTTACCCACAAACATAAGCACATTTACTACCTCTCACACAAAAGAATGTCTTGTCATGTACAATGCAAGGATTGGCATTATATTGTGTTGTTAAAGTCATACTTATCAATATTTTAGATCCTTCGAGATAAGTTCAGGGAGTTTGCACGGGAGACAGGGACAGTGGGTCAAGAACGTGTAGACACTGTAAACCAGATCATAGATGAAATGATCGAAGCAGGCCACAGTGAGGCAGCAACCATGGCGGAGTGGAAGGATGGAGTCAATGAGAGTTGGGCAGATCTGCTGGAACTCATCGACACTCGTGCCCAGCTCCTCACAGCCTCCTATGACCTGCTTAAGTAAGTATAGAAGAAGTAAATGGATTAAATGTCACTAAAGAGTGCAGTGCTTTTATCAGATTATATTATTACAACTGACACAATGTATCTCCCTCAAAAACAAGCCTATGAAATAAGATTATAATTATTCTACAATATCTTCACTTGTGTAAGATGTTGAATGGGGTACAGAAATTGACTGGAAAGCATAACGTACTGTGAATTTGGTCAGGTATTTTTATGATGGGAAGGAGTTGGTCGCTCACATTGAGGAAAAGAAGAATGAGCTTCCTGATGATCTGGGTGAAGACTTTAGCAAAGCAGAGTCCTTCCACCGAATGCATGCTGCATTTGAGAGGGATATAAGCTCCCTGGGCAAACAGGCAAGGAAAACACATTACATAAACAACTGGTGGTCATAAATAGTTACATGTATTAATCTCAAGAAATCTCTGTGCCTTGTACATATTTATAAGCCAGTGGCTTGTATAGAAAATGTCAAATGTTAAATATTGAAAAGTTAAGGATGTTCCATATTTCTCTCCTTGCAGGTGAAACAGTTCCAGGAGACTGCAAATAGACTGCGTGCCCAGTATGCTGGAGATCAGGCCACTGCTATTCAAGCAACTGAAAAAGAGGTTGTGGAGGCCTGGAAGGGCCTATTGGATGCTTGCGAGGGTAGGAGGAAGCGACTGGAGGATACAGCAGACAAATTCCGCTTCTTCACCATGGTGAGAGACCTGCTGGCCTGGATAGAAAGCATCATTCAGCAGATAGAGACACAGGAAAAGCCAAGGTAAGAAAATGCATCATTGTGGTCATCACAGTAGAGGTGTCCATGTTCCCCTTTTTAATGAGGTTTGTTTCTTGTTGTCCACTGAAGAGATGTCTCCTCAGTGGAGCTCCTAATGAAGTATCACCAAGGAATCCGTGCTGAGATTGAGACCCGTGAAGCAAAGTTTAATCAGTGTGTAGAGCTAGGCCGGGCCCTCCTGGAACGCAAGCACAAGGACTCTGCAGAGGTAACCACACACAGGAGGTAGCAGTGTAGCAGTCTGCCATAGCAAAGTGTCTGGCAGGAGACATTCATTTTCATTTATATGTGTACTTACAGATTAAGGAGAAGCTGATGCATCTGGTTGAGAAGAGGAAAGAGATGATGCTCAAATGGGACGATAGATGGGATTGGCTTAGACTTTGTAAGTCCACAAATGTCAGCATACACACATGAAAAGACACACACGAATAGTGCTCACAGCTGCTTATAATTATATCTTCTTTCTAGTGTTGGAGGTTTGTCAGTTTGCGCGGGATGCATCTGTGGCAGAGGCTTGGCTGATTGCCCAGGAGCCATACGTGGCGAGCAGGGATCTAGGCCAAACAGTGGATGAGGTCGAAAAACTGCTCAAGAGGCATGAAGCCTTTGAGAAATCCACTGCTACATGGGAAGAACGTTTCTCAGCACTGGAACGTCTTACAACAGTATGTGTTGTGTGTTTTTAACTTTGACATGTTTTAAACTCATCCTACACACTTTGTGCTCCAGACATTAATAATACCTCAGATCATGTGAATTGTTTGCAATGGCAGGCACCACTCACATTTACTTCAGAAAATGCAAAAAAGCTATTGACTATTTATAATCTGTTGTAGTTGGAGCTGTTGGAAATTCGGAAACAACAACTGGACATACAACAGTACAGACAAGAGGAAGAGAAAGACAGCAGGTAAACATACGAACTGGGGAACACTGTACTTCCCTTCCTCCGTATTCCATTTTAAAAGTTGACATTTGACCTCCAGGAGAGAAGACACAGGTTTTGCAGAGGAGTCCTCACAACTCTACCCCACAGAAGAACAGTCTCTGGTGACAGTGGTAAGTTTCCGTTTTGTATTAGAATCTTGCCATCTTTCTCTTCATTATACTTACAACATTCTTCGTGTCAGATATACTTTCACATTTCATATTGTCATCTCTTAATGTAAATACAGCCTATACTATTATTTTTACTCCTTTTTGTACTGCAAAATATTTTTTTCATTATTAAATGTAATAATGTAATACTCCTTCATTTGTACCTGAACTTTGTACTCATGTGGTCTTCAGTCTGGTTTAGGAGTAATAGAGCCTAGTTCTGGCGGAGTTGATGGCACAGCAGGGGACTCCACTGTGCCTTTGATCTCAGAGATGCAGGAAAGTGGCTCACTAGAGCTGGACCCTTCCACATCCATTCAGGTTTCCAAAGAGACAGAAAAAGCTGCCACACTTCCCACTGAATCTTCACAAGTTCAACCAGTCTTGATGGAGGGAACTCTAGCCCGCAAACATGAGATGGAAGGACATAATAAAAAGGCATCCAACAGGTTAGCTGTTGTTTTTGTTGGTCAGCAAAATTATGTAATTATTGGTGTTTGCTGAGGTATCACTTACTATTGGTGAAACTTTGAATAAATTCCTAGCCATAAGTATTAAACTTAAGCACATAAAACAGATAAAAATACTACATTATATATTGAAGGACCCAAGCAATATCTAGAGACAAGAATACCACAGCGACTGGGCTCTTTTGACCACTGAGAACTACTCACCCTAGCATTGTTGCATTTACATTTTCAGAAGAAATCTATTTGTATTGATTTAAGTATAATGCTTCAAGATACATTTTCAATCACAGTAAGTAGCCATCATATTACCAATTAACTTTATTCAAAACTTTCTTTTTTCAGGTCCTGGAACAACCTTTACTGTGTTCTCAAGCCTGGACAGCTCTCTGCCTACAAGGATGCCAAGAGCTTTAGTCACAGTGTCACCTACCATGGCGAGGAACCCCTGAACCTCACCAATGCTTCATGCGAGATCTTGACCAACTATAAAAAAAGGAAGCATGTGTTCAAACTCCGGTAAGGGTCTTGGTTATCAATCTTTATAATAAGTTAAAAATAAAATGTAATATAATTCATTGTTGTGAGATTGTGAGGTATATTACAGGCCTTGCTTATATGTTTTATCCTTGTTCCATTTCCTGGTTTCTTAGACATGAAGATGGAAGTGAATATCTGTTCCAGTGTAAAGATGAGGTGAGCTATTGAATGCTTCTTCCAATTAGTCCCTAATTTGTAGAGTAATCTTTGAAATAAGCAAGTGAACAACTTTAATGATGGTATATGTGTGTTTTGTCTCTCTGTCCACAGGAGGAGCTCCAGAACTGGACTCAGGCTATAGAGCAGGCAGCACAAGCTCTGACAGAAGAACCAGTTGCAGGGCCATCAGGAGTGAAGGCACAAAGCCTACCTCCACCTTCTTCCACTACTCTAGAGGTCCCCTCAACCAAAAAGGACAAGGAGAAGAGGTTTAGTCTGTTCGCTAAGAAGAAATAAACTCCTGGACAGAATGTGACACAGGTGAAATGGAACAGATTTATAACACCTTTTTTTTCTTTTCTTTTTTTACATTATATTAATTTGTAAGAATTTAGCTATGTGAAATGTAGATTACACTCCTGCCTGTATCTAAGCTAATGAGGCGTTGCTAATGTCCACATGTATTGCTCTTTATGTTTTATTGTGTTTTTCTATACTAGAGTCACATACCACATTCACTCTGTATACAAATAAAAGCACAGGAAACTGATCAAATTTAACCAAAAATATTTGTAGGAAAAAATGTTTTCTTTTTGTCTCGATTTTTTTTCTTTATGTATTGAGTTTCTTCTAGGCATGCTTCAGTATGTATTTTGACTATACATAACATGCATAGTTTTGTTAATCTGCCTTATTTCTTTAAAATGGTTGCAAATGTAATACTGTGTTCTTTGCATTGGAACTTATAGAATTTTCACAGAGACACGGGAGAAGCGTTTCCTTTTGTAAATGGCGTTCAGCTAGCAGGAGGTCTGGTAATGAAGGTGCATGGCATTAACATGCTCTATATGCAATAAGCACAGTGTTTAGTGTTCTTTTAGACTGTCCTTAGTGTTGTAAAAGTTACTTTTCACTATTCCAACAAACATATGAATATTAATATTATAATAATATTATATTCAAATGTGAACATAGTAATGCTATTATATATTAATGCATTAAGAAGTACAGTCATGGCACTAAAGAAAAGACAAAGATGAGAAGGGCAGTTCTTTTTTTGTTTTTCAAAACATCAGCTATGTTAAATATGACTTTTGCGAAGCGTGAACTGATATATTTATTTAATATGGTGCTAAATGTTTAACAGAAGAGTTTTACCCTCTCATAACTCAGGTTTCCCAGTATGGCTGTCACAGGCCTAATCACCTTATAAATTCCCTTACTCTAGGGCAGCAAAACCATTATAAGCACTAAAACATATCTCTCACATCATCATTACAATAATAAAAATTCGAAAGAGATGTGTACAGCTTAAATAATGCAGTATAAATCAAACTTGGTAGCCAATGAATGTTTAAAAACATGGAAAATATTTGTAATACAAAAATGAATGTAGACGTAATGGTAGAGGGGAGATTTTACCTTTAACAAATAATAATAATTATAATTATAATAATCATAAAACATCATACAAACACAAACTTAATACCTATATCCAGATCAAACTAATTAAACATTCATTCAAATTTGTCACACAAGTTTCTGAAAGGTTGTATCAAAACAGTAAGTTGTCTTTAGTACACATAGTCTAATCTTCTGATTAGAATTAAAGTGCCCAGTCTTAGTTTCTTTCAGTATTATATATTAACCTTGAAGTATATGTACTGTTTCTGCCAGGCACTGCAAGCTAAAACAAGTAATGTATTAAAATTAAAATAACATTATTTTTAACAGTAGATACATTTCATCGGACTGTTGGGTTTTGGATATGAATACAGTTTACAGAGTCATGTGTTATGAGGGTCAGCGTGGTGCTTTATTACGGTGGTGTTTTTTTTTTGTTGGCCACTACATCCCGGACCTCCAGATATTTTTTTTTTTTTTTTTTATTGCTTTAAACACACTGCAGTCTATTTTAGAATGAACTCCCTTTCCGCTAATATGCCTCCATTCTCTTTTCTCCTTTTATATCTGTATGTTCAATGCAAAATCACATATAATGAGTTGAAAACAAGGTATGACTCATTTTGGTAGTATGAAAATCAATAAACTCTGTTTGCAGTAACCTTTGACCTTGTTGTCTTTTTAAAGCCTTGTAGTTTACAGAAGTAAAGCAGTTTTTCCCCATTAAAAACAAATATATATATATATATATATATATATATATATATATATATATATATATATATATATATATATATATAGCCTATATATACATTGATTGTGTATAAAACCAGTACGATCAGGTGAGGTGGAATTATTTTAACCAAGGGAACAATCATTGTTAATATATTGCTCTTTTCCTGTAGAAGACCTGCTGAGTGTGAGTGTGAAGTGTGAGAAGTAAAATAAATATAATATAATATAAAATATTTATACTACACTATTACCACTTAGCAATAAGATGAATAAATTAGTTTCTATGATTTTTTTTTGTGTTAAGGATTATCTTTGAATGTTTAAAAAGCATAAAAAGTATTATGTCAATGATGACGGAATGAATTTTATGGATATGTAATAATATCTTTTTAAATGCCAAAACTTTTCGGTGGTCTTGTGTTAACAAATTATTCATGTCAAATTTTGGTCAGGCACAATTGAAACTCAAGGTTCGGTTTTGTGCACAAATCATACGCAATTAACGTAAATTACTTATTTTGTATTCAAAATGTACATACAATAATCCTGAAACCAAAGATAGGCCTAAAGTCAATTTGTCCTTCTTTTTATAAAAACCTGTGTTCTTGACTCCAAAAAAACCTGAGGGGACACATTAAGCAACCGATGACATGTCCTTTATAAATTACTAAGTAACGCTTTTGTATCTAATGTCTAATGATAGGACAACCTGGGTAATTTTATAGTTAAATGTTTACCTATAAAGCACGGAAACGTGGTAAACAAAGTTTTCGAAATGTACCAAAATATACGTGTTACCTGCTGAGGGTGCCAACGAGCTGTATAGTTGAGCTTTGGTTGTCACGACAACAGTGTGGCCTGTCGGTTACGTCATTTTGAATGAAACCCTATACCCACGAGTCCGCTATTGGTCGATTTACCTCCCCCCGCCGCAGGAAACGCGCAGCTGATTGGCTTATGAACATGTCACTCTCCTGTGCTCTTCGTGTGCGGGACTGCGGGTACAGGTTGAATACGCGGCGACAAAGTAACTCTAGCAATAGCTGAGAGTAAATGGCGAGAAGTTGAACTTTAATGGTGCAGGGCCGCGTAGACTGTAACGCTTCACTTATGTGTTTGTAACCTTTCACTTTTTGGGACTGCAGATCATTTAAAAGCTTTTTTAAACCAAGGAATGTCTTTTTATTTCCAGAATGGAGTTGATTCGCGTCCACTGCATTGTTCTGCGACGGACAGTACTAATGTGGAGTACATAAAACCTTAGAGGAATCCGACGCACTTTGTTTTTTATTTCTTTCTTTAGACGCACTTTAAGTTGCAAACAATTTTAACTCTTGCTTGGGTATTTTGTATGCTGTTTCCTCTCACCAAAATGGATATTACAGTGTCTGAACTGATGTCTAACTTCATGGATTCGCCGCTTGTGGTTTGGGTAAGTCACAAATACACGATGGCACCTGCTGTGTTTGTGTTTGCGTTGTGTAGTTTGTTGAGCAGCGGTCAGTGACAGTGCAAAACTGATCAATACTAATGTGGGCTGGATGTTTTATGTTTTTATCATCTCTACTGGAAAGAGGCTAACATGCTTTCCATTTAGCAAATGTCTATGAGCATACTAAAATTGTGCCTTAACTTTATTGCAACATTTAATTAGTGTTTCTTTCTATCTGTATTTATTTAAAAAAAATTGTATTTATTCATTTTGTTTTTATTTATATTTTACTTTATTTGCAAACTTATGAATTACGTTTTACTACTAATAGTTATTTTTAATATAGCCTGTACGTATATATTGCGTTAAAATATTTTTCTATATAATGTAATCTAAATAAGTCCCATGAAATGTTAAACATAATTTAGACGTGTTTAACCTGTACACACCACAGCATAACAATTTTTTTTTATGTGCACAGTACATAGGCCTACATGAAGAGTTTAATGACAGTTGACAGGGTTTGGCGAAACCTGCGGAACTTCCTATGACCCCCTTACCTTGACCCCTGTGTCCTGTTTGGCTGTGCTTTCTCTGGCCAGTGTGTGTCCAACTCGTATGTCTTCTTAACCCTCCTATTATCCTTGGGGTCAATTTGACCCCATTCAATGTTTAACGTCTGTAAATACATCATTTTATTTATTTATTTTGCTTCAGATTTAATGACTTTTCCTAATTTAATGGGGACAACTCTGTAAACATAAAATTAACCTGCTAATATTTTTTCAATGTCCTGTACACATTTTGTAGCATCGGTGTTCCTTGGGGTCAATTTGACCCCAGGCTCTTTTAGTTGTATAATAAAACAGAAGAAATATTAAAATTTCACACACATTTGTTTTGGTTGTTTTATTGAGGTCACTATAACATGTTATAATTTGAATTTATAATGTTCATTGTAATTTTACATATTCAATATCATATAAAAAAACTTCCCTCTGTTTTAGGGCTCTAACCTAACATAACCATATCTGTAGTATTGCGAGAACCACTAGTAGTTCACATGACAAGTGATATAATTCTCATCAGAACTAATAATTCTTTCCTGTGCCATGGGGAGTGGAAAACATCATTTTTGCAAGAACTTTGATGTTTCCCGTGTCATGGGGGAGGGGAAAACATAATTTTAGCGAGATTGACCCCAAACATAACTCGTGTTACTATCCTTGATAAAATAAATCATTTTTATTTCCAAATGTTATAGATTACAAAAATCTATACTTAGAAATATTATAAAACAAATAAAACACCAAATATATTTATACTTTTCCAATTTTAGGTCAATCAGTCAGATTTTATGTTGATTTCTAAATTTGTCCATTGTCGTGGAATGGGTATTTTGGATGTATAAGGGATTAGGTGGGGTAGGGAGGGGGGGTGGTGGGTGGATGTCAACTTAAAAGGTTACTTTAGTCAACAAAGACATAAATTACCTGAGACAAACCTTTGTAAAATATATATATATATATATATATATATATATATATATATATTGTGGACGTTTAAATTACTTTGTAAAAAATATATATATATATATATTGTGGAGGTTTAAATTACTGGGGTCAAATTGACCCCATTAGCTAAAAAATGTTATCAGATTTGAGGGTTAAAGGGTAGTTCACCCAACAATGGAAATTTTGACATTAATTACTCACCTTCATGTCGTTTCAAACCCATAAGGCTTTCATTCATCTTCAGAACACAAATGAATATATTTTTAATGAAATCTGTGAGTTTTCTGTCCCTCCATTGACAGCCTACGCAACTACCACTTTCAAGCCCCAGAAAGGTAAAGACATCATAAAAGTAATCCATGTGTGACCCACCTCAATTTTATGAAACGACACAAGGGCTTTGTTTGCGCAAAAAGTATAATTTACCTCTTTATTTACAAAATATTAATCTCCAAAGAACATTTACAAGAGCACTAAGAAGCATTCTTGTTGTTGACGCGAGAGCAGACGTTGTTGCAATGCTTGTCAGAGATTCATATTTTGTAAATAAACTGGTAAATATATTTATTTTTTTCGTAAACAAAGCACTCACGTTGCTTCATAAAATTGCGGTTAAACCACTGGAGTCACATGGATTACTAATGATATCTTTCTGGGGCTTGAAAATGGTACTGAAGTTGCATAGACTGTCAATGGAGGGACAGAAAGCTCTCAGATTTCATCAAAAAGGTCTTCATTTGTGTTCCAAAGATGAATCTCTTATGAGTTTGGAACGACATAAAGGTGGGTCATTAATGACAGAATTTTCATTTTTGGGTGAACTAACTCTCATTAGACAATCATCAGCAATCCCATGCTGATAATCTATAACACTAAAAGAAAAACTAACATAGTAAGGGTACGGTTGTATTTAGGCTTTGGTGTTAACTGTTTGAAAATATTGACAAGCAATATTTACTCTGTACACAGACAAAATTTCTCTTTACAAATGTCTAAAATAACTCTGCAGTTCTGTTCTGAAACAGAAAGCATGGTTGATTTATTGTGCAGCTGTGCATGTATCCTGTCGTGATATTGCTACTTACTACTTTTCTTTTTTTTTTCCAGGTCAAGACTTTTGGACCCCTTGGGTCTAGTTCAGAAGACAAGCTCTCTATGTTCATGGACTTAGTGGATGGTGTTTTCCTCCATAAGATAATGACACACATGTGAGTGACAGAGTCTGAACGGTGTATGTGTGCGGCTGTACGTACATGCTGCAGTCTAGCAGCTGTTGTGGACCTATCCTTTTTCATTACAAACCACATCCTATCCTTCCCTGCCTGCCATCCAACTGTGCAGACACTCAATCCGAATCTTCATGCTCCATCAGTTTGGTTCATCTTGTATAATTAGTGTGTTAATAAAGGGGCTGATTTGGGGTTGTGCTTTGCCCAGAGTTTTGAGGTCATCAGTGTAACATCAGTTAGCAAGCATGCAGTATATATTTTAGGCGCGTTTGACGGAACGTTAAGTCACGGAAGTTTTGGTTAGCTCAAGCTGTAACCTCAGCTAAACAGGTGACTAGGCAGCACTCTTGTGTGTGTTGCTGATGAACAAGGAAATCCCTTCTTTGAGAGTATTTGCATCATGCAGATCAGCTCATTACACTTCTGATGGCTGAAGTTTGTGCATCTAGATTGAGCTTTATAAAACCACTGTTATTGAGTTCTCAAATCCGCTGCATCAGCTTTGTCCTTTAACCTACTTTTACTCAGGCAGACTTGCCGCCCTCTCTGTCTTAATCAGGGGCTTAAACACTAGACCTTCTCAGACAAAGGAAATATTTTCTCTATAAATTGGGGGGGGGGGGGGGGGGGGGGGGGGGGGGGGGGGGGGGGGGGGGATCTTTCATGTCTAATAGGAAGACGACACATCTACTGTATGAGCCGTCCTTAGACACTCTTGTCACTGTCCCCAATAAATTATTGTAGCCTGGTGTCATGTTCTCTGCGTATCATGTTACTTGGGAGAATAAATGCATCAGTTTCATTCCTATAGTTGTTTTAAAGTCAGCACAAAACAGCTTTTGCAACCCATTTTGCTTCCCTTATGTGACATTTCATTCGGAATTAAAAAAGTCACCATGAAATAAATTCTATTTTTTTAATGGAATATTGCAGTGTTTATTATGAATGATTTATCCATGCACATTTTTGTATTCATGTAAGCTCATAATCCTTATTGTAAACATTAACATCCCCTTGTAATAACATCTTTTTTTCTATGATATGTACTGCACATTGGGGCCAGGACTGGGCAATAATCCCTTCCCTCCAGCAACCTGTTTTTTAATGCAATAACTAATTTTATATAAGCTCTCCCTATCAAAAACAATAATTAGATAAGAAGAATGGAAATAATATAAAGAAGCATCTGATCAGCGTTAAGTAAACCTGAAACCAGTCTAATTATACGTAGTCAATTACAGTTGTGCCCCAAAAATGAACTGGCTACAGACGGCAGGTAAATGTGGCCCAAATACGCTCACATGTGACTCAGATCTGTTTTTGTCATCACAGTGTGAACAGCACAAACCACATAGAATCTGATCTTTTCAATTCCGATTTGTGCCACTTTCATATGTGGTACTAAATCCGATACAGGTCCGTTTTTTGTAACACGAGCTCCGTCTGAACAGTCATGTCAGAATGCGTGCGACTTTTACGTCACTCTAGACTCTAGAGCAACCCGACGTTATCAAGACAGTTGTGAAAGGTAGTCAGTGGAAGGACAGTGATGTGTCAGAAGAACTCATAAGTTATAGTGACAGCTCTACATACAAGAAAAACATGAGGGCTCGTATTCTAATTGTTTAAAAACTCTGCTCTCTTTTTCGCATCCTCCCCTTTTTATATTGCCTGTGCTTAATTTCGCTGTCTTCAGTGGCAGATCACACTATAAATAAACATGTAATCACTTCCTTTAATGTCCTCTGTGTTTACTTCGGTATGACAGCGTGCTGCGTGATGTCTTTTTATTCTTCTTTTGCACATGTGGGTCAGTTATTAACCATGATCTGTTCACACTGGAATCGGAATTGAACACTAAGGCTTGCAGTGTGAACAAAGCCTAATATATATATATATATATATATATATATATATATATATATATACCTCAGATATATGTGAGCTTTGGAACAAAATAAGTTCTTGTATATTGTTAGTATGAAGATCCACTTACTCAGGTGTCCAGTGTGTTTCCACTGAACCATTACAAATGAATGGAGATGTGGAATGCTGAGGGCAATGTACGCACTGCTTCTTTCTCGTCACCCACATCCATTTATAATGTGCCCACACTTGTAGGCCTGCAGCAAACCGATACCTTTGCTAGTGTTTTCATTCACCAGGTATGCGGTAAACACCATCGCTGTTAGCAAATGAGCTCATATGCTAATGCATCCCATCTGGCAGATGTCCTCTGTGTGCACCCTATCAGTCTTCCCTCGACTTTTACCAAACAATCATTGTTTTTCCAACCATGCTGTCAGTTGCTATATCTATGGTCGTAAAAACGGCACAAAAAGTGAAACTCAAAGCAGTGCTCTTGGCTTGAGGCGATAGAAAACAGTTGAGCCAGACAGCAGAGGAAAAAACTGACCCTGATCTTTTAAGGTTCTTTCACTAGCAAGCGGGAATTTGTGGGCCAACTGGCAGAATTTGCATGCCATTCTCACAAAACAAATGTAAATGAGGGTCGCACAAACAGTCTATGTAGAACCTCAGAACTGTCGAGGACCCTCCTCTGAGCATCACTCAACTCACTGACATCAGCCTCTGCATCCACTGATCCAGTCCAGTGATATGAAAGCCTAATACTTATCTCAGAATAATCTGGAAAATATTTGTTGATGTAAAAGATTACATCAACAAAGATTTATTTTGTGACGCAAGAACTTTGCATTTCAGCCTAACTGATAAAGTTCACACGTTATTTAAAACAAGTGAACAGTCAGTAATAAAATAAGAACAAATACACAAATTACAAGCAGAGATCAGTACTAAATAAAAAAGTTACAAAGTCTATAGTATTCAGGTACAAAAATTTATAATTAAGCCTAAATGTAAAATAACATTATTTGTTCAATGTAGAAACTAAATATAGTTTCATATTTGTTAAAGCTGTATTTTGTTGTTTTATTAATATTAATGACACAGACAGCAGTGGAAATATTAGGTGTGTGCTGTCACTTTAAGACCAACTGCACGAACCAAAAAAACTGACACACATCCGTTTCTTTCTCAAATCCGTTTCACTTATGACATAAACGAGAGAATACCCATACTGTCTATGGAGAATACTTGCAGAGACGGGTATTTTGACATAATTTTGTTTATGTGCTCAAGCGTTGTCTGAAACGCACCCCTCTCTCTCGCTCGCTCTCTCTCTCTCTGCGTACGTGCGAGTCCTGATTTTTGCCGCCGCCTCTACGTTTAAAATTGTTTGAATTTGTAAATTGGCCAAATTATGAACTTTCACTCTATGATGGTTCAATTTAGCAGTTAATCCGCGAATCGCATGCGTGGCGAACCGTGGGGCCTGGTCCGTACGGATCACGGATCAACTGCGTTCAAGCCCTATTACACGCGAGTAAGTGTTTTGAAAACATCCATATAACCGTCATTTAAAAACAATGTATTATGAAACCATACAGTTGGCTGCTTCATCTTTCAACAAAAGTTTCTTTGCAAACTCTCCATTGCACTGTCTCGTTTACAAATAAAATCCTCCGAACAAACATATAATCCACTGACTTGATCCGGTACACCATTAAAATTAACCATCCACTTGTTTCCGATGCTGGGATCCTTCTGAAGTCTGAACAGAGATGCAAACCTGTTTAAACTGCACGCAATAAAAACCAACAACATTTTTCTGAATGATTCTGGTATAACACACACTTTCATATTGGTTAGGCTTTCGTATTACTGGACTGGACCATTGGATACAAAGATATGGAAGCTAGTGTGTTGTGTTTTGTTTTTTTGACAGATAAAAATAAGACAATGCATTTCTAAACTTTCTAAACATTCCCACAGTAAATGATGGATTAGAAGTGAATAAAAGGTCAGGAAATAGACCGAAAAAGAGATGAAGGATTTGGGAACAGAAATGAGAGATTCCAAGAGAATTCAAGCGGAATAATTCATGGGTTTTTCTTTTTATTCTTTATCAATTTGCCAACTACAACATAAAGCTTAGTAATATTAATATTTCTTCCCACACACACATTTTTGTAAAAATAATCCGATTATAAAAACGAGCCTTCTACACTTGTATTACTTTAAAGAGTAAAGGAAAAATTGATAAAAATGCAACTCGGACTGTCAAAAAGATGTATTTGTAGCCACCTCTAGGCGGGTTGTTTAGACGACTAGTCGACTGGTCTTAAGGAAGTCGTGTATAATTAGGTCCACCAAACCGTAAAAAAAATAAGGATGGATGGATGGATAGGTAGATGTAACTAATCGTTCTCACTAGTTAATTAGGTTGGATGGCTAGTTGAACATTCTGCTCAGCCCTATTAAAGATGTGTTTAGTTGAAGATTTTTTAAATGTACTCTTGTTGCTTTTGGTCCACAGAGACCCAAGCCCCATGAATCAGCGGGTGAACAAACAAGTCAACAATGATGTCAACCTGAGAATACAGAACCTCAACACTGTCATCCGACATATCAAAAACTACTACCAGGTAAGATCTATTCCTCCATGTCGTGTTGCAACTGGAAAGTACTTCCTGGTGTTCACCAGAAAGCAAGAGCTTAAGCTTTTTTTAAAGATGGGATTGTGTATGTGTGTGGTTGTATTAGTATTAGATGGCAGACAGCGGCTGGTCTCTGCAGACACAGGGTGGTGATTCTGGTGTCATGAGGATTAAACCTGTCTGCAGATGTGACTCTGATTTGTGGGTAGCTCATAGCTGGGCGCCTTATTTTTTATCACATAGAAGAGTTTCTGTTACGTCAACCCTGAAACCACAGATCTTAGTTATTATGTGAAGGCAACCAGTAAAGATGTGCAGAAATATATATTTTAAAAAATCAGCTAGATGGTGGGTTGTCTGAATGGCTAGTCACTTATGAACGGCATGCATAATTTGATGGTTAAGAGTCATGTCTACCAGCCACCAATCAGACATGTTTCTTATTGATATCTGAAATAAAAAACCTTTAAAAATGCCTACCTAAATTATTAAATTCCTTTTTGTAAAGTATTATTTAGAGTTTTCAAAGATTAAATTTTAGCTTTGAGTTATGGCAAAAGTAATATAATAAAAATGTTTGTTATATTTAGCAAATCTCTTAATGCACATCCACTTTTTATACTGTACATTATAATATTGTCTAAATTCAGTTGTAGAATTAAAGCATTTTATTTTAGAGTTGTTTTATGTTGAATTTATTTAGACAAAGACTAAAGAATTTTAACATTGGCCATTTTTTTTGTTTGGACCATTACATGAAAATAATTATTGGTATTTGCCACACTTTAATATCATATTTTAAAATCTTAATATATACCATGCTTCTATGTTTTGTGAACACGCCTTTAGAACGTTTTTTATATGCATGTTCATTGGGGTAATATCAGAGTGAGAGTTATTTTCAAGACCTCATGGAGTTGAAGCTGGTCTATAAGAAACTAAAAGTTTTTATGAGAGACTGTAGTCATAAATAATGATAGTAATTATTGTGAAGAAAACAGGGATACATGAAAGGACAGCCTATATTACACACTATATTTATTAGACAAAATGTATCATTGACTCAGTTTCTGGTCTCACAGAAAACAGTTCTCACTTACAATTACTGCTGGAAGGGGTATTTTATGTTGTTGGTTTTGGGAGTTGAAATCTTTTGATTTGGTTTGGTCTGTTCTGGGCAGCGTCCCACCATCTGAGTAAGCGTTTGCCACATCTGACCCCCTTTTCCCTTGGCAGAGCGTCTCAGACGCATTCCTGCTCAGATCTCACTGCTTTCCATCCCAACTTAGTGAAAGAATGCCAGCCACCAATCAGACATGTTTCTTATTGATATTTGAAATAAAAAACCTTTAAAAATTCCTACCTAAATTATTAAATTCCTTTTTGTAAAGTATTATTTAGAGTTTTTAAAGATTAAATTTTAGTTTTGAGTTATGGCAAAAGTAATATAATAAAAATGTTTGTTATATTTAGCAAATCTCTTAATGCATATCCACTTTTTATACTGTACATTTATAATATTGTCTAAATTCAGTTGTAGAATTAAAGCATTTTATTTTAGAGTTGTTTTATGTTGAATTTATTTAGACAAAGACTAAAGAATTTTAACATTGGCCATTTTTTTTGTTTGGACCATTACATGAAAATAATTATTGGTATTTGCCACACAGCCACACTTTAATATCATATTTTAAAATCTTAATATATACCATGCTTCTATGTTTTGTGAACACGCCTTTAGAACGTTTTTTATATGCATGTTGTTCATTGGGGTAATATCAGAGTGAGAGTTATTTTCAAGACCCCAAAAAGCTGTGCACACAGCAATGCGAAATGGGGTTTTGCGCACCCAACGCGTCATTTTTGCCGCGCGCACCTTCGCGCTCGTGCGGACCATAGACAGTAAAAGAAACGGACGCGTCGTGTATAATCAAGACTTTACTCCGTGTCAGCGCGCGCTCTGATTGTTAAAGGGGCAGATATGTCTCCGAATCATCTCCAGCAGTAGCAGAAGCACCACCACTAACTCCGCCTCCGTTTCCATCGTAAGCTGATATTAGTATTTAAACATTCTCTATGAAAAATATTTTAATAACACGGTTTTGGCGGTTATAGAGTTCTAATGACGGTGTTCAACTATAACCGTCGGTCTCACGGTTATATAATAACCGTCACACCCCTAAAGATATATAATATAGATAAATAATAATAAAAATATAGATAAAGAGAGATTTCACATTGGGTTGGGCTGCCTAAATCAAAAACCAAGTAATTGACATAATGGTCTGTGGCTTTTCTTTTCTCTCTTATCACTTTATCGTGTTGAATTTGGTTAGGAGGACAACGTTATACGTGGTCAATGAAAAACCTACACTCCACTTTTCGAAATATTGGTGGGGGGCATCTATGATGGTCCTGCACGTTTGCCCCATCGTATACTTTTGCTCTCCAACAGTTCCCTTCTTTGTTCTGTTTAAAAGAACACTCTGCAGTAAGCAGCTGTGATATTAAAATAACCTCTTATTATGTATATTGCAAGATTTTTGGCAGAGCTTCAGAATGTAGTAATCACACTCCTCCAGTGATGGAAGGCCCCCTTAACCACATATTTGGCTTGGGTGGAGCTCATCTTAGTGGTTTTTTTATAAGTCACCCAATGGGCTGAGTAATAAGTAACTGAGAGGTTTGTGTTCATACAGAAGTGCTCTCACCTTGGCGTATGTACCGTTTTAACCATGCACTGTAAAAGGGGTGCTATCTGTCAGATATTTTGGGTCAACCATGGTAAAACCATGGTAAAATTCTTTACACTGAGGGGTAAATACACACTCTTGGTTGTGTGTGTTGTTCGAAACTGGTCAACTGTCTCAATTTCCTCATGTGGCTTGTCTGAAACACATACAAACTGCTCATTCTCAACCCAAGACAAACTGTCCTATATGATCCCGGAAATAGACTTCAGAAAGCAACATTTGAGCATCTGATTTGGATCAACGCTCTGCTGAACAGAACCAGATGTGTTGTTTTATCCTGTGTTAATCGCTCCCCCGGAGACCCAACTATGGGGATTTGATGAGGGGGAAGGGTCACTGTTATGTGAGAACTGAAAGTCTCAAGACCCTCTGAAATTCTGTCCTTAAGACATTCGGCTAATGGCCAAAGGATATGGTTTGTAGAATATTAGCTCTCTCATTGCAAATTAGGCTTCTTATTTTCTTCTAGTGATTCAGGAGTTGGGTCATTCACTCTTTTTTTTCCGTATCTTCTCTCTTATGTCTTACTAAGCTGTGATACACTATGGTGGTCCCTCACAAACACCCAGGGACCTAATTAGTACATAACACACTTCACACTTCTGTGCTGTTGCTGCATCTTGATAAGAAGTGAGGTGGACACTGGATCTGGTGACTCAATTTTATGGCTAGCTGCAGTTTACAATCTATTAATCTGTAATTTATTAATTTATCACCTGGATATATTAGCTATATGGTTACTATAGAATTTTATATATGTTCAAATTACAATAAATGTACAATTTAACTGTGCAGTGCAATGAATTTAGCAGCAGTTGGGTTTTTTTTTTGCTAGCAGTACTATGTCCATAAGTATTGCAATGCATCTTTTTATCAACAAAGTTGCATTCAAATGCATCAGTGCATTGCTTGCGCATCTGCTATGCAAATATGTTGCCTTATTTGATACATCAGTGGATTGAAGTGCCATTTTTGGCTGACGATCGAAAAACGACATTTAGTAACACTTGCATACAAAGTGTATACTTTTTCTGGCACCAAATGGAGTTGGAAAAATAATGGAATGTTTTCCATTGTTTACCCAAATGCGATATCTCGCTCCAAACATATGTAATTGGTTTAGCCACAGGTTTTGTGCTTACTCTGTGCCTTTTTCATAAATTGTTTTAAATGTGACCTGTGACTGCATTGTTAAAATAATTTTGAAGAGTCATCAGAGAGATAGATACCATAACCAACCACACTATTGAATATCAATAGTCAATGCCAAATATCTATACTGTTACATAACAATCAATATTAGTGACAATATACCATTCACAAATGGAACTAATCAATTTGTTGTCTTCCTCATTCTATTAATTTGGATTGATTTGCAGAAATAACTGGAGCGTTCTATTTGAGATCCCCACAAGACGGAAATCTGAGAAGAACTGTCGTTATTTCTATTTGCAAAGTGCTTTCTCTCTCAGCCATAAACTACATTGTATCTGAGTGTCAACAGGAGTCTCAGCCACTGTGTACAGAAATGACCCAGAAGGCCAGTGAGATAAGCAGATGGCTGTAGACTGGTCTTTTATGCTCATGCGAGTAAGTCGAACAATGTCATTCAGTTTTAAAAAGATCTATAAACTGGAACATGGTTGTTGACATGAAGGGTAAAATAGCGCACATTGTTTGAGCATGTTCATGCAGCAGCAACACAGGAAGTGAGTGTGATAAAGGAAGATGATTTTAGTGATTAATTAGTGGTGTTTGCTAAGGCAAGTCTTGCTATTACTTTTGCTCATTCTATTTCAAAACCACAAAGCCTAAGTATTAAACATTGGTGCATTTTTTTGTTCCACCTTGTTTGCGCTACAGAAATAAATGATGGCTAGAATACTGAGGCTTAATAAGGCTTACATGCTTACCTTTTAGCCGTAAAACGTAATTTTTTTGTTTTGGCCTGGCGAAAAATAAAACGGGCAACCAAATCACTTAAACTTCAATTGATTGAGAACTGAGCCATGTCGGCACTGTGAACCAAATGTATGAGAAGGTGGAGAGTGGAAAATTTTAAAATCTAAAAATGTTTTATTAAAATATTTTGTTCAAATTAAAAAAAATCTTCTAACTATTTATGTAGCCACATGAAGTACAAACTAGTTAATCTGTTACATTACCGTTTGGTTCTTGAACACAGGTTCACTTCCACGAACCAGGAACTGGCTCTGGTACCAATACCATTCTGGCAACTACTACCCACAACATCTGGGCATTGTGACGCTAAGTTTTGCAGAAGTTGGTGTCATTCACATTTACTTGAGAAACTGTATTTTGAACCAGGTTTGTCATGTTTGTGGGAATGATTAAAGATGGTGTTAATTGGTTCTCTTTGGACAAACATGGATTTGTGATCACTATTTCTGCCGTATGTACTACTGCAGCCTGGGTAGATCAAAAACAACATCCTCTTAAGTTTAGATCACACAGATCATTGATAGGCACTGCATGGTTTCTAAGGACTTGTGACCTGAACTCTATATTTGCTCATAAAGCAAATGTCTCACGGCAGGTTATGAAAGATTACACGCCTTTAATATCTAATGCCAAAATGATGCATTCTCCCAGCTTAGCCTAGATTTAGGTTTAAGCCTAAACCCTCACATTGGGTGATTAAATCTACACCGACCAGATTTGCCCCAGTTTCATCAAGGAATTGGGAATGTATAGTAATCCATTCGGACTGTGGGTTGGGGTCTCACCACAGCCCATTTCACTGTCCCAGTGTCATCTCTCGATGTCTGCCCACACTTTCTGCTCTCCCCTCATTAGCTCTAAAATGACTCTGTGCTGGCTCACCAGAAAGCATCCCACCGCAGGGATCAGTGCTACAGACAGTGGGAACAATGGACCTCTGGGGGAGGGGAGGGGTTGTATGTTGGTTCCTCCCTGCCTATTGTCTGAAGAGCAAGTCGTTGTGAACATGAGGTCCTGTAAGCTGACTCCTTTCAGAGCTTGAACATGAGATATGTGGCCTTGCCGGGCCCCTGATCTGCTCAGGGCCCGTGCATAATGAACTACAGTGGACCGCAACACACTTAACATTATGTTAGGACATCCAGTCGAAGTTGTTTTGTTTTAGATTGCACTCAAAAGGGTTCATTCGAAAATGTGTCGCACAGCTCTGGCTGAAAGTTTGTCTCCAACAATGACTTGCCAACTGTTTTTGTTTTATAGGTTGGGTTCGAGGGTTGCCCTTCTACCACCCGCCCAGCTAGCCCGACTGTCTGAGCATTCCCTTTTAGTCTGTGATTGGCTGCGTTCCTTAGTTCCACATCCACTATTGTAAAAGTAAAAACCCCTCTTCACTGTCGCCCCAGAATTCGGTTTGAGTTCAATAGCTGTCTTAAAGGATGTGGTTAAGACTCATTCGTAGAATTTGTGAATAACCCCCACGCAAGCCCTGTAAACGAGGACAGTAATGTGTTGAATTGTCGTTCCTTGGCGGGTTTTTACAGGTTCTGCTTCACTGTAGCTCTAAATGAAGGGAGGTGTCTCTTTGGGCTAGCTTGCTGGCTCTTCGTTCTACTGTTTGCTCGCGTACAGAGGAGATGACATGGCTGTTCCCAGAGGTGTACAGTTTCCCTTTTGCCATGTACCTGAACAGCCTTCGAGGAGCTCTAGGGGCTCTACTTGAACACTCATCTTGGTCTGCCATTTCATTTCTGCATGATCTGCTTCTTATTTTAAAAGTCTTTAATGCTGATGTTAGCTATAATCATGCGTTGCCGTCTCCAGACTCAGGGTAAACTCCGCCTCTGATCATAACCACTCCTCTTGCCCGAGCTGGCCCACTTTGGAGCGAGGTATTCGGCGGGCCAGAAAACGCTGGCCGTTGGCCCCGAGGAAGCCCTGACGAGGCCCGGTCAAGCCCCGGACGTGACAGTGGAAACGCGTCTGGCCTGGCACGCACTACCACGCCCGCTTTTGGCCTGAAAGTGGAAACGCGGCTATGGACTGCTTTAAAGCTAGCCCTTTCCCCCCTATTCTTTTACCCTCCCCATCTCTTGCGTTTTCTCTGCCTATCTCTTTCTCATCTCTGCCAGCAGTTAACGATTATAAGATACAAAAATATTTTCTCAAAATATTACACAAAAGGGACAGTTACTGTCTTGTCCTTTCAAAGCGGATAGACCATAACTTTTGCTACTGCAGACTTTGGCACAGCATGTATTCCCGTGTTTGGTGAGATCATAAGTTCACTCACTGTGCAAAAGAATGGAGACCTAACGAGGTCACCCTGTTATCTTAGGCAAATAGTAATGATCATGCTGCCTTCAAGTCTTCCTGAGAGGTTTCTAATTATGACTTGTTGTAATTATTATGCAATAAGAGAAAATCTTTCTCACTTTTTCAGTTGCTAGGGCAACAAAATTAAGAATTAAGGATGCACGACACTGTGCCCTGACCAGGTACGATGCAACAAACAATTTGTATGTCTACACTGAATGCAGAAATAGGGTGTGACAATCACAATTCACTGCCTGTGTTAAGACTCTGTTTGTACACTCGTTTATACTCACAACGCTTTGCACAGCATAAAATGTGTACCTTGGATTTCATTACCTTCATGATGCTTCTTCATGATGGTTTTCCTAGTGCAACTCGAGTGTTGTGTGGCATTCGACAGCAGGACAAACTCCTGACTAACATGGAAGAGATTAGGACATGATGGGAAATGTAGTTATGTGACAAACTTGTTGCCTCATGAATAGGCAAAATGAGTCGTATTTTCTTGCAATTCTGGCTATTCATTCAACAGTACAAAGTTAATCATTCTAACAAGACAACCCAAAGTTTTGTACCCTATGTTTTTTAACTGTTGCCATTACACATTACAGTATTTATCTTCATCCTATTGTTGTTTAATAAGTTATAGTGCTCATTTTATATTATACTTGTTTGCATAAATCAGGTCATGGATGAGCCTGTATTTGTTTCAAGGGACATTTGTTTTTCTGTGCGGTCTATTGTCAGTTAATGTCACCCCTTTGTTTTTGCTCCAGATAACTCCAGACTAAAGGTTTCTCTATTACGGGGTAGCTGCCATATGGAGTAACTCTAGCCTTCCTCCTGTCTTTGATGGACATCTGTTGCTTCTGAATGTGACACATGAAGCAAACATGTCCTATGTGGGCCACTAGCTGGTCAAAGATCAAGCTGTCTTTAAAAGGTAATGATTGAAGACGCGAAGTCTTATTCTCCTCCACTGCGGTGTATTTTTGGTCCCGAGGTGCCGGGACCTGAACATCTACACAGATTTGGACCAGCTGCTGTGGGGGTCACTCTACCTCTGGAATGGGACCGAAGTGGGGGGAGGTTCCACTAGGCTGATTTTATTTAATAAAGAATTGGGGTAAAGAGGGAGGTGGTATGGCTCTCTAGGTCAATTGAAGTTGCCAGGGAGTCTGGAATGCCTCTCTTTCTGTCCCTTCTGTCCCTGCTGTTGCCCTCAGAGTCAATAAGAAGTGAAAGCTGGTGTGTCCACGCACATACAGAGCCTGTAGGAATTAGGTTTCCCTTTCTGAGCCATTTGTTTTTGTTTTTCTTCAGGGATTTGGGGTTGGACGCTTTAATTCCGAGTTTTCTTGATTTTAAAAAGTTACCTCAACAACTACTGAAACTTCATATATGCATTATGCTTTGATGTTCCTGTGGTCTTATTGCCTTTGTGAAATCTCCACAAAGCACAATAAGATTTCTGGTGACAGGAAGTGGTGACATCACATGTGACTGTGTCACATAGCAGCAGTGCTCTGCTCACCTGGGCCCTTTGTGTACACTACAGTTTTTTCACTTTTTAGCGGCTGACATTTATGCTCCTCTGTTTGGACACTGTGACGTCTTGGTCTTTATGTGGTTTCCATGTTTTTTGTCTACCCACATTCTGCCAATATATCGTTGAATAGGGTCTCAAATGACACATCCTAAAACAGAATAAATGTGACTTACAACTGCTATATTGTGTGTAGAAAAAGGTTCAGTTCTGAATGTGAAGGACCACAGAATTCTTCACAGAGATACACAACATATTGGTTATTGGCCAATGTTAAATGAAGTAAAAATTAAACTGCAATAAAGAATAAATTTGGCATGAAATGAAAACGCACCCTATCTATTTTGTAGATGCATGTTATATACTGTATCTTATTGTGAATGATTCATCCATGTTTTATTTATTTGTAATTTTTTACCTTGTAATAATGATAATGTCATAGCTCATTCTTCCAGTGAAAATGAGAGACTTCTCTCTGGTGACGTATGCCAGATTTCTCTAAACATTTAGTCCACTTAAACCCCCTTCTCCACAATTGACTGCATTCGCTTTTGAGTGCAACGCCCACATCTCAAAATCCAATAAACAACTGATGAATAAAACCAAGTCCTTTTCTTTTGCGATAATCCATTGCGCTCTAATATCAGCTGATAACCTGTACCATATCGTGTATACCTATCTCTTGCATCAATACACTTTAACAGCAAAAGTATGACTATATGCAGTATATTTGGAGTTTTTGAAAACACGCCATTCTTACAATATAAAGAACTGTTTAGGTTCTAATGTTGCCTGCAGTGTTTGGACAGGAACTCTGTGGATTGGGCTTATTTTAAATCTATCTACCATGATGTGGGTGTGTGTGTTCATGTACAGAGCTGTAGTCAGCTTGTGGTTTACTCCACAGGAGAGTGAATATAGAACACTGGGTCACTGAGTACAGACAGCAATAGGGCCACAAATTTGGTAAAATTGACCTTCACTTCTTAATAACATAAACAGGCGTACATAGACACTTTATATGAGCAATCTAAATCAAGCCAAAGTCTAAATCATAACCACAGCTCAGCGTGAACATGTGGCATGATCTGGTCTGGTGAAGTAGATATTGATCATTTGTGGGTTTTTCCATTGTATATTCAGTGAAGAACCCTCAGGCAAACCTGGAATATGGGTCACTGTAACAGAGGAGAGGACCACCATGAACACTGATCACCCCTTTTTGCCACCAGCATACGTGTCAATCATGACAATGGGCACATTTGCTTCACTCTTCTCCAGTGTAAAATTAGAAAATGAAACTTGCACATTCTCCTAGTTGCAAAGCATTTACTGAAAAAGCATTTCTCACAACTATCAATACAAAACCATCACACATCTATGCAGACTTTAAGTAATTTTTAGCCCATTCAGATAGCTGACATTAAAAACTCATAATACACTTTTTTAAAAACAATGATGATTAATTTACTAAAATGAATTTGTGAGATTTAATGAGTTTAATTTGTAAGTTTTTCAGAGTAACTTGCATTTTGTACATTTTAGGTGCAATAATTTTGTATGTGTGTGAGAAATTAGCAGCTTTTGGGAAACGTACATGTGTGTTTGCAGTAGGGCTGTCACTGTCAGATTTTCACTACGTTGTCGTGGCCAAAAGGATTTACAGTAATGATAGTATTTCTATCTATGTAATTTAAAAAAAAATTATCAGAAAAATCCAACAGATTATTTACAATATTATTGTATGTGTAGTATAAACATGATCATTATTTAAGTTTTAAAAAGCATTGTTATTGTCAATACTGGTATATTGCGATACCCCTAGTTTGCACATACAATTCAAATATAAAAAACAACAGGGCTCCAGACTAACTTTTTGCCTTGGTTGCACTGGTGCGCCTAACTTTTTTATTTAGGTGCACCAGCACAAAATTTAGGTGCACTCAAATTTTTCCTCGTCTCGCGTCGCCTTTAACGCCACAATTTCAAGGTCACCTTTTTATCACGCTCCATATATTCATATATATTATGTAAATGCTTTTAAACAAGAATAAGGTGTAGTTTTATTTATTTATTTGAAGCACAATTATACTGTATATAAAAATATAAATCTTAAAAAAAAAAAAAATTAAAGTGCTGTTTTTACATTGTTCAAGTTAGGGCAGGGTATTGACACAAATTTCACAATTCGATTCAATATTGATTATTTTGGATATCAGCTACAATACATGGCAAATTTTCTCAAGAAAAACAAATCTCAACTAATGCTGTAAACTGGGAGTCAGTTGTAGCCCACTGCTTCATTAGCCTACTATAATATTGAAGGTAAAAATTACCTGATTTGTACACAAACACTTAAATTACACTTTTATTTTTTTTAATAATAATAAAGTTATATGAAATATAAACATTTAAATGGTGGCTGCATAAAAACTTACCAGATTTTTTTCAAACAACATGCATTAAATATTGAAAAACATTCAAAATTATAATGAATATGTAATATGGTGCATATATTAGGCACAATGCTCCTCTAGAGTTAATTTTTCTAGCTAGCTAACGAGTTTATGGGCAATGGATATGTTTTTTTCTGAGGTAAATGTGACGTTACATTACATTGTTTACAAGCGTTTTACTGACGTCTTTCCACGGTTGAAACACTGATTGAGCGATTCCATGTGAAAGATACGGATTTCGATAAGTTGTACTCTATCTTTTAACACACTTTCAGATGCTCGTTCATGTTTATTTCGCGCTGTAACTGGTATTATTAATAGGAAGAGGAGATCAAGTGCGCTCCGCGCTGCTGCTTCTCTTGAGCTGAGCTGAGCCAGAGCGATCTCACGCCACAGCGTCAATACACTATTTATGTTTTTGAATTTCAAACAACGCACAAAGATTATTGCGATTTATGGGATGGGATGCTCGCTACAATGTTCCATTCATTCATCAACTGAAAACAGCATAGCCCAACGGTTCGTAAAAATCAATGAGAATCGATTAAAATCGAGAAATCAATATTTTTTACCTAGTTCAAGTAGCTTACATTTTTAAAAGTTTCTTCGTCGTCTGTTTTCCTGCGTTTATTTAGCTGATGCTGCTGATTGCCGTAACTGATTCTCTGGTGCTCAGGTGACAGTGACAGAACGCAATTTATTTCAATCACACAGTCAGCACGGAGCATTTTAGTTCTACAGGAATATCTGAACCACAGCCAATCAGAGGCAAAGACCCGCCCAATCTCTATCTCTGATTGGTTTAGACCACGATATGATCCAACCATGCGTGCAAGGAGAACAAAAGACTCGTTTGTGGAGAGGCAGCGGATGCGATCATGCGAGAACGTTAGGTGCACTGGTGCGACCTACGAAAAATTCTTGTCGCACCCTTACAAATTTTGGTCGCACTCTAGAGCCCTGAACAAACAAAACAAAAAAATCTGAATCTAAATAATTTAAAAACATACTACACCCCTTCCAAAGAACGCATCTGGGGCTCTGTTCAGATTTACAAAATGAATTAATAAAATAAATAGATTGGCAACCATAGTTTTGTGCAAGACGGCTTATGTTTGAATTTATTTTATGATCCAGTAGCTGTACAGTCTCTAAGATTCTCCGTTTTCTTCCTCATTCCTGTATCTGTGATGGCTGCACTCTCAGAATGGAACACAATGGCACTGAATACTCCTGTTACTCACTTCTATTCATCTGAGCCTGGCCAATTCTAGCCGTGTTTGTATTGTGATAAGCACGAATGGTAATTTTGCCTTGACTTTCTACCCATCAAATCCAAATATTTACTTGAATTTGGAATCCAAAATAACATCCTCACAGGGAGCAAGTACATACCCAGTGACCCTGAACAGTTTAATACAGACAGTGATTATTTTTGTTTTCTGGTATTGTCTCACTGGGCAGAAGAGAAGTTGCTGATGTTCTTTGATGTTCCCACAGAAGTCGGTGGGAGAAATGTGATTAGTGTGTTGATCCCAGAGCTCCATCACTGCTGTGTTATTGATTTATTATTACAGGAGGCGGCTCCCATTGCCCCCACAGCCCGTTTCTCCATTCATCCTTTCATCTCAGATGAAGAGCGCTATTTACCTTTATATTTTTCTCTCTTTTTTTGTCAATACAATCCCAGATTTCTCCTATTCTTCCTCCTGGATTCATTCTGAGTCAATTTAATAAGTACACTAAACTTCAAATATTTTTAAATTACCATAAAATATACACTACCATTTTAAAAGTTTAGGGTTGGAAAGTTTAATGTATTATTCTGACTAAGGCTCCATTTATTTGATCAGAAATACAGTAAAAACAGTAATATTGAAAAATATTACAATTTAAAGCAAATGTTTTCTATTTTAATATATTTTAAAATATAATGGAAACACTTTAGTGCAGGGTCCAATTCTCAGTATTAACTAGTTGTCACTAGCACGCATATTACTAGGATATTTTTGGCTGTTTATTAGTACTTATAAAGCACACATTAATGCTTTATTCTGCATAACCATATTCTACATCCCTTAATCCTACACAATACCTAAACTTAACAACCACCTTCCTACTAATAAGCAGTAGTAATTAGGAGTTTGAGGCAAAAGTCATAGTTAATAGTGAGAATTGGACCCTAATCTAAAGTGTGACCAAGGTAATTTATTCCTGTGATGTCAAAGCTGAATTTTCAGCATCATTACTCCAGTCTTCGTGACAAATTACCCTTTAGAAATCACTCGTTTATATGCTGATTTGCTGCTCAGGAAACATTTCTTGTTATTATCAATGTAGAAAACAGTTTAAATCAAAAGGCCCTTCTCGGCGGGTATCCTCGTAAACGCAGTCGCTAATGGCTTACGTGAAAGTAAACCATTTAGAAAGAAAACTGATGTTACATTTTCTTAACTAAGAAAACATTTTTCCATAAAATAACACGCACTGATGGAACATTTATGTAAGTAAATTAGGTTAATTTTGATTTCATGTTGTTTTTAAGATCAGATGAACCAATCTGAATGCCAACGTACACTCTCAATATATAGATAATGATCATGTGTCGCACTGGCTCGTAATGCTGAAGCCAGCAGGGGGTGGACAGCCCCAGAGCCAAAGGTCTGAAAGGCACAAGTGCTCCTGTCCTACTTTACCGTTCAGGCATTGTTCCGCACGGCAACAGAGGAAATTAGCTCAGGAAAGTTTCTATGAAACTTTCCAACTATCCCGAGCAGTTGCACCATGACCTCATGAAGTCATATGCCAAACCGCCGTTTTTAGTGGATGTTCCAGTGAGGTAACAAAGTATGAAGGTGTTGGGGTTATCTTTGTTGTCCTGATTTTACAGTGGAAAATGCCGTTTGAATGTTGAGTGAAGTTTTAGGAGGGCAGCGAAACCAACACTCCCATATTTCCTGTGTGAAATCAAAACATTGGCTTTTCGCCTTTCTTTTCGCTTTGTTTTTCCTCCATTTTATAGAATATTTGTCTCCTTTAATGGTTGTTTTGTTTTCAATGGGCTTTGGCTAGAAAATGGGCGGTTATTCTTTCAACCAACACCTTGCCGGCGTTGTGATATGGATACATGTCCATGAATAATTTACTTCAGGCAGGTCATTTTCAGTAATGATGCAATTGCAGGTCCAGTATCGTCTTATTATCTGTTATGATTGAAGGTTATCTTTGTGGTGACATTACATTTAGAGTTTTTCTCTGATGTGTTGTGTGTATTTGCAGTAGTTTCTACAGTTGTAATGTATCTGAAATGGTGTAGGCACCTTAAGTTACCTAAGCCTGTCTCTGTCAGGTAAGGAACGTTAAGTGATCCTTTATATAATTTTTTCCATCCTCAGCTGTTAGTTGAAACGAGATACTGATGCTGGCATGAAAGCCTCCTCGTCTTGCATATGAATCAAATCTAGTAATTAGCCTGCTTGATCTAAGCAGTGCTAGAAATAATCAGGTTTACTGGCAATTAAAGAATGAGGTGTTTGTGGAGAGAATGCTTAACGTGACAAAACTGTACACACCCCATCATGGTGCAGCTGTCGATTAAAACACCATAAAGAGCTTTTTTTTCCCCCCTCTCAAGTTGAAACGTGTACCTTTTATGTAATTATACACACCAGACTGGCTGTCAGTCAAAACCACTTAAGTTTCTTCCCAGAGTGCCTTGCTTGTTCCACTGTGCATAGTTATCTCAGAACATCAGTGGTCCAGAAAATACAGGAACGACAAGATTACTCAAGTGGATTGTAAGGTTGTCTTGTGTAGTGTAAAGAAACATTAGTTTTGATGATATTTAGAAAGTGTCGGATGTGTATAAATACAATGTAATGATGCAAATTAGACTTGGACTTACTGAATTTCTGAAATGAAAGGACTAGGCCTAGTTCATCAAAAAGTATGAAAATTCTCACCCTCATGTTTTTCCAAACCTGTATGACTGTTTCTTCTGTGAGATCATTTGACCCGACCCGATCCGACCAATACTGTTGTTTTGAAACCCGAACCCGAAATTGCTTTCTTACAAAAAGTAACTTTTTGTAATATGCTGTATTTCAGGATTGCGTGCAGCAGTCACTATAGTAACATGTAAATAAACACAGTTTCATCAAGGCACAGCGGCCTCTGCTGTAGAGTAGCCAAAACATCTTTGCAAGTCCTGCACGTAACTGCTGAGCTCTTTGTTGGTTTTACTGACAAGTTCATAATTCTTCCACAGTACAGCTTTCAGTGCATCATTTGCTACCGTAATAAGTTCTCTCTCATAGTGCGTTGTTCCGTCTGCTGTATTGTGACAGAGCGAGCGAGAGCACATGCGCGAAACAAGTTGCAATGAAATGAACCTGACCCGAACCCGAAGCGATTCATGAAAAATCGGGTCGGGTAGCAGACCTCTAGTGACCATGGCTCTCAAACTCTTCAAAAAACAAAGCAAATAACAATTTATAATAACAATTTCATGTCGTTTCAGTTGGAATCCAGGCGATAGGGAATTTCACATGAGGGCAAAAGATTTCATCATGCAGATTTCACAATGGGTTCAAGTTGGTTATATGGATTCGCTGCACTGACCAACAGAAAGCTGATTGGTTTAAAAGTGATATCTGTGTGAGCTGTGCTTCATACATCGCTACTCTATTGACCCGTGTTGATGTATTGAAACTCTTTCGGCTGCACACTTATGGGAAAAGTAGATGATAACAAGAGTCTATGGTTCGTTACTGAAGTATTCTCAGTGTTTGTAATTGTAAGGACAGTAGTAAAGAAAGGAATGCTCGCAGGCCTATGTTTTGAAAAAGACAGTGTGGTCTGGCCTCGGCCTCAGCTGGGGCAGCTCTATTGTACTGGATGAGGGTCGTGTCTCTGTTGGTCTCTATACACAAAGGCCTCCCCTGGGAGTCACTACTCTGAGCTGAAGATGGAGTTGTCAGTAGGGGGTCCGGGCTTGATGATGTCAAATGGGATAGCACTCTTTCTCATTAGCTCTGTAGCCATGCACTCGGGTGAGAGTGCATGTCCATCTGCCTACAGCATGACTTCAGTTTGTTGAAAGTAGGAAAACTGACTAGTCAGTGGGTTGTCTGTATATCTAATTGATCGTAAGGATGTCCTGTATAATCAGGCTGGTTCACGGAAGATGTGGTCTTCCATTCAAGACAAAGCACAACAGAATGGAACTGAAAAACTTGTAAAAAATAAGTTTTAAAACTTAAAACGATATATAATACATTATATATTATATACAAAATATATTTTATGTGAATATATATATATATATATATATATATATATATATATATATATATATATATACACACACAAAAAAAATTATAATGAATGGCCAAGAATGGTTCAGCTTTCAGAAATGATTCTCAAATATAATTTCTTGACAGTTGGAGAGAAACAATAAATCAGTTATGTAATTCTGTCACTGATGTCAGTGCTCTTATCTAAGTGTGTTTTGGAATGAAGGGTTTGGTCAATTGGACCTGAATGGTCTTGTTCTTTGTGTACTTTGTTGAGCTTTGTTGCCCTGGAGGCCATTGTGCCTGAAGGGGAGTCTTATTATTACATGGGCACACGTGCACTCCTGCATATTTATGCCTTTAAATCTTGTTCCCTTTGTCTTTTTTAAAATTATTTATAAATATTGCTTAGCTCAAAGTTTGGCTGTATGCTGGAATTTGATGTTCTCCACCCAAGACATGCCTCGTCTGGGGCTGCTAATGCTTCCCATTTCCATTTTGATTTCCTGCCTGTCTGTTTGCAAGTATGAGTTTCCTGTTCCCAAGTAACCACTGACCCTGTTTGTACTCGCCCCAAATATTGATACCCGTCTGTCTCTCAATCTTGCTGCCATCTTGATTTAATGCCTTTTTTGACCCTTCACTGTTGTCCTTTCACATAGATTAAATGTTTAAGGTGCCATTACAGTGCACTGAACGTTTCCATGTCTACCCGTTTACAATAGGCATGTTTTCTTTTTTCTCTCAGGAGAGTCTTCAGCAGCTCATCGTTATGAACCTGCCCAATGTTCTGGCCATCGCCAAGGACCCATTATCAGGTATTGCTCAATCATATAATTTTAAATAAGCCACTAGATCGTGGTACAAAATGGGTGCCTTTCTGGTTTAAGTACATTTTTAAATTAACATTTTAAAACGTTCTATAATGTGTTAATAAACTGTGTTGTTCTTAAGATAAATTAAGCTTTTTTTTTACACACATTTACACACATTTTAATATGTGTGTAATACATGTATTTATATCTTCAGAAAACAGGTTTGATGTTGCCAAGATTATGGTTTTACTATTTAATTTGAAATGATTAGATCAAGGTCGTAAAACAATAAGGTGTGGTTACACTTTATTTTTAGGTGACAGTTACATTGTACTCAGATAAGTGCGAAGTACTGAGTAATATTAATTAACTACATGCAGTTGCTCTAGAGTTATTGTTATTGTTTGGTTTAGGGTTAGTTACTTGTCATTATGCATAGTTTACTGTTGTTATTATTATAGTAAGTACATGTAGTAACGTGTAACTACGTCAACTTAAATTAAAGTGTTACCTAAGGTGTCTATTAGAAAGAGAATTTAGTGCTGACCTTTTTACCAATATCTACTTTTTAATTGTTTACTATACAAAATCATGATGGGTTGACATAAGGACAACTTAAACTCTCTGCTTAATATGTTACTTTAATCTTAAAATGTTTTGTCTCAAGATGCAAACCAGTAATGTTTTTTTTTCTAATGTATGTTTATAAAAGTTACTTAAATGCCCTAATTGAACTAAGACCTAATCCTGGCTTAATCGAAGCCCTGTCTGTGAAACCAGGGCTTAAAGAGGAAAAATAGGATGGTAACAGGGCTGATGCATAATCTGTGGACAGAATTTCAAGAGAAAATAGTGCAACAATTCTATTATCATATATTTAGTTTTCTGCAACATTTGCAAGATTTAAACCGCAATGTTAGGCGTTCTTTTTTTTAAGAGAATGCCTATATTAACACAATGTCTTTTTATGCACGTTTATGACAGACCAATATAGCACTCGTTTTGTAGAATCACCATCCTATCAGCATACTTTTATTTTCTTACTTTTATCTAGATCAGTTGCTGTATCTTCACTATAGTCACTATAAATCACGTACTACCACTTTCCATCATGCCCCAAAGCAAAACGTACACCCTTACTGAACAAACCTCCTCATTTATCACTTCACATTCACACACCAGCGTTCATAAACACCCTTTCACCTTATGATATGGGATGTGCGGACAAGGTTCTGGCTCTCTGGGGAAGGAAAGCCATGTTGGGGACCTTGTAATGGCAGGAGGAAAGGAGAAAGGCCAGAGGAAACTTCTTGGGATGAAGCCAAGCCCTAAGCGCTGACTGGGGATCTTGCTGTTGACAGTAGAGCAGCTAGAGACCTGAAACCAGAACAACTAGGAAATATGGTCTGGGACTATAGTCAATTATAAAGCTTTAATCTGTCATTATACAAATATATTTGACTGAACAATGCTGCAATGCTTGCAATCAGAATCAAGAGAGCCGTGTAATAAAATATGTAAAAATAGTATAGATGTTAGCTATTATATATAACTGTTAGCAAATGGTATAGAGTAAAAAAATGCTGCAATTAAAGTAACTTTGCAGATTTTTTAACCCGCTTTGTATTGTTACAATGTAGGTAGTGTATGTACGTTTATTTCTCAGCTAAAGCTCCAGGACTTTTGTAAAAACTACAGAATATACTTCTGCATTTTTGTATCCCTCCTCACAGAAGGTCGGATTGACTGAGGGTTTTTACCAGAACAGTTATTGTAAGGGTAGGTTTATCACTGAAAATTCTATCATACTATATCTACTCTTTAAACAGTTTATTGTAAAATGTATTGTAATAATAGAACAATATGGCAAAAGCGTTCTTACCTGTACGCATTTTGCTTCGGGCGGAACTGACAGAATGGCCGTTTTATTTTTTCAGTTTTCGTTTGGCCTAAAACACTGTGTTCGTGGTCATTCAGTTGGAAATGTTGACTACAATTCGTGGAATTCTTGCACCTGTAACAATGCAAGTTGACATCATTATAGCTAAAAGTTTGCTAAGAAGTATTTCCTACTAAAACAAGGCAGTATTTGACTGACATTAGCTTCATTTTGACTAGATTATTAGCTGGTAAATTGTTTATTAGCTAATAATGTTCAAATATCACTACATGAAACCTGTGGTGTATTGAACTGTTCAAAATGTGACTGACTTATACTAAACTTCTGCAAATACTGTAAGATTTGCACCATGACACCTGATCACTTCTGCAGGTCTGCTGTTATACTCCAAAATACATATGGTAATGTTACGGTAGACTGTTGACAACAGACACATTGTAACAGGCCTTTGTTATAATGAGGTGTGTATCTGATCTGCAGGTTGACCTTTATGAGTATGTGCGTAGACTAGATTTCCTTCTCTGCTCATGCTTGCTACCTACAGGATGCCGTACAAGGATTTTGCATATACAAAGTTAACCCTTATCATGGTTATGCCGTCATTTTCTGCTTGTCATGGGTTATCAAAACAGTCCGAGATTACATTTTTTGCCCTGGATGCTGTATTGGAGCTTATTTCTGTACATTTTGTTCAGTGGGCCCCTGCGTCATGAAAAGCTTTAAGGAAGTAATGTTTTCCCAGAAAATGACTAATATGAATATATTTCACAGAAGGCCTTATGTTAAGGGTTTTTATGTGCTGGTCAATTTGTTTCTTATCTTGTTACATGTGCAACACTCTCTGATGTTTCTGTTTTTTTAGTAAGCTTCACTTGTAGTGGACAATAGAGTAATTTCCCCCACGGCTGGTAAAGAGCTCCTCTGCTGTCTGTGTAAAGGGGGGTACGATGTAGGGTGGGGTGGCGTTCAGCAACAAATGGTCGCCATGGTGACAGCACCCCCACACCCACTCCATTCTCTCCAGAGTATTTATTAGTCTAAGACTGCCAGACAAACAAACTCACCAACACACAGAAACAAGCTTCGGAAAACTCATTAAAAAACTTGATATCAAAGGGTTTGTGTGATTGCAAAAGAGTTGATGTGTTCATTTCTTTCATTTCTGTTGTTTATATAGTACCTTTATTCTCAATTCGTGTGATTTGTTTTAATTTTTTTTTCCTCAGGTAAAAGCATGGAGGAGATGAAGAGACTGCTGTTGCTAATACTGGGCTGTGCTGTTCAGGTAAACTGCTTGAACTAGCAGAAATCTCCAACCGACATTTTGAGACCAGTACAGGAAATCATATCCCTATCACCATGTCTGGGCATGCCTCTGCTTTTCCAGACACACACTTATTATGCTGCAAAATCAAGCATCTATTCAGATATGTCCCAGAAGAGATAGCAAATATAATTGGGTTAGATATGCTAAAGTTGTTGTCTCCTTTTCCTGAGGATTGTTCCTCACATGTCTGTTCTGTGCAGGCTTATTTGTCCCCACACTTTTAGCCCCCTCTCTAGCTGGTTTTTCCTGTTCTATGAATGGATAATAAACCGCTCGTATTGATTTAGAGCCTTAAACTTCACAGCGTAACATTTGCCTGCTGATTTTCTTTTTTGTTCAGTTTCTTTGAGCTTGTCTAATCCTCCACCATAACTTCCTCTCACTGTATTCCAGTCACGAGATGCACAATTTAGTCTTTGTCCCATTTGAAAGTATCTCCTGCATTCTTTTATTCAAAGTTGGGCTTGATCTCTGATGTGATTACCGCTGTTTCATCTGTGCCAGTTTATTAGACTAATCACCTTTATTAAGTCATACTCCTTAATTCTTTGGCAGTGCTGATTTCATTAATACACAGGATAGTTATTTCCTTCTTTGCTCATCTCTTCTCCTTTCTCTTCCCTTTCCTTTTATCGTTAATCTTTGTTTCCTTTTTATATCTTTTCCTCTCCCATTCCCATCCTCATTCCTTTTTCCATTTTTGTTCCTTCACATATCCCATAATTTCCTCTTTCCTTTCCCTTCCTCGTAATCATCCTCCATCCCTTCCCTTTCCCTTTCCTTTCCCATTCCTTCCTCTTCCCCTTCTGGTGCCTTTCCCTTCCTTCCTGTTCCCGTTCACATCCTTTCATCTTTCCTTTCTCTTCTCATTCTCTTCCCTGTTCCCTTAACCATTCATTTTCCCTCCCCTTTTAATTTCCCTTCTTCTTTTAATCCTTTCCCTTCCCTTCCCTTCCCTTCCCTTCCCTTCCCTTCCCTTCCCTTCCCTTCCCTTCCCTTCCCTTCCCTTCCCTTCCCTTCCCTTCCCTTCCCTTCCCTTCCCTTCCCTTCCCTTCCCCTCCCCTTCCCCTTCCCTTTTCTCGTTCTTTTTATTTTCTTTTCCCTCTCCCTTCACCTTCCCATTTCTCATCCTCTTTCCCTTTCCTTTTCTTTTCCCCTTTCCCACCCTCTCCTCATACCTTTCATCTTTACTTTCCATCCATTACCTCTTTCCTAATTCTCTTCCTCTCTTCCAACAGTGTGATCGTAAAGAAGAAATTATTGAGAAGATCAAGCTGCTTGACATTGAGACACAGGCTACCATCGTGACTCATATTCAAGAAGTGAGCTTCCCTGATGTCAGCCAATAACTTATAAATATCAGACACGGAGCATGTATTTGAGGGCTTTTTGATTACAGGTAACTCACAACCAGGAGAATGTCCTGGACCTGCAGTGGATGGAGGTTGAGGAGATTCCTGCTGAGCAGTTGGACCCTCTTTCTCGGACCATGGCCTTTCACCTACGTAAACTCATAGACGAGCGAGATGAGTCTGCCGAGGTATGCCAATCTAAGCAGCACCAACTACAGTCAACTATTTTTTTTAGGAAGTTGCATTAAACTTCTGAAGAGATTGATCATCACTGATTAGATGCTGATAGGTCTGTTTTGTGTCCTTAGCTTATCATAGAGCTGACACAGGAAAGGGACTATCTTCAGTCCCAGCAGCCTTCCGGTCTCTTTGGCTTTTCTAGCCCTGAGCACACCTCTCTATCCCCTGTCACCCTACTGTCTAAAGAAGATCGTCAGCATTTAGCTGTGGAACTGGCTGAAACAAAGGCCAAACTGCGGCGCTCCCGCCAAGAGTTGTAAGTGTCTTTTGTACAGTTACGACTTTTTACTTTTTACAGGTTCAAACTAACTTCTCTGACAGCCGCAGCACTGTTAAAATAAAAGTCTTGCTTCTGACACAGAGAGAAGAAAACCTATCTATCAGCTCATGTTTATTATTCATTTTATGTCAAATTTTTATATATTTGCCTTGGCAATATATTGGTCATCCACTTGTTAAGCCTGTCAGTATTGTAAGCACTTACTCTTGTGTTTGTGCTCTCTACAGAGAGGAGAAGACAGAGCATTTGACTGATACCAAGAATGAGATTGAGCGCCTGGATGCAGAGATTCAGAAACTCAAGCAGGAGGTATCACATCAAGGGCCAGATTTACTAAACAGGGCAAAAGCACCGATAGAAGTGGAAAGTTCTGCGTGTGATCTACTGACGACGGTCAAATTAAAGAACACAGACGAAGCCAGATAATTTACCAAGGCAATCTACCAAGAGCGCAAATTTGGTCGTTAAATAATTGCGCAAATACCAGTAAATTGACTAGCGCAAACCTTAGTAAATCCTCTTGCATGATTCATTTACATTCATTTGCATTCTTCTCCCATACATTTTGTGTCGGAAAGGGAAATTCCTACAAATGCATATGCAACAAGGTCACCCTCAAAAATAACCCTGTCCACGCCTTTTCAGCGCTAATTTTTTTCTTTAGTAAATCCTGACAGTTGTTTTTTTAATGCCAAAAGAGGGTTTTAACGTAAGCTGTTAGTAAATCTGGCCCCAAGAAAAATTCACGCTTTACATGGCTTAATCAAACTGGAAAACACTTTACTGTAGCTTCAGCGATCAGTTACTATCATCTGTTGTATTAATGTATGAGTAGAACATGCAGTTGCTGACAGAGGCACGTTCGGTGCGGGTGTACCGTGATGAGGTGGATGCTCTAAGGGAACGTGCTGGAAAAGTGGATCGTCTGGAAACGGAACTGGTTCGCTGCAGAGAGAAGCTAAACGATGTCCATTTCTACAAGACACGCATAGAGGTAACCACTCACCAACCTATATTACATTTCCATTTTAGGAACTTGCTTTTAGCGTTGTATAAAAAAACAGTGTGCCAATATGCCTTAGACTTTGTCATTGTCTGGAAAAGCATGAATTATAAACTAGCCACACACCACTTTAATCAGAAGGGGAGAAATTGATTTCTTTGTGAGGTGACTGATGTACAGCTGCCTACTGAGAGCCCCTGCTGCTTTTATTTCTCAGATATTATGCCTCAGGTGTCTGCAGGCCCTGAGCTGTCACTGACAGCCCTCTCTCAGTCTGCTGTCGTCATGCTCTCTATCACTTGATCTTTTCTTTTTGCCCATCTCTTTATTTTTCTCTCTGGTTTCTCTTTTGTGCACAGGAACTAAGAGAGGACAATATGACTCTGTTGGAGACAAAGTCAATGCTGGAGGAGCAGCTTACTGGGGCTAGGGGGCGCTGTGACAAACTACACGAGCTGGAGAAAGAGAACCTTCAGCTGCGCTCCAAATTGCATGATATGGAAATTGTGAGTGTAATGGAAAATAATTGTTTTGGTGTTTATACATTTTAATCTTTTCACACCTTACAGTTCAATTTGATTTCGTTCACAATGTGATATACAAAACAATCCTTGATTCATCTTTTGATTTGTAGCGTAGGGGCGATAAAACATGCTGTAGACTTAGCTGATTCATTTAGACTGTTCCAAAGTATATGAAAGCTTTGATACTTGAGGGTCCTCTGGAAGTGATCGCAAGAATGCAATTGTTCCTTTACCTCTGGGTGGAAACATGCATTATGTAACGTATGCCATATTCCTGACCTATTTTAGTTTAAGGCCTGTTCACACGGAGAGAAACTCGTCAAAGCAGCATGATTTTCTGAAAGAAAATACATTTTTGCTTAATTTTTGCCATAGGAACCTCAGAATACCCTAGCAGCATGCTAGAAGCCAACTAGCAATAATTGTTACCAAAGTACCTGGCAAATAACGTCCTAGCATGCACTCAGACAGCCTAGTCACAACCTAGAATACCTTGGCAAGCACATAAAAACTACCAAGAAACACACTAGGAACACCGTAGCAACTGTATACCTAGTTTAAAAAATTTAAGATTTGAGAAAACATCTACGCAATGGATTTGTTGTTCCTTTTTTTTCCCCAGGCCTAAGTATTTGATTTTTCCTCTTTTGTATGTGAATTAGGACAGGGACAGTGATAAGAAACGGCTGGAGGAATTGCTGGAAGAGAACATGTTGCTGGAGATCTCTCAGAAACAAAGCATGAATGAGTCTGCTCACCTTGGCTGGGAATTGGAGCAACTGTCCAAGAATAATGAGGTCAATGAGGGTGAGTCCAAAAAAGTGCTCTCACATAAAAGTTCAGTTTGAAACCTTCTGAGACGATGTCTTATGCCCTGTTTATACCTGGTATTAAGATGTGTTTTGGTTGATCGGATCACAAGTGGATGATGCTTAGTGTAAATGGGGTCTAAAATGTTTTGAGCTCGTCAACTTTCTACCACTTTCAGAGGTAACCGAGACTACCTATTCTTGGACTTGAATATTAGATTCTGTGTTTGTAATACTAACCCAACATAGAACCCTTTAGAAAATACAGCACAAAGAGTCAAATTTTGGTCATGACCTATTTTCTGTTTGTCAATTGTTTGTTTTAAGAACCCATCCCAATGCAAATATCCTGCCGACAGAGAATCTTGCCGTTTTGTTCATGCAAAGTGAACAAACGCTTATTTGTTATTAATGAAGTCAATGTTATAATAAGTCAATGTTATCTTGAAATAATTGGGAACTGAAATATCTCTACCCTCAGGCTGTTTGTAAGCCGTTAGGTGTGTATACATTGTTTTGAAAGGAAATGCACGGGTGACTAAGCATTTGTCTACTTAATGTTTGTTACTCAGGCTGCAAAATAAATATTATAAATACATATCTAATAAATAAATACAATGTATACACATACAAGAAACAACATATACAATATATATAAGAAACAATATAAATACAAAAAAAATAGTAGTTGATCAATATATTTAAATAACCGTTTTAACATCTAAAGAGTAGGCACATTAGCTGATGGCTGATGTAATGCCCACGGGATAGTTTAAAATCTGACAATGTGGGATTTAACATCTAGTTTATTAAAGCGTTATTTATTGATAATCAATTATAATGAATAATCAGTAAAACTCATAATCTCAATTAGATATGTTGGTAGTAGTAGGGGAAGACAAAATAATGCAGCTAATCTCAATGACCTGCATTGTTTTGTCTTCTCCTACTACAGCCCGTAAGTCATTTGTGTTTGAGCTGAATGAGTCCACATCCAGCCAACTGTTAAAGCTGGAGAAGGAGAACCAGTGCCTTCAAAGCACAATCCAGGAGTTAAGAGAAGCCTCCATCAACGTGGAAGAAGGTCAGCTGCGTGTATTGGAGCTGGAAAAAGAGAACCAAAGTCTTAGCAAGAAGGTACATATCTTTTCCACATTTACTATTTACTGACTGTCAGAATATTGAATACTGATGAGAACTTCTGTGTTGTGTGTTTTAGTTGGAGCGTCTGCAATCCCAATTGGACCAGGAAAAACAGACAACTCAGGACATGGAGAACCTTGGAGATGAGCTACTAACGGAGAAACAGAGACTGGAGAAAACTCTAGAGACAATTCAGGCTGATAAAGACAGACAGGTGAACATCTAAAGAAAGAAAACTCTTGTTATGTAACATGATGATCATAACTGTATATGAATTATTCATTCATAAACTTAATTTGTTTGTGTGTGGGGGGGTATTAGATCTCAGAGTTGGAGCAGGAGAAGGAGCACCTGACCCAGGCTGTGAGCTCCCTCCGGAAGCGTGCTCAGGTGAACAGTGAGGCTCGTGTGAGAGAGGTGGAGACAGAAAACCGCATTCTCCACCAGACCATCTCTGAAACAGGTGGTAAACTTGCTCGCCTGGAGTCTGAGAAACGGCAGGCAACTAAAGAGCTAGACTCTCTCCGTGAACGAGGAGAGCGCTGTGAGGAGATGGAAAAGGAGGTAACGCGTCTGGAGCGAGTCCGAGAGCAGCTACAACGGGAAGCCGCCTCCTTAAAGATTGGCAGTGAGCGTGTCGAGGCCCTGGAGTGTGAGAATGCTACTCTGGAAAAAGACAATCGCCGGCTGAAGAAGCTGGCTGACACGGCGCAGAATGCCAGCATGCGCTTAGCTGTTCTGGAGAAGGATCACCAGCAACTTGAGGAGGAGAACCTGGTGCAGAGGCGTGCGTTGGAAAACCTGCGGCCGGCAGCTGCTCGCCTGACACAACTACAGCAGGAACATGCCGAATTAGAGCGGGAACATGAGGAGATGTGCCGCACTTTGGAGGAGCTTCGCTCCCAGGCCAAGAGGAGCGAAAGATTGGAGATGAGCTACGGCAGTCTGAGCCAGGAAAACCAACGGCTCCAACAGACTCTGGACAACAGCGCCACCAAGATCCAGAGTCTAGAGGGCGAGCTGAGGCAGAATGAGGCAGAGAAGAAGGATCTGCGCCGAGAGTTTGAGGGCTTGAGGCAGACTCTAACATGGGCGGAAGCAGTTGAGAAGGAGAAGAGAGGAATGGAGCAGGAATTGGGCCAGGCAGAGAAGGAGAAGAAGCAGCTGGAGAAGGAGACACGTAGGTTGAAGCAGCAGTTGGAGACGAAGGAGACAGCACTGGAGGAGAACTGCCTCAGGCTGGCCAGCATGGAGAAAGAAAGCACGGCTCTCAATAAAGAGTTAGGCCGCCTTAAAGAGGCTGCTGGGAGACTCAAAGAGCTGGAGAGAGAGTACAAAGACCTGCAGAAACAGGCCACCATGGATAAGAAGACTCTGGCAACACTAAGAGAGGTACTCAACTCACGTTTAGTACTCAATGAGTATGAGTGTCCACTATAAAGAAAAAATCTCTTAAAAATGTTCTTATAAATGTACTCTGTTGTAAAACATTTATATTTTTTCATGAAAATTTTCTATTTAATGACTCCAAGTAGCCATCAAGTAAAATGTAACGGAAATAGAGACATTTCTTCTATATTTTGACTTGGATCTGAGCTAAACGGATTATCGAAAATTAAAAAATGTAGGGTGGGGGATCTATCTGTCAGTTGTTGACTGGATGGAGGCAGGTCTGAATGCGAGCTTGAGGTCGATTTTGAGAAAGGCACATTATTAATTGCAAGGGATCAAATAAGATTTGTATGTCCAGACATAAGCAACCTATCTGCTTGGGTTGCTTTGGTAAAGACGTAGGCGTACATGTATGTTACGAGGCTTTCAAATCAGATGCAGGAAAAATGGTGTGAACAGGAAAATGTGAGGAAAAATAAAAACTGTAGTCACAGCTGGAATCTTTGGACATACTGTTTGAAGACAACTTTTTTGTTTCATTTACCTTGACACACAGTTATGAGGGTCTGCAGTTGTGCTCTGTATGGTGTCACTGGAGTTCAGTGTTGGCTTTGCAAATTCTTTCGAGCAGGAGCTGGTGAATGAGAAGTTGAGAGTGCAGCAACAGAGTAATGAACTGGAGAAGCTGAGTCACGAGCTGGAGAAGATTGGTTTGAATCGAGAGAGACTCCTACAGGAAGAACACAGCTGTGAAGACAAGTGAGTAATACGAGTAATAAGAAAATGATCTGTCAAATCCTTTCTCGGGTTTAGAGTTCATTTGGTAGATTGTAATTACAAGGTGTTGCAAGATGCTTTAAAGTGTCTTGTTTGTTTTATGTGGACGCTGCCCTCTGAAAGGTGTAGCAGGTGAGGTGCTGCTAAAGTTGTAGACTTCCAATGCGACATGCTTGTTTTTCTCTCTTGTACATACCATCACCACTTGTCTCGACTCTGTCTTTCTTTCCTGTTACTGCCTGTGTTGAGGTTAAAGTGTTATAAGTAATGTGCCCTACACATTTAGATTATTTTGCAAGTAACACATTCATTTTTTAATTTACACCGTACAAAAAAATTATGCAAAATTAACTAAAATGCTACTTGCATGCTACATGCTACTAAATTACTTTATTTTTTAAAAAGTAGTGTTTCCCAACACTGTTAATTGCCTTAAATATAATCTGAGTCGAAGTGCATGCTAACTTGACTGTCTTTACTATAGTGTGTGTGTGGTTCAGTGACCTGTTATAAGTTCTTTACATGGTTGTTGTCTGCAGGAGCTTTGCTGTGTTTATAATTGTTTCTTTCATATTGAAGCCCCAGTATGAAGAAATTACTGCACTGACTCTTGGTATATACTCCAGTTTGATTAGTTTTCACTGGAATGTTCCCTGTAGAGGGATCAGTAGTGAAGGATTCTATTTCTCTATAAGGAAATAGACTCATTCTTTCTCTCTATCCCACCTTTAACCCCATTATTACGGTGAGTGTGACATCTGACATGCATTTGTAAGTTAGATCAAAAGAAATGAACGTGGCTGAATCTAAACTGCAACATTTCTCACCAGCAAATAGTGTCATAAAACGCTAGTTGTCTAATCGCTTTGTGTTTGAAGAAATTTACCACTAACAGTCACATTCCACTGTGCTTTGTAATCCCTCCAAGAAGGTGTGTGTGTATGTGTGGGCGTGTGTGTGTGTACCTACTTACTTCCACATTTTACCATACCAAAACCTCCTTCTGGGGATGTCCTCATTTGTAAAAATGGCTTAAAAATAAAGTAAATGCAAGTTTGTTTTTTTGTTTTGTTATTTTATTGTAAAAATGCTGAAAGTGTTTTGGTAGGGTTAGGTTGTGGGCTAGAATTAGGTTATAGTATTTATAACTAGCTGCATATAAAAACTATAGAAGTCTATGCAGTGTCCCCATTTAGATAGCTAAATGTGTTTGTTTGTGTGTGTGCCCGTGTTATATTATAAATATTGAATTTTGTAAATGTGTTTCTTTTAGCTTTGGCAGTTTTGTTGTTAACATATAGTCAAATATTATCATATAAAATTATATAGCGCTTTTCACAATACTGTTCAAATTGTTTTAAATTGAAGTAAAGCTAAAATAGAAATATTAGCAGTAAAGCTTAAAATGAGAAAACTTAAATGAAAGTTAGAAATGTTCTAATGTTGACTTGGCAACTAACTGAAATAGTACTAAAATTACTAAAACTGAAATTAAAGCTATATTGAAATATATTTAAAAAAAATGACACTCTAAACATGCAACTATAAAAGTAAAAGCTAGTGACAATTGTAATAAATACTATTAAGTATATACATAATACAAAAATGACAGTGAACTATGGACACCTGTGAATTTTAGCCCTTAAGCTTTTTAATACTCGCTAGTTAATTTTTCTTCTAGCTATGTCAAACAGAGAAACTGCACTTTGTTTATTTCAAACAAATGTCATTTCAACCTCATCTCAATCTGAAATGACTTTCTTTTTTTTTTTTTTTAATTACCAACTTTTTGTTTTATTAAAGCTAGTTTGTGTGTCTTAAATAAAAACAATTAAATATTTTTGCACAAAATATTTTTCGGATTTTTGACGAGAATCTATTTATTGCTAAGGCTGTTGTAATGACTTACTGTCAGAGATCTAAGCTTTTCTATTTGACTGGTCAGACTCAGATTTAAGATTCTAATATATCAACATTCCATTTTTTTCATTCGTCAGTAAATATAAGATCCTGGAGACCAAGATTGAGTCGGCACTGAAGAAAACTCTAGAACTTAGAGAAGACAAGATCCAGAGACTGGAGTCTCGCCTGGAGGAGAGCAGAAGCTTAAACCAGCAACTTCGCACTGAACTCACCACTGTATGTTCAGGCCTTCTCAAACTACAAATATATACAATTAAAAACAAAGAAAGTTGGGAAAATGGTGAAAGGAATTCTCTGACATGTTGCATCTTATATCAGGCCTGATTTTCTGTTCTGTTCTCTTCTTTCCAGGTGAAAAAGAACCTGGAGGCCCTTAAGCAAAGGCAAGAGGAAGAAGCGGCTCACTCTGATATCTCCCAGCAGGCTTTGGGGCAGACTAGATCGGTCCCAGATAAAGAGAAGTGGGAGACTGAGCAGAGGGAGGCCACAGCTGAACTTCTCAAGCTGAAAGACAGACTAATCGATGTTGAGAAGAATGTAAGACGACATATTTATATCAACCCAGCTGCTCAACTTATACAGTATCGCCTGTAACGTGCTTTTGTGAACTCCCCAGAATGCTGCCCTGCAGACAGAGAAACATCTTCTGAAGGAGCAGCTGAAGCAGTTAGATTCCCAGAATGCACAGCTCAACGCACAAACACTAGCTCTGCAGAAACAGGCAGCGTCTTTACAAGAGCACAACACCTCTCTTCATAAAGAAACTGCCAAACTCCAGGTACATTTTATTTCTGAAACATTAATCATTACTGTCAGGCTTCTGTTCTTATATTTGAATTCAGTAGGCCTAAATTGTGTTCACTACTGAACTGAACATTATATTTTAATAAAAAACATTTTTACATTTTCACATTTCTTTCCTTTTAAAAACATAAGGCTGTTAATAAAAAAAAAATCATTATTAATCTCATGATTTCTAAATGAAACGATAACCATGTCAAATTTTGTTTTCTCCATTTAATTTTTTTGCGGACCCCCCTAGCTCCCCCTTGTGGCCCCCAGGTTGAAAACTCCTGGAAATAATTTTTGACATCTATTGATTTGCTTACACCATTAAAATAAACCATCCATGACGCCTTGTATCCTTCTGAAGTCTCTACAGAAATGAGTACATGAGCTGTTATACAGGACGCATCAAAGTGAACTTTCCTTTACGTTTCCATTTACTCTTCTATTTGTCCTCTTGTCGTGTGAAGTGCAACAGAAACTGAGCACGCCTCTGTATACTGTATACAGTGTAGACAGCGGCAGTGATTAAAATGGGTTTTATTTGCTCGCATCCAGTGTAGGCAAATGTCAGCCGTTAAGCGACTGAACGCGAATGGGCGGGGCCTATGATGCGATGATGTATAACTATTCGTCAATGTCTTGCTCTGGAGGCAGGCACATGCAAAAGTATTTGCCCGGGTGATGTCACAGATCCCACAATATCCAAATGAATAGTTTTTTGATCTTGATTAAATAAATGTTTTCGGAATTTCGAGGAGGACGTTTTAAGATATGAAATTTGCTGGATGTTTTATTGGTACAAAGACCTCTTATATGTCAAAAGATCAAGGCAAGTTTGATTTCACATGTCATGACCCGTTTAAGAATTTTGAGATTGTACAGCTAATCAGCACTTCCTTTTTGATCTCCAAAAATATCTGACATTTTCAGGCACATAGAAATGGTTGACATTGCCAATGCTTACTAGGTCCAGCAAATATCGTAAAAAAGAACAGGTGAGGATGCAGCCTTCTGTTTTTTGGTTGTGTAAGGGTCATTAGTGACATGAGAAAGCAATTTTGTGACCAAAGAGATGGCAGGTGTGATACAACAGACTGTAGGATTGACATTTCCAGAATGAGAATGGAATGTTCACCTGTTCCTCTCTGACCCATACGACAAGAAAGCCAGTTGCTTTGTTTAGCCAAGGATAAAGTCTGTCTATCTGTCTGTCAATCTGTCTGTCTATCTGCTTAAAATATGCAAAACAGAATCCTTAGATGTCCAATTTTCACGGTTGTTTATTTCCCTTCTCCTGTTCAGGTGGAAAATTCGACCCTAATCTCCCAGAGCTCCTCTCTCATGGCTCAATATGGAGCTTTACAGGTCCAGCTGCAAACTCTGGAGTCGGAGGCTGAGTCTCTTCAGAAACAGCGCGAGGAGGTGTGTGCAGCCCGCGACCGAGTCACGCAGGACCACGAGCGCCTGCTCACCGTACACGACAGGCAGTCGACCGAGTACGAGCAGTTTATCGCCCAACACGCAGCGCTGAAAGGCAGCCTGAGAGCTCTGGAGCAAGAACACCGCACGCTGGAGAGCAAGTCAGTCCCTTTCCAACTCAATCAGTCCTTCAGAAATGCGTTCATCTACCATCCAACTCTACATCAAACATGATGGCATTAGGTCTATATGCGAAACGGGAAACTAGCACAGTTCGTGTGATATTCTGTATACCACCTAACATTTTTAAGAAGAATTGTCATGATCAATTGGAATTGCAAAAATAATTAATAATAATGAACAAATACTTCACATTTAGCTTTATTTTCTAGGGTTTAAGAACACAGTTGGTGACCTTTGTTGAGTTATTGACCCTTTCCATAGGTGGCAGCTTATGCATCTTTCTGTCTGCTTGAGGAGGCTGTGTAACAATAGAGTAATGAGCTGCGTCTGGTCTGAGCGGAGACGCCACAATGACCCCATACCATTAGCACTGCTGACAGAGACGTTGAGAGATGGAGGGCCCTTAAAGGGACAGTCCACCCAAAAATCTAAATTCTGTCATCATGTACTCACTCTCATGTCGTTCCAAAACTGCGACTCTCGTTCTTCTGCGGAACCTAAAAGTTTTAAAGAAACTACCGGTAATAATACAATGCATAATACATAATATTTTGAAGAATGTGGGTAACCAAATGGTTTCGGCCCCCATTGACATTTCATTGTACGGACAACAATTACAATGGAAATCAATGGGAACTGAAACTGTTTGGTTTCCAACATTCTTTAAAATATCTTGTTTTATGTTCCACAGAAGAAAGCCACTTACACATGTTTGGTGCGACATGAGGGCGAGGAAATGATGACATTTGTCGGTGGACTGTCCCTTTAATAGTAAGGAACAGTCAGGGTTTAGTGCTTGTAAAAATAGCCTTTTTTTCCCCAACTATACGCAAATGTGTTTGATAACAATTGTAGGTTTTAAGGCCTGACTTGTCCTGCAATATAGTCTATGGTGTTGAAAATGAAACAGCCCCAATGGGAATCTGAATGTTTTTTTTAGAGGTGGGTCACAGTGGAAAATGTCCCTTATTTTTATACGCACACATTAGATATTAATTAGCACAAACACAACCTGCTCTAATACACACTAATCTACTCGCGTCACACTCATTTTTCCATGGTGCAGTGTGGAAAGTTGTTTCTTTTGTTAGAGACAGGAAAAACTAGGTTCTGTGTGCCTGTAGTTTTGTAGTCTCCCCTTGTCTCTTTTAGCGCTCGGTCTCATGAATAATGCAGTAGTGTGTGTGTCTCTGGGGGCCTCAGCTGAGGGGTTCACCAGATGGCTGTCAGGGGCCCAATCAGCTGTAATGTCCACCGGCCTCAGCGTCCATGTCCAACATGCCACCTGTCACACACACACTCAATCTCCTAATTACTATTATTTATTTAAACTAGCATCATCAGTTTAGGACAGTACTGGGTTTTTTGGGGGAACTGTTGGCATATGAAGCTGGTTCCCAAGATTCAGTGTTGAGGAAAGTTACTTTTTAAAGTAATTCATTACAATATTCAGTTACTCCCTAAAAACTGATTGGAAACTAAAAGGAAATGCAAATTCACACCTGAACAGCAGAGGACGCAGCTCCGACAACCCCTGCAGAAGAATAGGACACATGAGAAGAAAGTTCAACACTTACTTCAGCTATAAAAAAATAAAATAAATAAAACCCAAATGTGCTGTTTATCTAAAGTCATTTTTGCTTATGGTTGGATTGGATCATCAATGGTCAGCAGCGAAGACTGCTTAATAAAAAATACATAAAGTATATTTGTGCAATTTAACATTTAATTATTGCATGATTGCATAATTTGAGTTTGCATGTCACGGTTCTTATTCATTTTTGAGGAATACTGAATCTGTTTTTGAGCAAGTGAGATGAGTAAATGAACGCTCACATTTAGTCTAGAACTACAATAACCATCATGTTCACACAGCGCACACAACGCCTCTGCACTTACTCCTGATTTCTCAACATGGGTACTGAGGTGTGGGAAAAATACTTGTTATTTATTTGAAAAAGTAACAAATATTTTGATGTAAATTTAAAAGTAATGCATTACTTTACTAGTTACTTGAACAAGGTAATCTGTTTACGTAACTTGCAATGCGTTACCCCCAACACTGGCAACATTTTTCTGTTAGCTGAACCCCCGTGACTTTAATTATTTACTTTAAATACCACCTAAGATTTTAAGTAATGCTAAACTTTCAATGAATAATGGAACATCTCCACAAATAATTAAAACATTATTTCTCCAAAATATATTTCTTCATGACTGAGTGTGAAAAAGTCCAAGGCACTTACAAACATGGCTTATCACAATAATAATAAAAATAGTTGTAGTAATAATAATAATAATAATAAATGTATTTTGGATGTATAAAAATAAATAACTTCTTGAGTGTGCACCGTTAAAAGAAATGTTTTTATTTTATTTAAAGCTGCAGTCCGGAGTTTTTCCTCTTTGTCGCCATCTCTGTTTGAAATCTGTAATTGCAGTTATTCGCGGAATTATTAACTTTGCGTGAGTTGTACATCGGCATGAAACAGCGCGGATGAACACTGTTTTGAGGAGACTGCGTGTCTGTCAGTCACCGCGACGGTGTGGATACTGACAAGTAGTCATAGTGCTATGAAATAAACGGTTTATGAACTGAATCCCTGTTATGCATAAACGTGTTTTACATAATATAACTCTAATAATTTTTGGGAAAAGGATAATTTTCAGTTTACTGATCTGATTCAGATCCAATGCTTGACAATAGAGGCGGAGGGTTTGGTTTTCTTGAAGTAGAGTGATTTGCTCCCTCTCATAGCTAGCACAAAATAATTCATATTTACCATAATAGCAAAACGAAAAAAGCCACAACAAAGAAAACTCCTTAACGGTGTGAATTAAGCGAACAAGTGTGCTACTGTTACACGATTGAACTATTGAAATGTCTTAGGCCTACCCGTCCAACAGAAAAAAAAAGCAGTTTCTGCGTCCGTTTTGAACCCCTTCAAATATCACGGAGTTCACGCCACCTTTCAAAAGCCCTGCCAATGTTAATCCTTGTTTTTCGCGTGGGCTCGGTTGCAATTTCTTTTTTTCTCTACCCACTCCGAAGTCCGAATTCTCCTGGGTTTTACCACGGGTGAAACTCCAGTTGTCACTGGTGGTTGTCGTTTGAACCTTTCTGGATCCGCCATGAGTTTAATTATTTGAAGAGCTGTGAGAAAAGGCTAAAAGCTTCCAACTCCATCATCCGCTCGCTCACACTCATAGCCTACTTGCCGGGACTCCTTCTTTATGTGTACAGATGTGACGTTATGACGCAAAGACATGCTCGAATTTCCCGCGGAAATCCACCAGTACCACTGGAATTAAAATAATTATTACAAGCTTACCGTTTTGAATCGAGCTAAGGTAAGCAGATATTTTTTAACACTGGCTGGTTATGTTTTTTTTTATTATTATTATTTTGGATAATTTTTAACCCAAAAAAGTTACGGACAGCAGCTTTAATCAAAGTTTTGGGTTTTAGGTGTACATGCATTTAAAAAATTTTTTTGATTTACTTAATTTTTATTTAATTACAAAATATTAATGCATGAATAAAAAAATACATTTTTAATTTAATTAACAGTTCCATCACAACCCCCTTGCTTTGTGAACCCCTAACCGTGTGGGCCTTTGTCAGCTCAGACCCTGTCTTTAATTTGACACAAATGAAAATGAGTCTGTGATAGATCTTCAGTAGGTCATGCTGTCCTAAGGTCCTCCTAGGTTATTTCTAAGTGTTAAAAGGATTAACGTGTTTTTAGTCCACTGGAATTGATGTAGAAAGACATTTTCTTAGTTTCGTAGGCTTAAATCGATCCCATAAAGGAATACAACACTATTGACATCAAATAATAAATATAGCATCTCCCTTAAAGGGGTCATCGGATGCAAAATTCACTTTTATATGGTGTTTGCATATAAATGTGTCTTTGCAGTGTGTGGACACAACCACCATACAATGAAAAAAATCCATTCACTCCTTTTTTTAATTCTTAAAAAGCCTAAACACTCTCAATAATCAAGCGTTTGGATTTTCTGAGCAATATGATGTCATATTGCTCAACCTCAGCCCATGACCACTGACGGACTGTCCCGTATTAGCATATTTCTGCCCTCAGCCATTTGTATACTGTCCACCAAGGCAGGTTCCCAAGGCAGCACTTTATGTCTTGTGTGAAGCGCCCCATGGAAGAGAGGGTGGGGTGAGCAGTTGCTCATTATCATTTAAAGAGACATGCACTGAAACGGGTCGGTGTGAACAGAGCTGTTTTTGAGCAGGTAAAACGGGTGTTGTTTTACACAACAATTGAGGAATTTTAACCAAAGTATGTTGCAAACTTTACATGAAGACCCTAAAAAATCATACCAACTTTTGGAAATTGGGTATCCGATGACCCCTTTAGACCCATGGGGAAAACCTGCTCTACATTAGTGATAATCAGAATTTACTTCCTTATAATCCTGAATCATGAGACTTGATTGTGTATTAGAGAAATGGTATAGTTAAAATCACTGTTTGTATGTTTGTGTTGAACAGGTATATGGTTCTCCTGAAGCAGAAGGACGCTATGCAGGCGCTGGAAGCGTCACAACACAGGGACAGAGAGAGTCTGGGAGAAGAAATTCACAAGAACACTCTTATTCTGGGGGAGAACCGCAGTTTAAGGGAAGAAGTAGACAGGTTAGAGAGACTTTTTGACAACAAAACGCACTCAGTTGGAAGCTTTCAGTTAAAAACATACAACAGGCTGAGTTTATTCATTGTAAATATTTACTGCCCTCTGCTGGCTGGAATAGACTTCAGTAATTCAGCAATAGTAACAACTTGATAGCATGCACAATATTCCAGCGACCTTTGTTATTTATTATTAATATATAACATGTATAATATTTTAAAATGCATTATAATGTATAAAATATTATATAAAGCATATCAATTAATACCATCTAAGCCTCTGTTTATGTCCCTCCAGAATGTCACAGAATCACACACAGCTGAGGCAGGAGTATGACAGCCTGCAACTGCAGACCAAAGAACTAAAGACTTCTCTGAATGAGTCTCAGCTGGAATTGAACCGATGGCAGGCACGTTATGACCAACTGAAGGAACAGCATCAGGGCCTGGACATCTCAATGACCAAACTGGACAACCATTGTGAGGTTAGCATTTGAGATCTTACAGGATGAAAGAACTGAAGCGTCTTTATACACGCAGCTTCTGCAGAGAGCCCAAGACTGTACTGTACCATCACAAGCCGGGCCAGATATTGATTCCAAGGCTTTAAATTGATTACTTTTAGCTTCCAGCGTTAATGTATCTTTCTTCCTCTCAATTTAGCTGCTAACCCGTTTGAAGGGAAACTTGGAGGAGGAAAACCATCATCTTCTCAGTCAGATCCAGATGCTTAGTCAACAAAACCAGACCCTACTGGAGAGAACCATGGAGAGCAAAGAACTTTACCATGAAGAACAGAAGCAATACATGTGAGCCGTGTGCCATATATCATCTTCCCATCATATATCAATGATTCCCATCCTGGGTACTAGGAATGATTATGATTTTGCATTGCTAAAGCTATAAAACAGAAATTACAAACCATTAGTTGATTTAAATAGCGCATTGTGCTGATTTCTATGTCATACTTGTTGAAAATCCATTTGATAAATGCATGTAATGATCTTATTGTGAACGAATTATCTATGTGTATGTACAAAAAATTAACCTTGTATTTATAATCAAAATGTCATAATTGGAAATGACAAGCTACTCTCTTGTGACTCTCCAATAATTTATTGTGCTTAAACTCCACCTCTTTCTTATGATCAACTGAAAGGTCGCATTCATATCTGTCTCCATCCGGTCAACAACCAATGCATAGAACCAAGTCCCTGCATTGAAATGTTTTCCTTTGTGATAATCTAATGTTGCTATTCCCGTGACTTCAAACAAATATATTTATTATTTGGCATACTTAAAATAATGTGAAACACTGATTTAATTGATTTTAATCAAGAAACTTGTGGTAAAAATGGCTTAATGCCATTTTCTTAATAGTCATGGTTTCCTCTTGCAGTGATAAGCTGAATTCATTACGACGACAGAAGGAGAAATTGGAGGAGAAGATCATGGACCAGTATAAGTTCTATGACCCCACTCCTAAAAAGTGAGTTAATCAGTTTCCAACTGATTAAGACTTAATAGACTGTACTCTTTGGGCAATTTATCAAGTTCATTTATATCAAGTTCTTTATACTATGAACCTTTTTTCTTTTTCATTACACAGGAGCCGTCACTGGGCTGGAGCCAAAGCAATAGCAAAATTCATGAAACCTAAGAAAGAAAGTTCACGAGAACGGGCGGACGGTCCACGTGAGAGGATCCGAAGCGCTCCAGACATCCCTCTTCCAGAGATCCCCACATGCGTAGACTGTCCTGAGAGCATGCCACCCCTTCCCCCTCCACCACTGCCCCCCAGACAGTCACGTCTCGGTCTGGACTCCATGAACGGTCACTCCGCAGAGGAGAATCATATACAGTCGCCCATCCTCTCACCTGCCCTTAACGGCCGAGGTGAGTTCTGCTGTCACAGAGCTGAACTAAACTCCTCACGTCAAGTCATACATGTGTGTATTTATATATACAAAATAATTATACACAGAACACACACATATATTATGTAAACACAAACCTTTATTTTGGATGCGATTAATCGGTGCCCAGGACTATTTTTTTTTTTACTTGGACTTAAATTATACAATATAAGGGACAAGTGGCAGCATCAATAGTGAAAGTGATTACAAATTAGAAAGTTACTTCCATATTAATCATGAATAACACTAGTCTATATGAATCATACTCCTGATGCTCATTTTCAAGACATTTGTGGGTCCTGATGGCCATACGAGTTCAGAAAACTAAACTAAACATACTCAGGTCTGCACTAAAAGCTCAAATTGGTACAAAAAAAAGTTGGGACACTTTGATAAGTAAACTAGCATTTAGTGTGCTATCTGTGTTTTCCACTAGGGGGCACCATGCGACTTTTTTCTGGGTTATTGGTATTATACAACCTCTTTTTCTTCTTGACGTTCACTCAATGAACTAATCTTGGTGTAAATTTCCATTTTCATTTCTCAGCTTTTCAAGTAATAATACTTTCCTAAGATTCATGCTGTATTATTGCATGGCCAAAATAATCTTCTAAGGAAACCTCTGGGCTTCATTCTTCATGAATCATAGATGTAGCCATTTTTCAATCTCTGAATCATAATTTCTTCTCTTCCACTGACCCCTCTCTCTCTCCCTGTGTATGTATCTGTCTGTACATTAACCCTCACACACTCCAGCCCCTCCAGCAGCGAAGCATTTCCGCTTTCTCAGGAGCAAGAGCCAGGAGAAAATGCGCGTCCCGGGGACGCCGCCATCTCGACGATCCATTACCAGACGCCTACGCTTCTGGTCCTCATCTGATAACATCGTCCCCTGCCCCCCCTGCGAGCCTTTTTCGCATATCGGCCATTTCTAACTCTTCATCCTTTCCATCAACATCAGTCGCCATCATTACTCTTTCCATCTACCATTATTCACAATTTTTTCTTTTCTTTTTTAAAAAAAGCATCAAGCTACACTTATTAGGCACTAAAACCAGCCAATGCACACTCCGAGCTAAGCGCTAATTAAATAAGCATTTTCAAATGTTCCTATCACCATCACAGGCTCACAGTACTCAATCAAGACGATGAAACACACATGAATACGCACAACACAGAACACACACCTTAACCACACCTCATTTAAATGCTCTGGGGGGCTCTGGGACCGGGACTCTGAATGCCACCCTGCAGTAAGTAATGTGAATTAAATGGAGCGAAATGCAGCCCGCTTTGCGCTTGCCGTGAGAAATGTGTGTTTGAAATTGCCAGCACTGAATAATGCGGGTTAGGTGACCACAGTTCCAAATCAATAGTAATCAAATTAAGTGCATGCATACAGAGAGAGGTTGAAAGGTAGACAGAGGCGACAACTTCATCAGATACTCCTAGCTGAAAGGAGGATTTATGCTGTGTGTGCTTTGATGTGTGGACTTGCATTGCTTAAGTTTTGCTCAAAATGGCCTGCAATATTTAATTATATCCAGCAAACAGTGTCCACGTTTGTCATCCTTTTTTTGCATCTTTAACATCTTCCTTTGTTCGTCCACTGTAGGTCATGTACATGTGCATGAGACTGTCCCATTTATGTGTGGAGGGTTCACATGCAAATCAGATAGACCTGGCTGAGATGCATTGATTTTTACCTTAGCCTTTTCAGCGCACATCACTTATAAAAGACATTCTTGGGGGTGGGGATGTGTCGGTATGTCCCATAATTACCATTCTTAGGACAGCAAGAGGTATCTTAATTGTACAACAGCTTCAGTTAGAATAAAATAATTAGATTTACATGTTGCATGGTTTGTGTATTAAGCAAATAAGAAAGTCTGAAGGCAGTGTGATGATATGTGTGACAAGTTATGTGCATCGTACAGCAGGAAAAACTAAACTCAAACACCATCCTGTGATAAATTTTACGTGTAAAACGGATGCTTTCTGTTTCCGCATCTGTGCTTATCTCCCCACCCCATCATTATGTTATGAAAAAGAAACCAAGACCAAAACCAAGAAAGGATGTAGCATTGCAAGTTAGCATATGCACTCAGACACATTGACCCATGGTGCTCAAATAGAGAATGCATGTTTGAGTGGCTTGTGAGATTTCTGATCTCATTCTAGTCATTAAAAGGACAAAAAAGAATGTTGAAAATATTCACAGCTGTAGTGTTATCGCACATGTACCCGTACATTGAGCCATGCCACTCATACACACAATGCACGTTTGAGTCTGGCCTGCAATATTTCAAATCTAATTTTTGACATTAAAAGTGGCAAAAAATGTATCTAGAATTACTTGGGTCTTTTTTAGCTTAGTGCTTAGCACATGCACTTTGACACAATTGAGCCATGGTGTTCCATATAAACAATGCATGCTTGAGTCTAGCTTGCAACGTTTCCCATCTCATTTATGTCATTTAAAGTGGTAAAAAGGCCAAAAACATTATGCAGAATTACCTAGAACTTTAAATTATTGCTTTGCACATGCACTCTAAAAAATACAGCCATGGTGCTCATACAAATAATGCATGTTTGAGTCTTGCTTGCAACATTTCCTCTTTGCATTTGTCATTTAAAGCCGTTAAAAGCCAATATGTAGAACTTCTGTTATAATGTTCTAGGCAGTTATGGAAACTATTTTCTCCTCGTTTTAAAAACCATGTAAGGGATCATTTGCAGAATGGGTCTAATATAATCTCATAGAGCACCAGAGTTTTCCAGCTGGTGTTTTAGTTTGGACACAGCAGTGAAGCTTAAAGGAATTTTTGGGTTAAATACAAAGCTCTATCCACAGCATCTGTGGCAACAGTGGCATGCTGTCAATTTATCCCCAAAAATTTTTTATTTGACTTGTTCGTCAATATGTAAAAGCAAACAAAAGTGATGTTTACAGTAATCCACTTAGCTTGGAAGTCTGTGGGTCAAGACATTGCACCAGAGTGCAAGTTTAAATGTGCACTTCTGGCTATACTATACAAGATATAGTAGATTCTTTCAACTATTTCATGATCATGTAAAGCCAATAAGTCCAGTAACTTTTGGACATAAAAATGGACAACTTTACTGCTCAAATAATGAATCACTTAAGACAGACACCGACTGGTTTGTTTTTCAGCAACCAATGAAAATTATTTTTCTGTGGAATCATCAATATTTCACAGATGCTACTGATAGAGAGCTTGACTTGTTTTGAACCCAGAACATTCCTTTAACCTTATTTAAAGTGTAGTGAAAGTTCTGCTTGAGTGTTGAGTTCATCCATTTTACTAACACATGCTTGTGCTTTTGCCTCGACACCTCCTACACAGCTTCCTGCAGCGTCACTGGACCCCAGCAGCAGCGCTTGCACTGCATATACTCTGTACACGTCACAGACACTGACCTTTTCTCTTGAATGTTTTTTTTTTTTTTTTGAAGTGTTGAACGACAGTGGAGGGTCCAGAGGCAGAGAGGGCTATCACTCAGTAGGAGGCAGTATCGAGGGCATGAACGGGTACGAGGAACTGGTCCGATGGAAGGGCAGTGAGCCAGGAGCCACCTGTTCAACTCCACTGAGCCGCAACTCCCATAATGCACCAGGCTTCACGTCCTCTTCTAGCTTACGGCCGGGACGCAGGCCAAAGGGTAACCCTAAATTATGCCGATTATTAGTACATATATCAGTGGCCTTGAGCCTCAAATGACAGACCATGTTTATTCTGTCATGTTTGGTATAATTTACTCATTCTTAGAGACACTGATTTATTGGTTTGTATTGTATTTATATTATAGCAGAATTTTGGGTGCTTTCAGATTTCACTATTAAATGAATATTTTGGGTTAAACACAAAGGGGAAAAATCCATTAAAGATGAATATTCTGTCATTATTTACTTGTCGTTTCAAATCCATATGATTTTCTTTGTTTTTGTCCATACGATGAATGTCAATGGGTTCCACAACAATATTTGACTCCAAATATAATTTGACTATTTACTTTAATTGTATTGTCAAAAACACAGAGACATTTTTCTAAATATCTTCTTTTGTGTTCAGCAGAATAAAGAAAGTCATATAGGTCTGGAATGATGTGAGGGAGAATAAACAATGACATAATTTTCATTTTTGGGTGAACTGTTCCTTTGAGCTCTCGGTATCTGTTGTTTGTAATATGAAATATGTTTGTCTTATTTCAAAAGGATGAAAATATACACTACATTTACAATACAATTTAATTACTCCAATACATTTAAGGAAATATATACAGTTCTTAATATTTCAAAACATTTCACAAATTTAATTACAATTTAACTGTTTTCTAATTGAATATATTTTAAAATGTAATTTATTCCTGTGATATTAAAGCTGAATTTTCAGCATCATTGCTCCAGTCTTCAGTGTCACATGATCCTTCAGAAACATTGTAATATGCTGATCTGATGATCAAGAAACGTTTCTTATCAATGTTGAAAACCGTTGTGCTGCTTAATATTTTTGGTGGAAATCACATTACATTTTATTTTTCAGGATTCTTTGATGAATAGAACGTTTTTAAAAATACAAAGTTCTGTCATGAAACTCTAGATGGTGTAGGCTAATAGGTCTTTAACTCAATCTGCTTGCAATCATGTCATTCTCTATACGGATCAGCTGATTGGTTCCTGCGTTATCAGTAGCCAATGAGCTCACTGCTCAACCTTCAACTACTTGGTCAGCATTTGCTGTAGCAGTTGCAGCAGTTTCAGAAACCCTCCACCTTCCCCAGCTCCACCTGTATAGATCTGCTATGGGTAGTTCATGCTCGCTATATTGTACAGCAGCAGCAGTCTGTCTTACTTGCTCACAGCAGCGTGTCGTGTATTGGCAGTGGCATGTCCTGTACTTGCTATACAGGAGCGTAGCAGATCTATTCCCCCAAGACCAAATATCAACATTGTCATATCCATTACCATGCCAACCACTCCGAGAGTTGTCATACCTTTTATAACATTATTAATACCTTTACTGTCCCTTTTGATCAATTTAAATGCTGATCCATGCATGAATAATACTATTAATTTCTTTAAAAAAAAAATCTTGAATGGTAGTGTACAGTATACACCAAGAGTTTAAAAATGTGAAGCTTATTATTTTTGTTAAAGTACTTTGGATTCCTCAGTAAAAAAAAAGTTGTTTTTTACTTTAAGTCTACGGTAAATCATCCTTTTGAAATGAAACTACTTTTCTAGGTGGATGAATGTTGGCTTTAGTAATTGTTTGTGTTACTTTAAACATGCTTCACTTCATTTTTCAATTTGAAGGATGAGTGGAAATAATTTTCTGTGGTAATCAGAAGCACACCATGGATAGAGCTTAATGTTGGCGTCCCGCTATCTACATTTTTAAACTGATTTCCAGGCTAAATTACTGATGGGTGTTCACGGTTAATGGCTCTACCTACTCTGTCAGCTTCTCAATTTTCTTCCGTATTTAAGTTCAGTTGTTGAAGTTTCCGTTAAGAGAGTTTGTTGTTTTTCATACCGCATTCGTTTATTTAGCCATTAGCAAGTTTACATTGTGTAATGTGCCACGATGTACTCATGGGGGCTTCATCTTTAAACACCACTGACCCTCTCAGTGACTCTCACCTCCCAGCCAAAAAGCCTGAAGCTCATTTCATCAATTCACTGTCAGCGTAATAGCGAAGCGTTCACTCTAAACCAATGTTTATTTTCAAGTGCTTGAAGCTTTCTCAGATATCCACTGCACTGCGTAAACAAGCCGTCATGTTCGTACAAACGCACACCGGAAGACTGCAGTAGCCGGAAGCCTATCATGTCTAATAATGACACTGTTCTTAGAAGAGCATCTTTAAATTGTGCGGGAAAAAATTATCTATTAACAAATGTATGCAACATACAGTATAATGATATTTTCACTGCCACATTGTTGGGCTACACTCTCTTACTTTTAGGGTTAGTCTCAGAGGAAGACTTGCGCCATCATTCCCCAGATGCTGGCTTTGGCAGCGGTGTCCATGGAAACACAGGTAAGAGAATTAACTAAATCAATACATGTTGCCTTTACAGCCTGTTTACATCCTGTGCTTATTCCGTATGTGATGTATGCCCCCCCCCCCCCCCCCCCCACCCCCACCCCCACAGGCCACCGGCCCAGTTCTGCCGAATTCAGCCGCAACACCTCCAGCAGCAATTCCCCCATCAGTTCTAAAGGTGTGTGTTTGTGTGCGTGCGTGCCGTCTGTTACATATGCATGCATAGTCACTTCATTAGCTGCTATGGGAAATGCCAGCCCCGCACACTCTCTCTTTCAAGAACTATTGAGACGGTAATTGTTTCTCAGGTTGAAACAAAGAACATTAGCATGGCTCCCAGACATTATTAATTTGCAGAGGCAGCTCTGTTGTCGAGAAAGCATTATTTAATTATAAACACTTCAATTATTTAAGTTAATCAAATGGTTATTTCATTGATTATTAATTAAATGTATTCATTTTTATATTGGTGTATTATTGTGGTATAATACACTAGCGTTCAAAAGTTTGGTGTCAGTAAGATTTTTTTTTTTTTAAACTAATATTTTTATTCAGGTAGGATGTTAAAAAAGATTTATTTTTCAAATAAATGCTGTTTTAGGTTCAACGAATCCTGAACAAAAGCACTATTTCCACAAGAATATGAAAGTGCAAAACTGTTTTCAACAATAATAATAATTGTTTAATAATAAACATTGTTTCTTGAGCATCAAATCAGCATATTAGAATGATTTCTGAAGGATCATGTGACACTAAAGACTGGAGTAATGATGCTGAAAATACAGCTTCGCTATCCCAGAAATAAATTACATTTTTAAAATATATTAAATTAGAAAAAACTGTTTTTTTATCAAATAAATACAGTCCTGGTGAGCATAAGAGACTTCTTTCAAAAACATCTTGTTTACCCCAAACTCCAGTGTATATTTCAGATTAACCCATCACTAAATGGCACCTAAAAACAGATTTTGTTTTTATAGAGTTTTGTCTATTTACATGTCAGTCAGCCTGTGTGTTTGTGGCCAGTAAGCTATGGACCAGTCGTTTTTCCATTTAGTCAAATGTCCAGCTATTTGAGAGAACTATTATCATGATTTATTTACACAGTGTACGGTTGCTCTTTATTTTATATTTTATTTTATTTTATTTTTGATATTTTATTTTATCAAATATTTTGATCTTATTTATATTGAAAGTTTTATTTTTGAAAACGTAGGTTTCAAATAAGTAACTAGATGAGACAGTTTGGGGTGTGACATTTCACATAAAAACTTAGGCTAGTGCGTGTAAATGCTGAAACTATAATTATACTTAATGTGTGATTTCAGATTAACCCATCACTAAATGGCACCTAAAAACAGATTTTGTTTTTATAGAGTTTTGTCTATTTACATGTCAGTCAGCCTGTGTGTTTGTGGCCAGTAAGCTATGGACCAGTCGTTTTTCCATTTAGTCAAATGTCCAGCTATTTGAGAGAACTATTATCATGATTTATTTACACAGTGTACGGTTGCTCTTTATTTTACAGTACGTGTACTTACAGTGTACTTACCTAAGAAGAAAGTACTGGGTAATATGAGGTAACTACATGGGTTAAGGTTGGGTTTTGGGGCAGGTTCAGGGTTAGTACGTAGTATTTTAATTACAATAATAAGTACATAGCATGTACATGGGGAACCGGACTTTAAAATAAAGTGCTACCCAGTGTATTCATTTGGAGACTCGCAATCACTGTGGTGTGGCAAAGTAGTTTGTGGTGCTTGCTAAGAGAAGATAAAAATGATGATGTGCTTTTTAATAATAAAGTATCTTGCATTTTTTTTGCCATTATTGATGAGAGAAGACTTCCTAATGATCAGCGCTAGCCTATTAGTGCCATGTGTTTTTTTATGAACTGGAAAATGAGTTGGTCAGGGAAGCTTTTCAATGTGTTTTAGTGCAAGCATCACTATCCTTGTGAAAAAAGAAGTACACTTACCATACTTTTAAAAAGAGTACTTGCTTATTATGGAAATAATATACTTTTAAGACAATTATACGTAATGTTTCCTTGCACTTAATTTCATGTTAATTGCAATTAAAAGAAAATGTATTTAAATTTATATTAAATGCAATAGCTTTTAAAGAACTTTTTTGACCCAATTAAGTAGGACTTAAGTACATACAGTATTTATGTGTAATTTCATAATTAGTTCTGTTGTCTTTGGTTAAAATATACTGCAGAATGGACTGAATGGCGTTTATGATTACAGTAAATAAAATATTTTGATCTTATTTATATTGAAAGTTTTATTTTCGAAAACGTAGGTTTCAAATAAGTAACTAGATGAGACAGTTTGGGGTGTGACATTTCACATAAAAACTTAGGCTAGTGCGTGTAAATGCTGAAACTATAATTATACTTAATGTGTGAATAGTGTTATTGACGCACACGGACTCACATTAGCTACCTTTTAATGTGCACATTTTTACGACTTCTCACACTCTTTAAATTGTACAGTTCTTCTTTTAATTTCCTGTCTTTCTCCAGGTTCTCTGGACTGTCTTCAGGGTCGATCTGCCAGTCTGTCAAGCGATGATGTCGTTGGACTGGGTCATGAGGGTTCACGTCTCAGTCAGTTGTCTCTGATTCCTCGTAGCTCCACCCTTCCCTGTGATGCCACACCTGCTTCACGCTCTTCCCAGCGGCCCACTTCTCGGCGCCCGTCCTCTCCTGGCAGCGAGATGGTTACCCTGGAGCAGTTCTTGCAGGAGAGCAATGCCCTGTCCCCACCCACTGTAAGTAGTTTTAACACTTCTTAGCAGATATATTTGTTTGGTGGTTTGACCTTTTTATCCAGGAATAAGATGATCCTTTTGGGGAAATAAATGTAACGCATGGTCAGTAGAGACATTATGCTTCTAAATAGCCTGATATTTGATCTGCACTATGGATTGTTGCTTGCTAATTGCGGATTAAGATAATGTGTATTGAGTGTTGTGTGAGATGTTTATAATAGAGATGTTGTTGACCGTGATGGATCTTAACCATTTCAGCTAGTGGCCATAATATTCATATTTAATATATATACCTGTTATTATAAAGGAACATAATGTGTATTCTGCATACAAATGTTGAGAAATGCATGCAACAGGATTCCCATGCTCATAAACAATTCAAATAAGTTTAAAACGATGATTACCAGTGATGGTAATTCAACAGGGATGTAAACTCTCACGCATTCAGCTTGAGACTCACACAATTGGCACTGTTCTCACACTCTCATGTCATGTCACACATCCATTTTCTCACACAGTGAAAAAACAGCAAAGAGGACAGACTATAAGCTGACGACTAGACAGCAGGTTACTTATGATATGGAACAAAGTCTCCAAGCTGAACATTGAAGTTGGCAGGCCTTCATACCTTTTTATTTTTGTGCACACAATTATTGTTTTTTTGTCGAAAAATCATGAGATTAATTGCAGTCATTTTATTAAATTAGCAATTCATGTATTCAGTTAACCCTTGTTGAGCCCTTCAACCGAGAGAGTAAAAACTAAATCTGTTTTTTTATGTTTATATAGATATATATCTAACATTTTCATCAAAGTATTTTTTTATAATAAATATTTTAATAGGAATATTTAAATTAAAGAATTTTTTTTGTAGTTTTCCCTAACATTTTAACATTGCATGTAATTACCATTGTAATCTTGAACATATGGGGCACAATGGGGAGGGTTTTTTTTGCAAAAAGCTTTGATGATTTAGTTTAATTTAATTGATGATTTATGTCTCTTTTTTTTTAGGTGCAGACAGGAAGTCGAGAGGATCTGATGACTGATTTCTTCACCAGATCCACTCGACCGGTCCCTCTGCGAGAGGGCGCTAAAACTCCCACCAATTATGTCACTCCAACCATCAAGAATGCTCCACCAGAACTAGATGGTCGGGCCACTAAACCTGGACACAGTGTCAAACCAAACATTCGTCTCACAGAAACCTCCACACCTCCATCTCATTCGCAAACCCTTCCCAACCGAGGAGCAGGACTGCGACCCTCGCCTCTGCAGCAGTCCAATCCTCGCAACAGCCTGAGCCGAACGTTCAGCCTGGCCTCAGCAGACCTCCTCCGCTCCAACGGACCAGACAGCTACCGCACCGAGGCCAGTTCTCCCAGCCAAAACGACGTGGTGTTGAGGAGGTCCGGTGCAGTCGCCAGAGAAAGACCCATGTCCGCTAGGCTGGCTGGGTCCTCGCCTCTACCTGGAGACCCAGGGCACCTGTCCGTGGACCCCCGTCGCCTATCTCTTGCTCCACCGAGAGATGAGTTGTCCCTGGCTTGTCCGCCCCCAATGCACTCTTCTTCTACATCACTGCAGGCTGAACGGGAATACGTTGGGAGTGCTAGTAGCCGAGCTGGAGCGGTCCGTTCTGGACCTGCTCAAACCCGAGCAGCGCCCCACCGTGGTGAGGTGGCCATGGTGACTCCGGTGCGAGCTGTGTCAGCATTGAGGCTGAAGGATTTGGAAGAGGAACCCCAGGAACAAAGGCAGGCAGAGTCGCCTCTACTGAAGAAAACAGACACTGCGGACTTGAGCTGCACCGCTAAGGAAGACCCCACCAGCAAACCTGCTTCTCCTGACCCCAACAATGACCCTCAGACTGTGTGGTATGAGTATGGCTGTGTGTAGAACCTCGGACTTGGTGAAGAAACTTGTTTGACGTATGAAACTGCACTGTAAACAAAGAAAAGCCTCAGGCAGCTCCAGTGAATCTGGGAGGCTGGTCACGTCCTTCCATTCTCCATTTCTCCAGGTGCTTCAAAGGCACCAGGTGCATTTGAGGGTCTTGCACACGTTCACACTGACCTGGAAACGAATGTATGGGGCACTTGAATGTATTTTTCCCCTTCGTATCAAATCGAACGCCTTTGATTTCCGCAGCTCCATGGCAGGCCAGTTCACGTTCTATTCTGAATGTGGAAACCAAACGTTGGGCTGTGTGCTCGGAGCCACTCCCAGCTTAATTACTGAGTAGCGACTGCATCCATCTTTAGGAGGCGCAGGACAGTTGCAGGTCCATCACCAAGACAGCCTCACAGGGACCCGTTACGGGAAGCGGCCTCTCTCTCACTCGCTCCCTGCTGACAGACCAAACAATCTGCTCTTTTCTGCTTCTTGTGGGTGACCATGTATTTGCTGTAGGACCTGGGTTTGGCTCAGACTCTGTTCAGAGTCAAGAGGACAACACAGACCCAGAAAGAGAGAGACAGACACACACACACACACACACACACACACACACACACACAGGTGCTTTCTTTGTCCTATTGACTTCTCCTAAGGTGGAACACTGTTTAGGGAATGGGTTTTAAGTTGGAATCTAGAGTACTGGACACATTGCCCTGTTTCACGCACACATTTAGGGTTGTACTAAAGAGAATCTGAAGCTCAGTTTGGTGTTTTGTTTTTCCGACACACTCATTTTATAACACTGCACTTCTGTTTTAATGACCAGAAGTTCTTTAATTGGTTTATTTATTAATGTCTTTGAGACAATTAAACGACACTTGTTTGTGTGGTTGTTTTAATGTGCGTGTATGCCTAATTTTCCAAGATTTTTTGTTTTGCGTGGTTGTTGGTTAAGTCTGATGATGTTGTATACTGGAAGAACGGACTAGTCTGATTGTACATTTTTTCTTAAGTGAAGCATGGCGGTGAAAAAGCCCACGGATTCCCGGGATCCCTCAATCATGACACCAATCTAGTGTTCTTTGTTCCCTGTCAGTGGTGCTTTTCTGCCATCTCATTTCACCATCTCCAACTTCTCATGGTCTGCTATGGCAACAGCTGGTCACCGAAGGAGATGGTGGATCTTCGTAGAAATATATTTGGAGCAAGCATTCACACTGGATGTGTAAATATAAGGAGAGTCTCCTGTTTGAGTGTGCACGACTACTGGTTAAATGATTTTAGATATACAACTGTTTTATACACTACTGCACATGAACATAGATCATTAACTGTAAGAAATGGTGTGAGTAGATACCCTAACAACCTTACTTAATGTAAAATTTATTGTGAATAATAGAAGCCTGTTTAGAGAAAGCTGTTGTCCAAAACCTACTCTTTGTAATAAAGCTTTTTTTTAAAACAATCTCTGAAGTTTCGGTAAATTATACCATATACCGGTATGTGCTGTTTTAGTTTCTAGGATGTTTAAATGAGTTTATTACAAAGTCATTTTATCAACCGATTAGCATGACTTAAGATGTCACTTGATCTGTCGAATTCAGGATAAATTGTTGGTTTGTAGTGATTGATAAGCTTCTATTTCCCCTAAATTAGACAAAATATTGGTTTGATCTTTTTCAATAACTTCGATATAAGAGTTAAAAGTTGATGAATACAGATAAAATTATTTTTAACCAAAAAAAGTCATAAAAAGTGTCCAAACTTCATTGCAAATTATAAGGGATGGTAAATAATTTTTTTGCAACTGAGGAAATCATGCATTAACAGGATTGCACGCAAAATGTGGGGGACAGCAATTATTTCAGTAAAAATTAGTTTGCAATGTAGATTACAAAATCAGAATATTGACGTTTTAATTGCTGTTTAAAACTAGCTATTTTTCATGCTAGTTAAATATATATAAAAAAATGTTTTTACATGTTTCATGCTAGTATAATATTGTTAAAAAAAAGTTAACAAAAATTGTTGAAATTCACTTCCGGAGTACATTTCATAAGGGTTACGAAGTTTCATTTCAAAATGAAGAAGATTTCCATCTTTTATCCATGTAATAACTTCCAAACGCTATACATAAATGTAGAGGGGATTTCTGCATCTATGGTTAAAAAATATAAAATATGTCCCCAACTATAGGGTTCCCCTTAGTGAATCTCAGCCATTTCCAGTACTGGCTAGGACACCAAAGTGTGCGTATTTGAGCAATGAACCAACTCATTTAAGATCTTTTCCTTTGCTATTGTGAACAATACCATAGAGGGAACCTTAGATTTCACTTAATACATGTGTAGCTACATTTCAAAACAACCGACGGAACATGCTGTGTTGACATTAAATTTGATGAAATCTGAAAATCAGAATATTCAGAAATCAGAATATGGATGAAAATGAACTCCACAACATAAAAAATGGGACTAAAACATTTGCAACAACAAATAGGCTAACACAAATTTAATAAGAGGAATTTTTTAAATGGTAACCATATTGTAAAACGTTTTTACTGTCTGTTTTCTCTAAACACTTTAAAACAATTTAAATTGTTTCCATATTTTAAAGCTTTATATTCTGCATCTACATTTTGCTTCTCTCATCCTTTCTTCACTCCACAGATTGAACTTAATGCCTTGTCTTATGTTCTGCTCTTTTCCTTTCTTCAATCTTTGACTTGAACTTCCTAATAGCACACTTATTTCTGTTTTCTTTAAAAAAAAAGTAGATTATACATGTCAACCACTAAATAGCCAGTGAATGTCAATTTATTTAATGAATTTGAGTATAATTACTGAAGCTGAAGGTCGCCCACTTTACCTGAATCCCACTGGTCCACTTTATTTAATATTTAAACACCTACAAGAAAACTATTGAATCATTTAAAGAAATAGTGTCTCTTTAATAAAAGACAATTGTCATGCACTTTAAGTGTAAACCCATTGAGCACAGTAGCTATAATCAAACTTACATGGCCAACTTCTGTTAAGGGCAGGCACGCAATAAGCGTTAGCTTCTGCCTGCACCTGGTCATCTATAGTGTGTATGTTTCGAATGATTTGATTGAATGATCTGTAAATGACCAAACTAAATGAAGTGAAAAATGAAATGAAAACTTTTCCTGCGTTCACCCATCTGCGTTTTATATCAGTTCTGACACGGACTGTCCACAAGCTACTCGGAACGCATCTCTGTATCTAAACACGCATTCTGTATAGGCAGGGTCACGATATGATACACGTCCTGTTTCTGGGGAAGACCCTTAGTGTTGACTGAGTAATTGCGCGCATCATCGCGTAAAACGGTTGACGCAATTTGTGTATTTCTCCTTTCCAGATGCGAATGCGAAAACCCCGGAACACGCGTGTGATCTTATCTCTGCAAAAATGTTTAATAAAAACAGGCTCCTCTCTATCACAGAGTCTGAGGAGCTGTTGAACGGGAGGATTTGATTTTCATCACACTTCAGAAATGGCTCGAGTGAGTGGCGTGGGATTAAAAGCGGCAATCTGAAGGTAATAGCTACACTTTGATTATCTGACACTCACTCACACTTAGGAAAAATACTATGTAGCTACTATGGTAAGTGTTGTAGTAGGCTAAAACTGAGCACTTTGGTAGGCTACCATAAAGTAAAAAAGGAAAAGGTGAAAAATGAAAATTTCTTTGACTTTCTTATAAGATCCCACAAAAATATATGATATTAAAGATAAAGTTATAGGCTAACAAGAAGAATCACTGTGGTATTTCTGCTTGAGAATATCATGTGACTAGTAATCAAATAAATGCTGCTGCTTTATATTTCACATCTTTCCACAAGCTGTTTTTTTTTTTTACAATAATTGAAAATTATATATAATTTAGCCTATCAGCCTGATCGTTTATTCTCAAGTAGTTGCGACAATCTACAAATGGCATCTGTGACCAACAGGTTTGAATTTGAAATTATTCAAACACATTTGCGAATAACGCTGTGCTACGAATGAGAAATTACCATTAAGTTTAACCCGTGTAAAGGTTCAAGTCAAAATGTTTTATTAATCCCAAATGCAAAACTAGTCAAATATATAAAATTAGGCTACATTACTATCATGCGATTATGAGGAGAATGGTAAGATAATTGTGAATAAATGCCTTTTTTATGTTTGTTTTTTTCTTTTGTTGAAGCAGTAGCCTACTTTGAAATGTGCCATTTTTATAATGTGAATAAGCAGTTACACTCCAAGTGGTGCACTGAGACGGCGCAAACAGAGCAATAGCTTACGACATTAATAATAAACTCGATTATTACATATGTACCAAATATATTGCAGTTGTTTCTTATGACGTTTTATATATCCGACCTTGGACACTAATGCTTCCGGTGGGATTATGGCTTTAGGTTAAACATTCCATGTCCAAAGTAAGCGTGTCAGCATTGAGATGTTTAAGCACACGGTTCCCCGAGTCTGAGCAGGAATAGGGTTATTGAGTTTATGTTAGACAGTCTGTCCCTAATATTTAACCTTAATTAGGCTAAACGTTCTCGGTTTTGTTTTGTTTTCATAATTAAATGGCAGAAAATGTACATCCTCTTACATCCTCATACAAACATATTGGATGACTGCTGATTTAGGGATTTTAGTTTGGAGGGCAAATTTATTTATTTTTTAAAGTCTAATTTAAAATAATTACTAGCTGTTTGAATCAAAAATCCAATTGCACAAATATGGTTTTGCAACTTCTTCGTGTGGCAGCTAGTCCTGGAGTCCCCTGTATGGATTTAGTAATAAAATATGGTTACACTTTATTTTGATGGTCCCCTTTAGACATTCCGTTGACAAACGTTGCACCCACATGTCAACTAACTCTCATTAGAGTATTAGTAGAGTGTTAGTAGACTGTTAGGGTTAGTTGACATTGCAAAGTTACTCATAGTCAGTCCAATTTCTGTTTGGGGACCAGACATCATAATAAAGCAGATATTTAGCAGGCAATCTACTAATTCTCTAACGAGAGTTAGTTGACATGTAGGGTCAATGTTACTTATAGTCAAAATAATGTCTAAAGGGGACCACAGTGTTACCTAAAATGGGTAATTGACTTTGAATTCTAATTGGATGTCATGTTTGAAACCACTGGAGATAGATGCACATCTGTGACCACACTTTAATTGAATTCTGTTTCTATGTTGCACAGCAACCTCCATTATACTACAGCTTGGCTGAAAAAGTCTGCTCTAAGTAGTAATGATTAATGCATTTATTGGACTACTGAACAACGGTGTTGTGCCTAAGAACACACCCATTATAACACGTTGCTTCTCTTGTACTGCTTTTTTATACTGAAAAATGAAATGCTTGTTTCGGTTATTATCATATATATGACTTCATTGAAATTTAATAGAGGAATGTAATGGTGCATTCACTGGGCAAGGCCTACTTGTCAAATGTCAAATCTCTAAGTCCCTTAGGTTGATGTTGAAGCTGGCTCAATATTTCAAATACAAAATCCGAAGTAACCTCCAAGAACAGAAAAACAATTCTGCTAAAAAAAAAAAAAAAAGCCTCCAAGAACAGAAAAACAATTCTGCTAAAAAAAAAAGCTTTCCCATATTGAGACTGTTCTGGGTAATAATGTTGTACTCGCACAGATGTCGTGCATCACTGTCTGAGCAGTATTACTGAGGGTGTTGTGTATGACTCAGATGCAGGGAAACATTCTTAAGCATTTAATGGATTGGTGATGAAACGTGTTGTTCATGCTGGTTCATTTGTTTGTTATATGTTGTGTTCCACAATAGTCACAGCCAAGGCCTCACTCCCAATATATCAGATATCCTTTCATCAGCTCGAGATACCGTGTAACAGGTCACGGTCAGTTTGAAAAGGGCAACTGAAATCCATAATGTGAATTGGGATTGAATACATCAGATCATTTCACACTGATCAATGAAGAAAATACCTATGCTGACGTCGAAGCCAAGTGCAAAAAACATTGTACAGTTGAATTCTTTCTGAATTCAATAGTTTAGTTTCAAGAGCACTTTTCACACTTCCTTCTAGTTAATATCTCTTTCTGTATGTTTAGAATAGTTTAGAGTCTGAAGGACGCAGCCTCCACACACAAATCATTTGTCAGTCGGCAGCCATCTTGATAACATCCTCAGGCTCCTATTTTCTAAGCACGCAGAAGAACAACTTCTGTCAGCTTAAATTGAGAGAAACCCAAATCATTTTGGCAAGTATGTCAAGTAGCCTACTGCAAGCAATCAAATCTTACAACAATGGTCATAAAATGTGCTTCTTTAGCTGAAATTGGCCAAAAAACAGTAATAATATGTTGTAGTTTTATGGTAACTTACATATATAGAGAGCTGAAGGAAAATGTAATTTTCTAGATCAACCCGGAAGTTAGCATCACCCTGGTTCCCTCGATTACTTTCTTTAAAATGTACAAGTTTGAGTTAGAATAGTTTGCAAGAGCGTAAGTATAAACTCAACGAGACTGTGAATGCGCAGTTTTTATATTTGGCGTGACTAACTTAACTTAGTTTTAAGGCTCCTGCAGGACTCTATAGTGCATTTAAAATCTAGCACTGTCAGAGGATGTACTGCATTTGTTTAACATCTCAACCTTCTAGTTGCAGTACAAACAAAAAACGTGGTTGTAAACTAGTTCTGTACTCAAAGTTTAGTTTCTACTGTTACACTTAAAGTATACTTAAAAAGTATACTTTTATACACTAAAAAGTGGGCCAATTTAGTCCCAAGTAGTATTGAAATAGTACACTCACAGTACAAGTATACTACTACTACATTGATATTGGTAAACAAAGTATACTTCAAAATATACTTGAACTTTACTTAAGTATACTTAATAAAGGGAACTCGAAGTATACTTTGCAAGGGAATACAAACCGGACATACTAAATCTGCCATGTTGGCTTTGTAATGTAACAACTTAAAGGGATACTTCAGGATTTAGCATTAAGCTTTGTATTAGTAGGAAACCTGTAGTATTTTCAAATTACCGTGCTTTCCACCCTCATATGAGACAAGAGATTTCTGTATTTTTTGTCTGAAAAAAATCCTCCGATGATGCAAAAATCGTAATTTTGCGTCATCGGAGGATTTTTTGGCCAGAGGCTAAAGACTACAGTCAGTACAAGGAGCTGTCCCGCATGTTTTCAACACGCCCATAGAGGGTGGGATCTCACTCACAGAATGTACACATAGTGTCAGACATCTTTTTTTGAAGCTAAGCTAGCAGGCTCTTGTTCTGTGGAGAAAGCTGAGTAACCTAGTAGGAGAAAGCTGAGTAGTAGGGGTTACCATTAATCCTCTTTCCCGGACATGTCCGGCCGTCGAGATCGTACAAAATGTCTGGGATTCAGCTTTTGCTTTCTGCAGTCGCCATTCATTGTTTACATGCACACCTTTTGTTTCAATCTAACTGAATTCATTCCGATTGGTGAATCTGAATGTAGTGTTTACATGAACGCTAAACAAGTGATCGGTTGATGTGCGTTTTAACATTGCTAAGAAAATTCCCGCTCCTCCGTGAGAGATACGAGACCGGTGCGTCTCACAGGTGTCTCTCATCAGTAATCACGCCACCGGCCTCGCGCAGTTCTCCCGCGGCCCTCAGTCTCGTCCTGCTCACCACAGTAAACATAATGAATGGCGACTGTAGAACGCAAAAGCCGAATCCCGGACATTTTGATCGATCTCGAAATCCCGGGCAAACTCATCACGGAGACTCACTAGTAGCCTAGACTTGTTGTTTAACTACTGCGCTCCATTACCGGTAGGCGTGGCCTCCTAGGGCAGCGAAGCAAGTGGATTCTGGGAGTTGTTTCACATTTCTTCTACATAAATGACCCATTTTAAATAAACATTCATCTTTCCAGAGATATCCCTTTAAGCTATGTCACAGTTTTCTGCCGTTTACGAACATTACGACTCCTTTCCCATGGTGTCCGATACGTACATCAAAATCTCTGAAAGCTGTAGTCCAGGTTTTATGAATCCTGTGGTGGTATTTGGACATACTAATCATTTGACAATATTTTGTTTGCTTCCTTTAGAATTGATGGAATGTTATTCGGAGACCTCTGTTGGTTACGAACGTCCTACACTCATTCAGAAACATGAGGTTGGAAAGATGAACATGTCTGAGGAGCAAATCAACTGCACTATAAGCCACGAGATTCACCAGTACCTGTTTTCAGGTGCGTACATCCTAGTCCTGCTAGTGGGTCTTCCCGCCAATGCTTACTCGCTCTACCATGCCTGGCTGCAATTAAAAGCCCGCAATGAGCTGGGGGTCTACTTGTTAAACCTGACCATATCGGATCTGCTGTACCTGGCCTCCTTGCCCCTCTGGCTCCAGTATATTTTCCAGGGGGACGACTGGAGCGGCTCGGAGTGGCTCTGTCAGCTGTGTGGTTTCCTGCTCTACGAGAACATCTATGTCAGCATCGGTTTTCTGTGTTGTATCTCCATTGACCGCTACCTTGCAGTGGTCTACCCCTTCCGCTTCTCTGCTTTCAGGACGGTACGAGCAGCAGCACTGGTCAGTACGGTGGTCTGGCTCAAAGAGCTTGCCGTAGGAGTGGTGTTTTTCCGGCATAAGGAGCTCAGCAAGGACAAGCATAACCAATCTGTGTGCTTTGAGCACTATCCCATGAAGACATGGGAGTACCCAATAAACTACTACCGTTTTTACATAGGCTTCCTGTTCCCTTTAGGAATCCTCTCAGTGTCGTACTTTCGAGTCCTCCGAGCAGTGGGCAAGAGTGCAGGCACGCAGACCGCCCAGAAAACCCGCATCAAGTACCTGGTGACCAGCACCATTGTCATCTTCCTGGTGTGCTTCTCGCCGTACCACGTCTTCCTGCTGGTGCGCACTGTATTTGAGCGGGACTGCGCTTTCATTGAGAACATTTTCAATTACTACCATTTCTCTCTGTTGCTTACTAGCTTTAACTGCGTGGCGGACCCAGCGCTCTACTGTTTTATCAGTGAAAATGCACAAAAGGGCATCCAGAAGGCTCAGGATGCTTGTACTCGGGTCTTCTGCTGCTGCTCAAAAAGTCATGGAAGGTTCAGCACGCACTCCACTGAGCTGGCAGTCACCAATGATAATGTTACAGGCACGTCAGTGGTGACACTCTTGCAGCAGATCAAAACTGAAGTTTGAACTTTTTTATCTATACAATACAATAGACATCATACAGTTTAGCTACAGGCTCTTCGGTGGACAAACATATGGAAGCATCCTAGATGTATAGTCACATAAAGTGGCTAAATTGGCTAAAACAGTCTTTGCTGTTTTAGAGTCATATTGCAATATTTCATGGTTTTGGTAAGCTAACATTCTACTGTTATGTGGTGTAATTCTCAGGGATTGCTACCTTGATAATCACCTGTGGTTGACATTTGAGGTTTCAATATCCAATGATCTAAAAATGTACTATTTTAATGTACTGTTCCAAGTCCCTTTAGCTACATTTGCATGTAGCGGTTAAACATGGTGTCCAAGATTAAAGTCATTTCTGCTTTCATACCTCATAGGTTTCAGTTCCTGGGCCTCATTTATAAAATGTTACATAGAATCCGTCCTACATTTGATCTTACAATCATTTCTCAAATATCCGTACATGTGATTCAACGAATGAACGTACGCACAAAAAACATCTGTACGTCTCTCTTCTAGATGTGAAATCTATGAATCGCAAATGATCTTGAAATTGTGTGCAACTGAATGGTTTCAGATCTCAGCCCTGTAATTTCATTAACATAAAAGATTAGTCAACGTCCAAATGCTTTACTTGAGAAAGGCGAGCAGCAAGAATTGCTTAAAATTACAAATACCTGCAGTTCTCCGACTCTCTGCCACAAGGGAAAGTACGTGCGTCTGCTTAGACCGTGACGTTTTCTACATCAAAGACTTTTTTTATAAACATGAACGTTGGCGTGAATTTTAGCGTTCGCACATTCTAAGATCAAATCTGTGCATACACACATTTTATTAATGAGGCTCCTAGTGATAGTTAGACTGCTAGCATGACAGGAAAAGGCTTTCATCATCTTCAATATAAGTTTCATGGACTAATGTGGCGATACTTTTAGAGATTTATTGGAGCTTAAAGGGCTAACCACTTAACAGTCACTGCATGCTTTCATTTTATGGAAAAGAACGGCATGAAATTCTGTGTTCCACAATAGAATGACAGACGTTTAGAACATCATGAGAGTGAGTAAATGATGACAGATTTTTCATTTTGGGGTGAACAAGCTTATCTTTGTCACCTGCTCATCTTTTTTTTTATAGTAAGGCAAGGAGCACACAGACAGTTAACAAGCACAAGAAGGTTCACGGGTGTGAAGGGTCAGCCACCCCCAAACAGACCATTTCAATCTGGACATGCTTCCCACTGTGATATCACATCCTGGGAAAATAGTTGAGGAAGAAGTGATGGTTGCTCCAGAAATCATAGATCTTTTGTTTGCTCAAACCACTGACTTAAATAAAGGTGATGAGTGTTTACATTTTTAAGATGGAAGTGACCACAGCTAATACCAGTTTGAGTGAGTGACCTGAACTGAAACAACAGACGTGGAAGTGTTCTCTGATTCCTGCTCATTCAAACTATGTTTACAATGCATACTCAACATGCATGCAGTTTGTATGCAACCAAACAAGGTTATTTCATGATTTCACATAGTGACTGCTGTTCAGTTTTATTTGAGATTTTTATTCTTGTTTTTTATATTCTGTTTATTGTTTGTGATGCACAAATCACTGGCAATGATTGTATTGTTACACAGTACATGGAGACAGAAATTATGCTGTACTGCAGGGGTCTAAAAAGTACAGAGATATATAATTTAATTATGGGTACTCTTACAAAAATCTTCGCCTTTTTTGAAGATAGAATGTTCTCCTTGGGGTGTCTGATCAATGAATTTTGTTTTTGTTTGGCATGTTAGCCTCAGTAAAATGTATAAAATAATGGACTTTTTATATGTACGCATCTAATTTCTCCTCAATGGTTGGATATTATTATTCTCCTCAATGGTTAAGTAGCAAAAACAAGACTAAATAAAGGAATAAATGATGATGAACCACAACTCAAACAGGAGAAAGAAATGAACGCTCCATTGAAAATGGCTTGTTTGGTTTTGATTATTTTACTTGTTGGAAGCAGAATTGTGACATTAAACAAAGGTGCATAAACAGAAGCTTAAATACAGCTGTGATTAATTAGTATAAAGTTATATTCCCACTAAAAACGCATCCAGCACCATCTTTAAAGAAAATGATGCATTGGCCTATTTATTTTATTTTCAGAGCCAGACTAATGAAAAGTCTGCCATTTATTTTACTTTATGATTAAGGGTTTTGGGATGATCCTCTCCAGTGTTGATTTTGGTTGAACCTTGGAAGAGGGAAAGACACTTATCTTTAAAAAGGTCTGTGATAATATACAAATTTCCAAATAACCTGAAGGTGTTATGTAACACGGATCTGAACTAAAACAGCTGCCTGTACTCTACAATGCATGATAGAAGTTGTGTAACACTATGGTATTTTTTTTTAAGTTCCTTGGACTACAACTTGAATATTATTGTATAATAATTTATTATTTATTAGGTCCCATGGTATATGCATCGAATACCACCCATAAATGTAATCAAATATGCCTATTAATTCGATTTAACAGCCTAATTAAAGCTGCGTTATCGCCATCTGTGTTTGAAAATAAAATCCCATGTATTGGATGAATCAAATGGTTTGAGAAATAACTAATTACCTGTTATCGCTATTTGGGAGCGGATCTGTCACGCTACAAACAACACTGATAGAATGCTCAACGAAGTATATAAAATGCGTCCTGCATTTTCAGGTCACTACCGAAACAGTGTGTGTTTTAATCCATTGGCTGAGACTGATTTTAACTACACCCCTACATTTTTGATCAGTCAAAAATGGTCCCCCTCTCTCATTGTAGATAGGTACCATCATTTTGAACTTCAAAAGTCTGAAAATCTGTATGTTACTTTAAGGAACGTCACTACCAAATCCCTCTAATCTGCAATTAAGCAAACTTTTTTTGGGGGTTATTTCATAAAATTTAGTTTGTATATGTGTATACAAACGTCCAGAACTGTGCTAGGTAACCATGTGCTGGTTATCATTTTTGAACTATAGGCTCAAAAGTATCTTAAATTGTCACTACAGAAACAGTCACTACCAAAACATGTGAAATGGTGGTTATGACAATGTTTTTTTTAGTGTTATTCGATAAATTGAGTTTTTGTGTGTGTACAACTGTTCAGAACTGTCCTAGCAAACCATCTGCTGATTAGCATCTTTGAGTTAGGCTCAAAAGTATCTAAAATTGTCACTACCAAAACATGTCATCATTGTTTTGGTAGTGACAAAAGGGAACACAATCATTTATTTGGGGGAAATAAACAACATTGTAGTACAGTTACAGTATGCAAATCATTAGCATCTTAGTATGTTTTAGTATGCGAGTTAAAATTCTGTAATGTGATGTGGGCGCTAAAACATTAATCACTACCGAAAATGTGCCGTCACGACCGAAACATGCATGTTTTGTCTAAAATAAAGTATATTGAATGATTAACTAAGATGTTATTATAGTGTTTGGTTTAATGTATATTCAAACTAATGAATCCTTAACTTTGAAATCAGTATGATTAACTTGTAATGCCTTTTACAAAGAAAGATTGGATTCAAAATACAACAAATCTTAACAATTACAATTTTAACAATATTTCAAGTGTAATATACATTGATTTACCTAAGGTAAATGTAAACAAAATATTAATAGGTCAATATAAGCCTTCTTATTAAATTATTTATTATTGTTTTTCGCTAGTGACAAATTTGGCGAGAGGAAAAATATTGCCAAATTTTCTGAAAATACAATATGATAAATAAAGGGATAGTTCGGCCAAAAATGATATTTAAACCATGCATTACTCACCCTCAAGCCGTTCGAGATGCATCTGTCAATCTTGTTTCAGACGAACACATTTTCAGTTATTTTAGAAAATGTCTTAGACCCTTCAGTGGATATAATGTGAAGCAATGGGGTCCACCTCTTTCAAGTCCCAAAATGTGAATACATCCTTCACAAAAGTAATCCATCCGGCTCCAGGGGGATAAACGAAGGCCTTCTGAGGGTAATCCGTGCGGTTTTGTCCTAAAAATATACATATTTAAAACTTTATAAATGAAAATATCTGACTTCCGGCAACGATCGACGCGCGTTCACGGGTGATGGAAGTCGGCGTACGAGGTAAGACGTAGCGTAGGAACTGTTGTGACGTAGAACGAACGCGCCAGCGCAGCCAGAGAGCAGAGCAAAACAAAACACGAAAGCGCGTGAACGCACGCGCGTCGATCGTTGCCGGAAGTCAGATATTTTCATTTATAAAGTTTTAAATATGTATATTTTTACAACAAAACCGCACGGATTACCCTCAGAAGGCCTTCGTTTATCCCCCTGGAGCCGGATGGATTACTTTTGTGAAGGATGTATGCACATTTTGGGACTTGATGGAGGTGGACCCCATTGCTTCACATTATATCCACTGAAGGGTCTAAGACATTTTCTAAAATAACTGAAAATGTGTTCGTCTGAAACAAGATTGACATATGCATCTCGAACGGCTTGAGGGTGAGTAATGCATGGGTTAAATATCATTTTTGGCCGAACTATCCCTTTAACTGCACAATTACTAGAAATGTGTAACTTGGATATTATACAATTTGCATACATACAAAATTTGTGGGAAAAGACCGTTTTTTCAAGACGTTTCCAACTCTGACTTTGAACCAATTTTGTAGAAAGGCCCATATCTGGTATTTTCCGGCGAAATCCGACCCCACAGCTCAACATTTTATCATAGGCTTACGATAGTGAATAGAGCAATATGAATTTGAACATCACATTTTCTCAATAATAGAATTTAATTTATTTTTAAGCACAATTTCTTCCAAGGTGCAGCTTTAAAAAATATTGTTGAATATTCAGTAGGACAAGTCCCCCAGTGTACTGTATATGGTGGTTAGAATATTAGTAATATCTGAAAAACAAATTTGTTTATTTATTCTTTTAAATCATTTATTTCCTACACCAATACATTTTCCTTACAGTGAGAAGCAACAGAGATTGTTTTATAAGGTGAGAGCACAACAATTAAACACTAAAGACCATTTTCAACGTGAAATAAAGAAACAACAACAACATGTTACCATGGCAGCTATTTCTATTACATTCACATTTTTGTAATCATCTGTGAGAATGTGTGTCGCCTTTGGCTTTTGGCTTGCTTAGTTGCTTATTATTGATCTGGCTGCATTGACAGCATTATATGAGAACTGAGCTGGACAATGACATCACTGTTTTCTCCAGAGCTGCTGTATAGATAAACTAGAGAAATTTGTACAGCAAAAATGAACCATCACTGAACTTTCTTAACAGGAAAATAATGCAACAAGGTTTGTTTCTAGCAGAAAATATCATCATAGTCCAGCTTATCACTTTAAAGCTACTTTGAAACTAACTATATTGTAAAAAGCACTATATAAATGAAGGTGACTTGAGTAAAACATTGCCCACGGATCTGTATCTCAACTCCCGTGGCTGAGATTACACATTGACATTAGGCAAGAGTGAGATGTCTAAGACGCTGGATGATGTCAGAATGGTGTGGATGAAAGGTCAATCCGTCCACCTCCAGTCCCAGGTTTGCCGTTTTACCACTGCGTACGCCATATTTCACCAAAATGTGGAGCATGTCTTCCTCCTGTTTTCAAATAGAAGAACCACGTCAAGGCATGTCTTCAGTCTAGTAATGCATTCAGTGGTAATGGCCTTTTATTTTAAGCTACATGTGGGAGTGGGAATTTTAAACCAGGAAAAGTATTATTAAAACTGTCAATCCCTAGCAGCCACTAAGGAGAAACAACATGATAGACACAGAAAGTATTCAGGCTAACAGGAAGGAATGTGAATACAGGGTTAACGGGCTGAATCCAGCAGTTGTGGCCGTGATGATTATACAGTATACTGGCAGAGGTTCTGAAGTGGTCTGCAGTTCACCGCAAATGTAAAAATGGCCAGTGTTGACAGGAAGCAGCACTGCGACATGCCTGCAAGTTTTATACCAGTGGATTTCCATTGAAAACAAAACGGGATACAAAAGTTAACAGTATGATGTGATATGAGGTGAGAAAAGCATAAACCCTTGCAGTGCAGACACTCATGCTGCAACAAAACTCTTTGAGGAGAACAGATGTTTTAACTCTTTCCCGCCAAGACAGAATTTTCCGTCATTTATGAAAACGCTTCAAATGGAATTTCCCGTTTTCACGGTTATACGTAGGGGTCGCAATCACATGTTTACTAACAAGAGGCTCTGTTCTTTCTTTTGATTTATTGCATGTTCAGAATAGTCACCCTGCTGCGGGGGCTCTGCAACCGGAACCGAACAATGTACGGGGCTCGCTAAGCTAGTCGCATTCAAAGCAGTATCTAGAGCCCTTACATTCTTACTATCCTCAAGAAAGGTTTGGATGCGTGTCTCTGACAGAGAAGATTTCAGAATTAGTCTAACTATTTCCCTGCGTTTATTACACGTGAAACCCTCACTGCTGACAGAGAAGGCTATGCTAAACATGTGGCAGGCAGTGCAAGTGACAATAACTGGAGAAGATGACTCACTGACTGATTTCGACTTACCACAGTTGTTTGATGGATTCGTAAATAAATGGAGCACGAGAGAGAAAAAAGACTAAGCACGAATACAAGTTAACAGGGTAGCGAAATGCTAACGTGTTGTGCTAGCGATAGAGATTTAGATTAAAGGGGTGGTATAATGCCCTTTTCACAAGATGTAAAATAAGTCTCTGATGTCCCCAGAGTGTGTATGTAAAGTTTTAGGTCAAAATACCACACAGATATTTTAATATAGCATGTTAAAATTGTCACTTTTTGAGGGTGAGCAAAAACGCACCGTTTTTGTGTCTGTCCCTTTAAATGCAAATGCGCTGCTGCTCCCGACACAGAGGGCGGAGCTTCAACAGCTTGTGTCCTTAATAGCAGCTCTGATTACCTCATACACATGCACTGAACATTTCAAAAACTGTTAGCCTTTTATGTTCAAGCCGGAGTCAGACAATGATGGAGAGACTCAAGAAGTGACAACATGTAGAATGCAACAGGACATTTTTGAATGGTTAGTGGATGAATTACGTAGCTTATGTGTAGTTATCTTCTAGTCATTGATTAGCATATTCAGTCATGATAATCTATAAATCGCGTTCCCGAGGGCGGGGTTTATGTAGATTTTAGGGTTGGTGATGTCACTAACCCGGGACGAATGTCGTATAGTTCCTACCAGCCGTTTGTTGTAGTCCTTAAAAAGCGATTTCTGTAACCTCTTAACCGTTGCCAGAGACAATATATCCCTTTGCTTTGAACTTTGAGCATTGTAACTGCAGATGTTGTTTATGCTCAAACAGCACCATTACACACTAACTAAAGTTAGTAAAGTGAAATCATAATCAACCACCCCTTTAAAACCTAGCGATGTCAGATTAATGTGATAGGCAATATTAGATAATATTGGTGATTAGGTTATATTTAGCAATATAAACATCAAGGAATGATAGTAAATAGAGATTCAAAACAAAGCTATACGGAGCTACAAATGCAAACCACTTAGCAGCGAGGAAAATTGTGAAAATGATCAAAAATGTTAGTGGTGGCTGGCAAAAAAAAAAAAGATGAGGCGGGGAAAGAGTTAATGTTGGACTGAACTTAACCACCATAATCACCAGCCATCATCATTGGAATACAGTGTTACCTTGGCTATGGTGGGCAGGCAGGCAGACCACAGGCTTCGTTGATCAGGTGAGGGTGACAAACCCAAACCTCTCTGGAGGTACCGCCAGTGTACTGGACAAAGATTCAGAACATACAGCGCACAGGCGACAGCATAGCCACCCCAGTTGGACACTCCTACAACACATGAGGTGGACGTTAGTTTTTCAAGGAAAAGATTGTTCATGGTATTATTCACTGTTTCTAATACATGCTTCTGCAGATTATAACATATCATATTAAAATAAAAAACATTAAATTAAATATTTTTGCGTTTTTCAATTTAAATTTTGTGGGGAAATATTCTGGGTTAAAAATAGTAGAAGATCTGTCGACTATACTGTATATGAATTGCTGTAATCTCAACCTCAATTTGTAAAAAACAAAACAAAAAAAGTCTTGACAGTTTTTTGTTAGTCAAGATTATGGCGCAAAAGCAGTCAACACAGCTTAACTTATGTTCATTTCATTTAAATATTGTTTTATAATACGAACTGCTATTAAACTGAAATTAGAATTTGAGATTCTTATTATTCTTAATATTTTTCTTTTTTTTTCCATTTCTAAACATGCCTAAATGTCAACAAAATCTTGTAAATCACAATTTTAAGCCAGACAGAAACTAGGAAACACTGATGATGTCAAAGAACATCAACGCCTCTGTTGCACTTCCTATAATATCGGAAACTGGTAAAATGATCACTACAGAGGCGGGTTTGGAAGGTGGCTCTTCACAAAATTAATCCACCTCTTCTTGATGTCGTTTTTAGGAAATTTAAACAAGGACACCGATCTGTTTTGCAAATGATTGCATCCAAGTAGTACGCATTTCCGTGACAAAGGCATAGCTAGATAGCAAACTGTAGGCTGTAGTAATAATAATAGTACTGACAGTAACTCGCAAATGAGCGCCAAACTGATGCGAACTTCTCTATTTATATTGTTAGAGGGATCAGTATCAGTGCGTCATCGAGTAGGGGCGTGTCCAAGAGCTCCAGTGCGTCATCGAGCCCTGTTTTAGACCCGCCCAAAAAATCCGTGAAATTGCCAGGGTGAAAAACTGTTTAACGGTCTAACTCCACAATTCAGTACTTCGCAGTTCACAGTCTTTGTAATATGTTTTAGCAATACATTTCTAACCTTTAGAATGTGTTTAGAATGTTTTGTTCAAATTGCCTTTACAGGGACTTTAATGTGAAACTTTGCGTGGGACCATGTATGTTGAGTAATCACATCCAACGTCCTCACTTTATTTCCAGCCAGCAGGAAGGTGAATGGTGCTCACTGTAGAGCTCCACCTCTCTGGATGTTATGTGTTGAGTTTGACATAGTCCAGCTCCACCTCTGTGGATCTAATGGTTGGAGGGATAGAGTTATGGGTAGGGTGAGGTTGTGGTTGGACCTTCTAGCTCCACCCATTACACCCAAGTTACATCCAGAGAGGGGGAAGCTGGACTTCACGCTCCACCCATGGCTCTCCAGGAAGGATGTACACTCATTGTGTGCTTCTCAATATCCCTCCTCGTCTCGTCGCTCCTCCAACCTATGACCCGGAAACCGATCGAGCTCAGCCATCTTGAAGGACATCTCAATTCTCTAATTGCACCGTGAGGAGGCGAGGATCAAGGAGTGAGGAGGCTTCTTGAGGAGTCATGAGCGAGGATACACAGGTGTATCCTATGCGGAAGTGTTTCATCGACTAAACGTGACGCACGTATCAATTCTCCTATCCCTTTACATCGGTCACAATCATTTTAATTTATACTTTACTTTTGCAGTTTAAATAAACCACACCTATTTCAACAGGGTATCTTGCTTTATGATGAATTTCTTAAATAACCAAACTTCAACAACATAAGGGCAGATCCTTTGAGCGCTGCTGATGACGCTGTGAAATGACGTTCGAGTGATCAAGTATTCCAATGTATAAAAAAAGCTTCCTCCGTCCTCCTTTTCTTTCCTTGGAGCCTTCCCTCGCGTCCTACAGGGGGTGGAGCTGAGACGCGAGGAATGGACACGAGGATGCACAAATAAGAATTGAGAAGCACCCATTATGTGGTCTCTGTGTGAGGTGTGCTTACCTGCTGTGATGGCAAAATCAGCAGCCACGTCACATGCTATCAGGTTCCCATTAGGCATGTATGCTTTAACTGCTGCCTTGACTTTACCCATACCAAGCTCATTACCACCATCTCCGATCCCTGTACACACACACACACACAATTAATCCTGTTAGGTAACAGATCTAATCACAACGCTCCTAGTGCCAATCGTTAATTGGGAACTAAGTTGGTGATTCAAGCATTGTGATCGTTAAAAGAGATTAGGATGTTCACTACATCAGATCAAGCAACATTTGACAGTGTAAGTTAATCACGGATGTTTGTTGCTTAGGCGCTTTGGCTTTGTTACCAGTGGTAGTGATTCCTGCAATAGTGCTGGCAGTGATGAAGAGATCGTCTATTGAGTCGACCAAATGCCTGATGTTCACCCCTCTCATGTTGTAGTAGTTCCCGTCTGCAGCCCGGCCGCTGCGCTCTATTGCCACCAAGTGGTCGAACCTTTGCAGTAGATGGGAACAATTATGAGTTCAACTACATGGTACACAAGATATGGGCTATGTTTGGGAATAGTATACTGGTTTTACGATTTCTACTGTTTAGTATGTATACTGTGGCGCAATATGCAAATTAGCTTAAGACCTAACCTTTCTTTTTTTAAATGTGTGACGAATGAACGGAATAATAATACCAAGTGTCTGATTTTTAACATATCTTTGAGTCATTATTTGATCAGAATGACAAGAGTTGGATTAAAGGAATATTCCAGATTGAGTAAAAATCAAGCTCAATCGACAGCTCTTGTGGCATAAAGTTGATTTCCACACTTCTTGACCCTTAAGCTACTTAAAGTAAAGGTATATACAATTTCACATACGTTTTACCAGAATAATTGTGATTTTATAAAACCATCATCTTCAAACATTACTCTATTTAAACCCTCCAAAAAATTGGTTACATTCACTGGCATTATAAGTTTTTCATAGAAAAAGTAAGACAAATACATTTTTTTTGTGGTAATCAATACTAGCCTATGCCACAAATGCTGTTGATTAAGCTTACAATGTCCTGAATCTGGAATATTCCTTTAGTAATGCATTAAGTAATGGAAAATAATGCAGTCATTTTCATAAAATAAACCCCAACATGATTTCTAGTATCACCCTTATTTTATGATAATGATTGGCTAAAAGTACATTATCCCTCTTATTACATGGGTAATCACCAAATAACTACATAAATGGACATAATATATTAATTTGAGTTGAGACGGAAGTGTGATACGAGAGACATGAAGCTACCACAGTTATATATTGTAAGAAAACGGTTATCTGGAACAGTGAGATACAATTTAATTATGTACTATACTACTGTTTATAATATTCATTGTTGCATAATGTGCTCAGTTTAACCAAACTTTTTGTTAAATATACTAGGCAGTATACAGTATGCATTTGATCTTAATAAAGAAAATTAGACTGAACCACCATTACACCTGGGCTTTGTGGGATCTCCATCATGGCATAGGAAGTGAAGTGCTGAGTCAGGGCCTTTACTCTGGAAACTTATTATGGGAACTGGAGTCTTTATCACACCTGTTAGTGAAGAACACACACACACAGAAATCTTGGTACATTACAATAACACCGTATTCTAACGTCATGTTTTCTGTCCTCACTGAAAGTGAAATGCTATGCAAAGCAACAAAAATCACAGCCAAATATATTTGACACGTTTTCTTTGTAAATAAAATTGTGAAATATTATTAAAAAAAAAACCATTATATGTCCATTTGAATATATTTGAAAGTTTAATTTATTCCTGTGATGACAAAGCTGAATTTTCAGCATCATTACTCCAGTCTTCAGGGTTACACGATACTTCAGAAATCATTCTAATATGCTGATTTGATACTCAAGAAACATTTCTTATTAATTATCAATTTCCCCCACTAAATTTTTTTTTTCCCCCCTCAACATTTTTCACATTTGTTGAATAAAAGTATTAATTTCTTGAAAAAAAAATCAATAAAAACTTACTGACCCTACACTTTTTAATGGTAGTGTATATATGTGTATTTGAGCTTGACTAATGCATTTCACCAGCATTTTCATTAGCATGTCAGCTCAAAATGTTAGGCTGCAAATCACGATACTATGGCACTATATTTCATGTTTAAAGCTGCTGTAAGTGATTCCAGTCATTCAGGGGCACTGACCTTCAACATTTTAACCAACCACAAAACATGTCTGCAAAAGGAATGGCAGACAGGACGTTTCTGACTAGCTAGTTTTGTGATTGGCTTAAAAAAAAGTGCAGACAGACTTTTTACATGGAAAACTTGGAAATATCAGGGAATATAAAATGGTGATTTCCGAGAAATGTCATGGAAAAATAATGGAAATTCATTGTTCGGTGAGTGTGGGACCTTTTGGGAAATTTCTACTAAATGCAGAGCTTAGGGCAGTCAGAAACTTCGCATGACTAATTTCTCATGACATCTATTTAAGTGATATCTGTTACTTACAGCACCTTTGATGTGAAGCAGATTTTGTAGCTGCGAGTTTACATGGTGGGTGGAGCAACACAACAAAATAAAAGCCAAACAAGGAAACACACGGCTAGTTCTGTCGCTTAATTACGTCTGACTAGCAAACCAGAGAATATCTCAAAAACATTCAATCAGAAACGATGAAGACCAAATGTGGCACCTTTCTTCACAGCATCCTGGATGATGAGCTGGTTCATCTCCAAAGCCCGCTCATCCGTCACGATGACCACCTTTTTGCGGAGTGCCTGAAGCATAGCTGCCATGGCGATGGCCCCGGGCGGCCCATCAGTCTCTTCAGGGGGGCTGTGCATGTAGTGTGTGGGGAAGCCAGTAGTGATGAGAACAGAGGAGGAATGGGACAGAGAGAGACAGGCCTTTAGGAGCTCGTCCTGCAAGAACAGGGCCCGAATACCTCTTGCACCTGCACACAAACCAGATTTACACTGTATGCATCTTTAAAGTCATGATAAAACTGGAGTAGGGACAGATCACAGATTATAGAAAAAAGGAAAACATTGGGCAACACAGTACACAGTAATAAAGTACTTTCAAATAACTTGCCAACTATTAGATGATAGTTGATTCATAGTAGTCTGTACTACATTGTTAATATATTAATAGGCTACATACAAATAGTGAGTTCTTCATTTATTGTCACTGTAATTAACCAATTTATTATTGTTTAATTAGCTCATATGTAAAGCGTTAGATAATGGGTTTACATGCTTGTTAACTTATTAACTGTAAATAGTCCTCACTTTAGATTAAGTCACAGAAAATGTCATTAAGTGCTTTAAACCAACCTTTTTTAGACATTATTTGCATTAGAATTAAGTGTTTCTTAAAAAATATTTGAGGGATTCTGAGGGATTTGAAATGTAAAAGTGACACGGAGATGGTGTTTTTATTATTTAACAGGTAAGGTATTTTATTTAACAGATAAAAATCACCATGTAGTTCTCTAACAGTTCATTGTAAAGCATTAAAACTTAATGTCAGACAGTGACCCTAAAAAGTATTTGTACACTTAGGCCACACTTAATGTATTAATGTTGCACTCAATTTTATTTTCAGTAGTTGTGCTTATGTTGTCGTAGACTTACACTGATACCTAGTGGTGTGGATGTAGCATCACGCAAAGGCAAATATTTGTATTACAGTTAGTAATGCCACTGTATAAATCCACTTTTCTGGATACACGTTTCCATGACATTAAGAAAAAATCAAAATTTCTTTTCCTCAGTTAATTTATTCATTATTTTAGGTAAGTATCACATTCGTAACTGCTGATGGTCAAAAAAGGCACCAAACTGAACAAACTGTATGTTTCTTATTCATGTAAAGACTGTTGTTAAAGTCTTGAACTTTTATCCATCTTAGAGACTTTTGCACTTGTTTCGGAATTAGTGAAGTTTGCTAGTCTTTTATAACTCCATTTGTATACGTCAAGTTTATGTGCAAATTTCATAGTCAGCCATAAAACAATGTCTGCCCTCAAAAGATGACCAACTCCGTATAAAATATATACCATTTTATTAGACTACTATGACTGGAATCTTTTTTATTCGAGTGAGTGAACGTTTTTTTCTGTTGTAAATTCAGTCTATTCATGTCAAGTCAAGTCACCTTTATTTATATAGCGGTTTTTACAATACACATTGTATCAAAGCAGCTTCAGTGATAACATGAAAATAATACAACAAAGTTTGTTTCTAAAAGAAAATTGCGTCAACATCCACCTTAAGTAAGGCAGATCAATAATATTATTGAATATTAAATGTCCCCAACTAAGCAAGCCAAAAGCCATGGCAACAGTGGCAAGGAACAAAAAAAATAAGGAACTATTCATGTGTTTTTTTATAATTTTTTTTATAAATGACTGACATTGTTCATTGTAAGTGCATCTTTCTTAATCATTCACATGTTGTTTTAGAGGTCAAAACGGTGTTTCTTCATACCTGGGTCTTCTACAATGAGCTCCTCAATTGCTCGAATCTGTTGAACAGCTCCTTTGCTAGCCATACTGTAAAGCTGAGGATTCTGGGAAATGCAGATTGTCAAAGGGCATTGTGCTGGCTCAAGTGTGAGGGGTGAAACAGTTTCTGCCTTTTGATCAGTGATGAACATGCAGCCAGGAGAGTGTGTGAACGCTAGAGCGAGCTCTGCAACATTAAAAAAAACAAATGGTCAACATACAGTTCTCTTTCGACACACTGCATAAAAATGATTGTGTATGTGCCAAAAATGACATAACTGTATGTAAATCTACAGCAAAGTTCCTGAATGATTTCTAAATATGGCACAGTTTAAACCGTTGAGTCCATCTGTATTGTAATATTGAGGAGTTTCTTGATCTTACTGCAGCTCTGTACAGCCTCAACACCGGTGACCCCACAGGCCCAGAACACAGGCACATCACCAGAACACACTTCCACTGGGTCCCCATAGTCTGGTCGTGTCAAGTCATGGATGCCCAGCAGCTCTGGAAGAGAGAATCAAGGGCGTTTACGAGATGTTGAACTCTTTCCCCGCCATTGACTGAATTTTCCGTTGAATCTTTTTTTTTGACAATCCATGTTTTGACTTGTTATACGGTAGGGGTGCTATTATGCATCTTCTGAAAAATGACAGAATCTCTCCAGATCAAAACACAGGTTAAGAATCTGAAGAAACAAGTGAAATAACACAATCAACAAACACCATATTAAATCAAAACAGCCTAACATTGTTATCGAATGAAATGTCGACCCAGAAAGAAGTATAGTACTGTGCAAGCGCGGGGGGGTGTTGATGAACGTGATCTAGCCTTCTCCATCTGTCTAGGCCTCTCTATCGTTCTGAAACCGATCCGGAGTCTTTTTCATCATCTTTTTTTGAGTTGCCAGCCAGTGCCAGCATTTTTTTTTATAATTTTCATATAAATGTATAATATATATGTGTGTTTGTTTAAAAGCAGAGCCTCTGTTCTTTTTTTTGATATATTGAATGTTCAGATATTCATAAAGCAAAATATTCTGAGGGCCAAGAAATTTATCTGAAAATGTAAAAAAAAAAAAAAAAAAAAAAAAAAAAATTCTGGAGCTGGCTGGCAACTTAAAAAAGAAAAGAAAACTGGTGGGGAAAGAACTAAAGAGGAGTTACGTATTTTCCACCTGCAAGCCCCTAAAATGTTAACAGTTCAAGTATGTTTAGAGATGATTTGATCAATACACACAGCTGAGCTAAGTATTACAGATGCGCTTTTTGGAACTAATTCCATGCTCTTAAAACGGATGTGTTAAAAACAACACAACCTGTGTTATATCTTAACACACCTGTGTGTCTAGTTAAGGACGACACATTTTGTGTTACTTTTAACTCAACCAGTGTCTTAACACAGGGAGTGTGTTAAAATATTTAACACACTAATGTGTGGTAAATCACACAATTTGTGTTATTTGTTGTGCTATTTTCGACCAGTTAAAATGAACACAACAAAAAAAAGCATTTTTTTTTTTAAATATTTATTAAAACTTAACTGCTACAATTTCACAGTCAACATTCACGTGTCATTTGAATTTCATAAAGACATTTTTAAACAATTTATTTTATATCTTGGATTTACAAAAAGGTTTTCTTTGTAGGAAATCATGTGAAGAGGTTTTACATCAGCAGCATTGCTCAAACTAATCACCTTGTATTCATTTGTTCTTTGGACTGCATAAGTGAAAGTACTTTTGTGACAGAACTCTAAGAAAACTGTGTAAAACTTCACCAAAGAGGAAATCTACTGTGCAATTTGTGATTTTTAAAATGTGAGCCATCACAGTAGTCACGCAATTTACCATCACTTTCAGTTGAATCCACAAAGAGCTTTTGCATTTGTTCATTGTCAAAAAGAAACTTCAGGGTATCAATAATAGATATGTATTGAAATGTCTCTGCTATTAATACTTGAGTTAATTTACCTTGCTTTCTTGCAGTGCCACCTCAGTTTCCAAGGAAGATTTCTGTTGGCTTGATAAAAGAGTGGTTTTCAGCAAAATACTTAGTCATTTTGTAGGGGGTATTAACTTCCTCAAACATATTTCGTCCTCTTTCAAAATCTTTCATCAAAGTCTGGAATTCATCATTGGGTACGAGTAACGATTAAGCAGAGATGTGGTTCTCTCTTGCAAACAGTCCAGTGTTTCACAGAGTAGTTCTTTTGTGCATGTGATGCTTCTTTGCACATCGGTCAGGGTTCAATTTGAAGAGGAGTACATTTTTGCAACAAATGCTGCTGCACAGCTTTGGTAGTCAGAAGTGCTGCAATTACTGGAGCCATCAAAATTAGTCTCTAGAATATCAACAGCAGCAGAGCAAGATGCAGCTGAGAAGTTCTCACTCATGCCAGTGTCAGAATCTTGTTCTAAATGTACTGGGTTTGCAGCTTGAGCATGGTCTCTATTTAGATGTTTAGCATAAGAATTGAAGTTATGGTATGTTCGTTGACAGATGTTTTGACTACAAACAATTGTAAAATCCTGTCCATCAGAAAGTGCATGGACATGCCTAAGATGATTTAAAAGTTTTCGGATGTCTTTTGAAGTTGATTTTTTGCACTTCGGACATATGCACATGGCGGTACAATTTAGGAAAGTGCTTGAAGCTTTGAAATAAGCTCCACAACTTTAGAACTCTTCCCACCAGAGAAAGGGATGTCATACACATTTTCAAAGAAATTGAAGACAGATGTGAGTTGGGCAGGATATTCTACATTGCAAACCCAATACATTTTAAACAGCTTGTCGATGGCACACGTCAGATTGTTATCCTCAAGTGAAATGGTGACTTTGTCATTCTCGGCCACAATGATGTATTGCGCTGTAGAACTTGGAGCTCCTTAGCAGACAATGTGGGGTTGATGGCTTTCCACCATTGTATGGGAATTATCCAGGAGGCTGGAGATGCTGGTTCCAGCCTGTAAAAATAAAAGTACATTTTATAAAATCCATTTTTTGCCACAGGAATACCGCAAAAGGAGTAGCAAAAGTCAGAGCGCTAGGATTTGAACTTGTACTGCCAGATCTGAGAGGTTATAAGTGCCGACTTGACATTGTGCAGCGAAACTGAAGTAAAGTGCAAAAGTAAATGTCGTAAACATTTGTGTATGTCATTTTCTTTGTGTGAATGTAATTTTACACATTTGTGACTACTAATCTACAACTTCCAATTCAAAACACGGATGTTTTGATCATTGTCTGTGTGTGCAAATTGAAAGATTCAGCTTTTCACATCAGAGCTGTGAGTGTAAATTTCAACTTACAAATATGAATGTTAAAATGACAAGTTCTGACATTCAGACGTTATAAACCAACGTGGTTGAACGACCAGTTTGCGACAATATGGTTTTTGGAAACAGTTGTGACTAGCTAGTTGATTTCTTCAAGATGCATCATACTATGGTAGTGAGGCAGTGAGTTACGTCGTTGTACGGGAAACACACCCCAGCATGATAGAGTAAACCGTCACTACTGTGAGCAGCAAAGACAGCCTCCCCTGGGTCCTAATGCCCATTCGGTAATACAGGGTACCCCCAGGATCCTCCAACTTAAATTCAAGGCTTTTTAAGACCTTTTTAATACCATTTCAAATGAAATTCAATGCCAACTTCGTACCCATTCCGACAGAACTATGAGGGGAAAATGTCAAATCTGTATACATTTTAAACCCTAGAAAATAATTATGTACAAGGAGGCTACTTGAATTAAATAAAACATTTTACTTAAATTATCAGTCATACTTAATACATCCGCAACAGCATTGTAGCAGGCACGTGTGTAGGCCAGTGTTAATTTTGGCAGCCATTTTTGATTTAGTCTTAGTCTTCAGACGAAAATGCTTATTGGTCTTAATCACATTTGAGTCATCCTGTTTTTTATAGTTGTAGTTGACGAAAAGTCTTTGCAGTTTGACCAAAAGTTGACAAAAAATGCAGTTACTTTACTTTTGATAGTTATTTTATATATTCTGAATGACTATATAATATATATTCTGTCTTTAGACAGAAAATGTCATAATAATTATTCTCTCAAGGCCAATTCAATTAAGCTTATGAGAAATTATTGACATTGCACTCTTTAGCAGTAGCACTTGTAATGATAATGATCCCTTTTCCTAAGTTCTGTGGTTCTCCAGTGTTTTAGAGTGCCGTACCCCCTGGTGCCCTCTCTTCCACTTAGACTGCAGTCACACCCTTTCCATTAAGGGACAAGATTTGACCCCTTTAATACAATTTTCCATTTGATTTTTTTCATTAAATTTGCAATCTTAAAACACATAAAAATCACCAGTAGGTGGCAGTAACTCACTATCTTTATGAGTGAGTCTTTTGCTGCGTCCCAATTCGCCTACTTATACTACGCCCTAAAAGTATGTACTCTTTTTGTGAAGAAAAAGTACATACTTTTGAGTGTGTAGCAAAAGAGTAGGCAAGCTTTGGGACATACTACTTCGTCATCTTTAACGGACAGCTCTGTCGCGTGCATCCTGTCACCGTAAACTGCCGTCAATCATCTCGTCACAGTTAAATTCCTCCATTCAATCTAATATAACTTCTTACCATTTCGGAGAGAATTGTTGTCGCACGTTCATCTGCCAGTCATGGGGCTTTCATGCCGAGACTCTCCTCATGTGTTTGGAATTTGAATATAATAATGCATTTAAAAGTTAATGGCTAAACGTATCTTTGCAAAAGTTCACAATGCTGCAGATGCAATATAATCTGGACAACATTGAATAAATACATTTTCGTGAGGTTAGATACTGATAATTAATCACTCAACCCCCTTTTTCTAAATCTCTACATAACCGCCGGACTCGCGCGTCCTCCATGTCTGTAGTTTTTGAACACTTTTCAGTCGTGTTTGTAGTTCTAACCGAATCCTCGTCCAGCGCGCGATGGGTTGTGGGCAATATCAGCCGTTAGAGTGCGCATCGATCTGCACTTCGGATTCTGACCGGATATAGTAGACCATCCGGGTCTCTTTGGGACACTCATTTCAACATACTACGATGGGGACGTACTAATTCTATTTTCGAATACTATTTAGGACGGATAGTATGCGAATTGGGACGCAGCATTTGAGTCATTCATTCATTGAATCTCACGATTCGTTCAAAGCCCAGTGGCGTAGGTTTGATTTTGAAATTGGTGGGGACGGGGACATCAATCTATAAATATATATTAAGTTTTGATCGAAATTATTGCCACGGATATATCAGTGTCACTGGATATTGGTAGGGACACGTCCCTAGCGTCCCTACTAAATTCTACGCCCCTGTCAAAGCCACATATTTCGTTGCAAAATAGAGCAAGCCTGACAATGCTGTTTTAAATGTAGTACATCACTTAATGTTACCCTTTTTTCTTTTCTTATTTACTGTTGTATAAAATCAATGTCACATTTAAAATCGTGTGGATATTCGGGAAACATTGCATTCTTGCTCGTATGAACACTGGTGGATATATCAGCCTGCATTTTGATCGCAGGTTTAGTCGCACAAACAGCGCAAGCGGCTCGTGTCGTGACAGAACACAGACTGACTGAATGACACTTTCATTTAAGTAGAACATCTTAAATAAAGATCGCTGAACTCCAGCTTGTCTGTGTTTGTATACTAAATTCAAGGCTTTTAAGGCCTTAATTTGAGATGATCAAATTCAAGACTTTTTCAAGGCTTTTAAGACCCGCGGGTACCCTGTAATAAATAAAATGAAAATACACAAATAACCTTAAAGGGACACTAAGTAAGAATTACTCCCATCTAGCGGTGAAATTGTATTTTGCATTCAAACGAATTGTGCTCTCCAGCGCCTCGCGTTTTCAAATGCGTGTTGCATCTACGGTAGCCGTTATGTACCAAAAAGCTATGACAGGATGTCTTCTAATAGCACTTCGTCGAGTTTTCCTTCGGGTGAACAGGTTTGTTATTTCAAACAAACTTCAAATTGACACAACGAACAAATGAATGTTACAGTATGAAATAATGAGTGTCAAAAACATGAACTATTGTAATTAGTAGTTATGCCTTCTTTATTCGTTATATTTTCTGAAGTAGCCTACGTGCATTGTTAGATATCATCATCAACTTTTAACTATACATGTTCATCTGTCTATAAAATAAAGTACACAAGCAAACAATGAAAAAAGCTTGTAATTAAGACTGTAACACTGACTTGCCTGTCGAGAAGAAAGCAGGACTTCAGCGTCTCTTTTGAAATCTTTCTCCTGCATTAGCTCTATCCACCTGGAAAAAGCTATCCCGACATTAACTTGTGTTTTTTGTAATCTCCGGTCACGTTTCCTTTTACGATCTATTTTGGACTTTTCTGGCGACGAGGATTTGCAATGCAGCCTTTTAAACTTGCCGGGGCAGTGACAAGCGCCTCTCACTGCTCTGCTCCTCCGCTTCTGCTGCGTTCAGTCACGTCACGCCGGCTCTGAATGAAAACGTGTTGTGGAAACGCGTTGGCCTAGTACTTTTTGTCCCTCTCTGCTATTATAGTTTTTCAAGATGGCGGAACTACATGGAAGCCTCCGTGGACTTACCCGTCCCATGTATATAAATATAATAAATTCTTTGTTTACGAGGATAAATCAGATAATTGGCAGAGGTATTTGTGCACCATTGAGGACATATTTATGAATAAAAATATTGATTTTAGATTATAAATTAACTAAAAAGTTACTTAGTGTCCCTTTAAGACACTTGGCAAAAATTAGTTTAAAAACGTATGCAAAAATCTAATATCATGCATACCTAAAAAACAAAACAAAATTAAAACAGTATAGTTTTATGTAAATCAGAGTCATATAATTTAATAACATCACAAAGTGCTTGTACAGAAAACTGACCAACAAAAAAAAAAGCTAACATAAAAGGACAATTAATTTGCTTACCGGCTTAATGTCCAAGAGATACGCAAGGGCTGACTTTGTACTGCATTTGGCCCACCCTTTGCTCCTTCCTGACGCAGTAGGGGGAAGCAATGTAATAAGAATTTGAAGAGCTCTGTAACATGAATCTGTAGTATGATAGAAAAACAAAATATAATGACATTTTTCATGGTTGGTATAATGGCTGACTTTAAACTCTTTGAACTACTAAAACTAATGGTGTCCACTGAAAGAAAAACAACATTTTGACAGAACGAGCAAAGTAGCCTACCTTAACTCTCATTATCAGTTGGCATGACCAGAGGGTTTTTCACTTTTCAAAGCATTCCTGAAGCTTCATAATCCTTATATATACTCAGACCTTTGCTTTCAAGTAGTGCTCGCATTGTGTCTACATCAAGTATATTACGTTGATGCTGGAAATATAAAAAGCACAAAGTAGTTCTTATTAGATGAGTTAGTGATTCAGTTACTCAGTCACTCACTTATATTGCTCCTGAATGAATCAGCGGTTTTAAATGAACTGATGAATGATTCACTCATTAATAAAGACAGTCAACATTTACTGGCGTACTTTTACAGATGTACCTTTTACAGATGTGCCTTTTTTAGTAATACATTTACAGATGTACTGTACAAGTGTACAGACTGTTAGTTTCTGTGGAATGGGCAAAAAAAAAAAATCAAACAGAGTGATACAAATATTGAAAAGAGTGCTGTTATTTCAGCACTCAGTTATATACAAACCTTCTGTTGACTACTTGGACCAGCTTCATGTGTGTTCTTTGGTGCAACCTTTAAAAAAGAAAAAGAAAAAAAAAGGCAGTTAAAATATGTTCAAGTATATTACTTGTAATTATGTATGCAAGTCCTCTATGAACATACATTCTCTTGATGACCAATTTTTCATCCTCAAAGGACAACAAATGTAACAAGAAGTACAATAATAAAGATATGAAATACAATGAAACCATATACTATTTTGTTATGTACAAAAAGGTTAAAGTAATCTTTTATCAATGGATAAGTTTCATTTATAAAGTTGTCTATTTCTGGTCTGAATAGTGCTCCTTGCAAAAAACAGTGTCAATGGGCCAGATGGCATGGTGATTTTTAAAAAAATTATTTTGTTTTAATTGTGTTTATATGAAATCAGGATTACAATGTACGCGACACAAAAGTTTGACGTGTAATACTGTAGGAAAATGCTGAAGCATTATATGGTGGATGATTATATAACATATACAATGTTAAACAATCCCAAACTAGTAAAGTGTGTTTACTATAGACAAGTTAATATGAGTTTTCAATTGCTACCATTATGTACCATGCAAATGAAAAAAGAAGTGTAGATAAATACTGTACTACTTTACATTATCATTTGTGATCATAATCCCACACCATGTTTGAATGGAAATGCCACTTTAACGGTTTCTTACCATGCTCAAAATTGAAAAGCAATATTAATTTTTAATGCTTAAAAGTAAAGTACAATAATACTGGAATCTGTATGCATGACACACGTATAAGTTATGTTATGAACAGTACATTATAAGTTATGTTACCGAAAAGGGAAATTACATACCAATGCATTTGATCCACTTCTCTTAATCGACTTAAACAAAACTTGAAACTTGTCCAAGGCTTCCACTTTCTCAGTTAGGTCGGTGTCAATAAATTCATTAAAATCAGCGTTAAATTAAAAAATTCGGTGGTACTCTGCAGCACAGGGGAGGAGACATTTGGAAGCATCAATTATTTCTGCTGCACTCTTGAGATGCTGCAATTTTTTGCATATCCCCTTTTCCCCTCCCCTTTTCCCATTTTGGGAGTGTCCTCCATTTGAAGCTGCAAAAGGGCAAACAAAAACACCAATCTGTTATATATAATGTTACATATACTGATTAAGCATAGTATTCACATTAATAATGTAAAAGAGTAGTCAACAAGCAGTGTAAGAATGAACAATATCTATTTATTTACAAAAACATCAAGCTATCATAGTAATCTTCCGAGATAAACCTAAAGCAATCTTTTGATCTCTGAAAACCAGTCGTCACTTTTTAATGAAGGGTCTTCCTGAATTTGGTACTTCATACTAACGTTACTTTTACTATTTCTGCCCCAAAATATTAAAAGTAGTGTGCTAGTACGCGGTTCCGAATTCTGAATCTGTTTGTCTCGTATTACAATGCACTCTTAAAAGGATGTTGAAAACACACAACTTGTGTTGAAAACAACACATTTTGTGTTACTTTTAACTCAACAATGTGTTATTCCTGCTTATTTTCTACACACCAATGTGTAATTATTACACAATTTGTGTCAATTACGTACACGAAATGCGCAAACTGAAGTCAATCAAATTGTTACCGTTACTTACCTTGATAAATCATGTTAATAGAAGGGCCTTTAACAAAACATCAACAAATTCTGTTGTTTAATGAAAGAGTCGATAGGAATGAAAGTGGTAACGTAACGTTAGTTTGTCAAACTCGTTAAGCTGCAGCGTTTTATCAGACATCTTGCCGTTTGCAACAAATCAAACAAAGAAAAACAAAACTCGTTAAAACTAGTTTTCTCTAGAAAGTGAGGGACAAAACTACCTACCAAAGTCTATGAGGAGAAATAAAAATCATTTGTGAAGCACTAACGACTAACGTTAACTATCAGATGCCGTTGCGGCCTTGTTCAAGCCTCTCGCGTCAACGGAAAATACCCGTACACAGTAGAGGTCGCTAACTAAATGAACATTTGACCGTCTAAAAACACAACAACAATAATAAAATACATTTGACCATTTATATTTAACAATTTCTGATAAAAAATAAATCGAAATACCTGCCGTGTGCATCCAAGTCATCCATCGATGGAAAAAGAGGCGCGAACTTGCTTCTTGAGACGCGAAGTGACGTTGCAGCAATGTGATTGGATGATAGTTAACACATACTGTGTTGTTTCTCTCTCTATTTCTTTTTACACATGATCAACTTAAAACTACACAAAATGTGTTAGAATAGCAACAACACAAAAAATGTGTTATTAATTAACACATCCTTTTTGAGAGCACCATTAAATCATCATACATGAAACTTGGTATTTACATTGGCCTCAAAATGTATTTGGACACTTAAAAGGGATTTCGCCTTGAAAAATTCTCCTTTCATATTTATTATTTTTACCAACGTTTTGATAAAAAAAAAACGACTAAAAATTCCGATAACAGCATCTCAAAGCCAGTGTTGTTATTGTTAATAAAAAACTACTACAAATGTTTCCCATTATTTGAAATAAAATAAAACATTTGATGAAAAACAACTTAAACGAAAGCTCATAAATGATAAAAATTACACCTGAAGATGGAAAAATATAAGCCAATTCACAACATTAATAAAAAATATAATGGTATATAAATAATACTAAAAGAACACTGATCAAACCAAGTGTAATTAATTTTAAATAAAGCACTAACACATTTTTCAAGTAAAACATTTAACAAAAATAAGCTGCTGTATTATTACACTGGATATACACTGAAAATAAAGACCAAAATTACTTTTACACCTTTTGGGTTGTGAAATGTTGCAGCATGGACAATGTTCATAAGTAATGTAGTTAAACTGTGCTTAGTGTTCAAGTTCACACAAGTGACTTCATATATATATATACTAAAACTCGCCTTAAGGAAAGCATAATTTGTTTGCACATGCAGCTTGCATCAATATTTAGTGTAACTTTGCCAATTGTGTTGTTTCAAAAGAATGAAAGTTTCTCTAATCATTTACATTGAAACAAGTACATACTAGGGTGTCCAATATGGACAGGGCCTCCATGTGCCAGTGGGATCGCGTGTGTGCATTGAGCCGCAGCATCCAGTTTGTCTTCTGGTACAGGTCTCATGCTCACCACCATCGGACAATCAAACTGACCTGCTCTAATACAAGGTACTGATGTCTGAAAAAAAACAAAAACAAAAAAAAACAGGAATAAGCACTTCGAGGATTTCCTTTTGCTCATTTTTACAATTTCAAAGATGGGAAAAAAGCAGACTCAAGCTAAATCAAGTAAATAGCTGTCCTACACATGGATGTAATGCAGGCCTGGGGTGTCTACTGACCTTGTACATACTGACATTTTTACCCTGTTCCACATTTCTCACTGGAACCCCGGCGGCCGTCAAGGCTGCTTCAAAGCCAAAACTACAGCCGAGGTAGAATGTGACCATGTCCGCAAGTTGAGGAGTGTAGGAGTATAAACTAGCGATCTTCTTCTTTAGCTTGCCATTCTCAAACACACAGTACTCTGGACAGTCCTCCCTGATTGAAAGACAGAACAAGCAAGTCTCTTCACTCATCTATCGCAGTTTCACCATCCATCATATGTCATTTACAGCAGGAAAGAGTTTGAATTAAACGCATATGTGAAACCGGTTTCTAGGCTTAAACCTAGTCCCAGACTAAACTGCATGTTTGAGCTGTCTTCACTGAAAACAACGTGCACGGATATATCTTAAAATATGTCACATCCATTGTTTTATCTCAAGATGCACATCAGTAATGTTTTTACCTAAGGCACGTTTATAAAAGCCACTTATTTGTCAATTTAATTTAGCCTAATCCTGGCTTAATCTAAACCCTGTCTGTGAAATCGGGCCATAGTGAGGGATTATGGGTTGGCATACTAAAGGTCCCAGCCTGTTTTTTAAAGGTGCATTGAGTGATTTCCGAGAAATGCTGTTAAAAAGTGGTTCAGACCTAGCACTATAACCCACTTGTAGCCAATCAGCAGTAGGGGGCGTGTCATCTCATGATGAGTGAGAAAGAGAGATGGCTGAGAGACATTACAAAAAAGAAAAGTCAGGATTTTCACTGGAAAAAGAATTATGATCAGACAAGCGCTTTAATATTAGAAAAGCTTTCCAGCGCTGGAGAGACCTGAGAACAGACGCCGAGGTTGTGTTGTTTCTGCTCCATACGCGAGTAACATTGGTTTTGAGTGTCATTGTCTGGAGCTGGTGTCCTGCTGCTGCTGGCGACTAACAACCAACTCTTGCTTTTAACCCTCTGGGGACCAAGGGGTTTTTGGGGCCCTTGGGATGTTTTGACATGCACTGACATTTGTGCTTTTTTTCAGTTATTTATAAACATGTTAATGGCAAAGGTGTAAATTCACTCTATATAGCACAAACGAACTACCATAATATGTAAGCAACGTGTATGTACATGTTTGTATTTTTGAGAGAATATTATTTATGTGTGGTTATTGAAAAAACTAAAAATAAAAGTTTCTGAAATAAGGCCACAAAACACATATTGATTATTTCTTCACAAGACTTTTGAAACTTGTATCACATAGTCTAGAATATTTGCTCCAAAACTATGTGAGAATCATCCTGACTACTCAAAGTCAAAGTCTTTTAGAATGTGTATGACGTGTTTTGTTTGAGAAAGCTTTATGCGAGGAGGCTTGATCTCTCATTAATATGTATGCATTTCACACCTGAGAAAGACAAAGACCCTCCCATAATGGCCCTATTAGGTGCTATCAGGCCATATCATTAAAAGGAGCCTTGCACAAAGAATGAGGAGATTTAAAAAAGAATGGCTTTTAGATGGTTTGGATTTATTTACAACACACACACACACTGCTTAGAATAAGTGAACACACCCATGCTAAAGTTGACTAAAAAGAGGAATAAAAAAATCATAATGCCTTAATAAAAAAAATGAGGAAAACTCCAACCTTTAGGGACATGAATAATGTCCTTGAATTCTTTGTGAATGAATAATGTATCGCAAATAATTAAATGTTCTTCTTTAAAATACAGGGTGCATACGTCTGGACACATCTATCACACACCCTTCACCATATAGACATGGTTTTATTTCAGTTCAAAGTTAGAGTTGGAAACATCTTGCAAAGAAAGTTGTCTTTTTCCATAAATGTCTTAGTTTGATCATACATATTTCAAAGTTGAGGATTCATTATTTTGATATAGCTTGAATAGGCACAAAAACTATAACATTTTAGTTTATTAGTTTATTGACCAAACATACTATACATTAACATATGAGCAGAAACTCCTAACAAACGCTTATTTGATGTCTATTTTAGAGTAAAAACTTTATACTCTATCCAAAACTAGTCAACAAAATGTCTTTTATTTCGTCTATAATAGTGCGTATCTGTGAGTTCATTCATTCATTCATTCATTTATTCACACACACACACACACAGAAACATGATTCACATTTAAACAGTATGCTATTTTTCCGTTTACAGACACTAACGTTATTCTATATCGCGATTAGAACAAAGCACAAGCATAAAACACTTACACACTTCTCAGCTGAATCTGTTGCTCCTCCTCGTGGTGAAAATAAACCAGCACTTGTTCTGAGGTAGGTAAATGTCCCAGGATTATTCCTCATAGCCGCTCAAGATGACAGTAGATTAATCTGACTAAAAAATATAGTGTGTTTTCAGAGTTTATGGGAGTTAACGCGTCTCAATGTGGTGCTTCACGTATTTGCGCTTGAATAGCGCGTGCTCTCCGTGGGCGTGTCACATTACCAGAGATAATGAGCTGAGAGAAAGATAATTAGAATGGCTGACACGTCTCTCTTTTTATATAGATTACATAAACGGAGAATATTTATTTTAGTTTTGAATCGGATCATTTAAAAGTACAAACTCAAACGATTTAAAAGATATATTGCCTATGGCTGGGTGAATAGTATTTGCTGAGTTTTGTTGAAGATTAGAGACGTGCTCCAGGAAAAAAGTTCACGGTGACTGAGAGGCAGAACGCACACCCTGTTTATATTCTTTATTTTACAAAAGCACAATATTTTATTTCGATTGTATGTGGGCACATAAAAAAGTAGACATTTAACAGATTATTTTCTCATATTTCTTAACTCTATATGAACAGAAATGATGGTAGTACTTTAATTCTATTTTTTTGCTATGTGAAAAAAAACAAGCAAAACGCGCCGGCGCGTTTCTGGTCCCCAGAGGGTTAAATACTCTTGTGTACTGTATGTTCATTTTTGTGTTCATAATTTGTTCATTTGCTTCACTTCTGCTATGATAGAGAGACATCCACTCTGGTAGGGTGTGTTAGTTGGGGTTGATTTCAAATATTAACAGTGCTGAACAATGATTCTCAGAAATTGCTAACTGCACCTTTAAGGAACAGCCCATTGAGTAAATGGGTATAAAATAGGAATGAAAAGAAATGTGAAAGTCTTGGTCAGGGGTTTTCAGTCTGTGATCCCTCTGGTGTGAAGATACAGTACCTGATGTCAGATCCTGTGGCGAGGGAGCAGCTCCATTCTCCACATTTGCTCCTGTACAGCAGAGGGAGCGGGCTGCCGTTAGCCCGACAAAACGCCTCAAAGTCATCAGCAAGATCCTTGTGCAAGATCACCACGTTAGCCTGTTGATATCCTGTCAGTAAACATTTTCTCTGTGAGATCCTGCAATTTTCTCACTGTTTTTTTTTTTTGTTGCAGATTATTAATGTACAGTATCCAATACATTTTAAAAAAGGATCCGAGTCCTCTAGAAATTACACACAAGATCCTACTGGAACAATGAACTGAAGTTTTAGCTTTCAATTTATATACAGTACAATTATATTGAATTCTTAGTACTCATATTGTATTAATTTAGAATCGGTTCAAAATTACATTCGAAACAGAATTACTTTAGCATTCTTTAGGAGTAAATCATCCAGCTTAGGTGCCAAAGTCTAAAAGTGAACACTCATGAGTGAAGTTCAACAGTGTCATAAAAGCAAAACAGTAGTCACAAGTTATTTGTAAAGCTTTGCACTATATGCAGAATGGCAGCATTATTCAAATGTATTATCAATCTCTATTCATTTCTTTAGAGAAAATGAACACAATGTACTTTGTCAATGCATTTAAATGACATATGTGCATAATTGGGTGAGGAGTGTTTGTAAAGTTAAATTAACCCCCCAGTATAAAGCACACTCTTTTGTCAAGCAGAAACGTGCTTTGCTAACACAATGATAAAATCATAATAAAATCAAGAATTAAGGTACAATTAAGCCAAGGTAACATACCATGGCATCTAACCATGATTTTTTAACCTTTCATACCTGCTGCTATTCCAGATGTGTTGTTAATATCCTGACTCTGCTGGCGAATAACAGTCCGCAGAGAACGCGGAGACAAACCCTCTGACTGACACATGCTGATTCCTCTGCGTTACGACTGACAGACACTAGTATAAAGCCAAGCTAGTTAATGATTTTAAGCTGGTGTAAACCCACTGTTGTAAAGATTAATGCATGATGGTGCATAGTAACTAACACCAGACCGTTTGTGAATCATACCTGGCCTCGTGTTTGCTGCTCGGGTGCTGTATTTCAGTCTGACAGCACGACGGAGAAAAATTTTCATACCATCACATTTCAACAGCACTGCAGGAAACATCGTCACATGTTACTGGTCTGCTAATTATGATGTCCTGGAAATAGAGAAAACTTACTTTTCTTTCTTTATTTAGCAGTGCTAAATACAACAGAGGTTGCGTGCTTTACATGAAAATAAAAAGAATAAAAGATAAAACATTATTAACAAATCTCACACCACAGACACCACATTGAGATGACCTGTTAAAGTGTAAATTGCAGGTTAACCACCACAACCAATTAATGTGTTAAAGTGCTCAATGTGTATATATGTAAACATTTATGTCTTAAAAATGCGTTAAAATAACATTTATTGGGGTTTCTTCAAAGGTAGCATGTTTTTTTTTTTACCGTAACTGGGTGATGACCTCATAAAAGGGAACGCGGGCGGTAATGCACTCACTGTGTGTGTGCGGGTTGAGGGAGAATAAAACGATTCGCGGGACTCCTGCAAACTAGAACTATCTATGAATAAAACATAAAAACGAATACATTTTTATTCATCTGTTGCAGAAAAGCAATAGGAACAACTAAAACAAAATAGAAACGCTTTACAGGCAATAGAGTTTCTATTTCTACCATGTCTGCAGCGTTGAGCGATGTAGCCAATCACAGACATGTGTTGATTTCTTGAACGCAATAATGGCCAATCAGAAGCATTTACGATGGACTTCCCTCGCCGCAGTGCTGAATTCTGTATGCTGGCAAATCCTCTAATTATAACAAACATAGTATATATATTATGAAAGCTTCATTGATAATAACAGAGATGTGTAAGATCGCGATGCACTTATGTCAGCTTTTTAGGAATTATGGGAGCGCACTTTGCGCGCATGCCACACCATGCACGCAGTAGCCCGCTTGATTTTATGTTAACAGTGGTTTGTGTGTTAATGCTTAACAAATAATTGATCTGGAGCATTTATGCTGATGTGTATGGTGGCGACACGTAGGCTAACTTGAAAGTATTTGGAGGTACAGAAAAAAAAGTATTTTTGCGGGCGGGAGCGGTACAAAACATAAATGTTGCGGGCGGGAGAAAGTAATATAGAAAGTAGTTGAGAACGTCAGTTATAATAATGACCCACGTATTAAAACATGGTCGAGTTTAAATCGGGCTCGGGCTCATAATTACAGTTAATGTGTCGGGCAGGGCCGGACCGAGCTCGGACACAGCAGGTGTGGTGGTTACAAAAATATATAAATAATAGATACATATGTGATGTGATGTAAGATGTGACAAAACAAGAGAATGTGTTTCTTAAAGTTTCTTCTTTCTTAAAGAGTTTATTTCTTAGAATGTGTTTCTTAAAGTTTCTTCTTTCTTAAAGAGTTTATTTCTTTGACGATTGATGTTTCCTTGCTCAATCGCTCCATTATTTGATTGCTTTTCCCTTGGGGAGTGTTCGCCTGCTGGGGGAGGGGGCGCGGCGGCGCGCGCGCTGCTAAAACAATACACAGACTTTCATGAGTGAAGCAGCAGCAGCTCTGTGTCCTGTGCATTATTAATTATATCTCCCCTCATCAGGCGGTGAGGGTACTACATTTTGGAGGCCCCAGCGAGGATGAATGCAGTGCGAGTTGGCTTCCAGTGACGACAGCCCGCTTCCAGTGCCATTCAGCCTTCTAACGTTACTCAGCCCAGGTGACCAGTGGAGTGAAGACGTTCGAGCCAGGAACGAAAGTGCAAGCAATCTGAGGTTTATCTTCAATACCAGGAGCGCTTCAGAATTCCAGTCTGCTAAGGGCATTTCTTCGATCACTTTTGCACACATGTAGACTGAAGTTTGAGGTGATAGGAGCAGTATATGCTCTCTCACAAGAACATTTGATTGAACTGTGTGAATTCCAAGGGATTGAGTGTGAACATGTCAGTAACAAAAGCCGGTCATTTTTTGTTTCAGTGATTGTGAGACACATTGAGAGAGAGGCATTAGAGGAGCTTGAAGATGCGGGAATGGCAGAGCTTATGTGTTTAAAAGACCAAATCAGTGAAATTCAGAGGGTTAATGAAAACAGTGATTTAGAAAAACAAACAGTACAGGCCACTAAGAGGGTGAATGTAAATCCAGTAGCAGAAACCACAGAACAGGAAAAACTGCAAAAAGAAATGGACACATTACAATTAGCATTGCAGAAATTAATAGAGCAAAAACAGAGAGCAGCTAATCACACACCACAAAACACAGGCACACAACAGAACATAAGTACTATGCAGAGTTATTCCACGTTGCCAAGTCCAATTGTACAGCCAGACACAAGCTCTGATCTGCAGTTAATGACAAACAGACCAGTCATGCCCCCCTGGAACAGAGAATTCAAGATATCAGGACAGATAGGTGAACCTGGTCAAAAAGATAAACTCACCTTTTCAAGTTTGGCCCATCAAATCGAACATGGATTGAGCAGGGGAGTTTCAGAGCTTGAAATAGTGGATGCAGTAATGAGAGCAAGCGCACCTGCCATGCAGCTGCGTAGTTACCTGGAGGGAAAACCAAATTTAACCCTGCCTGTGCTGAGACGCATACTGAGAGCGCATTATCAAGAAAGAGGTGGGACTGAATTGTACAAACAGCTTACCTCCGAGGTGCAAAGTAGTAAAGAGACCCCACAAAGTTTCCTCGTTCGGTGTCTTGATTTGAGGCAAAAGATCCTGTTTGCATCTCAGGAAGCGGAATCCAGTTTGAAATATGCCACGAATCTAGTTCAGAGCATGTTTCTTCACACTGTTCTTACTGGCCTGCAAAATGACAGTATCAGAAGTGACCTGCAACCTTACTTGACAACCATTGATGTGAGTGACGAAATTCTTTTTGATAAGGTCAATGTTGCTTGTGCGAATGAAACCGAGCGGCAAAACAAGAAGCTGATATTCCAACACACCAAAGTGAATCCAGTGCAGGTTAATGAAGTTGCTGTTGAAAAGAAAGGAAAGACACAGTGTCACAAAAACACAGAGAAACTTGAACCTGACATTTTGAGTGAGTTAAAGGAAATGCAGTCTGACATGGCATTGTTGAAGGATCTCAGTGCGGAGGTTTCTCAAATTAAAGAATCCATTCGACAACCTCAGATCATGTCCACACAGTTTTCTACCAATGTGAGGGATCAAACCAACATGCCACCACCCCAGCCTCAGTACCCACCTCAAAATTATTTGCAGCAATATGACAGGAGAAGGGGGGCCTTCCAGCAGCCACAGTGGCTCCCTGCACAACGTTTCCATCCCCCTTCAACTCGTTTGAGAAAATGTCTGGCATGTCAGCAAAGCGGATTGGATGTACACTGTACTCACTGCTTTAGATGTGGCAGTAGCGATCATTTTGCGGTTGGTTGTAGAGCACGAGGCCCAACAATGTACAGAGAGCAGTCTTTAAACGGGACAGGGTCACGACTGCGGGACGAGGAGTGACCAGATATTCAACGATGTCCCCACAAAGCTGTGTACAGTGTGGTATCACAGGTTCAGACTTTAGACTGCAACAATGCGCTGCCTGTAAACAAACATTGTATTGTTCTAAAGCATGTCAAGCTAAGCACTGGACAGTCCATATGAAACAATGTAACCAGACAGCAAGAGTACACACAAATTCTGCAATGCACAGAAAGAAATGTGAAGCCGACAAGTCTACACGTGCCGCCTTTGTAGGAGAACAGTGTCTAGTGCAGTGTTACCTTCAAGGGCTCCTTGTTGATGCATTGTGGGATACAGGCTCTCAAGTTTGTATAGTGGATGAACTGTGGAGAAGTAAGCACTTACCAAACATCAGGTTGAGAAATGTGGCCGAGGTAATTGACGCACCTGAAGGACTCCGTCTAGTGGCGGCAAATGGACAGGAAATACCTTATATTGGGTGGATGGCAGTGAGTTTTGGTTTGGCTTCAAATGAAGGGGAAACAGATGAACTTGTCATACCTGTGTTGGTGATGAGGGGTAGTCAGCTTCACCATCCTATCATCGGATATAATGTGATCGAGCAAATGGACACCAAGAGAATAATGCAGCCAATCACAAGTGAAGTCCAGAGAACAGCATGTCCTAGTGCAGCCACAGGAATAGTTCAAGCTTTCATCAAACAAATCCAGGCTGAAAGACCATTAGGCCACTGTCGGTAGCCTAAAAGAGGCCTAGAAATAGGGTTTCGTTCCACCATGTGGGGCACTACCCAATTTTTTTATATTTAACATCAGAAATATATAGAGATTCCTTAGGAAAAAGTTCTCCGCACACAACCTTGCAGTTTTTGAGAAAAATTATGCTAAAGGTGCCCATTTTGAAAAAAAGGGAAAACATAGGGAATTTTGCACTTTCAAACCTGTTTATCATATAAACCCAAAAATGCCGAATTACCACTTGAGGTACAAAATAACCCAGTTTGAAATGTGTGATATACCTGAAGTTGCTATCTAGGCACAGTAAACCTGATAAGATTATCAAGAAAACTTCTACTGTAGCATTAACATCCCAATTACTTCTCATTATGTTGTTCCAATTCAAAGGTAATATTTGAGGTAAAATCTGAACAACAAATAGAATTCAGCCAAAATATAATATATATAAAAAACACTTTTCAAAACAACACATTTAATGGTGAATAGTCAATTCACATACACGAGCAGTAATTGCACTGCATGTACACTGTAAAAAATATTACATGCTATCTACTTAAAAAAATTATGGTAACAATATTACACGTATTATATTTGAGTAGATTTTAAGTTTTTTTTGTGTGTGTGTGAAATCTACCCTAATAAATTAAGTAAAATTTCCTAAATTATTTAGTCTATGGCAAATGATGAATGTAATATTATTAGTGGAATGTGCTTTTTTAATTTAAGTTGTCTCACAAATAAATCAAGCAGAATTTACTTGATTATAACATATACTGCCTTTTTCAGGTTAAGATAATAGTGAATACATAATGCACTTTTTGTTATCAAACATGCTTTTATTCTGTATTTTTTGCACAAATAAAACAAATCTATATAAAATGTAAGACAGCAGTTTTAAGTTATGAAAAATAAAAGCAAAAAAATGCTAACATTTTCCATGTCATTGAGAAAGATCATTTTGTTACACAAAAACATGTGCATACAAATTTCTGTTGGAAAAGTCACATTCTTGACTAAAACTTGTGAATAACTTGTAGCAAAACATATCAAATAATTTGTACTTGCTGAAAGCTTGTATGTAGAACAATATTAAACGTTCATCAATCAATGCAGTTTTTTTTTCACCAGAACTTGGTCATAATGCATTGTCTAAATCTTAGTCATGTGTTTGTTTTTAAGTGTTAGTAATTTCGGGGAAAACTTGCAAACATTCAGTTCCAAGAAGAGCTTCTGAAAGGCCTCAAAAGTGTGCCTCCGTTATTTCAGGTAGGTGAGGTTTAGTGCATACGTGAGTCCAAGAAGAACAGCACAGGCTCTTGCCAGATTTTCCAAGCCAGCCATGACTTGCATCCCCTCCAAGATGATGCTGAAATACTCCTGAGAATCCCTCTTGCAGATGGCAATTTTCATTATGTGCTGCAGGATATCTCCATTGTCACACTGTAAAACAAACATTAAAGAAGTATTTTTATCTCGTCTGTCTCATCATAAGTCTGTCCATAATTATAAACTTGATTTTGTGTACGGTTGTAAAAATTTCTTATAACAGCTTAAAATGCTAAGACAACTACAAGTAAACCATTATAGTTTATTTTCTTTGTAATGACTGAAACATAAAAATATTATGTTTCAGTGGACCACAAAGACAAAGACTGTCACAATAACATAAGTACAGTTTCGCCAATGACAGAGGGTGTATTAAGGAAGAAAAAATAAAATAAATTTATAATTACATTTGGTGACACTATTGTAGGGGGGGAAATTAAATTTCGATGGTCCACTATTGACATTCTACTAACTGTATAGTAACTACATGTCAACTAACTCAGAGTATTAGTATACTGCACTGCTAGGTTAGGGTTAATAGATTAAGTTAACATGTAGTTGCAGTTATAGTCAGTAGAATGTCTAAAGTGGACCATCAAAATAAAGTTACCTTTTTTCATATAGTGGCTGCCAAAAATCTATTTTGTGTTAAATATTTTCACATTAGCTTTATATAATTTAATTAGAAAAAAAGATTATTGTTTAAGTTGCATTTCTATTTTTATAAATAAAAACAAATGTACAAATACATTTCTCAAAACACCATAGGCTACTCTTGGATGAGGTCATCGTCTTTTTCACCCAGATAACAGATCAAGAAACGGAGGACAACGTCTCATCATGTCAATGTTTTTATCGGGATTCTGATAGGTAAGTTTGTAAATTAGCATCACCCAAAAATAATGAACAAATATTGATATGTTATGAAAGTAACTTACCTGCAGTATGGGATCAATAGCTAGCTCCGTAGTGTCCGATGTTTTGAGCCATTCCTTCGCACATTGCTTGATTTGTTCCCATCGGACTTCAGTAGAGCTGCGGACCTTTCCCACCATCTTTTCCGACATGAAGAATACACTTTACGGGTGTTAATCGAGCTTGATCGCCGCTATCAAATGAAGATGCGCTGCTTCCGTCCTCCTCCATGTTTACATGTGCGTAGTGATATTAGCTTGATTTTGGCTGTGACCTACTTACATTTTCGATGCTGATTGGTCGAAAATCTAGCTCAACAGTTTTATGTCTCAATACGCAGTCAATATAGTGCGCCAATAAATTACACTTTTCTCATTAACTGCAGGATAATGCGTGGAGAACTTTTTGCTTGGATACCTTTTATTAACGTTGAACATATTGAGTAAAAGAAAATGTAGTGCCCCGTTTGTCGTAATGAAACTGAACGATACAGCTCACGTACAGCGGCCTACATGTGAATATACAGTCAAAACAACCAAGGAAAATGTTCATGTGCCCAAACATACATCGGTACAAGTGGAATGTAGAGTGCAGACACACAGACCAAAGCAAGAGACTTTGCTCATTTTTGAGCCTGACGTTAACCCAAAGTGGGCAGAGGGGTTGGAGTTCTGTGAGACGATTGTAACCTTGCGGCGACATACATCTTCACATATAGTTGTCAGTGTTCAGAACCCTACAGATCATGACCTACTGTTAGCAGGCAAGATGGTAATAGGCACCGCGCAACCTGTGCAGGCTGTTTATCCAACTGCAGCTTTTGAGAAACCTGGTTCAACTTCTGTGACGGTCAATCAAGTAAAAAATGAAACCAGCCATAACTCTGACATCGCATGGGTCCCGCCAGTCAGTTTGAGCCATCTCAGTGAGTCTGAAAAACAAATAGTTCAGCAAATGTTAAAAGAGGAAGCAGCTTCATTTTCCGAATCTTACAATGACATAGGTTCCATTGAGGAACTACAACTTGCTATTTCACTGAAAGACACTAATCCTGTTGCACGTACTTACCGGTCAGTGCCTAAACCCCTCTACCAACAGATGAAAAACTACCTGCATGATCTCATTGCGCAAGGATGGGTGCAGAAATCAAACTCACCATATGCCTCACCGGTCGTATGCGTCCGGAAAAAAGATGGCAGCTTACGCCTGTGTATCGATTTCATAGAACTGAACCGGAAAACGCATCCTGATAGACAGCCCATCCCCCGTGTTCAAGACATAATGGACAGTTTGGGAGGGAACTCTTGGTTTTAGCTTCTTGATCAAGGGAAAGCATATCATCAGGGCTTCATGGCCAAGGAGAGCAGACCTTTAACAGCCTTTGTGACTCCATGGGGGTTATATGAGTGCATTAGGATACCTTTCGGCCTGATGAATGCTCCTTCAGCATTTCAACGCTGCATGGAGGAGTGTCTGGGTGAGCTAAGAGACAACATCTGTGTTCCTTATCTGGATGACACATTAGTTTTCAGTAAAACCTTTGAAGATCACGTGGATGATGTAAGGAAAGTCCTGCAAAGATTGAGACAGTATGGAATAAAATTAAAACCTGGCAAATGTGAACTATTCAAACGTGAGGGTGCGATACCTTGGAAGGATTGTCTCGGCGGAAGGGAGAAAGATGGACCCGGCTGATACAGCTGCTGTGAGTAGTCTGAAAGATAAAAGGCCAAGCACAGTTGGACAGTTGAGAGCAGTCATGGGTCTGTTGAGCTACTATCAACAATATATAAAAGATTTCTCCAGAATTGCGAGTCCGCTGTACGACCTGCTGAAAGAAACTGAGACACAGAAGGAAGAATGCAAGGAGACACGTAACCGACAGGCTACAGGAAAGAAAAGGGGAGTGCCTTCTAACAGGCCGATTGTATGGACTAATAAGCACCAAAAGATATTGGAGGGACTGATCGATTGTTTAGTTGAGCCACCAATACTTGCGTTCCCGGACTTCTCACAGCCGTTCGTACTTCATACTGACGCATCGAATCAGGGTCTTGGGGCAGTTCTATGCCAAAAGCAAGCGGGAAAGCTTAGAGTTATCGCTTATTGGTCCCGAACCCTGTCAGTCGCGGAAAAGAAGTATCACCTCCACTCAGGGAAATTGGAGTTCCTTGCCCTGAAGTGGGCTGTCACCGAAAAATTCAAGGATTAATTGTACTATGCCCCCACATTCACGGTGTATAGTGATAATAATCCACTTACTTACGTTTTAACCAGTGCAAAGCTGAATGCAACAGGATGTAGATGGGTGGCGGAACTTGCAGATTTCCATTTTAACATCAAGTACCGGCCTGGCAAAGAAAATGTGGATGCAGACACCCATTCCAGGATGCCACTGAACATTGAGACAGCAATGAAGGAATGCACGGAGGAATTGCCATCCAACTGTGTTGAAGCAACCATCCAATCTGTTAAGGCACCACACTTCAGCATCTCATGGACTGCCATGATTTCTCTTGACGACACCATGGCATCAGTGCATGCATGCGAGCCATTATCTGTGGAGAAGATCAGACAAGCACAGCGTAATGATGACTACATTAGACCTGTTCTACAATTTAAGCTGTCCAATAAAAAGCCAACAGGACATCTTTTGAAGACCTTGAGTGCACACAGTAAATGCTTACTGCGCAGTTGGGACAAACTTCTCCTGGGAGACGATGGTATCCTCCGTAGAAAGACGAACACCCAGACACAGCTAGTCTTACCTGCAAGGTACAAGCAGCGTGTTTTGAGAGAATTACATGATAACATGGGTCATCAAGGTCTTGATCGAACAATATCGTTAACCCTCTGAGGTCGGCTATCGCGCCGGCGCGATAGTCTCGCTTTTTTCTTATCAGTGCAAAAGAAACTCAAAATACTCTGTTGATTTTGATCTTACATATTAAGTGTTGTACATCATTAGATCCTGATAAGTGTCTATTTTTTTGTGGATACTCACAATAAAAACAAAGTGTTGTGCTTTTCGCCAAATAAAGAAAAACAAACATGATGCGCGTTCTGCCTTCTCTCTGTCAGTGAAGTCCATTCTGAAACGCGTCCTAAGATTAAATTTAATTCCGCGAATACTTATCATACAGGCACGAGTGTTTTTCCATAATGAAGCTTGAACTCTCTTCTTTTAAATGAATGAATTTATATATATAAAAAAAAAATATATTCTCAGCTTATGTAATCTGTATGAAAAGAGAGATGTCAGTATTTTCTTTCCAGCTCATTACACCTAATTACGCGTTAATGTGTCACGCCCACGGAGAGCGCGCGCTATTCAAACGCAAATGATCTTAGACAAGCCGTTCGAACATGCCAACGCCCACCAGCTGGATTATAAAACACATCGTGTTTAGTAAGTATCTTGTACAGCTGTGTACACAGCGTATCCTTTCGCTGTGAGGAATAATAATCTAACCCTGGAAAATGTACCAGAAGTGCTGGTAGTTTCATTTCGAGGAGCAACGGATCCAGCTGATGTAGTAAGTCATTTATTCTAGTGCTTTGTTCTAATCGTGATATTGAATTTGTCGGACTGTAAACCGCAAAAAGACTGTTTAAATATGAATTGCGTGTCTGTGTGTAGGCTAAATGATGAGTGAACGGCATAGGCGCGCGCGCTTTGTTTACTACAGTTATACAGCGCGTGTCTGTGCCTTGTTCATTCACTCTCGCACCTACATTAGTAAACGTTATGTTTACATGAACAACACATACAAACTATATTGCTATAGCCTACTAAGATGAGTAAAAATAGACTGAAATATGTTGAAATAAAATGTCTGTCTAAGCAACAAGCTGCAAATTCACATGTATATACTAATATATCATACACAATATATTACAGACTAAATATGAATGTTTAGACACGATTTTGTGATTAGTTTTGGATAGATTATAAAGTTTTGACTGTAAAAAAAAAGACTACTGTCACATTAAATAGGTACGCTTTTGTTCACCAATTTCTGCTCATAGTTAAATATACTATAGTATGATGTTTAGTCAAAAATAAAGTAGGTATATTGAATTATCAACTAAGATGTTATTATAGTGTTTGTTCCAATATTCAAACTAATGAATCCTTACCTTTTTTAATACGTATGATAAAATGTATACTTTTTACAAAGAAATACACTTGAAATATTGTTAAAATTGTAATTGTTGTTGTAATTGTAACCTATTTGTAATTGGTTACAATTTCTAATTGTAAAATATGTATAGGCTATATAGATAATTTCTTTTGTCCTTGCATTCTTTGGGATCCTGTGACACACCTGTGTGAAAGGGCTAATTAATATGTAGCTCATTATGCGGCACATTAACCGGCCTTTGTCTTCTCAGGTGTGAACACGCCTCCACGCATATTGCCTTTCCAAACCAAAGGTCTCTAATAAAATTTAAATCGGTGTATGTGTTTATGTAAATGATTAGGCAGGGTGATTTTCAGATCATTTTGAAGCAAAAATTCTAGGCAACAACACTCATTAGTCAAAAGTCTTGTGGACACATATTTAGTATGTGTTTTGTGGCCTTATTTCAGACACTAAGTTTTAGTTTTTTCAATAGCCATGCATAAGCAATATTCTCTCAAAAATACAAACATGTTTCATAATTGTTGCTCAGAAATTACGGTAGCCCAGTTTGTGCTATATTGAGTGAATTTACACCTTTCCCATTAACATGTTTATAAATAACTGAAAAAAGCACAAATGTCAGAGCATGTCAGAACACCTCAAGGACCCCAAAAACCCTTAGACCTCAGAGGGTTAATCAGAGAAAGGTTCTATTGGCCGCAAATGCACAATGACGTTGATCACTATGTCACCAAGAGTTGTGTTTGCCTGAAACAGAAGAAACCATGTAGGGAGGCCAGAGCACCGCTCCAGAATATGGTCACTCCTCACCCGTTTGAACTTGTCTCCATTGACTTCTTACACCTGGATAAATGTAGAGGAGGGTATGAGTATATCCTAATTGTAGTTGACCACTTCACACGATTTGCACAAGCCTATGCAACTACCTCAAAATCGGCTAAAACTGTTGTTGACAAATTTTTTAATGACTACGCTCTGAAGTTTGGGTTCCCGCAAAGAATTCATCATGACCAGGGAGGGGAGTTCGAAAACCAGCTGGTTGCTCAGTTGAAGAAGAGTTGTGGAGTTGCTGGATCAAGGACAATGCGTATCACCCCCAGGGAAATGGGCAGGTTGAACGTTTCAACCGAACGTTACTTCAGATGTTGAAGACGTTGACTGAACAGCAGAAAACCAATTGGAAAGAGTCACTAAACAAACTCATCTTTGCATACAACAGCACACAATGTGAAGTTACAGGATTTTCACCATTCTACTCACTGTTCGGAAGGTCCCCAAGATCACCCATTGATCTATTGTTCAGTTTGACATCTGAAACTGGAACTACTGATTATAAGGAGTATGTTAAGAGATGGAGACAAGAAATGCAGGAAGCATTGGAAATCACCAGACAGACTGCAAAGAAGGTGGCAGAAAGAAAGAATCAAGAGGAACTATGATGGAAAAGTGAGGGGTTCTATGTTTTATCCTGGAGATCGCGTGTTAGTGAGGAACTTGACACCTAGAGGTGGAACTGGGAAGCTTCGAAACCATTGGGAAGATGTTGTACACACAGTAGTCCGTCAAGTAGGAGGAAAAGGCCCGGTTTTTGAAGTGAAACCAGAACATGGTAAAGGAAGATCACGTGTTCTCCACCGTAACCTCTTGATGCCTTGTGATTATCTACCATTGGAGACTGATCTTGGAAAGGAAGAAAAGACAAAGGGACCAGTGCAAAGACCAAAACCAGTAAATAGATGTGTACCAATTCCGGAAGAGGAAGAGGATGAAGATTATCCTTACTTTAATTACCTACCTGTGGTCCATCATCAGCAGCCTGGGTGTGAAAACTGGTGAGATGAATACGTACCTGAAGTCCAGTTTCAACCTGGGGAAGGAAACGGAGAGTTAGTAAGTGGAAACTTACCAGTTATCCTGCACAGTGAATCTGAAAAGGAAAGGGGAGAAATTGGTCAAGAGGTAGCAAAGGATCGTGAAACAGAAGTTCAAATGGAAAATGAGGTACCACCTCAACAGGAATGTGTTGTGATGGAGGAGGAACAACCTGGAGGAAGACCTAATGAAATGGAAGATGTACCAGTAAGACGGGATGAAAATGACGGGGAAGCAGGACAGGAATACAGGTGGCCTAAGAGAGAAAGGAAATCCCCAAAGATATTTACTTATGATTACTTGGGTACACCGGCATGTTATAATGTAGAACATACAAACACAACAGCGTTGCAACCCATGTCATATGAGATGCAGAACTTACCTCCAATGGACTTACCCAGCTCAACACTATCAACCAAAATACTGGTATGCATACTGAAGAGACTGAGGAAATGAAGAAAGATAATGGGATTTAAAGACTTTGCAGTTTCCAACACATGTCCTTATTCACAATTAACATGCAGTACACATAGGCAGTGAGACATTGCACACAAGCAGTATGACATTGAGATAAAACAACATTATCAGGAGAAATTTAATTTCTTATTTTGGGTTGAGGCAACAGGAGAGTAATGTCGGGACGACATTTATTTTTGACGGGGAAAGTGTGGTGGTTACAAAAATATATAAATAATAGATAAATATGTGATGTGATGTAAGACGTTACAAAAAAAGAGAATATGTTTCTTAAAGTTTCTTCTTTCTTAAAGAGTTTATTTCTTAGAATGTGTTTCTTAAAGTTTCTTCTTTCTTAAAGAGTTTATTTCTTTGACGATGTTTCCTTGCTCAATCTCTCCATTATTTGATTGCTTTTCCCTTGGGGAGTGTTCGCCTGCTGGGGGAGGGGGCGCGGCGGCGCGCGCGCTGCTAAAACAATACACAGACTTTCATGAGTGAAGCAGCAGCAGCTCTGTGTCCTGTGCATTATTAATTATATCTCCCCTCATCAGGCGGTGAGGGTACTACACGGGCTCGGGTAGGGTATTGCTTGATTTTTTTGGGCCCGATCTAAGCTCTACCTCGGGTAAGTTATGCAAACACTTACAGGCACGAATCAGCCGTTTGTCCTTGGGGAACTTGTGGAGCCTCTCCCCCGTTTTTTATTTATTCGTACATCCCGCACAAACACAATAGTTAACCATTTCTCGGTCTCCAATATAACGTAACTTCAGGCCTGGAATAGACAGTAAAAGCTTAGAGTACCTTTTATGACGTCACGCCCAGCCTAGTGGATGGGAGGGGCGTGCTTAAAACCACTGTAAAACGCACCAACTTTTCATATTATATTCAGCATTTTGGTATAAAAAAACAATGGTGGGCGGTTCTTATCTTTATGTTTAGTAAGCACATTGCATTATCTTCGTGAAAAATTTTACCTGCAATTTACACTTTAAGCGGTCAATAAAAAATGCGCCTTGAGCAAGTTCCTGAATACTGAAAGATTTAGCAAGGCTAAAAACTGATTTCAAGGTCAGGACATGTGTGTGTGCGCGTGTAATGGAAAAGTTTTTTTTAACCGTTAAATGCATGAATGTTTCTTTAGCTACCCAGATCTACACTGTAAAAAAAATATTTTTTGACCTTGTAAATAAAGATAGCATGATTTAAGTAAATTTTACAAACAAATCATATTTTGGCTTTTTACTTCAAAATGTCACGTTTAATTCAATATGCTACTTGAGGTTTCGTTTTAATTTATTGTGCTTAAATACATAAGTAAATTCAACTGGAACTGCCCAAGTAATATTTACTAGTGTTTTGTCATCTAATGAACTAATGCAAAAAATGACGAAGGCAAGTAAAACTTACTCCACGAAGCCAGGCAATCTAAGCGCATGCGCATTGGTTTCTTGGTTCAGATTCAGAAGTGGCGCGAAGAGGAAAGCAACGGAAACTTTTCTCGAAGACTGATGTGATTTTTACACGGTAAGTTATGAAATATTTGTTCATTGGTCAATTTAGTTGCATTTGCAGAAGCTGTCTGCAGTCCTGGTGGTTAAAGGGTTAGTTCACTCAAAAATGAAAATTAAGTCATTAATTACTCACCCCCATGCTGTACCAACCCCGTAAGGCCTTCGTTCGTCTTCGGAACACAAATGAAGATATTTATGATTAAATCTGAGAGGTTTATGACTGCTACATAGGCTCCCTGAGGGAATGAAACTTGACGGCCCAAAAAGTCATTAAAGAAAATGTTTAAATATTCCATGTCGCAACAGTGGCTCAACTATAAGTTTATCAAGCGACGAGAATACTTTTTGTGCGAAAAAACAAACAAAAATAACGACTTTATTCGACTATTCCTTTTCTTCCTTGTAGGCCTGAAACGAGACTTCAAGAGATTTCCACGACGCATGTGCGAGAATTGCGATCTCCTTCAACCACTTCAGTTAAGTTCTCGCGCGTGCGCGTCGTGGAAATCTCTTGAAGTCTCGTTTCAGGCCTACAAGGAAGAAAAGGAATAGTCAAATAAAGTCGTTATTTTTGTTTGTTTTTTTCGCACAAAAAGTATTCTCGTCGCTTGATAAACTTATAGTTGAGCCACTGTTGTGACATGGAATATTTAAACATTTTCTTTAATGACTTTCTGGGCCGTCAAGTTTCATTCCCTTAGGCAGCCTATGTAGCAGTCATCCACCTCTCAGATTTAATCATAAATATCTTCATTTGTGTTCCGAAGAAGAACGAAGGCCTTACGGGGTTGGTACAGCATGGGGGTGAGTAATTAATGACTTAATTATCATTTTTGGGTGAACTAACCCTTTAAAGAGTTAACGCGTTAAGTTAACTGTTAACATAGTAGACAGAGTTGAGTTTGCATAACTTAAACATCTGTTATTAGCAAACGCCATCTGTGTCGAAAACAATTGTCTTGTATTTTACATGTAACGTTAATCTACGGAGACGTTTGAAGTAGGCTACAGTGAACTTTAAAATGAACTTTGCCGGACGCGAGCGGGGCGACGCGTCGAGACAAATATAGAAAGCGTCCAAGGGTGTGTGTTTATTCATCTGTGTGAATAAATAATTGTGACCTTGCGTGCTATCTGAATTATAAATAAAAGTTTAAATTAAAATTAAAATTGGACATGTAACTTAGGCCTACAGCCTCGGAAGTCATAGTTAACGTTACGAGCCTGGAATGACAATTTACCCGAGCCCAGCATGGGTGGGCCATTAACTTTAAACGTGACGGAGAAATCTGTTAATCCCCATCAAATACACTGCTTTGTTTTATCGATAAAATAGATAAACATATGATGCATATAATCAAGTTAAAAAATAGATTATATTGAACCTATAACGTTACAATTAACAATATTGTCTATACTTGAACATTTATTGTTGATGCTTAGGCTACTTGAATGCAGTTGTTCCAAAACAAATTAACTGTTCATATTTCAAATCGATAAGATCAGTATATTTATTTAAAATTGGTAAAACATATTTCTGACATTAACATTTCTAATATGTTTTTTTACAGATTGCACTCACTATTCAAGCTCCATGCAAGGTAAGTTGGCAATAATTCTTACAGCTTGCAACACTGATTAACCTTGCAGTATGACACAGATTTCAATAGAAATATGGGCTACACACACATATACAACTACACACACATACATGGTGTATATATATATATATATACACATATACATATGTATATATATATATATATATATATATATATATATATATATATATATATATATATATATATATATATTTTAGTATATATATATCACTTTGCAAGATGTAAACACTGGTCTAGCAGCACTTCATATTCATGTTTCATATTTTAACATTTTAAATACATAATTAAATCTTAAACATATTTTTGTAACATTTTCATTCAGTTACAAATGTAAAAAAAAAAAAAAACTGGAAGTTCTTCTGAACCAGTGCTGTTTACGTCTTCTGAATTGGTGTGTGTGTGTGTGTGTGTGTGTGTGTGCATGTGTGGTTGGCTGTCACGATTTGGTCTTGTCTTGAGGCTTGTTCGACTTGAACCGGCACTGCACAGACCGATGGTGAATGACATCAAAATACTGCGAGAGCGATTAGAGAGCAGACGGCTACGTATGCTTTTCAATTGCTCTCGTGGTACTTTGATGTCATAAACTGATCGGTCTGTGCAGCGCCGGTTCAAGTCGAACACGCCTTTGGTTTTGTTCATGTCATGTTTCATGTCTGTCGATTTATGGGGCGTGCCAAGATGGCCGAGTGAGTAGACGCTTTCTATCGAGCTCTGCAAACTAAATTTTTGGAAACGGTAAAACTCAATTTATTACCTCACCAAACACTAATTTTTTTTTTCATAATTACTACAGCACTCGTAAGACGAACGATTGAGCAATGTCGAACCAACGAGAAAGGAAAAGAGGCCAAGAGAGCGCCGGACGGAAACCAAAGCCAGATGCTAGTAAAATTACTCTTAAGGCTGGCAATGCTCTAGTTGACAGTTGTCACGATTATACCTCCACTTCTCTGCCTCTCTCCACTACGGAAGACTTCATGGATGATTTTCCACTACTACCCGTCACTCCCAGTAAGTCGCCAGCACCGCAGAAAATGATGCACGCAATCGTGTCAGAGCAAACTAACACCAGCGATATCATAGCTAGCCTCTCAGCTCTGATAAACACGGGGTCAGAAAACATTGAAAGCATGGTCAGTGCCAATGCACTTAAAATTGAAGGTCTTAAAAAGACAACTGACTTTGTGTGTGCAGAGATTAAGGAGGTAAAGAGCAAAGTGTGTACACTCGAGGTGAAAATGGCAAAAGAAGAAAAACGAGTAGACACGTGTCAGCAAAGGGTCTCGGAGTTACTCCAGGATACTCCAAGGAGATGGAACCTTAGACTTTATGGAGTTGAAGAATCAGAAAAGGAAAACGTACGAAAGAAGGCCATCGAGGTCTGTCAGGCTGCTCTGCCGGAGGAGAAGAACAGGCTGGCTGACACTATCGACACCGTACATCGGCTCGGCACCAGGCGGCAGGATGACGGCAGGCCCAGATGCATCATCATCCAGTAGGGATGTCCCGATCAGGTTTTTTTGCCCTCGAGTCCGAGTCCGAGTCATTTGATTTTGAGTATCTACCGATACCGAGTCCCGATCCGATACTTATATAATACATAAAAAAAGAATAAAGAAGAGAGAAAAATCTTATCCAGGATGTTCCTTTTTTTTTTTTAATTCACCTTATTTTAACATTCAACAACTCTGTAAACAAACAGAGCACTTCTGTGAGGTAGCTTGTACAATCAAGTAATAAATAACAAAATCTTCACTTTTGGACTTTAGTGCAACAGTAAATATAGAAAAAGTCTAATATAAAAACAAATAGCACCTCAACTTAAAATACCCGGCAGGCAAAAAATAAAAATGTTTTAAAAGTGTATAAAAAAAAAAGATAATATATATATACATTAGGGGTGTAACAGTTCACAAAATTTGCGGTTCGGTTCGATACGATACAGCAAAAAGAAAGAAATGCCAGAGAAATGTCCTATTTATTAAAAGAAAAACTATTTTTAAATAAGTTTGAGTTTTTCTACATCTTGAAACTTTCAGGTTTATAAATGGGGGTAATCTTTGAAGGATGAACAAATAATGTTTTGGTAATCACATTAAAAATAACATTTAAATATATATTTATATAATATTTGAGTTTTGAAGTGCAACATTAAATCCATGTTCATTCACAGCACAATGTTTCTCCTGGTTCCCACGTCAGTGCTGTTTGATCTAATAGAGATCTACGGTTAATAACGGAGAAATTTGAATGCTTCTCACTAGATCTCGCAGCGATGTTATTGTTAATGACTTTGTCATTTGCTTTGAAATTAATAGTCCTTAAATGACTTATTTTTGTATGGTATTTAATTGTTTTGAGTTATTTGTGTTGTGGTAACGGAGGTCTTTTATTTTGAAGTTCATTCACGTGAGCGCATATAATGCGCATATGGTCCAAACATTTCAGTATGAGTGAGATCCAGACGTACATGGTTATGGTATCGAAAGCTTACGGTTTGCAAGGAATTTAAAAGGATTTAGCTCCTGGTTTGAATGGAGAACAAGGTATGATTTATAGACTTCCTGTTATCTCTATGTCCTTGTTTTGATTTATATTATTTGTATTATGATTACTTATTGGTGGTTGTTTTGTATAATGTTTATTATTTGGTTTTTGTTTATTCATTTTCGGTATTTTGTTTTCTTTTTTGTACAAGCTTTTACGTTGATTCTCAACGGACATGGAGTTCGACGGTGCCTTTATCTGTGATGACGGACATTCGAATAAAGTGTGGGAATCATCAGTCAAAGAGTCCAATCTTTCTTAAACCAGGCAGCTACAGTTATTACTTCAGTGGCGAATTCAAATGTTTTCTTCGCCGGATCTCTTAGCACAGTGTGCTTGATCTCGCGCTCCACAGATGTTGCTGGTCCGAACTGATAAATGGTCCGTGAAGCACAATATAATGAGTAGCGCACACTGATCTATATAATGTCATTCTATATAGATCAGTGGTAGCGCAGTTTCGTTCCGCTTTCATTATTACGTTTGCCACTTGATGTTGCGCAACGTTGTGGTGATCGCACCAGCGCGGATTTTGTCTGCAGTAAAAAATGGTCCTAGGAATCGTTCGGTTTGTATGCGTACCGAACCGGAAGCCTCGTACCGAAACGGTTCAATAATTACGTGTACCATTACACCCCTAATTTACATAATATATCCGAATCCTGATCGGGAGGTAACGTCCGATTCCGATCGAGTCTGAAACCACGTGATCGGGCCCGTTTTCCGATCGCGTGATCGGATCGGGACATCCCTATCATCCAGTTCATCCCTATCATCCAGTTCATCGCACGTGTCTGCAGAGACACGGTATGGAAAGCTGCCAAAACGTCACCGCACCTGCGCGACAACGGTTTAAGATTTGTGGAGGATCTCTCTAAGGAAGACAGAGAACGACGAAGCAAATTATGGCCAGTGATAAAAAAAGCTCGAGGAGGGCAAACCAGCATTCTTCATTTGTAGTCGCGGTTTTATCAACGGATTAGAAGTCCCCCTGCCCACCTAAGCAACGGACTCGCCTGCTGCATGTTAACACAAGAACACTTACTGGTTTGATTTGCACTACATTCAGAGTTATTGTAAGGTTATAGTTTTTTGTTGTAGTGCACTTTGAAAAGGTACTTTATTTTACAAAATCGCTGCCTTTTCTATTATATGTTCTGTTTTTAAGGCCATTTAATAACCGAGGCAGCTTTTTTTTTTTTTTTTTTTTTTTTTTTTTTTTTAGCTGGCCGGAACTATTTACTTTATTCTTTACCGTTATATTTCTAATATAAAGCAGCGCTCGGCAATTCATATAAACATTCAATTTAGTACATCTAATACTTTCCATAGATATTGCTACTGGAAATTAAACAATTCCGTGTTAAGGCATGAAAAGGTGAAGAAGGAAATTATTAAGTTAATTATTCTTTTTTACAATAAGGCTAAAAAGGAAAAATCCTACAACACTAACTGGGAATTACTTAAATTTGAGTCAGGGAAATTATTCAGACAGTATGGAACCTCTATTGCCAAAGCTAAAAGAGCAGAAGAAGATGAAGTTATTACTAAAATTTCCTCATTCTATCAGAGACCCCCAGAGGAAGTTTCAGAGGAGGATAAACTACTTTTACAACTCCAAAACAAATTAGACAATTTATATTTACAAAAAGCAGAGGGAGCCTTTGTAAGGTCTAGAAAGAGATGGCTGGAGGAAGGGGAGCAAAATTCTGCTTACTTTTTTTCCGTCTTGAAAGATACCGATCTAAAATCAACACCATTCATAATTTAAATGTTAATGGGGTCGTTACTGATGACGCTAGATTAATTTCAAATTTTTGTTCAAAATTTTATAGCAATTTATACAGCTCAAAATATAATAAAGAAGTTACTTCTCATTTTCTTAACTCCGTAAATAACGTCAGAAAGATTGATGTGGCAGACACAGATTATTGTGACTCCCCTCTTACATTGGCAGAGGTCACTGATTCGATTGCTCTACTCAAAAACAATAAATCCCCCGGCACTGACGGTTTAACCGCAGAATTTTACTAAGCGTTCTCAGATCTCTTAGCCCTATTTTTACTACAGGTTTTTATGGAAAGTACAGAGAATGATACCCTTCCTCCTAGCCTCACTCAAGGGCTGGTTACATTGATTCCCAACCCTAGAAAGATGTGCTTTTTATCGACAGCTGGAGACCCATTTGTCTGCTAAACAATGATTACAAAATTATGGCGTCGTTGTTTGCAAGGAGAATTAATTAAACTCTTGACACAATTATAGATGAATCACAATCAGGCTTTTTGAGAAACAGGCACATCTCTAACAATATTAGGCTAGTTTTAGATATTCTTGACTACTCTGCCTTGATATCTGAAGATGGCTTCATCCTCTTCTTAGATTTCTATAAGGCTTTTGATACAATAGAACACCAATTTATTTTTCTGTCTTTAGAGAAATTTGGTTTTGGGGACTTTTTCTGCAAAGCAATTAAAACCTTATATAAATGGAAATAGCTCCATCATACTGAAAAATGGAACTTCCCCTAGATTTTATCTGGAAAGAGGCATTCGTCAGGGATGCCCGATTTCCCCTGATCTCTTTTTACTTTGTACATAAATTCTCACGACTCATGTCGGTAACAGTGCTATACAGGGAATTTCTATTGCGGGTAGGGATATCATCATCAGTCAGCTTGCTGACGATACCACAATCTTTTTAAAAAATGCAGGTCAGATACCCGTCGCCATTCAAGTAATTAATCAGTTTTCAGAGGCCTCTGGTCTATGCCTAAATATTAATAAATGTGAGCTATTGCCTTTAAAAGAGTGTAACACACAAACTATTTGCAACATTCCCGATCAAGGAAGAAGTTACGTATTTGGGTATTATTATCTCTAAAGATCAGAAAGTTAGATGCCCACTTAATTTCTCGCCAATTGTTAAAAAAACTCAGAACAAATTGAACCAGTGGTTGCAAAGGGACTTATCTCTAAAAGGCAGAGTGTTGCTTACCAAGGCTGAAGGGATATCCCGGCTCACATACGCAGCTCTCTCTTTCCACCTGGACAGTAAAATTTGTAAAGACATTGATAGAATGCTTTTTGACTTCATCTGGAAAAATCGTACCCATTATATCAAAAAAAGTGTTGTTATGAATAATTATAAATCTGGTGGGCTCAACTTTTTGGATTTTAATACTCTAAATAATACTTTTAAGATTAATTGGGCTAAGAATTTTCTTAAAAACCCTGTCTCGATTTGGAATTTTATTCCCCACTATATATTCTCTCGATTTGGGGGTCAGTGCCCGGTTGCATAAAGCACCTTAAGTGTAATTTTCCCTTAAGGTCGCCCTTATGTTTCCCTTAAACCTAAGGGTGTTGCATAAAAATACCCTTAAGTGTTACTTAACGGTTTTTTTAAGTGAAACGTCATAAACACTTACAATTTCCCTTAAATGCTGTTTTTTCACTTAAGTAAGCGTTAAGTGTTGCATAAAACCCCTTAAGGGTAATTTCCCTAAGTATAACTTAAGGTTTGGAAATCGTAACCTTAAGAGTAACGCGGACAAAAATAAGATGACATGGCTGAATTTATGGAACCAGCTGAAGATCATAGGGAATAGGGAGAACCCTTTGGACCAATTTAGCGATGAAAAATTGTTGCAAGAATACCGATTTGATCGACGCGCAATATTTGACATAGCTATCAAACTAGACGGCTGTCTATCTGTCATTACACGCGACTCGCATGTAAACTATCACAACGTTAAGTCAGTGCGCGCACGGAGAGTGTGTGGCCGACCCGTGCAGAAAAAGATTCACAGGAGAACGAGCTGATTCTGTGTTTTAAAAGGAATCATGACAGAAGAAAACAGGTATGCTATGGAAATATACTCAGCTGTATTTCGAGACACAGAGCCAGAAATGCATTCACAAAACCTAAACAAATGCCAAACCATGAGACGGTGAACAACACAAACTGCCGCCACTTTCGGAGCTAACGCTGTGTTGCGTGATAGCGTCACTGGACTGACACGTGATATTCCGACATGTTAGTGTTTTGCGTATCTATGGCAACAACAGACTTGTATAACGTGAATCCAGGATCGCTGTCGTGAAACACTTAAATGTTTCCCTTACCTAAGAGAACCGTTTAAGATATTATATGCAACCCCCTTAAGTTATTCTCTTAGGTAAGGGTAAATCGCCCCTTAAGTATCATACTTAAGGGAAAAACTTAAGGTGCTTTATGCAACCGGGCACTGGGCTTTATTTTGAACTGTAACTACAATGTGGACAAACTCCCTGTAAAACTGTCCACTTTTCACAAGCAGGTCTTTTTAGCTTGGTCTCATTTATAAACATAATTTCTCACCTCACAGGTATCTATCTAATTTGGAATAACAGAGATATTTTATATAAGAACAAGTCACTCTTTTTTTAAAATTGGGTAGTCAATCAGATTCTGCTGGTGGACCAGCTTTTTAATGGAGAGGGGCGACTTTTCTCCTATAGTGAGTTATCAACATATAACATCCCAGTTACGCCAAGAGAATTTGCAATTGTATTTGACGCCATTCCATCAGGCGTAATCATGCTTTTTAGGTGAACTAGCAGACTTCCGCTTACTTCTGTCTCTCTCCCCGATGTGGCTGAATCACCAGTTGGAAAAGTCTGTTTTTCCCAAATTCTTCAAAATAATAAGAATGTTCGAGCACTATTTCAGAAAGAAATTGTTTCTATTCCAAATGTTACATTGTATTGGAACCGATTTGTAAATGGAATTGACTGGAAAAAGGTTTGGATGATTCCTCAGATACTTGATAGTAAATAAGGTGAAAGAAGTGTCTTTCAGAATAATTCACAAATATTACCCTGCTAATCATTACATGGTTAAATTTAAAAGAGACATCAATACAAAATGTTCTTTTTGTGAAGACCACCTAGAAACTGTTTTGCATCTCTTTTGGTATTGCTCACACACCAGAACATTTTGGCAAAATTTCAGCAGATTCATAATTTTCCATATTTATAAAGACTTTGCCTTATTATGGAAGAATGTTGTGTTTTGCTTTTATGAAAGAATGTTGTGTTTTGCTTTTATGAAAGTCAAACTAAAGATAAGAGGTACTTCATTATAAATTTATTAATTCTTTTGGCAAAATTTCGCATTCATAAGTCCAAATTTAGCGCTAAAAACCCTAATTTTGTACTGTTTCTCTGTGAAGTTGTGCATTATATTAATCTGATTTCTGGTTCCAACAACAAAAAGGCAATTAAAACTGTCAACATATGGTCTTCTTTCTGTTTGTAATGGTCCGTAAGCTTCCCCTGGCAAAATTGTATTGTATTCTTTTTATGTGTTGTATTTTTGTATATTGTTATGTATGTTTTGATTAGTCATTTGTGATTTGTACCCTTTTCTGAAAGTAAAAAAAAAAAAAAATGTTTCATGTCTGTCATGTGATTTCCCTGTTTGTCATGTGATCCTGCCATGTGTCTTGTCATTGGTAAATTGTCTGTTCATTGTTCACAGGCAGGGCTGGACTGGTAATCTGGCATACCGGGCAAATGCCCGGTGGGCCGACGTGCTTTTTGCGCCGATTCATCTCATACTTTTTTTTTAGCGGCCCATAAAACTTGTACATCGGCGGCCCACTGGTTTTGTTTTGTTTAATTGACGGCGCTGGGTTAGTGCCGGTGTAATGCATTGGTCAAAAAAAAGTAAGCGTCAGTTTTTTTTCCCACTGACGGACCGGCCCATGAAGCGTAGATCAGCGGCCCATTGGTTGTTTTCTTGATTGACACGGGGCTGGCCCAATCACATCTTTAAACACCTCCCGCTTTGGGCTTTGAGTGAGCGTGCAGTGTCAAGTGTGTATCTGTCAAAATAGTCTGAGAGATGGAGAAAAAAACGCAAGGAATGTGCAGAGAAATAGCGTGTAATAGAAATAGCAGACGCTGTAAAATGTGTCAAAATATGTTTTCTGCAGCAACAGGACCAGCTGCAGAAAACATCCAGTGGCTGATGAGGATAGTAAGGAGGATCAGGAGAGAGATGAGAAAGTGTAGAGTCTGCGGTAAGCAGAACTACTTTCAAAACACTTTGGCTATGAGTGTAAGAACCCATAACCCAGTTACGCATTATTTCCACATCTGCATAGTTGACGATTACAGAAATTTACTAGAGACGCGTTTTTATCCATGTTTTCCGCCAAAATAAAAGCTTGATGCAGTTTCCGTCAAAATAAAAGATCATGTGCTTATCTCTTTCAAGTTTAGAAATGAGTACAAAACTAATTATAAAAGTTTTATTTATTTTTCAGTGCATTTGTTTTACAATATTTGGCTATTAGGCTACTGTCATGAGATTAATGTTATAACTATTATTATGTAGTAGTGTAATATAGACAGACACTGTTACTAAAATAGGTTTAATTTTTTCTTTGTTATATTTGCACACTGAATATGGATTGGAGCTTTTAATTTTGAACCCCCAAACTGCACCAGATTGATGAATTTAACATTTAAAATGCCCCCGAACCCCCCTAGAAGGACAGATGTCCGCCCACCACAGCTTTACCAAAATTCCTGTGAGAAACACTTGTATTTCTATACCAATGCAGATTATAGCTTGTTATTTGGATGCATCACTGTGGAGTATAGTTCAATTGTATTAATAAAGTACAATTTTGTACTTATTTCATCTGTTAATTCTCACTCGTTTATACTCACTCATTACATGGCATTAGTGGTTTTAATGAATAGGAGTTGAACAAAAACATATTCAAGGGCGTGCAAAGATGGGTGGTGTTTATTATCATATGTAGTGGGCCAGTCTGGACCAAAATGCCAGGGCCGATTTTCTGTCCCAGTCCAGCCCTGTTCACAGGTGTCCCTTTTCTTAGTAGTGTGTGTATTTAAGCCCTCATGTTTGCCATATGTCTTTGACAAGTATTGTTGCTGTAACCTCTGGAGTAAGTTTGTGGTCTTGTTTCGGCCATGGCATGCATTTTATTTCATGTTTGTTTTGATTTGAATAAACTGCACTTGGGTTCGCAATGCTTGCCTCCAGTGGACTACACTATTACAGAGGCAAAAAAAAGTGTTTATTTGACCACTAAATCTTAAATGTGTAACATTTTATTTTATTTTACTTTGTATTAGATCAAGAATGAGTTCAGAAGGATAACCACAATTCCCCTGGAGCCAACCTTTCTGCAAAAACTGGACCTCTACACTCCAAAGCTCCTGGATTTGTTTAAAATGAAGGGTGGGGATGTTGGCATAAAAATTCGAAGTGTAGGCTACTAGATTCACTCTGCCAGGTAAATTTATATATTGCACATCTGATATCCTGCTGCTTGCTGACTTTATAGATATGCAGTTGAATGTAGATGGACGTGTACACTGTTAATGTTCGCTACTTACTTTTGTTTTTTAAAAGCAAATTGAAGATAAGCAAGATGCTGTGATTCTCTGCCTTCTTTCCTACCTGGGAGAGTCATCTGAAGAGCTCATTGAAGCCTACCAGGTACATTAATGCATAAATTAAAATTTAGTTTTGACTTCGGATATGTACAGTCCTGCAAAAGTCTAAGGCACATTAGTATTTTCATGCCCCAATTTTTTTTTTTACTTTTATCTTTGTGCTGTAGTTTGTCAACTCAAAAAAAGGTGCTATATAGCACTAAAAGTGGTTATTTAGCTTGTAATCACAGGGGAAACACTAAGTGCTGTATAGCACCAAATCTTGGTGCTTCAGTGGTTCTTTAATACCCCTTTTCCACCAGAATGAACCGGGTGCTAGTTCAGAGCTAGTGCTATTGCCGGTTTCGAGAGGGAACGACTGACAAGCTTTCGATGAACCGGTTTGCCTTTCCACAGGCTAGAGAGCCACCACAGAGCCAGGTTTTACGTCACCGTATACTTCATCTTTCCCAGCAACGCTAGCACGACAGCGACAAACACACCAGGGTTGTTCGGTTATGAAAGCATTTTAAAGGCTACGCCACTTTAGAGTTTTACACAAGTGCCTAAACCTTTTTACAGTACTGTAGCTTTGCAGGTAGTTTAAAGGGATACTCCACCGGTTTTTCATATTAAGCTATGTTATTCCCTTAACTAAGACGAGTTGATACATACCTCTCTCGTCTCAGTGCGTGCACTATATCGCTCTGTATTGCCGCAAAACTATGTTAGCACTTAGCTTAGCCCAGTGCATTAAATATGGGCCAAAAAGAGAAGCGACCAAACACTTCCTCGTTTTCCCTATTTAAACACAGTTACTCGAGTAGTGTAACTCGACCTAGGCTGGTGACACAAAATAAAACGTTGTGTTTTTCTCCCTCTCATTTCCGTCAATACAACCAACGTGACCCTCTCATTTCCGTCAATACAACCAACGTGACTTTTACTTTTACGTTGTATTGACGGAAATGAGAGGGAGGGGGAGAGGAAGCGGGAGCCGTTAAGAGGACTTTTCACGAGTGATGTTCTCTTTCATCATCTCGTTTCGAGATCCACCTATGGGAAGGGCATCCGTACCTAACCCCTGCAGAAGCATCCAATTGCACCAAGTCTGGCTAACAGACAGAAGCGCGCAGCCACTGCCAGGTAAGGCCACACCCCCTTACCTACGGGCATATAACAGCTGGGCGCGCTGCTATTCCTCAGTTGACATTCGCTTCTCGCGATCTCTGCATTGACAGTTCGGTTGGATTAACGTTGCGCTGCTCACTTTCGAGTCTTCAGGAGGACATATCGCCAGATCAGCCTCCGCCAGACGTGAGTGACAGTCGTTTCTTCAGCCCATCCTCTGTGTTTTTTGCATCCGGAGCCGCCCGAGCTCTCGCGGTCCTTCACCTGCTCCTCCTTACATGGCTGCCCGCCACGGATTTTTCCGACTCTCGTTGACAAACCGGTCGGTTCCGGCGACGGGGATGACGCGGTCCTTTTAGCGTTCCCTAGGCTAGCGCTTACGTGGCTTTGCCTGAGTCCATCCTCCTGGAAGTTTGTGAGCGAGCGGCCGTTCGCCTCAACATTGTGTGGCCAGCTCCACAGAGCTCCACCGACCAGGATAGGAATATTTACAACGGGTAAGCGCTGGGACCACCGACCAGTCTGAGGCGGCTGGAGTGTCCCGCTAGACTGTTAACACGGTCTTGCGGGCCTTGATGTGTTACGATTATGTGTTGAGGCCTTCAATTTATGCCTTGGCAGCCCCGAACGCTAGCGGCCTGTCTGTTGTTCGACCATTGGGAGTAATGTTACACAGCAGAACCGACGGTCGGTTAATCCCGTCTCGTGGCTGCCCAGCCCGTGTGTTTAGTGGACGTTGCGTGTGTGTGTGTGTGTCCCAACAAGTTACAGGGGGTCTGTCAATATCTGCCAACATTGAGCAAATATCTCTGATCCCATGCATGTCGCCCTGAGTCCGTCCACAAGAGGGTGCCATTGCCTCAAATCAACCAGCTGGGCTCACACAGCTCAGTTGCGGCTGCCCAGCCCATGTGTTTTTAGTGGACGTTGTGTGTGGAAGGCCCGTGTTCCCCAACACAAAACACACAAAACTAAACACTTTTAAACAAACGAATTAAATAAATCCGTTACAGAGGGAGTATCTCTCTCTCCGCGGATATTATTTTTCTGCCTGCGCTTAAGACTGCCCAGTTCATGTGTTCAGGAGATATGCGTTTTTACCCCACTTTCAGGGGGCACCTTGCGAGGGAAAGTTCAGCACAGTGGACACCACACTATGTTCCCCTCACTCGGTCAATAAAGGTTTCGGCCCCAGTGTTTGCCCAACACAAAACACACAAAAAATAACGAATCAAATTAATTAGTTTTGGAAAGAAGACCTCTCTCCGCGGAGAAAACTTCTCACTGCAGAGGGAGGAAATCCCTCCGAACCCCTCCATGTCGCCTCTAGTGTGCCCACTAGATGGCGCCTTGCATCACAAATGAACCAGCTGGGCCCATACAGCCCCGCTCTGGCCCGAGCGGGGGCGTTCGCTAGTCACAAAGCGGCTTGGCAAGCCGTTTCAGCGCCCGAGTGGGTTTTTGCGTACCGTAACCCAGGGTTACAAGCTGCAGTTTGCAATAAAACCTCCGCATTTCAACGGCGTTCTCTCTTCTCACACAGAAGAAAACGCCTCACACATTCTGGAAGAGGAAATTTCCTCCCTCCTAACAAGGGAGCGATTCAGATGGTGCCACCCAATCTGATAAACCATGGTTTTTATTCCTGGTATTTTCATGTTCCCAAAGGCGTGGCGTCCCCCACCCTATATCAGACCTTCAAGTGTTGAACAAACATTTGAGGAAATACAATTTCAGAATGTGACAAGGCTCTCTCACCTGTGCCACAAAGCAGAACGACTGGTTCACATCAGTCGATCTGAAAGATGCTTTCTTTCACATAAGCATCTACCCTCCACACAGGAAATATCTTCGTTTCGCCTACCAAGGCATTTGTTATGAATTCACAGTTCTTCCGTTCGGGTCCCCGCACGTTCTGTCTGTGTGCGGAGGTGGGCGTGGCGCCCCTGAGACTATCAGGGCTGAGAATTCTGACTTGCATGTCATTTTCCTGGGCTTGGAATTGAACTCAGTCTCCATGCGAGTGCGTCTCTCTCAAGAGCGCGTTCGTCTCTGATGAACTGTCTGTCGCAGTTCAGAGAAGGGGCGAGAGTACAATATCGCACATGCCTCAGGCTGCAGGGTCTCATGGCTTCATCTATCCAAGTTGTGTCGTTGGTCTCCTGAGAATGAGAGCGTTCACGAAATAGGTTTTCACTACATTTCAGCCCGATTCGCGATCTCTGCCGCTCGGTAACGGTGACGCGCGCCTGCTCGGCGGCCCTGCGCCATTGGGAGAGCTAGAACTTTTACGCACGGGGAACCCCCCTCGGGACGGTTACGATGCGGAAAGTTGTGACGACAGATGCGTCCTTAACAGGCTGGGGAACCACCCAGGAAGGCAGAACGGTGAACGGTCTGTGGCTGAGCAGACTACGTTCAGCGCACATTAACTATTTAGAGCTTTTACCAATTGGAAAGCTCTGAATCATTTTCTGCCTTGCCTGCAGGGACATCCCGTTCTAGTACGGTGCGATGATACCACGGCAGTGGCTTATATCAACCGTCAGGGCGGCATGCGCTCGTCGAAACTCCACGCTCTAGCTTACAGGCTTTTGGTGTGGAGCAGACAGGTTTTTCTGTCATTAGGCGTGACTCATGTCCCAGGCATTCCGAACAGAGGCGCGGATCTGCTATCGAGGGGAAACCCAATCTACGGGGATTGGCGTCTTCACCCACAGATAGTGGAGAGGTTATGGATGAGATTCAGAAAGGCAGGCGTAGATCTTTTCGCCTCGCGCGAAAATCACCATTGTCCTATGTTCTTCTCGCTAAAGGACGTGGACACGCCCCTCGGTGCAGACGCACTGGCCCACCCATGGCCCAAAGTGCTGCTGTATGCTTTTCCTCCCCTGTGCCTGAAAATTCACACACTGGCCAGGGTGAGAGAGCACGACCTGTCTCTCATTCTGATAGCACCCAGGTGGCCCAAAGCCCCCTGGCTGGCAGACATAATCCCTCTGTTATACACCGAGCAATGGCGCCTTCCCGTTCGCACGGACATACTGTCCCAAGCCAACGGGGAGATTTACCACCCCCACCCGGACAGGGTGGCTCTCTGGGCCTGGCCCGTGAGAGGACGAACCTAAATGCACTGGGGCTCCCGCCGCGTGTAATCGGCACTACTCAGAATGCCAGGCCCGTTTCCACGCGATCCCTATATGGCTGTAAGTGGCAAGTGTTCGAAGGGTGGTATGATGGGCGTGGTCTCACATCTTATCAGTGCTCGGTGCCTGATATTTTGTGTTTCCTGCAAGACTTCATGGAAAGAGGCAGGTCCTTTTCCACTATTAAGGTCTACCTGGCTGCGTTTTCAGCCTGTCATGTGGGTTTTGAGGGCTCCAACGTCAGGCAGCACCCTCTAACCCACAGTTTTATGAAGGGTGCACGCCGCTCTTTGCCGGTCATCAGGAGATTTGTTCCAGAGTGGGACCTCCCCATGGTGCTGGAAGCGAGGTCTCTGTATCCTTTTGAGCCTCTGAGGAGTATTTCCCTTAAGCTGCTGTCCCTCAAGACAGCTTTGCTCTCGGCCTTGGCATCTGCTAAACGGGTCAGTGAGCTACATGCACTCTCGGTTCACCCCTCGTGCGCCAAATTCTCCCTAAGTGGAGATAAGGTTTTCCTTAAGCCTAACCCGGCCTTCATGCCGAAATGGTTCCCTGCATTCACTTCGGAGGTTTTGGAGCCATCCGCTTTTCACCCTCCACCCTTTGCCTCCCCGGAGGATCAGGGGCTGAATGCTCAGTGTCCCGTCCGTGCTCTGTAAGCATATATGACCAGGACCAGTGCTTTCCGCAAGAGCGACCAGCTCTTTGTTTCAAGGGTTCCCCTGCATAAGTGGAGTTCCATTTCAAAGCAATGCCCCTCACAATGGCTTGTGGACGCTATACTATGGCTTATGAAGCAAAGGGAGTGCAGCCCCCAAGGGGCATCAGAGCTCATTCCACAAGGGGCTTTGCCGCCTCCTGTGCTTTGTTCAGGGGAGTGCCACTGCAGGACATCTGCTCCACGGCCAGCTGGGCCTCTCCTCATACCTTTGAGCGTTACAACCGGTCGGATGTCATCAGAACTTCGGTGGCACACTCGGTCCTAAGAGTAGGGTCCTCTAAGCCCTTTCACACAGCCCCGTTTGGTTAACCAACGAGGAGTGAATGGGCCGGCTGGCTAGACATGTGCCGGTATTCGGTAATGCGATAAATCGCGGTAATGAATATGCACGATATTGTTATCGCGGCCACTTCAAAATACCGTGAAAAATAATAGATTTGAATTTAGACTTTTAGAACACGCATTAGCTAATTTTCTATCAACCGCTTAAACACTGCGTATATGCTCCGCAAAACACGTGCGCACTCTGATGTAAACAATCCCCACATGTATAAGCACTGTGTGCACGCGGCGCAGAGCGCACTCTAGTCTAATGTAAACAATCATCACATAGAGTAGAAGCATGGCGGAAGGAGGAACGCTGCCGACGATTTACCCCCCGCAGGGCTGCCAACTCTCACGCATTCAACTTGAGACTCAAGCGCCTTTCACACAGGACGCAGAATACTCGCGGGGACGTTTTGTTGCTGCGTCGACCAAAGCACGCCGGGGTCAAAGTTAAAAATAGTTCAACTTTTTATTTGCAAAATAGCAAATCGCGTTCTGTCTGAAAGCCGCTTTACTGAATTGACACTTTTCACACGCTCTCACGCAGAGAAAAATCGCGGAGCAAAGAGGACACTGACACCGACAGACTAGACAGAGCAGGTTACTTTTGATATGAAAAAAAAAAGGTTCTGTCCATTGTGACAGATCGCTGCGCCTCAGTTCAAGTAAACCGATCATCTGTTACTTTTTATTTAAAGATACAGTACAACTTACCTTAAGGTTTATGCCTCATACAAAATGTCGATCAATCAGTGTTTTTCACGGAAAGAGGTCAATAAAACTGCAGGAGAACAGGTATGTCACAGAACGTTACATTTACCTCAGGAAAGCCATTTAATGACCAGCACTTTAGTTGACTAGAAAAAATTGTCATTTTGCTAAATATGTGCACTTTATTACATATTAATTATGTTTACTTGTCATTACATAATTGTTATTATAATGAAAACCGCATTATATTTAATTTCTCTCTGTTTACAGCATTATGTGAGATATATTTTTTTCTTGAGAAAAATTAACATGCAGACTGTAGCCTACCTAATATTTATCCAAATGAGTCAATATTGAATTAAGATTAAAATCAAATACAAGAATTTATTTGAATACAAACAGTAACCTACCAGTCATTATACCATGTAAACATTGTAACACGTTGTCACTAAACTTAATAAAATTCTGTTTAGTTACCATGTTTTGAAAATCACAATTACACATTGTGATGCAAGTTGTTTTTTTAGATACCCGCAATCCATCTGTTTCTCTTGAGCAATTAAAATATCGTGATAATACCGTATACCGTGATAAAAGCTCATTCAATTAATCGCAGCACGAAAATTTGATACCGGCACATGCCTACGGCTGGCCATGTTCATTCCTGTCACCAAGCATTCGCATTCCTTCTTGAGTTTAGCTATGTGCATTGGTGGTGCGGGGGCCATTATCATGTATGTGTCTCATGCATGTTTCATGCCCTGCTTGTCCACAGCAGTTTAGCGTGGCGGAAAACTTGCAGGGTCATGTGTGTAGGACGTGTCAGGCACCGCCTCTCTGAGGTGACCGTCCTTCTCTGGCCTTCAGAACCTCACTGTGAGTGTATTGGGCAAACAGTAACCTATTGATATTATTGCGCCAAGTCGAAGTGTTATGGTAAGATCACTTGTTATGGTATTCCGCCATACAATATAGTCATCAATTTTAAACGCTTAGAAAAGCGCAACGTTTTATTTTGTGTCACCAGCCTAGGTCGAGTTACACTACTCGAGTAACTGTGTTTAAATAGGGAAAACGAGCAAGTGTTTGGTCGCTTCTCTTTTTGGCCCATATTTAATGCACTGGGCTAAGCTAAGTGCTAACATAGTTTTGCGGCAATACAGAGCGATATAGTGCACACACTGAGACGAGAGAGGTATATATCAACTCGTCTTAGTTAAGGGAATAACAGTTTAATATGAAAAACCGGTGGAGTATCCCTTTAAGTGTCTTGCAGACAGTTCTTCTGGACTTCGTCTGTCTTAATCCCCCCTCCCTTCCCTTTTCATGTAATAACAGATTTAATGATGGTGAGACCAAATCTGTGTGGGGCACTTGTCACATAAAATTAAAGAGAACATGCAACTTAGTGTACATTATTGTAACCATTTTGCTCTTATTTGACAGGATGAAAGCAGAGACATGATTAAAGATAACATCACCAATCATGTAATGAAGATCATTGTACTGGGCAGCACTGCAGGAGAGGAAGATGCCAACATTGCTGATGTCATCATCGTCATTGAGGGAACTGAGGTGCTGTTGGGATGTAAGAATCTCACAAATGCGTGCCTTCTGTTCATGGGCTTCATTTACTCCCTGAACTTAAGCTATCCCCCAAAGTTGAGAAACACATTTAAAGTCTTTCAAAAAATCTTTCTTGGGCTGGATGCTTTAAAGTTCTCTTAAAGTTAGCTCTTTGCAAAGAAAGCTACTAATATAAGCCTGCGAGTTGGCCTTTTTTTATTTTTATTTTACAATTTTTGTATTTGCTAATTTGCTCAGCAAGTGAGAATGCTCTAAAAAGTTGCGTAATATAAATTAGAGCAAAGTTTGTGCTTTTAAACAGAAACCTTCTGTTTATGCAGTCTGGTAATGCACTGCTGCTAAAGAAAGCAGAAGCAGAGTTATTACAGTGTTGTATGTAAGATCAGTTAAGCATCATAAAATGTTTGTGATCTGTTATAACCTACGCAAAAAGACATTGAAACATCTGCGATAGTATAAAGATGCTGAACAATTTTGGCCATGTTTTTGGCCAACAGCAGTTCATCTTATATGAATATGTCCATTTATTTTTGTGCATTTGTTTTTCAAGAATTAAAATAATTAAAATAAAAGTCAAGGAAAAAAATGTCTCTTGTTTTTATTGAAAATATAATTTGTGATGTGTTACTACTGATGTTAAGTAATGTTTACATAATATTTAAAGTAAAGGTTACTCAGGATAACTAAAAAATATAACCTGGACTGTTATGTAAATTTTTTTTTAAAACTCATAATAGATTTATAAGCCTTAAGTAAAATTTACAGACAAAAAGTCAATAAAATTTAATTGTAAAATAAAATAAAAGTTAAAATAATAACTTAAACATTTCTAATTAAAGCTACTAATAAATGTTTGTAAATTTACTAGCCTTTTCTGAGTGAAAATTGTTAGCTGGCTTTTTTCAAGTAAATTCTACTCCAAATTTTTTTACAGTGTATTTCTAACACAGATGGATATCTGCTTGTCACGATAATATACAACTCTCCTGATTTTAGAGTAACAATTGCAGAAGAATAAATGAAAGCATATTTTGTTACCTTTTTGAGCTCGGAAGGGTTCAGTTTGAGCAGATCATTTAAACCATCATCACGATCCTCGTCAGAGCCCATTTCCCAGAACATTCAGCATCTGGTTCATATTCGCGATCTCAAACATAATTATAATTTTCAACATCTTCAAAATCAATATTTTGATCGCTGACAGCTTCTTTACCAGATCCACCATCAAGTAAATCACTGAGCCATTTCTATGGAAGCAGAATAGTCTCAATTATAATTCACACAAGAAACATGATTCACACGTGCGTAGACAATTTCACATGCGTGAAACCTAATTCACGTACACACAAAAAAAATTCACGTGCGTAAAAAAAAATTATATTCACAAAAAGCAATTCACATGCGCAAAATAAAATTACATATTCATAAAAACATTTCACAAATGCAAAACACAATTCGTAGATATACAACTGTGCACAAAAACCCTTGAATGTTTAAAATGTACGAGAATGTCCTTGAATTTGAATGTGCAAATCGTCATTCACATACGAATCGCCATGGATGTGTGTGTGTGTATTTTTGAGACTTTCCTGGCAGCGCTTACTCGTAAAACAGAGCAATCGTACTCGTAAAAGGTAAAACAGAGCAGTCGTACTCTTTAGCCAATCAGATTTAAGCTTATCAATTGACCAATCAGGTTCACGTGAGGGCGGGCCTATCTGCATGTCACGTCATCAGCTTTCGACTAGTTCATGGCTGAGCAGAGGTAAGTGCAGTTACTCGTTCATTTCTGTGTTAACTGAAGTTAATGAAGCTTGAGATCAGTTGAAGCAATAGTTTATGAACTATAACTGATGTAAGCAAGTGCTGTTGTAATCAGATGTCCCATATCGTGTCAAAAATGAAGATGAACGATGCTTGTTTTGTTGTATTTTAGCTGTACAGACAGCTCTCACAGCTACAATCATCACGCTAATGAGTGCAAAACAATCATCTGTGGGCAATACCCACCCTAGCTCTCTCAGCACTGGCCTCATCGAGATTATTCTTTAAATGGTGAATAGACCTATTTTAATGAGCACCCACTGTTTATTTGCCATTTGTGTATGTTGTTAAATTATTAACACTTGTTTCCCTGTGTTTTTCAGGATTACTCCCCTTTGGTGTGACATCTGGATAGCAGTCAAACATCTTAATCCATGTTATTTCTTTATTCTCTTTTATACTTTTTTTGTATTAATATCTTAATTGCTAACACTTTACAATAACGTTTCATTAGTTAGCATGAACTAATAATGAACTGCACCTAAACAGCCTTTATTATTTTTTGTAAATGTTCATTTCAACATTTACTAATACTTTATTAAAATCTTGTTAACATTAGTTAATGCACTGTAAACTAACAATAAACAGCTGTATTTTTAACTAATGTTAACAAAGATTAACAAACACCACAACAAATGTATTGCTCTGCTCATGGTTAGTTAATACATTAGTTAATGTTAACTTAGTTATATACCAAATTGTATAGTGTTACCAATATATTCAACATGGTTTTGTGCTGTATTGTCATCTCAGGTTTTTTATTGTCATCTTAAGGTCTCACAGGACAATATTGTGAAGCATTAATTTTACTTTGTCTTATCAGCATAAAATCAGATTTGCCTATTTTATTAGGCAAAGTTACTTATCATAGAGAGGCTATAAAGATTATGCGACTAAGATTACTCAGTAAACTTTATTCAAATACCATCACTTAATTTCCCACGTCCTCTGCCTGCACTCTGCACCTCTTGTACTATAGGTTTTTACTATTTTAAATATCACGAGAAAATCTGATGTCCTAAACTGAACACAATTCATTTGTTCACTTTTCACTTGATGTATTACACTTAAATTTACATACTTTAAAAGTAAAGTAGACTCTGACTGAATCTCACAACTCTGGAAGAGACATATATTTCTCTGTACTGAATGTTGTGCTTCATACTTAAGACTGTCAGTTCATGATCTTCACAGCCAGGAACATTAATCATGTCATTTTATATATATTTTATTCCCAAAGGATTTCGGAAACTTTCAAATTAATAAAACGTGTACATCAAATTGAACCATGTCTTTGAATCTTTTAATTCTGACAAGAACATTTAATAATGCATGCATAGCGGGGCTGTATTCCTAGAGCGTGTACATAATTTGATTTCCATTACACGAGAGTAGATGTTAAAACTTCATGCTGATTTGTACTCGGCTTTCGCCAAGATAAGCAACACTAAGACGTAGCTTTACAGTAAACTATGCTTCACCCATTTACGCTTCTTTCCATATGGTGGTGTGACTCCCCTTCTGTCCGGCGTTAAAGGGATAGATCACTTTGAAATTAATTTTTGATATGTTTTAGCTTACCTCTAGTGCATCCAAGATGTAGGTGTCTTTGTTTCCACAGTATCTTCAATTTTGATAATTTTAGGTAAAACCGTTGTTGTCTGTCAGTCATACAATGGAGGTGAAGGGGGTCCAACTCAAAGAGCAGTCAAAATTAAACATTATTTAATGACTCGTAAATGTAAGTACACATTGATGCCCTAAGACACGAAACGAGTGGTTTTTGTGAGAAAACGAACAGTATTTATATCTTTTTTAGCTCGTGTAAGCATATCCATGTCCAACTGATCTGAGAGCAGGGCGCTTCGGTCTGCGCATGCGTACAGCGTTCGCCGGAATGCCCCGGAAGGGCACCCTCGCGCGTGTTTACGTCACTCATTGTTTATGCACTCATAAGTTGTCTGTTGGTATATAGAAATCGTCTTCCATTGCGATCCTGTATATCTAAATATGTTTAGATCTTCACAGTGTAAGGTAAAACTTCCGAAATCTCTGCATAAACAATGAGTGACGTAAACACGCGCGAGGGAGCCCTTCCGGGGCATTCCGGCGAACGCTGTACGCATGCGCAGACCGAAGCGCCCTGCTCTCAGATCATTTGGACATGGATATGCTTACACGAGCTAAAAAAGATATAAATACTGTTCGTTTTCTCACAAAAACCACTCGTTTCGTGTCTTAGGGCATCAATGTGTACTTACATTTACGAGTCATTAAATAATGTTTAATTTTGACTGCTCTTTGAGTTGGACCCCCTTCACCTCCATTGTATGACTGACAGACAACAACGGTTTTACCTAAAATTATCAAAATTGAAGATACTGTGGAAACAAAGACACCTACATCTTGGATGCACTGGAGGTAAGCTAAAACATATCAAAAATTAATTTCAAAGTGAACTATCCCTTTAACGACTGCAGTGTACATAGTACACAGTGTATATAGTCCGCAGGAGACAAATGAACACAGTAACAATGCATCACTTTCAACCTCTTGTTGAAACAACTGTCAAAATGGATGGCTTGCAACATGACTGTTTTCAAAGATTTACAGTAGGAATGGTAAGATCACAGTACTGGTTGTCTGCAACTTCATACATCATCTGTCTCGGAAATCTGAAACAATAAAACTAGATAATATATGATGCTTAAAACAAAACATGTCTCCTATATATGCACGTCATTACATACATTATCATCAGTTGAATGTGTGGTGGACTGTGGACAGGACATGAAAATCCATCAATACTAAAATTAAATGTTTATGTTCACATGTGGACTAAACAGCAGTTAATAAACTATTGCATCAACTGATCTCAAGCTTCTTTAACTTCAGTTAACACAGAAGTGAACGAGTAACTGCACCTCTGCTCAGCCATGAACTAGTCGAAAGCTGATGACGTGACATGCAGATAGACCCGCCCTCATGTGAACCTGATTGGTCGATTGATAAGCCTAAATCTGATTGGCTAAAGAGTACAACTACTCTGTTTTACGAGTACGACTGCTCTGTTTTACAAGTAAGCGCTGCCAGGAAAGTCTCAAATACACACACACACACATCCATGGCGATTCGTATGTGAATGACGATTTGCACATTCAAATTCAAGGACATTCTCGTACATTTTAAACATTCAAAGGTTTTTGTGCACAGTTGTATATCTAGGAATTGTGTTTTGCATTTGTGAAATGTTTTTATGAATATGTAATTTTATTTTGCGCATGTGAATTGCTTTTTGTGAATATAATTTTTTTTCACGCACGTTAATTTTTTTTGTGTGTACGTGAATTAGGTTTCACGCATGTGAAATTGTCTGTGTGAATCATGTTTCTTGCGTGAATTATATTTGAGACTATTCTGCTTCCATACATTTCAAGTTTTGCTGAAATTCTCTTGTTTTCTGCCAGCGGTAACTGAGTGAAACGTCGCATCATCATTGTGTATCAGATATTATCAGACTTTGTGGAATAAAGGTGAATTGCACTTATTCAGTGATCAAAGATTCAATTATTGTTGTGCAGAAAAAATATACCTACACGGTTACTAAACTCGGGTTTTTAGCGACCCACATATATATATATATATATATATATATATATATATATATATATATATATATATATATATATATATAAGTATTTTGTTTATAATGAATTGATTGAGAAATACGAAGGTTGATGTCTAACTTTTAAAATTTAAAATTAATTAGGAGGGTAGTGAATGACGAGGTATGCTTTTAAGAGTTAAATAGTTTACATGTATCCTGTATGCATCAAGTGTAAAGCGTGTGATGTCATTATATGCAGAAGATGAGTAAAGAGATAAGTTGAGTTTACAGTCTAATATCTGATTCAATTTTGAATTTGAGTCTCTTCAGACCTTACTGTACATTTATGAGCTTTCAGAACTTCTGATTGAAGCTGTGTGCGACCTAACTGAACTCCTTTACACAAATTGAACATAGATGAAGTTCAAGTGAAACTATAAGCTTAGCCTACTCTTTCCATATTCGAAGTGCAAACAGACCATAGCCACAACTAAACAGATGGGTATTGGGACTGAGATGGACTATTGTATTAATGCAGCCTCAGGGAGCTCCTGTTTTACTTTCAAATTCGCGATCGCAAGTACTCTGAGTAAAGTGAGCAGCAGTGCTGAGCGCACATTCTAAGACAAGACATTTATCAGAAAGACGTTTAAGTTCAGTTGTGCAATGAATCCTCCGCCATCGTCGCGTGATCAGTGATTATTCCTGGACTGATTGCGACGGCAATGAGCAGAGCAGACTTTTACATTCATTTAAAATGGTTTTTATCTTTTATAAAAACAGCAAAACGACAGTTGATGCGAATGTGAATAGCGGTGGTATCTGCTTATTTCACCCTCACGTGGCACGAGATCTCGTCACACCCCTATTAAATACAGCTTATTGCACAGAATCTGCGCATATCTGGCTTACTTGAACACACACGTCACTGTGCAATGTTCAAATAATGGCACGCTTGTTCATTTGCATTAAAGCAATAACGAAGATTAAAAAAAGCATTTGGTTAACAGAAAAGACAGTTATTTTTCAACATCCAAGTTTTTTTTGTACTGTATTAATCTGTCCACCTAAATTACTTTTTTTGGTTAAAAGGATGAGGATGAAACAGGAAGGGAGAAGATGGCTGGATGACAGGATTTAGTTTGAATAAGAAATGAATGTATGAAATCCAAATTTTATAATATATATATATAAGCTGTGACGTGGTAAATCTGGTTTATTTATGGCTAGTAGAAGTTCTGAATGGCCGGTAACTTAATTTAGTAGCCAAATTGGCAGGTGAGTGAAAAAGTTGATTTCAAACCCTGGATATAATTGTTTTGAAAATCATGCAATGGCAAATGGGCCCACCGGTGGGCCAGGGGCAGTTAACAGGTTAAAGCAATTTTAGACACGTTTCAGGACAAGGAGACATGTCACTGCCCAGTGCCCACATACATGCGTTACGTCATCAGCGCTCTTGTTGCTACACTATACCTTGACGTCACATGTTACTCACGTCGTTCGCAATGCAAAACGATAATAAAAGCGTATATCTGCTGCAGTGGAACGTACAGCTGAACGAAAATATGCGCTGGCTGCGTCCGAAATCGCATACTCCTAAAAAAGTACGTTCTATATAGTTTCATATGCACACCAGAATCTCGCTGGAAGTATATGGTCATCCAGGTAATTTTTTGCCTACTCTTTTAACACTACTGTGAATTTGGACATTGTTTTTAGTCTACTATATAGTAGGGAAGTATGTGATTTCGGACGCAGCTGCCGTCTAGAAACGCACTGACACTTCCGTGTTTGGGACAACCAAACAAAATTTCACGCGACCTGCAGATTCACACAAATCACATATCTTTTCCATGCTATGTCGGATTGGGCAACCTAGCGAGGTTCCCATAAGCATTTACAAAACTCACCCGTCGCTGTGGATCAGAAACGAATGCAGAAGGTCAACAGCGATTCTTTTTGAGAAAACACATAATGGCCAAAAACGGCACTACTGGTTTTATACACTTGAGGGCGCTAAACACTCAATGACCAAACACAAGACGAACACCCAAAAAACATTGCTAAACTGTATAATTTAATTGTTTTCTCGATACAATACTCGTATGATTCATATAGTTATTCATATTCGTTTTAGATTATTGCTTTACATTAAAATGCATTGGTTGGATACATCCATTGCTTGCAAGACAATACATTCAAGTTCACATCAACGTCTTGTGTTGAAAATCCTTAAATCTGTACCTTACAGAAGGGTTCTTATATGCCGTTCCACTCACAGTGCAGCAGGTCACCTGTGAAGCAGTTGCGTATGTATCTGTGCATGTGTCTTAAATAAATCAAAAGACTGCATGAGAAATTCTCATACTTGTGTGTGCATATTCATAGAGTCATTTGAAGCATTTTCCTTTAAGTTTCTGTGAAGACACATACAATGTAGAGTGCTATACAACTGGCAACATAGACATCCCATCCGAAGTGACCCGATGAAACAATCAAACCACCCCAGAGGTCAGAGGTTTATAAAATACACAATGTAAAAAAAAAAAAAAAAAAAAAAAAAAAAAAAAACGTTTTCAGTTCAAATGGTAGCACTTACATCAAGCATGGCACAAATTATCTGCAATAAAGTCAATAGTAAAGGATAGTGTGCTGACAAGTATCTTAAGTGTAGATTGCACTGGAAAAAAGAGAAGTCCCAAAACAACCAGGAGAGAAACAAACAGAACAGACCTAAAGTACTAAATTACTGGCAGCATTTAATGCTAGAAAGACTTAACTACATAACATGGCAACCAGGCATAGAAAGAAGCTTTCAATGCTCCTCCAACATTATGCATATGGTGTATCCATTTCAGCTGAATAATGTAATCGTACAGATCACCACTGAAAAAACACCACAGAACAAAGACAAAAGAAAAAAGTCATCAAGACAACACCGTCATTCTGCACAACACAAAGCCACAATAAACAAAAGTTGACTTTCTACAGAATGGCAATAATGTGATGTCTGATTAGATGACATAATCTGCATGCTCGTGTAACAGCGGTGGACGATTTCAGCAGCTTTCACAAACATGGCTCATCTATGAAAATATAATCCCCATACTCAGCCCTCGGCCACTGAGATTGCATATATCATATATAAAGTGTACATCAAATACTGCAACACCTGTCGTTCTGCACACACAACAGCACCTCCTAGCACTTGACAACGACAGGTTCTACGACTGACAAAAGACACAAACACGTGTTCCCCTAAGCTCAAGTTCAGATCTCCTGAGCCCACTAGCAGCTGAATAGGGGTCCGGTAGCTGCAATTTATGGGTAACTCTCAGGAGACCTGTCAAGAACATGTTCAGCTCATATTTCACCCCAAAGTACATTTTCTACCTCAAACCTCACTACTGTAATTTATCACGGCAACGAAAAAAAAAGAAAAGAAAAAAAATCTCATAATTGAGCAAAAAACCCAAAACATGTTCATGTTTCATTTCGTTCTCATAACCGTAATGAGTTTTTTTTTTTTACCGTAATAAAAAAAGCATTTCAAATAAACTTACATTTTAAAGTATAAATTTTAAGTATTTATAAATCATGGTAATATTTTGGGGATTTAAAAAGTGCTCAACTGCCATGGAAATATATGTTGTAATGCATTTAATGGTCCTAAACCTTTACTTACTATACTTGCACAATATCATTTATGTTTTTCTTTTGATTTTAGGGTGAACTATGACCTGGGCACAATTTCTTGAGATTCATCCTAATAGGGACATTGACAATGAGCTCACAAAGCTTTTGCCCTGCTTTAGAAATGGCTTCTTTGTGTCAAATCATGCATTACAGACAAACGGTAATAAAGATCCAGAGAGGGAGGTACGGGTGCATTAGAAATTAAGAAAAAATGGCCTCTTAGGTCACATATGTAAATCCACCCCCCACCCCTCATCTGTAAGGAAGCACTAGTTCAAACAGGATCAGTGATGTTATATTTACATATAAACAACAAACACGTAGATTTATAGCATGTTTGCAAAATCCAGGATCCTCTGTGATGTCGTACGAAATATTAAAGCAGCCACAGTTGCCAGTCTCATCTTCCACACTGCTAAGACAAGCAAAGAGCGGTCCTGAGGGTCGTCTGCTCTGGTCTGAACGAGAGGTGAGGAGCAGCTTTAGATGTGTGCTTTATGATTGGTTCCATTCACTAATGCAGGTCTGGAATGATGAAGGGAAACCAAAATATATCTAAAAGAGCTTCTGTTTCGGTGTTTTAGAAGCTGGTCCCCCTCGCTAACCTCTCCATTGGGCACCTGCCAGAAGCTCTCAGCAGGAAATATATTGTCCAGCTCATAAGGATTCCAGAGCATCTCGCCCCCTGCTGCATGATCCATAACAGAAAATGCTTCACATCTGTTACGAGTCATATTTTCAAGAGTTTTCTTGGGTGTAACAAGCTGCGAGAATGACTTTCTTGCCCGAGGGCAGTGATTTCATGTCAGTTCCATCTTTTTGTTGCACCACATCAAGGACATACTTAAATTTTTTCGTACTGGAGGAAATAAATTAATGTGATATAGATGTTTTATGCCACATATAAAGTGCATTATATTCATGTTCATGTCATAGTGTCTTAAGGGAAGACAGAAATTAGAAAATGTAGATTGCTAATGCATATAGGAATGAGCAGCATTCTTTGTCATTGCTGTGTGTGCAGTTTGTGATGAAAGTGTACAGTCTGAATCCTCCAGCTTCAAACAGTCCAGTAAAGACAATTATGAGCTGCATTGTGATTGTCCAAGGTTCAGAAGTGGAAGAATATCCAGTTATAAAGAGAGCTGCCAAGGAGAATTTCATTTCCTGGAATTGATGGAGAGTCAACAGTCTTCTGGGAAATGCAGTTGTTCCATCTGAACCACAGTGGTGTGAATGTGAAGTGGGAGACAGTGGTTTTCTTCAACAGTAGAGACTCAGTAAGGAGATTATACAGAGGAAACAGCAGAATCATTGGTGATTTTGGTTCCTGGAGGTATTTTGCTTCAAAGCCCATGAAAATCTCCCGGCCTACAGTTCCTCGAGGCACATGGGCAGGTTGACGAACGTGAAGACGTTATATTCGATCATGACAGAAAAGCAGAGGAAAATGACATACAGAACAAGCACGTACACGCCCAGCTTAAAGTCCAATCTCCACCTGTTCACATGGATCCCCAACACCTGAAGGTGGAGAAACCAAATTAAGAGTTAAAAGTCAGATCAAAACATATATACACAGCATGGACACCTAAACACTGTCATGCTGTAGCAGAACTGTAATTAAGTAGGACTGAAAAAAAAAAAAAAAAAAAAAAAAAAAGATTTTCCCATTTATTTTGATCTTCACTTGAAACCCAAGATTAATCTTATACGTTATGCCTATTTTTAATGGCTGTGTAAAAACGTACTTGTAAAGCGCTTCCAGTCCTGCACATGCTGCTACGTTCTACTGAATGCACTTAACTGCATAGTTGGTCGACCAATATATATTGGTTTTAAAGATGAACGGTGTAACAATCATGTGAGGGCACATGGATACATAATAGTTGGACACATTTGAAAAATACATTTAAAAACATCAAGTTAATTAGACTACGATCCTTTTCTCTCTCTTTCCCCCTTTCTGTGATATATTTATCCAATTATAAATTGATGAGCCAAAACATTACCACCACTCACAGGTGAAGCGAAAAAAGTCGACCATGTCAACAAAGTCACATCAAGGTCTGGGTTGATTAGATGTTAATCATTTCTCATAGTCAACGAGTTGGATGCAGGAGAAATAGGTAGGAGTAAAGACCTGAGAGACTTTGACAAGGGACATATTGTTATGGCCAAACACGTGTCAAAGCATCTCTGAAACGGCAAGGTTAGTGGGGTGCTCTTGGTCCGCAGTGGTGAGAACCTACCGACAGTAGTCCGAGAAGGCACAAACCAACAACAGGGTGTTGAGCTCCCAAGGCTCATCGATGCGTGAGGGCAACAAAGGCTTTTCCGTATAGTCCAAGCCAACAGAAGGTCTACTGTGGCACGAGTCAGAAAATTTTAAAGATGTTACGGGAGGTAGGGAATGTGATGCTCTGGTCAATGTTCTGCTGGGAAACTTTGGGTTGGGATTTTCTACCTAAACATTGCTGCAGACCAGGTACACTCCTTCATGACAGGTGTTCCAAGATGGCATTGGCCTCTTTCCGCAGGATAATGCACCGTCACACTGCACAGGAATGGTTTGAGGAACATGATGAAGAGTTCAAGGTGTTGCCCTGGCCTTCAAATTCCCCAGATCTCAATCTGATTGACCAACTGTAGGATGTGCTGAACCAACAAAGTTGATCCATGCCAGCTCCACCTCGCAACTTGCGACACTTAAAGGATCTGCTGCTAATGTCTTGGTGCCAGATACCACAATGACAGGACACATTCAGAGGTCTGGATGAATTCATGGATCAGTGGGTCTGCTCTGTTTTGTCAGCACACGGAGTAGCAACAGCCTATTAGACAGGTGGGCATAATGTTTCGGCTGATCTTTGTATATTTCATGACAATAACTTTTATTTTAGTTTATTGAGTTTATTGTAATAATCACAAAACTTTCTGAAGTCATTATTGCTAAATTTGTAATAAAGTTCAGGTCTTTTAATGTACAAAATATATTTTTTCCCATCGAGTTGTTTTCTTCAGATTTTAAAAACTATCAGTGGATTAATCATTTATTTGCCAGGTTATTAGTTATCTGTAAAATTCAATATTGGTCGACCTGTAGGACCCTGCAGTAAATCCAAATAGTGTAGCCTGATTCACAAAACCAATGACCCTTAGGAGTAAGTTCTTTCGGTTCAAAGGAGTTCAAAATGGAATTGGCATCTGAAATACTGCCCTGTATAATTTAAAATGTGCAGAGAGAGTATTTATTTTATATACACAAGCAAAATATAACCAAAATACACCCATTTGAATCAGAATCTAATCAAATCTATAAACCCAGCCAGAGAACATTTAAAGAAGTTAGGTCTTCACTGGAATTAGGAGGCCTGACTAAAACCAAAATAGGGTGACCACATATAGTACTTTTGGCCATGTAATGTATTTGTGAGGTGAATTGTTCTTCACATTTACTCACGGTTAAGGCAACCGAACCCAGCAGCAGGACAACGGAGTAAACCAATCCTCTACTGTTGATTTGAACCTACATTAGGACAGAAAAAATAAAAGGTAATTTTACAGTATTTGTGGCAGTGTATGTGCGTCTGTGTGCACATGGTTGAGAAGTGACAAAGACAGATACCACAGAGCCATAGTTGACAGCCATTGTCTGGATGCCCCAGGGAACGCCGAGCCCAACCAGGATATCAAAGACGTTGCTGCCAATCGTGTTCGAGACAGCCATGTCCCCCAGGCCTGAGCACATAACGACACAAATCCAGAGTTGGAAAGTAAGCTCATTTTGGATGAAAGATAAGCAAAGGTAAGAAAACCAAGAAAACAAAACAAAGGAGAGCTCTACCTTGTCGTGCGACAATAAGACTAGCTATGCAGTCAGGAACACTGGTGCCAGCAGCCAGGAAAGTTATGCCCATAATGACATCTGGGATTCCAAGTGTGTATCCAACGATTGTGACCTGCACACAGCAACCCACATGAGAGCCTCAAAGAAATGCAGATGCTTAAAGGAATAGTGATGTAACATGCCTGCAAGCAGCATGACCTAAAATAAGCCAAAACTCAAAGAAATATTGAGTCAAAACAGAGACATTTTGAAACTGGCGTTCGAGGGCCCCCGGGGGGTCTAAATAAACTTAAGGAAAAAATAAAACTGTTTTACAAAATACTAGGACAGTCAAAGTTAATGCATAATTAAATTCAAGTTTATTTGTATAGAGCTTTTCACATATTGTTTCAAAGCAGCTTTACAAAAAAATGCTTGTTTCAATGTTACAATTTAGAAAGTATTCTGTTATCAGTTAGAGATGATCATCAAAATAATGTCCATATAGCAGTAATACTGTATACAGCTATAATATAGTATGTTATGTGGTTAGTTAACTATGTGAATGGAATGTTTTTGAAGCTGCTGCCACCAATAACATCACAGATCAGTTTCTGTGAGGATGTACATTCCTACTAGGGGTGTGCACTAATATTCGAATATTCGATCTAATTATTATTCGAAAAATAAAATACTAATCGAATTTTACTACGTTGCTTTGCTGGCCGTAAATGCAGTGAATCCATGATAAATCCCAAGCACTAACTCGCAGTTATAATTAAATGCACTGGGTGGCGCTGTGGAGTTAACAAGTTGTGTGTATTTGATCACATAATGTTGTCGTCTGCCTCGTGAAATTTGGAATTACTTGAAAACGATCTTACTAAATGGAATTACTTTTGATCAAATTAATTAATTAATCTGAGTTATAATGTCATCACCACAATGAGAAATCACATGAAATCCAAACAGTCGACTGAGGAAAGACAGCTGACCAACACTGCATCACGACTGCAGGTAAGCGCAGCTGGACCCCGCGTGATCCGAAATGATAACTTATCTTATAGCTTAATGATTTTAACACATATACTTCCTTTAAGTTTCGTTGAGGGAGACAGGTTTAAGAACAGAAAACGCAAAGTGCTGTTAGAAACTTAGAACACCGGTATCTTTGTGTCTCTGAAGCGTCTGTCAGCAAAATGCCCTTTCTCACTCGAGCATAAATTGCTGGCGGCGCCCCTGCATGTGGATATTACTGTTTCTCAATATAAACGTAATAATCATACGCTGACTCGAGTGTGTTTGTACGTTCTGTACGATATCTGGCGCAATCACTAGCCTTTATTAGGCGTTTTTTTCCTGTTCGCGCTGCTTGAGCATGCTTTTATTAATGCTTTTGTTTTTTATATTTTTTGTTTACACATAGGCCTACTGTTTAATGTTTTCAACTAAAAGAAAACTTTAACATATTGTAAGCTTGTTGTGTATATTGCCTAATTGTAAGCTTAAGAAATGGTGACAAAAACGTAAAAAAAAAACAACTTAAAAAATAACGTCTTTTTCGTTAAACGTCATTTAAATAAACGAATATTCGATATATTCGATTTTTATGAGCCCGAATATTCGAATGCAATATTTTTGAAAAATGCCCATTCCTAATTCCTGCTAGGACATTTTTATCATTCAATAATAAGCCATGGTTTACAGCAACACTCAGACAACCAAGTTCTTTGTCATGCCAAAAAGGAAGCTTACAGAAGTGGGGATCAAATCTTGTACTACCAGGCCAGAAACGCACTGTTTTCAACCCAACAATCCGGCATCAGTCTGGACAGGCCACTGCCCCGATCTCTGGAGATTCGACAACTGGCTGAGGATCTAAACGTGTTTTACTGTAGCTTTGAAAAGCCCAGACTCGCACCCCTCCCCTGCTCTGATCTGCACTTCACATACACACCAACACCTCCTGCAACCCCCCTCCTGCTATTCAACCTGCGCTTATGGCCTGTGTGGAGGACGTGTGCAGGGCATTTAAAAATAAATAAATAAAATTATTAGTTAAAGTTACTTCTCACAAATAGTAACTGAGTTACATCATTATAAAAGTAACTAATTACCAGGCAAAGTAACTATTGCGTTACTTTTGAATAAAATGTTCAAAAAATATGTCAAATAACTTAAATGTTAAATGAATGAAAATGGATACCAAATAGAATAAATTGTTATAAAACATTGTATACTAATCTACACTATTTTAATGTTGCTGTGGAACAATATGAGAGACACCTATTAAATTCAATATATTATTGTAAATATTATCATTACTATAGGTGGAACAATAAAACACAATAGATGGTTTAGAACTTTTAATATTTATTGCACAGACCACAACTGGCCAACGAATAAGTCTAAAAATAAATTATGCTTCTTAAGAAATGTACCAAAAATGAATAAATAATAATACAAATATATACAAACTCTTTGTGTGTGCAAATTAAAACGATAAAACTTTCACACAACTTCACAACTGGTAGACATACTGTAGCCTACTTGAAGTATTTTCTTCCGCACAAAAGTAAACCGTTTAACAAGTGCTCTCAATAGCCTATAATACTGAACAATGTACCAAAAATAAATAATATTAAAATTATATTTTTGGGTTTTATTTTTATAACCTACAGAGAACAGAGGTTATTTAAGCCAAATTCTAGGCACTTTTGCCGCACGTGTTCACAACCGGTTAAGTTATTTTGGGGTTTTATTTTGATAACCATGTAAACTACTTAAAACGTTGCAGATGATACCAATAGGCTACAGAGATTATTCTGACGCTGAAATTATTCATTTATTTATAAACAAACTATATAATGCTCAGACACCCTCTGTCTCTCTCGCACAATGTCGTTCGCTCTCTCAGACACACTCAGTCTCTCTCTCGCACTGTCGAGTGCTCTCGCGGCGTTTGCCTCACTTTTGTCCAGTCCGGCACCTCAAACACACATCAGACAAAAAACTTTGCAGGTCCTATGGCTGAGACAGACAGCATACTCGGATGAAAACCGCTTCAGTGAGCTCAATTATAGTTACGCCGCATTTTATTGTCAGTAACGGTCACGGCGTTGTAACGGGGGAAACAGTAATTCATTTTATTACTCGTTACTGAAACGCCGTTAGTAACGCTGTTCATTTATAACGCCGTTATTCCCATCACTGGTGCAGGGTCTTCAAAAAACAGAAGACTAGGAAAGCACCAGACCGACTGTTTCACCGGCATGTTTAAAAGTCTACACTGACAAACTGGCCCCTATCTTCACACAGATCTTCAACAGATCACTGGAACAGTGTGAAGTTCCCTGCTGCTTCAAACACTCAAACATCTCGACAGACCTGGGACTTATGCAAGGATCTTAGGCCCTGTTTACACCTGGTATTAAGATGAATCAAGTAGACAATGTTAATACAGGTGTAAATGGAGTCTGGAAGTGGTGGAAAATGGACAAGCTTGACTTTTAAAGGTAGTCGGAAACACATTCGACCTGATTGCTTTTGTAGTGTAGTGTAGTGTAGGCTCATGGGATTGAATATGTTTGAACAGCCCTCTGTTAACCCTCTGAGACCAAGGTGTTTTTGGGGTCCTCGAGATGTTTTGACATGCCCTGACATTTGTGCTTTTTTCAGTTGCTTATAAACATTAATGGCACAGGTGAAATTACACTATATTTAGCACAAACAGGGCTACTATAATATGTGAGCAACATGTATGTACATGTTTGTATTTTTGAGAGAATATTGTTTATGCATGGTTATTGAAAAAAAAAAATTAAGTTTCTGAAATAAAGCCACAAAACACATACTAAATATGTGTCCACAAGACTTTTGACTAATGGAAGTTGTGGCCTGGAGTTTTTGCTTCAAAATGATCTGAAAATCATCCTGTCTAATCATTGAAATAACACAATAGATTGTGAAAAACATTTTTTGTTAGCCAAGGCAATATGCGAATGGGTGTGAATGGCCCAACCCCATTGTGAATAATTAGGTGGTTCTCACCTGAGAAGACAAAAAGCCGTATAGGTGTGTCACACAAGAAAGAATGCAAGGACAATATAAACACACACACATTTATACATATATAAATTTTTAATAATATTTTTAATTTGATAATTTTTACGCCGTTAAAATGGGTTTGCGTTAACGCCGTTAATAACGCGTTTAACTGACAGCCCTAATATATATATATATATATATATATATACACACACATACATACATACACACACACACACATTATATATATATATATATATATATATATATATATATATATATATATATATATATATATATATATATATATATATATATATATATATATATATATATATATATATATATATATATATATATATTAGGGCTGTCAGTTAAACGCGTTATTAACGGCGTTAAAGCAAACCCATTTTAACGGCGTAAAAATTAGAGCGATTAACGGTCTTTTTGGCCCAGCAAATTTTGTCGTTTTTTTTCACATGCTTTTGCAACAGGACGCGGCATGCGCGTGGACGTTTTGTTGCGTCGTCGACCAAAGCGCAACAACAACAGGCACGCCGCACACACTTGTTTGGGCTTGCGCGCCGGCCAAATAGTAGGTTAACGTTACGTTTTGAGTTGATGACGAGCGCGAGACGCCGAAATGGATGTCAATAAGTTTGAATGGAAAGTTTACTTTTGAAAAGTTGCCAAATGGTTCCGTTCCATTGACAAGACCAAAGTGATTGTGTGTTTTGTTGTTGTGAACTGAGCTATCATCATCGCAGCACGTCCAGTCTGAAATACCACTTGATGATGGCAAAGCACACACACACACAGCTGATGCGAATTCTCCGCCCCCTCGTCAATATCAGGACCTCGTCAGTATTTCTTTCACCCTTTTATTGATGGACAGTGTTACATTGTGTGAGAAGTGCTGTCATAAATATATATAAAATCTATTTATATATAAAATCAAACTATAAATGAAAGTCAAAAGCGCATTTTTAGTCATACCTGGAAACAAATCCTGTTCAAATAGGTTATATGGGCCATTCTACAGAATTGGTTCAAAGTTAGAGTTGGAAACATCTTGAAAAGAAAATTGTCTTTTCCCATAAATGTCTTAGTAGGCCAATAAATTTTATCATACATATTTCAAAGTTAAAGCTACACTGTGTAACTTTTTTAGCTTATTCTTAGCTAAAAACACTTAGTTCTTTCAAAAATATATGTGCTCATTAATGTATATTTACTTCGTTCAAGTAATAAAGTATTCTCGTGAGTGTATAATATGCCATTGAAAATACATACGGGTAAGGGGTTCTAATGTCGGTCGCCATGTTGTCCCTCCATCTTGAAAGTACATTAGCCAAAGAGGGACATCAAGCTTCGCCTTTCGCGTTTTAACACTCGATGGCACCGTGTCGAGGAGGTCGTACTGGAAGCCATGTTAATCTTGGACTCCATTGGCCACCGTAGGAGTTAAAACGAAATCGAAATTGAGAGGAACAGAAACTAATATTCACTGGATGGTCATATACCCTTTCACCGCTAGATGGGGGTAAAAATCACAGTGTAGCTTTAAGGATTCATTATTTTGATATAGCTTGCATTGGAACAAACACTAACATTTTAGTTGATTAGTTTCTTGACAAAACATACTATATATTTAACATATGACCAGAAACTGGTAACAAAAGCATATTTGATGTCTATTAGTTAAAACTTCATAATCTATCCAAAACTAGTCACACACACACAGAAACATGATTCAAATTTAAACATTAGGCTATTTTTGCGTTTACAGACACTAACGTTATTATATATCGCGATTAGAACAAAGCACAAGAATAAAACACTTACAGCTCAGCTCGCTCCTCGAAGTGAAAATAAACCAGCACTTGTTCTGAGGTAGGTAAATGTCCCAGGATTATTCCTCACAGCCGCGCAAGATGACAGTACATTAATCTGACTAAATATAGTGCGTTTACCGAGTTTGTGGGCGTTTACACGTCTCAATGTGTTGCTTCAGATCATTAGCATTTGAATAGCGCGCGCTCTCCGTGGGCGTGTCATTTTAGGAAAATAATGAGCTGAGAGAAGATAATGAGAACAGCTGACACCTCTCTCTTTTTATATAGATTACATAAACAGAGAATATTTATTTTAGTTTTAAATTAGATAATTTAATTAGATAAAATTAGATAACATTAGATAAAATTAGATAACTTAAATGATCATAAACATATATTGCTCATGTCTGGGTGAATAGTATTCGCTGAGTTTTGTTTAAGTTTAGAGACGTGCTCCAGAAAAAAAGTTCACGGACACGGAGAGGCAGAACGCACACCCTGTTTATTTACTTTATTTTACAAAAGCACAATATTTTATTTCGATTGTAGGTGGGCACATAAGCTCGCTCCTCGAAGTAGGTGGGCACATAGACATTTAACAGTTTATTTTTGAATATTTCTTAACTCTGTATGACCGGAAATGATGGAGTAGTATAAGTATATTTTTCTGCTATGCGAAAAAAATCTGCCAAAACGCACCGGTGCGTTTGCCGTCCCCAGAGGGTTAAGCAGAGGTTGTACTACCTTCGCCAGCTGAGGAAGTTCAACCTGCCACTGGAGCTGCTGACACAGTTCTACTCAGCCGTCATTGGGTCTGTTCTATGCACTTCTATAACGGTCTGGTTTGGTTCAGCTACCAAATCAGACATAAGACTTACAAAGGACAGTCAAGACTGCTGAGAGGATTATTGGTGCTCCCCTGTCCACCCTCCAGACCTGTACTCTTCCAGAGTGAGAAAGAGAGCAGGTAAAGTCATCACAGACTCTATTCACCCTGGCCACCACCTGTTTGAATTGTCGGTGTCTGGACGGCGATTCAGGTCACTGGGCACTAGAACATCTAGGCGCAGGAACAACTTTCACACACAGGCCATTTCCCTCTTAAACCCCTGGGGTCGGCTATCACGGCGGCGCGATTGTCTCGCTTTTTTTCTTATCAATGCAAAAGAGACTCAAATAACTCCGTCGATTTTTGTCATACAGACAAGTGTTATACATCATTCAAAACTGTTAAATGTCTTTTATGCGTGTACACTAATAATAAAAACAAAATGTTGTGTTTTTTGTAAAATAAAGAAAATAAACATGATGCGCGTTCTGTCGTTTCTCTCAATGTGAAGTTCATTCTGAAACGCAAAGCTTTTACAAAGCTTGAAGTCTCCATTTTTAAATGTAAATCATATCAAAAACAAATATTCTCTGTTTAAGTAATCCGTATGAAAGCAACAACATGTAGTTTCTCCAGCCCGAGCTCATTAGTTCTAATGTGACAACACCCACACACGCAGGAGCTGTTCACATGCAAATGATCCACGTGAAGGAACACAGAGCTGTAAACACCCATTGCCCGTTAAATGCCTCCCAAGGCATATGCTTGTAAGTGCAATACCCTGCTTGGTGCCAAATCTTTGTAAACTCAGTTGATATTTATTCAAATTATTCATAATAATGTAAATATGTTTATGACAAAACCTAAATGAGTTTTTATACTTAGAAATATTTAAATAAAATTGAAGAATAAAAATCTATGTTGCTGTATTTGTATATGTGTACTAGAAGCTTCAGTACCAAGAACAATTCCTTGTGTGTGCAAGCACACTTGGCAATAAAGCTATTTTTGATTATGATGCGTTAAGATTTTAAATATCCTGCATTAAGACAATTTTTTACATTTAAATACTAAATTAAATAATGCAGGAAAAAAGCAGTATCCAAATACAGATGCTTACATACACAAAGGAACTCACCATCCACACCATGATGTAGGAGAAGGCAGCTATCCACAGCGTCGAAAGGAAGAAGGACAGCATGAAGCAGAACTCCCACCGCGGCTTGGCACAGTTGGGCACGGTGAAGTACAGCAACACCAAAATGGGCCAGGAAATGAAAAACTTCACTTTATCCAAAGCGCCCCCTACAGTCACATGGTACAGCATGTCACCAATTAAGCCTCCACAAAAACAAATATTTTTATGTTCATGGCATTCATTTGACCATCCTGTCCTTTTATTTATGGTGACTTAGGAGTTCACTGGGCGGGCAGCACAGCTCACAAGGAAAAAAAAAAAAAAAAGGAAAAAGCCATAATCTCAACACAATAACAGATCCTGTGTCATGTGATTCTCACAACTGAGCTCACACAAATTAAAACAAGTGCATTGTTCAGTCAATTCAGTGTTCTTATTGTACCAGGTACATTCACAACCAACCAAAAACAAACAAAATATACTGTAAATGTGGCCAATGATATATCACTCATAACTGAAGATTTAAAAAAAAAAACCAACAGCTTAAAGTGAACCCCGACTAGTGCGGAATGTTGGCCATATAAGATTATTGTGGGCGTCAGCTATAAAAAGGTGATACAAAAACACTCCAAATGTTTTTGATTTTATTAAAAAAAGACGAAAATCTGGTCACTCGTAGGCCGCCATGGTTATTTACGTCTCAATGCATTCTGGGTAGTGACGTGTAAAGGTTGTAGCTAGCCAAGTTTTGACAGTAGCAGGATGAACACGTCTGCCGTTCAGTCTTTTCAGTTTGAACCCAAGCGCACCGTAGGCGTGAAATCAAGAGAATAACGCGGAAAATGATAGGCCTACTCAAGAGTTACATGAAAATGAAGATTATCAGAGTTGAAGCGAGAGTGGGGCAAAATAGATGGTGTCTGCGGCAGTTTGCCAATGCCAAGCGAGACCGAGAGCGTTTGCTGTAAAGAGCTCCACTTTTTGTCAGCAGCTGTCCAGGGTAGGCTGTATAGATCAGACGATCGTACTATCGGTATAAATAATTTAATAAGTCATCTACCGCCGTCGTTTGCTTTATTTTCCCTAAGCAGTCACTGTTGAACGCACAGAAATACCCTCTCGGACCTTGTTCAAAATCCTGCCGCGCCACAGAGCACCCTTTACATAGTTTTATATTAATTTTACATTTATTTGTCTCAAATCGTTGTTAATGTATATACTGACTTCACCCTGCACAGCAATATACATTAAGTTTTACATTTATTTACAGAAATCAGCTGGTTGAATGAAAATTGCTGATGTTACCGGATTTTCAGGTGATATTCTCAATTCATTCAGTTAACGGACGCTCTGAGGTAAAGTGAATTCAGACTGCAGACTAATAAGCAACGATTGTATTTAATTGTACAGTACAATCATAATACAGACATGATCTTAATTCCATAATGTCCTTCCTTAAACATAACAATATTGCTGGCCATAAACTGACAAAGTGCGCGTCCGATGTGCGATACCTCGAGTTGTCAGACGCGGCGCTTCTCGTCCGGACCCGGTGTGCAACCCCCTTTACAAAGTCAACACTATTCTGCTCATCTACCTCATGTACATTTTCAATCTTACAATTACACTATTCATAATTACCATTGCACTGAATTGCCTTGCACTACATATTTAAAATCTTAAATCTAAGACTATAACGTTACCGACTACTGATCTCTATACAACAAACGCGGTCGTTCTCGCTTGGCATTGGCAAGCAGTTGCCGCACAGACATCTTGATTTAAGCCTACGGTGCGCTTGGGTTCAAACTGAAAAGGCTGAACGGCAGACGTTGTTCATCTCAATACTGTCAAAACTTTGGAAAAACAATAAACGAAGCGGCTACAGCGGCTATGCTCACCCGACTGCAACCTTTACACGTCACTACCCAGAATGCATTGAGACGTAAATAACTATGGCGGCCTACGAGTGAACAGATTTTCGGCTTTTTTTAATAAAAACAAAAACATTTGGAGTGTTTTTGTATCACCTTTTTATAGCTGACGCCCACAATAATCTTATAAGGCCAACATTCCGCACTAGTCGGGGTTCACTTTAACATGGAAGTAAAAATGTCCAATTCTTTGTTTTTCCATTTCCAGAATTTACTATCACCAAAAGTGAAATATTTTAGTTGAGTGTATACAGCATGTGTATATATGTAACAATAGTAATACCTTGAAAATACTGTTTTAAAAAAACATTAATATAGTCTTTAGTGTTACACGATCCTTTTGAAATCATTCTAATATGCTTATTTGGTGCTATATTATCAATGTTGGAAACAGTTATTCTGATAAATTTGTGGAAATTAAAAAAAATTCAAGATCCTTTGAAGAAAAAAACAGCAATGTAAAATCTTTACTTCCATTTTTATTGATTTATTACATCTTGCTGACCACAAACTTTTGGTAGCGTATGTACACGAAAACACAAAAAGTATATTTTAAATTAAAATGATTATTTTTAATACTTTTCCATTATTTAATTTCTTCGAAAATTTACATAACTTTTCTATAAGGTAGTTGAATTAACAATAAACAACAGTAGATTTATAAATTAATATCAACAACCTATATTAATAAATGCTATAAAAACTTTAATTCATTGTTAATTCATTATACCTAAATGTAAAGTGTTAAAGGTCCCCTGACATGGGGTTATTTTATTATTTTATAATGTTTCCTGGGTTGCACTTATAATGTTAGTATGTTTTTTAGATAAAAAATAGTCAATTTAGAAATAAAAGGCATTTTTCCTAGCCTGATTTTAGCCTCCGATTTGATTTGCAAAGCAGAGAAAGGGGAGGTAACCTTTCCTCCCTGTGACGTCATAAGATTCAAGATCAGCGCGTCTGAGCTGCAGAGAAGAGAAAAATAGCCAAAGCTCGGTTTACACCGATTGAAAATTCTAGACACGAGGGGACCAAATACAGGCTAGGGGAACTAATATTAATGTTAAAAAACCTCAGAAAGTGAAAATTTCATGTCAGGGGACCTTTAACATTTTTAAAGAAATGAATTCCATGATTTTCCCAGGCCTGGAAATCCCAATTTTAAATACCTTGATATTTCAAGATAAAAAAAATAAACTTGCAGATAAACTTACAGAATAAGAACTATGTTAATTAGGTATACGCATTTCAGATGCCACCACATGCAGTTAAAGATCCAACGTGTTAATGTGTGAAAGTCAAACCGCCTCACCAGGCAAGCTGAAAGGAGATGACATCTCACTCTCCAGCTCCTCAGAGAGTTTGTCCTCCGCTACGTTGCCATTTTCCATTGTGTCAGCTCTCTGGTCAGCCACCAGCACTTCGTCCCCCCCATTGGCCGTCTTCCCCAGCCGCTGCTGCTGCATATATAACGAGCAAAAACTGAACAAAAAGTTTACTCTTATCCACTTCCTCACAATCTCACTTTTCAATAATAATAAACAGAGCAATTCCAAGAGGGTCCTCACACCATCGGTGCTCGGGCCCTAATTAAGATACTTTGAAGGAATAGTTATTCCGAGCCAGTATGATGCTATTTTTCGAAAACACATGGGTTAGAAAACAAAACAAAAATAGCAGATTTTTTTTTTCCAATTTCTGGTTGATCTGTCCCTTAAAGGGTTAGTTCACCCAAAAATGAAAATGATGTCATTAATGACTCACCCTCATGTCGTCCCAAGCCCGTAAGACCTCCGTTCATCTTCGGAACACAGTTTAAGATATTTTAGATTTAGTCCGAGAGTTTTCTGTCCCTCCATTGAAAATGTGTACGGTATACTGTCCTTGTCCAGAAAGGAAATAAAGACATCAAAGTAGTCCATGTGACATCAGTGGGTAAGTGAGAACGTTTTGATGCATCGAAAATACATTTTGAAAATACAACCGGAAGACAATACAGTTTTAATAAATAGTTTAATAAAGTCATAGTTTTTGTTATTTTTGGACCAAAATGTATTTTCGATGCTTCAAAAAATTCTAACTAACCCACTGATGTCACATGGACTACTTTGATGATGTCTTTATTTCCTTTCTGGACAAGGACAGTATACCGTACACATTTTTCAATGGAGGGACAGAAAACTTGCGGACTAAATCTAAAATATCTTAAACTTTGACCTTTGGTCTTACGGGCTTGGAACGACAACAGGGTGAGTCATTAATGACATCATTTTAATTTTTGGGTGAACTAACCCTTTAAAATGTTATAGTGACAACCCTGTGTCCATAACATTCACCCATTATCAGTTTAACACCATTCACAGCCTCATTTCTTTCTGAACTAGCTGACATGTCTCTATCAAATTCCTCAGCAGTCTTTGTAGCAGAGGTTTGAATTTCTAACAATTCTTTGAATGCCAGCATGTGGATATTTATAGAAACAGTTTAATCAGCCTCACACCCAGAACTGGGCAACCTGATGAGAGATCTCCACAGTGCTGAGTTAACCAACAAAGACGGGTGCATAAGCTATTCAGAACTCTGGTTTATAATCCAGTCTCTGGGTTGCCAGAGTTACACTATTATAAACCGGATAGTGCAAAATCGTAATTATGAAAAGATGAGCTGCATTTGAAGCCCTTATTAAATAGCTGAATACATCAGACTCATATTGGTTGAATTTAACATGAATCCGTATTCACAACCCATTTAATTCTGTATTGTGACATTTTCCAAGTAAAAGATGATGTTTGAAAAAGCTACAATAAGTAAGATGGATGAATTTATATGGCACGAATTTAATGTATTATGTTCCACTCTTGCTGTTCTAAACCTGTATGACTTTCTTTTTTCTGTCAAACATAAAAATAGAGATTTTGAAGAACTGTTTTTTGTCTATATAATGAAACACAATGGGGTCCAAGACAACACTTAAATTTTTTTTTTTTTCTACAAAATTAATTTTTTCTAAAAAAAATTCTACAGAAACATTTTCTACAGGTTCCAAACATCATGAGGATTTTTTTGTTGTGAACTATCCTTTTAAAATGAGCTTGAGGTACTCGGTTTCCATTCCCGTGTTAAAATCACCGTAACCCAAAGACTTGAGGATTATTAGCTTATTTTCACGGAGGTGTTCACTCAGCAGGTGTATTTTCTTACCTCGTTGATGATAAGTCGGCTTGCCATGCGCAGACGTGTCTTGGGTCCAAAGTGGTTGGTGATCATGACCCTGAGGCCGGCCTCGGGAAACCGATAATGTGGAGGGCTTGAATTTATCATCTCGTCCACCATCACAACAGAGCCCCTAGAGTATGTTTTACTGGGCTTTACTGCAGACACGGAAGAAAAAAACATTTGTAAGTGGACCTACGCATGGTACTCATGCCCAAAAGACACAGAATTTACACGCACACGCACACACACACACACACACACAAAGTTTTTTTTCTTTGGAACTACATGCTCTGATAAATTGTCCACAATAAGACCAGGAACATCCTCAATTCTGATTTAATGTTGACGGTACCATATCTATATTTCACTTGCCTTTGTCCTCAAATAAATACAAATCTTATTATACAGGCACAGTGATAGATACCATTTTGTAAAAAGAATGGAAGGATGCATCACTGGTACTGGGAATAAGAGACAGACACACACACTGCAAGATGAGACAGGAGCCAGGGCAGATTTAGTAAGGCTAAACAGACAGGCTTCAGCAGTGGGGTGACAGACCACCACGCAGCACAACGGTTAGAGCTGCACTACAGGACACTGTGCTCTGAAACAGAAAGCGCACCGCGGTTATTCAGCAAGGAAGCAAAGTGTCCGCCTCTCATAAGAGATGTCAGATGGCTACGCATTCATTAAGTGCTGTTGGCATAGGTTTTACAAACAGAAGACATACAGATAGTAGAGTGGAATTAATTTAAAGAGAACAAGATCCGACTTTGTTGCAAGCAGCAGAGGGTTAGTCGCTATCCCATGAGGAAGCCTGTCTAGTTACCCTTACCTGGGCTAAGTAGCGGCCATGATGCATCATCCCAAAACTGCCCATAACATTCATTACCATCCTCCATCTCGCTGCTGACCGCGTTACCATTGACGACACCTTTGTCTTCCTTCCCCGCAAAGTAGTTTTGAATGCTAGTGTTAAACCTAAAAAAAAAAAAAACACACACACAGAAACTGATTTAAACAAAAACTCCAAAGGTGTGGAAACAGTGAAATTTCACAGTCCATTATCTATTGATAGTGCAGCAATATATGAAGCACAACTCGCACAGAAATCACTTTTAAACCAAGCCAAACTTCCTGCTGGTCAACATGTCGGATGACCAACTTGACCCATTGCAAAATCTGCATGAGGAAATCGTTCGCCCTTACACGGAATTACCAATCGCGAGGATTCTTGTTGAAACAATTGGATTTCACCCACACACACAAAAAAAAAAAACACCGAACAATGTGACCGCACCTTAAGTCAGCATACCAATAGCATTAAGGATTCAATACCTTAAATTTCAATACCACAAAGTACTTCGATAACAGACTCTAGTTCATAGGTTCTCAAAGTGCGGCCCGCGGGCCAATGGCGGCCCGCCGAAACATTTCTGGCGGCCCGCGATAACATCTGTAAAACTGTTAAAACTATTGCTTTGAAAAAATTAATATCTCCGTTTAGTGGTGTTTAGCGGCATCCATAGGCATAAGCGGTAATTACATGGTCCGACCGACCGATCGCACTTGACCTCACTCCCAAGGCCACCAGGAACAGTGGTTGTCTACACAGGAATAGGAATCGTGGCCAACCGAAACCAGCACCACAAATCCCATTGCAATTTAAAAGGGTATGTTGACCAAGTAATCAATATTCAATGTGACTTAATAATAATCTTAACAATGTCCAGCTTATTAATGGCCGCGTTTCCATTACCTTTCAAAATGTTCGCGGGCGCGAACACTTGCATTTTCCTATCAACAGTGGAAACAACTTAAACTAGTCTATCATTTCTGGTCATACAGAAAATAATAATGCATTATTCGCAACTACTTTTATTTGTGTAAACTCATAACAAGAAAACGTGCTTTTGTAAAATAAAATAAAACAATCAGTAGCCTAGGCTACTACGCGCTTTCATGATCTCCGTGAACTGGAGCGCGAGAACTGAAACAAAATATAGCCTATGTAGGCTAAAGCTTAAAATGTGCACTTTTAAACAAACAAACTCGAATCGAAAGCAAATACCTGATTATGTAATCCGTATGAAAGGTGGATTTCTCTCTAAAAGCGCATCTGCTTAACAGCGGAGATGGAGATATGTTTTTAGCCGACACTTAGAAAACAATAGTTTATTAATAAACAATTAAAATGCCTCGCTGTTTTTTCAGACGCATTTATTATCATTAGCCTATAACTCACCTATAAATCAGGCTAGATCAGACACGTACAGGCTATATGGCTCTTCTCATTCATCACTGCAGGAAAAATATAAATTCCAGGTTCTAATTTGGCCTTAGAAAACCAGTAAAATCGACATGTTTTCCATATTAATTTGTGAATATTTAAAATGTTTAATAAAGGGGCAAAAAGTCATTTAAACAAAAATCTGAAAAAGTCTGTCGATATTTACTTTTTTTGCGCAGCAGTTGGTGAAGCCAGTTCAAATTAAAATTTTGTTCAACTTTGCGTTTTAAAAAGTCAACAACCGTTCATTCTTCGTTTTTCAGTTACGGGTTAAAAAAACAGATAATAATATGCAAATCTGCAATAATGGAAACGCGACTGACAAGCAATGATAAAAATGAATGATGATGATGACTTGTTTGGTAAGCTTCTATTTTAAAAGTTTCTTTCTCTCCCCCCCAAAATTTTCACAAGTTTTGCCAGGTTTAGCCTCAGTTATGAATTAAAATGTGTTTATTGCAACTAATGTAAACTGTAGAGATGCAACCTGGTCATTAAAATAATTTCAAATGGGATTTTCTTTTCAGTTTTTTTTTTCTTCGTTTTCTCCCCCGCCACTTTGGCGGCCCTCAGTTCAATGTTGGGTTCCTAAATTGGCCCTCACCTATCAAAACTTTGAGAACCCCTGCTCTAGTTATTTAAACAGTTAAAAATGAAAGCGCAAATTATAAATTAAAAAATATTTGAAAGCGAAATGTTTAAATGAGTATACAAAAAGAAGGACTCACTTCATGATGACGATGTAGCCAACATACATGAGAATCAGTACCAGACTCTCCCACCTGCAGAGAGAGAGGAGGAAGCCAATCAGATCTCTGCCATCAACCAGTCAAGATAAGGTATAGGTTCACTTACCACAAAATCTTGTCATCGTAAATAAACTGAAAGAAATAAACAGTCTGTAAGTAATCATGGAGTGGCAGCAGAATTTCAGTGCACATGGTTCTATTCATTATGTATTTTTTCCTGCATTTCCTTCACAGATGAATAATAGTCTAAAAACTATAAATATTATGGCTGTAATCAACCAAAGAAAACGAATCGGTTACCTAACGTAACCTCGGTTCTCTCTAGAAGAGGGAACGAGTATTGCGTAAGCTAGCTTACGCTACGGGAAAGATTCATCTTTGCTGAGATATTGAAGCCAAAAATTATTTCATAATTTGTATCCATACACAACGCAGTTCCTCTGCGGCAGACCTAGAGCGGGCTAGCTAGCAGCTCATTGGTTCGCTCAGAGAGAACTGCTTAAGCCTATGGGAGAGCGGGGCTGAACCCGCTTCCAAAGAGAGGCGCCCGCGCGCTCATTGCGTCATGGCCCGCCAGAATGGGCATGGCCATGGTGTATATAACAGTCTCTCCCAGGCTTACATGTTGATTTATTTCAGCGTGAAGCGAAACGCTAGTAGCGCAAGCACGGCCGGGAACGCAATACTCGTTCCCTCTTCTAGAGAGAACCGAGGTTACGTTAGGTAACCGATTCGTTCTCTTACGAGAGGTTCTCTCGTATTGCGTAAGCTAGCTTACGCTACGGGAACACCTGGTCAACGCCGTGCGCGCTATGAATCCACTCATGAATCCCAGGGATATACCGGGGGATTTTTAACGTGGAGTGAATGTATTATGAGGCCGGCAGAGCGGGCACATGAAGTGTACACATAAGCATGTATGGGGCCAGCAGAGCGGGCACATGAAGTGTATAAGCATTTAAGGAGAGCACAAGGGGCGAACCGGTTGTGAGGGACTCCCAGTAATGCAGCTTCTTAGAGAGCTGGTCGTTAGACAGCTAGTAATTTTGCCTGCAAGGCGGGGACTTCCAAGTTGTATAATCAGACAAAAATGGACAGGGAGGCCCATCCCGCGGCCAAACAAATGTCATGAATTTCCATTCCACAGGACCATGCCCACGATGAGGCCATGCCTCTAGTAGAGTGCGCCCTGATGCCCAGAGGGCAGGGCAGGCATTTAGATGCGTAAGCAGAGGCAATAGCGTCCACTATCCATCTAGACAGTGTCTGTTTAGAGGCGGCCAGACCTTTGGTGCGCCCCCCAAACGACACGAAAAGCTGCTCAGCGCGTCTGAAAGCGGCAGCGCGCGTAGTGTACAATCTCAGAGCCCGCACCGGGCAGAGGAGATTGGCGTCGCACTCACTATCGGATGAAGGCAGAGCCGATAGGGAAATAATCTGAGCCCTGAACGGGGTACCAATCGCTTTCGGGACATAGCCATGCCTAGGTTTGAGAATGACAACAGAATCATTCGGCCCAAACTCAAGACACGCGGCGCTGGATGAGAGCGCGTGAAGATCCCCTACGCGTTTTACTGAGGACAGAGCCGTCAGGAAAACGGTTTTGAGCGAGAGGTATTTTAGGTCCACAGACTCGAGCGGTTCGAACGGGGGTGCTTTCATAGCTTCGAGGACTATAGAAAGATCCCAAATAGGAACCGACGGGGGCCGCAGAGGGTTCATCCTCTTAGCTCCCCTGAGGAAGCGGATGACTAACTCGTCTTTGCCCAGGGACTGAGCGCGTCGGGGTTCAGCGAACGCCACGACGGCTGCCACATAAACCTTGAGAGTGGAGGGGGCCCTGCCCTTGTCCAGCATCTCTTGAAGGAAAACAAGCAAAGACAGCACCTCGCACGACCGTGGGTCCAGCTGTTTGTCGGTGCACCATTTTGAGAACACAGACCATTTATACGCATAGAGCCTTCTCGTGGAAGGTGCTCTAGCCTGTATGATAGTGTTTCTTACTCCCTCTGGCAAATCGACGAATAGTCGTTGATCACCCATGCATGTAGCGCCCAGCGCCGTGGATGGGGGTGCCAGATCGTGCCGCGAGCTTGAGAGAGGAGATCTGCTCTGACTGGGATGGGCCACGGGGCTGTCTGTGACAGCTGCGTGAGCTCCGGAACCCAATTCTGACTCTCCCAACGCGGGGCTATGAGGAGCACCGAGTGGCGTGTGTCCCTGATCCTCTGAATTACCTGTGGTAACAGAGCGATCGGAGGGAATGCATAGAGCGGGCGGCGAGGCCATTCCTGGGCTAGCGCGTCCTCGCTCCTCGAAAAATATATTGGGCAGTGAGCGTTCTCTTCTGACGCGAAGAGGTCTACTTCTGCTCTGCCGAATAGCCGCCACAGTAATTGGACCGTTTGTGCGTTCAGGGACCATTCTCCTGTGGAGATGAGGTTCCTGGACAGTATGTCTGGACCGTCGTTCAGATGGCCCGGCACATGCGTCGCTCTGAGCGAGAGCAGGCGGCTCTGAGACCAAACTAGAATGCGGTGTGTCAGTAGACAGAGATTTCTGGATCTGACACCGCCCTGACGGTTGAGATAGGAGACCACAGCCATGTTGTCCGAACGGATCAGGACGTGGTGTCCCCGAATGAGCGAGAGAAAGCGCGAAAGCGCGTTCTCGACCGCAAGCATTTCCAGACAGTTTATGTGTAAGGGGCTTTCCTGAGTCGACCAATGGCCGAAGGCCGGTGAGCCCTCGCAGACTGCACCCCAACCCGTGTTGGATGCATCTGTCGAGATGACTTTTCGGCAGGAAAAGGTCCCCATTGTGACGCCCTGTCGAAACCATTCTGCTACTGTCCATGGCTGCAGCGCCGTGAGACATGTCTGCGTAACCCTGATCAGCTGGCGGCATTATTCTTCAACTATAATTAAGTAGATGAGACTAAATTGCTACATTTGGCATATAATCTAAATGAATAGCTTTGAATAAAGTTTATCTATAAATGGGAGTCACTGGTGTTACTGGTGTTACCCATAAGAAAGGTGACACCATGTGACAGTAACACCAGTGACAATTTTCATGAAAAATTCATTTTACAAAATGTATCAAACATATGTTTTCAATCATGGTATACTAACTAAATTAAGTAGTTTAATCCATTTTGTATTCTCTTTTTTTTTTTGTTTACAATTACCTAACAATAAAGTAGGTCATACCAGTGACTTCAACTAAAAGCTTTATATGAAATCATGAGATAAATGAGAATATTTCTGATAACTGAAAAGAGACAGAGGATTTATTATGGGCTTTTCTTCATAGAAATTCAGGAAATTGGAAGAAGGAATTAAAGTGATGTCATCAGTGTGATTTTTATTTCAAAATAAGATTTTTGTTTAACGGTAACACCAGTGACACAACTCCAGGGGACCACTACTTTCATTATAAATTTGATAATATTTATTCTGCATTTCGTTTTTTTATGTCATTTAAATAATATATTAGATAGTTAGGTATACATTATTCTAATTTAAATGGTGTAAAAAAACTGTTATTGACCTCCAAATAAAGCATTTTCCCTCTGTACATGACTGTGGGGACGAGCACTTCTGTGGTGCTTGGAATTCTATATAGTTAATAAAAAATAAAATATTGCCACTTGATGGCTCAAGGTGGTGTAATTGTTCAAATAACATTGTTTTATTTTAAAATGTAAATGAATTGTAATTCTAAAGTGTTTTTTTAAGTGTAATATTTCTGTAAAGGCTAGGGACAGAAAAATGGACATTTCCGTAGAATGACCCAGTAGAACCAAAGCCCGTCTAGAACCTCTGGGTAGAACTATCTACAGCATCCCGGAAGCTTACTGAAAAAAAAAAAAATCGAAAAAAATAACACTACAGCGAGACTAATGGATTAAAACTTATTTTGGTAAGTATTTTTTTATTATTATTAACTTAAAAGTGCCTTGTTAGTTTTGTGTATTATAATGCTGTTGTGTTGTTTAACTTATAATATTACAGTATATCTCCTATTGTGACTAAAGTTAGTTTGACTTATCCCTTTCAAGCATTCTAAACGCTAGCACAGCCGCAGACTGTCATGTTTGATGGTGGCTAGAGAAGACATCTATCCATAAAATACATTTTTCGTCGTCTTTGTGCTGCGTGGTGATTGGAGACCAACAGCCAATCACAATTGACCTTTAATTTCCCGATTGGTTGATTTTGTGGCACACGCTGATGCAAGTTGAGCGAGCGTGTGTGTCAAGACTTGAGCGCGCGTGTGTGTGAAGAGTTGAGCGCGCACAGAATTAAGAGGTTGAGCGAGAGAGAGAGAGAGAGGGACTTGACAGAGCGCAGATAATAAGTTTGTGAGAGCACCCGGTGAGAGGGTTATTATAGCAAATACATTTATTGAGCACGGAATCGTTTTTTCTTTGCTCAAACGATTTTTTTTGTTGCGATTGTTAATTTCTGTTCAAAATATAATGCAATGTGCTTGCAAAATATAGTTATCTGTGCTCAAAACTTATAATTACTCGCTCAGGAATGAGGCACATATGTAACGCCATAGCAAGCGGGCACGAGACTATTTTTAGCCTGCAGAGGCTGGACTTGTGACGGCATAAAAATTATCTGCGAGAGCCGGAATCGAACGCGGGTCTCTGGCGCGAAAAGCTTTGTGATACACCACTCACAGGGGTAATGACACAAGCACAGTAGCGCGAGCAGATAAGAGGGCGTGATAGCAGTAACAGGTTCGGCCTCAGCGGAACTAACACACTATAACCCATTTGTCCAGCTTTATGCTCGGAAATGAGAACGTTTCTCATGAGCGCGGGAGAGCGCGGCCGCTTTCTGTCACGTAAGAGAGCTGGGCGCGAGCTCAGAGCTGCATAAAGATTATCTGCGAGAGCTGGAATAGACGCTTTATGTAGCGTTATATGCAGGCGGGAGAGCACGGCCGCTTTCTGTAACGTAAGAAAGCTAGCCGAGAGCTCAGAGCTGCATAAAAAATTATCTGCGAGAGCCGGAATCGAACACGGGTCCCTGGCGCGAGAGGCTTTGTGTTCCACCACTGAGCTAGGGGGGAGACACAGGCTCAATAGCGCGAGCAGATAAGAGGGTGTGATAGCAGTGACTAGTTCGGCCTCGACGGAACTTAACGCACTATAAACCCACTTGCCGGTGACGGCCGGGCTAGCTCTCTTGTAAAGTAAAGAAAGCTAGCCGCGGTTGGCACAGCTGTACGCGGCTCGTCCCCCATTCAGCGCTCGTAGGCGGTGAGAGGGGGAGGCGGCGTAACGCTTCGAGTCGAGCCCGCAGGGTCAACAACAGAAGCCCAATCGCAGAGGAAACATCCGCCGTTGGCGAGAGAAAGCTCTGCGTGTCCCAGTCCCAGGCAGAGAGCGCAGAAGAAGGCGGGCTCTGGCGCTGAGAGGGACGCGGCATGAGCCGCAGGTGTGCGAGGCATCTTAAAAAAGACGCTCGCTGCTCTGTTAGATACACACACACACACACACAATACAAGAAGATTTTTGGTAAGGATATGAATCCGTCGGATGACAATTTTTTTGTCATATGTTATAATAACTGACAGACACTCATGTCAGCTGCTCTGTGCATGTCCTCACACATAGCGAGGCTGAACAAAGGAGCTCAGCTTCGCGGCTGAGACACAAATAGACTATTAACTTAAAACTTTTACTCTTAACACAAGTCACGTTGACTTTAATAATAATAATAAAAAAATTATTAAACAAACCAGATCAAGATAAGAGCAGAAACTAAATAAAGTGCATAACTGAAAAATCAAGCATAGGCTCAAAACAAATACAAACAATGGGCACAGCGCAATTGCGCATTAGGTTTAGGCACTGGGTTGGGCTAATTCAAAAAAAGTGAAAACAAGGGGGGTGTTCTGAAGACAGACTGTTACCTGTGAAACAGGGGTGTTCTGAAAACACCCCCATGAGCAATTAGTGCTTTCCACCTGATGAAATTAACATGGCAAAAAAATCGACCAATCAGAATTTTGGTCGAGCCAGAACGTATCGACCAATAAATTGACTAGTCGACTGGGAGATTACAGCCTTAATAAATATAACTTCAATCAATATGAATAAATATATATTTGAAGCTTATTACACACTATTACTGTATATAAAGTAAAAGTAAAGTAAAACTTTATTTATATAGCACTTTTGACAGACAAGAAGTGTCACAAAGTGCTTCACAGTAATTAGATATACAAGTTGTTAAGGAGTGCAGGTAGTCCATCCTAGAATTCAAAATGCTTTATAGCTGTTGAAATCTTTTGCTGTGATTTCCAATTAGCAAAAGCATTGTTTACCCCAAAATTTAAATTCTGTCATTAATTACTCACCTTCATGTCGTTTCAAACCTGTAAGACTTTCGTTCATCTTCGGAACAGAAATTAAGATCTTTTTGATGAAATCTGAGAGCTTTCTATCCCTTTTTTGACAGCTATGCAACTACCACTTTGACACTTCATAAAGAGATTGTATAACTGTTATCGTACAACAGAACCTGCTTGATGTGCAAGAACAATTCAACCTCATTGGTTCTTGCGGAAGCTCAAACGTGCTGCGTAACACACAAGAATAAATCTCATTGGTTCTCGCACGTCAAGCGAACATGCTTGAGCTTCCGTTTACCACAAAAGATGTGCGAGTTGATTAATGTATATATGTGAATAAAAGACTAAATTCAATCGGTTGATCATATAAAGCAATCGTGTTTCTTCAGAAAATTTGGACTAAACCACTCAATTCATATGGATTAGTTTAACGATCTCATTATGAACTTTTTAGCATCAAAGTGGTAGTTGCGTAGCTGTCAATGGAGGGACAGAAAGGGCCCCGTTTTCATCAAAGTTCTTCATTTCTGTTCCGAAGATGAACGAAAGTCTTACGGGTTTGGAACGACACGAGGGCGAGTGATTTACATTTTTGGGTGAACCAACCCTTTAACAGCATCTTCGATAGGTGTTCTGAGTGGTTACTGGCCCATATAAAAACACTCGCAAATGGCAGCAAGCATCACTTCCAGTTTCTTCATAAAGGCTTCTGAGCCATTGTTTTACAACCTTAGAGCTCATAGTATATTTGTCCTGAAAGTTTTATGCGTTATTGCTAATTATCTGTTTCTCTGTTGAGAAAGTTAATGGGATTTTTACTTCCAGAACCTACTCTATTGCACCACTTAATTGTAAGATCTCATTAAATTGACACTTACTGCAATAAGGGCAACCACAGAAAAAATGTAGTAGGTCGAGTCTCTGAATACAGCATACTTTGTGAGATAAACAACCTAATTGGAAAAGAGAAGAGCTTTGTAAACAGAAGTCAACAAAAGCAACCATTCTTTTTTGTTAAGTGTCAGGTCTACGGTACCTTCAAGTTTGCCACATACAACAACAAAAAGTTTATGCCTGGTTTCACAGACCAGGCTTAAGCCTAGTCCCAGACTAAAATGCATGTTTGAGCTGTCTTAACGGAAAGCAACTTACACTGACATCTTAAAATATGTAAGTGGCATTGTTTTGTCTCAAGATGCACACCATGTTTTACGTTGTTAAAAGCTACTTAAATGTCCTAATTTAACTAAGGCCTAGTCCTTGGCTTAGTCTAAGCCATGTCTGTGAAACCAGCAGGGGCCAATTGCAAAAACTGCTAAGATTCGTCTTGCAAGTTATGCCTAGTTCACACTACAGGATTTTAAGCCAGTTAACGAGCTCGCCGACAGGTCGGGCTGTAATCGCGTGCAAATCTGCAGGTGATCTGCGCTCGCCAATTATTATGTGTGAAATACTAAACGCATCAAAAACACTCGGCGACGCCAGACAAATATCTAGCATGCTAAATATCTGCAGCTGTCGGCCGACTTGATAGTGTTTGGTGTCACGTGTCGCGACGAGCAACAGCCAATGATCAGCCTATCACATTACACAAGCCTTTTGTATTTGTAACTATCGTTGCCAAACCACAACACAAGCAGGCAGCTGCTTTTTTATTATAAACATGTTTTACTTACCTCCAACTCTCTCTGTAACACAGACAATCCCTGCTGCCCGCGTGTGCTTATCCATCCTTTCACCCGTATTCTTTTTTTTTTAGGTTTCTAAACGGATCATTGTGCAAACAATTTAAAAAAAAATGTTTTTTTTTACACTGCCAATTTTGTCCCGGCATCCATTTTCCTATTTCGCGTCATTTCCCATTCCACTTCTCGCGTGTGTTTTCGTGACAAAACGTGGTTTGGGGAGAGTCAAGAGTTGATAGCGTTGTTGGGTGACAGTTGTCAGCTCGTGTAGTGTGTAACCCCCTGTTGCAAATCATTTACGTAGTGTGAACACCACAACGACTTCAAGACTCCAGAGCAAGTCATGTAGTCTAAACAGCAGAGTGATCTGCCGCCGTTTAAAGTGGTGTAGTGTGAACTAGGCATTAGTCAAACGTTTTCCTTTAAGACTGTTCATTACTTTAAGTCAGTTACATAAAAACATATATTGATCTAATTTGACAAAAGGAAGACTGATTACCCCTAACCAGTGTTGTGTGTAACAAAGTATACAAGGTAACGCGTTACAGTAACGTAACTACCGTATTTTCCGCACTATAAGGCGCACCGGATTATAAGGCGCACCTTCAATGAATGACCTATTTTTGAACATTTTTCATATATAGGGCGCACCGGATTATAAGGCGCATTACTGCAGTTTACTGCGGATTACTGCAGTCAAACGTTTGACTGGGTTTGCGTTTTGCATCCACTAGATGTGCTAAAGGGAATGTCAACAAAACAATTAGATAAAGTCAAACTTTATTAAGCGTTCTGGCAACTCCGTTCACTCCCATGGTAACATTGTTCAAACGTTAAAGGAGAACTCCGGTCAATTTTAACATAGAGCTAATTTTTTTGTAAATTTGAAATGCTGTCAGTACAGATAACAACGACAAAAACCGGTGTTGACTCCACCGTGTTATCCTCTTTTTAAAATTTGCACCCTGTTGACTTAAACGGGGCAAGTTTTAAACCTACTTTTAGACTCTTAACCACCTTAATGTGTCATTACAAGTGCACAGCCATTTGAGTGAACACGGTGAATCTGACTGCAGTAAATGTGAAAGATATGATTAAAAATGATGTTTATTCAGCCAGCTTACATACCCGTGATGTTTATTCAGCCAGCTCACATACCCGTGAGCTATTTTCTTCCTGTTTTCGGTCGACCGAAAACAGGAAGTAAATACGTGAGCTAGCTGAATAAAGAGATTATTCCTGCCTTCGTGAAAGCTCGGATCACAGTTGAGACTGATATATCAGCCCAGGCATCCACGATCCATTGGCAGATAATGGCGTAAGTCGCCCGGCACTGTCTCTCCGTCTTGGTGAACGTGTGTTCACCATCCATATATAAGGCGCTCCGGATTATAAGGCGCACTGTCGTTTTTTGAGAAAATTAAAGGCTTTTAAGTGCACCTTATAGTGTGGAAAATACGGTACTTTTTCAGGTAAAAAGTAGTGTAACGCGCTACTACTGAAAATTTGGTCACGAAACGTAGTTCCTTTTTCAAATCGGCGAAACGTTACTTTTCCCAGGGACAGATTTGACAGCGATCTCCGTCATTTTCAGATGTGACAGTGATCGCCATCTCCGTATAGTGAACGCCTACAGAGAAAAATGCACAATGGATTTCAGAGAGTAAACGAAACAATTCAAAACGAAAAGAAATAGGCTAAAGACATTTCAAGCTTTCTATATATAGTAGGGGTGGAACGGTACATGTATTCGTAATGAACGGTGCACGAATTTACATGAAGAATACACAGTATATAAATAAATAAAACTCGCGTGCAAATTAATTAATGTAATGCGGAACTACTGTTAGCGTTCTTTAGGGACACATAATCTGTACCATCGGCTTACCTCTGAACACGCCCTCACTTCAAACGTTGGCTTTAAACGCGCCTCCTATTCGCTTTGGACTAGCGTCGAACTAGACGCGATAGACGCGAATTTGACGCTCTATTCGCGTTTGGTGTGACCGCATAACAGGCTGCGATGTCAAGATTGCAATGCTGGAGTGTGTGTGTGTGTGTGTGTGTGTGTGTGCGTGTGCATGCGCGCGCGAGAGAGAGAGAGAGAGAGAGAGAGAGAGAGAGAGAGAGAGAGAGAGAGAGAGAGAGAGAGAGAGAGAGAGAGAGAGAGAGAGAGAGAGAAAGAAAGAAAGAGAGAGAGAGAAAGAAAGAGAGAGAGAGAGAGAGAGAGAGAAAGAAAGAAAGAAAGAGAGAGAGAAAGAAAGAGAGAGACAAAGAAAGAGAGAGGCGCGCGGGCGCGATCGAACAGTGGAAATATAAAAAACACTCCGTCATTTTGCTCATACAGATCATTAAACCTGCAAAGTTTACTTATATTTGTGTACACTCGCAATAAAATACAAAATTGTGCTTTTGTCACACTGTAACCTACAAATGTCACCCAACCAAAATCACACACACACACACAGTTTTAAAAGCAAAACATATTTATCCATTTCAAAACAGTCCATTTTGTGGGTTCCATCTTGTGGACATTCATCATATTGCATTCGTTTCCATTTCTTGTCCTTGGAGCACTAATCTTACACATTCTACATTGATTAAAAAAGAAAATCGAATGTGTTTTTAATGGCAGTATTATTTTGTACAGGAATCAATTATTTATAATTCAGATGAGAATAATGTTACATTGTTAATTAATAATGTTAATTAAAATTAAGGAAAACAAATATATTGATCTGAAATATAGCAAAATAATTTAAAATTAATTCAGGTACAAATTACCAAACATATCGCAAGGTCTTTTTATTAATTTAATTAATAAACTAATTATATAAAACTATTGTCAGTGCACTACAAATAAACTGGTTCTATGCCTTTATTAATAAAACTTATTTAAAAAATACAATGCCTTCTGCATTTTTGTTTTGCTTTTCCCTCCATTGTACCGAAATCGTACCGAACCGTGATGTCTGAACCGAACCGTGACTTCTGTGTACCGTTCCACCCCTAATATATAGATATATTTCTCATGTCTGAGGCATACGCTGAGTTTCGGTTAGTTTATGATGAGATGAGCTCCAGTTCACGCGCAACAAGTGACCGTGCCGGCGCCGGCGCCTCCATGTCATGATTATATTGTCTGCTATATTTGCTTCTTATTTATTAAATCCAGGCAATTGGTTGAAAAAAAAAAAATTGATCAAAATTAAGATACAATTTATTAGGGGTGTGCACGAATATTCGAATTTTCAATCTGTAATTATTATTTGAAAAATAAAACACTATTCAAATTTTACTACGTTGCTTTGCTGGCCGTAAATGCAGTGAATCCATGATAAATCCCAAGCACTAACTCGCAGTTATAATTAAATGCACTGGGTGGCGCTGTGGAGTTAACAAGTTGTGTGTATTTTATCACAATGTTGTCGTCTGCCTCGTGAAGTTTGGAATGATCTTACTAAATGGAATTACTTTTGATCAAATTAATTAATTAATCTGAGTTATATCATCATCACCACAATGAGAAATCACATGAAATCCAAACAGTCGACTGAGGAAAGACAGCTGACCAACACTGCATCACGACTGCAGGTAAGCGCAGCTGGACCCCGCGTGATCCGAAATGATAACTTATCTTATAGCTTAATGATTTTGAGACATATACTTCCTTTGCGTTTTCTGTTCTTAAACCAGTCTCCCTCAACGAAACTTAAGTGCTGTTAGAAACTTAGAACACCGGTATCTTTGTGTCTCTGAAGCGTCTGTCAGCGCAGCGCCTTTTCTCACTCAAGCATAAATTGCTGGCGGCGCCCCTGCATGTGGATATTGTTTTTCTTAATATAAATGTGAAACAATTTAAACACGATAATCATACGCTGACTCGAGTGTGTTTGTACGTTCTGTACAATATCTGGCGCAATCTGCTTTTAGGCGTTTTTTCCCGTTCGCGCTGCTTGAGCATGCTTTTATTAATGCTTTTGTTTTTTATATTTTTTGTTTACACATAGGCCTACTTTTTAATGTTTTCAACTAAAAGCTAACATATATTGTAAGCTTGTGTATATTGCCTAATTGTAAGCTTGTTTAGAAATGGTGACAAAAACGTAAAAAAAAAAAAAAAAAAAAATCAACTTAAAAAATAACGTCTTTTTCGTTAAACGTCATTTAAATAAACGAATATTCGAATATTCGATTTTTTATGAGCCCGAATATTCGAATGCAATGTTTTTGAAAAATGCCCATCCCTACAATTTATACAAAACGAAATTCACTTTAAAGAAAGGCTTTCTTCAAAACAAAACTTAATGACTTAAAAACTTCACGAGTAACACAAAAAGTTACTTTCCATATGGGGTAACTAAGTAAAGTAACGGATTACATTTTTTTAAGTAACGAGTCACACTACTTTTTAAAAGTAACTTCCCCAACACTGCCCCTAACTAACTGCTCGTTGGTCATACTAGTTCTTAAGACAGTCTTAACATAATAGCTGTGTTTATGCAACTGGCCCCAAGCCTTTTTTTCTTCTCAAAAGAAAAAAAAACAATCACAGCAATGTACTTTAAAAAGGTCCAGTTTTAAAAAGGTATTTCTTAGACCTCACTAGTAATTTAACCTCCTGTATTTATTGTGGTCGAACTCTTACATTGATTTATTTTTAAACATTCGCTTTCAAAAATTCCACTCTTGAAATGAGAATGAGAGAGAGAAAACAACAGCAAGTCTGGAGAGTAATTTTCACATTGCAATGCTCAGATGAAAACATGAAAAGGTCAAGAGTTGCAGCAGCTCCGAAGGAGGGAAGCTGTAATATAGAGCTCAGAAAAACTGCTCACCTGCCCCGCAAAAATCCCACACACGCCGATGATGCACAGGATGTTGAACACAGCTGAGCCCACTATGGTACCCACCCCCACATCTCCATGTGTAATGAACACACCTGCAGAAAACAAGAGGGTTCTAATCCACAGTAACTGTTGTCACATGACTAATGCATATACAAGCACCTGTACGTGTGGCTCACCAATTATAGAGGCAAACAGTTCTGGGGCGGAGCTTCCAGCTGCCATGAAGGTCGCTCCTGCTACATCTTCACTCAGGTGCAGTTTCTAATGGATGGGAGGAACATACAAATTCAAGCAGAGGATGTGCGAAGGCCATAATTAAAAGGTCTAAATAGACCCTAGAGATGTGCAAAACTGTCAGTGGGTTGCACAAACAATTTCTTTAAGAGCTGCTAGTCATTCAATCTAAAAGGAGATTCTTACATTCTTTGATTAATAGAAAGTTCAAAAGAACTATGATATGTAAAAATGTCAGTCTTTACTGTCACCTTTGATCAATTTAATGTGTTCTTACCGGAAAAAAAAATACGACAGTATAAAAAGTTTAATAAATTGAAAAAATAAATCTTACTGAGCCCAAACTTTTGAACAGTAGTGTATATGACTCACTTGTGGTTTTTTGTCCCTTAATGAAGCGCAACATTTACAGTAGTCGTGTCATTGCATTGAAAAGATGTCCATAAAAATTCTTCAAAAATTACTGTTCTACCACAAAAATAACAGGTTTCAAACTACATGAAGGGAGTAAATAAATGGCACACATCTATTTTTTAGTAAACTATTCCTTCAAGGAACACTGTATAATTAGGGTCATGTCACTGCATTTAGTGTCAAAATATCCCTAAGAAATATGTCTGATCAGAGTAATTGACATTCAACAAATAAAACAGCAAAATAACTATAATCTTTAATAACAGATTTTAGAGGATTACGCATGAGAAGTTGTGCAGTAATTTGTCTTGAAATTTATTGTCAAAGACGGTGATTTTTTTTTTATAAAGGGATGCTTTGATGGCTATAGCACAGCACGCAGTCAACATGCAAAAAAAAAAACACAAACCAACCATCCTGACTTATACCTAATAGAGTTGCATATTAGTATAACCTGAACTAGCATTCGGCATTAAAGGATGGTGTGGGGAATTCTGGGTTTAGAAGAACAGATAGAAGCTCATTGTTACCACTGTACATTTATTCTTACCTCACAGATCTTCTCTAAAGAGGTCACGAAGTAGTCGTCACAGACAATAGCAAGGGCCAGAAACATATATAAAGCCTGAAATGGAAAGCAGAAACCACAATAAACCCATTAAAAAAAAGACAAGAATGAGATGCACCATAATGGGGTTGATGTGCAGAAATAATTTAAATGGTGTCTAAGTGATCTTCTGTTCTATAAGAAGTTGTTGACAGGGTGGCCTCAGTGCTGTGAACTCATATTGGCAAACTCATGACCAGTCACAAATGACGAAAAAAGCTGACAAACTATTTATAATTGTCATAAAATTGTCAGACATGCACCATTTATCCTAGATGACAAGGTCAACTGGTGAGCAAGGCTAGATGTTGATTGACGTCCACACACAAAGTTTGCCTACCGCAAATATGTGTAGCAGAACAGCTCCTTGTGCACGCTGTCTGTTGGTGAATACATCCACGGGGAACTCAAGGATGGCTGCATTGGAAATGAGAAAGAAAGAGTCACTTTGGCACAAGTTGTCACTTTCCATGAAATGATGGTACAGTCCAAAGAACGATTGAAATGTGTGGGCAACAGAATATAAATTATGCCTACAGCCATACTAAATCATAATGCAAGAAAAATACATTGTATGTAGTACACATGGTCACCAGTGCATGGGACTGCAGTGTTTCCTCTAGGATTTTTTTCCAGCCGTGGTGGCAGGCCCATTTCGCCAGGGGGAGGGGGTGTGGCCCATGAGTGATATTCCCATTGAACACACCCCCTTACTCCAGGTGTTTAAACCTCCCCTAAGCATTATAACATGAAAGCCTCCAACAAGAGTGGCAAAGCGATTATGCGCATCCCGTGCGCAGAATGATGCACTTGAAGCAACGTGAAGTCACAGCGCGCAGCGCGTTCGCATTGAAAAGTTCAAAGCACAAAGCGAAGATATTATATCCATCTATGCTTAATGTATTATATGAGCCTTTTCTTTTAACAGTTTTAAATTTCAGTTTCAGTGCGCATGAAGAACAATTCATAGCGCTCTCTACTCCAGTGCTGTAACGTTAATCTAACACCCGGGAGAAAGGAATATGATTTAGAAAGCACTATAAACTCCAGTAAGATAAAGTCATTTTATGCAAACTATAGACCTTTATCTACAAATAAAGTATAATAATGGGAACATTGATCTTGAAGAGAGTGTCATCGTGTTACTGTCGTAACCGGACGCGACGCGCTGTTTGAATGCTGAATGGAGAATGACTGAGGAGAAATGAGTTTCCATTATCTTTAACTTAACTACTTAAATATTCATTTTTACCTCACATTATGCTATTGAATGACTTTAGAAGTCTTGGAATATAGTGCGAAAACTTTATGGTGCTTTACAATGTTTTTTATGCCTTTAGCTTAACAATAACACAATAGTATGCACAATATCGGACCTCACTGAGAAGCTGCAGCAGTGGCGGGATGATTTTAGGTGTGGCGGCCCGCCATGGCAGAATGAATGTAGCGGAAACACTGGACTGCATTTATTATTTCACACACTGACACAACACAGCCATGGGTAAAGCTCCAGTGTTTCCGCTACATTTTAGAAATAGGAAAGAAAATTACTGATACATGATAGCATGTAAGCAGTAGGCCTATAGTAAGCTCAGAGAGACTATTCAGTGACGCATCCAGCATTGAGCTTTGCTAGCGGGATGCCTCGCTTGCTACACCTAGTACTGGGTTGAATATGGATTTCCACACCCAGTATACCAGACTCTGGAAAAATATAGTTGTATTGTAGCTAAAAATGTAAATTAAAAAAGCAAATACATTTTTACAAATTTGCCTATGACACATGGGGTCACTTCCCCTTATGAAACATCCATTTGCAGTGAAATTTCTCTAATGCTTTGTTCTTGTTTGAAGAGTAAATCGCGCATTTATTTATAACATATTATACAGTTAAGAAACATCACACCAGAGTGCTGTTTTCCGGAATACAAACACGATTGAAACAGAGACAATGATTTCATAACAGTTCAATAAACAAATTGTTCAAATTAAGTCACTTACATTTTAGACCCAATGACTGTTTTTGTTCTGTTTCAGCAGCGAAAATAGTTCCAAACAAAGATCACAGCAGAACCATAGCGCAACTCACAGGAACACTCAGCCATGTTTCATTACTGAATGATTCAGCGTTTTGAACGAATCGGTTGAGTCAAAGATTAAACTACCTATTCATAAACTGCCTCATTCTGAATAAATCAGCCGCGTGAACGAATCGTTTGAATGAATGACTCAATGACTCGCTCATTAAGACGGTCACCTGCTGCCACCTACTGGTGGTTTAGTTTCAAAGTATCATTCTTTTCAACATTTTTTTTTGTATACATTCAAAAAATATTTAAAACACTCATAATCTCATTTAATACAGTTGTAATTTTTCAAATATAAAATGATTTAATTTGATTGGTAACATAGGGCCCTATAATTTCCGCCTATCATCTTTCGCAGATCACGGAACCGCGGACGGAATCACAGAATTGGCCAATTAACGCGGAATCTAGTGTTAACGCGGAATTTTACATATCAAGAATGAAATTCTGTTTTTGTGTGGGAGAAGAACGGGGAAAATGCAGACAGGGGTAAGCAAATCTGGGCGACACAACCCCCCTCCCGTCATTTCAGCTCCAATGACGGCATCAAAACAATGGAAGCATGGCGAAGCAGCTCTCCACGGCTCTGCTCGTCGGCAAAAAAGTTAAGAAACTCGACGCCAAGCCCTCAGTACCGAGCCGAGCAGTTCGCACGTGACTTTTATGAAGTGTTTCCCACACAGACTAATTCGTGGAAGTGCGCCACAGAATCAACACCGGCCCCAAACCATTGCGTTTCGTTAATTTTTTTTTACGCTATTTAAAACACGCAGCGTATTCTTTCAGTTAGATTTCCTTTCCCTGCTCTCCCTCCGTCTCTCTGTCACTCACGCGTGTGTCTCACTCTCTCACACGCACACGCACACGCACACGCACAAGGGATGTCAATTTTCACAAATTCCCATGATCGATCGTCGTTTAAATTAACGATCAATTAATCGATTAATCGTTAGAATTAATGGCAAACAGCACAGGGTCTGCAAATGCTGCTCAAAAAGCTGTTACTCACCAAATTAATAAGAATGTTTTTTAATCTAAATAAAGGCTTAGTAGGATTGTAAAATGTTTTGATGTGATTGATAAATTAAATTAACTATTTAATATATAAATATAACGACAAATACAATGTGTCACCAACGCCGCCTCATATGCGTGCTTGTCAGAATGTGTGACTGTTGTGGAAGTGCTGGAACAACGCACTGAAAACGGCAACTAAACCCAATGAATTCACAACCATTTAATAAAATAGTGTTCTCATGTTATGTAATATGAAAGTCCCAAATTAACCATCGTTATTATTAGTCGTGCATTCTGCTTGAGTGGCGCGCGCTGAATGAATAACCGTTGAGCACTTTGTTAGCGTTTATTTAACTCAAAGAAACGCATCCTATTTGATATTAATCAGATATATACAAAATAAGCAGAATATTACAAAATTATATCTGCACAAAATGACGTGAATGCACAAGTGAACTTAAACTGAGTTACGTGCCATTCAGAATGACTCATATGTTGTGGTGGACGCGCTCAAAGTCTCTAGCGAGCTCTTCCTGGAACAACGCGACATGACATCTAAACCCAAATAATTCACAATGTTTTATTACAATAGTGTTCTCTTTATAATCTTGTGTAATATGACAGTCCCAATAGTCATTATTAGTCGTGCATTGCCGTTTGAGCTGAGCGCGCTAAAGATCACGTCGATTCTTAACCAAATGCATCCAATATGAGACCAATCAGATATAGATAAGCGTACACAAAATAAACTATTACAACTTACATTTGCACAAAACAAAAGGCTGCGAATGCACACGCAAACTTATAGTCATGATGAAGGTGTAAAATAGTCTCAAACAACTCTCCGGGTGTGTCATTCAGTGGGACTCAACACTTCACCACACCGGCGCGCTCGCTTACATGTTTCGCGGTTGAGCAGCACGCACGCGCATGATCCTGCTTAATCGATGATCGATAAGTTTTATCGATTAAATGTATTATCGACAATTAATCGATCGTCGATTAATCGTTGACATCCCTACCACCACACACACCCACACACACACACACACACCCCTCCGTGCACGCATGTCTATGATGCGCAGGACTGGACAAAAGCGAAGTGACACTGCGCGAGAGAGACCGAGTGTGTCCGAGAGCGCGCTCGACAGTGCGCGAGAGATACAGAGTAGAGTTGTTCCGATTCCGATACTAGTATCGGAAATGCCGCCGATACCAATAAAAATGCTGGCATCGGTATCGGCGAGTACTTCTACCCATGTACCGATCCGATACCATTTTCTTAAACAATATCTAGTAATGCACGCTAGCTTTGCATAACGCTGCAAATCGGAGATCAATTCTTCTTCGCTGCTCTAAACAGTGGTTGCTTGTGGCGACACAGGAAGTTGTGCTGTTGCCACAAGCAACCACTGTTTAGAGCAGCGAAGAAGAAAACGCACACGTGCGATAGCAGTATGTCTGCTGTTTATCCACTGTCTATGTGTTTAGCAGTATTTCAGACTGGACCAACCAGCCAGGAAAACGGCGACATGTCTCGTATGCCGTACTGCAATTTCGAGGGGTGGAACAAGTATTAGCAACTTCAACACGAGTAACTTAAAGCATTTGAAGACGCGTCACCCCGCAGAACAGGATTACACAAAGGCAAGGCCAGAGAAGAATGAGCCGTGCCAGAATCAACAATCTCTGAAAGCTTAATTCAAACAAAGAGAAATGTTTTCAAAAGACAGCCAACGAGCGATAAATATAACCGACAACATGTATTGAGTTTATTATTCTGGATGACCAGCCGAGGTCAAAACTGAAATGCCGTTTATTTAACAAAATTGTTTATGGACTTTAAATTATAAAGAGATTATTTTCTTATATTATTCATATATCATTTTTTAGATCCCTAGATTCCTTATGCAGTTATATTGTAAAACTAAAATACCTTTTTCAGTTTACAGTATTAGATGTGTGGTTGCATTTTAAGTTCTTTTTCACTAAGGAAAGATAAATAATATATTGCTGTGAAATGTATGTCAGATAATAAAAATAGTCTAGTTCACTGTATGTATTTGTTCATGTTTAATTAAGGGATAAGTCTGAAACACACCATAAAATAATTCTATCAATTCATACAGTGCTAGTATGAATTGCAGCTGTATAGATACTGTACACACCCAGGTATCGGATCAGTAGTCGGTATCGGCCGATACCCTGAGTCCAGGTATCGGAATCGGTATCGGGAAGGGAAAAAGGGTATCGGAACATCTCTAATACAGAGTTTGTCCAGTAAAATTATATTAGTTTATATAAGTTTAAATAAAAGTCAGTTTAAAGCTCATAACCATATGTTGTTGTTACTTGAAGTACTTAGAGTGCAGTGTTATGTTGCATCATGCAGTATTTGTGCTGAAAAGTAAATGTCTGTTACTTCAAATTTAAGGTCAATCCTATTTTATTTGTCTACATTTTAATCATTAACATTAAAAGCACACTTTTTACAACTAAAATAACAGTAAAGGGTAAAAAAAAACTGAATTCCCAAAAATGTCAATGGAAAAAAACGGAATTTGCAAAAATTAAAACGGAAAAAACGGAATTTGGGAAAAAATAAAACGGAATTTGGGAAAAAATAAAACTGATTTTATAGGGCCCTAGTAACAGCCTAGTGTCTTATTCTAATTGAAGGTATTGATCAAATTTAAGAATTTGAAATGAAAGATGGAGCATACATTTAAATCAAATTAAAACGGAATGCATAGCTGATATAAAAATTGGGATGACTAGTAATTTCCTAATACTTAATTCTGAAAAAAAACAGTTTCTAATGATTGGACCAAAAACCTCCGCACGTACTAACCTAGAATACTGTCTAACAATTGACCGTTCGCAAAAGCCACGCCACCTAGTTACTGTTACTACGCCCGTCAAACAAATGGTCAAACACGACCAGCGCGACAGATTGCCATGACGGGAAGAGGTATACCCGTGCGTGTCAGTGACCTTTTTTGGAGCAATACCTCCACGCTATCCTCCAGATCGAGGCACAAGGGGTTACAGATTGCAGTGGAGGGATATATTCAAAATAAATAAAAAACAGGATAAAGGAGAAACGACTACTATCGTGGCGAATGCTTATACCGGTCAAGCGAAATCTGAGAAACCCCATGACCTGTACCTCATATGCAACCAGCACAGCCTTGAAGATTTTATAAGCTGGTTCAGTGACTAATTGTTTGGAGTTAGAAATAACTCGCGCTGCATATTTATTAATTTTGCCTCAGATACAGGATTATACATTAGCTTTAATAAGCAGGTTGTTCGTTACCACGGCAACCACTTGCGTGTCATGCTGAATGCGATTTTCGTGTTTAAAAAGTAACTAACGTTATACATAAGACACGGAAAGATGCAGATAACCACACATTATTTAAGGTTATTTCTATTCGCTACGATATTGATATTAGGGATGGCGCGATACCGATACTGGCATCGGGCCGATACTGTCCTCATATACTCGTACTCCTAAAAAATTGCCGATATCACGCACCGATACCACGTACATTTTGCGAAACGAAACTGGCCGCCGCGAGTGCTTTGTCGAGGTGAACTGAGGCATAGGAGAGTATAATGACGGGAGTTTGGGCTCATTTCAAGATAAAGGATGATGACAACAGCAAGGCAGACTGTAAGTTATGTTCAGCCTAGGTGTTGAGAGGAGGGAAGCAATCTAATTAAACATCTGAAGACGCATCATAGCGCTGAATACACACAGTTTATTAAAGCTAAAGCAACTCAGGAGTAGAGCTGTGTTGAAAAAATCGATTCACCAATTCTGAATCGATTTTCATATAAATTTCTAAAGATCGATCCGTAACTCAGAGGATCGATTTAATAATAGGCTTACATTTTCCCTGTGAACTTTAACTTGCTGCGACTGGGAGATCCCTATGCGCATTGAAAGGCTTTCACTCAGCGCGCACATTGTTACGACAACGGACTTTGAGTGAGTCACTAAACCGTTCATTCAACGAACACGTTCAGAAAAACTGATTCATTAAAAGAGATAATGAAACAAGGTGTTAATTATTTTTAACTTTGAGTTCCACTTTTCAAGGCTCAGCTAAGCAGCAATGCGTCGCATGGGTAACGCTGAAAATGCTTCATTTATTAAAGACTAGGGATGTCAATTTTCACAAATTCCCCTGATCGATCGTCGTTTAAATTAACGATCAATTAATCGATTAATCGTTAGCCTTAATACTGCAATATGCGTCTACTGCAAATGCTGCTCAAAACGTTATGTTCCTCACCAAATTAATGCGAATGGTTTTTAATCTAAAGAAAGGGCTAGTAGGATTGTAAAATGTTTCGATGTGATTGATAATTTAATTAATTATTTAATAATCAAATATAACTACTAATACAACGTGTCACCAACGCGCTTATGTGTGACTGTTGTGGACGCGCTTATCCTGGAACAACTGCACGCGCTGAATGAATCTGCTACCGTTAAACTGGAGCACTTTGCTAGCACGTTATTTATCTAAAAGAAACGCATCCTATATGAGATTAATCCGATATATTCAAAATAAACATAATATTACAAATTATATCTGCACAAAATGGCGCAAATTCATGCACAAGTGAACTTGAACTAAGTTGCGTGCCATTCATTCAGAACTACTCATGTTGTGGACGCGCTCTTCCTGGAGCAACTCGACACGGCAACTAAATCCAAATAATTCACAATGTTTTATTACAATATTGTTCTCTTTATAATGTTATGTAATATTACAGTCCCAATAGTCATTATTAGTCGTGCATTGCCGTTTGAGCTGCGCGCGCTGAAGCTGACGCTTCACTACAGAGTTCATTCCTAACCAAATGCATCCAATATGAGAAATCAGATATAGATAGGCATACACAAAATAAACAGTATTACAACTTACATTTGCACAAAACAAAAGGCTGCGAATGCACACGCAAACTTATAGTCATGATGAAGGTGTAAAATGGTCCCAAACATAACTCCGGGCGCTCGCTTTACATGTTTCGCGGTTGAGCAGCACGCACGCGCATGAAGACCTGCTTAATCGATGATCGATAAGTTGTATCGATTAAATGTATTATCGACAATTAATCGATCGTCGATTAATCGTTGACATCCCTAATCGGGATCGAACATTTTGTTACGATACCCAGCCCTACATCTCCTTTCTTTTCATCCATGATGAGTTCCTGTAGTTGTTTCTGGCGTTTCATAGGTGTCTGTGCCGCAACCGCTAGGCCTGCTCATTAGAACGTTCAGTCAGTGAGCTAACGTTATTTTTACACAGGCTCAGTCCTGCTCCTCCGTGGCAATGATGCCGTGCGGTTAAAAATCATAAACTCATTTTAAAGTGTAAAATTTTAATTTAAAATTACACCTGTGGGTAGGACGCCATCCCCAGGCTTCATGAACTTGGGCTCCATGCTTTCACCGACAACTCTAACCTCAATCACACTGTGTTGCCAGGACCCACCCTGATCTGCTTCTGATAGGCTTGTAACGTGTTAGAGCTGTGTTCCTCTCATATGATTGGTAGGTGAAATCTCGAGACTCGAAACTATTAAACCGCATGCGTTCCCATACATTTTTTCTTTTTTTTCCTCACAGCCGATATTAATAGAGCTGGATACGGTTATTTTTTCTTCGCGTGTCGCGCCTCCCCTGTCGCTCTTTGGCACCCCACAGGGGAGGCGCGACACGCGAAGAAAAAATAACTGTGGGGGTGGCGCGCCTCACCTGTTGAAAACCGCTGCTCTGGGCGACAACATCCATTAGTCAAAAGTCTTGTGAACACATTTAGTATGTGTTTTGTGGTCTTATTTCAGAAACTTTAACTTTTTATTTTTTTCAATAACATGCATAAACATTCTCTCAAAAATACAAACATGTTGCTCACATATTATGGTAGCCCTGTTTGTGCTGAATAGAGTGTAATGACACCTCTGCCATTAATATGTTTAACCCTCTGGGGTCCGCAATCACGCCGGCGTGATTTCCTCGATTTTTTTCACATAGCAGCAACAGACTTAAAATACTCCGTCATTTATGGTCATACAGAAAAAAGAAACATGAAAAAAGAATCTGTGAGATGTCTATTTTTGTATGTCCACTTACAATAAAAACAAACCATTGTGCTTTTGTAAAATAAAGAAAATAAACGGGGTATGCGTTCGGTCTCTCCATCTCGGTGAACTTTTTTTTTCTTGAGCACGTCTAGAAACTGAAACAACTCAGCGAATACACGTCTCACATTTATGAGCCATGTATCTTTATAAACATGTGTGTACTTGTATTATCTGATTCAGAACAAAAACAAATATTCTCTGTTTAAGTAACTTGTATAAAACCAACCAGATTTCCAGTTTCTCAAACGCTTGCTCATTTTTAATTCAACCACGCGTGCAAAAGAGATTGATATGCAAATATCCACGTGAAGGAACGCGAACGCCCTCATTACCTCAAAAACAACGGACCAAACTTCAGTCCAATGCTTTTCGCCGAGGTTGGAAAACACGCTGTGATTTTACATTGGATTTAACTTACCTCAGAAGAAGAAGAACGCGATTTGAAGACAAGAAAGATGTAAGGTAAGAAATGTATTATGAATAATATTAGTTAGTGTTATTGTTGAATTGCAGTTAAGCTGTTGCTAGACTAAAATGTATGAAATCGACAGAAACATGTTGAATTATGAACTATAGACAGGCAGGCATACCTTTCAATGCGAAATTTATATTCATGTAACGTTACGACACAAGGTTGTTATGATTGATAATAAAACACAGCATGATATAGTAGGCTAGTAGCCTAGTGTTTACTCTACTATGGTGAATATTATAATGTTTAGATCCGGGTTTACTGTTAAATACAGTGTTTGTGGATATCTGCTCAAACGTAACGTTAGATATGTATAATATGTTAACAATAATGTTTCATAGTTGCTCGATCCAGTAAATTTTCTCTGCGCGCGCTCTGAGTTTGAAAAGCAAAACGCACCAAACATTAGGTTTCATGGTTTACGTCAGAACGTCATAACGATTGTAAACATTTGAAGTAACATATCAATAAATGTTTCTCTAGTGTAGTGTTACTAGGCCGCCTGCTATAGGCTATATTATTTTATGCAGCCATACACGTTGGCTATATGCATTGCACAACACACCTGGTGTTCATTATATATGTGTGTGTGTGTATTTTATAAATTGTAAAAAGATATTTTAACCAGAAAAATCTCAAATGTATTCCCAAAATTGTGCAGCCTTTCTCTTGATATCAGCATTCACAGTTGTTTTTTTGTTTGCTGCTGTTGTTTTTTTTTTACAGGGACCACTGAGTCCTGCTGACATTCACATGAGTCTCTGTAGTCTGTACATGAACATGGTAAATGGAACATGGACAGGTATGTACTATGTTTCAGGAATGTCACAAAGGTCTCTTTTGAACAGAGTGTGTGTGATCTAAAGATCAGTGTGTTCAATAATGTGCTTTTTTGTCATTTGTTGTGTATCTTTGGATTATGTTGTGTTGTAAATAAATCTAAACAATCAAAAAGCCATTCTTTTTTAAGGCTCTCCTCATTCTTTGTGCAAGGCTCCTAATGATAGGGCATGGTAGCACCTTAATAGGGCCATTATGGGAGGGGTCTTAGTCTTCCTCAGGTGTGAAAAGCATACATAATAATGAGAGATTCACAGTGGTTTACGCCTTCTCGCATAAAGCTTTCTTACCCAAAACACTTCATACACATTCTAAAAGACTTTATTGACTTATCTGAATGAGTAGTCAGGATGATTTTCACAGTTTTGAAGCAAATATTCTAGGCTACGTGATACAATTTTCAAAAGTCTTGTGAAGAAATAATTAGTAAGGGTTTTATGATCTTATTTCAGTGATATTTGTTTTTTGTTTTTTCACAAACCACGCATAAACATCATTATCTCAAAAATAAAAATTTACATACATGCTGCTGACATATTACTGTAGCAGAGTTTGTGCTGAATACAGTGTAATCAGACTTTAGCCATGAAAATGTCACAAGTATCAGAAATAAACACAAATGTCAGAGCATGTCAGAACACCTCCAGGACCCAGAAAACACATCAGACCCCTAATGAAAAAAGTGAAAAAAAGCACAAATGTCAGGGCATGTCAAAACATGTCAAGGACCCCAAAACACCTTACACCTAGTAATGGGCGATAGAAACGATATGCAATATAAACGATACAAAATTGGCCTACGATAGAGATTTTAATTCTATTGCACTATCGCGATAATGAGCTGCAACCGGCTGCAACGCATCATCGTATTCGTCATCTTGAGTAAACATTGCTGAAAGCGAAATAGAGAGCTGGTGAAAAAGACCGGTGTAACATCTGTTATCTGGACTTGGTTCGGATTTAAGCCGTCCGACGAGCAGCAGCACACTATACTCTGTAGGGGCAACGGTTCTGGCTAACGCCTGTTTCACACATACTCCGTTTGCAGTGCAAATGCGGTGCGTATCTTTTCCGTACCCATGTTAACAGGCCTGCACGCGGAGCGGGGGGGCAATGCGTTCCAAGTGCGGTGCGTATACAGCAGTGCAGCGATCATTTCCGCACAGTCTATTTTTGCTTTGCTCCACGTGCTGAATTAAATTTACAGCGCATGGTTCATGTTCAAAATGAACACGGATTGAAATGAAAATATAGTAATCTCTCCTTAAATGCATTTAATTAAATTATACTACTATTTTTCACAGTCATTTTCTGTTTAACTTTAAGCTCGGGGTAATTAAAGCAAGGAAAACTACACAGTAACGTTACCTCAACAACGCGACATAATGGATGCACTTGTCTCTTCGTGGAGGTGGAAAAACAAGTTCTTCGTGACCAAATTATTTCTTGTAAAAAAGATTTAAATGCAAAAGAAAAGGTATGAGAGAGCTGTTTTTGTCAATTGTGTACGTTTTCATTTTTAAAATGTTTGCGATGTTAACAAAAATGTATAAATGTTTTGTCACTTGCTTGAGCAACTTAATATATAAATCTATATAGAAGTAATAATACATTAAGTATATTAATAATAAAAGTAGTGATTTGAAATAAAAAATAGAGGATAAATGTTATGTTAGTCGTACAGCCGTAGATCAGTTGTGCACTGCAAACGCACCATATGTGGAAGCACAATAGTGCATGCTGCCCCTGCGCCACATACCACCGCAACACGCACTGCATAGACAGAGTATGTGTGAAACAGGCGTGGACTAAAGGAAAGAAATCCAATACTTTAAGCTTTTTCTTTGTTAAAGTCTCTGCAGCTAGTACTTGAATTTTATTTATCTGCAACATTGTTGTATAATTTCAGTTTTGCATAATATATGTTCTCAAAACTACATACGTTTTCTTTAAAAAATATATATTTAGCAGTTTGGCTTTCCTTATGGTCTATCTAACCTGTTCTGAAATGGTTCTATTATAATTTATATATCGTGATATATATCGTTATCGCAAGAGGCTGCAATGTATATCGCAATATGGATTTTAGGCCATATCGCCCATCCCTACTTACACCTCTAAATGCAAGACAGACTTTTCCACCCATATTATTAGCCTTCAAAGCAAACCAGTAATGAAAGCGTCTGCTGTGTAAATGCATAAAAAATGGCTTAAATCTTCTACTGCCAACAAATTTTTCAGTCTGAAGAGCTCATTAAAACACTCAAGGAACTCGTTAAGAAGTAATCTATCATAAATGACAGCAATAGTGGCGTGATGTTTTATCACAAGCACCATTGTCGCTTCCATTGTAGTTATCTGAAGGGTTGAGAAAAACGAATGAAATCCCAACGTTTTATCCATCAAGCGGGAGTCATTGGTGCCCTGATCACATTTCCCTTCCCGCAGCTTGCCCCTCCCATATCACGAGAAGGAGAGGACACCCTCAAGGTCGTCTCTTGAGAAAACCCACAGAGCACATGCAGACATACAGAGTATCATGCACAGGCTACCAGAAACAAAATACACATACACACACTCCAGACAGTCACAGCAGCCACATCCAAGAGAACTGAACTGCTTAGTGCTACTGAATACATTATATTTTGAAGCCAAAGGGTTATATGCAAAAAAAAAAAAAAAAAAAAAAAAAGGTGTGTATGCAAAAGTTGACCACCATAATGCTAGTGTTGTGGGTGGTTTCTAAGCAGTTGATAGGGCATTCTGGGTAGATGTGAAGCCATTGATAGGTGGACCCAAAATCAAATAGCCCACCAACAAGTCTCTGTTCTGGTCTCTAGATATGGCACGGAACCCTCCTTCAATTTAAGCCTATAGGCGTTTTAGCAATTGTACCATTACGCCCATCAAGCAAAACCCATACAGAATGTCTGATCGTTTAGAAAAGTAACAGCAGTTTCATACATTTGTGTAACAAAAACAATGAAAGTCAATGGGGTCCAAAACATTGAACCTCAATGACATGTCATTGTACAGACAAAAAACAATAAAATAAAAAAGTACACAAAAAATACACATTATGTTTCCCATAATGAAATTAATAGTTTTATTTATTAAGTGCATAGTATTCTTGCATAGTGCATCAATTGGGGCACAAATCTTCTGAAGAAACATCACTTTATATGATAAACAGATTTAATAGGCTTTTATTCATATAAACATTAATCAATCATCATAGAGCTTATCAAATATTGCAAACACAGAAGGTCAACCATGCTTGCTTGACACGCGAGAACAAATAAGGTTTAGGGAAAAAGCATATAAATTAGTAAATAGTAGGATTAAATATCAGCGGATATGAATGATGAAGCAACCATTTTCTAGCCTGACTACGTCAGACTTCCTACTTCTGCTAATTTCATTTCGCTCCTGTAGTCAGTCTGAGATAGCAGCCTATCCCTCAGTTTTCCTCCGGCGTGAAAACAGCCGGCCAATCGACGAAGAGAGGGCGGGCTGAGAGCCGTGACGTAGACGCTAAACGACGAGTTTTACATTGTAGGTTAGATGAATCGAAAACCGAAACGACCGCGGAAACGGGAAACGAGACACGGGATGCAATTCGCTCTGTTATGGAGAACATTCCGGGGTTTTTCAAACATTCTCAAATGAAAAAAAAAAAAAAAGTAACGGAAAACAAATGCTAATTTTAAATTGAGTAGATTTGTAAACGGGTAGTTGTAGTGTTTAACCCACCTCGGTGACACTGTTCCTCGATCGCAACTCCATGGACTTCCTCTGCTTTTTTTATGGTCCTTGGAGTTTTAGATGGTGTATCTCGGTCTCTTTTAGCGATCAAGCTCGAACTGGCTACATTTTGACAGGCCAGTGTCTCCTTTCTTTTCCCGTCCTTAAATATTTCCATGTCATGCTGTAATCTTGAAACTAAGCATGGCCGTAGACCGCTATGAGGTCACCGAGATCCGGACCTCGGTCATTTTTTTACATTAAAAAATAAAATGTCAAGCTCTCTGAATGATTAATTAGCCATGTTTAAACCACCTCATATGAGTGTTTGCAATTCATGTTGCTGCGAGAAGATGAGCGCAGTGAACGGGGCTTGAGAGCGCGTTGTGAGTGAGGGCACGGGTGCAGCCTCCGTGTTGCCAGATCCACCTAATGGAAAGGTGGCAGTAGTCTCCAGGACCTGTTTTTCTGATTTAATGTGACACTTTAGGAAATTATTAAAGTGGAAAGTTGCATGTTGGGGTTAGTGATATATTAATCTTATTTCCAAAACACAAGCTTTGAACTTATTTCGGATTATTTATTATTTTGTTTTGCTTGTTTTTTGTAGCAATATCTGGCAACATTTTACTGTCGGCATTAATAAAAAAATAAAGATCTAATCCTAAATTTGAGAGTTGGCTACAAATATTTTCTTGTTCCACTCTGGCAAAAATTAGTTTAGAGGCCGTGATTGTACTGTGGATGCGTAGATTAACTTCGCATAATCTGCAAAAGTCGTTTACAGCCATGTTCACTCCGGTATTTCGCTCGCATCATCAAGTGTTTACAGTGGAAGATCGATCATAGATTTGAGTTCGATGCATGAACTTCTCTATTATGGCATTCCTGACTGTCTACGAAGCAAAGTGAAGTAGCAGAGTCTGGTATTACCAGGCTAACCATTTTCCATAGGTGCTGCTTCTGTAAGATGGGACTTCATGTGGTATTCAGCAGAACCTGCTGCTGACAGTGGAAGTTGTTTTTATCCAGGTTGATGCACTTGTGTGAAGCATAGCAATCTCTTGCAGGTAAATCTATTAAAAGTCCTTAGGAGCTCTGGCATGCTGCATCCATTATTAATGAAAGTACCATTAAAAACAATCTCTCCCTGTCTGTGTACATCATGACAGTGCTTTCAGGTCGAGGCTTTGTCAGCGTCTCCAAACAAATAGTGAACAAAATACAGTCCAAGCATGTACGTATGTGCTTTGGGTTTGTATCTTCTATACAAACAGCATATAGGATGAGCTACTGTGGAGAACAGGGTATCAGCACACTTTTTAAAGTCAAATTGAAGGCTTTTTAAGACCTTTTCACGACCCGAAGAAATCAAAATTAATACTGTGCATTAGGGGTGTGCAATATTGACAAAAATATGTCTTGATATATTTACACTAGCAGTTTCACCATTTATGCAATTGTAAATGCAGTGTTGCGGACCGGGCGTGTTACGGATACGTGGTGTACATTTTTTAGCAATCAAAAAGAGTGTCTAATTAATTGAAATAATGTATTATGAATAATTAAACATACAACTTTAAAACAACGCCCCCCTAAAACAATGGTAGGGGAAACACTGTAACTGTTATATAAAATAAATATCACATTTGCAATTGTGCACGGGAAAACGGCCCTCTTGCAATGTGATATTGTATGATAACATATGATATAATTAAAAGACAAAAACTCATTTGGGAACACACCTATAACTGCGCACATCACGCAATGAAAGCACCAGAGACAAAAGCGATGTCAGCTCACAGTGCCTCATACATCGTTAAAACAATGATTTCAAAATCATAATAGACAATACACGTCGCACACCATTACGCACAATGAATGAACTTACAATTGAACTGACATTTACCAACTTGCTTCTCTCCTCCTGTTTCGCGTGCAGGAGACAGACGTAATGCTGCCGCGAATGTGATGCGAAATGTCACGTGAACAAGCAAATCCACAAAGAAAGAACAATAAATAAAAGTACGCAAATTAGATAGACATATCTAAATGTTTTCCGAATTAAAACTAAGTCAAATTGGCATCGAAAATTTAAGACCTTTCATAAATAAAAATAAGACCTTTTAAGACTTTTCATGGCCTTAAATTTAAAAAATCTAATTTAAAACTAAGGATCCGCGGAAACCGTGGAGAAGCATCTCAGGTAGAGTGAGACCGTACGTGCTTCGTTCTCTCCCGTCATCTGATGACCTTTTCCATCAACGTCTGTCCTGATGTGAACACACATGGCAGATTCAGCGCCTCGCAGTTGGACATACTGTGCTGAGCTGGAGGTGTGTGTGGATGTCAGAATAGCATGTTAGAGTCGCTGCCTTATGCAAGAAATTGTAGGATGTGTTCAGAATGACATATACTGTACTACATACTAAGGGCTGAGCGATATGGCTAAAAAAATAAATAAATAAACAAAAAATATATCAGTCTCTAATGATAATTGTGGTTTTAAACTACTCTATTGTCAGAACATGACAAACACTTCGTTTTTGAATGCCTTAACCTATCGAAAATTTGACAACATTTTTGTGATTCCTTTCATATTAATGGTCCCGATCTTCATGTTTTTTTTTAAGCTTTGATTGTGTTTATGGTGTGCAATATAACATGTGTTCATGTGTATCACACGTGTAAAAAAACTTAGTATTTTTCACACAATTTACTTCTGTATACCAGTTCTCGCGGTCCAAAAAACGGCCCGATGACTTCCTTGTTCTATGAAGTCCCTCCTTCAGAAATACGTAACGAGTTCTGATTGTGCCAGCGGTTCCTGTGTTGTGATTCGACAGCAGCTTATCGCACGTTGCCCAGAAAGGTCACGCCTCTTACCATACATTGGAGATGCATGCGCTGATTTTTATTGTCAAATGTCAAACATATTACCTCATCAATTTGAGCCAGAATCAGACCCGGAGAACATAGATGAAGAGAATCGATTAGAGCCTGTTCAAACACGACTTTTGCAGGATGTTTCACAGTGGTAAGCTGTTTATTTAGTAGTTGTCATACTTTTAATTGGTTAAATTGTAATGTTAAATGTTACAAACAATTATAAAAGCTTGTGGTATATGGTTTTGTCCGTCTGTCGAATTAACGATGGTGTTGTTGAATTTTTAAAATAAGTCCATTGTTTATTCCTACCTTAGTTACACGTGTGCATGAGTTTTGATTCGTAATATATGTTTTATAGGTGTACATGTGGTAAAATGTGCTGCACAGAGTTTTAATTGTGATTATATTTTTAGGGAACGGAGTCTGACCTGATACAGCTGCGTACGTCCTCACATAGTCTGAGATCAACAGGCCAGAGACTATTAGTTGCCCCCCTTACACATTTTAAAACTAGGGGGGACCGTTCATTTCAAGGTGTGGCACCGAGGTTGTGGAACGCTTTGCCTCCTTCCATACGCTGCCTGGATTGTGTGGAAAATTTTAAAACCCAGTTGAAAACTTTTCTTTAAAGAGGCTTTTAACTAGACGGTAGGGTGTTTAGGCTGGTCTAATGTTTACGTGTGTTTAATTTGATTATGTGCTGTAATGTATTTATAAGAGTTGTGAATTAATTATTTTGTTGTGAAACACTTTGTGATTTTTATCTGAGAAATGTGCTATACAAATAAATTTTACTTACTTACATAAATTGTAACCATTGATCTCTAAGCACAGCGTCCCTGGGAAGGCCAAACAAAGGTGAATTGACTCCGGCATGAAAATAACAGCATCTCGATGACATGGCGACAAACACACTCTAACAAAAGTCTTCTTTTGTTCAGATAGATAGAAAATATGTGGAAATTATCCAAAGTGTACCCATGTGCCAGACCCGATGCCAGAAGCACGCGATACAATATTTTCAACAAGATAATTGCTGCCAAGACCGGTAACATGGTAAATCTGATAAAACACGGTAAATCTATCTATCCCTCTCCGTGGGAGCGCAACAAGACCATGCCCCCTTTTTTGTGTATTCCTGTGGGCGGAGATTAGTCAAAAACTCTTCTAGTTACGTCTAGGGCTGGGTATCGTAACAAAATGTTCGATACCGATACCTTGACTTCGATACCGGTTCCTGAACGATACTTTTTTCGATACCAATTTCATGTAACCAGTTTTAACAATATAACATTACCTAATTTTTATTTTTTCAGTTTGTTGACTTTTTTTACACTCATATTTTGAGTATGTAAAAAAGCACCAATGCTAACGTTTTCTATGTTTCCTAATCATTTAACAACATGTATTCTTTACTTCAATGAGCTCATTGTTTCTGCCTTAACTTAATGCATTGTTTAACAATGAAATTGAATGAAAATTAATTGAAATGCATTACACTGTCACCTCTGATAACAGATCACTCTAAATTGTAATTTAGATACATCGTTTTAAAGCAGCTTTACAGAAAATGCATATGTATTGTGAAAAATGCTATACAAATAAATGTGAATTAAATTAAATATAGGCTACACTGGGGGGGGGGATATATATGCCTCGCGCTCAGCACACACGAAGCTGCCGCAAAGCACTGGCAAAAGTAGCCATAATGATTATGGATGTGTCGGGAAAAAATAGCAAGGAGATATTTTTATTGTTTATTAATGAACAAGTGTTTACTAATGGTGTGTTCACACCGAACGCGAATTTAATTATTTGCACGAGAAGATTACATACAAAGTCAAAGACGCGAATAGACGCATCATTCCGGGCGTCGCGAATGACGCAAATTGGGCGACGCGTTTTGAACTTGTGCGGAAGATTCAAGCATCTAACTTGGCAGCAATTATCTAAAACACATCGTGTTTAGTAAGTATCTTGTACAGCTGTGGACACAGCGTATCCTTTCACAGTGAGGAATAATACTATCTAACCCTGGAAAATGTACCAGAAGTGCTGGTAGTTTCATTTCGAGGAGCAACGGATCCAGCTGATGTAGTAAGTCATTTATTCTTAAGTGCTTTGTTCTAATCGCGATATTGAATAGTGTCTGACTGTAAACCGCAAAAAGACTGTTTAAATATGAATTGCGTGTCTGTGTGTAGGCTAAATGATGAGTGAACGGCATAGGCGCGCACGCTTTGTTTACTACAGTTATACAGCGCGTGTCTGTGCCCTGTTCATTCACTCTCGCACCTACATTAGTAAACGTTATGTTTACATGAACACATCCAAACTACATTGCTATAGCCTACTAAGATGAGTATACATGTGACATTTTATTTCAACATATTTCAGTCTATTTTTATACTAAAATATCATACACAATATATTACAGACTAAATATGAATGTTTAGACAAGATTTTGTGATTAGTTTTGGATAGATTCTAAAGTTTTGACTAGGGATGCACCGATCCGATACTCAGTATCGATATCGGGCCCGATACTGCCATTTTTGCCGGATCGGGTATCGATCAGACGAAGCCGATCCAAATCCGATATTGTGCGTGTTATTGTTAAGCCCCACAAAAGGCACAAAACATTCGAAGTACCATAAAGTTTTCGTTTTCGTGCACTCTATTATAAGTGATCTGAAGCCATTATGTGAGATAGAAATGAATATTTATGCCATTAAATTCAAGATAACGTAAACTTTTCCCTCCGCTGCGGCTGTCAGTCATTCTCCATTCAGCATCAAACAGCGTGTCACGGTCGGTCAACGATGAAACTCTCTTCAAGATGATTCAATGTTACTATTATTATACTTGATCTGTAGATAAAGGTCTATTGTTTCGCATAAAACAACTTTATCTTGCTGGACTTTATTGCTGTAACTTAATCATGTTACTTTCTACCGGGTGTCGGTTAGATCACAACAGTACAGTCAGAGCATTATAACTGTTATTCACGCGCACAGTAACTGAAATTTAAAACTGTTAAAAGAAAAGGCTCAATAAACTATTACATAGATAGAGACTGTATAATACACTACGCATCAATATGTATTTCCTTTGTGCTTTGAACTTTTCAATGCGGACTCGACGCGCTGCGCGCTGTGACTCCCTGTGGCTTCAAGCGCATCATTCTGCGCTCGGGATGCGCATAAGCGCTTTGTGCCGCGATGTATTGGAGCCTTTCATATCAATGCAGTGACGCAATAAAAGATTATTAATAGCCTTTCTTGTTCTGTCCTATCTATCATATGTTGCTGCCTCATTAAACAGCTGTGCTATACATTTAAAACATTTCTCAATTTTATAGTAGCCTAGGCCCTAAGCTATATCTAAAATAATTTATCTTTTTGATTTTTGTTATCTTGTTTTTCATGAATGTATTTTACAACAATACAAAGAGCAATGTATATTATCCACTAATCTAGTTTATAATAGCATTTTTGTCATAGCTTATGATCATATATTTTTTTGATTTGTTGTTTTTCTTTATAATGAAGTTGTCTGTATTAAGTAGATTGTGTTTAACAATCAAAAGAGTGATTATCAGTTCAACACACAGAGTTATAAAAATTCTACTTGATTAAAAAAAAACTGCGCTGGTATCGGAATCGGCCGATACTCAGAATTTTGGTATCGGATCGGTTTTGAAAAAACGGCATCGTTGCATCCCTAGTTTTGACTGTAAAAAAAGACTACTGTCACATTAAATAGGTACGCTTTTGTTCACCAATTTCTGCTCATAGTTAAATATACTATAGTATGATGTTTCGTCAAAAAATAAAGTAGGTATATTGAATTATCAACTAAGATGTTATTATAGTGTTTGTTCCAATATTCAAACTAATGAATCTTTACCTTTTTTTAATACGTATGATAAAATGTATACTTTTTACAAAGAAATACACTTGAAATATTGTTAAAATTGTAATTGTTGTTGTAATTGTAACCTATTTGTAATTGGTTACAATTTCTAATTGTAAAATATGTATCGGCTATATAGATCATTTCTTTTGTCCTTGCATTCTTTGGGATCCTGTGACACACCTGTGTGAAAGGGCTAATTAATATGCAGATCATTATGCGGCACATTATCCGGCCTTTGTCTTCTCAGGTGTGAACACGCCTACACGCATATTGCCTTTCCAAACAAAAGGGGTCTAATAAAATTTAAATCAATGTATGTTTTTGTGTAAATGATTAGGCAGGATGATTTTCAGATCATTTTGAAGCAAAAATTTTAGGCAACAACACTCATTAGTCAAAAGTCTTGTAGACACATATTTAGTATGTGTTTTGTGGCCTTATTTCAGACACTTTAAGTTTTAGCTTTTTCAATAACCATGCATAAGCAATATTCTCTCAAAAATACAAACATGTACATAATTGTTGCTCAGAAATTACGGTAGCCCAATTTGTGCTATATTGAGTGAATTTACACCTTTCCCATTAACATGTTTATAAATAACTGAAAAAAAGCACAAATGTCAGAGCATGTCAGAACACCAAGGACCCCAAAAACCCTTAAACCTCAGAGGGTTAAATGTCAAATAGTTCCGAGTCTTTTTCTGAATAAACAGCGTAGTTCATGAACAGGAGCAATCCAGAAAGATCACCATTAATTTTGGATGAAATACAATGCCGCCTCTAGCCCCATCTCTATCTGACAAGCCTCCCGAGATATGCTGCATAACTGTAAAGCTGTTGAATAAAGAAAACATTCTATGTCAGGGCCTGAGCTTGCAGTAGTCCCATCTTAAAAGTGCACACACAAAGCACAACACATTCTACCCTTTTTCCTTACATTTTTCACAGACTGGAAAAGATTGATCGAATCGTTTGTGAGTTCCTAAAATAACCCCTCTACAGGCACAGGAGCATTCTACTTATTCAATTTTCAGTCATCAAGCTGGCATCCAACCCAGACTGTCTGAGCGCTCTCTCTCTCTTTTGGATTACTTATTGATTTGAGCAGCTTCTGAGGAGCATAAACATGATGGAGGACGCTCTCATCAAAGCACCTGCATGTTTGCCTATGTGAACGCCTCTTCAGTGCGATTCTCCGGTTATCAAAATTATAAGAACAAGCAAAATATCTTCTCTTTACAGCTATAGATTGAATTGTGCATGTTTGAATTCTGAACATAAATGCAGAAAGAACAGTAATAAGTGCTGTTCTCCCTTGAGAATGCTGTTTGCGTGTTTTTATTAGTTCAGGGTATACAGGAATCATGGAATTAAATGTAATACCTTTCAAAGGTGCTATATGTATTTTTTAGCGGTCTCAATCTGTGATGTTTCAGATTGCAACCAATTTTTACAGGAGCGCTCGTGCTATTGCGCGTGAACGAACACAAGAGTGAGCACTCATGGTACATGGCCACACTGAGACTTTCAACACACCGGAGAAAGCATCACACAACATGCTGGAAACTCATGTAAACTCCCACTGCAACGTTCCAATAATAGGCTACTTTTATCAGCTTGACGTTGAACTAATGCTCCATGCTCGTACCATGATAACGTTACATTTGTGGTGTTATCTAGCATAACAAGGCATTTCACTAACTATTCGTGTATCTTTCACAATCAGCAATGTCAACATAGGTGAATGTATAATATGATAACGAAAACGGTTAGTGAACTAGACTGAACAATTTCAATGTAACAGTAAGATCGTAGGAAGTAACATTACTGTACTGAACGTGTCTGGAAATGTGTATTATAAACAATATAATAGTAGTGGGATGAGTGATGTTAGACAGTAGATCTAGTAGCCTACATAAAATAAAAGTTACATCCTAAAGCACCTACTTTTTGTTATCCTGGAACAGTCTTTTGTATTCATTTCATGTCTCATATGTTGTAGTTTACCTTGCTATTTAATTACAGTTTAACATTATTTCAGCATATCTGAAAACTTGTAATTTATCATATAAAAATAGTGGAGGTCTCTCCATAATTCAAACAGTCTGCCGATGTTGCAGTGTTTCCGCTACATTCATTCCGCCGTGGCGGGCCGCCACACCTAAAATCATCCAAATAGGCTGCAGCTTCTCAATGAGGTCCGATACTGTGCTATTTGTTAAGCCCCTCTAAAGGCATAAAAAAACATTGTAAAGCACAATAAAGTTTTTGCACTATATTCTAAGACTTCTAAAGTCTTTCAATAGCATAATGTGAGGTAAAAATGAATATTGAAGTCGTTAAAGACAAGTTAATGGAAACTTATCTCTCCTCAGTCATTCTCCATTCAGCGCGTCGCGTTCGGTTACGACAGTAACACGACGACACTCATCAAAATCAATGTTCCCATTATTATACTTTATTTGTAGATAAAGGTCTATGGTTTGCATCTTGCTGGAGCTTATTGCGCTTTCTAAATCATATTCCTTTCTCCCGGGTGTCTGTTAGATTAACGTTACAGCACTGGAGTAGAGAGCACTATGAATTGTTGTTCATGCGCACTGTAACTGAAATTTAAAACTGTAAAAAAAAAAAAAAAGGCTCAATAAACTGTTACATAGATAAAATACACTAAGCATAGATAGATATAATCTCTTATGTTTGCTTTGAACTTTTCAATGCGAAGCACTGCGCGCTGTGACTTCAAGTGCATCATTCTGCGCATAATTGCTTTGCCGCTCTTATTGGAGCCTTCCATGTTATAATACTTAGGGGAGGTTTAAACACCTAGGGCAAGGGGGCGTGGCCAATGGGAATATGGCCTCATGGGCCACGCCCCCTCCCCCTGGGGAAAAATGGGCCTGCCACCACAGTTGGGAAAAATTCTAGAGGAAACACTGTGTTGACCCGTGTTTTCTTCCTAAGTCGATCCGATTCACACTTGGCCTGACGAGCTTCAGCAGATACATTTTTGTTTTGTTTAGTTTTTTATATTTATGTGGGGTTTGTGTTGTGCTGGAGGCAGGTCGTTTTTTGGTGTTATCAGACTCCGTGTCGTTTGCTGCAGTGCCGTCACATAGACTGTATATAAAAAGGAGAGAGGCTCGGGAGCGTGCATGCACGTCACATCCGATGGATTTTGCAGAAAATCCAACCCGGAGACTTCACATAGAAATAGGAATACTGGCTAGTGTTGTCACGATACCAAAATATCAGTATTCGGTACCAATACCAGTGAAAATCCACGGTTCTCGGTACCAATTTCGGTACCAAAGCTTAATTTAGATTAAATTTACACATATTAAAGTGTATATCACGGTTACAAAGATGGAAACTGTAGTATTAAAAACAATTTACAATAAGATTCTATTTGTTAGATAACATTAGATAAAATTACCTAACAATAAACAACAGTTATATACTGTAGCAATTATTCTCCATGGGGTTAACTTAATGTACTAATATATTTTTAAAATCAAAAGTTTTATCTGTTAACATTATTTAATGCACAATGAATGAAGTGAACAAACATGAACAATCAAGTGTTTGTATTAAATAATAGGGATGAGTCGCGATCTTCGAATAGTCGAACTGCGTTGGAAATTCGATCATAAAATTGCTTATTCGAATATCATTATATTTTCGCGCAATCCCAATGTGACATAATTGACGGCGCGCCTACCGTCACAGATCGCGCAGCAGAGTATTTTCCTGTCGGGGACACAAGGTGTCACTAACATGAATGAAACCCCCTCCTGCGCGATCTAGGATACCAGCGTTTTATACATAGTGTAAACAAACATCAGAAGAAGAGCATTGTCGTGACCGTTAACTCTGCGGCCAACAGAGGTGGGTATAACCTTTACTGTCTATGGTAGAATCGTCTATGGTAGTAACAAACTAGGCTACATTTACTTCACTACGTTGGGTGAGGTTCCTCTCGTTACTTTATTTTAATGCAATATGTTGTTAAATGCGTAGTTTATTCCAAGCGCGCCGTATCTTTTTAATGGACATGAGCGATGCTCCATTCACAAATGAATCACTCTTTTGAGTTGATTCTGTTCAAAGACTTCATCAAACAAGTTGGCAGATCTGTCTTAAATCGGTTCGCGAATCAGTTTGAATGATCTGTTCAGTTCCTCGCACACTGAATCGTCTGAAGCGCTTTCAATTCACACTCGGCAAGGAGTCGTAACAGGAAGATTTAAGAACAGAGCGTTGGATGAAGTGGCCGTGGATCTACTACAGTTTAGTCTAGTGAAAGCAAATCTGCACATGCATCATATTTTTGCCAGCGATCAAGATCTAGTTGAACATCTTCGTATGATGTCTGTGAATGAATGATTCCACAGGACGATACATTCGAGTTCATTTCAGGCAATACATTTTACAACCAAACAGATTATTACTCGACGATAGCACTACAAGTATGATGACATTATCCGTTTTTTGGACATAGACATTCATTTATAGGCTACATTAAATAAGCTACCATTGTACACAGTTTATGAAATGAACACCCGCCATCCCGCAGTATGTGTGTGTATTGCGCAGTGGCACATGAATAGTTTTGATTGAAACTAATTTGTTTAAAAAGTTGGCTTTTGCAGTAACAAGGTAGGTTTGCATAAAATCATTATGACATTCTTTTTTTATCTAACGAGCATCTGGTTTGGCGATGCAAGAACGGACTGTCGTGCTTATTGTTTCTTTCTTCTATGTTAACTAGAAGAAAAAAAATGTTTTAAAAAAAACGACGAAAACATGTTAATTGTTCGAATAATAAACAGTTTGTTTGATGACATCACTGAAGATGAAATCGGCCTGCCCCTTTCTGTCATTGTGAGTGTGCGTTTTTTTTTGTTTTTTTGTTTTGATTTTCGAACGATAATCGACTTTTGCTCCTCGATTTTCGAATGGCATTTTTGGCAGAAATTCACATCCATATTAAATAACATTCACAAACATTAATTAATGTTGTAAAAATATATTGTTCACTCAATGTGATGTTGCATTAAGTAATATTAATGAATGGTGTCTTATTGTAGTGTTACCACACTATATAATACAGGAGATAAAACATGTTTTATTTGACTTAACTGTACTTTTATTTAATCCAAAAATGTCACTCTTGCCGGTCTTCAGAGCTTGAGAACCCTGTAGCTGATTTCTAATGCAAGGGCTAGAAATCAATTAATTCTGATACTTCCTCGTCATCATGGAGAGCGCATCGCACCGCTTTCTCCTTTCCACAAGCGCTTGCTTTCCCGTGTCTCCGCTATGCAACCATGAACAGCGGCGAGCCTGGAAAGACTAGCTCGCACGTCTCTTCTATTATGAGCGCGCTTGCCGCGTGCCTACATTTGAAATTTGCACGCGCAAAAAAACGCGCTATATAAACGTGTGAACGGCCCTTTATGGCAACGTGACATTAGCCTAATTCAAAATATTTCCATATGTGGCTCTTTCCTCCTTTCTTGTCAACAAGTGGATTCAGAGCCACCGCATTAGCAGCGCCGGTCGCCGTGTCTCAGAGTGTTTTTATGAAGAGTACGCACCTCTGCATCTTTCCGACAGCGCATCAAGAACCATATTAACCCGGTACCTAGAAAAGCTGGGACCGTAACCGTTTAATTTTTTTAGTACCGACTTGGTACCGAAGTACCAAGTTTTTTGACAACACTAATAGTGGCCTTCAGTGGAAATAGCAAAACCCAACAAGTGGATCATTGTAATGTGTGATTACAACCCCTTCACACACAGGCAATAAAAAAAGGATTCATTTTAGAAGAAAAGTTAAATTTAGCACCTTTAAGACCTTTTTTAAGACCCCTTCCATACATTAAGACCTCATCGCCACTTCAAGTTTTAACCGGTACATCGGCGACACCTTTTTATATATTGATTGTAAGATAGCACAACTAAAGTCTTAGTTTGTGATAACTCATTAATGCAACATAATTCAGAAGAGTGGGAATGAAGCACAAGATAATTAATTGAGTGACTACCCCAATGCAAGGTTTATTAACCAGAAACCAGAATTAGACCAATAAACAAAACAATTGACAAAACTTATTGAAGAGGGAAAATAAACCTCTCCAGGCTAAAGGGACAATGAGTTCACAAAGTATATTCAAAAGGCGTATTTATAACATCAGCTCTTAAAACTGTCTGCAAACCATAGCTCTTTTGTGGTACACATTAAAGATGCGTGGTTGGCGGTTACAGCCGCGGATAAACCGCGGATGATGTGACGAAAAAAAATATTTTTATTAAATTCGGGTGGGTGGCGGGCGGTTGAACCAATCAAATGAAAAATATATGTATACATTATTAAATATTGTTATCTGACTATACCTTCATCACAAAAAGAAAAAAAAAGCACACTTAGAAAGAGTCAAATTTTCATCAGGCAGCTAGTCGAGTCTTTGCAGAGACTGCTTGTTATCAGAGATGGCAACGCCGGCGAAGGAGGTACGTGACAAACTCAAAAAAGGAGAATTAAAAACAAAGGAAATAGAAGGTCAGAAAAGTGTTGCCTGGAATAAGCTTTACAAAGTGGTAAATCAGGATGACATCAGTGCAGGCTATGTAATTTGCAAAACCTGCGAACCAGTTTATGTTCATGACAGCCACAAGACGGGTACATCTAATATGGTGCATCACAAGTGTGCTGCTAAACCTCAAACCTCCACGAACACCTTGACAAGTTTCGTCCGTCAAGATCCCAATAGAGTACCACAGGATGTAAAATCAAAGCTGACGGATGCATGTGTGAACCTGTGCTTTCTTTATATGCGCCAGTTCGATATTGTTTCTGGTAAAGGATTCCACCAAGTGGCCCAGACGTTGATTGTCATTGGAGCCAAGTTCGGTGCTGTTAGCGCTGGACGAGCCTGTTCTGATTACTCCCATTAATTTTGAATGCATGGGAAGAGAGCGGAGAGCGCATCTTTTTCAGGCACAGTGCAATTCATTTTATACCATCAACAGGCCTAACAATTAGAGATGCACCGATTGATCGGCTGGTGACCCAGGGTATATGCAGGAATCATAGAGATGAATTTACTACCTTTTACTACCTTTTTTTACTACCTCCACAATATTTTTTACTACCAACACGACATGTATTCTATGTTACGTTACAATGTTCTCAATATAATTCATAATCCCACGTTTATAATGAACAACGCGTTATGGTTATTGTGTTATTAAAAAAACTGTGTACGCAGAGGGGCGGGGTGACCAAAGCTCATTATTTAAAGGCATGTGCACTGAAACGGCGTGCTGAAAACAGAACTATTTTTGAGCTGGTAAAATGAGTGTTTTCTTAAAATACTAATGAGAATTTTTAATAAAAGTATATTACAAAGTTTTCATTTAGACTCTAAAGATTCATATTAACTGGCAAAGATTCATAAAAAATGGCATTATATGACCCCTTTAACCCTAGCCCTTGAGTTATCCTAACCATTACGTTAGCCCTTAGCCCTAATAAGGTGAATAATAACCATGGCACTTAAAAACAAATGACACTTAACAGCCATAAAGATTAATAAAGATTAATAATAAAGTGTGTCACATCACACACACTTACCCACAAACACACATTCTCACACACACAGACTTAAGCAGTGAAATCGCTATCCCAAAACAGCAATTTATTTCATCAGATCTCTAAATATGCTTCAAATATGGCACTGGTTTGCTCCTCCCTCACGCGAACCCGTTAAATATTTTCAATTAGGGATGCACGACACCACTTTTTGCAGAACGAGACCGATACCAATACTTTCATTTTTGGTACTCGCCGATATCGATACCGTAACCGATCCCTGAATTTTCACTGCATTTGTATTTTTAAATGTATTAGTAGATAACCCAAAAGAATATAAATCATATTAGTTGGCTTAATTTGTTCATCAAATATATATTTCCTTCAAATATTTTCATGCTTAATTAATCCTGCTAAAAAGCATGCTTCTGTTTCTGTCACTGTTCATTCTATTGCTCTATCATATTTTATCTTTCGTTTAATACAGGGTATATACAGAAATTCTTAAAATGAATTTAATACCTTCACAATATTTTTTAATACCATCACAACTTCAAGATGCAACTGTAGTGGAGTATACAGACAAGTAAAGTAATGAAATATCTTCGAAAACTTGCATTTCCCCATAATGCCCAGGGTCTTCGGTGGTGGCAGACAGACACTTATCCTTTCCTGCCTTTTTTTTCTTTTTTTCTTTTTTTTTTTTAAGCTTTGATTTTTCCACTTGATTTCATAGCTTTCTAACATAAAATACTTCTTTGCTGGACCTGATAATTGTTTTGGTATAATCATATCAATATCAAAAAGTATAATAAAAACGAAGCATTGAAAAGTTTATTTTAAAAGTTTATTTAAGTCTAATTTTCTACCATATACTGTAAAATTTAATACATGTCAGATACATTTTTTTTATTAAATAAAAAAAATTGCTGCTAGATAACTTGCTTTGCACTTTTTTTTCTGGTTTCACCACACTCCAGTCTAAACTAAATTATTATTATTTTTGGCAATGTTTCTACACATTATAATATAAATAACCTGAAAATACTACGTAGTTTACAACATACATGAATTGTTTGTTCATGTTACTTCACAGTGCATTAACTAATGTTAACAAATACAACTTTTGATTTCAATAATGTAGGCTATATGGTGAAATTGACATTAACCCTCTGGGGTCGGCAATCACGCCGGCGTGATCTGCTCGCTTTTTTTCTTATCAGTGCAAAAGAGACTCAAAATACTCGGTTGATTTTGATCTTACATATAAGTGTTATACATCATTAGATCCCGTTAAGTTTCTTTTTTCTTTGTGGATACTCACAATAAAAACAAAGTGTTGTGCTTTTCACCAAATAAAGAAAAACAAACATGATGCGAGTTCTGCGTTCTCTCTGTCAGTGAAGTCCATTCTGAAACGCGTCCTAAGATTAACTGTAACTCCGCGATTGTCACACAGGCACGAGAGATTTTTCTTTATGAAGCTTGAATTCTCTTCTTTTAAATGAAGTAATTTATATAAAAAACAAATATTCTCAGTTTATGCAATCCGTTTGAAACCAAGGAGAAGTGAAGTTTTTTCTTTCTCCCCTCATTATTTTTAATGAGTTGAGGCCGCCACGCCCCCGGCGCTGTTGACATGTAAATAGTTTAAGTGATCGCGCACACGCCCCCGATCAATGCCATAAAAACACAAAGATTCTTCATGAGATTCACTGATAGTTCATCGCGTTTTGAGGATGGCACGCTACTCAGGTGAAGAAGCCCTTCAGATGATTCTTGACAGCGAGGATTCACATTTTCCTCAGAGGAATTTGAAACTCAGACGACCAACGGCTGCATTTTGAAGAACGAATTGACCCCGCCGAGGATACAAGTTCGGAGTAAGTTGTTTAGTGTTATATAATTCCTTTTCTGATTATAGAGCTCAAATGAATTTTCAGACTATATTTTTGCCTAGTTTTGGCTAGCTTTTGACATAGGAAAGATTACCTCAGTCACAATATCCCTATACGCTCAGGCAAACTTTTTAAATGTGATATTAGCCTACTACATATATTTCACTCAGTTTTGAGATTAGTTTATGACACTGATTATCATGCTAAAATACTGCCTTATGCGTAATTTATTTTGTTTGCGAATAACTGCTTAGGTTATAATGATTTAGTGAAATATATTTCAGCCTCCGGTAAAATATGTGATACTGTCTAAATACAATATATTATTTATGTATAAATGTTCAGTTAGGCTAACTGAAATAAAACCATGTCTATATTGTGAAGGGTAGTCAACTTTAGCATGGGTGTGTTCACTTATTCTAAGCACTGTGTGTGTGTGTGTGTGTGTGTGTGTGTGTGTGTGTATATATAATTAAATCGAAATTTTTTCTGCAATGCATGCCCAAAGTCGTGCAGCCATATAGTTTCTCTTGATATCAGCATGTTCAAAGGTGTTTATTTTATTTTTTTTCAGGGAAAGATGTCACTGATGAGTCCTGCTGACTTCATCATTCAACAGTCTCTGTACATGAACATGGTAAAATGAAAAATGAAAAATCAAACACCTTGGAAATGACAGGTATGTACTATGTTTCTATGTACTATGTACTATGTAGACAGGTATGTGTGTATCTTTGGATTATGTTGTGTTGTAAATAAATCCAAACAATCTAAAAGCCATTCTTTTTTAAATCTCCTCATTTTTTGTGCAAGGCTCCTTATAATGATATGGCCTGATAGCACCTAATAGGGCCATTATGGGAGGGTCTTTGTCTTTCTCAGGTGTGAAATGCATACATACTAATGAGAGATCACGCCTCCTCGCATAAAGCTTTCTGACACAAAACACGTCATTAAAAAATACTTTATTGTCTTATCTGAATGAGTAGTCAGGATGATTCTCACATAGTTTTGGAGCAAATATTCTAGGCTATGTGATACAATTTTCAAAAGTCTTGTGAAGAAATAATCAATGTGTTTTGTGGCCTTATTTCAACAACTTTCATTTTTATTTTTTTCAATAACCACGCATAAACATTCTCTTAAAAATACAAACATGTACATGTTGCTTAGATATTATGGTAGCCCAGTTTGTGCTATATAGAGTGAATTTACACCTTTGCCATTAACATGTTTATAAATAACTGAAATAAGCACAAATGTAAGGGCATATCAGAACATCCCAATGGCCCCAAAAACACCTCAGACCCCAGAGGGTTAAAGATTAATTAATGATGTAGACGTGCAGTTTATTAATAGTTCATGTTAACTAATGTAGTTAACTAGATTTTAATAAATGGAACCATATTGTGTTACTGATTCAGAAGTCCCGTGAGGACAGATCAGTTTTTTTAACCATTCATAAAGTGACGCGTCATTAACGGACTTGTACGCATTGTGTGGTTATCCCATCAGTGAGGACATCGCAAAAAAATTGTCATCAAATAGGTTTTTTTAGGATAGATTTTTCCGTTTATTGAAAGTGTGGTTGTGTCAGCTGAATGTGGGGAACGCTTTTCAGAGAAGATAAGGCAACGTTTTTTTAGCACAATTCACACACAGCGGGAAATACATTTCCAATTGCGCCACGTGAAACTTCGGTCTTCCGACCTTTTACCATCGTATCTATTGATTTTGATTAATATGAGGGAGAGAGAGCAAGAGTGAATTGAGTGCGCGCGCGCAGCCGGGCCTCTCTCTCGGTTCCTTCTTTCAGTTAACATGCACCCTGTCACAAGCGCAGCAGTCAGTCGTCTACATTAGGCTACTCGCCGATCAAATATGGCTTTGGCGGCCGACTGATGACTGAAATAGAAGCGAACTCGCGAACAGGTTGGGCAGCAAGCCAGCCGGGTACCCAGTTAGCTTCAGCGCGCGCGAACGAACAAACACCACGTCACATGATATCGCTCAGGTCCTACTCGCAACATAAATCCACGTGAATTTTAGAACAAAGTCCTGCACTTAACACAAATTGAAACTCATAGGCCTAGTTGGATGGGGGTTCGAAAATTTACTACCTCGTCAGATGACGTTTACTACTTTTTACTGGCCTTAATTTGGCAGAATTTCATTTACTACCTTTTACAACCCCGCGGAAACCCTGTGACCGGAATCGGCCGATTTTCACGTGATCGGCCATGATCGGCGACCGGTCAGTCTGACATAATCCGATTTTATGCCTGTCAAATGCACTCGGGCACCGCATGATTAACATCGCGCAACATCAGCATCACACGTGCACACGGAACGCGCACATGTAGGAAACCTCAGGAATTACGGCCGTTTCACACCGCAAGGTGCAGCGCGTTTTTTTTTTGGTTCGGCGTGCATGTTAATCAATGAGTGCATTCACACCGCGAGCCGGAGCAGCGCGTGAGCGTCGAGCAGGAGCGTCGTGTTTTTATTATTTCCCAATCGTTTCCCTGCACATGCTCCACTTGTCCTGTTTAGCTTGGCTGGACATGTGTCAGATGAGAGAAGAACTGTTTGAGAAATATAACTTGCCATTGATATACAACAAGTGATTGCAATAGGCCTGTGTGTGTGTGAGAGAGAAAAATATCGTTATACTGCAAGGCTATATTTATTAAATTTTTATTTGTTATTTATATATTATTTTATTGCCATTACCTGTTTTCATACAGAAGTTTAGTTTGCTAAATATATATATATAAAAAAAATTAATTAGATATTGGATGTGAAAAGGAAATGGTTCTTCCATAACACTGCACTTTAGATGTGTGTGAATTTCCCACACTAGGAGTCATTTATATAGTTCTATTTTATAGCGATTATCTGTTCAAAAAATTATGCAAAATGTTCTATTAAAGAGAAGATAGAAAATAAATATTTGTGTGTGCTGTAAAGTGGTTTGAAAAAATAAAATCGGAATCGGCTAAAATCGGTATCGGCAGGTCAAACTCAAGGAAAAAACGGAATCGGCCTAGAAAATTGTAATCGGTGCATCTCTACTAACAATCATATAATAAACTATAGAGCCTCGATATTAAAGAAACGCCGAAGTCAGTCCTAGGCTTTTTCGTTGGTGCGCCATCAGCTATGCCTACAAAAGACAGATGAAATCTAATAATAATTGATCCATGTCGGTATACACAGCCTAATATTTTATAATGAAAAATAGCCTACACAATCAAAATAGACTATTTACTTTTTATTTATTAAATCCAGGAAATTGGTTAATGAAACATGATTTAAAGAAAGGCTTTGTGCGTTCTGTTTGAGGTCTCTGTAAAAGTTTGAAAAAGTCTTTTAGTGCCGCTTTCAGAGTGGTCGCGTCCGTAATGGAGAACTGTCATGTAACATTGTTGGCGCCCATACAATAGCAGCATGTTGAAATTGTAGCCTAATAGAAAACCCATTTTGGCACATAATGAAAATATTGTACAGTAGCCTATCAGATAAGGTCAGGTTTGCCGAAGTGTGTTTAATTTAGGCTATTTATTTTGGTCCCTGTGCGCCGATCGGAGACGGAGTTCACTGCTGATATTCTGAGAGCTTTCTAGTCTCGTGGCTGTCATCAGCAGCGCCTTGTATCGCCCAATCAGCGGATGGCGGGTGGGTGCGGTTTTGAAAATTGGTCAAAAACGTTGGTGCGGATGGATGGCGGACGGATGAGTTTTGTGATGCGGTTGCGGATGAAATAATAGCCCTTCCGCGCATCTCTAGTACACATCTCATGACAAACACCTGACTGGTCATACAGTTTACCTGTGATTACCACGGAGTGCTTGATTTGATGCACCTGAGCAGAGTGTCATGTAACCAGTGGTGTGCACGAATATTCGATCTAATTATTATTAGAAAAAAATTAACGTTTTCTACTCGAGCATGTGGATATTATCATTTTTCTCAACATGAAAGTGAAACAATATAAACAAGATAAATATTATGCTGACTCGAGTGTATTCATAGATGCCACCTACGTCTAGGGGTGTGCAAAAAAATCGATTCACATTTGAATTGCGATTCAATCTTTGCCGATTCAGAATCAATTCATAGATTTCCAAAAATCGATTCTTTTTTTTTTTTTTTTTTACGGTGTGCACCGGCGGCGTCGGCGTGGCAATCGGGTGAGTCGGGACTGTTCCCGGTGGTCTGGTAGTGTTGAGGCCGCGAGGGCAGGTCTGATAAATAGTTATACATTGCAAGTTCATGCCGCCCGCTGGTCAAACTGTGCAGCCTCTCTGCTCAACCCGTAAATAAATGCATCGATCCGCAGATTATGTTTGAGTTCTTAATGGTCTGTAGATCTTTTGCCAAGCGTGTCAGAGGTTACGGGTTCTAAACCGCACCCGTATAGTTTTTTCTCTCTCTCTCATCAAAACCGAATATGTTCAGTGGTTACAGACAGTCTATATCAAGCAGGGAGACGTTTGAATGCATTTTATTTTGTGATCTCACCGGAACGAATAGAGAGTCTCAGCAACGGAGATAGATTGAAGAGCGCGTCCGAGTGAAGACTGCGCGACCCACAGAGAACACTGTATCCATGACACTGATAGCAGCGGACACGAGCGCTCCGCTTGATCAACAGATCTCTTATTTAATAGCGAACTAAATGAATGCTCTGCTAGTTAACTGGAGATACCCGCAAATTACGCCTATGAACGACTTCACTGGATCTAAACAAATCAATCTAACCATAGATGTTACCAGTAGCGGTGGCTTTTTTAATCTATTTAAAATAATTTTGCAAGGGTTCTATGACATTTTATATTTTTAGGAATTTTAGGAAGTTCATTGTGCCCAGTCGAGTTCATATTTCAACAGTCTACCTGGTGAAGTACTCAAACCACATAGCATGATTGTTTGATCTGACTACAGCACTTTAAAGCTAAATGTAAAAGCTTTTTATTTAAGTTTTATTTTAAACTTGAATCAAATGTATTTGAAAGCAGGGCAAAGCTTGGCACTTTGCACTTTTTAGTTGCAAAAGTTTTTATTTTTGTATAAGACAAAGTAATATCAAACTGCATTTAATTTGTTGTGTTTCTTTTCTTTTAAATTGTGTCTACTGCAATCAATCACATAGGAAAAAGTAAACTACATTTATACTGCGAATCGTTTTTTGAATTGAGAATCGTTTTTGAATCGAAAATCGATTTTGAATCGAATCTTGAGCCTAAAAATTGGTATCGAATCGAATCGTGACATTTTCTGAATCGTGCACCCCTACCTACGTCACTACCAAATAGAACGCCGCCATATTTACGACCCATCTCGCCCGGTATGGCCGCCCAGACTGCCCATTTGAATGAGAAAGAGAGAGACAAAGATACCTGGAGAAAATGTCAATTTTAGGCTCCAATCCTTATTTGTTACCCCCAGTTTTCTTTTGTCCATTATTATCTGCCCCAGACTTGCCTCATTGAAAGAACATGAAGGGAAGGGAAACAAGGCGATTGTGACTTTATGTGAACAGTATGTGGTGGGTTACTCTGATCATTGTTGAATGTCAGTGCTGCTAGCGAGTTGAGAACCGGTTCTAAGTTTTATGAACCATGCTCCTGCTCCAAAGCGGATTTTTGTCCCGCCATAGTCTTATTTGATCGGTGAATAATGTAGACGAACTGCTGCGCGTGTGACAGGGCGCATGTTTAACGAGCAGGGAGAGACCCGGTCGCGCGCACTTTCTTTTCGGAGCCAGGCGAAAGTATAACGTTAAACAAAGCTTCACCGTCTCCTAAGCGCTGTCTTGCTCTCTCTCCCTGGCACATATTAATCAAAATAAATCGACACCATGGTAAAAGGTCAGAAGACCATAGTATCATGTGGAGCATTCGGATATTATTTTCCTGAATTAACGTTACTGCTGGCTGTGAATTGTGCTAAATACCTTATCTTTTCTGAAAAGCATTCCGCACATTAAATCTTTGCCGTTATCCGGTCGGCAAAACTCAGAACTTCCTTAAAAACTTCTCCGAAAACTTTTAAAAAACTTAATGATTTCAGTGCTGTTCCCAGCAGCAGCAGCTGCAGCCACAGCCCGCCCACCTCTATACACGATGTGATTGGCCCGACTAGAGTTTGTTTTTTCCAGCTCGCAAGCCAACGGAGGAGTGCCTAGACCCCCATTTCAGCTAACCACATCTTTCTTCTATCCTTTTCTTTTGGTATAGAATAAAATACCAGTTCGGGGTTCCTCTTTCGGCTGTTGTTGCAGCCAACTGCACAACATATTGCAGGCATTACTGAGACAGTCGGTCGTAAAGATGGCGGCGCAAAGCTACAGTGACGTCATGTGACCCGAACAAATAAAAAAATAAAAATGTAATACACTGTTTAATGTTTTCAACTAAAAAAAAAAACCTTAAGATGTAATGTAAGCTTGTTGTGTATATTGCATTTCCCCATTAGTCAACGATGTTGTTTAACAACCGTGCGTAAAGGGACATATGCGCTATCACGCAGAACTGCAGTTAGTCAGTGAGCGCGGTAACAGATGACGCCATATCTAGCGGGATTCCATAAACTACACAGCCCACTATTCGCCGACAAGATTCAGGCAATTAAGGCAAACTTTAGCATACAACCTCTTTGGACAAATATACATAACGAAAAGATACAATATTAATACCTTGGAAAATGGCTTTTAATACTTTTTAAGACCCCCCCCAGACACCATGTGGTCGTTTCATGTCGTTCTTGAGCTGAAGAGATTGGTATGATGCCCTAATCTCATCAAATTATAAATCAACTTCACAAACTGACAATGAAGGAACATATGGTTTATTAAAAAGAGAAACATAAGGTTATTGATGACAACCTACCCTATAGTCTCAACTTCAGAAAGTGTTCATGGACAGCTTAGGGACTGTATGCATATTGCATGCAGAAAAGGCAAGATCTGGCCAGCTCCAATTTCATTGGCTGACTGCTATGCAACTTCCATAAATCAGTGTGCAATTGATTTTAATCAGTCTGCTAGGAAGGAGTGTTTACCAAGTACTAAAGCTGCTACAATGAGCTCTGAGGAAGCAAACAAACACTGGATTCGCCAAAGCGTGCATGGCATAAAAGGTGCATGGCATAAAATCCTTAAAAGATATTTGAGAGGCACTTAGTATCAAGTAAACTTGATATTCTCAATAGTCAGGACGGTTTACAGAAATTCCTATGAAATAATTGCTACTCATTACTTTTAGATGGATGAAAATTCTGACCACAAAGTTGCAAGACATTAAACAAATTGCTTAAGCATAGTCTGTGCAAGCTTTCACAGAGATTGCTGTATCAGTATTTGAAAGCGCCGCCGCACATTGATTATTATGGTATCATTGATTTCACATTCACCTGCTTCTAAATGTCACAAAGCTAGAAACTCTGGCTGGTTATGTCGACTTTCCTTCTGAGAGTAGGTTATTATTGGCCAGAACAATATTGTGGTTAGCTGTCAAATGTTTTACACAGTGAGTATAATATACTGATGTTTTGTGAAACACCTTAATGGTAATATGAGGGCAGACACTAAACCTCTCAAGAGAAACTGCATTAATGAACTTATTCACCTTTTTTCAATTATAGCTATAGGTATGCGTGGGCACTGTGTTGATGTCTACAGCAAGGGATGAACAATGGTTTGAGGAAAACATAAGATGTTCAAATTGGGGCTCAAATTAAACTAAGGTTGTTTTTACACTGGCAGTTTAGTTCAGAACGGGGAACTGTTCACATGAAAAATTGCTAATGTGAAAGCTGTAATGTGGACCTGGGAGCGCACTGAGGTCCCGAACCCGAGACTACCTGGAGGAGGTGGTCCGAGTTCGGTTGCACTTGAACTGTGCAGTGACTTGCGTGAATGTAAGGCAACAGGGACTCGGGTGCACACTTGTTCAGGAAGAAAAAAGTAACCTGCTTGTGATGACGTAAGATGAACGCAAATGCACCAGGGTTTGAGAAAATCAAGTTAAGAGGGAAACCAGAGCAGCACTGGGAACAAATCGCGCTCGGACCGCAGCAAACGTGTTCAGTGTAAAAACGGCCTAAGAGCTGTACAGAAACATCAGCATTTTTACCACAGTGAGCCATTCTGCAAAAGGAATGGCATTCAGAAAATACCTTTATCACCAGATAGATATTGCTGTATTAGTTGTGCTAAAGGATCACACCTGTATCCGTGAAAGCCACCCAAAAGGTTGGGTTTTCTGAAGTTGAGAATACTGAAACTAATTTTAATTAGTTGAAGGGTCTTGAATATTGTTGTGGACAATGGGGAGCCTTGGAGTCAAAAATGTTGAGAACCAATGTCTTAACCCATCAGAAGTCTGGTGCGTTTTCTGCCCATCAAACATTGTGTAGGCCATCCTTTAGAAAGAAGGAATGAAGTGAGAATGAGAATGCAGTAGCTGAATCAGTCAAGTTAAGCATATATTTAGCTTCATAAGCAGTTGTCTTTTAGTTTGTCGTGCAAGGCTCTATTTTGCTAATGTTGCTTTTGATTAATTTGACAAGATGTAATGCTTTCCTGCATCTCAGATTACGTCTCAAGGGTATCTTTGTAGGAGGGAGTTTTGGAAAAAACAAGGCATATCTTTTTCAGCGGCTTAGAGCCGCTAACTGCATCAATTCCAAAAAAAAATATAAAAAAAACCTAGTCAGCATAGCATTACATTAGTAAGAAAGAAGTGCTCTTCGCAAAGTCCCACGCAGCAGGATCTAAATGGATTCATAAATTCTCCCTTATGTAGCTGGCAAAGACCTCAGATCACCGCTCGCTCACATTATGGCTGGGAGCAGCAAGGCGAAGATACACTGTCAGGGTTTGACAACGGAGCATGGCATACCGCTGAGCAAATGTGCATGATAGCTGTGCTGTTCCACACCCCCCAAGACATTCAAAACATTCATTACAGACAGAGAACAAATTGAAAGGGCAGATTTCATCAGCCCACAATGACAAACTTACTCAGCTCACAACTCTAATAGAGAGACAACCCCTGAAACGTTCCAGAATCTCACGATGCAGTGCATGCAGGGTCACACACACACACCAAACGGTGTCATCCGAAAAAAAAAAAAAAAGAGCCGCTTAATGAGAGAGCCCTGGGGCAGAGATGCCAGAATTCCCAAGATATATCTGAAGATCTGGTCTCATCTGCCCTAGCATCTCCTATGGTCACAGCAATGTCGAGGGGACAAACATCTAAAAATATCCTTATTGCTTCCATTTATAGAACACACAACGCAAAGCCACAGATCCATTTTCTCCTAAATGGCAAATGTTCTTTTACAATTCTTTTGTCTTTCCACAAAGCTGCTCCGAGCGATAAAAATTTCCAATCAGGGCAGCTTAATTTACTGTTGGAACAATTCATTTCAATAAGTTGTCAGGACCAGGCCCCATTCCATTGACGTTCTAATGCATATATTACATTTTGTTCAAGATTTATGCATTTATCAGCATTGCCTTGTCAATATCTTTGACAATAGACAAAAGGGGATGATATGCGAAGCAAATAGCATTTCCCAAAGTGTGGGTCAAGGGACGCAAAAAATAAAATCACAGACATTGAAATTTCATTTTGTGGAATACATTTATTTTCTAACACTGTGTTCTAATCAGACTTGATGAAGAACGATCGGACTATGAACTCAATGTGAACTTAAGTGTAGTCTATGACAAAGCTGGTCCAGTTACATTTTTTTATAATGTTAAAATGGTGTAATATTTATGAATTTTAATTCTTAATTTTAATTGTACTTGCCAATTCGTTGCGAGTGAAGTGTACTATCAGAGAGCCCGTTCACACTCACCTGACTGACTGATTTTTTTGCATCCTGTAGTCGTGTCGCATCTGTGTCGACATGCAATAAGATTCCAGTAACAAGTTATTTGTATCGCGTCCTGGCTTACCTGGCAACTCATAGGGCAGCATAGCATGAAATCAAGGATTTAAATTGTCATTCATGTGTCCTGTGACAGCAGATCTGAAAAAAAAAAATTGTGAAATGCTACAATTTACCCCTAAGACTTGATCTCAGAATAGTAACAGAAGTGGTTGGAGAAATTTCAATCTATTCCCAAACTCATGGGCGATATGGGGACTTTTTTTTTACGTTTAGCAAGCCCTGCAATGACAATGTTTTTTCTCAGTATGAACTAAGAAAATCACTCAAATGGGAAATACTGGTATGAATAATGCCCTTTTTCCTAGTTATTAACTAGACCAGGGGTGCCCAATAGGTCGATCGCGATCTACCAGTCGATCGCAAAGACAATGCTGGTAGATCGCACATAATTTTAATATATGCTTTTGTTAAATTTGAATAAAAATAAATATAGGCTAGCATTGTGCCACTGTCCTTCCTTCTCCTTTTAGTTTCTGTCTGATTTGCACTTGACGAATAACATTTGACCATGCATGCGAGATGTTTTGTTTATTCGGTTGCCATGACAACTAGCCGGCTTCTAATCGGTAGTGTACACAAAAGACATTCATTCATTCATAAACTCCAAACATTTGAAAATGAATGCGGTACCAAGCAAAAAAACAAAAACGTACCATTTCCATGCGGAGTGGGAGGAATATTTTTTTCCACAATGTCCTTTTCTAAAGGCATTTGTATGATCTGCCAAACAAGTATTGCTATTCCAAAAAAAGGAAACGTTGAGAGAAATTTTCGGACACAATAAAAACTATGAGAACGATTTTCCTGCAAGAAGCGAGCTTAGAGAAACAAAGGTGAAAGAACTGAAATCTCAATTAACTGGTCAAGTCATTTTTTACTCGCCCAGGCCTAAAAGCAAAGGCTGTCCGATTCCATTGCAAGTCATCAGAATAAGATAAATGCCCTGGCTATTGTAATCTGTTGTGCTGTACATATTTTGAGTTAAGTGTTTAAATTTAATATCAACAATGAACATTATTTATTATTTATCTCCTTAATTACAAGATTACATGCAATAGTAGCAACAAGCATTTGTTTACAATACAAGTGTATTTTTCCAATAAAACTGTTTTTTAATTGGTAGATCTCATTGTGTTGATAATTTTAAAAGTAGATCAAGCAAAAAAGTGTGGGCACCCCTGAACTAGACTGTAGCGCCCCGCCATAATGAAAGAATTTCACTTGCCCGACCAAACAAGTAGCCTGATTACAACTTCTATATAATACCTAGGGAAGCAATGAAACGCAAGGACGATTCTGATTTGATCACATTCAGTGTGAAGAGCGATTGATAATGGATAGTGTATTTCTGGTAACAAGGGGCCAATTGCACCAGCCGGACGTAAAAAAGTTGGGTGTAAGCTCTTTCCGTTAAATATTGACACCTGTTGCACCATCTAAAACTACGACAAGGTGCAGTAGCTTAGCGTAGACAATGTGTGTACCCTAGGGGTGTAACGGTACACAAAAATCACGGTTCGGTACGTACCTCGGTTTTAAAGTCACGGTTCGGTACTTTTCGATACAGCAAAAAGAAAGAAATGCCAGAGAAATGTCCTATTTGTTAAAAGAAAAAAATATTTTTAAATAACTGAGTTTTCCTACATCTTGAAACTTTCAGGTTTATAAATGGGGGTTATCTTTGAAGGATGAACAAATAATGTTTTGGTCATCACATTAAAAATAGCATTTAAATATATATATATATATATATATATATATATATATATATATATATATATATATATATATATATATATATATATATATATATATATATATATATATATATATATATATATATATATATATATATTTATTTATTTATTTATTTATATATTATTTGAGTTTTGAAGTGCTGGAAAAAGATGTGTGAAGTACTTGAAAGCATTTCACTATTCCAGCCAAACTGGTTACAGTGAGTGTTACTATATTAAATCCATGGTGAATGTTGCTGGTCTGTGGACGTAAAGTATTACTAGTTAATTCACGGCACAAAGTTTCTCCTGGTTTCCACGTCAGCGCTGTTTGATCTAGTAATAGAGATCTACGGTTAATAAGGGAGAAATGTGAATGCTTCTCACTAGATCTCGCAGCGATGTTATTACTTCAGTGGCGAATTCAAATGTTTCCTTCACTGGATCTCTTAGCGCTGTGTTGTAACAGTGTTGCTTGATCGAGATCGGCTCGCGCTGTGCACAGATGTTGCTGGTCCGAGCGGATAAACGATCCGTGAAGCACAATATAATGAGTAGCGCAGTTTCGTTCCGCTTTCATTACGCTTGCCATTTGATGTAGCGCAACGTTGTGGTGATCGCGCCAGCGCGAATTTTGTCGGCAGGAAAAATGGTCCAAGGAATCGTTCGGTTTGTATGCGTACCGAACCGGAAGCCTAGAACCGAAACGGTTCAATACGAATACATGTACCGTTACACCCCTAGTGTACCCGCTGACATGTTCTACAGTACTGATAGTGGAGACGCCAATCAAGTTACTATGGTTACAAATTAGAATTTATTGGCTACAACGAATAGATGACAAATGACTGCTGAGCCAAAAAATAAAATTTACTCAGATTGTGAAACAATAAAAATTATTGAGCTATTCAGTAAGTATATGCATATTTTGGTATGCAAGCATTGACGAAATCGAAGAGAAATTCGCACCCGCAGTGTTGGGGACAGCGCTCCGTTACGTGTTGTAACGGCGGTGATAACTCATTGATTAATTCTAAAAATTCAACCCTGCTGCAACGAAAAAGTTCAATAAGTTCTGTCTCCATATACATCTAGAGGATTAGTTCAGTCTCTCATTTCTCTGCCAAGCGTGCCACACAAGTCCTGAAAAGTGAAGCCAAATCGTCTCAATCGCCCCCTGTGGTTGGTCCCAGTATAGGTCATAAACCCCGCCCTCTCCATGAAGTCTAATGGGACACGATGGAAACTAAACAATCAAATTACACTTAAAATAAAAAAAAATTCCAAAGATGTTTTCTGTCATTTCAGGTAGTTTTTTAAAGTAGCATTACTTGAAGGGGTGTCCATAAGACTGACATGAAACCTTCATAATCATGACATGCATGTTTATGACAATTGTCATTAAGTGTCATTCGCTCAATTATGAAATTTTTAATGCAAATGACATTGTTTGAGATGTCTTTGTTATGACAACTTGACAAACCAATACACAATTAGGGATGCAACGATTACAGATTTTGTAAGTACGATTATTGTCTGAGAAATAATCATGATTTAACGATTATCACAATTATTATGCATCAATTAATTTAACAACACTATACACTCACCTAAAGGATTATTAGGAACACGTGTTCAATTTCTCATTAATGCAATTATCTAATCAACCAATCACATGGCAGTTGCTTCAATGCATTTAGGGGTGTGGTCCTGGTCAAGACAATCTCCTGAAATCTCCTGAACTCCAAACTGAATGTCAGAATGTGAAAGAAAGGTGATTTAAGCAATTTTGAGCGTGGCATGGTTGTTGGTGCCAGACGGGCCGGTCTGAGTATTTCACAATCTGCTCAGTTACTGGGATTTTCACGCACAACCATTTCTAGGGTTTACAAAGAATGGTATGAAAAGGGAAAAACATCCAATTTGCGTCAGTCCTGTGGGCGAAAATGCCTTTTTGGTGCTAGAGGTCAGAGGAGAATGGGCCGACTGATTCAAGCTGATAGAAGAGCAACTTTGACTGAAATAACCACTCGTTACAACCGAGGTATGCAGCAAAGCATTTGTGAAGCCACAACACGCACAACCTTGAGGCGGATGGGCTACAACAGCAGAAGACCCCACCGGGTACCACTCATCTCCACTACAAATAGGAAAAAGAGGCTACAATTTGCAAGAGCTCACCAAAATTGGACAGTTGAAGACTGTATGACAAACACAGTATTAGTATGGTGTTCCTAATAATCCTTTAGGTGAGTGTATATATAATATCACATGAACACTCAACACTAGATTTTAATGTGTTATTTGCCACAACACAGTACAAAATTATAAAATGACAAACAATAATCAATCTCTTCCTTTGGAATTAAAGAGAAGTGCTTTGTAAACATCCAGCATTTTTCTTTTAAAAATAACAAATTAAGTCAATGGCTGCAGGGCTCTTTGATTGAAATAGATCACAAAATGATTAAGTGTTTAGTTTGTTCTAAATTTATTTTCAACCTGAGATAGAAAACTTGATAACATGAAAACAATATCTTGTTGGTATTTGACTTAAAAACAAATAAAGGGATAATAAATCCCAATGAAAATAAGAATAAACAAAGTATTTGGCTCTATTGAATTAATGTAAGCTAAATATTAACTATGTATTTCTTTAAAAAGAAAACAAACATAGTCCAAATGTTATCCACTCCAATATTAATATTGTACTTATTTTTAGAGATGCACCGATTACAATTTCCTAGGCCGATCCCGATTCCGATTTTTCCTTGAGTTTGACCTGCCGATACCGATTTTAGCCGATTCCGATTTTATTTTTTCAAACCACTTTACAGCACACACAAATATTTATTTTTTATCTTCTCTTTAATAGAACATTTTGCATAGAACATTTTTTGAACAGATAATCGCTATAAAATAGAACTATATAAATGACTCCTGGTGTGGGAAATTCCCACACATCTAAAGTGCAGTGTTATGGAAGAACCATTTCCTTTTCACATCCAATATCCAACTAAAAAAATCTGATATATTTAGCAAACTAAACTTCTGTATGAAAACAGGTAATGGCAAAAAAATAATATATAAATAACAAATAAAAATTAAATAAATATAGCCTTGCAGTATAAAGATATTTATCTCTCTCACACACACACACACACACAGGCCTATTGCAATCACTTGTTGTCAATGGCAAGTTATATTTCTCAAACAGTTCTTCTCTCTTCTGACACATGTCCAGCCAAGCTAAACAGAACAAGTGGAGCATGTGCAGGGAAACGATTGGGAAATAATAAAAACAAGTTTAAATGGGTAAATTTTCTATAAATATTTTTGAGTCTTCATTTTCTTTCTGACATAGCCTAGCCTACTTCAGTTGTTGTTAAAACACACCAGACATGCAAATTCTGTGCATTTTGGGCACTTTTTGGATGAAATCCTATTTATTTTGTCCATCAAAAGTGTGCTTTCACTTAAATTGAGCGCAGCAAAAATAGATTCGGCGCCGAAAACCACGCTTCACTGTTGCTCACGCGACGCTCCTGCTCGACGCTCACGCGCTGCTCCTGGTGTGAATGCACTCATTGATTAACATACACGCCGAACAAAAAAAAACGCGCTGCTCCCGCTTGCTGTGTGAATTCACGAGGTTTCCTACATGTGCGCGTTCCGTGTGCACGTGTGATGCTGATGTTGCGCGATGTTAATCATGCGGCGCCCGAGTGCATTTGACCGGCATAAAATCGGATTATGTCAGACTGACCGGCCGGTCGCCGATCACGTGAAAACCGGCCGATTCCGGTCACCAGCCGATCAATCGGTGCATCTCTACTTATTTTAATATTTTGTTTTAAAATTATTAATCCATATTTTACATGTGCCTTTAGAAAATCATCTATTATAATCTCATTATTTTGGTTTGTTTGTAAAAATTATAGAAAGAAACTGAGAACAACTCTCATCCAGTGTTATTAATACAGGGTTCCCGCGGGGTCTTAAAAAGCCTTAAAAGTATTGAATCGTCTGGCCGTTTTCGACGACGATCCGGCTCCCGCTCTCTCTCTCTGCTCAAGCCGCGCAAGAAAAAGCGCTGTTCACCGAGGATGCCAGAGCGGATGGAGACAACCGAGCAGAGACCCGCACCCCCCGTCCACATATCGCGTCTGCGCGCTCAAGCTCGTCATTTCAAATGTAGGCGCACGCTCATAATGAAAGCGACGTTTTTTACAAGCGCATCCGCGCCGCATGGAGATCCTCGTCGCTCTCGTCAGTCGACGGCACAGGAGAAAAAGGCTATCAATCTATTCCTCCACTCGAATATAAGATGACCCTGAATATAAGACAACCCCCCCATTTTTCAGCCTATATTTAGGACAAAAACCTCGTCTTATATTCGGGTATATACGGTAGTAGTTATTCCTTCTTTATTCGTTATATTTTCTAAAGTACGTGCATTGTTAGATATCATCATCAGGTGAATCAACAGTAGGGAGAGGAAGAGGTAGAGGTAGAACAGTGCAGTAGAGGTCTTCACAGTAGAGGTCTTCACGGGTCCACTTGGATCCGAAAACCCGAGGTCCGACCCGAGACCCGAGCGGGTCCAAAACTCCGACGAGTGTCTCGGACACGGGTCGGGTTCGGTATTAGTGGCCTCGGGTCTCGGGTAATTTAAAATAAATATGCCTTTTCCAAATGGACCCGAGAAGACCCGAATTTTTTTAAACTATGTTGGGCATTTAAGAAAATTGCAGTATTTAAAACAACTCTATGACACCGTTCTCTCACTTTTTCTAAGTGAGAGAGCGAATCCGCGCTTCTACGTGCAAATGGGCTATAACAAACATAAGCACGGTTGCCTCCGCATTTATTTACTCAGTTGCTCGCTCCACATAAACCAACCCCTCCCTTTGCCAAGAAGAACTAGTGCGCCATCATGTGGATGGATGTTTGACTAAATGCAAGTATTTGAATTGTCGTTTAGCCAGGCCTGTCAATCAATTTTAAAAATACGCGACACTGTAAGAAAAGCATGGAGCCGATAACAGAAATTGCGAAAAATGTCAGGGAAAACGAATGGTGGTTCTAATCATCGTATGGACCGGTAAATAACATTATGCCAAATTTTATAGGACGTAATGGGTTACAGTGATGTGTGATTGACATTTTAGCACTTCAGCGCGCTCACACTTGCGCGTCTGTTAAGTGCATTTTTGAGAAACGCAGGGCTGCAGGCTGTGCACAATGTAAATGACGTTTACGTTCGGGCCCAGTCGGGTTCTAAAGGAAATGCCGTCAGGTCGGGTCGGACTCGGGTCTAATTTTATCGGGTCTGTCTCGGGTCGGGTTTTTCTTTAAAAAAAATTATTTATGCACATCGGGTTCGGGTAAGTAGTGATTCGGGTCGGGTACAGTTTTTAGGACCCGAGAAGACCTCTACTTCACAGTGCACCCGAGACCCGTCGACCCGGGACCCGACCCGGGTCTATATTTTAAATAATCAGCCTGGTCCGGGTCGGGTCTAAATCTATTACTTCGGGTCCCGGGTCTGTTTAACATTGTGTGTAATACCCGTGCGATCGGAGTCATCGGACTCGATCAGAGTCAGAATGAGTCAGTCAGCACTGCTTGTGTTTTTTTGCAACTTGTAAAATTAGGTAAAGAAAAGTGTGAGCCAAAAAATAAAGAGCGATCTCACTCTCTCTCTGCCGTTAGAAGCAGAGCGCGCAGTCTCAAGCGCGTGTCATGTTTCTATGGCAACCAGAGCTTCCGCCAAACCGCACTTTACATTTTTTCCCATTTTTATAATAATATAAATGAACCGTCTTGTTTAATCTTAAAGTTTTGGTGGTCAGATTCAGACTCAATGCAGAGCAGAGAGCACAGATATGATAGCAAATAAATAACGTCAGCGGCCATGGCACTGAACAAGCAATCGTTATTATAGTTCCAAAGGGCAAACAGTTAAAGTTATTGTGTGAGTTAACTCGAGTCAGAATGTACATGTGCAAAGTTGCATTTGTCATCCATCACCGTGACATCAAGTGGACTTTTAAAGCTGAAATAATGAGTGGATTAAGCTTGGAATAACGAGAGAAATAACATGGATAGAACTTTCTTGTCGGTGGATTGTAACAATGCATCACAGTCAGTCAGGTAACGTTAACGTTACAAGGAAGTGAGATGACGGCTACTAAAATTAGGTAAGACAAAAAGTTTTATTTTTCGCAACTTGTGTGAAATAATGTGACAATCGGGTCCAGTCGGGTTTGTGTCTTCCCGTCGGTTTCGGGTCCAGTTTTCAAATAATAGACGGGTCCGGGCAATACATTTATGGCATTTCTCGGATCTGCACGGGTCCGGGTCCAACTTTTGAAATAATAGACGGGTCCGGGTCGGTTCGGTGTAGCACATTACGGGTCTCTTCCGGTTCGGGCATGAATTTTTGGACCCGTGAAGACCTCTACAGTGCAGCCTTTTAAACTTGCCGGGGCAGTGACAAGCGCCACTCACTGCTCTGCTCCTCCGTTTCTGCTGCTTACGTGACGCTGGCTCTGAACGAAAATGCGTTGTGGAAACACGTTGGCCTTGTACTTTTTGTCCCTCTCTGCTATTATAGTTTTTCAAGATGGCGGAACTACATGGAAGCCTCCGTGGACCTACCCGTCCCATGTATATAAAAATAATAAATTCTTCGTTTACGAGGATAAGTTAGATAATTAGCAGATGTATTTGTACACCATTGAGGACATATTTATGAATATAAATATTGATTTTAGATAAAATACCTATAGTAAAAGTACACATTGTCCCTTTAAAGCGGAGCTTGGATCGGCCACGAGGGCGGTGTCCCACAGCTAACTCCCCATGGAAGATGGACTTTGGGAGACGTTCATCTAGCATCTTATTTATTGGAGTTGTAATTTTGCAGTGTGATTATTTAATTTGATTGGTAACAGCCTTATAGTGTCTTATAACTGAATGTATTTATCAAATTTAAGACTTAGACATGAAAGATAATAGACACATTTAATAGGTTAAAAAAGGCCATTATAAAGTAAATAACACCCTAATGTAAATATAAAAAAAAAATGCAGATTTAAGCATGTAAAAACAGACAGAACACATGAAAATATTGCTTCAGAATAAATTTACACCACCAAATATAATTTTTTTCTCCTCGCTTAATGTCGAGCCCTGAATAATATAAAATTATTATTATTATTATATTCTAATTGTTTGGCTTCCTAAAACACAAGTGTGAATGTAATGTAGACACTATCACAACAACAACAAAAAGGTTTGAGTCCCCTTTAACATTCCGGTACAAGTCAATTAACTTTTTTTTTTAACTCTCAAAGTGCTCCAAATTGATTCATTTTACTTAAAAACTTTACAATATTGTCTTGCCCGCAAACCCCCCCTAGAGGGACCAAGGTCTGCCCACCACAGTCTCACAAAATCCTGTGGGAAACACTGCATACTATTAAGTGACATATGCATTACCTGGTTTTGTGCAGTTCTCCTCAGTCTCATTGTCTCCCGCTATGGCCATAAGCCTTCGGCCCAAGTGATCTCTTTGAGCAGCAAAACCCTCCTGTAGCACCAGCCCATGACCTGTGTATGAAGATGTATCTCATTACATAAAATATTCAGAATTATCTGTAGATATAGAAACTTAGGCCTTACATTTATTGTACAAAATATAAATGATAAAGTAAAATTAATGTTAGTATTTTGTTAACCTAATATATTTCTGTAAAAGTGTTCATTTAAACAGTCAAATATTGTTTAAATATAAAATGATAAAGTAAAATTAATGTTAGTATTCTGTTAACCTAATATATTTCTGTAAAAGTGTTCATTTAAACAGTCAAATATTGTTTAAATATAAAATTATTCAGTGACATTTAAGTGATATGTTTGTACGTCACCTTGCATTACATTTTATATCATCGACCCAAATACTCAAAGAATGGTTAACAACTTGGTGCTAATTAGCTAAATTACTTGTCGGTTTGGGGTTCGGTGTGTGATATTGTGGCCTTGATCTGCCAGGCTTTCTGTTTTAATCAATGTTCCTACAAGATGTGCATTGTATCATGGTTAGCAGCACCAGGGGGTATTTTTTGGGGGGAAATCTGAAAAAAAAAAATTTGGTGTGAAGATTCAGCCATGCATACTCAGGGTTCCTACAGGTTTCTTCAAGTTAAAGTCTTTTTAAGACCTTTTTAAGACCATTTATATAAAAAAATTAATACCTATTTCACGTCCCTACCAGCAAAGAAAAACAAAATCCTTCAACTTGTGTTTATTTATTTATTTTTCATTTATTTTTCAAATGTGGAATGGGTAAAAGATGATAAGCCAAGCAGGTGTGAAAAATAAATACATTTCAGTAGGCCACAAGAAAGTTTGCCGAACAATGTTAAGTTGTGTTTTAACATTAGCTAGCTACTTATTCTATACTGGGAATATGGGGAACAGAGACCCCTGAACAATAAACATCGAAAATAATAATAATAATCGTGGTTGACAAATAAAACTTGAGGAAAAGTACAATACGGAGAAGTTACATACAGCAGTGTTAATTTTGACAGCAAATTTTGATTTAGTTTTAGTCTCAGTCTTTTGACTAAAAATATGACAAACTAATTTTAGTCATATTTTAGTCATCTGAATAGTTTTAGTCTAGTTTTAGTTGACGGAATACAATAAGATTTTAGTGATTTTAGATTTTAGTTTTTATTAGATTTTCGAAATCTAGTGTAAACTAAATCTACAGTAGATTTAGTCGACTAGAATATAATGGGTTTAGGTAAATTGTAATGTGTTAAGTTAGAATCTCAAAAATTTCCAAACCCATATACTCCGGGAGAAAACGTATTAACCTATTAATATGAATGATTTTTAAGTTTCAACAAGCAATACAGATACAGATTTAACTAATGTGACTAGGAAAAGTGGTTTTATTTCATTTTAAGATATTTAAAAAAAAAAAAAAAAGTAAAACAAGTCTTCTTTTCAATGAATGATATATGCATTCTTTATAACAACTTACATACATAATTATTTTTTCTTTCAAGCAGACAATTATTTGTATGAATTAAATATAATTAATCCTTATTAAAGCTATTAATAGAGGTTGACCGATTCATCGGTTTTGCCGATTAATCGGCACCGATAGTTGTTTGGTGGAACTATCGTTATCGGCAAAATCCACACCGATAGTTTTTCCGGGTTGCGTCCGTTGCTGGAGCGGCTGAGAAGTGCGCGCGGTCATTACACAGCACGAGAGCGCTGGGAAGAGACTGCTGGCATTATACAGAGTGAGAGCGGCCTCTAGAGGACAAATAACAAACTATCACTGGCTGAGTTGTTTACGTTAACACGTGAGGCAGCGCGCGGCACGGAGAGAACACGCAGCACAGAGAGCGCTGACATTTAAAACACCGACAGCGAAACGGTATGAATACGTAACACTAAAGTACATATTGCCATATCATTACAAACTAATTAATTTGTTGACTAGATGCTGCATAAGCAGAGAAAGAACAATAGTTTGCCATCAAGGCTGTGTGGACGCTAACATTACCTCAGTCAACCGTTAATGTGACAAAAACACACGCAGACCTGACACAAATGTTTTATGGCGCAATTGTTACCATCTATTTGCATTTTTTTATCCGGCTGGTCCCTTTTATGCATTCATTAGCCGACGAAGTTGCATATTTAAAACTAGTGACGTGATTGCTTTCTCAACATTGATATGTTCATGCAGCCGACAGAAACGTAAACTTATCAGAAACGCGTTCGATTTAAGATCTTTTTAATCACTACAATAGATCTTGTTATTTTGATTAGATAATCATCACGTGTTCTAAAATATAAAAGAAAATAAAGTGAGAGACTATAGGCTGTAACATATACATAATACAGGTCTTTATTACATTTTAATGGCCATCTTTAAGCACGACTCTTTGGAATCATATGAAATGGTAACACTTTACAATAACATTGCATTTTTAGCATTAACTAAGGTTAATACAAGTTGTATAAGTATTATTCATTGTTACAGTAGTTTGTAAATTTCAACATTTACTAATGCATTTGAACTGTTTTAATTCTTATTTTATCTTTTATTATCTTAGTTAATGTACTATGAATGAACTAACATGAATGATAAAGGTACAATTGTATTGCTCATATTAATACATGCAGTAAAAAGGTATATTGCATTATGCATATAGTTCATGAAAGCTAGTTAATACATCTTTGTTTACAAATGGGACTTGCAAAGTGTTACCTATGAAATGTACGTATGTTTCTAGGTTATAGCTAACGAAACCTGTAATATTTTAATGTTTAAATTATTTTCTGTATAAAGTTTTAATATATTCATATTTATATATGTATTTAATTGAGCACATTTCAGTTCAGCACTGTTTTATTGTGAGTATGATGTTTGTTTTTAATCCAGTATCCATTAAAAAAATATCGGTTGAATTATCGGTTATCGGCATGTATGGTCAAACCTAGATAACGGTATCGGTAAAATCCACTATCGGTCGACCTCTAGCTATTAACAAACAGTAAATGCTTTTCTCTTTTGTTGCTTGATCAAAATTAATGACACAGACCGCATTATGTTTATTGCCACTGTCACTTTAAAGCTACACTGTGTGATTTTTACCCCCATCTAGTGGTGAAAAGGTATATGACTATCCAGTGAATATTAGTTTCTGTTCCTCTCAATTCCGATTTCGTTTTAACTCCTACAGTCCAAGATTAACATGGCTTCCAGTTTGACCTCGTCCATGAGTGTTCCTTCAAGTGATGAGGTTATTTTAGAAAACTATTATAATTTGCAGTAATTTAATTTGTCAGGTAACATATAGGTTATGACATCTATGTAAAATGAATAATAGTTTTATGTTTTCGTAATTTTTTTACCATTTCATTGCTAACATCAGTTATCAGGTTCCCAGACGAATGCAAGATAATCTTAGTAAAGTAACTTATTTTTAACTTTTAACTCTTTTTCGCTTCCTTGGCAACTCTGATATATAAAAACCTGAAAGCCTTTTTGAAAGTCTGTTGCTGATGGAGGATCACTCTTATTCTCGAGGATACGTATCAGTCTCAAGCAATCCCCCTCTTCACATTCGACACGGTGCCATCGAGTGTTAAAACGTGAAAGGCGAAGCTTGAATTAACGGGTATGTCCCTCATTGGCTAATGTACTTTCAAGATGAAGGGGCAACATGGCGACCTACATTAGAACCCCTTACCCGTATGTATTTTCAATGGCATATTATACACTCACGAGAATACTTTATTACTTGAACGAAGTAAATATACATTAATGAGCACATATATTTTTGAAAGAACTAAGTGTTTTAGCTAAGAATAAACTTAAAAAGTTACACAGTGTAGCTTTAAGACATCTGCTCATGTCCAATGACATGCGGATACGATTGCACTGATGCACACCCGATACAACCGTTTAAGACATAACTGACATAGTTTACATGAATACTCTCCAAACCAGACATTTAGACAATGTTGTGTGTATTTGTCCATTCAGACACTAAAGAGCTCAGTGCAGTACCCGCGCGCTGTATAGGTGTATATGTGCATGGCTCCACGCTTCGGGTTGGTGCGTGGTTGGTTTACATTTTTAACATTTTATGAAACCGCGGGGTAGATCAGTACGTTACAGTACAAATGTGTGCATTACCACACACGCAGGACATCAGTTCTGACTGGATCACTTCCCAGATCGACTAACATTTTCATCTAGTTTTTATTCGTTGACGAAAATGTCAATAGATTTTCGTCATAGTTTTTGTCATTCAAAACTAGGTTTTATTTAGGTAGCGTCTCATTTTCGTCAGTGAAAAATGTCGTTGAAGAAAAGTTATTATTTTAGTCAATGAAATGAACACTGACATACAACACAATTTTTAAGACTCAGACATCAAAATTCAAGACTTTTTAAGGTATTATTTCCAAATTCATAAATTCAATGCTTTAAGGCTTTTTAAGACCCCGCGGGAACCCTGATACTGTACTAACAGCCAGAGCTTAAATTAGGATTTTGTGTCTGTATGTCTATGCTTCAGCAGTTGATTTCAGCACATCAGTTTTCCAAGAGGATATGCAATGATGTCCAAAAAACAGGATAATCACATTTATCTTGTTATGAAACTAAGCATAGCACACAATTAGTGGGGCATATTTATTGGACAGTTGGCATTACAGCTGTTAATCACTGAACATATTATGTTTATTCATATTATAAAAAAAATAATTAAAAAAACTCACCCAAAAACAAAAATATTAAAATGTGTGGTTACATTTTCTGTATAGCATGACAAATTATCCAACAGAATGACTAGGCAGCTGTAGCCATAATTTGAGTTGGCAATCTCTTCCATTCTTGAGGATTTTAATGACATTCAATAGCATAGACACTTCTTGAACGCCTGGATTCTTTCCCCAATGTGGTCTGATAATTTGTATTGTTTACCTGTATATGATGGCTTTTATTTACATATAAACATTGAGCAGCGACCATCAACAGAAGCTCGACCGAACCTGCTTGACGCGCAAGAACAAACCTCATTGGCTCTTGCACGTCAAGCGAACATGCTTGAGCTTCCGTTTTTTTTTAACAGATGTGTGCATTGAGTGTTTATGTGAATAAAAGCCTAAATTAAATATTCAATCATATAGAGAGCAATAACAAGAGTAAACAATGGAGGGACATATCAAATTTCATTAAAATACCTTAATTTGCGTTTTAAAGATCAATGAAATTATGACTTGGTACACATGAGGGTGAGTAAATGACAGGTTAGCTAACCCCATTAATAAATCGGTCCAAAAATTACTCAAACCATCAGTTTCAATAAGTCCAATTACAAAATGTTGAAGTGGTTCTTGACATTTTACTTTTGTCATGTCTAACTCAAAGTGAAAACTGTTACCGTGTTGCATAAAGGGTGAAATGTTAATTTTAAATTGTTAAATTTTAAAATGTTAAAGTATTATGCCCCTTTTTACAAGATAAGTCTCTGACATCCCCAGAATCTGTACGTGAAGTTTTAGCTCAAAATACTCCACAATTTTTACAGCATGTTAAAATTCTCTTTTTTTGAGGGTGAGCAAAAACACATCGTTTTGTGCATGTCCCTTTGAATGCAAATGAGCTGCTGCTCGGCACATAGGGCGGAGCTACAACAGCTCGTGTCCTTAACAGCTTGCAGACACGCACTAAAATGTCAGAAACCATTCTGCCTTTTATGTTCAAACCGGAGTCGGACAATGATAGAGAGACTCAAGAAGAGGTGACAACATGTAGAATGCAACAGGAAGTTTCTGAATGGTTAGTTGATGAATTTATGAAGCTGATGTGGAGTTAACATTCTTCAAGTCATTGCTTAGCATATTCTGTCATGATAATCTATAAATCGTTAGTGTGGGAACCGTTGTAAGATGCCTACAGAGTGACATGCTATTGCATTTGTGTTATGTACTGTATTGCAATAAATGTGAAAAGACAGATGCGACAGCTTGAGCACTCACAAATGTTCTCTACTACAACAACTCTTCCTCTTCTCGTGGACTCAGCACAATGGCATTTGTTGTGTGTTCCCGAGGGCAAGGTTTATGTAAATTTTAGGGTTTGTGATGTCAATAACTAAGGGTGCTCCGATTGATCGGTCGCCGATCACAATCGGCCGATAATTGCTTTGGGATGTGTGATCGGCGGTCTCTATAAAGGCCGATCCAGAAAAGCCGATAAGATGACGCAAAACTCGCGAGACAATTTTTTATGCCCTGGTAAAAATCTGTAAAAATGGCTTCAGCAGTCTGGCAATTCTACAAGGTGTGTGAAAAAGCAATTCACTAGCAATCCATCTGCAATGTGTGTACCACGCCGCTGTCTGCTTGTCAAACAGTGCAGCCTCTCTGATCAATCTGTAAAAATTACCGGAAAGAATAGAGTCCGTCCGCAACGGCGATAGATTGAAGCGCGCATCCGAGTAAAGACTGCGCGAGCTACAGAGAACACTGTATCCACTGATCGCCGCGGCAACGAGCGCTCAGGTTGAGTTCAAAAACTCATAATATATATGAAGCCATACTATAGTATAATGTAAGATAGAAATTAAGATTTAAGTCATTAAATTCAAGTTCACGTAAACTTTTCACTCTGCTGTCAGTCATTCTCCATTCAGCGTTCAAACAGCGCGTCGTCAGTCATTCTCCATTCAGCATTCAAACAGCATAGCGCGTCGCGTTCGGCAACAATGCAACTCTCTCCAAGATGATTAGAGTCCTTCAAATTCCTTGGCATCCACATCTCTGCAGACCTCTCCTGGTCGGCCAACACCACAGCTCTGGTCAAGAAGGCCCAGCAGCGGCTACACTTCCTGAGGGTCCTCAGGAAGGAACAACTAAAAACTCAGCTGCTGGTGACCTTCTACCGTTCCACCATTGAAAGCCTGTTGACCTATGCTGTGACAGTGTGGCACTCCAGCTGCACGGAGGCCGACAGGAAGCGACTGCAGAGGGTGACAAACACTGCACAAAAAATAATCGGCTGCCCTCTGCCCTCTTTGACTGCCATCTACAACTCCCGTTGTCTCAGCAGGGCCAGAAACATCCTGAGGGACACCACCCACCCCGGCTCCCATCTTTTTAACCTGTTGCTCTCAGGCAGGCGCTTCAGGTCAATACGGGCAAGAACAAACAGACTCAGGGATAGCTTCTTCCCCAAAGCTGTCACCATACTCAACCTACACTCAGACTTGCACTAATGTATTGTATATATGTATGTGTTATTCATGTGTGCACTTTTAGAGAGCTGCTCTCCAAATCTCATTGTACTGTGTACAATGACAATAAAGGCTTTCAATTCAATTCAATTAAATGTTAATATTATTATACTTGATCTGTAGATAAAGCTCTATAGTTTCGCATAAATTGACTATCTTGCTGTAGTACCTTAATCATGATTCATGTTCCTTTCTACCGTGTCTAGATCACAACACTGGAGAGCACTGTCATTGTTGTTCACGCGTACAGTAATTGAAATTTAAAACTGTTAAAAGAAAAGGCTGAATAAACTATTGCATAGATAGATACTGTATAATACACTATGCATCGATATGTATTTCCTTTGTGCTTAGAACTTTTCAATGCGGACTCGAAGAGCAGCGTGCTGTGACTCATGTTGCCTCAAGCATCATTCAGCGCTCGGGATGCGCATAAGCATCAGATTGGTGATTAGAAAACTCTATTGGAGTCTTTTGCTGTGTCCGAAATCTCATTTTTTTTTACATTTTTTACATTTAGCTGACGCTTTTATCCAAAGCGACTTACAATTGCTATACATGTCAGAGGTCGCACGCCTCTGGAGCAACTAGGGGTTAAGTGTCTTGCTCAGGGACACATTGGTGTCTCACAGTGGATTCGAACCCGGGTCTCTCACACCAAAGGCATGTGTCTTATCCACTGCGCCATCACCACCCCACCATCTCCCATTACTCACTATATAGTGGACTATATAGTGAGCTCGCCATTTTGTAGTGCTGTCCGAATGTATAGTGATGATTATTATACCCTATAGTCCACTCAATGTATCCCAGAATGCATTTTGAAAAGTAGTGTACAACCGATGGTCACTAACCCAAGCCCTACATACCATCATGCATTGTGCTGATCGCAAAAATGGCGGATGGGCGTCAAGGAGAGCAGCGCGACAATACGAATTTGTCATACAAAATGTAAGTTATGTTCGTTTTCTGTCTAGAAATCCTGTTTCTTTTGCTAATCCGCGAAATCTTCTGAATCACGAGAACAAAAACAAAACAAAAAAGAGAAATATTGAGTGGGATCTCCACAGAGTCTAAAAGCTGTTTTATTAAGAGTATTATGAGCAAGATATTTGATAATGTAGATCTGTTTTTTTTTCTAATGTCGACAGGCAAGAGAAAACGGTGTGATGCGAAAATGAAAATATATGAAAATGTGTATTAATTTTATTTATGTTTATAAGTTATAATCATGTGTGGAGTGACGCATTATAACAGAAACGGTCAGAAATGACTTTTAATTTTACAATTTTGGAGAAATAAGCTTAATATAATGTAATGTATTTATAAAAAAAAAATCTATTTAGCCCAGAGCTGGCTCGGCACCAGCTGACAGATGATGGAGCGTTTAAATAGTGCGACAGTAATGCCGTAATCAACGGCGCCGAGAGACGATCGAGTAGTGTCCGAAAGTGGTGTTTCTATTATGCTGGTGAGCTCACTATATAGTGCTCTACTCCCTACCCCCTACATAGGGGTTAGGGAGTAGTGGTTTGAGTGGAGATTTCGGACACAGCCTTTCATAATCATATCATAATACTTTTGCGCAATGAAAGATTATTAATAGCATTTTTTTGTGCTGTTCTGTCCTATCTATCATATGTTGCTGCCTCATTAAACAGCTGTGCTATACATTTGTGCTATATTTATTTTCTTAATTTTATAGTAGACTATAAAATAATTGGGCCCCGGGGGGAGCATGCCCCCGGACCCCCCTAGAGGGGTAATATCCTTCTCACCTTTTTCACCCCTGACCCGTTTTCATGTCTGATAAATACACAGGTGTAAATTCATGATACGAATAACCCGTTTACATGTGTGAGCAGAGAGAGTTTCTCCTGTATACATGGAATTGCAATATCCCGATGTAAACGGCGACGCACGGTTAGCGTCTGCACGTACGGACAACCTTAAGACGCACTATGCGTCATTTCCGATTCTTCTTCCTGTATCCAAAGACAACAACAATAGTAGCAGCACGCGGATAATGAATAGTTCGGGGCAGATAGCGATCGCCTTTGTTTGCGCTTTGGTGCTGGTACTGACCTCGCTCCAAAAGTATGCTGTGCTGCGTCTCGCCATGTTTACTTCCAGTATACCGCACGCAGGTTTTTGTATGCGCCGAGAAGTTCCTCTACTCAAAAGACCAAGATTCCTTGCGAATAGAACATGCGCAGAACACAAATCACTATGGGGATATGCCGATGCGCGTTTACATGACCAAAAATTCGGGTTAGAAAAGGGGTACCCCAGGTATCATATCCTGGTTTTTAAAATCCAGGATATAAGCATATTCGGGTTTTTGCAGGTGTTTACATGGCCGTGCGCGACCGGGTTATTGCTAATATCCCGGTTTTGAACGGGTTATTGGCTGCATGTAAACGTAGTCATTGTTTTCTCTTAAATGTAACACTTAATGTACATTGTTGTTAAATATAGTTTAATAATAATGCTACATGATAAATAGAAGGCTTCAAATAGACCCTGTGATCGGTGATCGGTATCGGGTGATACAGCAGCAAAAATCCTGATCGGAGCACCAGGGAACTACACTGCGACCAAAATGGTCGCATATGCGACCTTTTGAAATGTCATTGCGACCCTAATTTTTAATGGGTCGCAAATGTATCACTGACTATTTTTGTATCTATCTTATGTTTTAGGCAATATGCTATGATTTACTATGAGCATTTATTAAAACAGAAATGCGTAGCCTATTTTAAGTATACGTTTTTATAACGTGCTCTAAGCATTCAACACATCAAGTTGGCTTCAGCCCCGCGAGAGAGAGAGAGGGGCGCAGGCGCAATATAACTCTGTGTGTGTGTGAGAGAGAGACACTCAGGCCCGATCGAACTCTGTGTGTGTGTGAGAGAACGCGGGCGCGATCGAACTAACTCTGTGTGTGTGTGTGTGTGTGTGTGTGTGTGTGTGTGTGTGTGTGTGTGTGTGTGTGTGTGTGTGTGTGTGTGTGTGTGTGTGTGTGTGTGAGAGAGAAACGCGGGCGCGATCGAACTCTGTGTGTGTGAGAGAGAGAGAGAGAGAGAGAGAGAGACGCGGACGCGATCGAACAGTGGAAACATAAAAACATACTCCGTCATTTTGTTCATACAGGACATGATTCAAACTGCAAAATGTTTACTTATATTTGTGTACACTCGCAATAAAACACAACATTGTGTTTTTGTCACACTCTAAACTCTTGTCAAACTGTAACCTACAACTGTAACCCAACCACACACACACACACACACACACACACACCGTTTTAAAAGCAAAACATATTTATCCAACCCCATTTAAAAACAGTCTGTGTGTTCCATCTTTTGGAGATTCATCATATCGCATTTGTTTTCATTTCTTGTCCTCGGAGTCGGAGCACTAATCGGTTTATTTTTAAGTTACACATTCTACATTGATTAAAAAAGAAAATCAAATGTGTTTTTAAATGGTAATTATTTTATACGGAAATCATTTATTTATAATTCAGATGAGATTAAAGTTAGGGTTAATTAAAATGAAGGAAAACAATATATATTGATCTGAAATATAGCAAATTAATTTTAAATTCATTCAGGTACAATTACCAAACATATATCAAGGTACATACATTTTGTCTTTTTATTAATAAACTAATTATATAAAAACTATTGTCAGTGCACTACAAATAAACTGGTTCTATGCCTTTATTAATAAAACTTATACAACTTAAAAATACAAGGCTTAAGACATTTATAAAAATGCCTTCTGCATTTTTGTTTTGCTTTTCACTCCATTGTACCGAAATCGTACCGAACCGTGATGTCTGAACCAAGGTATGAACCCAACCGTGACTTCTGTGTACCGTTCCTCCCCTAATGCAGGACAGTTTCATTGTTCATTATTATCCAGAGAGCGGCTTACTATAAATAATTTGTGCGACCAAATCCTGTTTTGCGCCAGTAACTGAAAAAGTTAGTAGCGCAAGTGCCACCAGTGGAAAAGGTTAGTGTAGTTCCCTGCGGAGCACCCCTATCAATAACCCGGGAAGAACCTTGTGTAGTCCCTATTACCCTGTTTATGCTCAAACAGCAACATTACACACTAACTAAAGTTAGAAAAATGAAATCATAATCAACCACCCCTTTAAATTATTTCTGATCCCAGTTTAATATACAAAAAAAAATATTTAACAAGACTTTAATATAACAATTCCCCTGAAAAGTGCAAAAAAAAAAGTGTATTGAAAGAAAAAATGTTTTACCAAAATTGTGTTTTTGATGAGGGTGACGACAACTTTCATTTTCGGGTGACCTATTTCTTTAAATACAAAAAAGACATTTTATCTCTTGATTCTATAAATACTTGCTACCGTACATTAGTTGCAGCCAGATAGACACTGAAAAAAATTCCACATGCTGAAATCTACTGCAGCAAAACCTGTCAAAATATTCCAACTGCTCCTGATTCAGGAACAGAATGACCCACTTACAGCTTATGAGAAGCAGAAAAAAAAGTTCCAGTAAAGTTGTGTAACAAACTGTCACGGGAGGACAGGATAATAAACTCAACAGCCATAAAGTTCATTAAGCAGCATTTTCAGCCCGCACTAACTTCTTTAGTTATCGATGGAGGTAAATGAGAAGATGCAAAAGAACAGGAATGAGAATTGGGAAGCAGGAGTAATCACAGCAGGAGTGCACAGCAGATGGACTCCTGACAGGCTCATCAGATATGCCAGAATTCAGAGAGCCATTAAGCAGAAAGCACATATTCAGCATCCTCATTACAATATCATGTGCAGGTAATCCCTTAAACTGCTTGTAATTTTGGCGTAATTAAACTCAACCGCACCCACTCATATTGCTCAGCCAGACAGGCAATGCTGTATACTTTGTAGACAATGAGAGTAAGTGGAAAAGCGTGATACAAAAATCCCCTGTAATGAGAAATCATTTGTGTCTGAGATGTGCTTGTACGACAGGGAAGGGCTGTACGATTAATCATATTTTAATCACGATAATGATATCTGCTTCGCTTGATTAATTCTAAATAATCGTCACCATATTGGCTCGCTCGTTATTTACCCTGAGAACGATTTTTTATTTGACATTTGGTCATCTTGCATTGGTAACAAGTCCTAACTAACATTGAGGTTTGTGGTTGCCAGATGTAAAGAGCTTAAATCCCCCAAACTAGTGTTGGTAAACTTTTAACAAACAATCACGATCCCCGATCTGATTTGCGATCTTCACAATTTTGAGATGTACTATCGAGAATATCCAGAATGGAACAAGCCTATGGACTTACCTATTTGCACACTTTAAAACACAATATTGCATTAAACAACCAGTTGTCAAAATAGTCATTAAATCCAGAGTTAAATTTTAAAAGACTACATAGTCTTTAAGACCGAATGCATGAATCTAATATAACAGGGTTTTTCCTGCATAGAGAATTACGAGGCGGCCGCCTCCGTCAAATTTCATGCCGCCTCCGGCTCTCGACAAAACTCGGACAGACAGTCGCATGCTCAGATACACTTTTTCCACCGTGACGGTTATGTTGCGGGTTCCCGGCCTGTGTTCATTCTAAAAACGTATAGTTTGCCGATAGTGCTGCTGCGTGGATCATAATCCGCGGGTCGGCCAAGTAATAAAACACAACATTCCAATTAATCGAGGGTGGATGACTGATAAATCATTAAAATGTGTTAAGTTTAATAAAAGTCACGGAGTTCTCATCACTGTAAAACGCAACGAACGTGCATTACTCTTTTACTTTCGTTTTCAACAACGTAATTCTCTTCAGGGAAAACCAATCAAGGAAAACGCATGCCTGGGCTCGAACGGGACACGTGTGTTTTTTTGAAGGAACAAGTGAAAGAGGATTGTATACTTGCCCAACTGGAGAAATGCCCTGATTAAAAAAAAAATTTATATAAAAAAAATAAAAATAACTAGGGAAATCACCAAAAACGCGAGGATGATTCTCGTTTTTTCATTTAACGCAAGTGCCGATCAGGGCCGGATTAACCATTAGGGCAACTGGGCACTTGCCCAGGGGCCCACGACATCGAAGGGGCCCTGGGCACCAGGGGCGGAGTGGCAATCGGGAGAGTCGGGAGTTTCCCCGGTGGGCCGGTAGTGTTTCGAGGCACTTGGGGCCCAAGCGAGGGGAAGAAAATTAATTTTTTTTTTACATTTTAGATAACGGAGCGTATATTTGCACTGAGTGTCTGTCTTTTTAACAAAAAGACGCCCGTCACGGAATAGCTACAGTGGCGTAGGTCGTAGAGCGTGAAGTGCGTGAAAGAGCTTTTGATGCGCTCGACCCGAGTTCGAATCCGCCTTTTGCCGAACTCTCTTCTCCCTTTTCCCAACACATATGAGATATAAAATGTATAACCTAACATAAAAGGTCTCTAGCGTTATATTTTGCCAAAGAACAAAAATCGAAACCATGATATGGCTTTGTGCCTTTATAAAACAGCACAAGACTTTAAGAATAGGCATCCTGTTTGTGCTGGGTGATTTAAAGAAATGTGTGCACTTTGCTCACGCGATCAGCATGGTGTTTTCTCCTAAATAAAAGCTCAAGGCTTTATTTCTTGCAAGTGAAGAAATTAGGACAAAAGTATTTTAATTTTCCTATATTATAGTGTAATGTAGGCTAAAATATACTTCTGAAATATTAATTTTCATTTATCTAGTACATTTATAGGCTATGCGGATTTCACGTCATAGGAATAATTATATAAATCATTATTACATATTATAATAATTGTTTGGCATCCTAAAACACCATTGATAATGTAATGTAGACTGAGACTCTCATAACTAAAAAGATGTTTGAGCCCTCTTTATTGTCCTGGTACAAATCAATGCTTTTTCTTTGTTCAACGAGCAGTTCATGGGTTGAAGCTCTTAATTTTGATCTCTCAAAGAGCACGAGATTGATCCATTTAACCTTAAAATGTAAAAAAAAAAATCTTGCTGGGGAGCATGCCCCCGAACCCCCCTAGAGGCACAGAGGTCCACCCAACATAGTTTTACAAATTCCTATGGGAAAGAACGACCATTTATGAACTTTACTCCAGCATAGTACAACAAAGTTCCTTTTAAGTCAGTAAAACTGTAAATGCCATATTAAAATGTCCTTGGACAAAATATACATTTGGCCTGCCTAAGAGGGGGCCTACAAGACATTGTGCCCAGGGCCCTCTGAACTCTTAATCCGGCCCTGGTGCCGATTGATAGCCTATAGTTGATAATAATATAGGCCTACCTAATGTAGTCCTACTGATGGTAACAAAGTTGCGCTGTTGAGGCTCGCGCATTTATTTATAATATATTATACAGTTAAGAAACATCACACCAGAGTGCTGGTTTCCGGAATACCATCACGATTGAAACCGAGACAATGATTTTATAACAGTTCAATAAACAAATAGTTAAAATTAAGGCCGCGTGTCCACTAAAGTGTTTTTTCAAGTGGCTAGAAGTGCTCAGCGTTTTTTACAGGTCGCTGAGAGTTGAAGAATGTTCAACTTTGGGTAAAACGCAGCGCTCATCATTGTCACTTTTTACCCAGCCGTCCAATCACAGTGGAGGAGGGGCGGGACAAATACCACACCGACCAACTGTCACAACATTCTTTCTGTACAATGGCATCAACCAGCAGAGCTAACTGAACAAAATGGATGAAAAATACATTTTTAGTATAAAACAAATTATCTGCGAAATCAGTTACAAGTAAACTGTGCTGCAGATATTCTGTATCATAGCAATGAAGCGTCTCAACTGAAAAAACACTGCGCTGCCAAAACGCTCAAGCAACCACAGCTAGGCGTTTTCAGAGCGTCTAGCATTTTCAGCTGGTTAAAAATGCTTCAGTGGACACACGGCCTTAGAGCGGAAAAAAAAAACGTTTCCCCAGCAAAGTGATAAACTCTTCCTGGCCTTAGAACTACCTTTATTTGAGGGCGAGCCAAAGTAGCCAGCAGGCGGCCATTATGCAAGTGTGCTACATGGTGATGAAGCAACATTACGTAAATAATGGCGAACTACAATCGAGTCTTTTAAGGCAGGGGTTTTCTGTTGGAGCAATAAACTCCCTATGCCATTGACTTTGCTTTGTAATCTTGCAGATTGGTTACATATAGAAAACCTTTTTACCTGGCTTTTTGTGTGAGACCATGACCATGCACCCGCACAAATGCGACCACGTCAAATTTTAACAAATTTTTTGATTGGGCTCATTTTCTCAGTTATAAGTCTCATTTTTTTTCACAGCCTAGACCCAGAAAGTGTCCCTTTGAATGTCACAATGTGCAAGAAGCAATGTAGTATTTTGCAGAAATGTTGCGTTTTTTTTTTTGCAATGAGGCCGAGTTGTTATAATGGTGTATATATATATATATATATATATATATATATATATATATATATATATATATATATATATATATATATATATATATATATATATATATATATCTCCGAGAGAGCTTTGGTGCAGGAAGTAAATTTCCCATTCATTTCTCCCATTGACGTTTTAGAAAATCCGTATCTAAAGAGTTTTAGAGCATATCTGAGGATAACCAGCTACGGCTGAACTCATAAGCATACAACATATCATTTCGAGTGAAAAAAAGAAACGAAAATCCCCAAAAAAGTCAAAAGGTACAAGACTGTGTACATATTTTCATTTCCGAGCGAAGGAACAACTCATCCCATAAACCACCGCGCCTTACTGAAGTCGACTGAAGCCACAACCGCGAAAGAGTCTTTTGAGCGACTTCCAAATCTGACAACGGCCACGTGAACTTTTTCCTCCAGTTAATTTTATATAGTGAATGTGCACATCCAATGGCGTGGGCATCTCTGACGTGCGACCAATGAACTAGCCCTACGTCATTACACAATCTTCAGTCTTCACAGACCTTCGCGGGGTTTAACCAGAAAGTTACATGACTTCCACCAATCAGATGCTTCACTGTGGGATTGTGGGTAATGAAGTACTTATCCAAGACATAGCAAATAAAAGGAATTTATCTTAAAACAAGGTTAGTGCCCCATGAACTTTTGGCGTTTATATGAGCATATACAATCGCTTAGTACAGCCGTAGCTGGTTTTAACTACCATGTATGGTTACGTTTTTATGGCTTATACCCCAACTGTCAATGGAGAAATTGTATTTAATTTTTACTTCCGGCACCAGCTGTGGGCGGGACTGTGATGCTCTATATACCCCAAATGATCTGAGAAAGATGAGAACTTAACTTATAGCTAAATGATTTTGAGACAAACGCTTGACTTTAAATTTCGTTGAGGGAGACTGTTAGAAACTTCGCTTAGAACACCGTTATCTTTGTCTCTGCAACGTCTGTCAGCGCAGCGCGTTTTCTCACTCGATCATGTGGATATTATTGTTTTCAACATAAAACGATATAAACAACCACATTCTGACTCTTTCTGTACGATAACTGGCACAGTCTGCATTATTAGCGTTTTTTTTTTCCCATTAGCCTGCTCGAGCTTAAATGCTTTTGTTCTTTATATTTGTGGTTTACTCATATTGTTTAATGTTTCAACTAAAAGAAAACCTTAAGATATATTGAAAGCTTGTTGTGTATATTGCCTAATCATAAGCTTGTTCAGAAATGGTGACGAAAACTTAAAAGAAAACGTCTTTTTAGTTAAACGTTATTTAAATAAACGAATATTCGATTTTTATGAGCCCGAATATTCGAATGCAATATTTTTGAAAAATGCCCATCCCTAGTTTGGATACTGTGCATAGTACGTCACACGCATCACACATGACCAGCGTCGGCCAATAGTGAGTCTACATTCTGACGTACTGTACAACAAAGAATCGCTGCGCTGTTACACTACGTGAACTCACTCTGAGGCCCACAGAGAAGAAAATGAATAGTTGAATAAAGTCGTTAATTTTGCACACAAAAAGTATTCTTGTCGCTTGATAAACTTATGGTTGAGCCACTGTAGTCACTTACGGGGTTAGAACAACATGAGGGCGAGTAATTATTGACAGAATTTTCATTTTTGGGTGAACTAACCCTTTAACATTACAACTTGACACAAAAGCTTGTGCTTTCGGTTTTGTTTTGTTTTTTGCACAATGATAAATTGTATTTTAAGTAATTAACTCCAAAAATCATCAGGTATATCAGTGAGAGAGCGACCCGCAACAAAACTTATGGAAAGAATATCTGTTTTTGTTTGGTTGGTTAATGTATTTTCAGTCCGTGTCTTTCTCTTCGTGACACACGAGTAACTTGTGTAAGGAATTCATCAAGCACACCATAGCACAGAGAAAAAGACAGTACTCTTGAAAAGCTAACACTAAGTATAATTAATTATTGCGTAATGAGCATAATGTTTAAAATGTTTAAGGGGCATTGGTAACATATTTGTTGTGTCTCACCTTGTTTAGCCCAGTTATCATTTGCTGATGGAAACGGATGTGAATAAAGATGGTGTTTATATTTGGTTGTTAATGCATTCGCACTTGCATGTACCCAAATAAAATAATAAAATACGTGCGTTTACATCTCTTGGGTGGTGGGAGGATATAGCGCATGGAGTGCGGGCATCCACTGGCAGAAACATAAATCAGTGCCTATGCCTATATAGATAAAACCAAGTCCCCACCCTACATTTTTTTCTTTTTTATCCCATTAAAGTCACATGTACATGACAATATGGAAGAAAAAAATCAGTCGCTACTTCTGTTTCGTGACTACTTTAAGAGCTAAAAGATACCAAGAAAGTAGAGATGCACCGATTGATCGGCTGGTGACCGGAATCGGCCGGTTTTCACGTGATCGGCCATGATCGGCGACCGGCCGGTCAGTCTGACATAATCCGATTTTATGCCGGTCAAATGCACTCGGGCGCCGCATGATTAACATCGCGCAACAACAGCATCACACGTGCACAGGGAACGCACACATGTAGGAAACCTCGTGAATTACGGCCGTTTCACACCACAAGGTGCAGCGCGTTTTTTTTTGTTCGGCGTGCATGTTAATCAATGAGTGCATTCACACCGCGAGCCGGAGCAGCGCGCGAGCGTCGAGCAGGAGCGTCGCGTTAGCAACAGTGAAGCGCGGGTTTCGGCGCCGGATCTATTTTTGCTGCGCTCAATTTAAGTGAAAGCACACTTTTGATGGACAAAATAAATAAGATTTCATCCAAAAAGTGCCCAAAATGCAAAGAATTTGCATGTCTGGTGTGTTTTAACAAGAACTGAAGTAGGCTATGCTATGTCAGAAAGAAAATGAAGACTCAAAAATATTTATAGAAAATTTACCCATTTAAACTTGTTTTTATTATTTTTTAATCGTTTCCCTGCACATGCTCCACTTGTCCTGTTTAGCTTGGCTGGACATGTGTCAGATGAGAGAAGAACTGCTTGAGAAATATAACTTGCCATTGATGTACAAGTGATTGCAATAGGCCTGTGTGTGTGTGTGTGTGTGAGAGAGATAAATATCTTTATACTGCAAGGCTATATTTATTGAATTTTTTTTTTGTTATTTATATATTATTTTATTGCCATTACCTGTTTTCATACAGAAGTTTAGTTTGCTAAATATATCAATTTTGTTTTATTGGATATTGGATGTGAAAAGGAAATGGTTCTTCCATAACACTGCACTTTAGATGTGTGAGAATTTCCCACACTAGGAGTCATTTATATAGTTCTATTTTATAGCGATTATCTGTTAAAAAAATGTTCTATGCAAAATGTTCTATTAAAGAGAAGATAGAAAATAAATATTTGTGTGTGCTGTAAAGTGGTTTGGAAAAATAAAATCGGAATCGGCTAAAATCGGTATCGGCAGGTCAAACTCAAGGAAAAATCGGAATCGGGATCGGCCTAGAAAATTGTAATCGGTGCATCTCTACAAGAAAGTTGTTCCCTAGGTAAATTACTTTTTTTTTTTTTTTTCAACAATAGAGTAAATTATTTCCATGGTTGTTGTTAGAACAAGTGTCAGGCAAATAGCAACGAAGTACGTTCTGGAATACATTCTTTCAGTCAGCATGAAACAGAAGTTGCGAGCGATAGACTTTTTCCTTAATGTGAAGTATATACAAGTGAAACGGATTCTTGAAAAAGAAAAAATGTAGGACAGGACTTGATTTTGTCCATCGTTTTGGTTTGCTATTGGTGCAATCTCGTGTGAGTGACAGGTTGATCCCACCCTCAAGCCAGTAAACACATCATCAGAGAAGAGATGTTGCTGCAAGAGGGAGGGGAAGTTATTTTGATGAAAGATTACATGAGATGTTCTACTACAGTACATTCAATGAAATGTAATATTCATGAAAGTACACCAAGCAATCAATTCAATGTAACATTCAAGAAAATCAAGTAATACTACATTAATTAAAGTAATGTTAAGCAATTTTAGTCACACATATGGCTGTGACGTTGACTCCGCCCTTCAAAATACTGACCCGCCCATCTAACGTTAACCGTTTGAGACTCGATTCAAACTCTGACAGCTTGAAATGGCAGCTAACGTTAGTCGTCGAATGATATGAAACGGTGCATTCATTTGTTTTTATCATACCGTTACAGACGAACAGAAAACAAAAACTATATGTGAAAATGACATTTTGGGAATGAAACAGCTTGAAATAAGCGTTGTTTGTCTCATTGCGTTAGACTTAAAACACACAAATCAGAATATAACGTTACAGTACAACGTGTAGCCTAACTACAGTATACCAACCGACATAAAATACAAATAGGCTATACCACAGAATAACGGACGATGATTCCAACCGTCTTTTGTAATCATTTGAATTATGAGAGAAAATGAATCTTGTTAATAATTCAACGTCTGACGTCCCAAAAAAGGACAAGCATGAACTGCTACCTTGTATCGGCATATTAATAATACATTATACGATAATAACCCTCATAATTAGCGCTGTATAGTATCACCAAACCATATAGGGACAATCACTTACCCGTTTTTGTGAGCAACGCCGACATACACCACGCCAATAACAGGACGCTGCAGATGAAGCACACCTGCACGAACAGCATTTCTCTCCTTTTGCGAACTTTAAAAATTTTGGAGATCATGTTCTTTTTTGACATACTGCAGCTCTGCTCCAGCTCCGTGGTCGTCTGAGGCTGTGGCATTTTGTAAGAGTAATTTCTCCTCCGAATCGAAGCCAGACAGATGGCCGGGACCGCAGGAAATCAGGCTCGGGATGAGGTCCTCCTCATGTCCAGCGCGCGGATCCCGTGTTCAGTGTGGCAAGAGCGCGCGGCGGCGTGCATGTGAGAGGTTCCGTCCCAGGTGCCTCCACGCGCTCGTTCTGATGTTGTATTATTAATGCAACCCGCTTGAGAATTGTGTCCTGTTGCTTGAAAAACGCTAATTATAATCAGCTGAAATTAATCACTGGACGGTATGCATCCGCGGGCTTCACAGTTGTCTGGTGATAATATGACTAAAACATTTTCTTTGGCATAAGAACCATACAGGGCGAGCTAGGTATAACGTTATTTCATGAAATATATAAGAACCGTGTCAGTAAACATCTTTACAGTCCGTGCTCTCAAGTTGAGGTTTCATCTCCCTCTCGCATGCAGCTGCCGACTTCTACATGTGAGGGACTGTTACGCGCGTTCACGTGATGCTGATGACGTATGCACTCTGAGCCTACTACACTCACTAGACTACTATAATCCTTGGAAAAGGCATGGCATCTACCATACAAATTGTGTAGGCTATTTGATAAAGCAACTGAAGGTCATTCTAAAATCATACGTAAAATAGCCTACTATCACACTAATGAATTATATCAATTCTAAAATCAGTAATGATCATTTTATTTTGTAAATCTTGTGTCAATGGAACATTTTTCTTTAAAGCAATTTTCAGCACTAAGTTTGCCTTAATTATGATGCAATATGTTATTTTCTTGTGATGTACATCAGGCCTACCACTCAAATGTTTGAGGTCAGATTATTTTTTTAAATAATTTTATTCTTTTACTTAGCAAGGATGCATTAAATTAACCACAAGTGACATTAAAAACATTAATGATGTTACATTTAAAAAAATGTTCTTTTAACCTGTTAAGTGTCACCCCCCTTTTTTTGAATATACATGAAAATGCACATTTCGAACTTAAATGGTTGTAATTCAACGTAAGATATGTCTCGTTTTAAAGAAGACATTTGGCAGATTTTTGTAGAAGTGAAATAAATTAAGAAAGTGAAACAGAAAAAAAGTTATAGAAGTTTGAGTTTATGAAAATGTACAATGTAAAAAATTTAATTATTCATATTTTATATAAAATATATTTTTTTTCAAAACCTGGGCGACTCTAAAACTGCAACAAAAAAAATCAAAACCAAAAATCTGAACAAGTTGTGTTTAAAATTTTAGGTTGATATCTAAAAAAATGAGCTTTCAGAAAGATTTTGTTTGGGCGCAGTACCCGCAGTACCAAACTTTTTCACTAGGTCACAACCAGACTCCATTACTGCCCATATAAGGGCGCCTCCATTTCCATGTGTGTTTTGAACCATTATTTCCACAATTTTTATACAATTTATGAAGTAGACATCCTATTCAGAAGTAATATGAGAAGTTTGGCAGATTTTGATATGAATTTAACCTCTAAGAAACACATAAAAAGAACAAGTATGTGCGTAATAGCTTCCTGCCACCTCACAAATGGTGAATCTATCATTTTTTTCTTTGTATTTAAAAAAAATTCAGACCTTTTTTTCTAAAATAATTGAATGGATGCTATCTTTTGAACTCTTGGCATGAAAACAAACTGAGGTTTCTACCCTTCTTTCATGATTTCTCAAGTTCATTGCTATTTCAAAATAAAGGTCTAAACACGCCTTAGTATGAAAATATTCTTGTTGCAAATTGATCAATTACGGCTCCTCTGTAATTTATTTTGAAAATCAAATAAATAAGCAAATATGGAAACTAGAGATTGTAAGCTTTCAAATGATATATAGTTTGTCAAGATTGGTTTAGGTTTAGTATATATTACTGTTTTAAAAATGTAATAGGTTTGGGCCCACCGGTGGGCCGGTGACAGTTGTTATTCATCAAATAATCCTGAAAAAATGTGACACGGTTTCCACAAATATCATTAAGCAGCACATTACACAACTGTTTTTGACTTTGATATGAAATGTTTATTGGGCACCAAATCAGCATATTAGAATCATTTCTAAAGGATCACATTATACTGGAGTAATCATGCTAAAATTTCAGCTTTGCCATCACAAGAATAAATTACATTTTAAAAATATGCTAAAATATAAAACAGTTTTTTAAATCGTAATAATATTTCACCTTGTTTATGTTTAACTGTATATTGGTCAAATAAATTATTTGGAGAGCATAAGTGACTTTTAATGATATACTGTATATTCACACTGTAAGTAAAAAAATATCATCAGTTCAAGTTTGAGATCTTCATACAAGATCTGCATACATCTCAATAATGTCAATCGTCGACCATTTAAAAAAACAAAAATGTAGGCCTATTTAAAAAATGCCATTCAGTGTTTTAATAAATTACTAAAAAGATTACTAATATTTAATATCAGTACTGGTATTTAATATTTAAATACCTGTATATTACAGTATTTACTACATATAGCAATACTGTGAAAAACAGTATAAACAAACACTAAACTGTCATAAATTAATCCTTGGTGAGTCACTTTGACAGACTAAGGTATAAAGCAGCTTACATGGTGACGAATGGCTGAGCAATTTCTTCCAGGCTTTTTCATGGGTTCTTATGTGTGAGGCCCTACAGTTACAAATTACAAAAAGTGGTTCATAAACTTAGTAATGCATGTGACCCCAGGATGCAATGGTTGTACTTTTAAAGGAAAAAAATGCTATTTTTGTCCCCTGTTTGAATGATGTATAGTTTTAGAAAATGTCCGGTGTAGGCCAGTTCTAAAAATGATTTTATTTTATTTATCTAGTCACAAAAAGGGAAAACTGTAATTTCAAGAAAACAGTGGATATGTTAAATCAGCATGCCTAAAATTAAATTCACTGGGTGAAAAAGCACAGAATTGGTAATGGTTATATTTTCACAACCAAATGGTGTGCAGTGAAAAAATACGCCCAAACATATGAAACGTATATGGATATATTTGAAACATATATTTCACAACAGTGAAGTGATGTGAAGTCCAAGTATGGTAATCCATACTCGGAATTTGTTCTCTGCATATCCAAGTTAGATATATTGAGAAAAAAAAAAAAAAGAAGACAATTACCATTTGCAACCCATACTCAAGTCAACAAACGATATGTCCCAAATTATATGTCTGCAATGGAAAAAGTCCTCAGCCTCAATATTAGCTGATGTTTCTCAGACCTATCTTGTTCACTTCAAACCTCCTATTCCATTTTTAATGCAACCTGGGCTTTAACCTAATAACCTATCGTAGCGTCATTCGCATTTACAAAAAAAATCACATTCTTGTCAAAGAAAAACGTCTCAGGTTACGTATGTAACCCTGGTTCCCTGATAGGGAACGAGACGCTGCGTTTGAGACGCGGTGGGAACGCTCTGCGTGATTGCGTCATGAAGCACGTGTAAAATCAGTCCAATGGAAGTCCGATACGTCATGGGTGACGTCATAGACCAGGAAACTATAAAGCACCCTTGCAAACAGACCGCGCCAGCTTCTGAAAAGTCTGAAGCAAGTCGATCAGGGTGTGCAGGAAGTATGGCAGGCAAACGCAGCGTCTCGTTCCCTATCAGGGAACCAGGGTTACATACGTAACCTGAGACGTTCCCTTTCAAGGGAACTCGAGCTGCGTTTGAGACGCGGTGGGAACCCCATACCCACTACGCCATAGTGACAAATGCCCGTTCTGTGTGAAGTCCATTGCGCACACTAAGAAGCAAGCAACCTAGCCCCTGGAGTGGAGAGGTCAAGGTCATAAAACCTGACAAATGTATGCGGAGAGGACCATCCTGCCGCATTACAAATATCAGGAAGGGAAACCCCTGAAATTAAGGCCGTAGAGGCCGCCATACTCCTAGTAGAATGGGCCCGTACAGCCATAGGTGAAGGCTGACCGGCCGCTTCATAAGCTAGTGAAATAGCCTCGACTATCCACTTGCTCATAACCTGTTTAGATGCAGGGCACCCTCTTTTGAGTGACCCAAAACATACAAATAATTGCTCTGATTTACGCCACAGGGCAGCTCTGTGAACGTAGGCATCCAATGCCCTAACTGGACATAACAGGTTCAATTGTTCCTGATCTGGGGTATTAAAAGGTGGAGGATAGAAGGCCTGCAGCACTATTGGGCCCCCAACATTGACAGGGACCTTAGGAATATAACCCGGTCTAGGGTATAGAAATGCTTTAACCATACCAGGTGCAAATTCCAAACATGACGGAGCAACCGACAGGGCGTGTAAATCTCCAATTCTCTTGATAGATGAAACAGCAAGGAGAAATAAAGCTTTCAAAGTGAGGAATTTTTCTGAAACCTCTTCAATGGGCTCGAACGGAGCTAGAGCCAGACCCTCAAGTACAATGGCTAAATCCCAAGCCGGTGCTCTGGAGTGCAGTGCAGGTCTCAACCTCAATGTACCACGGAGAAAACGAGTAATCAGAGGATCTCTCCCAATAGAAGTACCCCCCAGAGGGGTATGGTAGGCCGAGATAGCCGCCACATAAACTTTTAAGGTGGAAGGAGATAATCCAGCAGAGAAACGGTCTTGCAGAAAATCGAGAACTGAACCGACAGGGCAGTTAACAGGATCTAACTGACGCTCACCACACCAGGTGGAGAATAATTTCCATTTCAGTGCATACAGTTTTCTCGTGGATGGGGCTCTGGAATGGAGAATGGTCTCAACGACCTCAGTCGAGAGACCGGATTCTATGAGCCTGGCCCCCTCAGAGGCCAGGCCCACAGTTTCCACAATTAGTAACAGACTGGCCCCTTCCCGGCGAACCCTCTCCAGAACCCCCGGGAGCAATGATATCGGGGGAAAAGCATACAGGTGAAGCCTCGGCCAAACCTGCACCATCGCATCCAGTCCGAGAGGAGCTGGGTGCGTTAGAGAGAACCACATAGGACAATGGGTTGTATTTGAGGATGCGAAAAGGTCTATCTGAGCACGACCAAATTTCTCCCAAAGGAGCTCCACCACCTCGGGGTGAAGTCTCCACTCCCCGGGCCTCAGCCCCTGCCTTGACAGTATATCTGCTCCCACATTCTGACGCCCCGGAATGTAAACTGCTCTGAGAGATAGCAACTTCCCTTGGGCCCATAGGAGGATCTGATGGGCCTGCTTGCAAAGGTGACGTGACCTCAGACCCCCCTGATGGTTGATATATGATACCACCGACGTGTTGTCCGTACGGACCAACACATGATGGCCTCTCAGGTCTGGCAGGAAATATTTGAGAGCTCGAAATACCGCCATCATCTCCAAGCGATTTATGTGCCATGACAGATGATGGTCCTGCCAAAGACCTTGCGCCGAGCGGCCACTCATGACCGCCCCCCATCCCGTGAGGGAAGCATCCGTCGAAAGCGTGACGCGTCGACAAGAAGCCCCCAGCACTGGGCCCTGGGCGAGGAACCAAGGTTTCTTCCACATGACCAAGGCACGAAGGCATAGCCGCGTGACCTTGATCTTGCGGAACGGATTTCCCCTCGGAGAAAACCCCTTGGTTCTGAGCCACCACTGCAGGGGTCTCATGTACAGCAGGCCAAAAGTAATCACGTTGGACGCTGCTGCCATGAGCCCCAACAGTCTCTGAAACTGTTTCACAGTGAGTGACTGGCCTAGTTTTACATTCTTTACGGCTGTGAGGATCGCAGAAATCCGAGCAGGAGATAGACGTGCCTGCATTGTGGTAGAATCCCAAATTACACCTAAAAAAGTGGTCCTCTGAGCAGGGAGGAGAACACTCTTCTTGATGTTGAGCCGCAACCCCAACTCCTTTATGTGAGACAGAACGACATCTCGATGCCGAACTGCCAACTGCTCTGACTGAGCTAAAATCAACCAATCGTCGATATAATTTAATACGCGAATGCCCTGGAGTCTCAAAGGAGCCAGAGCTGCATCCACGCATTTTGTAAAGGTGCGGGGTGATAAACCTAGGCCAAACGGTAGAACCCGATACTGGTAAGCTTCGCCCCCGAAAGCGAACCTCAGGAACTTCCTGTGATGAGGATGGATGGATACATGAAAGTAAGCGTCTTTCAGGTCTATTGTGACAAACCAGTCCTCGGACTGAATCTGTGATACAATTTGCTTTAGTGTGAGCATCCTGAACTTGAGTTTCTGAACTCTGCTGTTTAACTGGCGCAGATCTAGAATAGGACGCAACCCTCCATCTTTTTTCGGAACAATGAAGTAACGGCTGTAAAACCCTGACTCTCTGCTGGGAGGAGGCACCCCCTCTATCGCTCCTTTTTGAAGAAGTGTCAGAACTTCCTGCTCCATAACCAGAGCCTGCTGTGGGTCCACCACTGTGGGAAGGACCCCTTGAAATCTGGGCGGACGAGAACCGAACTGAATTCTGTAACCCTTTTCTATTATATGCAGGACCCATGAAGAAATATTTGGCAGAAGTTTCCACGCTGCCAGAAATTCTGATAAGGGAACCAGTCTCTCGAGACTGGCCTCTGGATTTGGTTGAACAATCATTTCGGCGCCCTGAAGCGGCGAACCGGCAGGGAACAACCGAACTGACCGTTCTACAATCCTCCTCAGAGGATTGCATGGGGACGCTGACACCTCGGTGCCCTGAAACGGCGAACCGGCAGGGAACAACCGATGTGGCAACGCTGCGACTCTCCTCGGAGAACCGCCCCCCGGAGGGCGCCAAAGAGAAACGGTTCCTCGGAATCGTTCCTCCCTGGAGGGGACCACCCTCAGAAGCCTGGCACACTTGGCGTCAGGACTTCTTCTTAGTCCAGGTTCTTTTAGGCATGACAGTCCTCGGATTCTGTCTGCCCCCAGCAGGCCTGGACTGCGAACGCCACTCGGGAACCCCAGATTGTGGAGGAGCCCGAGCAGCAACGCTCTGTTTCTGCTGGTATCTATATGAGGAGCTCGTAGACGGACGAGGCTGCTCAACCTTTATATTGCGTGCAGCCTCGGGGACATTAGACCGGCGAGGAAGAAACCTCTGAAACGCAGCCGCTTGTTTTTTATTTTCTTGAAACCTATCGACAACACAATTTATAGCATCGCCGAACAGACTTGTAGGAGAAACCGGTGCGTCCAGAAGAACAGATCTATCTTTATCCTTTATCTCAGAAAGATTCAACCATAAATGACGTTCCGTGGCCACCAGGGCTGCCATAGAACGGCCCACAGATTTGGCCGTCTCCTTGGTGGCCCGGAGAGATAGATCTGTCGTGCGACGTAATTCTCGAATTGCATCAGCACTAACTTCCTCACAATCATCTATGTCCCTCAGCAGGTCAGCTTGATAGGCTTGTAATATCGACATAGTATGAAGGCATGCTGCCGCCTGACCTGCTGCCGAATACGCTTTACCCACCAGCATTGATGTATTTTTTAATGGTCTGGTGGGTAACGTCGGGGCTTTCAGTGATGACGCTGACTCGGGGGAGAGATAGCTCGCAAGCGTCTCTTCCGCACGAGGCATCGTCAAATAACCGTAATCATCAATACCTCTCACTTTACTGTAATTACTAGTTTGAGGATTATGAACTCTGAAAGATGCCGGTTTATTCCATGATCTAGACACCTCAGTGTGAAGATCAGGAAAAAACGGGAGCTCCCGACGAGGAGGTCGTGATCTAGATGGTAAATAACGATCATCTAGAAGACTCTTTTTTGATTCAACATCAATATCATCAGCTGGCCACTCAATATTTAATTTAGTAACAGCACGAGATAAAACCTCCATTAACTCCTCATCATCGGGGATATGAGCTGGCGAAAACTCAAAATCCCCCATATCAACGACATCCGGTTCCTCAGAACTGGATAGCCGCAACATTGGTGCCTCAACCTGGGGAGGAGAAACCGCAGGGCGGGCTCCTTCCTGGGCTGGGACACCGGAACTAGCAGGTAAGGGCTGAGAAAGGGCTGGGGCCGTCTCAAACCCCGCTACTAGATCCATCTGTGAACCCCATGATGCACGCCGCCGCTGTGCCTCAGCAGCAGCGGGACCCGCACCACGGGGAACACGAACCGAACCATCCTCCTCAAAGAATGCCCGGCGGGAGCGGAGAGTTTTCATGGACAAACTCATGCAATGCTCACAATCAGCCCCCTCGAGGACTGACTGGGCATGCTCCACTCCCAAACAAGCAACACACATCTGATGTGTGTCCCCACCCGTAATGAAACGAGGGCAGGGAACAACACAACGTTTGTAATCTTGCTTGCTCGCCATAATGATATATATATATATAGCAATGTGATCGGACAGACAACAATAAATAGACAAGGACAGAATCACAGAGAGCGCTTGCTGAAGACAACAGAAGCTGGCGCGGTCTGTTTGCAAGGGTGCTTTATAGTTTCCTGGTCTATGACGTCACCCATGACGTATCGGACTTCCATTGGACTGATTTTACACGTGCTTCATGACGCAATCACGCAGAGCGTTCCCACCGCGTCTCAAACGCAGCTCGAGTTCCCTTGAAAGGGAACTGGTAGATTATAGTCATCAGTTTCCACCCACATAGTTTGTGTGAAATGTTTTCAACCTTTTTTGATAGCAAAACTGTTTTTGACTTCAGGTTGTTGTCTGGCTCAATTCACTGTATCAATAATATTTTCTGAGAACAGAGGCCACTTCCTTCCTGTAGTCTCAGCCTCAGTCAGTGAACCATGCTGGTGGTCAAAAATATGGTTATGGTTAGACTACTTTCGATCTTCATATGTAGGGCAAAGTTGTGCCCAGTGCCTTTTGGATTACTGACTGTTACACTTTTATTGACTGAGACAGTCAGTAAGATTGATGGTTGGGAGTGAAAATTACAAGGAATTACAAACCTGCGCACATATTTTCAAAAGCACATAACTATAGAATCAATTCTTAATGCGCATGTGAACGCATGTGAACGCCATCAGCGTTAATCACAGGTTCGCGGTTAAAGTCTGTTTAGAGAGAACGGCATCGTCTTAGTGGCCCCTAATTTAATAACAAATGATCATTTCAATGGAGGTGAATCAATCAAAACTAACCTTAGCTGGAAATAACATTATTCAAGAACCGCTATAAAGCCAAAACAATCTCTGTTACCTTAAATTATATGTTTATCTCTGTAAAGCTGCTTTGGAACAATCCATTGTTAAAAGCGCTATATAAATGAAGATGACTTGACTTGAGTGAAAATCATTTGGCTACTCCGATTGCCATGGAGGGTCACCCATGTTTTTACTGAAAACTTCTGTCGTCTTGCCATCACAGCCAGCAGCCATATCACCCTGTAGCCCAAGACTGGTTGCCCACTGAAGCTAAGCAGGGTTGAGCCTGGTTAAACCTGTATGGGAGACCTCCTGGGAAAACTAGGTTGCTGCTGGAAGAGGTGTTGGTGAGACCAGGGGGTGCTCACCCTGTGGTCTGTGTGGGTCCTTACACCCCATGGCACTTCTCATAAGGTGTAACCCCGGTGTCCTGGCCAAATTTCATCCATTGGACCTTACCAATCCTGGTCTCCTAATAATCCCCGTTCATTGAATTGGCTATATGACTTTCTCTCCTCTCCACCGATAGCTGGAGTCTGGTGAGCGTGCTGGCCCCGTTGTACTGTGGCTGCCGTCGCATAATCCAAGTGGATGCTGCACACTGGTGGTGGTTGAGGAGAGATCCCGTGATATGATTGTAAAGTGCTTTAGGTGTACAGTATACATATGAAAGCGCTATATAAATGGATCATTAATTTATTCATTCATTCATTCATCACCAGCCCCTTCAACGGCAAGACCCTGAAGTCTTTGTTCTGGATTGGGGCTAACCACCATGCCACCATCTGGAGAGTGTCTACACACGGTCCAGAACAAAGCCGGACCCAGAGCCTGTTTCACCACCTACGACCATGGAGGAATCATGTGAGCACCCCACATACAGAGAGCCAGAGCCCGAGGATAAGGTGACAGCGCTGACCCTCGGCCTGGAAGAGGAGCCCCCCAGTGAGTCTGACCAGAGATGTGAGCCCCCAGCATCTGTGACTGAGGGTATACTGGTGGAAATTGAGACTGAGGACTGGCTGATGGACTTCAGTACGGAGGTATCGTCTCCCACCCTATCCCACCCCGTTTCATGTTCCTCATCGGTGTTCCTAAACAGCACTATGAGTATTTGGACGGTAATTTGTTTATTTGTTCTGAACCTTCATCGATGTTTATAGATAGCACTGAGAACTATTTGAACTATGATTTGTGTCTCCATCTTGGCTCCTCCCACATTCGGCTCCATCAGACATCCTCTGCCTTGTGGCTCCACCGGATTCTCTCGTCCCACCGGCTCCGCCTTGGTCAGTCGTCACTCCACTTCCACTCCACTTCCACTTGAGCTCCATTCCTCCACCCCTACGGCTGCAGCGGGCTCCTCCTTCCCTTCAGGTACGCCTCGTCCTCGATTAAACCGGCATCGCCTCAGTCCTCGGGCACTCTGGCTCCACCTCAGATGCTCGTCACCGCGGCATCACCTCGGCCTCCTGTGCCAGCTCTCCGTCTGCGTCCTGGGATCCATCAGCTCCATCTCTGTTGGTCGTCCGCCAGTTGTCGTCAGCCACAACACCACCGTGCGACTCCTTCCTCCCTCAACTCCACCTTGGGCTGTCGTCACTGGGCTCTGGGTCTGTGCCGTTGGCCGTCCACCATCATCGCCGTCGGGGTTTCGACGTCGTCCAGATGTCACCATTCCTCCGTTGACGCCAATTGCCATCCCTATCATCATCCCTCCGCCATCTCCTGTCAACATCTCTGTACCATCTCCACGCCACAAGGTCGCGCCTTCCAGGAGCTCTGTCACACATATTAAGTTTTGTTTGTTCTTAGTTTCTGTTTTCATGGACTTTTGGTTTGTTATTTTCAATCACATGTGTTTCTTTGTCTATCATGTTGTCATGGACACTCTTCTAATCATCACACCTGTTCGTTGTCATCTCATTATCACTGTGTATTTGAGTTGCTTTGTTTTGTACAGTTGTTGGTTGTTGTTTGTGTCTGCGTTTGTTTCACACACTCCCTGTTACACCTTCTGTATTTACCAGTTTACTTAATTATTATTAAAGACTTAATGTATTGAAACAAGTGGAATCTTCTTCATCTTGTGACAGGGTGAGATTTGACATATTTAAAAATATCAGTTTTATTTACTTTAAATATCTGTTTCTCTCTCTTTCTTCATTGTATAGCTCTCCTTTTTTTTCTGGAGTAAACCATATGCTCAGCCAAAGAAATTAGCCTCCATGAGACTCCAGCATTTTAGCAAAGACAGCAACTGACTGACCAATAAAAAGTGGTATCCTACGACAATGGACCTGTTTTTGTTTTACACAAACACTATTTAAAGCGAAAACTGTACATTTAGGCCATATGTTGTCGATACATGACACAATGTTTAAAAGCTAAATACATTTATCTGCTGAGTAACATCTAAGCCTGGCTCATCAGCTTGTGCGTGTTAAAGCCCAACAACAAGGAATCGGCCTCAGGCTGGACTGTTAATGCGGTCGTTTTTGCTGGGCAAGAGGGTGTTGCATGCTGGGAAGTCTGTTTTAGCTACAGACAACGCTGACCGATGTCAGTGCTTATTAGTGTCAGTTTTTTGCTAACCATTCTTAGTAAGTAACAGTAACAGAACTGTGTGACTGGACACTGATGCTAGCGCTGTGGCCCTGCAGTGCACGATGGGTAAGTTTGGCAAAAGACGATGTTGAATAGTTCAGCAGTCATGCCAACTACCTGGTTGTAATCATGTGAATGGTCTAAATTCTCCAGTGGTGTGTGAGTATGAGTGTGTATGTGTGTTGGGTTACTCTCTCTAGAGTTTAAAAGGTCAGCTGACGGGAATATAGGCTGAGGTAGCAGGTGAGAAGGCACGTAGTATATGTGTGTTTAAGACATGCGGTTTCAAGTTGTACACTGTAAAAAAATATATTTTTCCAAGATGTAAATAAAAAAGTATATAGGCTACTGTACATTTTCCAACTAAATACTATTTAAGTATTTCTACTTCAAAATTTCATATTTAATTTAATGTGTTAAATTTAATTGGTGTAGAAATAATTTTCAGACAAGTGTTACTTACAATTAAATGTAAAAATGTATCAGTAATTTCCGAGGGAAAATTATTTCTACATCAATTGTTTTCCTTATAGAACCTCTAACCTGCATGTATTTAATTTTAAAAAGTACAGTAATATTACAATTATAAAATTTCAAATAACTGTTTTCTATTTTAATATATTTTAATTTTCAGCATCATTACTATAGTCTTCAGTGTCACATGATCCTTCAGAAATAATTCTTGCTGATGTGATGCACACATTTCCTATTATATGATCAATGTTGAAAACAGTTGTGCTGCTTCAAATTCTTTTTGTGAAAACTGATTAAAAAATGTCAGGATTCTTGAAAATTATAATCTGGATTAATAGAAATCTTTTGTAACATTAGATATTTATTTACTGCCACTTTTGATCAATTTAATGTTGTTTGCTGAATAAAATAATTAATTTCTTTAAAAAAATCATACTGACCCCAAGATCTAACTCTTGGTTAAAACCCCGAATTTAGGAAAATAACTATTACAACTATTACACTAATGATTTTTTTATTTTTATTTTTTTTTGTAATAGCTTTGGAGGAAACTTTGGAATACAATAAAAATACTAGAATACTGAGACACATCGAGGCAATGTTAAACTATATTATTAAAGTAGAGTTTTTCAAAAATAAATTAAAATAAATATAAAAGATGATGATTCTTTTTTTCATAAATGTCAGGTATGTCACTGTAATTTTATACATATTCATTTATTCATTTTATTTTACCATGACCTAACAGGAAGGATAACAGTTAGCTAATGTAACAAACTTTTAAGTTTTTGAGTCTCAAACATAAGCTTCAAAGTAAAAAATAAATAAATAATATAATAATAAACAAAAATACTAGCCTGAGATATATTCACTGTAAAAAGTGCAACAATTTAGCCAGGCTTACGTCAGACCACGCGATGTGCAAAGGCAGTATGGGGGAACCCAAGCTAGCAACAATTACTAAGTATTTTGAAATCATTTTAGGTAAATATGAAGTTGAAATATTCAAATATAAATCAGGACTTTGGAGTGAATAGGTAATTGAATGACATACTAAAGAGAAGGATCTTGTGCGCTGTTGAGGTTCTGTAAGGAATGTGGGAGAACAGCCCCAGGTAACACCACGACAGCATTTTCAGATATAACATTATTAAAGGTGCCCATGAGAATTATGTCCTGCAGGAAGAGAATGTAATTTATTATCACAGAACATTTATTCCATTGCCCAGCAGGGTTTTCTTACAGAATGTTTTCCAGTAACCAATTGGTACTTAAAGAAGGATTCATGCTGTTAACCTCTCTCGATCGCTCATTCCTTAAATCATGTGTTTAGCTCAGATGACTTGCTTTCCTTGACAATAATGACGAAAGACTTGAGCCTTTTTCCATGTTAAAAGGAAGGAAATTGTATTAAAGCACTGAGAAAGACTGAGGCAGTTTTAATTAACCAACACTAACAGGTTAGCTGCTGCAGTCACAGTTATTGTATTGTGGTTTTGATGCTCCGTACTTGTGCTTTTCAGAGATATAGCGTGTTCCTGCAGAACAGACATGAGACGGCCATGCCATTAAGTTTCTCTGCCATGTAACGTGCTAAGCACATTAGTACATGCATTTTATGGCAGAATGATGTGGAATCAGCCATGTTGTTGGACTATGTGAACTGTTAATTTGGTACTTTCTTCAATTGCTCAAACTAAATGGAAGACTAAGGGTTTCAGCTTTCAAATAAACATGAGCAATGTCCTTCTGACTAACTTGGACTGAAATAATGTGTGCTTTTCCTTAGCGCTCTGCTGGCTCAGGGATCAAAATGATGACTCCTTAGGGATGATCAAGCCAGATTTAATGCTGTCACTCAAAATATTCACAGCCGGTTACGTCAGCTGTAACTGGATCATGCTCAACATGTACATTAAAGTGGAGTATAGGCAAGCCTCATTGCTGCCGTCCAATCCTGCTCCTGGAGGGCCACTGTCCTGTAGAGTTCAGCTCCAACCCCAATTAAACACACCAGCTAATCAAGGTCTACTAGGCATAGAAACGACCAGACATGTGTGTTGAGGCGAGCTGAAGCTAAACTCTGCAGGACAGTGGCCCTCTGGGACCAAGTTTGGACACCCCTGATCTAGATGGTAAATGAATGCAATCGTCAGGCTGATTATGTTATGGCTGTCAACAACTGAGACACTACATTTTATTCAAAATCAATTGAATACTGAAAAAATATCGTCAACACATTTTGGCTTTAATAAGATTTCCAGATTTCCAAGGCAAGAATGAACCTATTGTCCTCCATGATATTCTTTCCAACAACAGACACTTGAACACAACACACTCGTAATTACGACTTCAGAAGTAGGAAGTAGTATTTCCAATCGCATGTGAAGGCAGCATTAATTGCGTTCGATACACTTAAAGGTGCACTATGCAGGAATTCCATTTTTGTCAAACGGCGACCCATAGAGTTGCTGTGGAGTACTTGTACTGTCGTAAATAGCACTCACGCAGAGATGGCTCTGCACTCACGGCCTGATCCCCTCCCCCTGTACACCGGTACCTGTTCAGTAGGATGGAAGCTGTAATGAGTTGAAATAAGGTGTGGCCCCTTTAAGAGCTGCGCGTGCCCTGTTTAACTGTCGGCAGTCTGTATTGTATGTGCGCCTCAAACCCCACATGTATACGGCGCCAGGTTATTTCTGTTTGGTGCTTATTTTATCAGAATTTTATCAGATCTTTTTTGCCCCTAAAGCAATTCGTTACATCGCGAGACCTGATATCACGCGACACTTCTTGATGCTGCGGCCGGCGTCCCAAAGTTGCAAGGGTGGTTTTGCGGCTCACAGGCACCAGGGGGGTGTGAGACGACCACCATTCAACCCGAAAAGAGTAATATAACCATTCCAATGACTCCGAAGCTGTTCGGTTAAGGTAAACAAGTTACTTAGTTCACCTTTAAATCGGTAAAATTCAAGTTAAATTTTGCTCAATGCATATCGTAATTTTTTTTTTGTTCACTGTAAGAAAATGGTTGTTTCAACTTAAAAAAGTGTTCATGCTGGCTTCAAATTTTAAGTTTAGTCGACTCAAATATCCAAGTTGTCACTTAGTACTTCACATTTCAAGTTGACTAAACTAAATTTTTTTTTTGTTTTTTACAGCGTTGACAAGACTACAGTAACTGGACAGAAAGAGACATGGGAGAGAAAATGTTGAAATTAGGTGGTATTTTATGTGTTTTTGTGTAAAGGAATTTATCATGCCAATATGTGCTATTTCTAAATAGTTGTTATCTTACACCATTTTTTTTAAAGTTTGTTCAACTAAAGATTATTTGTTTAATCAGACTTGTCCTAAATGAATTGTGTGTAAATGTTTGTTGAGTGAAATTCAACTAGGAGAACAGCTCCAAAACAGAACCAAAAATGTTTTCAGAGACTGCAACAGATCCACATTTCTGCATGGCATCCGAACCCCGCCAACATTATCATGCTGAAGTCAGTGGTTTGGGTTAAATACCTGAAATAAGGTCTGTGGTTTATGCAAGCTCAAGATATAGTGACGTTTTATTCTAAAACATTAGTAATACACCTTGTTTGTTCTTTTTCTTTAAATGATGTATCTGTGCCTCTACATGTGTTTGTATGCTGCAGTGTCCTCATTAAACACCTGCAAATGTCACACAGCAAGAGGTCAGACAACTTTGCATGTTTTAATGTGTAAATATTTGTTTGTAAAATGTACATTTTGATCTGTTTTGGCTTACACTACCCTCTTTTATCCTTACTATCACAGCAGTAAAGTCAATATGGACATTGTCTATAGTTCTGCTCATGTATACTGTAGGCCTCTAATTTTTGTATCAATTGTATTTATTTTTTTGTTATTGTTATTTTTCAGTCCTTTTTTCTGTCCATGTGTTGTTTTTATTGGCAGCATTTATTGTAGTTTGTGGACAGTGTTGTCAGCTAGACTTTTGTCATTTAAATTTTTTTTTTTATATATTTCACATTTGAATTTGAGTTTACTACTTTAAATTCAACTTTATTTATTTCCAGTTTTTTTTATATTTATGTTTTATTTTATTTAATCTTTATTTTGATTAACACAAATGTTTTTTTTAAATTAACTATAAAACTGATTCAGTGGAAACTGATGCGAAAAATGAGGTTTCCATATCTGAAAGGAACGAGACCTGAATTTGAGGTTGAAACTGTGAAAGGTTTCTCCAAGGTCATTTTTGAGTGTCTACCAGCTTGAAATGAGATGGTGACACAGAAGGTCAGGTTCACCCTCGAGAGCATCTCGATGCATCGCATTCTGGCCTAAGTGACGTCAACAGAAAAGTAATTTCAGAGATGAAGCAAGTTCATTTTGATGAGAGATTAAGAAGACAAACATTTTTTTCATTGGAATAAGGTACACTGATGAATGCACAACAAGATAAGGAAAGCGCTCTAAGAAAGTAAATATTGTCCATTTTGATTTCATGTTGACTGAACCTTAGTAAACACTGATGTATTATGTACTGGTGTAGAGACAGCAGCTCAGAAGTCATGCTACCTTCCTGTAATCATGTGAATGGTCTGAATGCAGCAGTGTGTGTGTGTGTGTGTGTGTGAGTGTGTTTGTTGGGTAACTCCCAGGCTCAGGCTTCAAGGACTAGTCAGCTGATGAGAATTTGGGGTTTGAGGCACCAGGCAGGACAGTCAGCTGAGGGCTCAAACGCTGTGGGAAGTATGTTTTTAATTCTTAGGATCAGTGACGTCTGTCTGCGGGGAAAAGCTGCTGAACCAAATGAATACTATGAAGCAGTGTTTTCCGCACGGCAAAATAAATCATATCTGTTTTGAATGTGAATTTGCTGTCATATTGAATGAAATGCAATTCAAAGATGGAGGTAAGCAAAATAAAGGCAAACAATGTCTTTCCATTAAATTGTCTCTCATGCAGTTACTATACATCCAACACTACCAGTATACTGTAGTCTAACAAATGACTCTTATGAGCCATTTTTTTAGTGAATCAAAAAACTACAGAGCGATCAGCGTAGCCTGATTCCCGAACGAATAACTCTCATGATCCGGCTTTTTCAGGGAATAAAAAAATAAATAAAATAAAAACACAGTGTGACGAGACGAGACTTTTGAGATGATTCTTTTAATGAATGGTTCAAAAAGACATGTTATCAGTTCTAAAGTGATAAATTCTTCACTGAACTACTGTAAAATTGTTCCCTCATTTTCGTTAAATCGTGGCCATGATTGTAGAAAAGTGAAATGAACTTCATCAATACTAGCTACTAGTGTTTCCTGAACTGAAACTGGATCATTTTTTAAAAGCCAATTATACGGCTAGAGTCACATTTTATTATTTGTATTAAAAATGTTGCTCTTCTGTCGCAACTTTTTCAGATCAGAACTATGAAACACCATTTGAGAACTGCTAGATACTGTAGTATTGCTTAGTGTGCATATCAGTGAATATTGGTCTCTATGGATCCATAAAGGGATAGTTCACTTTGAAATTATTTTTTGGTATGTTTTAGCTTACCTCAAGGGCATCCAAGATGTATGCGTCTTTGTTTACGCAGTAGTTTTAATTTTGATATTTTTAGGTCAAACCGTTCTTGTCTGTCAGTCATATAATGCAGGTCTATGGGGTCCTCCTCAAAGAGCATGCACAGAGAAGTCCAAATTAAACATGATTTAATGACTCGTAAATGTAAGTACAAATTGATGGCATACACGAAACGAGTAGCCTGGATGCCAGCCCGAACCCCGCCCACAACATTTTTTGGTCGGGAAGTTCGGTCTGGACCTTTTACAGTCTATGGTCTCTGGACCAAACGGCAACATTCTAATCTGAAAAAGGAAGCCTACCCGGAAGAGCGAAAAACTGTTTAGATCGTATTTAGATATCAAATGTATGACAAATAAGGGCGTGGTTAACTTTGATTGACAGCTTGATTTACAGCTGATAACGAGCTGCGTCGAGTGGAATTCCTGAAATTTGACGTCTCGGCCGTGATCTGACACAACACATCATACCACCTCTGTATCCTTTCTGAACATTTGTATTGAAATATCGTAGATAACATGGGTTGCTCTGCTATAAACTCCACTAACCGACACTGTAGGAGTACTTCGCTCTTTTTTCTGGTAAGTGACATTCCTCTGCTATTTCACGTAGTTAGCACGATTTAGCATCAATGTTTGTCAGCGCTTGCGCAGACCGAAGCGCCCGCGCCCTCAGATCACTTGGACGTGGCTGTGGTTGATAAAAACGATAAAAAATATAAATACTGTTCGTTTTCTCACACAAACCGCTCGTTTCGTGTCTTAGGCCATCAATGTGTACTTACATTTACGAGTCATTAAATCATGTTTAATTTGGACTTCTCTGTGCATGCTCTTTGAGGTGGTGACCATAGCCCTGCATTATTTGACTGACAGACAAGAACGGTTTGACCTAAAAATATCAAAATTGAAACTACTGTGGAAACAAAGACACATACATCTTGGATGCCCTTGAGGTAAGCTAAAACATACCAAAATTAATTTCAAAGCGAACTATCCCTTTTAACGGCCATGGAACCTTTCCATTCCACAAAAGTTTCTTTGCACAGAGAGACGGCAACAGACACTTCATCAGGTTTTGTCAGATCAGTGCGTTATGTTGCTCGGCTCTCGTTTTCACCAATTGGACATGTTGAATCAGGTCTTGGAATGTGTGAAAAATAACGTGCCTTAAAAGTGTATTTATACAGTAATTCTAAAAATGAATTGTTGCCAAGTGTACCTCAGTCGCTATGTGCATTTCAAACTGTTCCCTGCAGCATGAACTCTAATAATCACAGAAATAAATCCATAATCATAATAATTAATAATAGAAGATTACAATGAATACTTAAATGAATACTAATTTGAATGGGACTTAATAGAGGGAAAGGCACTTGCCGCACGCTGTTTGGCGTCAGGACTTGGCCGTTCTCCACCTTGCTGGTTCGTAGCAGCTTGTTCCATTAACATGGTGCTGCTCTGACAGAGCTGGCATTAGAGTCGCAGTAAGAGGATTAGCTGATGGACATTTCTGCCATGCCTGGTCAATTATGAAAATGAAAAATGGACAAAAGGTCAGAGTTGACATACACTGCACTCCATATCACAAAACTCGTCACCCCTCTACGCAAATGCCCATACAAACAAAGAGGGTTTTTGTAGGTCACCACATGGGGAAAAGGAATAAGCGTGACAGCAGATGCACTATTAGAGGACGGTCTTATCTTCTAGTTTTTCTTGGCTTCTTCTTTCTTTTTCCTCTGCATGCTTGGACTGTGTTCTCATTCTGCATAAATGAATCTCGCTGTTGTGTCTTCTTGTATTCATACCTCAGTGCCATAAATTAGCAGGAAGTGGAGCATGAAATAAAGTCTAACAACCTGAAAATCAACATTGCTGAACGCCAGCAGAACTGTTATGCATTTATGGAGTCAAGCTTCACTTTGTAACACAGCCCTTCCTGTTATCAACATGCACCTTGATTATTAAACCGTACTAATCTCTGTGGATCTGTACAAATGCCATCTGACGTCCTCTGAAATCAACCGAGTCTTCCATATAGCATACATAAATGATAAAGATTAACATCATGTGTCAGCGTTGCCCCCTAGAACAGCACAGATTATTCCCTTGACCTTTCAGCAAAAATGTAATACACACTTCGTTATGGCAAATTTTGCCAGTATGTTAAAATAAGCTTAATTAGCTGCAATTGTTGCAAATAGGTACTTCACACAGATACAGTGTCTAAATGTTAAAATTATATTATCATTTATACATCCTCAATGAGAGTTCAAAGTGTTATTTATTATTGTAATTAAAGTATCCTTAAATTAATAGCAACAAGCTGCTTAAAACAATTCAAATGTATCGGTGTGATGGCAAATGTTGCCAGCAAGTTACAATAAGCTTACTGTAAATGTTGCAGGTACTTCAGACAAATATTTTACAGTAGTAAAGCAAAAATGATAAAATATTCAATAATAAAGATACTTTATTAACAATAATAAGTCTTTCAAATGGAAAATTATATCATTATTTATTCACCCTGAATTATTCGAATTATTATTATTATCATCATCAAAGTGTCATTAAAGTAATACCAAAAATCTTAATAAAAATTTAAAAACCTTCAAAATGTATCCTGTGTTCCTCATAAAAATAACAGCTTATGAGTTTGAGAGCGAGTTTATCCCTTATGAAAATTAACCATGGTTCAACCTTGTTTTATGCAGTAAAATCACAGTAACAACAAAAATAACCATGGTTTTATACAGCATTTGCAGTAAAACCATAATAACTGCAAAATAAACCATGGTTTTACTACAGAACCTATTAACTTTGGTTTCATTTTAGGTTGAACTGTCCCTTTAAATTATACACTTTTTAAGTCCCTTTTAAGGATATATCTATAGTCTTTGATGATACTGCACAAGCTGAAGTGCAGTTGAACTGTTTTGAGTCGTCATCCTTGATTGATTCCCTGCTTGTGGACAATCATGTGATATAGTGTGGAAAACAGCCAGAAGTGCCACTAACTGGGAGTGCTGACTTCAAATCCTGTCACTTCCTTCACATACCATCATCTTCATACTCTATAATTTTGTTTACTACTCCACTTTGTTTTACTTTTTACTTTTTGTGCCATTCATGTGACTATTCAGAACAAAAATAAAGTTGACACTTCAGCATCAGCATCTTTTATGGCGGAGCAGTACTGAAATTGTTTCACAGCTCTCTGACGCCACCCTGCGGTCTGATTGCGTAACTGCATTCCGTATAGACCGCCAGGATCTTCTCTGTGTTTGGTGATTTTAGCACTACTGATGGCAAAAAGGTCCTACAAAGACTAACGATCACACCCGTTCTACATACGAGTGACATACCAATTAAAACATGGTGATATGAAACATTAAACTATTATAGCCTACTTCAGAGAAAATCTGTCTCTGCTTCTTTATGCCATTGACTTCCAAAAAGGATGGTTTAGCGTGTAAAATGATACATTTCAATCTTTGTAAACATCAAAAATTTGAATACTTAAATGCGTTATATGGGACAGGAGTTTGCCCGAATTCTGTAGAATGGCCTATATCACGTCATGTTTGCTAAATAAATTTGACTAATTCACTGCACTAAAGGTGTTAAAGGAATAGTTGAAAATTCAGTCATCTTTTACTTACCCACCGTAGTTTCAAAAACAGCTTTCTTCTGTGAAAAACAAAGTTGATTGAATTTTTTTACTTTTTTTTGTGTGGAAAAAACCTCCCCAGTCTTTTCACTATGAGGACATACGAGTGGGGCTATGGAGGGATTATTGGGTCAGATTTAAAACTAAAAGTCTTAAACGAAAACCAAAAGTCTAAGTTTAAAACTAAAAGTCTAAGTCGAAAACTAAAAGTCTAAGTCGAAAATGAATTTGGTATTTAGGATTGGGCATTTGGTATTTAGGATAGGGCATTTCGTATTTAGGATTGGGCATTTGGTCATTTAGCCATTTAGGATTTAGGGATTCAGGATTGGGCATTTAATCATTTAGCCATTTAGGATTGGCCGTTTGAGGATTGAGGATTGAGGAGTGTATGCAAATAAGGAGGCGTGGCCCAAATACTGGAGGCTGGGTTTGAAATGGCTGGTGCAGATTCACCTTATGGACAGCAGAGGGAGCTCCAGTGCTAAGGAGCATTCCACTCCAGCATTGCAATCTTGACATCGTAGCCTGTTTATTATGATGCGTTCACACCAAACGCGAATAGAGCGAAATGTATCGCTATTTAGAGTTTTATTTATTTTTATACCGTGTATTCTCCGTGTAAATTCGTGCACCGAACCGTGACGCCTGTAGGCTACCGTTTCGGTTCAATAGGAATACATGTACCGTTCCAGTACCCCTATACAATGCTGTCATTAAGTTGAAGTTATCACATTATAAAGTACAGTCCTCGCTCCAGACCTGCTCACTCGCTCTGTTTGGTTTCATTACAGTGTGCTCCTTAGCACTGGAGCTCCCTCTGCTGTCCATAAGGTGAATCTGCACCAGCCATTTCAAACCCAGCCTCCAGTATTTGGGCCACGCCTCCTTATTTGCATACACTCCTCAATCCTCAATCCTCAAACGCCCAATCCTAAATGGCTAAATGATTAAATGCCCAATCCTAAATCCCTAAATGCCCAATCCTAAATCCTAAATGGCTAATTGACCAAATGCCCAATCCTAAATACCAAATACCCAATCCTAAATACCAAATGCCCAATCCTAAGTACCAAATTCATTTTCAACTTAGACTTTTAGTTTTCGACTCAGACTTTTAGTTTCAAACTTAGACTTTTGGTTTTCGTTTAAGACTTTTAGTTTTAGACTTTTAGTTTTCAATCTGACCCAATAATCCCTCCATATGGGGCTGTCAAGCTTCAAAAACACGCAAAAGTATCATAAACTATCATAAAAGCAGTTCATATTAGCCTACATGTGTGTTGTTTTCCACTTCTTTTGAAGCAATGCGATAGATTTATGAGATAAACAAACCGAAATGTAAGTTATTATTCGCTCAGTTTTGCACTTCAGCGGGCCGTTGAACGTTGCGAGTGACTGGAGGCTATTCGCACTATATAGCCTAATTTCATTTTCGTCAATCCGAAGGAATCCAATCAGATTTCAGATGTTCAATGTTCTGTGTAGACATGAAACCTAAACTTTAAACATTTTTTAGCTATTAACATTTTAAAAATCTAAACTAAAACGTTTCAGAAAAAACGTACATGAACAATGTAGCTATAAAAAATGTTTTTTTTGTGCTAATGTTTTGAACACATTGTTCAATACGTATATAACTTTAAACAAACATTCTATTAACATTACTGGAAAAAAAACTGGAACAAATGTTCTGAGAAGGTTCCCTGTTAACTAAACGTAGCTGGATCAGTCTGATTGGAGAATGAATTAGACTGCAAACCAATTCACTAAAAAATTTGACTCAAGAGGAGGAGTCTTTCACAAATCGCTTTCATTCAGAAAACTTGAAATATAGAAAACAAGTTGTTTACTTTTACTATATTTGATAGTGCTTTTGTGTCATTTTAGAGCTTGACAGCCTCTGTAAATTCTTATTAGCATATTTTATAAATTAATATTGCTAATACTAGATAGTTCTTGCACAGATCATAAAACACAACTGTATGTCTTAAAAACAATCAAGACTCAATTGTTTAAAAAGTATTTATTGTGCTGCAAAGAAACAAAATAATACAAGAAACTGGAAAAAAAATCTGCTGTGCTACAGGAATTCTGAGTCAACTTTTCATCTACCTTTTTTATAAATCTGCAGTTTCATGACCCATGTTGACAGTATTATTATTATTTTTTACATAAAAATTAAACACCAGTAGTATACAAACTCCAGAAGGGTTGATATTTCATGTAGAAAGAAAGAATGAGAGGGTGGAGAGGGGACACAGGGACACATTTCTAGAAGTTTCCTGGGCTTCAATTTCTTGGAACAAATAAACTTGCTTAGCATCCTTTTAAAAGTTAAACAATTGCGTACTCTCCGACGAGGCAAAATTTTTTAAATAAAATAAAATAAAAAAGAACAAACGGAGACACTCCATGAACTTTGAAACGCTCTTTGAGAGATCGGCACAACGCAAACATTTGTGATTTGAGCTGTGTCTTCCGCTAAGTTCAGTTTTTCTGCTCAACAATAAATTATTAAGGTCATAGACAATATATTACATCTCTAATTCTTACTCTCTCAAAACCTTTTTTGTATTTTTTTTAGTAATTTTTTTTTTATTGTAAGTTTTGGCGAGTGACACTCAAGTATTTACAACAATACTTAGAGAATGCACAAAAAAAAAAAAGACTCCACCCTGTAAGACCCAAATAAATGTGCAGGTCTGCCCGAATCAAATCTTGTCCTTGGTGTTCGCCAGTTTTCATCTCAAGCACAGTGTGTTCAGAGGCAATGAGGAGGAAATGCTGTTTAGTGTGTGGAAATTGCATTTTAACTTGAAAGTGGGCTATCACAGATGTCACATTGCTCATTACATATGGATGGCATCTTGCTGAAATGCTGTAAAGGTGGTTGGATCCTCCAGAGCAATGCTCTCTCCAGCGATCCATTAATAATTCTTGCTTACCGTCTCTCTGATGCTTTTTGATTGGCCGTGACTGAAAGACAGGACAACCAATCAATTGTTTAACTTCCACAAAACAGAAACGTGGTAAAGAATAAACAGGAGTGAAGGTCCAGATCTCTGTATTTAGCCTTAAATCCTCAAGAGCAAGTGCTTGTTTGGGAGTTAAAACTCATTAAGTGAATGATATATATTGTGAACACATGTGTGTTAAAGTTCTGATACAAATGTATCATCAGGAGACAAATCTGGGACATATTTCAACCCAACATCAAAAAAAGAGAAAAAATAAAGAAAAGAAAACCGCAAACTACATTTTAGAATTGGGACATTATTTTCATGACAACTAAAGGGATAGTTCACCCAAAAATGTAAATTATGTTATTAATTACTCATTCTCATGCCGTTCCAAACCCATAAGACTTTCATTCATCTTCTGAACACAAATGAAGATATTTTTGATGAAATCTGACGACTTTCTGTCCCTCCATTGACAGCTAAGCAACTACCACTTTCAAGCCCCATAAAGGTAAAAGCATCATAAAAGTAATGTGACACAATATTAATCTCCAATGCACGTTATGATGATGCGAGAGCACATGATGTTCCGTGAACGCTCGTCAGAGATTAATATTTTGTAAATAAAGTGGTAAATTATGTTTTTTGTGCATACAAAACTTGCGCCGCTTCATAAAAATGAGGTTAAAAGGGGTAGTTGCGTAGGCTGTCAATGGAGGGACAGAAAGCTCTCAGATTTAATAAAAAAAATCTTAATTTGTGTTCTGAAGATAAACAAATGTTTTATGGGGTTGCAACGACATGAGGGTGAGTAATTAATGACAGAATTGTCATTTTTGGGTGAACTATACCTTTAAACACCTTTCTATCAGAACTTTCATTTTCTATTCCTGCAATGAGAAAATATTGATGAAAATTTTATATTAATGAAGTAAAATATTTCTACATCATGCCAGTATTTGCTGCATTGCATTTAATCTATTCTGATTTTTAGAAAAGTGTCCTAAAAATAATGTCACAATTGTCCTAAAAACAGGCTCCATTTTCTTTGTTCAAAATTTAATTTCTCTCTTTTTTTTTTTGCATTTGATTAAAGGGTTCAAATGTGACTTGGAAGTGTTTTCGCAAGATTCAAGAGACTGCACGGGGTCCCACAAGGGCTTAGAAAAAGTAAAAAAAAGAAGGGCAACTCTATTCTATTGAGAAGTTTAGTTAGAAAACAAACCAAAACAAGAAAGAAACACATAGGTTACTTTTCTCTCTCTATATAAAAGTGCCAAGTTGTATAGCTCTACAAACAATATCACATATAGATACAGATACAACCAAGACAAACTATCACAAATCAACAGCCCCGCCCATTCTCCCTCCCACTGCCCCTCCCCTTGCCCCGCCCCCTCACTTCAACAGCTTATGTCCATCAACATTCCAGTAGTTCTGACACCTGAAAGGACTCATGACAGGAAACAATGAATCAAGAGCGTCATCGTTCAGCTGTCAGATCACAATGACGCTGCTTCACTTACAGAAACAAAGGCTTTGTTCACACTGCACACAATCTTTTTTTAATAAAAAAAATAATAATTCTGATCTATAGAATTGGCTGTCCACACTGTGTGAAAATGAGATTTCTTATGGTTTTATATTTCACACTTCAAAAACCATTTTGAGCCGAATAAGCCAAATAATCAGATTTTTGGCCTGCCAAAGCCAAAGTGACTCTCATGGGCCCAAAACGTTTAACTGAGCAAAGCTCTATCAGAAAACGAGAGGGGGAACAAAAAAATCAGACAAAAATAAAGGATAGAATGAGATGTTTGTCTTTTTTCTGTATCATCATCATCATCATCATCATCATCATCATCATCATCTGTGCTTTTTTACCACCAAACAAACGCCAAACAAAAAAGGCAATGGAATGCCTGTCATCATCAGTTTGCCATTATATAAATCTCTCGTTTGGCTCAATCATAAATACATTCATTAGGAAAATGAACTAAGAACCTTACAGATGAAGAGAAGTCATGTGTGCGTACATGTGCGTTTGTGTGTGTGCACACTTGTACATACATGCGCGAACACATATACATATATACTCACATAATATTTCAGGTCTTTTCATTCTAGCAGTAATATGTACATAAATGTTCCTATAATAACTTTGGATTTATTAAGCCAAATTTGTTCTCAGCTAGAAAACCAGAACACAAAGGTGCCTCAGTAACGTTTCGAAGCTTCCAGAAAAGGAGGCCGTTTCGTGAACAGTACAAATAAAGAAAATGGAAAACATTTATCCATAAGCAGTATACGTTTGTCTCAAAAGCCCTACCAAAAATCATTCGATCAGATTCCTTGGACTTCATTCATAAAACACTGGCAATTTTCTTTTTTTTGCGTAAATCAATCGTATAACCATTCTCTCATAAATTGTCATATAAACTTTTTGTGTAAATTCTTCTTAGAACTACCAGTATTGTATGTAGTAATCATCCATAAGATCATTTACACAGTTTTCAGACAATTTAGAAGCTTTGCCATGAAAATTGAGAAAACACTGCTTTGTGAATCTTTGAAACTTTTGCGAATAACCTGTTGTTTCGAACCTGTGATTCAGCGTGTATCAAAAACATTACTTCATACATTTTTGGTAACTTAAAATTGTGTAAATAGTTTGCAGAAATAGTAATATATGTCCATGTAAACTGGCGACAATTCAGAATCTTTTGTGAAATCGTTCTTTAAACGATTCGTAGGTCAAGCGTTGACAAATTACACCTTTTTTTGTGTGAATTATTCACAGAACTAACAGTATTTAGGTAAGATTTTTGGAATTTTTGTGTATTCACTTTTTTCTGCTCACATCTCTAGTGTAAAATGGTGTGTTGAACAATTTACACAAACATTACTACATTTTTTAAAGTCAAGAATGTTTTTACAGACGATTTACAGAAAAAAAAATCCGTTCTGCTCGCCTTTTTAGGAATAAGGCCATTTGATTCTATGTTTTCTTGGTAAATGTTTCTTAAAAAACGCAAACGATACTCACTACTGGTTTTCATTCCTACAAAATGAGGTTTACAGAATCAAAGCAAAAGAAAAGCGGCACTTGTAAAGCATAGCCTCAAATCCAAACCACTATCGCTATGTTCTTGCATCTCGTGACACAATCCTCGGATTCGTTTCAGGAAAATATATATTTGCTAGGAGTGTCATTCTCTCCTTAGTTGTGGGAGAAAGAGCAAATGGTGTTTGTATGATTAACTGGGAAAATGCTTGTACGTGTAGGCAGAAATACAACATATAGAGATCCCACACATCCATTAACAGGAAGAACTCATGTCCACAGAGCAGCTTACTCTGTTTTCCTCCTTTTGTCTTTAAAAGAGAAATAAAAAATGGCGAAACTCACCCACAGCACTGGGGAAATCTTACAGTAGCATCTCCTACAAAAAAAAAAAAAGCATCTGTAGCGACAGACTTTTTTTCTTTTGCCTGATTTTCCCTCTACCCATCTCTTTGCTGTGCTCCATAGACAGTCCAGCGTCTCCTCTGTCTCTGGGAAGTGAACGTCCCTCCTCGGCCTCATCTAGGCGCATCAGGTACCGCAGACAGAGAAGCTTTGGTTCAGCGTTAAGTGTTCACACAAGCACTTGTGTCAGAAAATGATCACTCCTAAAATAATTTCTCTCTTTTCCAACAAAAAAGTAGGAATGCAGGAAAAATATTGTTTAAAAAAAACAAACAAACAAAAAAACACCCCAGTTGTCCTAATCCCAAAGATGTACATTTGACTTCACGATTACCTTCAACTTGTGCCTGAACATCCACGAAATCTCACCCTCAAACAAAAAGATGCTCACCTATCATACCTCTGATTCACAAAAATATTCTGGAAGAGTCCTCTCCAATTTAACAAGCTCACACCGTAATGGTTCGGTTACATAGGTGCGGCTTCCATCTCCTGGTGAGACTTCTGGGTGTCGACGTGTGATATATATTTTTTTCATTAGCTTGGAGTGAATTATGTGACTATTATAATTGTTATTCTGCATCAGGGTCTCTTCTCTGCCCACTTGGTTTGGTGGCTTTGTCCGTCTCTACAATTTTAAAGTAGGTGTCCATGTGCCGCAAAGGTTTGGCAGCTGAACACGGGCTCAGTCTCTCTCTTTCTCGTTCACTCACTCTCTCTCTCTCTCGCTCTCTCTCTCTCCTGTTTCTCACGCGGTCTGGTAGAAGTTGTCAGCTTGCAGGTTGTTGTGTTTCTGCATGCTGTAGTAACCGCTGTATCTTGAGTCGGGATCCGCAATGCGGAGCATGCGTTGGGAGCTGTCCACTTGGACCTTCGTCCCCTTCTGGCAGTCCACATACACCAGCTGGTTATTGAGACACGTGGTCTATACAGCAGATATGAGAGGACAAAGAACAAAGTGAGTCTTGGACCACAGAGAGAATTTTCCATACACACGGAACTAAAGGTTGGAATACACTACAGGACTTTAGCCCAGATTTGCAGTTTCAAGCACATGACAGGCGCATGTTTTTGCGTGAGTTTGTTATTTTCTGAACAACTTGAAAGTCTGGTAGTGTGTGTGATACTCATTCATGTAGTGTATGTGATATATTCAGAAAATCTGAAAGTCATGTAGTGCATTCCAGCATTTTGGGAATGGAAATAAAGTTAATAAAAAAATAAATAATAATATTTATAATATAAATAGAAGTAAATAGTAGTATTAAAATATTAAAATGACAAAAGCACATAAAATTACTAAAACTCAATAAAATCGTAAAAATATACAAATAAAAGCTCATTTAAAATATTAAAATATACTATAATAGTACATAAATAATACTAAACTAGCACTGCTAAACTAAGGATCTATCTATCATTCTCTCTCTCCATAAAGGCCTGTTCAAACCAAGGACAAAACTATAAAGACAATAAAAAAGATATAGTTCTCAAACACGTTTTCACAGTTCACAGCACAACTATAACGATGACGGCACAGAGAAACTATATAGTTAGAATCACTTTCAGAATGATTATATCCAGCTGATGAACGATAAAAACATTGACAGCCAATCAGAATCTGTGATGCTTTAAAGGGATAGTTCACTTTGAAATAAATTTTTGATATGTTTAGCTTACCTCAAGGGCATCCAAGATGTATGTGTCTTTGTTTCCACAGTATTTTCAATTTTGATATTTTTAGGTCAAACTGTTCTTGTCTGTCAGTCAAATAATGCAGGTCTATGGGGTCCTCCTCAAAGAGCATGCACAGAGAAGTCCAAATTAAACATCATTTAATGACTCGTAAATGTAAGTACACATTGATGGCCTAAGACACGAAACGAGCGGTTTGTGTGAGAAAACGAACAGTATTTATATCGTTTTTACCCTTTGTACACAGCCACGTCCAAGTGATCTAAGGGCGCGGGCGCTTCCTAGTGTGACGTGTACGCAGACTGGTGTATAGAAATATACACTAGATGTCGCCTTGGCGACGGCAGTTCATTGGAACGAAACCTTAGCCAAGGCGACATCTAGTATATTTCTATACACCAGTCTGCGTACACGTCACACTAGGAAGCGCCCGCGCCCTTAGATCACTTGGACGTGGCTGTGTACAAAGGGTAAAAACGATATAAATACTGTTCGTTTTCTCACACAAACCGCTCGTTTCGTGTCTTAGGCCATCAATGTGTACTTACATTTACGAGTCATTAAATAATGTTTAATTTGGACTTCTCTGTGCATGCTCTTTGAGGAGGACCCCATAGACCTGCATTATTTGACTGACAGACAAGAACGGTTTGACCTAAAAATATCAAAATTGAAAATACTGTGGAAACAAAGACACCTACATCTTGGATGCCCTTGAGGTAAGCTAAAACATACCAAAAATTTATTTCAAAGTGAACTATCCCTTTAATGAGCTCACGCATTTAAAGTGACAGACAAGCATGCGCTTAGAATAAACAGAATGATATTGTCCGCTGGTTTGGATACTAATATAGTTATCTTTATAGTTATCTTTCTTGGTGTGAACTGGCCTTAAGTCCTATAAACCTTCAAACTTTTTTCAAAACTTTCAAACAAATCCGTCTATGCAAAGATTCAATTAAACCAGTTCATTGTTGCATTCAAATTGCAATTCTGCATCCTGTTCAAATTGTGATTTTTACCCATGTAGTGAACTGTGATGAATAGCAATGCACCTTATTGGGCGTGCGGTAGCAAGGCATAGGAATCCACTGCTTCCGCTGGTTGACCAACAGCAGGGCGGCGATAGTGAGCATCATCATTAGGATGGGCAATGCCACCCAGGCCCAGTGCAGACCAGCATCCTCGCTGCGCAATGGTGTCTTGCCATCTAGGTAGGGCATCTGCAGACTTCCAAAGTCTCCTGAAACAACCCACAATGCAACTGTTGGCATATTTTGCTCCTGACAGCAGTGACTCGTTAAGCATCAATCTTGCCATATGAAATGCAAATATGGCTTGATTGGAAAGGTAGGAAATGTCAGACGTCTATCAGCAATTAAGGCAAATGCCAGTCTTGACAGACAGATTCCCACTCATATACGCCTTAACTAAAGAAACACATGAAAAATCAAGTAGAAATTACAGATTGCTATCAGAGAAAATCAAAAGAAACAAACAGCCAGCTTTGTGAAACTCTAGACAGTGACGTTTGATTCAAATTACTTCAAAAGCCACAGAATGCTTGCTAATTCCATAGCACAAGTACATGAAATTGTTCAAAAAATGAAATCGGAGACATCATGATTAGTTATAAACATTGAATCTATAAACTTAACTCTTTCCCCGCATTTTTAAAAAAAAGTGTCCCAGCCAGCGCCAGCATTTCTGATAATTTTCACAAAACTTTGATGGCACCCAGAATATTATGTTGTATGAACATACAACATGTAAAATAAAGAGCAGAGCATCTGCCTTTAAACAAAAATAAACCATTTTATTATAGCTACATGCATTCTTTTTGATCAACTGTTAAATGTGGGTAAGTTTCATAATGTGTGTCATCATAGTGTTGTGTCTTAAATCCCGGAAAATTCCGTCATTGGCGGGAAGAGAGTTCATCTTAAATTTGTAATTTAGCATCTTAAGTAAAACAGTTTAACTACTGAATATCTAAGTAACATTTTAAACAAGATTCTCTTCAAAATTACAAGCAGATTGAACCAGAATACTGACTATTGAAGAAGACAGTTTACACTAAAGCTAGCAATAGCACCCCTTGTGGCAATGCTGAGATACGCATTGTAAATTGGATTTTGGTTCACAACATGCCCATTCCATTTAAGTAAATTAAGACTGATTCAAGTCTGTCTGATAAATCAAGTCTTTTTCAGCAATCCACTAAAAGAATTGGCTCATGAGAGTCATTTGCTCATGAATCAGACTACACTGGTTGTGCTGTACGTTTATTTTTAAGCATCGAACAAAGACAACACAACAACAATTTACTGTCTATTTATAATTTTCTCATACGAACCTCTGAACTGTGGCTGTATATCGTTTTCGCTATGAGTCGGCCAGGCTGGTTGATGTCTCTGCTTGTCTCCCCGTTGGTCCGTCTTCTCGATGGGCACGTTTGTGGGAACGTAGCTCTCTGTAATTAAAAAATCAGAGACATGGGTACACAAAGAATGAAACAAAGAGAGAAGAGTGTGTTACAGGAACACGCACAAGCGCACACACAAAAGCACATAATACGAATTGTAACTACATTAAGAGGAGTTGAGAAGTGCCCACTCAGAACAAACAAGAATCGGGTCAGTGTGAAATTGCGGGCCGTGGTCTAATTAAAAGCTCATCTTCAGAGCTGTATCTTCGAGTGGGAAAGCACCAAAGGATGAGTGATTACCCAGAGTGCACACGACACCACTCTCAACCCACTCACTGATCCAGAGCCAAGTGACACAGCAATAAAGAGGGCCGTGATCAATGACATTATCTCCCAAATGCAAAGAGAGCTAATTTAGCCTCTGTCCAGCCTCGACTTAATCAATTCTTTTAAATGATTCATCTCAACGAGTCCGTATTTAGACGAAAGACCCATTCAATTAGAGAGAAGGTTCTAAGTAAACACACTCTTTATGAGAGTCAGAGAGAGAGAGAGAGCATTAAAAAAAAGAGAGGGAAACGTATGACAGAACTACTGAGGGCAAAACTACAGGGTACTTGGATAAGAGATTTATTCTAGTCAGTTTAATTTATGGGGGAAAAACGTGCAAACAATTTGCGAATTAAGCAGCTATTACCTCCAGTAACATGATGTATTGTAGAATGAAAAAGGCTATTTAGTGGGAATTAATGTAGGGCAGGGTTCGATTTTATCCATCAGGATTTGATTGAATAGTAAAAAGATATGTTATTGGTTAAACTTATTTGCCCCGGCCACGTGGAAAATAGAAAAATAGTAACCAAATTGCTTATGGAACATTGACAGAAGTTGGTCTTGCAGGACGTTTTGATACCATTCTTTATTTATAGCAGTGTTTTTGGGCAGAATTGTGAGAAAGGTCACAGGACTCATGATAGCGTTCACCTTTCCTTCTATGGTCAATCGATTTTCCAGATGTCCTAAACTTCATCCGAGAAAATAACTGCACTCTACTATCCAGTCTTTGTGTGTGCAGAATTTCAGTCTGTCCTGGATGTTTTTCTTGGAGAGAAGTGTCTTCTTTGCTACCCTTCTTGACAGCAGGCCATTGTCCAAAAGTCTTGGCTTCAATGTGCATACAGATACACTCACATGCAGTCACATGCTGCCAATACTGAGCAGCTCTGCCCTGGTGACAGGATTCCATAGCCGACTCCTCAGCAGAAGACAGTCCTGGCGCTTACTATACACTCTGGGACGTCCTGATACCTTCTTGACTACAGTTGAACCTGATCCGGGTAAATGGTTCTCTCAGGTGCAATATTCCTTACAGCAACTTCCTCGCATATGAGGCCATTTTGATGATAGCTGGTCTTTCTTTGGAGGTAACCATTGCTAATACAAGAACAGATTGGAACCACTTCTTCCCTCCTTTTATAGCAAACAGTCTGCTCTTACAATCAAATCAGAATGATTTTACCTGAACAGTACTTGTTCACACTTTCCCATGTACTGATGACATGATTGGTGAAATGATGTTAGCTGGTCATTTTGTGAGATGGGCAAAAACAGTGAAATTCGGGCATTTATGATCAAATTCAGTTTTTGGCCAATTAAGCATTTTACAACAATTTCAAATGCATCTGATCAATCTGCACAACAATCTAGAAACATAAGCCCCTTTCACTCAGCCATCCTGGTAAATTTCAGCAAAATTACCCGAATGACTTTACCAGTAAATACACAAGAACGGCGTTCTGGCTTTTTACCGTTAAGAGACCCTTCACACATCAACACCAAAATAGCGGTAAATTCGGTGATGTCAGTCATCGGAAATGATCTTTTAAATGCTGCACTGTTTTCAACATTCGCCCGCATGAGGAGAAGCGCTTTAGTCACACTATCTGTTCAATTTGACATTATTTTTTGACGCCTGAGTGACAGGCATAAGAGGATGATCAAACGGTACGCGTTTTAGCTCTTAAAAACACGAGATGCGCATAATAGTATCCGGCTGCAGGGCCGCAGCACTGATGAAAGGAAAAGAAGGCTGGCCCCGGCTGGGTCTTGAGCGCGGCATGCTGAAAAATGTTACAACTTCTCTTACTGGTAAATTGCCAGAACCGATTTACTGGTATTTTTTAAAAGGTCCTGTTCTTTTTTCTTCTTTTTTTCCCTGTTCACACATGATCTCTTACCGGTAATTTACCCGTAAAGACTGTGCTAATATTAATCCACAACAACTGAAGCAGCAAACTTGATGTCACCGACAATACTTTTGGCCACGTCTGTATAGTAGATCTGTAATGTGTTTACCATGCAGATTCACTTTCCCTCAGCCTGTTCTACTCTGATCATCAGATCTAATCTCTATGTGAACACACAGCACATAAGTCCTGACCTGGACACATGGGGCAGCAGCTGCCCTCCACGGTGACCGGCTGATGGCAGGGTAATGCAGGACAGCTGACAGTCGAGCAGAGGGTCTGGCCTTGCAGGCAGTAGCAGTGAGTGCAGCTGTCAATGTCCCATCGCTCCTCATCCATGTATGTCTTCCCGTTGAAATGACACACGGCCCTCGGCGTGGCATCTGGTGAAGAGGTGGGATAAATGCTCGGTCATAACCGTGTCATAAACACCCACATGTGATCAAAAAGCAACTAAACTGGGCTGTCTGATCTTAGGGCAATATGATCTTCAGCTGTGCATACCTAGACAGTATGGGCAACACTGGCCCTTTCTGAGCACAGGCCGGGCGCAGTTGACCGGTGGACACGACTCGGAGAAGCAGCTGATGGCTCCGTCTAGACACACACAACTGGAGCAGACATTAGGCTTCCAGGACTCAGCGGCCAAGAAGATATCACCATCTTCATTCCTGCAGTAGCTGGGCATGCTGTCGTTACTGGGCGTCTGAGGGGTGACTGGGTCATCTGAAGAGAGACATATAAATGGATTTATTTACTAGGCATTTCTTAACTATAATGTGACATATTCGAGAGTGAAATAGAGCGAAATTTTATTTTATCCATTGGGAACTGATTATGAAAAGTGGGCATTCAATACTAAAATGGAGCCAGAGCTGTATTCACAGATTTATTCTTGCGCACCGGAAACTCGTTTAACATGCCGTTATTCTCTTAAGTTTGGGGACGGTACGATTTTTTAATCGCTCACCAAGGCTTCAATTATTTGATCAAAAATACAGTAAAACAGTAATATTCTGAAAAATTATTATAATTTAAAATAACTGTTTTCTATTTAAATACACATTAAAATGCAGTTTATTTCTGTGATGGCAAAACTGCATTTTCAGAAGTCATTGCTCCAGTCTTCAGTGTCACATGATCCTTCACAGTCATTCTAATATGCTGATTTTCATGGAATTATATATTTTTTCAGGATTCTTCGATGAATAGAAAGTTCAAAATAACAACATTTACTTTTGAAATAGACATCTTTTGGTCACTTTTTATGAATTCATTGCATCCTTGGTGAATAAAAGTATATATATACGTATATATATATAATAATTTTATACACACTTTTATATAAATATAACAACACTGCACTGCACTGAAGAGCAAAAGGAAGTATGCTATAGTTTAGTTGCTGAAACATTTTCTGAAATGCGATCCATTCTATTCCTCTGTCATCCCTTCGGCTCATAGTGTTGATCATGTACTCCAGCGCCCATGCAGTATTCATCATTTCCAAAAAACCCATGCATTATGCACATTCACATTTTGTTAACTTTCCACCAGTCAAAGGTGTCTCATGCCTCTATGCTCTAAAAGTCCTCACAATGATGAATCTTTTAATAAAAAATGTTTTCAAATGTAAAAGTTTTTGTTGACAGCACACCTGGACAGTGAGGGCAGCAGGAATCCTGCGTTCTGATTGGACTGTGGCAGAGGAGGGGCGGGCACACCTCCGTCTCACAGAGCACACGTCCGCTGTGGCAGGTGCACTGAGTGCAGGAGTCGATGTTCCACGTCTCTCCCTCTACAAAGTACTCTCCACCCGGGGCCAAACACACGGACGCCTCACTCAGCTCTGGCTTATGGGAACTGGACTCTTCTGAGAGAGATAATCAATATTTGAACATGTAAAAGGCATCTTTGAGTATCTATGGAGATTGTCAGTATGTTGCAGTGTTGACTCACCTGGGCAGGTGGGGCAACAGTGGCCGGGTCGGATGGTGGGGTTATCACAGGGGGGCACCGGGCAAGAAATAAGGGCACACATTTCTCTCCCAGCATGGCAGTAACAGTCCCTGCATCCGTCATGCCAGCTCTGCCCATTCTCGTGCCTGCGGCCGTCCATAGACAGGCAGGAGCCCAATTTCACCGCTGGAGCCACAGACGACGAACTCTGATCTGCACAGAGAAACAAATGAATGAACAATAAACACAGCAGCTGCCTTTCTGCCTTCATAGAGCCTAGAAAAACACTGTGGCAGAACCACGATGTCAATTCCAGTCTTACTCCGCAAATCTATGTAAGTTTGTAACAAATTTGCATAATGCCAGCCTATGATCTTCATTGGCTGCGTGCGAACAACATATACTTTAACCCGCCATCAAACACTGTAGTTCAGTTGGTGTTGTTGACATGCGGAGAAGACTATTTTCGGCGCTGCGAAAGCAAATTGACTTTGCATGTACTGTCAAAGGATGAGGACTTAGGTTCAAATTGGTACAGTAAAACCGACGCCATTATTACGGTTCGTATCACTGTGTATCAAGTGTGGAAGAAGACTCCGGAGCTGAAATTTAGACATGGTAATGGGCGTTTTGTTTCCAACACTGTAAGCGGTAAAACAGTCACAAAAGACTGGGCCATCTGACCAATCAGAGCAGAGTAATATTAGAGAAACTGGATCCTTTATTGAACCGTTTCATACACTGTGAGAAAAGAGGTGATGCTGCAATGTATATTATGAGAAAATTAAAGTGTTTTTTTAATCTAAGATGCATGTAAACCTATTGTAGGAGTCCTGCAAAACAAAATTAGGAACCTTTAAAATAGCTTTTGTGCGGCAAACAAAACTGGTACTGTGTTGGGTCACCACTTGATGCCCACTGTAAAATCTGGGTTGAGAACTTCTGCTTTGCAGTGAAAGCAGATCATAATTAAAATATATTTAGAGGAGGTTTTATTTTAGACACAGAGCAGATGTTTGTTTAGAGTCAAGTCTTGATGGATTATTTGGCATATTAATAGTGAAACGGGAAAGCCAGAGGATTCCCTGAATAATTTCTGCATTTATATTCCAGACATTTGACCTCTTCAGTGAAACATTTTCACTGGCTGCTCCACAAACAGCGTGAAATGACAAAATATGCAAGCGACGCTTCACACACTCCAAACCCCACAGCACAAAACATTCTCAAATCTCATTCTATCTGCCAAGAGCGTCACCTCTCACTGCCTCTCTATAACAGCGGCACAGCTCCAGCCAGGCCCCAGTCAATATCACAGAACCATTTCACATTGATTAAAACCCTGTCTGGGTGATATGAGGAGGATTCACGTTTCAAAAATTCAACGTGAGAGAAATAAAAAAAAGCATATTTTTCCTCACTCTCTCGTCTCATTAAACGGACCGAGCTTGTGAATATCTCACGTGCCAGCTTCATTATTGAAGATGAATCAAATGAGGACACAAGAGCCGTATGAATAATGGAGGAGTGTGAGTAACTGTGGGCCTGGCTTTTGTATGTACAACAGGTGGCCCTCAAAACAAATGGAAAATATGGGAAAGGGGGATGAGTCATGCTGGAGACCCTGGTCTCTGTGAATACGAGACCCAGCAGTGCTCTATGTGCACATGGCTCACACTTACAAATGACAGAAATAACACCTCAGCATATCGATTCAGCTGTATGGGGTCAATGTACTACAGCACTAGATCAGCTCTGGCCACCTGGCCAAAATGGAAAAAAGATTCTTATCCATGTTAGTTGTCTAAACCAAGACAGATTTAGACATTAAAACAGATTTCTCGTATGCATTAAAGCAATAAGAGATCAAATACAGTGATTTTACCAAGAATGTGTCTGAAAAATAAAATAATAATAATAACTGCATGGCCTTGAGCGGCTTATTGTGTATGAGAAACGTCACCAATCTGTATCAAATGATCATAATTATTAATGATATTAAACCGAATAAACAATTTTGAAAGTAATGTAGTTCGTTACAGTGTTGTTATGGTTAACAACATCTATAGATTTTTTTCCGCAGCTGGAAAATAAAATAAAATTAGATATTAGATATGCAACTCACTGACATAAAATAAGCTTAAGTTCTATAATTACTAAAACTATAACTGATGTAAAATAAATAAAAGCTAAATAGAAATATAAAACTATTAAAAATGTACTCAAAATTAAACTGAAAACTGAATATTTTTAAACGCTAATTCAAAATATTCACTTGCCTGGTTCATTTACTAATTATTGAGTAATTGCTAGCAACGTAACAACTTGGTGCATTAAAGGGTTAGTTCACCCAAAAATGAAAATTAAGTCATTAATTACTCACCCCCATGCTGTACCAACCCCGTAAGACCTTCGTTCGTCTTCGGAACACAAATGAAGATATTTATGATTAAATCTGAGAGCTGGATCACTGCTACATAGGCTCCCTAAGGGACTGACACCGGACGGCCCAGAAAGTCATTAGAGAAAATGTTTAAATATTCCATGTCACAACAGTGGCTCAACTATAAGTTTATCAAGCGACGAGAATACTTTTTGTGCGAAAAAACAAACAAAAATAACGACTTTATTCGACTATTCCTTTTCTTCCTTGTAGGCCTGAAACGAGACTTCAAGAGATTTCCACGACGCATGCGCGAGAATTGCGATCTCCTTCAACTACTTCAGTTAAGTTCTCGCGCGTGCGTCGTGGAAATCTCTTGAAGTCTCGTTTCAGGCCTACAAGGAAGAAAAGGAATAGTCGAATAAAGTCGTTATTTTTGTTTGTTTTTTCGCACAAAAAGTATTCTCGTCGCTTGATAAACTTATAGTTGAGCCACTGTTGTGACATGGAATATTTAAACATTTTCTCTAATGACTTTCTGGGCCGTCCGGTGTCAGTCCCTTAGGGAGCCTATGTAGCAGTGATCCAGCTCTCAGATTTAATCATAAATATCTTCATTTGTGTTCCGAAGACGAACGAAGGTCTTACGGGGTTGGTACAGCATGGGGGTGAGTAATTAATGACTTAATTTTCATTTTTGGGTGAACTAACCCTTAAATATAGAATTAATTCTAATAAATGCATTTATCCTAAAATTACGTCAAAAGTGGCTCATCCTCAGATTTAAAGGGTTAGTTCACCCAAAAATGAAAATTATCCCATACTTTACTCTCCCTTAAGCCATCCTAGGTATGACATTCTTCTTTCAGCAAAAAACACAATCGGAGTTATATTAAATAAAAAATCCTGGCTCTTCCAAGCTTTTTAATGGGATTGAATAGTAAACTTAGATTTTGAAGCCCCAAAAAAGAGCAGCCATTCATTATAAAATGACGGTAAGTAAACTATGGGACAATTTTTGGGTGAACTAACCCTTTAAGATGGGATCTAGCATTTTCCTATAAGAACCAAATAACACAGAACCATACTGTTAAATATATATAATACTTTTGCTTACCTCTACACTGACAAATCAGACAGCCCAACTCATCATGCTGGAAGCCCATTGGACAGGCCTTGTCACATGGCAACTCGGGGCATTTCTTACAACGGCAGGTGTCACAACCATGTTTGTTCTTACTGGTAAGAGAACATGAGAACAAGAAAGCTTAAAAGAGAAAAAAGTAATAAAATAATACATAAATAGTATAGTATACAACAGTATACAGTATAATAGTATAGACATACTTTTATCTAACAATAATTCTTTTGAAAAACTTTTTTATAAATTATGTATGTGCAAATGATGTAGAAAGTCCAGTCATCTGTATTCAAAGGCCATTTCACACAGAACATGTTTTTTCCATTCCACTGTCCTACTTTTCCATCGCATGTAAACATGCACCAGACGGACATATTTTAACGTTGTGCTCGAGTCTTTTGCAATCTCACACATGACACGGCAATCTAAAAAATAGCAGAAGTTAAAATGAGTTTAACTATTAAAAAATGCTTCTCAAGACCTTGTGTTATTTTCCCATTTCACTGCTCACGTCTTGTCAAAGCAAAAAAAGGTTCTGGTTGACAGAGATTACCACATTTGTATGATTGCTGGATCCACACCACCAGGTGTCAGTATTGGTTCAGAATGGCTGTTATATTGGCCAGCGCAACATACACAAATATGACTTAGTGCACCTTTAAAATAACTCTTCAAGACATATGGACTTCATAAAGAGTCAGTACACACACTAAGCACACTTTGTCATTGGCACATCAAAGCTTGCCATTATACACCAGGTGCCAAAGACACGGTTCAATGTCATCCGTTAACACTGGAACAGAGAGCGAGAAGGAGAGAGAGGAAAGGAAGAGAGAGTCTTTGTTGACCTTACATGAAGTCCTTCGGCAGATGGCACATTAAAGACGACTAACCAGAACGGCCGATCAAAATACTCCTTGAAGTCCAAGGCACCTACCTTGGAGAACAAACTCTTGCAGGCGCTCTGCTCTTATCAGATGAATAATGTGCCATGTGCAGCCATGTGCAGTGCATATTTGGTTTGGTGATAAATAGCTATCAGGTATGATGTCAGCAGTGGGGAATATCAATATTCTTTGTGCAAGAGGAGGAAATCTGCGCTAAGCTGCATGCATTATTCAGGACGCGAGCTTGATCCTCAGCCATAACATTAAGGGGGCATAAATAGATATCTAAAATTAGAATCTGAGATGCAAGCATTTGCACTTGTGTGCTCATTCATGACGGCAGAATTGAGGAGGAAAAGAGACAAAGATGGGCCAAGGGCCGAACTCTGATAAATAAAGACTCCTCTTTATTCAACCACGCCTGAGGGAATGAGTCTCAGATAGGAGACTATAGAGGTGCAAGACCAGCTAACACTGCTGCCTTATTCTCTGCACTTGTCATTATGGTCTTTATTTTACTTTAAAGGAACAGTACACCTAATAACAAAAATGATTCATTTAACACTTTTTGCCTGTTTTTTATTATAAAGACAGTAGAAAGGAGGAAATCATGAGGGAGACGAAGGGGGAATGGGATTGGGTCTTGACGCAGGCCAAATTGGAACCTGCATTTCCCATTTAAACTCCAGAGTGCAACATGTCAGGAGCATGTGTGCTAACCACTACATCACAGCTCCAACATGAGGCGAGATTAGTTGTGCTCAACATCAACTGTGATCAATTGCTAGACAGCTCCGTCCACACTGAAATCTCATTGGTCCCAAATCTCACTCCTCATAGTTGTACATAAAAATCAAATATGTTGTGGAACATTTTGCTTGCAAAATCTTCTCCGGGGACACTTGTTGTGTTGGATCTGGGGTGCATTTTCTTGTACAATGACTTAACTCGCTGCTTAATCACCATAGTATAAGGCATTATTGGAGAAATTAGCTAGCTAGTCACGGCTGTTTTCTTAAACTGTAGTAACTCAAGTGCCATTCGTCGTCATTGGTTCAACAATATAAAACTGCTGTTAATAACGCCCGGTGTTTTATCTGTAAATAACGAACATGGCATTATTGCTATTTTTTAGTTTTCTGTAGTTTTGCTTTGTTTCCAGATGTTTGATTCCATTGCAGATTCCCACCTACGTCATAATACGGGGTCCAGCACATACGCACACGCACACTTTTTTAAAATTCCACTAATTCTCTTGACAAACTAAGACGCAGAATGAAATTTGTATGTAAATGGAATGAAAGATATAGACTACTACATGTTAGCTTGCTTATTTTGCTCAAGAGAGTAATCTATTTAAGTCTGCATGTCATACTAAAAAGTAGTTATGCTTCTAACCCCAGGTCAAGAGCTGTAGCTTCGAACACAACTTTACAAAGCTGTTTGCGAATGTTCAACTATGGTTTCAGGAAACATTGTATTGTTGAACTACAGTATGTTACTATCAATGGAACTTGTGACCATATATAACCAGTCATGCTTTTGGGAAACATGCTTGGTTAGAGCATGGCATTACATGGTTGTGTGTAGAAACATGTAACACAATTTTTCTAAACAACATCCTCAAACATTATATACTCCGACACGTCATTGAGTGGTGGTGCTCATACGGGTTTTTGGAGTTCAAATGCGGCTCGCAACAGTTTCCAATCCTTCTCCCTGTTTTTCTCTTCCCTATCATTTGAATAGAAAGCAAGAAACCCCCCCCCCCCCCCCGACAATCAGACATCAGTCACTGAAAGAAGTGGCACATACTTTCGTGCACTTTTCTCTTCTTTCTCATCTCCATTCGTCACAAGGTGTCTCTTTAACCTGCCGACTGCACAGCTCCACAAAAGTTTTTACAAATTGGCTCAGCGATCTGCCTGCGTAATTGGAGCATTTCTTTGCAGACGTGGAACAGCAGTGTTTATTCGCAGTGGTGTCAAGACATGGTGTTGTGTAGATTAGGTGTTCAGCTTCGCTATCGCAGCTCATCCTTTACGGGGCGCAATCAGAGACGCTGATCTGAGCCGGCTCTAATTAGCTGTCAGCTCCAAACTCGCAGTCGGGCACAAACAAGCAAAGCATAGCGCAGGGGATCATTTTGTCATTCACAATTTCTCCAGACCGTTTTAGGAACAGTGTGGGATTCGCTTCAGTTTGTGACAACTAATGACTGCTGCCTGCCCAGACAGTTTCGAAAATCATTGGGGTAACAATGACATAAAATGAAAGATAACAATGGTCTGGACTTTTATGGAACTATATTATTACCTCAGTGAAGTGGAGCCTTAGGAAGACGTATTCTTACTAATCCTTAAAAGCTAAAAAAAAAACTGTCAAAATAACATGTCATGTAGTTAACATTTTTCGAAATTGCCTTAAAGTGAAACTAACAGTCCCCCAAAACCAATCCGGCTCAAATACAAGGTCAAAACAGGAAGAGCTTTATGGCTTTTCATGAAGTTTGAAGACATTTGAACACTGGCTGTACAACTAACAATAAATGTTTAACAGAAACTGCACTTCTTGTTGTTACCTCTGTGCATCAGATTATTGTTTTCTTACATGTAGCCGAATGGGCATTCCTTGGCACAGGCCACAGCCTTGCACTTCTTGTGACGTGGGCGACACTGGCAAAGATCACAGCCGTGAATGTCCGTCTGGAAGCCAAAAGGGCATTTTAGAGTGCAGCTGGCAATTAGACCAGTGCACAACTCTTCTCCTGAAGGTTAGAAGAAAAACACAACAGAGACCAATTCATTACAGCTTTAGACATTAATTGCACTTCAGTATACATGCTTTAAGATTGGCACATATGAGAAAGGCAACATACATTATTACAAACATAAAAATTCATTTAGTGCCCTGTATGCACTAAAACACATTACAACATAATATAATATAATATAATATAATATAATATAATATAATATAATATAATATAATATAATATAATATAATATAATATAATATAATAGTAGAATAGTGCATGGTTGTAAAAGGCTCTCAGCCAATCAGATTCGAGAAACAGAACTTTAATATAATATAATATAATTTTATATAATTTTTCCTTCATTATCGTTAACTCATCCATTATTTTATTTGTTTTTTTTATTTTATTTTATGCTTTGAGAAGCACCCAACTATTACATTATATTAATTATTATATTATATTATATTATATCTTGACTTTGTATATAATAATTATATATAAAGTTGGAAAAACTGAAATGAAATGCTGCAGCTGTACACTTACCAAATAATTAAAAAATCTTAAAATTCACAACAAAAATACTGAAAAAAGAATTGTTCTCTATTCTATATAACTATTTAAAGTAAAAATAATATGTTTTGTGAATTTGTAAATGTAATTATATATTTATATTCAAGCATATTCCTTGAAGGTAAATAAATTAAAGGGAATTTGAGACACAAATCAGTCAAGTGTGTCCAAACTTTTTACTAGTAATGTATATCTCATAATAGAATATTTATAATCCACAACTAGGTTTGCGGTTCCACCCTAAATCAGCATTATTATCTTTTTCCTCTGACATTTGTCAGACTTAGATTCACCCAGTCTATCTTAGCATAAAAAACAATCCTTTAATCCATCTGCCCTTCAGTGTTTATCCTCATAAACATCTCTGCTAAAGCCAGTCAGTGTCTGGAGAGAAAGTGGCTAAAGCGCGCCTGACAGCGTGTGTATGGGGTGAGGAAGATGAAGCACTTCTCCAGTGACGTCACAGCTCACTTACGTGTCTTGCAGCCGCATGTCCTGCAGCCGCTGGAGTCCAGCCGGAAGCCATACGGGCAGCTCTTGTCCTCCAGCGTGCAGTTGTCCAGTGAGCCGCAGGCAGGGGGCGCCATCGTGATGTAGGTGGGCTCTGGAAAGCAAAACATTCCCCCAGAGGATGTGAGTCACTCTTGACTAAGTCAGACAGTTAAACAGACAGAGAAAGAATATGGGAATCGTAGGGGCTCAAACGGGACTACACTTATGAGTCATGGGAGTCAAACACAATTTGCCACAGACTTTCTTTTACTTTCAGTTAAAATGATAGTTCACACACAAACAAAAATCCTGCCATCATTTATCATCCTGCCTCATCCTCATGTTGGCTTGGGGAACACAGAAGGAGAATTTCTGAAGAATATCCTGACAACTTTTTTCAATATAATAAAAACAGTGTTATTTTAGTATTATTTATATACTATTATATTGTATTAAAATAACTTTTAGATTTATATTTTTCATTTTCAGGTTTTAGTAATTTTGTATTTTTATTAATTCCTATTTTTTAATGTATTTTATTAATTTGAGTACTTATTTATTTCAGTTAGCTGCCAAGGCTTTTTTAAGTTTAAGTTTTTCACCAAATACTGTATTTGCTCTCTCTCTCTCTCTCTCTCTCTCTCTCTCTCTCTCTCTCTCTCTCTCTCTCTCTCTCTCTCTATATATATATATATATATATATTAGGGGTGGAACGGTACACAGAAGTCACAGTTCGGTTCATACCTCGGTTCAGACATCACGGTTCGGTACGATTTCGGTACAATGGAGGGAAAATAAAAAGACAAAAAGACCTTGCGATATGTTTGGTAATTGTACCTGAATGAATTTAAAATTAATTTGCTATATTTCAGATCAATATTTTTGTTTTCATTCATTTTAATTAACATTATTAATTAACAATGTAACATTACTCTCATCTGAATTATAAATTATTGATTTCTGTATAAAATAATATTTCCATCAAAAACTTTTTTAATCAATGTAGAATGTGTAATTTAAAAATAAACAGATTAATGCTCCGAGGACAAGAAATGAAAACCAATGCGATATGATGAATGTCCAAAAGATGGGACCCACAGACTGTTTTGAAATGGAGTTGGATACATTTTTTTTGCTTTTAAAACAGTGTGTGTGTGTGATATTTTGGTTGGGTAACAGTTGTAGTTTACACTGTGACAATAGCACAATGTTGTGTTTTATTGCGAGTGTACACAAATATAAGTAAACACTTTGCAGGTTTAATGATCTGTATGAACAAAATGACGGGAGTATGTTTTTTTTTTATGTTTCCACTGTTCGATCGCGCCCGCGCCTCTCTCTCTCTCTCTCTCTCTCTCTCTCTCTCTCTCTCGCGCGCGCACGGACGGACACACACACACTCCAGCATTGCAATCTTAACATCGCAAGCTGTTCAATATGCGGTCAACACCAAACGCGAATAGAGCGTCAAATTCACGTCTAGTTCGACGCTAGTCCAAAGGGAATAGGACGCGCATATAAAACATAGGTATAAAAGCCAACGTTTAAAGTGAACGTGCGTTCAGAGCATAGACAAGCCGGGGGTACAGATTGTGTGTCCCTAAAGAACCCGCGCATCTAACAGTAGTTCTGCATTACATTAATTAATTTGCACGCGAGTTTTATTTATTTTTATACCGTGTATTCTCCGTGTAAATTCGTGCACCGAACCGTGACGCCCGTACCGTTTCGGTTCAATACGAATACATGTACCGTTCCACCCCTAATATATATATATATATATACACTGTAGCCTATTTTTCAGATTTATATATTTAGGGTCATATTCAACCGCACATTCACACAGCCGAAGCACAACCAAAACAATGTTTTAGGGGCCAAAAGTTACATAGTGTACATTTAATAACAACAACAACACTGAGAAAAAAAATATTTTGGGTGAACAATCCCTTACTTTAAAAATAAATAAATAAATAATATCTCTCTTTGCTCACTATGACATCTCAGGCTAATAAATATCCCACTTGGTTATAATTGATTAGAATGAATTGAATATCAGATTACAGAGCTGTTTAATATAGAATATAAACCTTCTTCTATTTAGGTTTTGACATCCCTGACGAGTTTCTATTTGATCTCAATCTTTCCGGTCGAAAGTTTTAATCCATTCTGAAAAAGATGGGAAACAATGTAGTCAGATGGATAGACAGAAAGAAATAGAGATGATAGATAAAGTTGTCTAAAATGGATAAAAGCCTTCATGACTACAAATACAGTTCATGGCAGCACTCCAAAGACGAGCCATCCCCACTGGAAATTGACTTTTTCACGGTGCGACGAGAATCTATAATTCGCCACTCCAGCAAAACCTGAATGCTTGTAGTACATGCTGAAATTACTGACTGAATTGATTGGTTTGTGCCTGTCAAACGGATCATCCAATCAGCTTCTCTCTTGGCTCTTTTCTGATTTTTCTCCTGAATGCAGCTTTGAATGCAGTGCTGTTCTGCTATAGGAAAACAATTCCATGTTCAAGTATACATGCAAACACGAGTATGCACTTTCATTTTTTTTCCAACAACAACAGATGATCCATCTTAAAGGGACAGTTCACACCAAAATAAAAATTCACACAAGTCTTTTACACAAAGACTTTCTAGTGTGTGCTCTTAGGCGGCTCTTTGAAAATTGAAATATTATGGAGACGGTTTGGCCGTGTATTATGCAAATTAGTAACTGCAGGCAGGCGCTTCCTCGTGAAGAATAATCGGGAATCATTAGCATTAGAACGAGGATGAGAACGAATGTATAAGCGTGAGCTACTTGTATGCAATTATTAGTGAAGCAGACCCACTGTGTTTTGTTTATGCTCATTAAGCCGCTCTTTTAAACAGCATGCGGTCTCTGGTAGGCTGACCCTAGACCACACGGCTGCTGGGACACACTGCGCTGGAGAGAGACAGACTTGTGTCAGAATTTGCAAATGAGTCAAGACACGTTCCTCTTGATTAGCTTGAACCGCACATGGAGAAGAGACACATGAGCTGTCAGTGGCCAAAAGAGAGTGCCGTCCTTGCATTAATAATTAGTGCAGTACCTTTCTCAGACCGAATATAAATACAGTTGTCATGGCCTGAATTTTGGGAGTCAATTCGTTATTAGAGCTCAACAGTGTCCTTTTTATTGCATGGAAAAGGGAAGTGTGAATAAGAAACGGTAACACTTTATTTTGATGGTCCCCCAACAGACATTCTACTGACTAGAAGTAACTTTGCAACTACATTTCAACTTATTCTGCTAACCCGAACCCTGAACCCTAACCTAACACTCTAATGAGAGTTAGTTGAGATAGTGCAAAGTTACTTATAGTTAGTAGAATGTCTAAAATGCACCATCAAAATAAAGTGTAACCTAAGAAACTGTTTTTTTGTTTCATGGAAAAAGGAGAATCAGATGGGTTTGAAATTAAATAAGGGTAAACGACAGAATTTTCATTTCATGGTGAACCATCCCTATACATTCAAAACAAGCAATTTCCTGCAATGCTAAGAGTTACCAGAGATGTAAGTTGTGGTCTGAATTGAATGAGAAGAAATAAAGACTGCACTGCAAAATAAAGCCAAGACAACACATCTGTCTACTGTGCATTCACTGGAAACAAACAAAAACAAACATAGAGCATGACTAGTCTAATCTGATTTACCAACAAATGACTCGCACAATAAGACTCGCAAACAAGCAAGTTATTGGATTGAAACAGCCTGACAAATCCTTCATTGAATAAACTCATGTTTGCATAAAAATAAAGCAACGGTTTGATTTGTGAAACTTAAATCAGTATCATTACTGGCTGACTGTTCATATGATACTGTGTAGTTGAAGATACTGTACACAGCTGCAGCTTTTTGTGTAAAATATTTAATTAAACATTACATTAAATATATACCAATAAATATTTTTTTAAAGAAGTTAACACTTTTATTCTGCAAGGATACATTAATTTAATCTAAATCAGAGACAACAAATAAGAAAGACCATGGCAGGTGTCAATTTAAATGTGAGGAGGATGTTTATTTTTTTATATATTAAGAATAAAATATCATTATAAAAAAAATATAAGTATTCTTCAAAAAAGTTGAAATAATGCAAATTGATGACTTTAAGAATATAGTTTCAGTTATGACTTATTTTTTCATGTGATTTAGTCTAGTTAGTTTTATATCAAATACAATGTGATTTTCGAAAAAGGATTATTTATTTTTCTTCAAGGAAAAAGGGAGAAACACCTTGTATGTGCCACTCCCAAATATTAGGGGCTTTCCTTGCCATTAATGCTTGGATAAAACACCTATGTCTCCTTTGATTCAAAATAATGAAAGATACTGTATATGTGAACCTACCAACATCCATTGCCATGATTTTTGGAATGACTTATCGCGAGAGGAAAAAAATATGTTTTAGTCGCATAACATCGGTTAATGGAAATGCCGTCATTTCGTAATTGTTTTTTATTGAAATTTAGAAAATATCTTAAATTTTTTTGCACAAATATGTAATGGACATGTAGCTTATGAATCTCAAAATCCTGTATTTATTTATATCACATAATGGCAACCAATGACTAAAAGTGGCTACTTTTCTCTCCACAATTTGTCTCAAATGTAAGGACATACAGTTATTAAATAAAAAACGAGCTCTCAGCGATAAATAGAAACCTGAAGCGAAAAAAACAGCATTCCGTTTTCCCAATTAATTAAAGCACGGTTCCATTAACACTACTGTAACATTTGAAGCCGTGTCGCATTAGTGCCTCGTTTTGTTTCTTCCTATGTGGCTCCACAACAAACAGATCATGCTAATATTCAAAGACTGCTAGAAATAAACAAGTGAAATGTAATGAAGGCACATATTTAAACATATTAAATATGGAATAATACCAGTGCAAAACGCTTCTGGCTGTGGGGTTTGCTATAAAACCTGATGTGCGATCTTTGGGGGTTGAACCCAACCTGACAGCTTTCATTTGCTTAATTACACATGCTGCGTCTGGTACAATAACTTGCTTCTGACAGGGAGAGGGTGTCACCTTGAGGAAATGAGCTCTTCTAACAAATAATAATTAGGAAATAAAAATGCACAGAGTGCAGGGCAGCTGGCAAATGAGCTAAATTAAGCTGTCCTGGGACCAGGGGGATAGAGTCAGGGCTGTGTCCAACAGGGCCCAGAGGACAGAGGCAGGACTGAAGCAGGACATGGACACACACCAGCAGCGGTGGGATGTTTCAGTGCCAAAGGACAACACTGGAGTGGAGATCTGTTCACAAAAACGGGCAAACGCACCAGTGCTTGTGTTGGGTATTTACAATATATTCAATGTTAAACAACAGTCAGTTCTGGTCTGATAATTATTCAAATAAAATAAAGATATACTTACTAACTGGCTACAATTAGTTTGAAACCTGTTGCTAAATTTGAACAATATGAACTAAGACACTCAATATTAAATGAACTAATGCTACAAGATGACCACGTTCACAGCAGCAGAATACTAGTCCTTAATATGGTTCCTTTCGCATACAGTTCAGTTATTTACAGGAGTGACAACCACATTCTATGGAAGCTTGACAGCAATTCTGACTTTTTATATACTGTACTTATATACAATATGTAAAATGCCTGGCCCTTCAGTACTATTGTCACTGGAAGCTGTGGAACCTCAACAAACTCGTCTCTATCCTGGTGTGATGACTCCGACCTCCAACCAGATGGAACTGGATAAATATTGTGAATGTTCTGATCCAATCTGACTTCTGACCTGTAATGTTGCCTGAATCATAATCATACACAGTTCGTTCGTTGGCCAGAGGAGAACTGGCCCCCGACTGAGTCTGGTTTCTCCCAAGGTTTTTTCCTCCATTCTGTCTCCTGATGGAGTCTGGGTTCCTTGCCACTGTTACCTTGGCTTTTGGCTTGCTTAGTTGGGGAGATTTAATATTCAACAATATTATTGATCTGGTGGACGATGACGCAATTTTCTTCTAGAAACAAACTTGTTGTATTATTTTCATGTTATCACTGTGAAGCTGCTAAAAAACGCTATATAAATAAAGGTGACTTGACTTGACTGGACTGGAATGTGTTGATCACTTTCCCAAACGACTGCATGTAACATGCCACATGTAAATGAGAGGCGCAGCGAGAGCAGAGTTCTCTAGATCTTGCCAACAGGTATGTCTATTTAAGTCCTCTATCGAGGGAGATATCAGGCATCATTACCGCTTCCTTTTATTTCCCCATTTCCCATCTTTTATTAGGGCCACATATGGCTCTGCTGAACGCACATGGCAATTTCTCTGCTTTATCCGGCAAGATAAAAAAAAGTCATAGAATGGAGTAACAGTCCTATCTTTATTTTTGATTGCAGCACTGCTATCACAAGGCTGCCGACACTTCGACTCTGACAGCAGGAGACAACAGGCTTTGTTATGGATGGAAGGTGACAAAACAGAACTGTGTGTGTGACTTCAAAACACTAGAGTCATGGACAAAGTAAATGTGTTGTTCTGCATTGCATAGGAACCTTTTCATACACAATGCATTGAACATATCCAGTGACTACTGTATCTGTGACAGAAGGAATTCATTAAAGTTCAGAGTTCAAAATGAGTTGCATTCTCTAGACATCATCTGTGACAGAAAACTTGTCTCAGTTTGTAAAAAGTAATGCACATTTTAGGGCCCAAGCACCGATGGTGTGAGGACCCTATTGGAATTGCATCCGTTTATTTGGCTTTATTTTTGAAAAAAATGGGCATAAACCTTACTCACATTAACAAAATCACAAAATAATTTATTAGCCTTGTTTATGCCTTATATAGAATTCAAAAAGTTATAAAAAATCTTTCAACTCCTTTAATGGCCATGTAAACACGATAAACCCAGTAAGTTTTGCATTATAAAGCCGAAAGGGATCATTTATATAGACAAAAATTGGTAACAGACATCCATTCACATTAAACTGTATAGTCCAATTGTTCAAAGAACGATTTTGAGAACTTTATAGCTTAAATAACTCAAAATTTGTATTGCGCTTCAACAAAAACAGCTGCATTTTTTATATTTCCATAGTGTAAGGTATACATTCATAGCAAGTGCTTTACTTTAAAGTCTTTTTTGTTTGTTTTATTACATTTTTTGAACAGGCCACTGCTTCTGTCGAAAGAGCTTAAAGGGGTCATATAATGGTACATGCACTTTTACAAGTTGATTGTACTGAAATGTGTGTTGGCAGTGCCTGTACACAACCATTATAAAATGATAAAAATCCATCCAGTGTTTTTTTTTTAAATCTCCTTATATGTTTTCCCCTGCCTCAAATTGAGCCGTTCGATTTTGTGACGTCACTAAATCGGATGCCCCTCCCACGATTGTTGATTGACAGCAGCGTTTCAACACAGACCCGCCCTCGCTCGTGAGCGAGCTGTCAATCATAGTCCGCGCGGACCGGCGCGGTCATTGTTGATATGCTGGAGCACTGTCTATGAGCAGAATGGCGTCTAAGCGATTGTGGTGTTCTGTTCTTGGGTGTAATAACGAACACAGCAGTCATTTTAATGTTCCTTAATCCGAACCGCTTAAGACGCAGTGGCTGAGTTTGTTTTCGAAGGGAATCTTCCCCACGAGCAACGTCAATGCTCTCATGTTTGCGCGAATCATTTCACACACCAGACTGCTTTATAAACGAGGATCAGTATAAAGCTGGTTTTGCTAAGAAGCTGCTCATGAAAAAAGGATCGGTACCAGATATTCGTGTTCCTGCTAAACCTCCGGAAGAACTGAAGTGAGTGTAACATTTTATTAAACTTTATATTAATATTTATATTAATCTTTGCAAATCGCTAGCTGCACGCTTCACAATGAATGAGTCTAAGGTTTACACTCAGGGTACATTACGGCATGTTTTCTATGTATGACGTTCTCTACATAATTCATAATCCCACGTTTATACTGAACAACGCGTTATGGTTATTGTGTTATTGTGTTCGAACGGTGTACGCACAGAACAGAGAGGCGGGGTGAGCAAAGCTCATTATCATTTAAAGTCAAATGCACTGAAACGGCGTGCTGAAAACAGAGCTGTTTTTGACCAGGTAAAATAAGTGTTTTCTTACAATACTAATGAGAATTTTTATATTTTATAATAAGTATATTACAAACTTTTAATTTAGACCTTAAAGAATCATATTAGCTTGTTAAAAAATGGCATTATATGACCCCTTTAACTTGTATTGAATCTGGAATATATTTTAAGAGCTTACATTACACCGTAGCCGTGGAGAATAGATGCCCAAATATCAACCCTTTAGTACAACTTCTGCTCCCTATACTGACATTTAGCTGATGCTTTTATCCAGAGCAACAGCATACAATATTTATTACAGGGTATAATAGCCCGGGAGCAACTTAGGGCCTTGCTCAAGGGCTCCATGCTAACAGTTAATGAATGGCTCCTTGCTGGGTTCAAACCTGTAAACTTCTGGATGCCATTCCAGATACAGGAATAGCTCATTAAAAATGATGAAAAATCACAACAAAAGTAAAATAAAAGGGGTGCATATGATCACAAATGCTATATTGCAAGTCATGTGTGAGTAAAGGATGTGAGACTAACATACATCAATGTGATTGGCAGTCCAGCTTACCAGAGCACAAGAAGATGAATGGTGGTGACGAAAACAAGCAAACAGCCAAGCAACTTATTAGACATATTCAAAGAAGCTATATTACAAATACGTCTGTAGTGATCGAAAATTGTGTGAATATGTTAAGCAAGCATGGCTTTGTTTACAGTTTGTATAGCCGCAGTCCTAGCTCTTCGGCTTTCCCTTTTTGAATGACGAATATAGACTACTATAATTTTTTCTCTCTCACAGAGGCGCAGAACATACATGCTAGTTGGTCACTGGCTGTAGTCTTTGCGGTGTGTTTAACGTGAGGCGATGAAACGTGAGGCAACGTGAGGCGACACCACAGTTAACCTCTGTTGCCGCTAGTTCTTTGATGTTGCTTTGGTGTGTTATAGCCTTTAAAGATTTTAAATGAGTTTCAGTTATTAAAATGTTGGTCTGTTCATCACACAAAGGTATTTTATGACTTCAGTAGACTTCAGAAATATGGAGCACAAGACAAATGAGACCACTTTTATGGTGCTCATTTCTGGAGCTTGACAGCTTTAAACTCACTTCCACTGTACAGAAAAGCAAAGAGATTGTGGAAGATAACTCATTTTTTTTTGTGCAGTGGTAGAAAGTGTAAATATATGGTCATGGACTCCTTTTATGTTGTGAGACAATCTGCTAAACTTCTCTTTTTGTCCTCCATGGAAGTAAGAATACCATATCCATTTGAATGACTTGAGTGTGAGAGCAAAATACGGAGTGATGAATTCATATGAAGCACTAAGCGGTTAGTCACCTTGCCGTCACAGTGGGAGGATTTCGAATATTTTCACATTCATGTAGTCTGTCTGTGCTTAACCTTTCACTGCAGTCCGTGATGATGAGCAGGCACACACACTGCCTTTGATCTACCTCTGCACCGCCCGGAGAAAGAGCGAGAGAGAGAGAGAGAGAGAGAGAGAGAGAGAGAGAGAGAGAGAGAGAGAGAGAGAGAGAGAGAGAGAGAAAGAGAGAGAGAGAGAAAGAGAGAATTCAAATAAAGAGAGAGCGCTGTATTTGAGATGTGGTTAGAGATGCATCGACCGTATTGTGTGAATAGAACTTTGTATGGTAAGCCATAGTGCACTACCCCCTCACTTCACCTCAGTACCGAAGTGAGTGCTCTCCACGGTCAGGCAGACCCATCTAAACCTCTAATTGCTTCACAGGCCGAAAGGCGTATGAAAGATTAATTGAAAAGGGGTGAATGTGAGCGTGCTGCACTGTGAAGGTCTGCAGACTTGCTGCTGTCACTCTCTGTCCATCCACTGCTTTTTTTCTCTCTCTCTACCTCAACCAGCTCAAACAACCTTAAGTCTTAAGGGCCGCTAATCACACACTTTGCATCCCGAATTATATTTATTGATTTGCCATTTTCTAAAGAAAATGTGAATAGTGGTTGTGCAAGCAAAACGCATTCCACAATGTTAGGGTATTATGCTATGAGTAAATAATAATAATAATAATCATTATTATTATATTAATAATTAATATATATAGTATATATATATGATATATTCTGCTTGTATATAGTTTATAGAAAATATATTATATATTATTATTATAATTACGATTATTATTTGAGATTATTCAAAGATTATTTATAACAACTGTAGCCAGTAAAACTGACATAATAAAATAAAAATAAAAATTTAAATGTTAAACACTTGATCGTAGGTTGTGTGTTTAAACATGCTAAAGCTAACGGCGACAAATCAAAAAAATTTTCCTTTTTAAATTTAAAAATGGCAAAGGTTTTTGTGTAGTAAAAAATTTAATGTGCCAGCTTAAAATCAATGCAAAGTGAAAAGTCTTTGGGATTTTTCAAAAGATTTATCATACGGCATGTGAGATCAGACTGTTTAGAAACAGCTTCTCAACAAGCCACACAGTTTGAGGCATCACTCATGTCTGTAGCACATTTGTTGACACCCATAACCCAGAGTGTGAGCCATAGTAAGGTTTGCCTTTACTATTAGCAAGCAGCACTATGAGACGAAGCACTCCAGGCGTTGTTTTCTCTCAATATACTGAGCCGGAGCAAAAGAAGGATGCTTCATTTGCTTGGATCTTTAATTGGAAGGAGGTTGAAGGTGTAGAGGGTAGATGAGACAGACAGGAATCCTATTACCCCCGGTGTGACTCAATTCCACTGGAACCGCATTGATCATAATCAACACGACAGTTGGTGGAGTCTCGCCCCCACAGCCACAAAAAGAAAATGCTGGTTGTTTAGTATGGTTTTTCATAACCTCCTCCACACATATTGTCAGTCTGGCATTTAGGATGGCTTGATAAGATTGCTAATCGCTCGAAACAAGCTTTCCTTTCCTGGTCCCAAGTCTGTGAATAACAGGGGTGAAAAGAACATTATGTAACTTTGTGATTTGAAAATCTAGACGGCAAACAGAGACGTGAGAAAATCTATATTCTCCAGCTTTATTCAAAAGGATGATGTCATCGGTCGACACACACAGCCAATCCTGGGAGAAATTCATTATCCGACATTCCTGCCACTCATCTATCACTTGCCCGCTTCTTCCCATGTGTGAAATAACCTTTATAAACCCTCTCTACAAGAATGTAGCCCACGCCCCGGAAAACCAACCTGCATTCCTGCATACCGAAGTGTGCGTCCATTCATTGCGGTGCTTAATCTTATGATGAGATACAAAACGTTGCTCGCAACAAACACTGAGAGGAAAACCCAGCCAGCTGCAGTGGGAGTGGAAGTCCCAGGGGTAGCCGCAACAGATCTGTGAGCAGTATGAAAAATACATGGGCAGGTGGGATATGATATTCCACTGCTGGCAAGGGTAGGGAGCAAGGTCTACTGGAGGGAAATCCACAGGAAGGGTTTTGGTGCAGCGTTGCATGACAGTAAAGGAGACACAACGCATATAGACCTGAGATATGAGACGATGGAGATGTTTAGGTTGTGCTGGAAGGGGGTTGCTGGGGGTTACAGGTATGCATCTGCCTGTCCTGCTCTCAGTCTAATAGATTATTCACACATACAGTGTGTGACTGGAATGGAAACTCAAAACATTCAGAGTACTACAGAACATTGAGAGGAAACGGAGAAAGTGCTCGCTCACACACACAGACCCCAGAAGTCCAATTCATTTTAGAGACTCAAAAATAATTCACTGATTTGTTGAATCGTCAATTTACTGTGATGACCTCATTGTTTTGTAGACAAATGAGTACATATTAAGATGGCAGTGTTTGTAAAGGCAACTGTCTAGCAATACCCTAGCATCCACTATAGCATCATAGAAGAGAGTTTTGCAAGCATTGTGTTGTAAATGTAACACTAGACTAAACTGTAGCTTCGCCATAGCAGTAGTTGACCTGAAAGAGAAACTGACCATAGTTTACACTGGCTATAGCTAACTATAGAAGAGTTTACACTGGCTATTGTGATAAATGTGATGCATTCTAAAACTGCATCATGATTGTGAAATTTCATAATGACACATAACTAGAAACATTTCTTGGTAACACTTTACTTGAAGGGGTGTGCATAAGACTGACATGACACCTTCATAACCATGACATGACGTATGTCATGAGTATGAAGTAGGGTTTATGAATGCAAATATGACATTGTTTAAGATGTCTTTGTTATGACATCTTGACATAAACCATAACATCATAACCTGTCAGTGTCTTTGTCACAACAACTTGACATTAAGTTAAACTGTCATGTGGTTGGCTTTGACATTGGCTGTCATGAGTCCATTATAACTGTGTCATGAATATTTTTCGTGACCTCAACTACAGTGGTACAAATTGAATCTGTCATTAAAAAGTTATAATGGCTTAATGACAGCCAATGTCAAAACCAACCACCTGACAGTTTAATGTAATGTTTTAACCAATAAAGCTAAGTGGTTTCTTAAGTTTGATAATTAATCTGCTATGTCATGTTTATGACAGGTTGTGTTGTCTTAGTAATGTCAAGTTGTCATGACAAAGACACTGACAGGTTATGATGTATTGGTTTATGTCAAGGTGTCATAACAAAGACATCTCAAACAATGTCATATTTGCATTAAACATTTCATAATTGAGCGAATGACACTTAATGACAGTTGTCACAAACATGCATAAAACTTCCTTCATATTCATAACATGTGTCATGTCATGATTATGAAGCTGCCATGTTAGTCTTATGCAGACCCCTTCAAGTAAAGTTTTACCCATTTCGGTTCATGTACTTGCATAGAGTACGTTTCAGGTCCAAGAACAATACAACACAACTCCAACCCACATCCATAAAGTGCATGTGTTCTTACCCTCACACACGGGGCAGCACTCTCCGGGAACGGTGACAGGATTGAGGCAGCTGTGGCCACAGGCAGCTGCCACACAGCGGGCGTCTCCACTCACACACTGGCAGAAGGTGCAGTCGTCCTCACGCCAGTGCTCTCCGTGAGCCAGGATCTGCCCATTCACATAGCAGCCGGCTAAATTGAGCACCGGGTAGATGGGGTCTATACGGGAGAAGGAACGAGAGCAAAAAGACATTGAACATCCTGAAATCCTCTACAGTGAACCCTGCTGGAAAGGTCAGTTTATGCTGTTTCAGAACATGGCAGATGTAGAACATAGCAGACGGTTCCTGACCACCTTAAGTTTGGCTGGTTTGTTGCTGGTTCAAGAATGTCAACAAGCTTGTACCAACTAATAACCAGCTGGGACCAGCAAATTACCAATTTAGATCATCTAATGACTAACTTGGAGCATCTAGTGACCAGCCTGGACTAGCTAATACCCAGCATAGACTAGCTAATGACCAGATTAGAACCTCTGATGATTAGCTTAGACAAGTTTTGCATCTTAACTCCCTTTCACACAGACATTATGGAAAATTTCTTTCAGAAATTTAGTTCGGGCTCTGAGATTATGTGATTTCGTTTATTCACACTGTCAGAGCTTTAGAGTGTTTCATGTTCAACCATGTTCCAAAACAGTTATCAGCTTAACATGGATTTTCCAGCAGGGTCAGTGTTTATACACTTGAAAACAGAGTTAAAATAAACAAACGCAACATATATGAAGGATGAGCCAGAGTATTATTTCTAAAGGTGGGGTCACTTTTACAGTTGTGCTGCAAATCACAATAGAGTGGAGTCATTTCAATAGAAATCCGTGCAATATGGAATTTCGCTCAAGAGCAAAAGATTTCCCCATGCAGATTTTGCATTAAGTTCAAGTTGGCCATGTTGCAACCAATAGAAAGTGGTTTGAAAGTGACATTGTGTGAACTCTGCTTCATACAATGATGGACTATTGACAATGGAAGTTTTTTACACGTGAAATTTTGCTAATGTGACCGCAGTTTAAGACTAGGGGGGCTCAGAAAACTTCCAAGGGGGCCCATAAAATTACTTATAAATATATAAAATAATTAAAAATTAATCATTAAAATAAACTAAAACAGCTAAAAATCAAGATATTTATTATTTCAAATTCACTCTCTCTTTTTTTTGGCCTAATTGTAAAAGTGTGATTTCTAGACCTGAAAAAGTCATGTCAATTAATAAAATCATAACTCCATGGTCACTTTATAGTTATGCCAAAGTCTAAAATATTTTATCAGGTGAAAATTGTGAGTACAAAATATTTGTCAAAATCCTTATACAGTATATTATGAAAAACTAGAAATGTCATGAAGCCTTTGAATTTTGTTGTGGACAATGGGGACCCTTGAAGTCAAAAAGGTTAATGATTAAGTCCAATGATTTGTTTCCTTCATAAGCCAAGAATGCCTAGAGTCAGTACATGGATTCATACAGGCTTATATTTACTGTGAGCCGTCTAACTTTAGTTGGGCGATTTCATTTGTTTAATTCATTGCAGTAAAACTCTCAGGAGGAAAGCTACAGGGGACTGGAGAGTTTTGCTTTAATTAACTACATAACAGCAAAATCATTCGCAAACTACAACATGACCACAATCTGATAAATATAGCATGAGCAGAAAATGTAGCAAGGTAATTCCAAGCCATTATGTATTGGACAACAGAACCTACCCACAAGAGAAGCATTGCAATCGAAATTACATGCTCCCTTGAAGCCTATTACAGGTTGTCTACAAAATAAAACAATGAACAGTTTCCCTGAACTGATTAGCCCTGGATGCTCATTGAATTGGTTGAATACAAAGCACAAAAATAATTTATCCCGCAAATGTAACGTCCAATCGTCAGAATCTTCCCCATCGAGTAATGTAAAAATGCACAATATCCTCTGTAAAGTTAAAAAACTAGTCACGTCATAATTGCTTTAGAATCTAGTTTTGGACCTGGATGACATAGTTCATTAAAATGCACAAAAATCACCTCAATTACAGGCAGAGCATCAACAGCAAATGCAAAAGAGGCCCTAAGGCACAAGGTGCTAAATGCTAAAGACCGCTTGTATCATTTGGTGAAAGGTGCACATATATGACAGCTTATGCTCTTATCAAACAGTGTACGAAGAACAGGAATATTTTCTTGTATATGAGGTTTCCTGAGCTAATGCCAGGGTCATCTAACCTTCACAGACAGGACAACACTCTCCATCAGGGACGTAGTAGCGCTCGCAGTGGAGGACGCCACACTGGGCCGTAAAGCACACGGATACCCCTCCCTGACAGCGGCAGAAGCGACAGGCGTCCATCCTGAACATGTCCCCATCATGGTACTCCACTCCGTTGAAAGTGCAGGCCGGCTTTGTCTCTGCAAAACACAGTAATCAGGATACAGTGCATTAGAGGGTGTCGCATATATGACTGACAGAACAACAAAACAAACAGGGTCTTGATGACAGGGCCAAGAAGAATAGTTAGTTATGGGGTACGCAGGGACCTAAACGGTGTGCATTTGTGACCGAGAGAGCTTTTAGCAGCCATGGCAACCTCTAGACACCAAATTCCCCTTTCAGTTCATGCATTACAATGCCTACACTTGTCCTTTATTGGACCAAAATTAAGTCTCTTTGCATATAAACTCACACTTTGAGTACTTATGTTTCTGCGGTATTAAAAAAAAAAAGAATATTTTTTTTAATTTTTATAAAAGTATAATTATTAAATTGTGACCAATATCTCATAGTTAACACCAGTTAACACTGTGGCAAGCAGGGCGGGGCCGAGAGCTGTGGGAACAGAAGTACAAAAGGACGAGTGACGACAGTAAAGGACGATAGAGGACCAGGCCTGGACTTTATGTTGTTGTTTTGGTTTAGTTTATGTGGCAGTTGTCCGTGAGGGGTTGCTTTACTTTCATTTATTTTCTGTATATTTTATTGTCTATTTTGTGAATTAAAGTTACGTTGATTGTTAGCCGGTTCCCACTTCCGTCTTTCTGAACTCTGAACATTGTTACAAACACAATCAGTTCCTTTAACAAGAAAGAAAACTAAATAATAGAATACAACAGAAATGTAAACACAAAACTCAATACAAATCTATAATAAACTGTGCTGGGGTAAGCATTACAAGTAACGCGAGTTACATGATCAGATTGCTTTTTTCAAGTAACTAATAAAGAAATGCATTACTTGTATTGCAAACCTGCAATAATTAAATATGTTAACGCAACTACACTTTGTTTTCAATCTCACTTTATTAAGCAATGCCTTCGCTGCTGACCTTTAATGATCCAATTCAACCATACTAATAAGTAGTGATGTAGTACTCGAGTCCGGTATCGGACTCGAGACCGGTCTCAAGACCGATTTCTGCTTTCTCGGACTCGACTCGGACTCGACCCTTCAAAGACTCGGTCTTGACTCGGACTCGACCCTTCAAAGACTCGGTCTTGACTCGGACCACAGTGGGAGGAGAAGGACTCGTAATTTTCAGACCGAGTCCTTGAGATTTTTTTTTCATATAAAAATGTTCATATAAAAAAAACCACACAACACATAACAACAATAATAATAAAATGCAATGTTGACGGGCATTATTTGAATATGACATCCCATTGTGCAATGCAAAGATACTGCCGTCAGAGCCATCAGTGTCTTCAGTTGCTGCCTGGTGTGAGAGGCGGCAAGATGAGCAACGAGTCTGCCATCATCAAATTCGCCTTTCAGAACCACAAACCGTTGGTGACCATACACCTGCATTATATGACTGACCGACAAGAACAGTTTGGCCTAAAAATATAAAAATTGAAACTACTGCAGAAACAAAGACACCTACATCTTGGATGCCCTTGAGGTAAGCTAAAACACACCAAAAATTAATTTCAAAGTGAACTATCCCTTTAAGACGTTAAGACGACTGCTCTAAACAATTCCCAATCTAGCTTAGTCTGTAGGCTTAACTGTTGATCATTAACTGGGGTGATATTAAATCATGAATATCAAAACTGAGATGTCGGGACAAAATTTGACTCGGACTTGCTTCCTCAAAGACTCGGCCTTGACTCGGACTCGACTGTATTTGAAAACCAACGGACCCGGTCTCGACTCGGACTCGACCCTTCAAAGACTCGGTCTTGACTCGGACTCGACTGTTTTTGAAAACCAACGGACTCGGTCTCGACTCGGACTCGACCCTTCAAAGACTCGGTCTTGACTCGGACTCGGCATAGGCGGTCTCGTCCCCATCACTACTAATAAGCAAAAAACGACTTTAGATAAACAGCACATTTGAGTTTCACTATTTATTGCATGCGTTTATTACTGAAGTTATTGTTGAACTTTCTTCTCCTGCGATCCAGAATGGCAGCACAGCTGAAAGGTTTGTTTGAGCTGCGCCCTCTGTACAGCCATAAATTTGCATTTCCTTCAGTCTGAGGCTTAGTCATTTAACTTTTGGTGTGAAAGGGCTTTACACTGGCCAAGAATACAACCTTTGTTTTGTTATTTAAAAAAAAAACAAGCAGAGAAAAAGTAACGGAAAAGTAACAATGGATTACTTTCTATAAAAAGTAGTGGTAACACTTTAGAATACTGTATCTTACTTCCTGCATAACTAATAAGGAATTATTGAAGAACTAGTAGGTAATTCTTCATTAACTACTTCTTCACTGCTGTTAACTACTAAGGTAGATGTGTTAACTAATCAGTATGTAATATAATTTTATGATTGTGTTAAGTAACAGTTAATTAATCAATAACTAATGAATTCTGTCATACCTCCTGAAGAACTACCATTAATTATCTATTTATTAAGGTTCAAGAAAAATAACTATGAAGTAACTACTAATGAAGAGTCATACACAGTAGTCACTACAATAATCCAGTTTTTTTTTTTTTTAGCATTGTAGTGGTGGACGTACACAAATCAAGTGCTTGAGTAAAAGTACAGATACCCCAATATAATATTACTCCAGTAAAATTATAATTGGGCCATTTTCAAAAGTACAAAGGTAATTAATTTTTAAAGTACTTAAAAAGTAAAAAGCATATTATTATACTTAGTTCTTATAGATTTTAAACTTATTTGGCACCATTCAAGTTCCGGCAATATTGCGGTGGTCTACATTTTACAGTGATTTGGTGATGCAAGACTTTTGCATCCTCTTCTGGAGAGTTCTCATCGCCGCCGATATGGTGCATTTCTTCTGCGAAATACAGGTTTGTGTACTTTTTATTTAATCTATGAAATCATTACTGTGCTGTAAATCATTTTATTTTATGCAAGGCAACATACAAGGACGCGATGTCAGTTAGCCTATAGCTGAGTCTGTCTTTTTTGCGTGATGGAAACGCCTGATCCCTTGCATAAAACAAATTATTTTATTCATAAAGATAGTAAATCTATTTACATCAGATGTTAAAATATATTCTTAGAGCTGTGCACTGTTTGTTTATGGGCAGGTTATGGAGTCAGTCACAGCATATTTCAGCTACGAGTGAAACGCAGGGCGGCGGTCTGAAGTTAAGCAGTTTCCCCGCTGAACACGAGCCCAGCTCCCGCAAGAGATCCAGCAATCACTACCGTGGAAACGAGACCAGTTGATTAATTGAATTAATTTTAAAGGTTTAACTTTTGATTTTAAAATGTTTGTTAAACGAGTTTAAACGTAGGCAGTATACATGTTAAAACAAAATATCATCTGAAATAAAGGAAGATATCATGTAGCTTAAACGAGTCATTGTAGTGTATTTTACAAAGGTTATAGATAATTACGTTAATAGTGTTTTTTTACAGTAAGTTTTATTTGAGTCAGAAGTATGTGGTAATTCTTTATTAATTACTAATGGGTTTCCTATATTTTCACTTTAGAATACTGTTTCAGGTTATAAGTAATTCCTGAAGAATTATCTAATAATTCTTTATTAATTACTAATAAGTTCCCTATATTTTCACTTTAGAATACTGTTTCAGGTTATAAGTATCCTAATTCCTGGATAGTTATTTGATAATTCTTTATTTATTACTAATGGGTTCCCTATTTTTTCACTTTAGAATACTGTTCCAGGCTCTAAGTAATTCCTGAAGAATTATCTAGTAATTCTTTATAAATTACTAATAAGTTCCCTATATTTTCACTTTAGAATACTGTTTCAGGTTATAAGTATCCTAATTCCTGGATAGTTATTTGATAATTCTTTATTTATTACTAATGGGTTCCCTATTTTTTCACTTTAGAATACTGTTCCAGGCTCTAAGTAATTCCTGAAGAATTATCTAGTAATTCTTTATAAATTACTAATAAGTTCCCTATATTTTCACTTTAGAATACTGTTTCAGGTTATAAGTAGCCTAATTCCTGGATAGTTATTTGATAATTATGTATTCATTACTAATGGGTTCCCTGTATTTTCACTTTAGAATACTGTTCCAGGTTATAAATCATTCCTGAAGAATTATCTAATAATTCTTTATTAATTACTAATAAGTTCCCTATATTTTCAGTTCCCCTCAGTTGTTGCCTAAAATACATGAATTTACTCAATGGCATTCTATGCTGAGGAAAACAGACACACAGTACTGTATATAAAATATAAAAACTAATCTGAGGTTAGTTTTGTATGACTGTTCATTAGTTACTTCTTAGTTATTTTTCTTGAACCTTAATTAGTAGATAATTAGTAGTAGTTCTTCAGGAGGTATGACAGAATTCATTAGTTATTGATTAACTAACTGTAACTTAACACAATCATAAAATTCTATTACATACTGATTAGTTAACACATCTTCCTTAGTAGTTAACAGCAGTGAAGAAGTAGTTAATGAAGAATTACCTACTAGTTCTTCAATAATTCCTTATTAGTTATGCAGTAAGTAAGATACAGTATTATAAAGTGTTACCAAAGTAGTAACACAATTAGTTACTTTATCAAGGAGTAACGCAATATTTTAAAGCATTCCTTTTAAAATAGAGGCATTTACGTATATAGCGCTTTCATATGTACTACTGTACACCTAAAGCGGTTTACAATCATATCAGGGAATCTCTCCTCCTCCACCACAAGTGTGCAGCATCCACTTGGATGATGCGACGGCAGCCACAGTACAACGGCTCCAGTGCGCTCACCACACACCAGCTATCGTGGAGAGAGGAGAGAGAGTGATAGAGCCAATTGAAAGTATGGGGATTATTATTAGTAAGGAAACGTAACTTTCCCCAACACTGGTAATAAATAATAAAACACCTTTGGTTATAATCTGATATTTTGCTTGTTGAGCTTTAATGATGATTAAATTGCATCATAGAAATACTGGAAATTACATTACTTTTGCTAAACATCCCATGCGAGTTTGATTTATAAATACATTACCCACAGTGTCTTTTTTCTCTTTCATTTACTGTTAAATGGCTGATAATATATATGACCTTCAAACAAGGTAAATTAAGAAGAACATTTTTGAAAAGGTCTTTCTTCTTCTGAATAATTTTTTAGTCTTTAAAAGATAAACATCTTGTTTTGAGCAATACTGAAAAGTATTGTTAGTAAGTACATTTTTAATAATTGAATAAATAAACGTAGTGTTTTTTTTTCAAACAGTGACAGTTATTTGAAGGTTTTAACACCAAAACATGTTTGATTCAGGAAATATGTGCCAAACACGTCCTTGAAGACATCTGATAACAGCATAGTTGACGGACCTGAGATGTCTGAAGGATCCCTCGGCCTATGACAAACAAGAGGCCTTGGAACATTCCATAAAAAACTTTCAAACGAAAGAGTGACAGAATATCAAAGCAATGCATTGAGAGACATTATTAGAAACGATGGAGCCAACAAAAAGCAACCAAGCCAAGTGGGAACTGATCTCTGCACGGTTAACTGTTGAAAGATCAGCCAAATGTGATGCACAGGGTTTTTTATTCCAGTGAATAATTTTGTCAATTAGTAGAGGCTCAATGAATTAATCTGGTGTGGCAAGCCTGTGATGCCACACTAGACAGGCTTTACAGAGGACTGTGCGAAATTGCTCAGTTTTCTAATCAAAGATTTTTTTGTTCTGTCTGCCTTGGTCTATCGCTTTCCTCTGGGTAACTGCTATCACTGCTGAGAACGGCAACTAATTGGAAGGAACTGCTTAAAAATCAATGCGTAAAAGAATTTTTTAAAAAAAAGTAATATAAGAAATAAGCCCCTGCCATTAGACAGAAGCACAGGAATCGAATGCTAAAAGGAGTTGTATAGCTGGAGTACAGATGTCTATTAAAGGACAGCTCTCTATGGGTGAAATATATGTCAAGTGTCTTGTGTTAACAGGTGTGGCTGTGTTGTATGATCGTAATGATACAGTATGCCAGAAGGATAAGCCGAAGGATTCAGAGCTGAAGTAATGGATGTTACAGGTTTAAATGTGCACACACTTTTCAGTAACAGAAGGCACTAGATTGTGTGCTATCTGGGCAATTAGCTGAGGAATAGTATCAAGAGATCATTAGCTTTTAGTGTGAAACACAAGATAGGCGATAACAACAGATTAGTTGTTACAATGAACAGCAACAGCGGTACATCCATATTTCCTACCTGTGTTGGGGAGCAACTAACTAAAAGTAATAATAAAACAAGGAGTATTCAAACATATTTGCCTAAAATTTCTCACTCATATGTTTGGAAGTTCAATACATTTCTGTGAATACGTTTGCCAAGATTTAAATCTTTTCAAACAGTTTATGTAAATGTAAATGTCCTTGCAAATGATGAATCGTTTAACATATTGATGTACCATTTGTTTTGAGTTCTTCTGTGTGGTGAATAGATCTTTCAATCAGAAAAAATCTTTTCAATCAGTTAAAATTGGTTAGTCCTTTTGAGTGGTGAATCAGTTAAAAAAAATTATTCTTTTGCTTTATTTCTGAACCGTTAACTGGTTCAAAAAATGGTTCAACAATTCTATTGAGTCCCTGCAAATGGTGAATTGGTTCAAAAATGGTTCACTGATTCTTTCAAAACCATGCAAACAGTGAATCGTTAAAAAATATGAATCATCAATTCTTCTACTTTCAAATTTAGTGGACATTTATTTGTTCAACTTCAATCCTAATCGAGGGTACTAATTAATTTGTGCCAAATAAATACTTGCAGAATTAAATATTTTCAAAAAGATATTGCTTAAATAGCTTTGGAACAGTTAGCTACTATGTAGTGTACTTTTTTAAGAGTAGCAGCGTACTGTAGTTTAAAGGGATAGTTCACCTCAAAATTACAATTCTGTCAAGAAAGAAGAGCCAAAACAGGTTTGGAACAAAATGAGGGTGAGTAAATAATGACAGAATTAAAAGAATGATAAGATCTTTGGGTGAACTACCCCATTAACTACTTTAAATAAGTAGCTTGTAGATCTGGAAGCTACAGTTTCAAGGTAGTTCCCCCAACACTGATCCCTTCCCTTTACTATCACTTCCCTAACCAGTTCTCTACACTAACTCCTTTTACCCATATCCTACAAATTCCCTTTCCCTCAACCCATATCCCACCAACATTATTCTTTCCATTCCCAACTCAATTAACCATCCTATCCTGTCAATTACCTAACCAATTCCCCTTATCCTATACATATTTCCCCACCTAATTAACTATTATTTACAAACAGTAACATTAACAAAATCTGATTGCTGAAGTTCACATTAATATAATCTATGCAAGCAATAAAGGTAAACATGATTGGTTTGATCTCTGTAACGAAGGGGCTCACGCTTGAGACTCAACTCGAGCTCTAAATCACCCCTATGGACCTAATTATGGAAATAAATATGGAGTTGAGGTGGTGGAAAGAGTGAAACTGCTGTTTATATATACTTAGCTTTGCATTGTGATTGCAAGGGTATATGATCACGCTCCCACTCATACATTTATTTGGAACTCATTTATTTTGTGGGAAGTTCAATCTGGAACGCAGCATCTTGTGCTTTTTGCTACTAACTGCAATAAACAGTTATCATTTATCTTAATGACTAATGACCAAATGCTTCAAATGTGCTTCATCCCACTGGCGCAATGGTGTGGCCAAAGCCATGTGACGCTGTGGCTGAGGTAAATTAGTGGAGGCGTGAGTAATAGTTACGTCAGCATCTTGACCTTCCCAGATGTTTAGTGCAATTGCCTCGCCCAGTGGATCTAATACTTAAAAAATGACACAAGTAGCCACATCACAGTTAGATTCAGTGTTTTTTAGAGGTGACTCGGACATGGTAAGTGCAAAGTATGTCCCGTTTCTCTGTTTTTGTCTCGTTGAATGTCAGTGTTTATGTAAAACCGCTGCTTTCAAGCCCTGCTGCATCTCATTAGCTTTCAAGATAAAATCCGAACCAAGCCGTCTGGATGTAAAGGAAGATTTGAAGGAGAACAGATAGCGTTCTCGCCCCCATTTGTTTTGCTGGCTGTTATGACCTCACCGAAGAGAAAAAAAAAATGGTAAAAGGGAGAATCTGGCTTTCCTGCCGTATTTCCGTTTTTGAAGGACAAGGCATAAGTGCTGGTGTGTAAACAGCTGGCTGAGGCTCATGGAGAGCTGGTGTCTGCTCTAGGGCTTATCCCTCTCTCACCACAGTAGGACAAGCTGGTTGTTGAACAAATATGCAAAGTTTGTCAGGCTTGAGCTGGTGGCTCCATTTCTCAGCCCACTGGCTGCCTTGATTTGGGACTTTACCCATCACAAAGGATTATACAACTGCAGCAAATTCCTTCATAGTTTTATGGAAAAGTCTTTGACTTGGAATTATTCCGGAATCCTCTGGCATTAGGGATTGGGCGTCGTGTAGGGAGGACGAACTTGAATGAATTCTGTTTAATATTTGGAATTTCACCCCAGAGCTGTAATCCTCTAAAGGCGTTGTCAGGGAAGAAAATGCTGATTCCAAGTCTAGGGTAAACTTTCTGAAAGAACTTTGGAGATGATCAGGGTTGTTCTAGCATGGAGTGTCCCTCATTTACGCATGTTCTTCACTGCCGAACAGCTAAACTGTTTGTTGGAGAGATGTTCCAACAAAGCAGAAGGATGCAGGAGGTGTATTGGCCCAAGAAATGCTGGATTACTAAAGTTTAGAACCATTTGTAGACTTTTGAAGAATTTGCACCAGTTCCTCTCAAGTCTTTGTCAACACCTTTAGAAACACCTTTTAAATGTTACAGGAGACCAATACCACTTTGGCAATTTTGATCGCTGACTGCAACAGTTTTAATTAAATTTTACAGAAAAAAACCTTAAGAAACACCTTTAAAATTGACTATACCATTGCAGTCGTCTCTGGTGAAAGTCACAGTATTTTGGCCATAGAGTGTCAAAGGTGTGTTAATGTTTCACTCCTTTCTCTCTCTGCAGACTGCTTTGTATTAAGTGATAGGAACTAAGAAAAAACCCCAACTTGATTTGACTGTTTCTTTTATTCTTAGCACATTTAACACTAGCCTATTTGCATTCACAAAGACTTGTATAGTCTTCTATGATGTACATGTTCTCAATTGCTGAAGCAGTATAAAAATAAGAAATAAATTATAAATATTTGATTTATTTTCTGCCAACTCATGTGGTACAACCAACCTGGATAAATATCCAGGAGAAAAAAAAAAAGAGAAAAGGAAATTATATTAGACCCTCATGCTGTGTGTAATGCTCAGTAAATCTTAAAAATATCAGATAATTTTACCTTTTTATGACATTGCAAGGTTAAGGTTGTAAAATGTCATGTGGGTCAACCCCCCAGGAAAGATGATCATTTATTAACTAATTTATTCATAAGGTGCAAGGAAAATGTTATTTTTTACCCAAGGGTTACACAACATGGCATTTTTCAATTAACATGAAACTTTAATTGAAAATGAAATACGTTTTCAAAACCATATGAAACTAGCATGAATACAAGCAGTAGATTTGTAAGACCTTGCAATGTGTTCTAAACTCGATTTTTTGAAGATTTTTCCTTCAAAAAGGAAAGGCAGCATACAGTATGAATTGACCATGTTTACATTTTTTCAGTTTTACAGAATTCCTGAGATGTTCCACCAGAAAGCAGTGCAGAACATGCAAATAAAGTCTATGGATTCTTTCTGGCTCATATTTTAATCATGTAAAGCATTGTATACAAGCATCTAATATAAAATCTTCAAAATCTTCTAGAGAGGAGATTATTGCTATAGTCTTGAAACACCACACCTCGGTTTAAATTAGTGGAGGAGATTGGTAACCATGGAAACACTACCCTGAGACGCCAAAGCCTAGTTTTCTCTGCCTCAAGACTGATTCAACAGGTCCCTTTCCCTCCGAGGTCTTGAGGCCAACAACTGTTAACTGGCCCCATCTGAATTGGTAGAGTGCATGACGGCACTAGCAGGGTCTGGACGAAATGAGGTAAGTGACAGAAGTCAACTATGTAATCTATATGACTGCCCAACCCTTCACACATCTGTATGGATACAAATAAAGAATGGCTACTACCTGTGTTCTCATATGGCTTTCTGAAAATAGAGATCTCTCACACACACACACACGCACGCACGCACGCACGCACGCACGCACGCACGCACGCACAGAGAGAGTCTTATTAAACAAAGGCCATCTGAATCAGGAGGAAAAATAACCCATTTAAATCTAAGAGTTTGACAGGATTGTGAAGAGGCAGTAAGGCCTAATGAAATTCTTCATCTGGAGATTAAAACACCTCCACAGCTCAGTCTCGCAGTTCCCAAACAGAGCTTCGAAGTGCAACCTAAAATAACGACGTCTATTACTGTTCAAAAGCTGCTAACCTTAACGTGGAGGATTTACATAATCTCCCACCTCCAGTCGCAAACTTGTACTCGTGCAGATTCCTCCCGCTTGAGGTCATGGTTAAACACGGACCGGTGTGCACTAAATGTAACGTAGCAGAAGAATCACAGCCAGTCTTTCAACCCCAAGCTCGGCGCCACACACTGAGTCTCGTCAGGTCTTTAAAGAAGCCATAGCGTATACTTCAGCAGCATTTTATATTTCCCCCTGAAGTCCACTTATATTGTTAGATAAGGTTTCATGCACCAAACAGCCATAATTTAGTTTTATATGACCATTTTCCTCCTCCTTTCTGACCTTTAAAATTAAAAGTGCTTTGGAATTCTACACATAAATTGTTCCTAATACATGATAGATATTGAAATGGGTGTCTTGAGCAATTGTGCCTGTCTCTGTGACTGCCTTTGGCTCTCCGAACATCAAAACTAGAGTCAAGCTTTTTGGCCAGAAAACTAGCCAATCAGAAACACAATCTGTTAGTGATCTATTTTGTGTTTTGGGATTTTTGACATATTTGGATGCGGAAATCATTTGGTAAGAAATGTCTGTGGAGGGTTTTGGGTAAAGGGTGTGAGGTTGAATGGTGAAAGCTAACAAAACAGCAGCACATTTAAAAAAGATTTAAAAGGTTTTATATTCAAATGATCTCTGTTATAATGACTAACCTATTGCATGTGAAATGAGATCTAGTTTATTCAGAGCCCAAACTACTGAATACTGAATAAATGTTAGCATGTAAATATGCTAATGATTCTGGCGTCACAACCATTGACAATTTCTAAATGATCCACTGCAGCTTAGTTTCCATAAATGATACAGGCAGGAAATTTGCATTGTTTAGAGAGTATGGAACCTGTTTAGAGTACTTGTGCAGAGTAGCTAACTAAAAACAACGATAGTATTAACAGTAATTTAGCTGTTTTCAAAATAGTGTAACTAGTAAGCTACTTTTTCCCAACAAGAAGCAATGTAAGGTTACAAAATGTTGCAACACTTTTTTTTGCACGCATAGCATTGCAACCGAGCGAAAATCATTTGCTAGTAGAAAGTCTAACCCGTTATAAATTGTCATGAGACTGTGTTGGAACGTATATTTTTTCTTTAGTAACGCTGGAAGGCCTGATTCATTTTTAGCGAATTAGTTTGTTTAGATTGTTAATAACAAACTGGTTTAAAAGCCAATACACTGATTCATTTGAATCATCTGCAAAATCATCAGCTTTTTGTGTACTTGTAGCTTGTGGCATAGCTACTTGTTATAGCTTAACTGCAATTGAACTGCTTTAAAGTATCTTGTAGGTTAGCGAACTACAGTTTCAACGATCTAAGGTGCACCCAATATCACGTACTGTCTAACTAGGTACAACATTTGATTGTATGTTCTATATAGTATGAATGTATGTAGTATAAATTAGTAAGTATGTGGACTTTGGAATATAAGCAGAGGTAGTAGGTCATCCAGGTGCACTTCGCCTACAAAATACAAGTTATATGTAAGGCTCAGACTATCATAGCTAGCCCTGACAACCCTCTGTTGGAGGAATTTGTTCTTCTCCCCTTTCCTTTGGACCCACGGCAATTAATGCCCTAAATTTGTACTGAGCTTGAGCTGCTGCTCAAAACGATAGATTGTTGAGGCTACCATTTCAACTATTGAGTACTTTTAGACGAACAAAAAAAGGTTGTATATAACGGCTGTTCTTATCTTTGTTTATGTCTCATGTATGTTTGTTTTTTAACCCAATTGCAAATCAAATTTCCCCGGGTGGGACAATAAAGACTGAACTGAACTGAACCTACTGTTTAATGAATACTACAAATTCAGATATAGTACTCATTTCACATACAGCTTTTTTTTAGTGCTGGGCAAGGATTAATCGCGATTAATCACATCCAAAATCAAAGTTTATGTTTACATAATATGTGTGTGTATTGTGTATAATTATTTTGGATATATAAATGCACACATATACATGTATATATTTATACATAATTCATATTGTGTATATATATATACACTAGGGGTGGCACGGTACATGAAAAAACATCCGAACCGTTCGGTTCGCTTGTCTCGGTTCGGAGCGTGTGTGTGTCTCACGGTTCGTCCAACGTTCGTCGCATGCGCAATGTAGCCTCGTGCGCGTATATAACCTCAGACGTGTGTTTCCTTTTCGCGTGAAATAAGACGTGTGTGGACATGCATATACGAGGCTTGTTCGACTTGAACTGGCGCTGCACAGAGCGATCGGCGCCAGCGCGACGGCTCCGTATGCTTTTCAATCACTCTCGCGAGTCGCGGTACTTTGATGTCATTCACCGATAGCTCTGTCTAGCGCCGGTTCAAGTCGAACACGCCAGTAAAAGTGGAGTATGGAGCGCTGCAGGTCACGTCACGCGGAGAAGTGGCAAGTGGGAGAGATAAGGAAGGCTAACCGGAGTTGGAGGATGCGCCAGCGTGTGGGAACATTTTAGATTTCATGTTATGAGATATAGCAGCTACAGTGGCACTTTAAGTTTAGTTAAGAACTCCAGTCATATGTTTCTAAATACTGCACTTTAATTTCAAGTGAAAAAAAGTGTCTCCTCACTCTCAGGGAATAGAAGCATTGGTGATACTGTTTATGTGTTGAGGTTGAACTTATGTTTCACTTTATGATTATGGCCGTTGCTATTGCTATAGCCTAATTATAGGCAATTATGTTTCATGTATTTTTACTTATTTAAAAGACTCTATTTAAAAGAGTTTTAAGAGTTCCTCTTTTTCTTTTAAAAGATAATATTTTTGTAAGAGCTACACTTAAGTTGGCAATTTGATAAATGCAAGTTAATTTTTAATCTTTGTGTGCTAAAAATGCATATAAGTTCCTGTAGAGATAGTGATACACATTCTAGTTTTTTTGCCAAATAAACAAAAAGCATGTCATCAATGTCTTCTCTCTTGCTGTATCAAAGTATCACCTAGCTTTCCTGTGAGATGGTCCCAATAATGTGCTTAAAGTCGAGTCAAATTCAGTTTGTGCATGATATAACATTTTTGTTAATACTGTATCCTAAATTGTGGATAATTAAGCTATATATATGCTGAAGTACATTTCTGGAGTGTTAAAGATTAAAAGAAAAAATAACAACAAGAACCGTACAGAACCGAAAACCGTGACCCTAAAACCGTGATACAAACCGAACCGTGGGTTTTGTGAACCGTGCCACCCCTAATATACACACATGCATACACATTTTTCTTAATATACATGCATATGTGTGTATTTATATATATACAAAATAATTATACACAGTACACACACATATATTATGTAAACACATTATTTTGGATGCGATTAATCGCTGCCCAGCACTACTTTTTTTTTATCTGCTATAGGGAAGTAGGCACATTCGGATGCAAGGCTAGTCTCACACAAAGAAAATGGAAGAAAACTATCTGAACCATGAAGAAGAAATAGAATGTGAAGGCTGAGGAGATTGCAGTTATCATCCTCTCAGATGCTTGAGATGTTTTCTTTTTTCTGTGTTAGACAGGAGAACGCCTCTCTAGAAGGACTCAATCCAGCATTTTTTTCTTCCTGTCCTACAGTCCAACAGGAGCTGCCTCCCGGTGTTTTTCAGCCCTCCCTCATGCTGCAGGCTAGCTTGTTTTGGCTGCAGCTGCTGAGAGGCAGACTAAATAATGTGATAACGCGCCGCTTCACAGTTGCCTCTTGTGCTGCCAAGACCCGCCACTGCTCTGGACATGCAAATCACTACAACCGCACAACACCTGCAAATCAAGGCTAAGTTGTCAAGAAACAAAACAAAACCAAAAAAGACGGCGTTTTTCTGTGCATGTTTTCAAATTTTTTAACTGTGAAAGATAGTGGCCGCTGTGTTGGAGCAGGCATAAATAAGAGGCGAGTATAAAAGGGAGAGAATAGTGCCTACGGGGCCTGTCAATCATCACAGGCTTCATAGCGCACACGTTATGTGAATGGCCCCTCGGTGACTCCTATTCCACCCCTACCTTAAAATCACTTTCCTCTTCCGACGACGCTTTCTCTGAAAAGAGAAAAAGAGACGGCCGTGTTCTTCTATCCTTATCAATGTTATGTTTACACTAGCAGTTTAACTTGCGGTTATAACAAAATGTTATGTCACATACTGGCTGAGCCTATTATAATCTCTCGAAAGAATGAGCAGCTGTTTAAGCATTTTACTTCAGATTGACATATGTTCAAATCCTTGCTTGTCCTATGAAAGAGTGTGCATTGTTCCTCCATACATCAATTTTAGGCAGAACAACATGCTATGTGTGTACAGAGCTAATCCTAATGTTAACCGCTTATGCATCGACAGCACAATCAAGCTTCTCCAGAACACTTCCTCTTTGACAATAAGAGGACTGAAATCAGCTCTCATGACCTTTATTACAGCGCCCTTCTATCCCTAGGTTGAACAGCTAGTACAAACCGCCAATCATGCCCTTCTCCATGACAACCGCTCCCTGGGTAAATATTAGAGTAATGATGGGGCTCGTAGCAGTGAGGCTGTATGAATGGGGACTGACAGGTGCGCCAGTTCATCTGTGAAGATGCACATGGCTAATTATGGGACTAAAAATATCGCTAATGACAAACCAAATCTACCATGCGCAAATGTGGCTCCTGTTTCGCTGCGGACAAACAAATTCCCTGCGGACTGTTCGCAAATTCACTTGTTGATCAACACACTCTAATTTTATGGAGAAAACTGTGGGGTTGTTGCTGTTGAAAATCAATGTGACGAGTGAAAAAAGCTGTGAAATTCAATGAGTAAACAAACAGTGCCAAACAACCTAATTTAAACGTGCAAGTCATGGAATAGCACAACAACAACAACAACAAACTAAACTATCTTATCCTTGAAATTCCTTGGTGTGGTCAAAGTTACTTCACGCTTTAAAAGCTTCGGAAAGGAGTTGCGATTAGCTCAGGGTGGGAACATTCTAGATTAGATGCACACACACACACACTGATCAGACCTTCTCCTTATCTACTTCTCCAAAAGGGTGACATCACTGTCTGAGAGAGAAATGTGGTGCACAAACACTGTCTGAGAATGCTCACTCCCTTGCCATCCCAAACACTTGCCTTTGGAAGTGTGTGCGGACACCTTGGAGAATGAGCGAGAGACTGGCAGAGAAAGACGGCATTCTGTCTGTCTGACATCTGCTGTTGTTAGACTCATCAAGCTGTGAATTTGTTCAGAAATGGCATGGGTGATCAACCCAAATATTCATCGTAATCTTCAAAACTACTTCATGTAGATAACATTTCCTGTATTTACACTACACTGCTGGAAAAAAACTGATTAAAGTAGACAATTGTGGAGAGCAATAGCAAGCTAGCTTTGAAAGCACGAGATCCCACCCTCCCTTCATAGCGTCTCCAAAACACAAGAACACGCACAGCTAGAGAAGAGTCTGCAAAGCATCACGAGAGATGCCATTAAATTACCTCACGTCTCAAAGGACATAACATTACAGTAATAATGCAAGTAAACCACTTAAAGAGCGCTGATTTGTGCTACCGGACTGCTGTAGATTCATTTCGGCATTGATAGCAGTGCCATAGACATGCATGAATACAAGTCTGTGGATGTGAACCACTCAGTAGAATGTCACGGGTTGCTATCTCTTAATTATAGTAGTTATGACGTGAACACAGCATAAGCTCATTGTTTTGGTTCAGGAGGAACTGTAAAAGGCTCAAAATGTTTTGGTCCAGAGACTTCCACAGAAGATATATGTAATTTTGTTTTATATTTAGGCCACATCTACTATTGATTGATCAGGATGTGAAGAGAGTTTTCACCAGTATAACAAAAAGTGTTTTTGAAAAACACTAGCTTTAGGTGGTCAAGATGGTTTTAGGAATAATTGTAAAGGTAAAACAAAAACCTAAAAATAGTTTGACCATTTACACTTTAGGTCCATCAAACGTTAAAAATGGTGGCTTTAAATTGCTTTAGTTATTAATTGTATATATTTTTAAATACTTACAGGCATCTCTATTAAGTTCTGGCCTCAATATTACGTACATGGTAAAGAGATTTCATAAAAGAAATATTATTTTAAATATATTTTGTTTATATGTATATATTTGAGAATTATTTCATTTACAAATTTTATTGTCAATATAATTTGAAATGATGCTTAATTTTGATTAATTAGGATTAATCACACAAAAATGTGCAATTAATTAGTTTTTTTTTAAAATTAATTAACAGCCCGACTTCAAACCCCCTGAATAAGCTGCAATGTGGACGAGAGTTTATGTTGACAGACAAAAGCCTGGCTGCACAAGACTAATCTAGATCATCTTGGAACAGCTAATGGCCAGTTTGAAACAGCCAGAGTTTCCAGCAGTATAGTCCGTGAGGTGCCAATGTGACAAAACCTATAGGAAAAAACTTTAAATAAACACAATATAAACTGAATTTAATAAGACTCGAATCCTCATTAGGGAATGCCGCAGTGAATAAATCTTATCACACATTACAGAGAACGGAAGTGAAAGACGCCGGCTCCTTTTTCCAATTAAAGATTTATAGAGACAGTTTCCAGCAGCCCAGCATAATGTAAATCAAATTAAAGGGATAGTTCACAAAATGAGAAGTTTTGAAAAATATACTGGCCACTCATTATCTTTCAGTATAATGAGAAGACTTGGGCTGTCATGTTTCAAATTATGTCTTTTATATTCAAAGTCTTCTAAAGTCATACAATTGTAATTATTCACTAAATAACTCTCTTTGGCACAGTCATCAGTGGTGTTCAAGAGAACGGCACTCATTTGAAAGATTTGTTCATGAATCAGACTCATTTCCCTGATTTAGTGAACTGACACTTAATAATCAAGATTATCAGTGAATTTGTCTGTTTGTCTGTACAAAGACTTCAGAACTGGGGTGTCGCATTATACCGGTATTGACGATAAATCGTGCATTTAAAAAAAAAGAAATATCGTTACCGTGTTAATTAGAGGTGTCGTAATTATATAGTAATATATACTGCTGTGTAAAAGCATGTCGTCAGATTTGACAGACAAGACACTCAACCCGCACTTCAAGAAAGTTAACTCGCTAGTGTGAAAGTTTTTTTTTATTGTATTTACATCCTTTTGTCCGAAAGTGTGCTCATTCGGATAAAAACTTCAAATATCTTTAGAGTGCAGTGTTTTTTCTATTTTTACCCAAAAATAGGGTGATGTGAGCATTGTGGAATGTTAAACTCTCACATGTAATTTATGTTTCATTCATACTCAACACCGGAGGGCGCCCTCATGCAGAAAGGCTACAAGTGAGACTCATAAGAGCAATACAATTTAAAGCAACACTAAATAACTTTTCCTTTTCGGTCGCCCTACAAGTTGGAAGCGGAATTGTCCATTACGACTGTCGTAATAATTTAGCCTACCCCAGCCTACTGTCGCACGAATGCTCGCTGTTTATCCAGCACCGGCTTTGGAAAGAACGATGTCCAAGGTAGAGTATGTTGCATGATTTCATGAAAGTATGGTGTATTGCGACATCAGAAACAAAGATAAACTAAATAATGACTATTGTAACGCTTGATGTAAAGCAAGTCAAATTTGTAGTTTTCTTATGTCTCATTCGAACTACAGAAACGCGACCCGTTCTGGCAAACTTACATAGTGTGGTTATAGCAGTTATAGGACCGCAAAGCGAAGGCAGAAGTGCCTTTCACCCTGTTATGACTTGATGAACCGCTGAAACGATTTTCAGCTATCGCAATACATTGTTATTGTGAATTCTCTTGGCCACGGTAATAGTGTAGTAAAACATTTGATATCGTGACAGCCCTACTTCAAATGATTTGAAATATAGCACGCAAGTCTTTATTTTTATAAAGCTTCAGTCTCCATTAACTGTCATTGTGAAAAAACGACTGCGACTTATATATTATTAAAAATTTCTTCCCTTTCGTGTTTTACAGATGAAACAGGAGGAATTTCAGCATGGGCTGATGTGACCACTTGTTGTTTTCTCTCATCCATCCGCAGTGTATTCCTCTGTTGTGTCAATTTGTTCAAGTCATGACAGTCTTGAGAAGGTCACTCATCTAATGGCGTGCGAGTGATATCTTTTGAATATTAATCAAGTTCTGTCCATCCAAGGGGATGAGTTCATTTTCTCTTTCTGTCGCTCCTTCGCATTCTCCCCCCTCCCTCTGATCTGTGGAATATAAGATCAGCCTGTACACTGTACACTGCCACCGGTGGCCAGATGTTCAATTAGCCTGTATTTCTGTTCAGAGCTTTGATGCTCCCCGCGCTGCTCTCCGGCCTCAGCGCTTTGTTCTCAAATCAGCCTAAGGCTAATTTCACCTCCCGCTGTGAAGACGACACACAACCTGGCACCTCACACACCACACCGCTATTTGTGCTTGCTTGTTTATGTACATTCATGCATGGAAGGAAGGTGACTCCCCAAATGACGAATATGGAAAAGCAAGTCCTTGTGTTGGACTCTCTTTTCTGTTTGTTGCTTCATCTTTCATGTATTGTGTGCCCCAGGCCTGGTTATAGGGTGAAGCAGGAAGGAAATAAACAACTAGAGGGAAAGTGGGATTGTTTTCATGGATCCCTTTATTCAAAGAGCCACTCTTGAGCTTTTGTGTTTGGATGGAGCCTTGATTCTGTTGTCTTCCTCTTGGCGGTTGTCTATCCGCGAATATGGAAAAGGCCCAATGTTCGACATACGGCCTGGTGCACGCTGATGTTTCCAGCTTTGATTTGTTGCTGATTTCCTGTGGCTTCCGTCCACCTGTCCCCTGCAGTCTCTTCATCTGAGAGAGTTCTCCACCACCTGCACACAGCTCTGCCCACAGCGACTGTGGGGTTAAGCTCTCTCTTTCTGTCCCAACTCTCAGCGCAGGTTTTATTAGTCAGTGAGCTGTGTAGCGTGTGCTTATGTTTGTGTACGGCTGTGCACAAGTAGTAGCCGGTGCTTTCCAAAAGTGGGGAATCGCAGATGTCACTTATGAATGGCAATGTGTACTTTGTGTATTTGATGTCTGTAATATATATATATATGTAATTGATATATAGGGCCCCATCATACACCCGGCGCAATGCAGCGATGCAAGTGTTTTTTGCTAGTTTCAGCCCGACGCAATTTTCATTTTCATGTCCTGCCCTACGTTGTTTAAATAGCCCATTTGTGCGCCTATGGGCGTGCTGGTCTTAAAACGAGGTGTGTTCAGGCGCATTGTTGGCGCGTTGCTATTTTGAGGACACTGAAATAGACTGCGCAATATTTTTTTTGTTATTTAAAGGGCCCATTAGTAATGTGCGCATATAGGCGGATCCACTCTGCTTATTACACACACACACAGGGACGCGCAGCAGCACACAAACATGCCAAATATTAAAAATAAAAGGATTACAATTAATATTGTGTTCATTAAGATATAGTGGAATCCAGCTTGTCCCATAGATTTAACCTCGCTCACGAGCAGATCCGTTTGCTCTCAGGAGACGCGTTCAGTCTGCAAATTCCGCCATGTAGCGAATCCAAAATTACACTCCGATAGTTTTTTTGCACGTTACGCCCAAAACACACCTATTACTCATTAATAGAATAGAGACAACCCTTTTAGACCATGCTCTGAGCGCGCCGACCATTTTTCCCGTCATTAAACTAGCAAAAGTGGATTCGGACACGACCTAAGTGCACTTGCTTCAGACCATGTGCTTAAATTGTTAAAATATGGCCCATAATGTTATTCCATCCACTCATGTGTCTCTCTCATTTTCCTTCCACACATCTCGCACGCACAAACATTACATTACATTAACATTAAATTGCAATGCCAGTCTAAGCCTCTTTTTCTAGCACCAGCAATTCCATGCAAGACATAAAAAAAGTAGACGTGAAGTTATAAACTTGCAATGAAACAATGTTGTCAATGTGTTAGTAAAGGGCAGAGATAAACATATTTACCAGACTGTGCCTAATTTTCATGTGTAAGAGTGTATTCTCTCTATTTGTCAAAATGAAGAAAGAAAATGCAACCTAACTTACAATACATCCTCACTCATATAAATAACTAACAAAATCAACCTGAATGTTGACTTAAAAAATAATAAAATATTATTGAATATGAATATACAATATACAATTTTGATAATAACATTTATAGCTAATGATAAATTCTGAAATTATCAGAATGTAGCTGTTAATTTTGCTCTAACAACAATGCTTAGATGACATTCACTTGTGCCTTGCACACACACAAACACACGCACACACAAAAATTTGGGAAAAAATAATAAGCTATGGGCTTCTCGAGTTTGTTAAAGCCATTACATGTCAAATTAATTAAAAATCCCTCCAATTAAAATTAAAAACTGCAAATTGATTTTGAAAGAAGAGCAACACAAGTAGTAAAAGTGTGTATTTCCTGTAGTTGTGTGTATTTTGTGGGTAATATTCTGCTGAGGTCGGTCACTATGGCAGCAGCGACAGGGTTCTGCCCACCGACTAGACGACCTTCCCAGTGCACCAACACAAAACACTAATTAAGACACACAGAAAACAGAACCTACCGTTGACACACTCAAACACATCGCAGCACCTCCCAGGTGTTCCGTCACCGCGGGACACAACCTGAGGTGAAGTCTCTGCTGAGCACTGTGGGAAGGTGCAGAGGCCAGGCAAACACTCACATCTGAGTAGAACAGAGAGAGAGAGAGAGAGAGAGAGAGAGAGAGAGAGAGAGAGAGAGAGAGAGAGAGAGAGAGAGAGAGAGAGAGAGAGAGAGAGAGAGAGAGAGAGAGAGAGAGAGAGAGAGAGAGAGAGAGTCATGCCTAATACATAACAACAAAACACTCTCTCCTGACACTCTGATGTTATTAACTTTCAGTGCTGAAATAATCCAATCTTAATACTTTGGGGAAAAGTGGCACAATAGGGAACATGTTTTAGTTTTTTTTGTACAATTGTTTTGGTCTAATCTGGATTATAAGCATGAGACAGGTGTGATGTCTATAGACTGTGAGTGTGAGACAGACGTAACATCTAACCTAAATTAGTCTGACATGTTTACCAGTCTAACCTGGATTGTGAGTGAGAGAAAGGTGTGCCTAACCTGGACTGTATGAGTGAGACAGATGGGACTGTGCAACCAGGACTGTGTATGTCAGACAGGTCTAACTGTGTAACCTGGATTATAAACATGGAACATTTTACCTGTATTCTGAGGATTGTAACATCTAATCAGGATTGTGAGCATGACACAAGTGTAATGGCTTAACTTGGATTGTGTGAGTGAGACAGGCATAAAAGTTTAACTTAGATTGTGAGAGTGAGACAGGTGAAATGTCTAATCAGGATTGTGAGCACGAGACAGGTGTACCTGTCTAAATGGGATTGTGAGAATGAAACAGCCTATCTTAAATTGTGAGAATGAGACGGGTGTAATAATGTGCCTGGATTGTGAGCATGAAAGAGATAAAACAGCCTTACTTGGATTGTGAGAGCAAGACAAGTACAATCTCTAAACAGGATTGTGAACATGAGACAGGTGTAATGGGCTAACTGGGACTGTGGGAGTGAGACAGGTGTGACATATAACCTGTACAATGAGTGTGAAACAGATTAAACAGTCTAACTTGGATTGTGAGAGTAAGACAGGTGTAACATCTAATCAGGATTGTGAGCATGACAGACAGATGAAATGGTATAACTGGGATTGTGAATGTGAGACAGGTGTAATGTCTAACATGTATTGTTGGTGTGAGAGTTGGTGTTACAGTCTAACTTGGATTGTAAGCATGAGACGGGTGTAATGGGCTGACTGGGACTGTGGGAGTGAGACAGGTTTGATGTATAACCTGTATTGTGAGTGTGAAACAGATTAAACATTCTAACTTGGATTGTGAGAGTGAGACAGGTGTAACATCTAATCAGGATTGTAAGTATGAGATAGATGGAATGGTCTAACTGGGATTGTAAATGTAAGACAGGTTTAATGTCTAACCTGGATTATGGGCGTGAGAGTAGGCGTTACAGTCTAACTTGGATTGTAAGCATGAGACAGGTGTAACAGCTAATCAAGATCATGAACATGAGACAGGTGTTATAGCCTAACCGGGACTGTGAGAGTGAGACAGGTGTAACACACTGCCTGGATTGTGCGTGTGAAACAGTCTAACTGGGATTGTGAGAGGGAGACAGGTGTAATGTCTAATCAGGATTGTGAGAGGGAGACAGATGAAATGGTCTAACTGGGATTGTGAATGTAAGACAGGTATAATGTCTAACATGTATTGTTGGTGTGAGAGTTGGTGTTACAGGCTAACTTGGATTGTATGCATGAGACGGGTGCTACGTCTATTCTGGATTGTGAGCACAAGACAGGTGTAACTTCTAACTTGAATTGTCAGTGTGAGACTAACCTACATATTGAACACCAGACAGATGTAACAGTCTAACCTGGATAGTGAGTGGGAGATGTAACAAAAAAACATACCTAAAGTGCAAATGTGAGACAGACGTAAGGCCAAACCTGAATTGAGTATGAGACATGCCTCGACTGTGAGTGTGAGAAAGGTGTAACATCTAACCTGGTAGGAAGGGTGCAGCAGCCGTCTGCTGTCAGTCTGACCTGAGTCTCATAGCTGTCTGCTGGACACTGGACAGGCTTCACTGGTGGACACTCTACTGTGCTGCAGTCTACACTGAACACTGAACACAACACAAGAGATGAAACATTTATCACTGCTCATCAAACCTCTAATTAACACACCTCATCAAACTCTCATCCAAGCAAATGATTTACCTGCTATAATCACACCATAGACTTCAACACATACGGTCTACAGTGCAGGAAACAGTGCAGTCATCATATAATGATGGTTTAATAAAAAATACAAATAAAAAACGTGGAAAAAACAAACGTAAAAAGCACTCGCTGCAGGTTAACATCAACCAATGACAGTTTCAGAGGAAGGCTATTATTACATTTTGATGACCATTAAGATAAAACATATGTATTAAAGGGATAGTTCACCCCCAAATGAAAATGTTGTTACTTAAATGTTACTTACTCACCCTTAAGTTATTCCAAACCTGTATGAGTTTTTTTTTTCTTCTGCTGAGCACAAAAGAATATATTTTAAAGAATGATGATAACCAAACAGTTGACTGCATAGTCCCATTGACTTCCATAGTAGGGGGAAAAAAATACTATGGAAGTCAATGGGTGCAGTCAACTGTTTGGTTATCATCATTCTTTAAAATATTTTCTTTTGCTTTCAACAGAAGAAAGAAACTCATACAGGTTTGGAACAACATGAGGGTGAGTAAATCTTTTTTTTGTTTTTTTGGGTGAACTATCCCTAAAGTAAATTTTCTATTTCATGTTCAACTTTACTTGTTTTTCAAAAAAGTGCACATATAAAAATAGCCCAAATACATATGTGTCCTATCTACCAAACTGCCCCTTGAACAGAAACACTCACATATTTTCAACAGCCCATGACTTTAGCGTGTCTCAAAAGAAAATCACTCTCTTTTATGTATTGGGAAATAAATTACGGTTATTTTTTGAAGCCAAGTGGCTATCTCTGCTCAAGGCTGCCATATTGCAGCAAAATATAGCATGACAGAAGGAGATATATTAAAATTAAGGTACTATGACAGCATCTTGAGATAACCTGCAAAGAATTCAAATCTATCACTATCAGGTTCCTGGTGTGGATCCACCAAGTCTTCACAACAATCCATCTATTACTCTAGCAGGAAAAAAATTCGAGAAAAGTTGACACGGCATGTTTTTTTAAATACAGTATTAGAAAGACCATTGTAGAGGGATAGTCTCCCACAAATGAAAATTCTGTCATCATATCCTCACCCTCATGTCATTCCAAATAGGGATATTGTTCATGTTTCTCTTGGAAGAATCTTTACACAGTTCCTGCCAAACAATGATAGTGATCAAAAATGGACATGAGGGATAGCATTTCCATTTTTTGGTTGAAACATTCAATTAAACCATGCTAGTGGAGACTGGTTTGTACTGGTTTGGTTGATGTTCACCGGCAAATCACATGGTGTGAAAATGGAATCAAGGAACTAAGTCACAAATATTGGATTTCTTTACCTGGTTTGCATTCGTAGAGATCACAGCACTCGCCGGGTTTGCCGGAGCTCTTGGATACCAGGATGTTGAGGTGCCCGGGCTGGCACACTTTCCTAAGACACCCGGCTGGGCTGCACACACAGCGGCTGGGCAGGGGGCAACATTCACCTGGTGGAGCGTAGCCCTCGATTAATATGGAGTCCTCAGGGCAGCGTGGAGAAAACTGCACCTCACACCTCGCCTTAGAACAGTCTGGTCTTTCCTCTACGGAGAAAAAAAGAGCACAACTTTTGTCATTTATGATGTTCAGCTATGCTTAATAGTGATTCTTTTCCTGTGAATAAAAACTGGAAAGTAAATAAAACAGAGTAACTCGCCAGTAACCTTATTAGAAACTGCGACATGGTATAAATTGAATTGTAAGAGAGATTGTTAGACTCTCACAGATGTAAGTGACATACACGATTCAAATCAATAACCAAAACAAGCTATTAAAGAAAAACCATCTGTCAGGACTCACACCACATATTTCTTAACTCAAAACTCCATGTGGCGATACATATGTGGAGTATTCCTCGCATTAAGCCTCCTATACGAAAATACGAGGTATTTGTCTTCATGTTTTTTTGTGACAGGTACTGTTTTACCAAGAGACAGACTCATCATGAATATGAGCTGTGACACAGTGACATGCGATTAATCGCATGTCACTGTGTCACAGCTCATATTTGTCTCACATATACAAGGGAGTGACATCTAAATAACTTCATTGTCATGAAAAAAACAACTTTAATTCACAAAAGTTTAATTGCCATATGTATGTAGTTAGAGGTTGGTAAAAAAACATGTTTTTTAAATAAGTCTCATTTGATCAAAAATACAGTGAAAACCGTCAATTGTGTACAAAATAATTTCTTTCTGTTTTAATATTGACTTATAATGCTGCCCGAATCATGCACTGTTCCTTCGTTGGCCAGAGGAGAACTGGCCCTCCGACTGAGTCTGGTTTCTCCCAAGGTTTTTTTCTCCATTCTGTCCCTGATGGAGTTTTGGTTCCTTGCCACTGTTACCTTGGCTTTTGGCTTGCTTAGTTGGGGACATTTAATATTCAATAATATTATTGATCTGCCTTACTTACGGTGGACGTTGACGCAATTTTCTTTTAGAAACAAACTTTGTTGTATTATTTTCATGTTATCACTGTGAAGCTGCTTTGATATAATCTGTATTGTAAAAAGCGCTATATAAATAAAGGTGACTTGACTTGATATATTTTAGAATGTAATTTATTCCTGTCATGGCAAAGCTGAATTTTCCGCATCATTACTCCAGTCTTCAGTGTCACATGATCCTTCAGAAATTATTCTAATATGCTGATTTGCTGCTTTAGATACATTTTTATAATTATTATTAATGTTGAAAACAGTTGTGCTGCTAAATATTTTTTGTGGAAATCTGTGATAAATGTTTTATGATTCTTTTATGTATAAAAAGAACAGCATTTATTTTCAACAGTCTTTAATGTCACTTTTGATCAATGTAATAGATCATTGCTGAATAAAAGTGTTAAATCCTTTCAAAACAAATTATATTATATTTTTGGCTGGTTTATTCTCAATTTACCTGCAGGTAATAGCATGTGTGTCTTAAACAATAAATATACCTTTATATACAGTGTATTTTCTCAGTTTCTTTCTAGTAACAGACATGATAAAAGTAGGGCTGACTGACATTTCACTACCTTGAGCAGGCAGAACGATGAACAGCAGCTTCCCTCCCTTTTTCTGAACTGAATATTGACCATGCATGTCAAAGTCCAGCATTTTATGAACACACTCAATTTGACCTTCCTTCATTCAAGGCATGATTGCTTTTATTCATTCTTTACAAGGGAACAACAAGATAACAAAGGAGAAAGGCAGAGAAATTGAAAAGGTGCATGGGAGAGACACAAAAAGAACCACAGAAAAGAAAACTCATGCTGATGTGAATGTGAATGAATGGCAAATGTCAGCAGGAGAGAAACGGCTGACATGCTGTAATGCTCCTGTTGCTTGTGTTCTGTCTGATAACACTTGGCAGAGGGGTGTGTAATAACACTAAACGCAGCACTACATGTTAAAACACGGGCGGCAGTATTAATAGAGCCAGGGCATCTGAGTGTGTAATTTGAGTAGACTGATCTGGGCCATATTGTGGTTTTTCAATCAATATGCTGTATGCAGTTTTAAAGGGAGAGTTCACCCTAATTTACTCACCCTGGTGTTGTACTACTGTACTGCTGTATGCCCTTCTTTCTTTTATGGACTGCAAAAGAAAAAAAAAAAATTTCCCACTTGCGCTCATCCCTATGGTAGTGAATAGCGACCAGCATCAAGCTTTTTAAAAAAGATTCAAAAGTATCACAGAATGATCCCATGCGACACGTGCCGTGTATTCCAAGCGTTCTCGGGTAATACAATAGAAATTCCCCAAAAAGTATCCGTGTACTTTCTTCATTTAATGAAATATCCCCAGACCGGAACTTCGTTTTTCTAATGACAGTCAGAATGACAGTTGACAGATTTGAACGCGACAACTTCTTGTTACGACGAACACAACGATAATACATTCAAATACACATTCAATTTTGGTTAATTTTTTACCAAACCCTATTCTATACCCCAGAACAGATGGAATACACAGCACGTGTCGCATGGGATCATTCTGTGATTCTGTGAGTGGGTCATACTCAAGAAAAAGATCCATTTCGAAGCTTGAAATTTCGGAGAGAATAGAATAAAAAAGAAAAAAGTCTTACATAAGGATACATAAATGATGATGATTTATATTTTCAGGTGAACTAACCCTTTAAAAGACGTCGAGAGCCCTTCCCTCAGAAACGCAAGTATATAATGATCAAACAATTGCTCTGAACTGACGAACAGCAAGAAAAAAATGCACCGCAGGGCAAAACCAATGACTTTGTTGACTGAGGTTACATACTACATAACCATTACTCTGACACTGATTAATTAACTAGCTAAACTTATTAAAGGCAATGTACTCCAGCCATTAAGCACATTGTTACCGCTTTGTTTGATCTTGTATGAAAATCAAATGTGATGTATGAAATGCATGTCTTACAAAGAGGCTATGGCCTATTATTGCCTTTTGATGTGTTATGGTGTGTTAGGAGAGGAGAGTCCTCCATAGAGGTACTCCTCTTTTGAGAAAGAAAAGAGAGAGGGGTGTAATTACCTCAAATGATAGACAGAGAGAGAGAGCATAATGCTTGTAAATTCACAATAAGAGCAGTGAAGATAGATACCTCTTTAAAAAGCTCCTCATATTTAAGCACTGTGTTTATGTGTCATTATACAAGCGCCCAGGCTTTTTGTTCTCTCCAAGGATTTAGGGGCAATTATGACGGCATTATTTTTTGTTTGCTGGCAAATGCCACTTGAATGTGAAATGACTTGATACATGAAGATGTGATGGGTGAAAATGAGACAAGAGTGAATAAGCGACATGGCGAGGTGTCAAATGAGGCCACATGTAACAGTCACCAAATGAGACAGAACATCACAACACCTTGCAGTGATGGATGTGACATTTAGTTTATGCATGGGAAAGACGCTTTTTATGGGAAGTGGCTTACAGTACATTTAAAGTACTTTTATTAGTACAGTATATGTGCTGCCTGGGAATCGAACCCATGACCTTCGCGTTCCTACTGCAATGCTCTACCATTTAAGTTACCGGAGACAAAAAAAACTCACATAACGTACTTGTTCTTGGCATAATGTGTACTTGTTTAAATTATGGCCATTAGCAATTTAGTATTTTCTTAGTGGATATGACTTTGTAAGAGTTCATTTAAAGTTCATATGTTTATATGGGTCTCAAGTTGCCATTTAAAAAAATTTCCGAGAAACAACCACAAATAAAAGCTCCTCCATCTCCTTTCATCATCTGTACATCCTCTCAGCTAAAACCATCCTAGAACTCTCAAAATATTCAACAATCCCCAACACATCATCAAATCTATTCTTCAGCTTTAGCTACATGTGTTCTCTCTCTTTCTCTCTCTCAAGAGTGCACTGCTTTAGATAAACAGCCTTTAATTTGTTCTTATACTCAGAGCACAACCCAGCCTCGCAGTGTACTATACATACATCTTATCTGGGAATATTTTCACCCCAAAAGGATTGTGGGAAATGCCTCAATGGACTACCCCTTAACTGTTGTGTGCTGAAAACATCCAAGAACTCAATATAACTAGAAAACACACTCAAGACTTATGGTGAGGTGACTACGGTAAATATGCAAAACTGCATATTTTAAATTGACTGGTTGATGGGTTGCTGTATAATTAAACTGGTTTTGGTTCACTTATCAATCGGATATGTTCATTATTCAGTCAAACATCTGTCTGAATGTGTAGACCATAGAGCTGGTGCTAAAAAAAGGGATGAATTTAACAACATGAATTTATACACCAATATTACAAAAAATATGATTTTTTTTATTATTTTTAAAAATATTTATTATGTTATATGCAACCAATACATTATGGAGGACTGAGAATGTCAAATAAATGTAAAAATTTCCATTGGACGTTTATATATTTACTGACATACTTATTGACATTTTGGTTTATTTATTGACACTTTTACTTAAAGATTTATTTTTTAATATACAATCCTCAATAATAATTATAATAATAAAATAAATCATTCTAAATTATACAAAATTGTTATAAACATTATAATGTACAGTTTGAAAATAGATATTCATTTTGAGGCATTCTCAATATTTAACAGCAGTCAATATATATATATATATATATCCAAAAACAATGTATGAAAAATATTAATATTATTTTTTGCTAAATATTACATTTAACAGTGGCCAATATATATGCAATTCCAACCGATATGGATAAATTAAAAGTCTAAAATTGACTAATAACCAACAGAGTACCAATATATCTTGTAACGAAAACAAAACTGCTGCTAAAAACGCCAAACTTAAGAAAATGTACAAAACAAATCTAGATAAACATAGTCAACCTTACTGACTACTAGGTTGTTGGACCCTGACTAACTGATCATCATGCCCCATCCATTGGCAGTACTTACTGTTCGCTGGGCCTTAATGGTTCTTATTAATTGTAGCCTGATGAAAGAAAAGATGAGAAAAACACTTCCAATGCATCCCCTCCTCCACTACGACGAGAGCTACTGCTCAGTTCCTTTTTCATGTTTTTCACAGCCTTCGCTGTGATTTCTCGTTTGACAATGACAGCTGTTCACCACTGATCGCATGGACTTGTTTGCCAGGCATCTGCTGCTGAGATGGAAACAGATTGTTACATATAAATTCAATCTGGGAGCAGCCTCGACCCCAGGGCTTATCATACTTCCACCTCCTAAGATACGACAGAACACACCATCTCCGGCCTCTCACCGTAATGAAGTCCAATAACACCAGGGACAGTGCCAGCGCACAAAAAGATGCTAATGTCCATTTAGATACCAGCAGGTAATCTATACAGCTTCACATCTAAGACTGAAACATCAGGAAATGAAGTTAAAACATTGATTATTGTGCTACAACGAGCTCATTCATACGGAGCACAGAATTTTGGCCGATAAAAAGACCCTACGTGCAGAATTACTGCCTATAGAAATGCTGTTTTTCAAAGCACATAATCAAATCAGCCATCATTGATGGAGACAGGACTCTGGCTGAGAGCAGCAGGTTGGCTTGGCTCTGTAAAGTCATTCCTTGTTATTTCACAGAAAAAGTCCAATGGATCCAGGGAGACAAGGGAGAAAGTGGCAGAGAAAAGAAAAGTCCATGGAGAGTATAGAAAACCCAACAAACTGCAGGTAAACAAGCAGACAGCTCCTATTAAGTAACTGTCTTCAAACTTCAAAAAGTCTACATCACTAATTCCACCTTTAATTACTACATAATTACTTTTACAACACCATTTCAAGAGCATCACCATACTGTTCGACAGCCTTCACACAGTTAAATGTCATGTTTTTTCTCTGGTTTGGAGAATGAATCTTAATTTTTGATGACTTCAGTCTTGTTGTAAACCTCTATTATTCTCCACCTACATCACAAATGAGTCAGCTAATCAAAAAACCCACAACATAGTTACGTAATGACATATCCTTGTCACAAGAAAAAACAAAACAAATATAATGTGAATGCTGTTGGATTGATAGTGTTTATGATCACTAGTTGCAGTTCAGTACTGTGCTCAATTTTGAATTTTATGTCATCTACAATATCCAGTATACAGTAGTACAAACTAAATTATGTAAAAATATGTTATAAAAGGCCGGTTTGCATCTGTCAGTTCACTTGGTCTTTCAACAATAGTGGATGTGCAGTGATAAGTGATATATTTATTAAATTTGTATTATATACAGTGCTGTTCAAAAGTTGACAGAAAGACATTTATGATGTTACAAAGGATTTCAAATAAATTATGTTCTTGTGAACTTCCTATTCATTAAAGAATCCTGAAAAAAAGTATCACAATTTCCACAGAAATATAAATATTTATATTAATAATTAGAATGATTTCTGAACTGACACCGAAGACTGGAGTAATGATGCTGAAAATTCAGCTTTGCCATCATATATATAAATTACACATTTCAAAATATTAGTGATTTAACTGTATTTTTGATCAAATAAATTCAGCCTTGGTGAGAGATAATAAAAAAAAAAAAACTGTACACACACACACACACACACACACACATATATATACATATATATATATATATATATATATACATAATTTAAGTCATTTACATTTATGTCATATAATTAATGTATAAATTTATGTATATAATTTATGCGCCTGAAACGCTGTATTGGCCTTCATGTTCTTCCAGAAATGTATCTATCCATTTTGTAAAGTATTATGTATGTGAGCTCTCAGTAAATTAGCTAAATAAACATGTAATGAAAACAAATATGGATTTGTGCGATACCCGGAGCTTGTACAAAACTTGTACAAAACCCAGGCTTTTCCTTGCACATACAGTACATTTCAAAATTAAAAGTTCCATCTTTGAATCATAGAGCTAAAAAACATAAAAAGCTTTTATATCATGTATAAATTAATTAAGAACATCAGTCAAACTCTGATTTACCTTCCCACATGTCAGCGATCCATTTAAATGCAAAACGACAGAGAGAGGTTTGATGAAATGTAAATAAGAAGGTGATAGATCAGCCTTCTCAGCCTAAGGCAAACAAGAATGAGGAAAGATTTGAGACGGTTCGTGTTTTTCTTCACTGATGGAAGCGGCTATGAAAGAACCGAGGTACATCTGCACACATGTGTGCAGTAAAAGCACATTAACACTGGAGTGAGTTTAGCTCTTATCCAGAACCCAGTGAGCTGAATTCATATATATAATTTTAAGGCTCAACTATTTCCCTCCTTTGTCCAATATAATATTCTTAGACCCTCCAATCTTAGTTGATGTGTACTTCTATTGTGATAAAAATACATCAAATAAGGCATATGATGCCATTTAATGTAGTACATCTTTATTTTGCTTTAATAATTAATAAAAAAAAAATTTATATGGCATATTGGGGCCCTTCTAGAAGTTTGGTGAGGCCCTCAAGTGAGTCCCGACATGCTGGTTGAGAACGACTGTTTTAAAGGTATGCTCCTGACATAGCGGATAACCAGGCTGTGTTCGAAATTGCACACAACTTCTTGCTATAAATTGTATTGCATATTACTGCACTGCATTGTAAACTTAGCAATATTCGAACATTAAATTCTATTTGAATCAATGGAGAGTTACTCTTTTATAGAATAGTGCTTAATTTGAGAAAGCAATGTAAGAAGAAAGAGCGAACAAGGACTGCCTTCTAAAGAGATCCCTACAAGTTCGCCAAAGACCTCTTTGTCAAGGAGAAAAACGGGACTCTCAAAGTACCTGTGAGGGAACTGGAGGAGCACCTGAGAAAGACCTACTCCATACCCTGAGCACCAGTTGGACACAAGACCCCCAACATGGAGTGAAGTTGAGAACACAGTAAAGCGGGCAAGAACAGCATCAGCCCCTGGGCCCAACAATGTTCCATATAGGCTCTATAAGAACACACCAGGCGTCTTGAAGGTCCTCTGGAAGCTAATGAAGGTGACATGGGAATAAGGCATCATACCTAAGGCATGGCGAAGGGCAGGAGGGATCCTGATTCCCAAAGAGAAGAACTCCTCAACCATCCACCAATTCCAACAGATCAGGTTACTGAAGGTGAAAGAGCTGCGTTCAGTGGACACATGAGTGCATCAATGAAGAGCCGATACCAACTATCCTGGAGAAGCCCATCAAAAGCCGTGGTCGGTGGTACAACACAGATGTCAAAGATGCCGAACAGGTGGAACAACTCAAGCAGGATACCATCAGGGGCCTGAAGCAGATCAACAGCACTGCTCTCCCAGGGAAGCTGAAGCTCTGGTGCCTTCAGTTTGGACTGCTGCCCCGCCTCATGTGGCCAATTTCCATCTATGAGGTCACCCTATCCCACTCCAATCGGTTGCAGCGATTGGTGAATGTGCAGCTGAGAAAGTGGCTTGGACTACTCAGATGCCTCAGCAGCATAGGCCTGTACGGCAATGGAGCCCTCTCTCTGCCAATCTCAAGCCTGGTGGAGGAGTAACATTTTTCTAAAGTAAGGCTCGAAATGACCCTAACAGAAACCCGGGATCCCTTCGTCAGGGGGGCTTCTCCCACCTTAGCCACAGGGAGGAGGTGGAGGCCAGGTGTAGCAGTGGCACAGGCAAAGTCCGCTCTGAGACACCGGGACATAATGGGCCCAGTCCAACAAGGCAGACGGGGCTTAAGGTTGGGAGCAACAGCACCCACATGGCAGAAGGCTACTCCAGCTGAACGCCGGCGCCTGGTGGTTAAGGAGGTGCGCCACCAGGAGGAAGCGGACAGGTGTGCCAGAGTGGTGTCCCAAGCCAAGCAAGGCCGTTGGATGAGGTGGGAAGGTGTTGAGAGGAGGAAGATCACTTGGAACACGGAGTCCAATATGCTGAGCTTTACCATCAGAGCCACATATGATGTCCTGCCCTCTCCAACCAACCTACATCTCTGGTTTGGAGAGGATCCAGCCTGCCTCCAGTGTCTTGCCCCAGCAACCCTGAAACACATCCTGGTGGGCTGCAAGATCAGCCTAACGGAAGGCAGATACACCTGACGCCACAACCAAGTGCTGAAGTGCCTGTCTGCTACACTGGAGAGTAAGAGGGTAACCATCAACGCCATGCCCCTGGAAGCCCAGACTACCTTCTGGCAACCAACATCCTTCGTCTGGGAAGGGGAGAAACGGTCGACCAATCAGTCACCTCCAGACTCATGCCCACTGAACGCAGCCCGGGACTGGGAAATGCGGGTAGACTTAAGTCAGAGTCTTACCTTCTCACCCGAAACTGCAGCGACCAAGCTGCACCCAGACCTGGTCCTTTGGTCCAAATCCTGTCGACGTGTCTTTGTAGCGGAACTGACAGTTCTGTGGGAGGAAGCCATCGGTGAGGCATTTGAAAGGAAAGGTTGCGATATGCAGATTTGGCTGCCGAAGCAGAGGACCGAGGCTGGAAGGTAAACGTGCTTCCAGTGGAAGTGGGCTGCAGGGGCTTTGTAGCTAATTCCACCACAAGGCTACTAAAGAAGGTAGGAATCAGAGGACAGGCTCAGCGGAAGACCATAAAAGACCTCACAACTGCTGCCTAAAGAAGCAGTCACTGGCTGTGGCTGAAGCGGAAGGAGACGGTATGGGCTGCCAAGTGACCTCATGGAGCCTCCGGTGCGACACACACCTAGGTCTGATCAGCCTGTGGTGGGCCAGCCTTGGCTGAGGGTGTATTGTGATAAAAGGCTGAAACACCCAATGAGGCCGGGGTGCACAACTGATGATGTGTCGTATTGGAGGCACCAGGCGGTCATCCCCCAATCCAAGCCCACCCAAGAGGACATCTCCAACAACAGCGCTTGCTGAATATCAAGGGATTCTAACATCTAGTCCTAGTAAGCCTACTGCATTTAAATGCATCTTAAAAATAAAGATTCTTTATTGGCATCTACGATTCCATGAAGAACATTTAAAATCCATAGGACCCTTTCATTGTACAAAAGGTTATTTTTAGTGTAAAAAGGCTCTTTAGATTATTCAAATGTTCTTGATTCCTTAAAAAATACTTTGGGGAACCCAAAATGATTCTTCTATAGCATTCGCTGCAAAAATCCTCTTTTTGGAAGCTTTATCTTTAGGAGTATAGACACTCAAATGCACTTCCATAATTTCACAATGAATCCAAACCAAACCAGTGGAGAGACACATAAAGAGAAATGAATCAAAATGAGAGTACATAGACACAGCCCTCAGATGACTCATTACTGGTGCTGTTTAATTGAGACTGTCAGACTGAGCTCTCTACAGTCCAACAATTGTCCACTCCACAATACCCTGCCCCTGGAGAACATCACTGACACACTTCAACCAACCCATTATACACATCTGGATTTGGAGAGCCTAATGGTCCACATCTGTTGAGTGTGCATGCCCAGCAGCGAGGGTGATTGAAGAGCACGTATGGACCAGCGCACACACGCTTTATGCCATGGCCCACATTTGCTGTGAAAATCATTCCATGCTCAGAGGTGCTGTTAGCACATCATCATCATCGAGCATCCATATGAACACGGCAACACTTTGTCCCTGTGTTTCGTTTCTTTGGCAACCATTTACAAGTGTGTTTGGTGAGCCCTCACACACTGAGGTGAGAAACATCTTAACACATTTGCAAGATGACCACGTAAAACATTAGATGGTGGAAAAAAGGTCGCTGTATGAGGGAGAGATGTTTCTCTTTCCAAAGATGGTAACTGTGAAGTCCACTGTGATTTAGTATTCATGAATTTCTAGCGTAAGTTCTTATGGCATCGCAAGGAACAATTTTTTTTCTATCATTCTAAATTATTTAAAATGCAATTTAGCTTCCAGTCATGTGACTTGTCCCATATAGCCACCATGAAATCAAAATTGACAATTCATATCCATGCATATATTAAATTCATGTGCCCTCTTTATCTTTAACAAAGGTGTAAAGAGTACCTGTAAACCATACTTGAGTAAAAGTACAGATATCTTACAGCGAAAATGACATTACAAGTTACTCACCAGTTTCAATATGACGTGAAAGTCTTGAAGTATCTGATTTTTACAATACTTAAAATCCCCCTGTGGTCAATAATTTTATCCCTTAAAACGTATCTTTGATCACCAATATTTAAATAGTTTTTAAATATTTCATGCCTTAAAATAGCTTGAATGTTACTCTACACCCTTGCCTCATTTAGTATAAGCGGTTCTGTGAATATGCAAATTAGCTCCGTCTCCACTCACTCACACTAGTTTAGAGATCCACTCGTTGATGATCACACATTCACGTGATTGGTTACAAGGTAGTTTGTGACGTCAGAAACACCAGCGATTTCAAACCGCGTTTTTGAGACTGTCTTTGGTTCACCATAGTTTTAAGGAGAAAATACTCTGTAATAGTGTTGACTCATGAATTTGCACATGGTTTGTCATAAAGCATATTAAAAACACCACATAGACATATAAACAACATTAAAAGCTTGATTTTCACCACAGGGGGACTTTAAGTATTTTACTCATACTTAATGTAGGCTCAAAGATGCACTGGTCCTCAACACCTAAGAGACTTGCCAGTGAAAAACAAGAAACAGTTGATTTGTTAAGGGAGCAATGACCTGTTAATGTTCTAAAATCTAAATAAAACTGAACACCTCTAAATTACAATAAATCAAAGTTGACACAACAGTCTCTTTAACATCTACAAACACTCAAGTGTCAGTTAAGCTCAAGTGCTGAAAGAGGGCATTATAACTGATAAATAAAATAATGATAAGTAAAATGAAATAGTCAAAGCCTACTTGCACAGGACTGGTTCCTCATCATCGGCTGTAGCCATGCCCTCATCTCACATATGAAACACCTGTGATTCACAACTACTTGCTAATGCACTCGCATTTATGTGAAGTAACAATATTGACAAGTTTGGGTGGGTAAGGGCAAAACGCGCAATATATAGTACCTTCAAAGCCCTGTAGATTGCGATATTGCCTCTTTTGTAGCAGAAATAAACTGCTGCAAAAAAAGTTAGGTGCCATGCAAAATGTAACGAGTAATTGCATTACTCATCACAAATGTATTTGAGTAAAGAATACAGATACTTATTCAAAAATGTAGTCAGGTAGAGTGAAAATGTTGCCAATATCTTAGTAGCTAAGTAGCCAAAAGAACACTTAAATACAGTAACTAATTACATAAATATTTACACCACTGAGCTTTAATCAAAATAACTTCACCTGTCTCTCACTGCAGCATCTCTTATTTTTGCTAATGATGTGTTTACTGGCGTGAGTACAGGACAACCTGAGATCACACGAGCAATAGCAAACCACAACCATCAAATACATTTTTTCTTGTTCGAGAAGCCATTACACTCGGATAAACGTCACAAGAGACTATCACAATTCCCTTTTCATGTCGACTTTAAGTGTTTGCGCCAAAATTGAAGTATACTTTGGGCTTTAAAAGCAGGCTCTACATTTAACATTCAGCTAAATAATATAAAGATTTCTATCCAGTTTACCAGACTCATGTGAGGAAAGGCACCTGACCCCCAATCTCTCCCCCGGGCGCCACAGCAAAAAATGCCCACTGCTCTGGGTGTGTGTGTGTGTTCACTACTCACTGCTCCTAATGTATGTGCACTGACTTGGATGGGTTAAATGCAGAGGACAAATTCCGAGTATGGGTTACCATATTTGGCCTTCACATGTCATTTTCACTTACACCTGGGTGTCAGCAAGTTTATCTAAAAACCCCTCCGAATAATGACACATTTCTGGCACTACGCCACCAAACTGAATATTTTAGGAACAAACTTGATGAGATGTTTTCATGACAGATGGCATCTGTCACTTACACACTTCAAAATTTTGGCATCTTCATTTAGATGTGGCATGAATTTTTGTGTACAGACACTCCTGATGCTTGAAACAACGCTAACTATATATATCATTTTGGCACCTCATGACTGTAAACAAGACAAATGAATGCCAACAGTTTAACAGTAGTGAACGCAGATGTATTATAGCTGGCAATTTGCAATTAAACCGCCATTGGCGATGGTGGCATGTTGTGTGTGTACACATTAGCTACTACTTTTAAAATGTTGCTTTTCAAAAACAAAACATGTACAGTTTTGTAAGAAATGTTAATGTCCAGTAAATTCTCAATTCACCCAGCATTAACAAGTGCGGTGAAAAGTTAATTTTCTACAAGGCTATAGTTCAGTTCCTCTGGGGCTGGTTGAAAGATGGTTTGGTCAAGCAGACGATGAGAAAACAAGGCGAGAGCGAGAGCGAGAGAGAAAATTGAGGGGAGTTCAGGGACCGGTTTTACAGCCAGATAACTCGCCTTCGCTGTGTAAGCCACACACCCCAGTGAGCAGTTTACTCTCCATTAAATGACACAAACACTGACCCAGTGCCTGGCTTTCTCTCACAATACAGGCTTCTTTACCAGACAATAAGCTCAACATTACAGTTCACTGATGGGGAATCAGTCAGCGAAGTGCCATTGGAAGGATTATTGCGGTTCTCTCGTAAGCACCTTCTCTTTGGGGTACGTAACTTCAAATAAGAAAGCCACACAAAAAAAGATAGCAAAATACGGAGGACTGTCTGGTACCAAAAAGCCGTTTTAAACGTGTAAAAGATTACCCTGAAAGTAGATCTTGTTATGGAACAGACTGTGCGGAGGAATAAAGCTGTGAGAACACAGGAGGATAGGGGAGTGCAGACAGGTGTGGCTTTGCGACTTCACACAAGCTCTATTCTTTGACAATCTGGCCACTGCTGAGGAATATAACGCCCAGCACAGGGAGTGTCTGAAACAACAGCATTTCTATCTGTCAATGCTCTGCTCCCACTAGCCCCATCAGTAGCTTTTTTGTGGAGTGTTAGATTACAAGGCCCTTGGAGAGCGTGGTTTCTTTGTTTATCATTTGGTCTTTAGAGCTGACTGCACTATGTACGATGTGTTGTCAAGAGCCCTGCAAACTAGAATAAAGACAGATCTTGTCCCAATGAGGCGCTAAGTTTGGGACCATTTGGTGTCACCAATGGGCGCTTATCATCCTACCTGATTTAGTCATGACACGACCAAATTAGTATATAAGATGAACCTAACAGATTTATTCTAGTGGCAGGATCCACTTAGGCCTGAAATGTACTCTACACTTGAAAAATAATTGTAATTTTAACGGTATAAAGTGCTACTGTAAAAATCTGTTAATTTGTTAGTGGTAAGTTCCTTTCCTATACATGGTGAAAAACTGAAATAAATCTAATGGGACGTTTCATGTAATTTTTACAGTAAGATACTGTTAAATTTACAGATTTTGGAATCAAAAAGAACAAGTCATCTTATGATTTAAAGTTAAAAACTGTAAACTGACAGCATTCCTGTGTGACACTTTTTTTCATTTAAATAAATGTTTCTTCTTAGTTTTTTCTTATCAGTTATGTACATGAGGATTCCATGTTAAATGAAAGTTTATTGCATTATTTTAGTGTCATGTGTGTTACAATGGTGGTGTCTTGTGTTTGTGGGAAAAACACTGTGCTTACCTCAGTTTGTGGAAAACTACTTGTGATGAGCTTTGATCCATCATGTGGCTTTCTCTTTACCACCTGTGTTTTTTGGTGGTTGTCAGTGTACTATAAAAGTGCAAAACAGATTTTAGTACTTTAGTATGTTGGTATATTAATATTATATCAGTTAATGATGACAAAAATGATGTCACATGGACTAGGGTACAGTAGTGTACAAAGGGGCTAAAGGCACACAAAAATGTGCTTTTAGCTTTCACTACTCCTATTGTGTATGGTTTTTATTGAACATTGATGGAACAACAGATTTTGTGTAAAAATAAAATGTATGAGGTGGCAAGGTGGGGCGTTTACCCCACACACAGCATTTAGCTTTAGCATTGCAGCAAAATAGTGCTTTAGAATTCGGAATTAGCACCATTTTTTTTATTGTACGTATTCTTTATTTCCAACTCCTGTCAAGGTGCATCAGTAGTTCTTTTCTTAGAATCTTGCTAAGAAAATTTGACACCATCCATGAACCATTCATAGAATGTTTTATGTATATTGCATACAAAATGGCAATAGTTTTTTCAAAACGGCAAGCTTTAATCTGTTTTTTATAAAACTTCTGGCAGTCAGGGTGCAAACGACGTGTTTACAAGTTCCCAGGCTGATGCAATGGGCACTTCCAAGGGAAAAATGATGACTAGATTTGACAGTTTGTGAGGTTTGTAGCATTGAATTTTGTTTGAGGCCTTTAGTAACAAGAAAACAAGATTTCCTTGAGAACACCGGTATATTCTATATTTTACTTTGTCAACAAAAGGTCAACTTTTTGGTCACTTTACATGATAAGTCAGATGACGTTTGACTGAAACAAAACTCTTCAAAGATTCAATTAAGCTGGCAAAAATTTGGAGATTTATTTTTTCCTGCACCCTGACTGCCAGAAATCACATAAAGGCAGCCCATTGGATCGCAACTTGCCAGACCGAGAAAGTGTTTTCCGTTTTTGAGTGGACTGTTTGCGATCTGTGTGCTGAGGCTAGGAAGCATTTAACTTCAGTGGTTGAGAGCTTAAGTCTCCTCACTACAGCACCAAACAGATCAACAACATAGTTTGCAGAGAAAAAATGCTGACTGAAGAGAGATTTGGCAATCCCCTCCACTGGCAGACTGATAGCCACTGCTGTGCTGTGAGGAGATACTTGCAGCCGATAAGGTGGATTAAAAATCGTATACATGTTAACAACTTTATACAGTGGTGACCGGATGTCTGAGACCACAACACAAATCTGGGATATAAATGAAATTTAAATCTGAAAACAAAGATTTTTTTTCTAAATAATAAAAAAAAAACATTATGAGTAAAAGCAATAATATGTAAGATTCTATTCTACCCAGAATATATATATATATATACTGTATTATATGTAAATGTATAGTAAAAGATGCCCCTGCTGTTGGGGCTGAAGGCACAAAAATTAACATGATATATATATATATAACATATATATATGTTGTAAAATTGTCAATAATAAAATATGTAATTTTAAACTATATTTTACTCATGGTCTCAAACCTATGAATCTCACTGCATTTGCTAATGGCTGAATACCAGAATGCTGAATATGGGTAAAGAATACCACTTCCACCTTAAAGTCGGCGGGAAACGGAAGTTGAGATTGTCATTATTTCCTTGTCGTGACGTATATCCAAGTGAAACGGCTTCTGAAATTAGAAAAAAAATGTAGGGCAGGGCTTGATTTCATCCTTCGTGAATTGATTGGATCGTTGGAGGTTGAGCGTTGCAAACTATTTGAATGCGATTCTCTGAGAGGCGGTGCACCGATAGCCGCATCCTCATCGGATCTGGCCGCACCCTTTTGCCATTCCACGTGACTAAAAGAGAGAGAGGTCGTTTCGATGGGGGAGGGAAGGGTAATGTATTTGATTAAAGATTTCAAGGGTACATGAATTTTAAAAAAATAATGAAGTGCACGGATAAATCATTTATAATAAACACTACAATATTACATATAAAAAGAAGATTTGTCAAATTTGATTTCATGCCGACTTTAAAAATACTAAAATCAAATGTTATCTTTACCTGAGAATAACCCCAGGATTTGAAGACGCTTGACTGCTCTGTAACTAATTTAAAGCTGAGCTGCTCTTTAGATATGCATGTGCCATGCAGGTCTTGTCACGTGGGCATGTGGCACACTTTGCATTGCAGGTAAATGCTGAGCAACGCTCTTCCCGCAAACACTATAATCTCTCTGACAGTCGAACCGCTGCCTGTTAGACGTTTGACACCGTAGCTGTTCAAGTGGAAGAGAGAGAGCAAGATGTGGACAGACAAAAAAGGGAAAAAAACTCAGACACAGTAGGAGGCAGGAGATACGAAAACCGCAAGAAAACAGAGGCAGAGGATAGAGCATGATAAATGTACAACAACGCAAAGATAGCAAGAAAAAGAAAGGGGGGGGGGGGGCAGATGGAGTGAAGTGACAGAAAAGAAAGAGAAAGCAGACAGACAGGCAGAAAGAGATCTGCAGCTCTAAGGCCCATAGCCAGACAGGGTGAGGATCAATCTGTCTCTGACTACGCCAGAAGTCTCCATGAATAATGCAGCCTCATTCCCAGGCGTAGTCCTGCCTGTAATCTGCATAGCGGGAATGACTTTACCCCCAGGTTGCTGTTCCGCACAATCACCGCCGGCCTTTGTTTATTTATTTATTTACTTTAGCTCATCAGGACGCGCAGACCCGTAAGATCACACTCATTTCCTGACAGCTGAGCTCCCAGTGCCGCACGGACATGAGACACCCATGAATTACAAGGAGCGCTGAACTAATTTCTGCGTTTATTCCTTGCGCGTCTGTGTGTGCATAAAAAGAGGAAGTCGGCATTCATTTCATGAAGAAATGTCCTGGATTTCACTCCAAACTCAAACGAATACAATATGAAATTATGTTCAGCATTAAAAATAACGCCTATTTTTAGGACAATTGAGATTACATTGCATCTTGTCGCACTTGAATGGTTTAAAAGCACTTGAATGAATGATAGTGTGATCATATTTAATGTAATGCTAGCCATAGGATGCCATAAAAAAAAAAAACAACGGTAGCTTGTTTCTGCCACAGAATAAAAAATAAAAAAGGCAATTCTGACTTTTTTTTCCCCTCTTAATTGTCTCATATAAAGTCGCAATTGTGTTATAAAAACAGAATTGAGTTATATAAAGGTGCAATTGCGAGTTTAAAAGTCAGAATTGCGTGATAAAAACTCAGAATTCTGAGAAAAAAAGTCAGAATTGCGAGCAGGGACGTGCACAGGAATTTTGAGGGGCAGTTGCTCTGACAACAGCATTTTATTTATACATTTTTTATTTAATAATTTTTAAATAATAAAAAAAAACATATTTTAAATAGTTTTATTTATTATTATGCATGTTGAAGCAATTCTTGATTTATGGTTATTATTAACTGAGGGATGTGCATCCATATTGACCAGTAGGTCCAGCTAATCAACATTTTAAATTCAATATAGCCTATAAATCAATAGTCAATCAATGTCAAATTGTCAATACATTGCTTTCTATCTTGCATAATTAGTGCAGTTGTTTAGAGTTTTTAACTACACTGAGACTAGATAATCAGTGTCTCGTTTTATAATGTGTACTTTGATGGGAGTGCCATCATTCACGTGCATGTATTGTACAGTATGTCTGGTCTCCACATATTTCTGCTTGAAAAATGCGAGTTTCATATTTCGTGCACGATATGAACGCACGATAACTTTTATCTAGGCCTACGTGAAATTCTGCATCCATTGTACGATTTTTTTTTTTTTATTATTTTTCTCGGAAGGGCAACCTGAGTCGAGAAGGGCATATGGGCAGTTGCCCGGGCAACCTGAGCAACCCCCCTGTGCACGTCCCTGATTGCGAGATATAAAGTCCAGAATTGTGAGTTTATATCTCGCAATTCTGACTTTTTTTTTAACTCGCAATTACGACTTTATCACACAATTGTGACTATATCACGCAATTCTGACTATGTAACACACAATTGTGACTATCACACAATTCTGACTTTATAACACGCAACTGGGACTATATCACGCAATTCTGACTATGTAACACACAATTGTGACTATATCACGCAATTCTGACTTTATAACACACAATTGTGACTATATCACGCAATTCTGACTTTATAACACATAATTGTGACTATATCACGCAATTCTGAATTTATAACACATAATTGCGAATTTATACCACTCAATTTTGACTTTATAAAGACAAAAAGACAATTTTTTACCATTTTGACTTTATTCCGCGGCGGAAACAAGTTTCCAAAAGAAAAAAACAGATGCTGTGTTAATTCTGTTACATATTTCTAACGCGTTAATTAACAAACTTAAAGTTAATTGTGACAGCACAAACATATACACATCGCATTCAAGTAGCTACTAAGAATGCTTAAGCGAATACACCAAAAAACACACACACACACACACACACACACACACACACACACACACACACACACACACACACACACACACACACACACACACACACACACACACACACACACACACTTCATGTACAGTAGCCGTCCTTGAGGAATTCTTCGATGCAGAATACAAACAAAGCTATTTACAGTGATAGCACAGCTTAGCTGGCTTAGGAGAAAGTTTGTCATATTTTAAATATTCTTAAAAGATTAAAGTCTTAAAGCCTGAGAGCTGAGGTGTAGTAAACAGTATACATACTCCACTCATCTGCTTTCTACTCTGTGAAACGTGCTAAGAGTGAGAACAACACCTGGAAAACACAGGTCCTGTCTCAAGTTTCTCCATCGCTTCCCGCCAGGTTTGCTGTGTGTCTGTGCTGTGTGACCTTACTTTATGTGTCAGTAAACAAGTATGTGTTGGAGGGGTGGAGATCTTCAGGAGCCAGACGGATTAGTGTGCTTCTATCTTATTAAAAAACCTTCAAAATTGAAATGCACAGCCACTGGATTTGGCTTGGAATGCAAAATGAGTGATTTCAGCATCGCCTAAAACCACGTTTTAAACAACCCATCCCTCAGAAAAAAGTGAACCTTTGTTTCATAGAAACTCCCCCTTGGCACAATTTTTGTTATGTTTTTCAGGTTAAGACAACAGATAAGGGTAAAATCCCAGAAGTTCAATAAAAAGGAAAGAACAGACCTTTTGAATACCTTCATCCCCTTTGATGCTGAGCTACATTCATTGAGCTACACGGCTAACATGATTATTTCTTACAGATAAAAAATGAGATTTCCCAACTGAATTCCTCCAGAGATTAAGTGTCCCCACCCCTAAAGTGAAGAAACAAGCCTTGATCATTATTTTTTTAAAAAGTTAAAGCTAGTCATTGTTTCATTGTTTTTTTTTTTAAACAACAACAACAACAAAAAAGCACACTTCATCATTTGCTTTGACTGTTCTGACTGCATACAGAGTGTCTTAATAAACACCATTGATTTTCTACCGCTTTCTCGTCCGTAAAGTCTACCAATGCATCGATCATAACAGTCGGGTCATGGCACCAGATCTAGAGAAGCTTACTATCTAATATAGCAAACACCTGTACACTGATAGAAATCTCTTGTTAGAAATCAATTACCTCCCCACCACCACCAGGATGGTCCTGTCCATACCTCCCGGGGGGTTGGCTGCGCCCCTGCCTTTGTTTTCAGGCAGAAAATGTAGATCCGCTACCCTCGGATAATGCACTATGGACGGGGCCAACGGCAAAGAACTTTATAAATAATTGCTTGCTGGGCTGTCAGTAAATGAATGCTTTGTTACATCATTCTATCTCATTCTATCTAAAAGTTTTCATGACTCAAAACTGTCATGTAGTGCAGCCATCAAGTAAAAAGTAAGTGTACACATCTTATTCAGTAAAAATTTTTTGAAATCTATTTGTCAAATTATGTTTGTGTTTTTAAGTCAGTGTACGAATGAATAATGTTTTTTGTTAAAGATGAATACATAAATACACAGAACACAAAATGAGCATCACATCATACTTGGTTAACAGGGTTCCCATCTGACAAACCACTGGAAATCTGCCTAGTCAATCACCTGGACTACCAGGGTGGGACTATAGTCTAAAAGACCATCTTGGTCAAGCAGATCAAGGCTGACAGACCACAGAAAGCCAGTCAACATGTTCCAAAACAAGCTTGAGCACCATAAGCTGGTACGACAAGGATATCCCAGCAGGGTTGGGTGATATTTTCAAACAAACATGTTTGATCGCACTCTGAGACTTCAAGATGCAAGAGGGAAATCTCAACATTAGAATTATCACACTGGTCCATTATAAACCATACGTAAAGTGGAGGGCATAACAGGAGAGGGGAGGAACGTAGGAATGCTTTCAGAATGACTCTGTTCCTCAGTACTACACTCCACCTACACATGGTGGGAAAGCATTTTGACCATTTATGTCATAAACACCCACAAGCTCTCTCTACAGACTGTCCTGCTCTAGTCCCTGGGTCTGGTGAACCAGTCTTCATCAAAAGTAAGACAGTGAATGAGTCATCTTGGGTTGAAAGGAGTGCTGGAATGCGATATGAGTGGTTCAGATGGAAGAGCCAATGAAATAGCTCAGCCGAGAGTGTGATTTAAAAAGGTCCTGTTCAGAATGAAATCGGCACCAAGTGTGAGGAAATGACTTGAGAGATTGCACAGCGTTGTGTTAAAAATGAAAATAGAAGCTTAGGATTCTCGGCTGCAGCCGTCTCATTTCTGTGATCTGGGCACTTGAGTCCCCTTTTTTCCCAAATCATTAACTTGATTATGAATAACTACTTCTAAGCAGTGATGGGAATAACGGTTACTAACGGCATTACTTTTTCCAGTAACGAGTAATCTAATTGATTACTCTTCTCATCTTAATAACGCCGTTACCGTTACTGCCAAAAAATGCGGCGCGTTACTATAACTGATGAAGCTGTTTTTTTTCATTAGACCAACTAGATCTCTGAGCGAGAGGCAAATACTTTTTTTACTGTTCTTCCTTGATTAGTGGGCAGAGCACGAGACAAGCGCATAAATGCTGACGATTGGCTGAGGTAGAGTAAAATGTCATTGTAAGCCAATCAGAGGTAGAGTTGGGCGGGTGTTTGAAAGCACGCATAGTAGTGATGGGCATTCGGCTCTTTTGACTCAGCTAACTGAAAAGAGCCGGCTCTTTTGGCTCACAAACAGCTCTTTAAATGACTTTGACTATAATATTTAAATTTTTATTACATAATTATTTAATTTCTATAGGCTAAATTTGTAAAAATAGAGTCGGCTCTTCAGATATGCGAGCCAGCTCCCGACGTTCACCTAAAAGAGCCGGCTCTTAGAGTCGGCTCATTCGCGAATCGCGAACGACCCATCAAAAGCTCATTCGCGAACGAGTCGATCCATCATCACTAACGCTCATTCGCGAACAACCCATCATCATATGTATATCCTTTGTTTTGCTATACATTGCACTTTCCAGTTACATTGAAAGCACCTAATATTGTTACACTGTTCTACTTAAAGTACAGCATTTTTTCAGTATTTTTGTTTTGTTTTATTTGCACTACAAAGAGTGTATATATTTGTTATTTCTTTTTGGTATATTGCTTAACAAGCTTTATTTAATTTTGCCCAGTTGTGGCCTGTTGAGGGGCAATAAATATCAAAAGTTCCAAAACATCTATTGTGTTATTTGCATTGATCCACTATATAAACATAATATCTACATACATGGCATTTGATTGGAGGCTAGTCTCACTTTGTCCCACAGCAACATTTTTTTTTTAAGATGTGTATACAATGTTTCATGTTTGTGTTAATAATGTATTGTATTAAGTGTCCATTTCATTATAATATTCAGATTTATCATAAATAATTGAACATGCACATGTATTTTAAGTTCCGTTAAATAGGGGTAGAGGTGGGGTCACATTTGAGCATTTAAAATTCAATTTTACTTGAAAGTAACGCAATAGTTACTTTCTTAAGTAACTAGTTACTTTTAAAATTTGTAACTGAGTAACTCATTTAGTTACTTTTTGGAAGAAGTAACTAGTAACTGTAACTAATTACTTTTTAAAAGTAACTTGCCCAACACTGCTTCTAAGTGTCTTTTTTTACTGTAACGCAATCATCACTATTACAACTGTTCATACTCAAAGTTAAATATTGAACAAGCCTAGAAAGTTAAGTATTAAACTTCAGTGCGTAACTTGTCTCGCACTATTTATGCTTCAGACGTGAATGTCTTAAATCGAGTGGCTTTTTTAGAAGAGGTGTGCTATACCTTTCTAAGTGTGCAGACTTACACTTGATGGATAACTTTTGAAAACAGGATTCAAAAGTTTTTGAAAAAAAATATCATTATTGTCTGTGTAGATTCCAAAAACACACATTTTTGAAAACGTAATGCGCATGCATATTATGTGTCCAGTCTAAAGACACGTAGTGTTTCTTTACAAAGTGACATCGCCAACTACTGGCCTGGTAGCAGAATAAAGCGTTTTTGGTCATTTTCGCAGATCCATGTGAACGAGAATCGTTTTGACATGATGTCGCCTGTATGCAAAAAACACAAAGTCATGTAAACATAGCCTTACTTTTCTGCATGTTTCTACATGATTTTGTTGGTTGCACCACATGACTAAGAATTATTTTTTATATTACTGTTAGGGCTCACCCTTAATGGCCAACAAATCTTATTCGACTAGAAGAGGCTTAGTCGACCAAAATTTCATTAGTAGGTTAGTCGCAGAAAGAAAAACTCCATAGGAAGTGGCGAAGTCAGTTAACGACGGGTCCTTGTAATAATTACAGTATGTTGGGCAGGAAATCCAAACATTCGCATATCATCCATCAACGTCATATGGCTTATCATTTGAAACGTAAGAAGCAACTTCACTTTCTTCGGATGAGACATAAAACTGAGGTCCTGACTTTCTGTGGTCATAAAAAATCCCATGGCACTTCTCGTAAAAGAGTAGGGGTGTAACCCCGGTGTCCTGGCCACATTCCACCCATTGGCCCTTGCCAATCATGGCCTCCTAATAATCCCCATCCACTGAATTGTCTCTTTCTCTCTCTCTCTCCTCTCTCCACGATAGCTGGTGTGTGGTGAGCGCACTGGAGCCGTTGTACTGTGGCTGCCGTCGCATCATCCAAGTGGATGCTGCACACTTGTGGTGGTTGAGGAGAGATTCCCTGATATGATTGTAAAGCACTTTGAGTGTACAGTAGTACATATGAAAGCGCTATATAAATGCCTTATTCATTCATTCCTTCATTCATTCATACATACATGGCTGCTCGCTCTAACGTTAACCTATAAATGTGCACTATAGCGCTGTAGAACTCACTGCATGACATGGAGGCACCGGTGCGATCACTTGCATTTTTTCGGATAACAGCGGAAACAACTTAAAATACCCAGTCATACTCATACAGATCAGAGTTATACATCATTCTACTTTTATTTGTGTAGACTCACAATAAAATAATATATATATATTTATATTTATTTATTTATTTATTAAATTCTCATTATGGTTTAATATATTAAAGTAATTAAGTATAAGTATATATTTTAGTAATTAAATTAATATAAACGCACCAGTAGTTGACTAATAGCTTAAATGAGCGACTAATAGTCGACTAGAAAAATCTTTAGTCAGTGGCAGCCCTAATTACTGTGCAGTGAATTAGTTTGGATAATTTCTTTCCCTAAAAATATGCCAAACTACTTAACATTCTTTTTTCAAAATGATTAACTTTTAATTTAATTAGGACAGTTGCATCCATCCATCCATTCATCCACCCACCCATCCATCCATCCAATCAAATTTGAAATAATTTTTAATTCTGAAACTAAAACTGCTCATAAAATGCCCATCATTTTATATATTAATAAATCTGGACAAAGGTTATCTTACCCCTAAAACTGTGAAAATTATTCTTTATTATAATTGCACTATTCTAATTTTAATTTATTTTTTACACACGCCTAACTAACTGTTAAATTGGCAGAGCATTTGATTATCAAACTAATCAGTCGTTAGCCAACTTCAGTTTGTTATCATCGTTCTCACACCCTGCAGATCTCGACAGCCCGTCTACGCTTCGAAAACTAATCCACGGTATAAAGCGTTTGATGAAAGGAAGGAAACAAAACAATTCTGTGAGATGACAGAAAAATATGTGATGCGAAGTATGATTCATTACCAAAGTGACAAAAGAAACACTGCAAGCTGTAGACATCTCATCTCCACATTATTATAGGCTGATAAGAGGCGCTTTTAATGCAGGAACCAATTATGAGGAGCGACTCGGTCTGATAAGCCATCTGCTCAAACATCCAAACACTCCGACAGTGGTATTACATGATGAATCAAACATATTCGTAATGCCAGCACAAACTTTTTTGTCCCCTCCACAATAAACTAAAACGTTACGAAGACAAAAATCACACCTTTTACAGCTTTGTCACAATCTACTCTGTCCTTCACTTTTTCTCTCTTTCAATCCTGACACTCTCTGCCCCCCCCCCATTCTCTGCGTTTTTAAAACTGTCCTTGATGCGCGTCATCCCGCTACCTGCTAAAGCGCCACACTTCCTGCATTCCAGCATGTGGGTAGTCATGCAGAACGCAATGCCACTAGGACTCAAAGTCACCAATGATTTCCCAACATGTGTTCTGCTGGGTTATTAATAAACGCCGTGGCACGGAGCAAGGAATGGCACTAAAAGGGCTTACACGGCCTGGAAAACAACATGGGCCAAACAGAAGAGCATCTGTTTATGTGTGTTGTGCAGGGCTGGATTGCACAACCCATTGCAAAAGGTGATCTTTTCGGTCCATATGAGTGGTATGGGAAATGAGCAGGAAATGGGATTACTGCAGATTAGGGGACGTGCCCCTGGAAGAATATCAGACCACATGGTCTAGTGCTTTGCGATTACACAACAACAACAACAACATGGATCTACTCGCCATTCTGGTCTCTGAAAACGAGACCCTAGTGTCACAGCTAGTTGTGTATGGCGTTATAATCCTGTCAAATGTCGAGAGCGCATTATTGTAGCGCGAAAGTACATTAATATAATGCGTGAGCGTGAATCTCTCTGCTCGCGCGCGGAATATGATGTGCCGAGCGCGAATCTCTCTGCGCACGCGCGGAATATAATGTGCCGAGCGCGAATCTCTCTGCTCGCGCGTGGGAACTGGGCACGCGCTCTCAGATACACTTCTCTTGTAAGAATTCTCTCTCTGGGCTCGCTCAGAGAATATGCCTGCACTTAAAACGTGTTCAGTGCAATCGCGAATCTCTCCTCTTCCCCAGCTAACAATTTTAGGTTATAAGAACGTTTTCAGAACGTTCCCATTAGTTATAAAAACGTTATTTCTGAATGTTCTAGGGAATTTCAAAACGTCCATTTTTTTATACGTTGTATTAACGCTATTTCTTGGTTATAAGAACGTTCAATTCTCCCGTTATATAAACGTTGTATTAACGTTATTTCCTGGTTATAAGAACGTTATTCAAACATTCAATTCTCCCATTGTATAAACGTTATCTTAATGTTTTTCTAAGATAATGAAAAACGTTTCATTTAATAAAAAAAAAAAAACATTAAGAAAGGTTTTAATAATTATTAAAACCTTTCTTAATGTTTTTATATAACAAGGTAGCCTATATAATAGGCCTTTATGAAGAACCTAAAACAAGAACTTTCAGATTTTAAAATTAAGACAACAAGATCTAGAAAGATAGAATCATGAATCATGAATCATTTCTATTATATGTGTAATATAGTCCACTGAAGTCGAGTTGAATTGAACCCAAGTATAGTTTATTCCAATAAACCGATTTGGGTTGAAGTGACAATATGAAATTAACATGAACATAAACATGAACATCGGACTAAACATAGAATCACCAACAATGGTACAGGGAACAAAGCTAGACAAGAGACAATGGTAACACAAGCAAAAGGATTATGACCAAAAACAACCAATGACATTCACAAGTTAAAGTTCATTTAATTTATATAGCTCATTTTTACAACAGCCACTGGCTGGCCAAAGTGCTTTACAGAACAGCAGAAAAAAGGGGAAAAACCCTACATAACATATGGAATAAAAATTTCTGATTGGTTGTTGCCGTTTTGACAGCGTTTATGCCAAGAGCAAAGAAATCGAAGAGAAGAGTAATAAGGCATGCGCGAACGCACGGGACACAGTCTGAGCACATACACGCTTACTTTAAGCGAAGAGGAGAGATTCGCGATTGCACTGAACAAGTTTTAAGTGCAGGCATATTCTATGAGCGAGCCCAGAGAAAATTCTTACAAGAGCAGCGTGTATCTGAGAGAGCGCGCCCAGTTCCCGCGCGTGAGCAGAGAGATTCGCGCTCGGAACATTATATTCCGCGCACGAGCAGAGAGATTCGCGCTCGCGCATTATATTCCGCGCGCGAGCATTGAGATTCACGCTCGCGCATTATATTAATGTACTTTCGCGCTACAATAATGCGCTCTCGACATTTGACAGGAAAATAACGCCATAGTTGTGGCCGTCTGAGGTTGAGGGTTGTGTTTGACGGCCATTAGCATATACTATTACATTTAAGGTTGGGGTCAGGTCAATATAAAAAGATTAACATGCAGCCACTTTCCTCATTCACCCTCATTCACTGTTTTTATGTTCTATTTGAGTACAGCATGAGTACAGCTTCCTTTGAGAAACCTACAATATCACCAATATCCACATGACATTGCCAAGAAGAATGAACGTGATACATCAATAACAAGTATTTGGGTTTTTAAATGATCAGCATTAGTACGAATTTAGCTGCAAATAATCATTATCCAAAAGTTATCCATATTTTTTTTAAGTGAATTTTTTAAAGTTTTGATGCCTGATTTTGTTTGCACTTTAATGCAAGCAAGCATCAGTGTTTTTTAATCACAACATACATACAATGGGAATCAAACACATGACTATGGCATTGCAAGCATAATGTTCAACCAGTTACAGAAACAAACTTTACTTGAAGTTGTCATGATTCTGCCTTAGTGTCCTTGATTTTCCCTGGTCGTAAGGCAGGATCATGACGGAATCATGTCTTGTGTATAAGCGCATGGCCAATTGTTTGGACCATGTGCTTGTGTTGTCTCGTTATGTAACTCCGCCCCCTTGTTACCCTCGTCTTGTCATTATAGAGGGTATGCGCATGACGTCACCGTCGGCCGGAGTGAATGCGGTCACGCCCACAAGTGGCAAAAAGACTGAGCGGCAGCATTTGTTTTCAGCGTGAATGCCGTGAAAATCACACAAAACACATCTAAAACGGGAAAGAGCTTTGCGATTGACTGTACAACTAGATTTGACCAGAAATCTGAGGTACTGTATATTTTTACAGACTGCAAAAAGCTACAGAACAGACTATATTCTGCATAATTGGATGTTTTTAAATAAACACTGACAAAAAACTATACAAGTTTTAGGGCTGGACGATATGATGATATACAGTATAACATTAATGTAAGTGATCACTCGGATTTAGACCTATCTATATTGTATTTATATAAAACGTTTACAGGCAAATTTTCTTCATTTATTTCCCCGGCGTCGAAATCAGGCACATATAAATGTCAGGAAACACGATTCCTGGCTGCATGTCAATATCCATGGATCACTGGATCTTTGATAAGTTGTAAGGAACACTATATCGAGTCCAACTTTTAGTTTAAACTGATAATAGTTTGTTTTACTCGCGTTAACGCAGTTTCCCCTATTAACTCCAGTCACGCAGCAGCTCTTCTGCCACTCAGTCCCGCTGAGGGGGGCGTGTTCCGGCGGGGAAGTGACGTTAATGCATTCCCTCTATTGTCTAGTCAGTTTCACCTGTCCTCGTCATTAGTGTTCCCCTATTTAATCCCCTTGTGTTTGATGTCCTGTGCCGGTTCATTGTTTCTCATAGTGTGATTTCTACCTGTGTGTTTAACTTACCTGTGAGTACCTTGTGAGAGTTTTGTCTGGAGAATTACTGATCCTGTTACTGTAGTTAGTTTATGGTCTAGTTTGTCAGTCCTAGTCTAGTCTTGTCATTTCTTTTGCTGTTCATGTTTTGCCCCCTCGTGGGTTTTGTTTTTTGTCTATAATAAACTTTGTGTCACTGCATCCTGTCTGCGCCTGGGTTCACCTTCCACCGTCATAACAGAAGTATGAATCTATATCTGAACTTATTTTTGTTATTTTTGGCACTTTTTATTTAGAGCTAAGTATAGTAATATGGTATAGTATTAGTTATAACATAACTGAACATAACATATAAAAAAAAAAGAAGAGAAAAAAATATTGGCAGAAAAAGGGGAAAGGGATTATGGGAAGTCATATTCAATAGCAGTGCCATTTTTTTGTATTATTTCTGTCATGACAACTCTTTGAGCGGTTGGTAAAGATAATGGATATGACAATGTTGATATTTGGTCTTGGGGGAATAGATCTGCTACGCTCCTGTATAGCAAGTACAGGACATGCCACTGCCAATACATACACGACACGCTGCTGTGAGCAAGTAAGACAGACTGCTGCTGCTGTACAATATAGCGAGCATGAACTACCCATAGCAGATCTATACAGGTGGAGCTGGGGAAGGTGGAGGGTTTCTGAAACTGCTGCAACTGCTACAGCAAATGCTGACCAAGTATTTGAAGGTTGAGCAGTGAGCTCATTGGCTACTGATGCAGCAGGAACCAATCAGCTGTGCCTTATAAAGAATGAAGCTATTGCAAGCAGTATTAATAGTTAGGGCCTATCAGCTTGTTCTGATTTCATGACAGAACTTTGTATTTATATACAATTAGAGTATTTATTAATATTTTGAATACTCTTTCATTTTTATATTTTCAGCTTTTATTAAGGCTGCCCTTAACTAAAGATTTTCCTAGTTGATTGTTAGGACATAAATATAACTTTGCATTTGTCCATCGGAAAGATGTTCTATCCAATTGAGTGCAGAGGCATTTTCTTTCCTGGTTCAGTTGAAATACGCCCCATAATGACAGCCCAATGGACCAGTCTCAGACTCATGTTCTGACTAGAATCCGAGTATGACGACGTCAGGCTAACAAATTGCTCCTTTCAGGGACATACTAAGTGCAGCAAAACATACACTGCATTCCTCCAGAGTAGACAACATGAAAACCACCAAACTGTCAAATAAATAACTAACCTTAATAAAAATTGTGATTAAGTACAGCCTTAAATACCCCAATCCGTTCATCTATTCATCCAATCTTTTTTATCCTTGACTAATATGAAAGTGAAACACAGCATGCAGTCGCATGGAAAGAAATCCCTCTCAAATCATTTTTCAGAAACCCAGCACGCGCTCCCTCACACACACAGACAGACGCAGCGCTGTTACTGCACAAATGCTGCGACTGAAGAAACAAAACAACATACTGAGTGAATTAATCATTTCAATAAGAAGCCAGTGGCCCAGCGGAGAAAGATCAGCTGATTGTCATTGTCTGAGTGCTGCAACCCCTGGCTTTCTGTTTTCTCGCCACTTTCCTCTCGCTTTTTGGCAAGGCGTCCCGCTGTAATCTTTCCCCCTCGGTGGCTCTCTAATTGAATCTGTTTAATAAAACATTCCTCTAATTGCTACGTCAGATCTGAATCACTGTATGTCCAACCGTGTAATTTTGCCAAGAAAGACATGTTCCTGGATCAACATATTTTGTAGATCCTGGAACATTCCTGCCCAAAATATAGTCCTAACCCTATCCCTACACTAAACCTAACCCTACCCATAACTTATAACTTATTAATCCCTAAAATCAGAGGGAAATGATAGGTGAATAAAACTGATGTAGAAGTACATAACCCCGGTTGTAAGCGTAAACCTGACATCAACTGTAAACTTGTCTCTCAAATCTGATTGGTTGATTGAAATGTACGTTGCATTTGGTGAAATCACGTTCACCGTGAAGCAATGTAGTCTCACATGATTCAGTTTAGCCTGCAGATAACCAGTGAACTTAACCCTTTCAGTGCTGTAGTTCCTCAAACACTGGAAGATGGATGATAAGCTGAGCAGTTTTGAGGTAGCAGGCTCTCCATCACTGACAACCGCACATGCAATGCTATCAGCCAATTAGCATGCTATCCATTCTAATTGTAATGTAAGATTAAGATTAGTGTGTCCCAAATCAGAGTGCGCTAAAAATAGTAAGCCAAAGGATCTGGATGTTGTGCTAATTCTGTTGGATTGTCAAAGAGTGCAGCTGTTTATGCAAGTGAGCTAATATCCCCCACAATCCCATGCCGTACAGAAGAATAGCTTAATTGTGTTTAGAATAGGACTCTAGATTAGAATTTAGCTCTTTTTTTTTTAATGAAAAAAATGAACTACAGACTTGGTACGACATGAGGGTGAATAAATGACAGAATCATTTTTGGGTGAACTATCACTTTAACAGTTTTTAATGCTTGCTTGATGCATGGAAACTAATGTTCTAGCATGTCAAGCAAGTGTGACTGAGCTTCTGTTTACCATATTTGATGTGCTCTATGTTCATTGATCAGTGTTTATATGTGAAGAAACCTAAACTAACGCTGCCTTCACATACTATCGGAATCATCGTAAATACTAGTTTCTTAGTAAAAAAAATTGGACATGAATGCGATGAGCTCGTAAATCAAAATTTTCGATAGCACGTGAAGGCAGCATAAATGTGTTTATTATATAAGGCGGTCATGTCTCTTCAGAAGACTTGGATCAAACTGCTTGATTCATTACTTTTTACAATGTCTTGAACTTTTTGAAGCTTGAAAGTTTTGGTTGAATGGACTTTTGATGTAGGAACAGCATATATTTTTAATGAAATCTCTGAGGTTTCATAAAAAAAATCTTCATTTGTGTTTTAAAATGAACAAATGTCTAATAGATTTATAACGACATGAGGGTAAGCAAATGATTTTCTTTTTGGGGTGAACAATCCCTTCAAGACTGTCGGTATCTCACAATAAATGTATTTTATTCTCTTAAGAGTCGAAACATGAACTCCACAAGAGACCTTTCATAAATGTTATGTCACTATTATGCATGGTTGAAGTCACAAGAAACAGTCTGGGTTGAAAATAGTTTAACTTGTCAAGCAAAATCTAAAGAAATGTAGAGAGAAAATGATTTGTGAAATGTACACCCCTGAAGCCACAAACAAATCATGAACTGCATGGGAAAGAGAGAGTGAGAGAGTTAAAAGTAAAAGTAAAACCAGCATTCATTTATTTCCCCAAAGTCTGCCACATACACTGACGTAATATTACAGCTGTTACTCCAAAACCAACTATAAAAAGTTCCAAAAGATTCATCTTGTGTCAGTCACACATCCTCTTTCTTTTTTTGCTTCACATTATCTCACGTAAATGCACAGATGATGTATGACGTTCAGCAGTAGGAGAAAAACATCACCAACTGGGGCCTGTTATAAACCTTATCACTAATGCTTTTTTTTTGGTGTTGATTCTCCACGACTAGCGGTCACAGAGATCTGTCAGTTTGTATAGTACATTTAAAATAGTTTGGAGAGAGAGAGGTGGAGGAAATGCTGGGATAATTGTCTCAGAAGTGAGGTGAGAAAGCACATGTTTGTCCTTGAACGGTGATTGACAGGATTAGAGGAACTTGATCTTCATTTGGAACTCTGTTTAGCTGAATCGGGCAGTTTATTAAAAACATCTTACGTAGCGCTGTAAATCATATGTGGCTCCAAAAACACATTAATCTAACCTGCTTGTGCAAGTTATTTACTTCCCTTTACTCAATCACTATTTATAATATCAAAGAATACTGAACGCACAGCTTCCATTCACTCTGTGAGTACAACTATAAGAATATATGAAACAGCATACGACTGGTTATAGGAAATACATAAGGAGGTCTCCATCTCCCTTTCTTCATAAATGGCTTCCTTTTATCCACTGGTTACACAAAATCTCTCACAATAACTAAACCTTTTGGACAACGTGCAGCACATTTCTTACCATTAAACAAAATGTATATATTTTCTGAAGACATTGTGAGTGGTGCTGTTGTCGTAGACTACGTGGGCGTCTCCTGTCGACACTCAAGCGTCCGCAAATCGACACTTAATTAATAAATCTGGGGCGTCTTCCAATCGACACCCAAGCGTCTTCAAATCGACACTTAATAACCTTTATACTCTAGCTCCTGCGTCTTCCATCGACAACTGGCCGAGTTCCCTAATTCTAACTTATTTGCTTCCCTAAACTGACCTGCTGCACAGCAGTAAGAAACAGACAGACCTCAGCAAATGTCCTTTAAATGCTTTAATCACGGCTGGGAGAGTCCTCGACATTTCTCAGAGAATCTCCCCCAAGAAGCAAGGCCGGAGGACCTCAGATAAATTTCAGAGAGAATCCCACCAGTTAACACAAATACAACCGTTTTTATACAATAGAGACAGACACAACAAATGAGATCATCGTGACTAACATGTTGTCACCTTCTATCAATATGATTTGTTCAATTTGTAAAGCAAGCCCCCACCTTTTTTCCCTCTGTTACTGGCATACGCAAAATCTCGAAACATCAAAAAGAAGTGGAGAGTTCAGTTGATTGCCCAATATATCATGACACAATGCAGACAGTGTATTTTTGATATTTGTCATCATCAGAACTTTAGAATTTTCCATTACACAAATAGAAAAAACAGAACATTTAGAACATTGTTTTTTAGAGTGTTAGAATGTTTAGGCCTGAAAAAGGGAAGTAAAGTTTAGATGTTAGAATCATGGTTAGTTTAGAAGATAGTTTAAAAATCTATCACACTGGGTTATGGGGTGGTTGAGTCAAAAAAGCCCAACCCAAAGTCTCTAGAGTCATGTACACACTGCAAAGCTTAGGAGTGACAACCGATTTTAAATGCAGAGTGAATCTGCACAATTGTCATTGCAAGTGTGAATGGAATACACAACCAAAATGGAGTCAATACCAAAAGGACTGCCAACTAGGTTTTTTTTTGTGTGTTTTGTGGTTGAAAATAAGAAACATGTATGCCAAAAGTTGAACCCCTTTTGCTTTTAGTTGGACTTTATCGTTATTCAGTTGTTTCTACCTAAATTTATCAGGAGTGAATTAGGTTTCAGAATACACTCAATCACTCAAAAACCTAAAACTTACACTGAAATAAAAATAAATGAAAACTATATTTGGATTATTTAACTATTTGAAGAAAAAAAAATCCCAAAAGTACATAAAATTACAAAACTTTTTTTTTAACTAAAAATAAAAATAAAGCTGAAAATATTTTTTAAATAATTTAAAATATTAATGAAACTATAATAGTATATAAATAGGGCAGTCAAATTGCATACATATATGTACACACACACGCATATATTATATAAACACAAATTTTAATGTTAGATGCGGTTAATCGATCCGACAGCGCTATATATAAGTAATACTAAAATGACACTTGTCCCTCCATGAATGTAAATCTTTTTTCCCCCCAAAATCCGAAGTCAGAATGCTTAGGAAAGAAGCCAAGCCACCAAATTTAAACCCTTCAAGCTTTATCACAAACAGTGTGCCAAAGTTTCTTACTTATAGTTAAGAATTAGTTCAAATGCATAACACCAAGTATGAGCAATGGTAATAATAATGCCTGTCTCAGCAACCACTACAAATTACATCGACCCACTATAAATGATAGTCTTGCTACAGACCAAAATGCTACACACTACATATGAGGCTGTTCTACTCTTGACAAGCTCTCTCAATAATTATGGAGAAGATTAAAGGTGCTCCTCAACCGGCTTTCACACCTGGACAATGAGCGAATGATGCAATATCAGGCTATTGATTTTTGTGGTAATGAAAAAAAATTGGATCACCAATGGAAGATGTTTGAATATTAAGCAAATCATCTGCTGTGATAAACTCCATTATCCATTCAGTAGGTTTCAGTCACTCTTTCCTATGGGACCTAATGGAACCAGTTGAATAATTATGTAAATGCGGAGATCAAAACTATATTTCTTGTTTATATGTCATGTTTAAATGTACTGAGGGGAGTCTAGGAAGAATATGCTGTGGAACAGCATCTCTTCTGCTGTGATCCTGCCTATTGAATTTACCGTTACAATCTGCCGTGACTCTCAGTTGTCACAAACCTTCCTGTCAAGAGCAAACCGGTCACACGTGACGACAGCGAAGCACTATGGGAATTCAATGTGCGTCTGGCTGGGGCTACTCTCTGCTTTAATGTCCTATATTTCTTCATTGCTCTGCTTGTTCAATGAAATCCATTCCCAAATTGAACACTACCTCAAATAAAGACAGACAGACGTCAACATAAATAAAAAAAAAGTCCTTCATGAGAAGACTCAGAGGAGGAGCAGTTTCAAACTTTGATTTAAACCACGTTTAACTCAAATTCAGCAAATTGAAGGTAACACTGGTGAAATATTTACTGGTTTAAAGGAATAGATAACCCAAAACTGAAAATTCGGTCTTGCAAACATGAAATTATCAGTGTTTTTGGTGATTGTAGTGCTGTGCTGAAAGGGTGATTACAGAGAGGGCAGGTGGAACGTCGTAATGATCATGTTGAATTAACTATTATTAACAGTCATTATGAGTCTCTCAGTGGAGACGGCGCTCTGCCTGAAGTGATGGTTCAGAATGTGATTACCCACTTAAACCAGCTAGACAGTTTTGCTGTAAAATCCTAATCACGTCAAAGGAGAGGAACATCTTTCCAACTAGTAGATACAGGAGAACAGAAAAGTTTTACAGTCCACTCCTAGTCTCAAATTTGAAGGCATGCCTATGCCCTCAGCCAAAACTATATGCCCGAGAACAAATAGAGTCACGAGACCAAAGATTGCCTGTTAGATCTACACAAGATATATTATATCTAACATTTAACCATTATTGAGACATCAGATCCAGTGGCAAATTTCAGAAGGACTAGCCAAGGTAAGGCTGTTCTCGGCGGGGTACATGAGCGCAGAGTGCCCGTGATCATCTGGATCTCATAACTCCAAAAACATTGGAGCAAATCTTCAAAAAGGCACTATCTTTATAAATAAATGCAGATGTGAGCTTTAAACAACTACATTCTCACCTGAAAAACTCTTAAGACTACATTTAGTGACACAATAGCAGTAGTATTTTTAAAATTATACAGGTTTTCTCCTCCGCCATTGACGCTTGCTTGTTGGTGTGAGATGCATTCTGGGATAACTGGCTGCCTTAAGTTCGCACAAGTCCCCTCCTGATGCATTCTCGATAAAAGGGGTGTAGCAAGAACAAGCGACCGATGATGTTTCACAAGTCCACAAAAACACATATTGAAAACACATATTGAAAATTATGCATATTGAGGAAAGGCTAATGCTGCCCCGCCATTGACGGAATTTTCCGGAAATCTATGTTTTCACTGTTATTTGGTAGGGGGCACTAATAGTCATCTTCTGAAAGAGTACAAAATCCCCGGATCCAAAAACGTGGGAAGAAGAAACTGAAACAAGCGATCGAAGCATTGATTATGCACATGTAAGCTAACGCGATTAAACATTAAACGGCATATAATTAAAAACTGCCTAACGTTACTGAATGAGATGTCGACCCCAGAATGAGGTATAGAACTGTGCAAGCTTGTTGATGGATGCAATCTACTTAATCCCAGTTTTCATTATTGTTCCGAATCTGATCCGGAAGTATTCTTTGACACAATTGCAATTTTCTCTGAGTTTTTTTCAAAACGTTGCTTTTTTATCGAAACTTACCCAAAATCAAGTGCTATGTGTATATATATATATATATATATATGCTTAATATATATTTATTAAGCAGAGAGACTGCGTAAAATATTTTTGGGGCCAAGAAAGTTTTATAAAAAGACTGGCACTGACTGGCAGCTTTTTCTTTTTTTAAATCTTGCTGTGGAAAGAGTTTATTTATATAACTGTCAATGTTAAAAATGTATTGTAGAAATTGACATTAACAATTGTTGTTCAATCACTTCAATGTCAGTTCATGATACCTAATGAAATGCAAAAGTCACGGTAATGAATTGAACCTTGCTCTAAGTTTTAACCTGTAAAACTTCACACTAAAAAGTAAACGAACTCCCACTTTGTTGCTCAGCACTTTATAAATGACTAGTATTTTGGGGACAATGATTTCAGATTTTTCCCCTCCTAAACAATCTCAAAAGAAAGAGAGAAACAAAGAACCAAACAAACTGATTGTTCAATTTACAGATGGTTGGTCAGATGGCCAAGTGGGCAGTTCTTGGACAGTATAGGCTACAGAGTGGACCAGATTTTAAGCCAATACTCAAAAGTCTGGCTCTGTCAGACTAGACCCTTCCAAATTTTAGGACTGGCTTTCATCCATTGTCTCATCTGAAGTGTACCCCTTCTTGCCACAATGCCTGTAGAGTTCTAATCTGGAGGTACAGGGTGCGATTGGCCACGTGCCCTTTCAACCTGTGCCTCTGTGCATTACAGCTTCAGCCGTTAGCCTTGACGGGCCACATCAATCCACCCACTTCCTGCCACATATGTGTTATAAATGAAGGACACCGGTGGCAGATTGTAGGAAAGAATTCATTTTTCCATTTGTGTTCTTTCTGCTGGCAGGGCAGATGGAAGGTTGATGGATGTGTCCATGTGAGGTCTGGGATGGTAAGGAGCGAATGCAAGAGCATGCAGAGCCAGCGTGTACCGCCCCATATCGTCAAAAACCCGCCAGCCGCACAGCATGCATACATCAACGGGAACCGACATGGCGGAAAGAAGGAGTGAGCTGACAAGCAGATAAGCGTGGCACTGACAGGTCTATCAATCACATGTCTTTATTCGTCATGTTAAGATTTGTTTTTTAAAATAACTGGACATCTGTGCATTTGTATATATATTTTTCCCCTGAGGCTTTTCTCTTCATTTGAGAACTGAATATTACAGAAACAGTCCACAATTCAACAGTTCAAAAACAAATTATAATAAAATTCTGTCAAACTTGATATATAAAAATGCATCAGGCCAGGTTTAATATCATGCCAAATCTCACTGGTTCTCACACGTCTCACAATCAAATGCATAATGATAAATTGCAGTATATATGTTCGGTGAAAAATGACTTTATTTAGTCTGTTCCTCACACAAAGTTAGCATACGATTTCAGAGAACTTGGAATCTAGTGGACAAGTCATATTGACCACTTTTTTTAGACTTTTATTGTGTGTGGGTTTTTTTTTTTTTTTTGTAGGGCTGCACGATTAATCAAAATTAGCGATAGTTTGCAAGGGGATATGGTATCGATACACAAATGCCAAGTATCGATATTTTCAGGGCCTGAATATCAGAGTATTATGCATAATTTTACCATAAGCTCCGTGTTTATAAACTTAATTTGAAATATTTCTTTCAGACTGTAATTTCACAAACAGGGCAAGTAAATCAGCTCCATCTCTCTCCCTCTCTTTCTCTCTCAGACACACGCAGTGAGTTGTGTTAACAGGAAACTTGTTTTCTCATATTTCTGAACATGGACTGCTCGGTCCATGTTTACGTGTTAATTAGACGTGTTAATTTGACACCCAAATGTGAGCCAGCTGCCCATTACACTGCTTAAAACAGCCTGCGAAACGAAAATGGATGGATGGATGGATGGATGACATATTAAGGGCCAGATTTACTATAGGGGAAATTAGCGTGAGAGCGCAATTCCAAAAAATCTAATCATTTCCATAATGACCAATGCAATCTACCAAGAGCACCGCAAATTAGTTTCTGATTTAAGAAATGTTTTTTGTAAATTGACTAGCTCAAACCTTAGTAAAATAACCTTGCATGATTCATTTAAATACTCCCCTCCCATGAATTTTGCGTCTAAAAGGGAAACTCCTACAGTTGCATATGCAATAAGTTCAGTTCAAAAATAACTGTCCATGCCTTTTCAGTGCTAATTTTTCAATGCGTGTCTTTAGTAAATCCTTACAGTATTTTTTTAACTACAAAAATCTCTCAAAGTAAGCCATGTAGTTTGTAACGAAATGAGGTTGTGTAGATAATTTCTTAAAATGGAGACCAAATGAGCAAATTCTTTATCCTAAATAGAGAAATCAATAAACAGACACCTAAACGGTCATATCAGTGGTTAAATTCAAAGACATAACATCCAGTTGTTTAACAGAGAGCCTTTTGACATTTTCTCTTTGTGACAAAAGCGATAAAATGAAACAGAATTACATTTGACATTTCAATTCAAAGTATCTGATGTTTCTTTTGTGCCTTAAGCTGGTGCAAAGAAATGGTAGCCATTTTGCATTTCCCCTGGAGACCAGTGCTTAAGTGGAAGGATAAGGATCACAAAAAAGGCCCTTACAATTCAAAATAACATCTCTAGGATAAATGAGACTCTTAGAGCGCCTGTATTTCACCTGTTACAAGGAGTATTTGAGATGGATACTATGCCAGTTGGAAAAAAAAAAGTCTCTCAGCAGTCGATCTCATTAATGTACAAGCTTTGCACAGACAGATAAATCTGCAGTTAGCTATGTGGCATTTCAAGCATTTCGTGCCTGTCTTGCAGTGAATCAATATTGTTGACCTTTACTGATGGCAGTCATATTGAAAGCCGAGCCATCATTTGCCTGAAAACACACAGACAGAAGTATTGAAGAATTGAAAGAGACAAGGAGACTATTTTCCCTTGGGGTTTATGTACAGTAGTTTGGAGCATTACTAGGGCTTTAGGGAGGCAGAATTTTCTTTTCCAAATTCTAGAAGGGTCTTAAATTCAATACAGTTGTAAATTACTGGCAGCTTCAATTGTATGGGCTAGGCGATATACCAGTTTGACATGATAAACCAGTAGAAATGTATTGTTAAGCTTTCTAAATTTTTTATTTATTTATTTTAGATCTACCTGTACTTTGGACTTTATTTTAAATCAATAGAACCTTTCTGTATTTTTTTTTTTTACTAACTTTTCATTTAAAAATTAATTTTTTACTAACTTCTCATTTAAAATTTCCTGGCATAAATGTAAGCTTATATCACCCACCCCTACTGTTGCCAATAGATTTGATTAAGAGTCCAGCCTTGCGTGATAATGGGATGGAGCTTATTATGGAGTGAAGGTCTCACTTCCCTATTCCTAATACCGTCACCAATCCTCCCAACAGCAGGGCATTCTCTCATACGCCCCCAGTGACATTCCTTCATCAGACAGTTCAGGCTTTCCAGACTCAAGAGTAGCCTCAAGTCCAATACTAATATACTGCGAGGGGTGTGTGTCTGTGTGTAAAGAGGCAATGAGGCAAGAGAGAACAGAGAGTGAGAGATGAATTCACTGAGAGAGAGGAGAGGATGAAAAGAAGCTCAATTAAAGATGCTGTGGCATGTTACACATTCCAAACGATAAGTCGTAACATGCTCTCCGGGATAAATCCACAACAAATATTCGGTTACAAAACCAACATAACCATTAGACTGCTAATGCTGTCTTACAGGAACATCATGATTTCTTGAAAAATAATTAGAAAAACCACCTTCTAAAGCATAGTATCTTTTTAAAGAAGAATTCACAGAAAAAAAAAATTATATCATTTATTCCCCATAACATCGTTCCAAACATGACTTTCTTTCTTCTGTGGAACACTAAAGGAGAAATTTTGAAGAATGTAGGCTACTTACTGCTCTTTACTATTGCAAAGAATCTGTAAAATAACCTAATTTGTGATTCAAATGTTGTTCCAAAATGTATGTGGCATTGAGATATTTCAGAAGGACCTCATAGATCTTTGCTTGTTTTTCTACTGAATGTGTATCTTGTTCATAAAAGAAAAACGCAATAGTTTTTATCTCTACGCCTAGATGGAAACACTGATGCAGGTAAATTACTGCAAGAATAAACTGAGCTTTAAATTCCGGTCTCTTGCTATGTCTAAATCAAATGTAGCCTGAAGTGAACCATGTCAAGTTCCTCCCTGCGTCTGAAGAGGGGCCCAATTTTCCTTTCAAACTTCTTGTTTCTTTCCTTCATCCAGAAAGAGCTCACTGAGACGAAGATTTACAGAACGTTTTCTCTTTTTTTTCTTCTCTGCAATGACATTTTGTCGCAATGACACAAAAAAACTCTTTCTCAGCCAGACTGCCAGTCAAAACAGCACATGACCCACTGGGCCTTTCCGTAATCGGCAAACGGTAAGCCCTTGTTTTTGCACATTTCAGCATTGTGATTCTGAGAGTGAGACCTGAAACAGTAAGTCCCGCCGGCCTGTTCAGTAACTTGATTATAAAATATTGTTTATTGGTATTTATCATCCTCAATTACTTCACAGCAAGGGTGCAAAACATAGTAAACACAAATTGAAGCCCCATTAGCTAACAACAACGGGCAAAAATTCAACAGCTTTAACACATCTTATTAATCCTGACAGTTGTTAATATTCAAAGCTAGAAAAACTATGAAAAACTAGCATATTACAATGTCACAAATTCTATGAAAGAACATAAAACAAGAAAGCATCCAAGTGTTCAATCATAACGCATTGTCAGACAACTAAAACAAAACACAACAAAATTGTGAACAATATTTATAAATAATTCGGTTACACTTTATTTTAAGGTGACAGTTGTCACGTTTGTGGTGTAGATGAAGACAGGCTGAGGCAAAAAGTTCCAATTCAAGGATTTACTCAAAAGCAACAATAAACAGGTACAGGCAGGCAGAGGGTACACTCACAAAAAACCATAACATTACATACAAGAACCGACCCAGACTAACTGAACAGAAGGAGACTAAATACAGATACAAAAGAACACTAACGAGGTGAGTACAGGTGACACAGATGATGAGGACGATGAACAGGTGGGTAATTGAGGGAGTGAGTTCAGGTGTGGAGACAAGAAGAATTCTGGGTAGTGTAGTGAAGACTAAGACAGACAGGTGCAGACGAAGACTGTGACAATAGTTACATAAGTACTGAGTAATATTAATTAACTAAATGTACTTACTATAGAGTTATGGACCGGTTAAGGTTATTGTTTGGTTTAGGGTTACCGGTAGTTACTTGTAATTATGCATCATTTACTTAATTTATACATAGTCCTACTTGTAGTCACGTGCAACTACGTCACAATAAAAATGTTACCAATAATTCCACTAATTTATTTAAATTAAAGTGGATGTCAGTAAAGTGAATTTTTTTTCCATTAACTACAGTGTATGCTGGTAAAGGACTCCTTTAAATTCAGGTGTGCCAAATTCTGATGCAAATCCAAAATGTGTGGCAAGAGTTTAAGAGGTTAATTCTGACAGTTGTTAATATACAAAGCTAGCAAAACTATGAAAAACTAGCATATTGCAATAGCAAAATTTCTATGAAAGAACATCAAACAAGTAATTCAAATATTACCCATTGGCAAACAAAACAAAACAAACATCCAGGGCATATGACTTAAATGAGATCGTTGTAACTTCTGACACTCACAAACTAGCAAAAAGGACAGTGATCTCAAACTCGCTTGCATTACATGAAATGGCAGGCATCCTATTAAAAAAAATAAGTAATTTAAACTACGCTTGGAAAATGAATCCTGTTGGAATAGTACTTATGCCAGGATTCAGCACTGCTCATAAAGATCGGGAAGCTAAATATTCAAAACCATCAAAAGTTGGCAGCGATGATTAATTATTTACTATATTCTAGTGATCCTTATAAATATAACAGAAGCTGAGAAAAGACGGTAACTAATGTAGAACATTTTTCAGTACTTTGACAATTTGAAAAAGTACAGCTTCTTTATTTTCCCCCAATTGATCATTTGACGAACTGTCATAATAACTGATAAAGCACTCAAAATGAATTGTTAGTTGAAGCCTCGTCTGTTATATCCATTTAGATTCCTCTTTCCTGCCAGTTTGACAATGCGACCTCTTCCCCAAAGCAACAATCAGAGTGTCTTCGTAAAATGGCAGATACAGAAATCTTTCTGTTATACTGACATGCTTGCTGTTCCACATATACATTTTCCTCACCATCTGATCAAATGCTCAAAATACACAGAGCGAGCAAAAAGCACTCAAGGACCATGCTGTGAGCCACTGTGTGAGAGAGAGAGAGAGAGAGAGAGAGAGAGAGAGAGAGAGAGAGAGAGAGAGAGAGAGAGAGAGAGAGAGAGAGAGAGAGAGAGAGAGAGAGAGAGAGAGAGAGAGAGAGAGAGAGAGAGAGAGAGAGAGAAAAGTTCCTTAAAGGCTCTGTGTTATCTTTACCAATTTAAAGGACAAACGAGTGACACGCTTCGACAGGCCGCTGTGTGATTCATCTTTATCAGCGAACCACACCAAACCCTCAGACCAAGCATCTACTGCCAGACACCACAGGGACACCAGAATGTCAACAATTGACTTACAAACAAAACGCCTCACTTCCTTTTAAAATATCATCACATCTGCCATTTCAAGTCCATAGCTGTTGCATCCCACCTCAGCACTGAGTAATTGTTGGCCTAAGGCTGAAATCACGAGGAAATAAGCTTATCACAAACGCAGCAGTTTTAAAGCTCTTACATGAAATGAAAGAAACTGACAAAAGTAAATATATTATCTGTAAAGGAGGCAATGATTGTAGGCAAGTGTCAGTCTAAATGTCAGACTTTTAAAAGTGCGGTTCGAGGTGCACATAATTTATCCTTTTCTGCCCAGGAAAGTTGTTAAAATGTTTCAACTTCGATGCTGTGTTCCATTAAAGCGATGAGCTACAAGAGGCCGTGAGATCTTACTCCCCCTATACTTAAAAAAAAACATTTCACATTATCAACAATGTACGATAAACGACAACAAAGTTCAATACAGTTGGAGGAAAAAGTATGTGATTTACCTGCATTTCTGCATAAATTGGTCATAAATATCTCAATTTCCCCAAAAATAAACTTTATTTCTTGTGGGTCCTCTTAAACACAGTGAAGGGCCCTGAGGCCCCTGGAGTCATATGTCCATAGCAGAATATCGTAGTGATATGAGAGGGGGCTACTTAAAGCACTGTGCTGGGGCCTCTGTTACCCCTTTTCCACCAAGGCAGAGCTGGTGCTGGTTCGGAGCCAGAGCCTAGTTTCAAATCGGTACTTTGGTTTTCGACCACCAAAGCACTAGCTCCGAACCAGTAAAAGTGGTTCTTAAGTAGCACCAAATCATTGCTGGTCTAGAAGTAAGAACCGCTTACGTCAGCGGCTGGGGGGCGGGGTTACCGTGGCCAACAAGATGAACAGAAACTTGTGACCGCCATTTTTGAATTAGCAGCTAATCGAGCTAATAGCAGCTCGATTGTAATCTCCATTTATGCAAGTTACGGCGAGCTGCACGAACACGTTGTATTCGCCGTGTTTGGATGCCGATGTACGTTAGGTTCGCAAAGCCATGAGCATCAATAGTAATGCAACGGCCGCCATTGTTGATAGAAGGCTTGTTCGAGATGCATCGGAGCGGCGCGGACCGATCGGAGCTGCGGGAGTGTTTGGAGATCATGGAGATCTCCTTGTGCTTTTGGATCGCTTTCGCAGTGCTTTGATGTCATGCGGCGATCGATCTGCGAGAAGCCAAAGCATCTCGAACAAGCCTGGCGTGTTTGTGTTTGGCGCTACCGCACTAGCGTTGCTGGGCAACATGAGACGTATGCAGTGACGTAAGATCTGGCTCTGTTGTGGCTCTCAAGCCGGTGGAAAGGCAAACCGGTTCTTAGTAAGCTTGTCAGTCGAACCAACTCCGAACCAGCTCTGGCTCTGGCTCTGAACCAGCACCCGGTTCTTGTTGGTGGAAAAGGGGTACGTGGGGCCCATGAAAACCATGTGGGCCCTGACATATTTTGGCACAAGAATATCATAGAGACATGAGGATGGACTCGTTTTACTTGTGGCAGTGTATGTAGCTCCAACATGACGCCAGAAACTTTTCTTAAGAAAATGGATCTAGAAACCTTCATAATTTTTTTTTTTTTTTTGTAATAATTATTAAAATAATATAGTTTGTTGGCCTAACTGTAGACCATTTTAGATGCGGTCACATTCGCAAAATTTGAACCCGACTTGAGCCCAATGCATAATCTGCATGGGAAAATCTTTTTCAAGAAATTCCTCATCACTTGGATTCCTATTGAATTGACTTGATTTTGTCAGCAAAAATACATTGCTGAACCATGGTAAATGTGACCACACCTTTATTTACCAAGCAATGTAGAAATTGGCACGCTAATAGAAAGCACAGACAGAGGTTTGCGTTTTTTTTAGGTCTGAATTAAACAGCTTTAACTCCCCGTGTTCCCCACAAGTTATATTAAGCAGTGAAATTTGAAATGAATTTGATTGGCATTCATACCGAATGGGTTATGCTTCTAACAAGTGCCACTTTTGTCAAGCTCTAGCTGTGCACACTGCCCCATGAAATCCATCATTGGGAAGCAGCAGCACTCTCAATCTGCTGAGATGAACCAGGCTGGTGGACCCGTGTCAACATCCGACTGTCAGAGGCTTGAAATCTTCCACACCAGCAGAGCTGTCAATACAATGAACGTATAGAGAAGTAAAAACCGCTGGGGACTGAGTGTGTGGATGCTAATAGATTAATTATTGGAATAAGGCCACTGTGCTAATGGTCATTTCAGATAATGTAATTCGATTGTCATTGTTCCAACCACAAAGGGCACACTTTTTTTTGCGTGTTGTATCAGAGGAATGTAGTTCAGTGGGCTTCAGCAAAGCTCTGGTGGGGTCACAACACTACTGGGGGTGTCCTTCATGTTCCAACTACACACAGATAAAAACCTGAATTGTTCTTTCTTAGCTCAGCAGGTCTCTGCAACGTATTGAAGCCTCACTTTTTTCTGAGATGTTTCAGCTAAAATTTCTAAGGAGAAAAAAACAAACAGAAAATAATGTTGATGTAAAGTAAGAGTATATAGCTATACAATGATTGTGGAAAGCATCATTCAAATAATTTGGTTCTGATTAGAATTGTTTGAGTTCACATCGAAATTTCTGACTTTTGAAATCTGTAGCCCAAACATTGAAAAGAGTGTCCACAATAAATAAGGGGGAAAAATCTTTTAAGGTCTTAGAAGTGTAATTTTTGTTAGTTTCACATAGTTTTGAAAATTATTTTAATTGTTCATGATTCAGTTTGATTCATTCAGACAGACCACTCATGCACTGAATCATTTGCAGCAATTTCTCACTCTGAAATAGAAACGGGATACTTTATAAAACAGAAAGAGCATTTGATGAGATGGATATTTGCCAAACTTGCAAACATATTTTATATACAGTACGTGACCTGTGCTGGCAAAATGAGTCACTTCAAAATGATGTATGATTTTTTTGACAAAGAATGACTGAGCTACACGTCTTTGAAGTCGATAGAGTCAGCAAAGTCAATTTTGAGAAAAATATCTATAAGCAAAATATATATTCAACTTTTTTTTCCATGATACCACAATTGTTTGATTAACATTAATGAAACAGACAGCCTATATATTACGACCTACTGTACCGCACGGATAAAAAAATAATTACACATCAAATGTTTTTCCCCAACAGTTAAACGTTCACTTAAGACATAACAGATAATGTTTGCGTGAATACTCGCCAAGACAGATATTTTGAAATACTGTAATTCTGTAAATGTGTATATATCAGGATCGAGTCTGAGGAGTCTTTGGCTATGTTCACACTGCAGGCTGAAACGACCCAATTCCGATTTTTTTGCCCCTATGCGACCTGTATCTGATCTTTTCATGACAGTCTGAACGACACAGATCCGATCTTTTCAAATGCGACCCAGGCCACTTGGGTATGTGGTCCAAATCCGATATGTATCCGATCTTTTGAAATGAGACTTCAATCTGAACAGCCAGGTCGCATGTATCCGACCCGTCACTAAACGAGCTCCACTGTTGAGATCCATCTTTAGCTACTTCCGCAAACAACAAGTGACGTCGTTGACAGTTGAGTACTCTTCTGCGCATGCGGGTCATTTCTGGGTCATGTCACGTTCACACAGGAGATCACAAAAGGTCGCATTTAATTGAAAATGTGAACGGCCTTGCAAAAAAATCGAATTTAAAAAAAAAAAAACGGAATTGAGCATTAAGCCTGCAGTGTGAACGAGGCCTTTGTGTGCACGCTTCAGATCTGTCAGTCAGCACGAGTAAGATCATTTTTCATGGACAAAGGAAAGGTACTCCTCCCATAAAACTTACAAATAAAGACACTTTTATGTTTAACCCTCTGGGGACCAAAAACGCGCCCGCGCGTTTTGCTGGGTTTTTTTCACATACGCAACATACACTTAAAATACTCCGTCATTTATGGTCATATAAATAAAATCAATACATGATTATAAACTATAGAGGGTCTTCTTTTTTTGTGTACACTCACATTAACATCAAAACCGTGTTTTTTTTTAAATAAATAAAATAAACAGGGTGCGCTTTCAGCTCACTCTGTCTCTGCAAAAATCTTTCTGAAACATGTCTGGAAAATTAACGAAAACTCAGCCAATACTTATCACACAAACATGAAACATACGTCTAAAGAACGCTTTAAATTTCTACTTTTAAATAAAACAATTCACATTTAAAATAAATATTCTCCTGCAATGTAAACTGTATGAAACTAAAGAGAAGTACAGTTTCTCCTGTCTCAGCTCATTATCGTTAATTTGTTCACACCCACTCGCAGAGGGCGCTATTCACAAGATAATGTGTTGAGGCCATATGCAAAATAGATAAACACCCCCAGGCAAATGCCTTAAAAGCAGCAAGTTTCATAACAAGATTCACTCACTTTCCTGCGCGTTTGGAAGATGGCACGCTACACCGGCGCGGAAGCTCTTCAGCTCGTCCTGGACAGTGACGAAGAGTTCACATTTTCCTCAGAAGAAGAGCGGGACTCTGACGATGAACGTTTGTATTTTGAAGAGCGACTTGATCCAGCCATGGATACAATTTCGGATGAGTAAGTCTTTTAGTTTAACTTACATTCGTTGACAAGCTATTTTATACAAACATGGACATACATATTATAACACAGATTATGGTAGCCCCGTTTGTGCTATATAGAGTGAATTTACACCTTTGCCATTAACATGTTTATAAATAACTGAAAAAAGCACAAATGTCAGTGCATGTCAAAACATCCCAAGGGCCAAAAAAACACATTGGTCCCCAGAGGGTTAATTGCTATTTCGAGCACTGGGATCGCTAGAAGAGGGCTCAATTAACACACTTTTGTGAAAACCTCGAAATATTTCGACATTTTTCACTTGTTTTGCGTGTAGCTTGAAATTATCCCGTGCGCATTCCAACTCCATTTGCCAGCACGGGTCACATATATATAGCCCTTTATATACACTCACCTAAAGGATTATTAGGAACACCTGTTCAATTTCTCATTAATGCAATTATCTAACCAACCAATCACATGGCAGTTGCTTCAATGCATTTAGGGTTGTGGTCCTGGTCAAGACAATCTCCTGAACTCCAAACTGAATGTCAGAATGTGAAAGAAAGGTGATTTAAGCGTGGCATGGTTGTTGGTGCCAGACGGGCCGGTCTGAGTATTTCACAATCTGCTCAGTTACTGGGATTTTCACGCGCAACCATTTCTAGGGTTTACAAAGAATGGTGTTAAAAGGGAAAAACATCCAGTATGTGGCAGTCCTGTGGGCGAAAATGCCTTGTTGATGCTAGAGGTCAGAGGAGAATGGGCCGACTGATTCAAGCTGATAGAAGAGCAACTTTGACTGAAATAACCACTCGTTACAACCGAGGTATGCAGCAAAGCATTTGTGAAGCCACAACACGCACAACCTTGAGGCGGATGGGCTACAACAGCAGAAGACCTCACCGGGTACCACTCATCTCCACTACAAATAGGAAAAAGAGGCTACAATTTGCAAGAGCTCACCAAAATTGGACAGTTGAAGACTGGAAAAATGTTGCCTGGTCTGATGAGTCTCGATTTCTGTTGAGACATTCAGATGGTAGAGTCAGAATTTGGCGTAAACAGAATGAGAACATGGATCCATCATGCCTTGTTACCACTGTGCAGGCTGGTGGTGGTGGTGAAATGGTGTGGGGGATGTTTCCTTGGCACACTTTAGGCCCCTTAGTGCCAATTGGGCATCGTTTAAATGCCACGGCCTACCTGAGCATTGTTTCTGACCATGTCCATCCCTTTATGGCCACCATGTACCCATCCTCTGATGGCTACTTCCAGCAGGATAATGCACCATGTCACAAAGCTCGAATCGTTTCAAATTGGTTTCTTGAACATGACAATGAGTTCACTGTACTAAAATGGCCCCCACAGTCACCAGATCTCAACCTAATAGGGCATCTTTGGGATGTGGTGGAACAGGAGCTTCATGCCCTGGATGTGCATCCCACAAATCTCCATCAACTGCAAGATGCTATCCTATCAATATGGGCCAACATTTCTAAAGAATGCTTTCAGCACCTTGTTGAATCAATGCCACGTAGAATTAAGGCAGTTCTGAAGGCGAAAGGGGGTCAAACACAGTATTAGTATGGTGTTCCTAATAATCCTTTTGTGAGTGTATATACACACGCACACACACACACACATATATATATATATATATATATATATATATATATATATATATATATATATATATATATATATATATATATATATTAGGGCTGTCAAACGATTAAAATATTTAATCGCGATTAATCGCATTAATGTCATAGTTAACTCGCGATTAATCACAATTATTTTTATCTATTCTAAATGTCTCTTGATTTTGTTTTTGTCCCATTATTTTGTCTCATTTTAATTCTCTCAACATGGAAAAGTGGATCGGCTTGCTTTGTGCAAATGTTTTTAATTGAAAACAACATTGACATATACTGTGTTCAATTTCACACTAACATTCTCACTTGGAGCAAATAATCTCTCAATGTAACACTGTCCATTAATAAAAGGGTGAAAGAAATACTGACGAGGTCCTGATATTGACGAGGGGGCGGAGAATTCGCATCAGCTGTGTGTGTGTGTGTGTGTGTGTGTGTGTGCTTGGCCATCAAGTGGTATTTCAGACTGGACGCGCTGCGATGATGATAGCTCAGTTCACAAAGACAAACACACAGATCACTTCGGTCTTATCAATGGAACCATTTGGCAACTTTTTAAAAGTAAACTTTCCATTCAGAATCTTATTGGCATCCATTTCGGCGTCTCGCGCTCGTCATCCACTCAAAGCGTAACGTTAATCAACTATTTGGCCGGCTCGCAAGCCCAAAACAAGTGTGTGCGGCGCGCCTGTTGTTTTGTTTCCGGTCTAGCTAGATCCGCTTGCGCTTTGGTCGACGAAGCAACAAAACGTCCTCGCACGGCGCAAGCCATTGAAATGAATGGGTTTCACAGCGCAGCGCCGCGCATGCCGCGTCCTGTTGTAACAGCATGTGAAAAAAACTACAAAGTTTGCTAGGCCAAAAAGACCGTTAATCGCGCGATAAAAAAATTGACGCCGTTAAAATGGGTTTGCGTTAACGCCGTTAATAACGCGTTTAACTGACAGCCCTAATATATATATATATAATATGTATATTCTTCAATACATTAAGATATTGGCAACTTACAATTACTTTTCTTGGGAGAAAAAAAATCTGAAGTTTAAGCAAAATTTGCCTTGCCCATGAGTAGTCAGTAAATGGTGACAGTGCTGCAAAATACTTTGAAATCAATTAATCTATTGTAAGTCGAGGTGTAAGTCCTTTAAAGCTCCTTAAACAGTGGGATAAGATGTCACGGTCACCAGCGAGGCCTGCTAACATGCCACTAAACTCCCAAACAAGATTTATTTACAAGGTAAATGAAAAAGATTTGATTTTAAAAGGCAATAAGCTCTAAAGGAAGTTCTACTGACATGTCTCTGCCAGAAAACTACACGTGGCAAAGGTGACGGAATCAATGGTTTTAACACCTCTAATTTTCCGCCTCAGGAGAAGGAAGGGAAACTACTCATGTCGTGCGCTAGAGCTGACCCTGTAGATGTGACGGGGGCGCATCCAATTAACACCTGTTTGCGATGTGGTGGCGCTCTGGTTCTCACAACATCTAGTATGTCCAGACGCTTGGACAGATTGATGCGAGCGAGTTTCGAAAGCTGCATCGGCTCTAAATCTTGGCTCCAGTGAAGAGGAAGAACACATTTGTGCTGAACAGACAGTTGTCCTCAAACATTTACCACTGCAAAAGTCAGGGGAGGGTAAAATAACCCGTAGCAAGAATGCTGTGGATATTTTTGCAGACCTTTGAAAAACCACAGGTTAATTACACTCTGCCCCTACAATAATTAATTAATGCCAACAAAAATGATATACATACATACATACAGTACATACATACAGTACAAGCATACATATATATATATATATATATATATATATATATATATATATATACATACAATATTTCAATTTAAAGTTTAAGAAATTAAGCTGTGCATAAATTAGCGTGCTGACAGCTTGCTGTGGTTTTAAACAGCGGGCATGAGCAAAACTGTCCCAGAAAAGTTTATTTCAATTAAAAATTTTATTCAGCCATCATTAAAAAAACAAACAAAAACACTAGAGACATACACACTCCACAGACCACAAGCTGCACTTGTGCAACAGTGTTTTTTAACCTAAAAATAAGCACGAGAAACCCATGCTTTCAGTTTCATTTTGTCTGGCTGCTTTTGAAGATCGCGGCGTCTGCTATAAAAGTATGGAAGTAAAATAATGTCAAATGTTTTTGAAACAAAAAGCATGTTGAATTGCACCAATTGAAAAAAAATATGCATTGCGTTAACCATGCTTGCATTTTAATCCATTGTATTTTTAAGGCTTGCATTTTTATGGGCTGAAATTCAACATGGTTGTATATTTAAGCTGTGAATATTTCAATTAAAAACATTTCAAACACATTTTCAATATTAAAAATTCAATAATCCATATTCACCTTTCATATTTCACTTCCAAAATTTTCAAACTGTTTAAAAATACAACCTATAATATTCAACAGGCAATTTTCGGTCCATTTTATTTCGCCTTGAAAATTCGCTTCCACAAATTCAGTGGTTCAAATTCGACAGTAAATTCAACGTCGACATCCAGGAACTGCAGGAAAAGCAGTAGTTTACCGATCATAATCTCCATCTGCTTTAGTCGGCTTTACCAGCAGGGGGTGCACGCGCGTGTTGACAAGCACCAAAGCAACAGGAGAGGCCTTCACAAAACGTCATTTGCTGAAATGGACAGAACGATGAGTACGAGTTATAATTTATTTATACAGTGAGAGATCGTGTGGCTGGCCCGACGCTAGTAAGAGCCACGAGACGCGCTCCAATACGGGCAAAGGAGCGAATAAAATATACGATAAGATGAAAAAATGGTAAATAAGAGATGGATTGCACTTTATGTGCTCTCATTGGAGTGTCTGGTTCATGTAAACAGTGAGAGATCTTGTGGCAGGCGCGACGCTAATAGGTGACGTGACGCGCGCTCCAAATGGACAAAAAGATATAAAATAAGATGACAAATACCCCTACTGTACGCAGCCCTGGATAATGGCCGAGACAATTCACGTTATAACACAGAGATGACCAGATATCATGGTAGAGATGTAATTTTTAATTGCTGAATTTAATTTATAATTGTAATTGGGTTGTATTTAATGATGCTATATTTAAATAAAATTGCCTTTGCCAAAACCCAGCCATCAATTTAGTATTCCGTCATAGTGACTAAAACAAACAATTCACTCTGTCTCAGTGTATTACAGTTGTTTTACTAAAACTTAATATCAATGCCAACGGCGAGAGAATTTAGTTTTGCAGTGGACAAATCACCTTACTTTGCACGGGGGTAAAAATAAGTATCATAAGACACTTGAGTAAACGCTCGTGTGTTTTGTGTCTTAATCAACATTTTCCACACACATATAAATTATAACTCGTACTCATCGTTCTGTCCATTTCAGCAAATGACGTTTTGTGAAGGCCTCTCCTGTTGCTTTGGTGCTTGTCAACACGCGCGTGCACCCCCTGCTGGTAAAGCCGACTACAGCAGATGGAGATTATGATCGGTAATCTACTGCTTTTCCTGCAGTTCCTGGATGTTGACGTTGAATTTACTGTCGAATTTGAACCACTGAATTTGTGGAAGCGAATTTTCAAGACGAAATAAAATGGACCGAAAATTGCCTGTTGAATATTATAGGTTGTATTTTTAAACAGTTTGAAAATTTTGGAAGTGAAATATGAAAGGTGAATATGGATTATTGAATTTTTAATATTGAAAATGTGTTTGAAATGTTTTTAATTGAAATATTCACAGCTTAAATATTCAACCATGTTGAATTTCAGCCCATAAAAATGCAAGCCTTAAAAATACAATGGATTAAAATGCAAGCATGGTTAACGCAATGCATATTTTTTTTTCAATTGGTGCAATTCAACATGCTTTTTGTTTCAAAAACATTTGACATTATTTTACTTCCATATAAAAGCATCCAATTGATGACAGATGACCCTGAAGTCAGCCAAATTATACAGGGTTTAATATATGTATTAGAGGTTTAGGGGGAAAAATGCATTTTAATTTAATTTAATTTTAATACACCTTTTATTTGGCCATTAGGTTTGGGAGCATAAAATAAAATAGCATATCTTCTGCAGCAAAAATGGCATTAGAGTAAGTTTGATTTATCTCCTTGAAACTTTGATCGATTCAGAACTGTATCAACATATATTTACAGAAGTCATTGCATTGCATTTTGTATTTACAATAAGCAAATGTTGTTTTGATGCATTGTTATATTGGTGCATACGGCATAGAAATGAAAATGGTTAAATATCATTCTTATGGAAATGCTTTGATTATTTTTTAACTTGACTACATTTTTTCACAGTAAATAAATCAATCTTGTGACATATTTTGAATATGGTCCAAAGGCAGAAAATATTTTCATATTCTTTTAGCCATATTACCCAGCCCTAGTCATCGTTACTGAATACAAATTGTTCAACTAGTAGCAGTTGCTCATGGTGCACAGCACACATCGTCACACATGGAGCTCTGCCCATGTTCCACATCAAACGGTTGAATGCCTTTGCGTTTTCCTCTACGGGACAACAGGGAAAGTCAAAGTACAGTACTTTCAGGCATTCCGTTCTTGGGTTGGCCGACCCCCCACGCTCTCTTTGAAAACAGGACATTGTTAAAACAGAAACATGTTGCTTTTGGCATAAAGCTGCTCTCTCCCTGCATACAACGGGGCCTGCAATTAGCATGGCCGGCTCCCCAGAACAAATATTCTCCACTGTAATCCTGCCAGGGCAGCAGAGACACAGCTCGACTGCAAGAATGCTTGGCATTTCCTTTAATGTGCTTTGGCTGAGCTGGGTCAGAGAAAACCAACAGTAAAAGCAGAACAGAGTCCCATACAACAAAACTTCCTGTTCACACTCACTTTCTCTCTGAAACATACACGCTTTTCCCATAAAAAGAAAAACATATTTCCATCCCCTCATTCTTTTTAGCTGCTACGGTTACAGGTTTCCTTTTTTTAATATATATATATATATATGTATATATATGTATATATATATATATATATATATATATATATATATATATATATATATATATATATATATATATATATACTGTATATAATATGTATATATACAGGGCTTGACATTAACATTTTTGGTCTCCAACCACTGTGGCTAGTGGTTTTTCAAAGTTACTAGCCACTCAGTATTTTCACTGACCACAATTTTGACATCGATACCATGAGAAAAAACTGCCATGAATATATTTTTTAATATTATCTCATAATTTGGCAGCAGGTATATTAGGCTGTTGTCACTTTAAGACTTGACTCACAGATCCATTATACTGTTACACATGCATTTTCTTTCTCAACTGTTTACGCTCACGCTCAACATAACTGACTGTGTTTACGTGAATACTCGCCCAGACTGGCATTTTGTCATTATTTTGTGTGTATTTGACTGTTTAAGCGCAATACGCAGCCAAAAATAACTAAATTTAGTACTGAGAGGCGGCTTTATGTGCTTTGAGTATTAGCACAAAATCTGCGTGAATTAGTAAAATTAAGATTTCTACGCAATCCCACATAGAAATTCAAGCCCTGCAACACCAACAATATTCATGCGGAGCAAATGAAACGAGTGAGTGAGGGGAGGAGGGTTTGTGTGTAACTCGCAGTCGGAGAGATGAGAGAGAGAGAACGCACAGCTGGTATCGTATCTATTCTGTGGAAAATGAGAATTGGAAGCGTTTCAGATATTTCAGGATCGATATGTGTTGAAAAATCGATACTTTTGACAACACTACATTGTACTTAGTTTACTATTTCAGATGCCTTTTTAAAAGACTACAATTGAAAAATGAATATATTATATATAAAATTCAACCCGCCAAAGTAGCTAGGAGGAGTGACTGTGTTACACGCCACTGCTGAAATCCACCAGCATTTGTTGGGTTGGTGGGTATATATATATATATATATATATATATATATATATATATATATATATATGCTGGCAAAACTTCAAGTTATATCTTTTCAAGCGACAGTTTCTAAAAGTAGTGCATTCATACACATACCAAATTACTCCAACCTCTAGGTCAGGGGTCTAAACTGGAATAGTGGAAGACTACCATTCACCTCCATGTTAATTTCAAACACAGGCTCTCTCTAAAAGAGCTTCAGCACATATTACTGCTGTTTAGCTCCAGTCATTTCAAGTTGATGGTAAAATTGCCTTGACTAACCTAAACCCAGAGCTCAGAAGTCTTAATTGATCAAAAAGCCTGCATGTTCAAAAGCACTCTACCATTAAAACAAAGTGTTTGACACTGTGAAACAAGCCCTTGGACCTTTTTCCCATTTGTATTTCCAAACTTTAGTTAGTTTACAAGATAAAATGTGTTTAATTATACTACATTATTGGATTTTGAAAGAATTTTGACCAAAAATTTGAACAATTAAGTTTTTTTATGTTTGTGAAATAAGTCTCTTTTGCATTTATTTGATAAAAAAATACAGTAAAAAACAGTAATATTGCAAAATCCTATACCATTTAAAATAACTGTTTTGAATTTGAATGCGTTTTAAAATGTAAATATTTCTATTAAAATAGAAAACAGTTATTTTAATATTCACATTATTACTGCTTTTACTGTTTTTTATCTAATATATGCAGCCTTGGTGAGAATAAGAGACTTATTAAAAAAAAAATCATGAAAAAATACATGATTGGCATACTGTCTGCGATTTGAAATCCCTTTCAAAGTCATTTCACTTTAGCCATCTAAACAAAGGTCATACGAGTTCAGCTGCGATCTACATTAGTTGAATGGGGGAAAAAATCGCTATTTATCATGATTACATTTCAATGACATTTTAAATCAGTAAACAAATCTGACATCAACAGTATAATATATTTTCATTATTTAGGCCATTCTAGAGTAAATAAAAACACAGACAATGCCTATATCTACTGTCTTAAAATCAGTTTAACAGATTTTACCAAATTTAAATCCATTCCCTTTGTATAACGCACATTTTCTCCCTCAATACATGCAAAAATATGCCAAAGGGCACAGATTCTGTGTGAGCCTATCCCGGTTGGCCAGAAATTGAATTCCTCAATATGTCATAGTTTAAGTATTATTATCTCAATCAAATGGACATCCCTAATCAAATCTGAGACCCTAGACCAGTGTCTCTGTACAATAACCTGAACCTGTATCTGTTGGACAGTCTCTGAAAGATCTGTCTTTTAAGGTCAGTTTTACCATCCTTCTAGTCTCACAAAGACAGATTATATTTTGGCTAAGAACCGCCCGCTTAGAAAAGACACATCGGACTGACATGTAAAGAGTGGATTTACCTAAAATAGATCATACTACAATACTAGATGAGAGCTGATCCGAAGACATGATGCGAAGAACATCTTTCCATCAGGTCTGGTGATGATTTACTGCCCTGGAATTTTTACCCAGAGACAAAATCTACTTAGACATCAAAGGTCAACATATAATTACCGTTTTATTGAGGATTGATTTCCTGTAGAAGCAACGCTAGAAGAGACTATAGATGTTGTTAGGGAACCTTGAAGAGGGCACTGCGACGGCATTATCAATCTTCACTGTCTTTTGAGAAAGGCCCACTCCTCACAGTTTGGCTAAAGAAATCCAAGAGGTCACCAAACCTTTCAAAATGGGGCCCGTTCTGATAATATCAATAGCACTTATCTATTCAAAGTTTGCCCTTGTGCCTGCCATCTTTCCGTGACAAAACACTCCCTTGTGAGGAAGGACGTTTTTCCATCGGCCTGAATAGGGTGAACGACCTCAAAGAACAAGCCCATATTTCTGCTGATTTAAATACACTTCTGTCTCTTTCTTTCACCAACAGCGCAAAGAGAGCAACAGAAGTGGAAGTACGAGATAGTATTTGATCATATTACCGTGACGGCTCCACTTTCTGTGTGACAGAAGCAATTGTTTAATGTGAAATCAATAAAATCTCACAATGTCTGCTGACTCTAGCCACAAAAGATGGCCAGGTTGATGAATCAAGACAGTAATGTTTTTCTTATGCAAATGATAACTGCTGAGCGCATACCATTACAACACTGCGAAACATGTGCTCTGGCCCACGCTCCTCACGGCACTGAACGCAAACAGATGTATGAGGAGACTGGAAGAAAAACAACTTTACGCAGCAGCCAGAAAATGCATCACGTTCTCTAGCAACAAAATGCGTATTATGTACGGCAAATAGGTGGGTAGTGTCTATAAAAACGGTAGTGTTTATTAAAAACGGGTTACTGAACTTACTATGTTGCTTTTTTCATATTTTCTGAAGGAAATATGAGTGGTACTTGCCTATGCAAAACTTCCTGTTCTGAGTTTTAGGCACTTCTTAAACAGACTCATTGGGAATATGTGCCTCTACCTACATACAAAACCTATACATACTGTACAACCCACTGCAGTTTCCAGTTAAAATAAACACTAGTGGCAGTAAAACACCAATAACTTTTGGTTATTTCGATGGTCCACTTTAGACATTCTGCTAACTATTAAGTAACACTGCAACTACATGTCATCTAACTCTCATTAGAGTACTGTCTGCTTAATATCTACTAACACTTTATTTGTGCATAGTTCCTTGCAAAATACTATGTTATGCCCTTAAAACTTTTTTACCATAGTGAATTATTTGTAAAATAATATTTTTTTGTACATTTGCATCACATAACGTACAGGACTTCACTTGGTTTCCTGAACAGACTGAACGGCTGACAGCCACTAGAAAAAAAACATCAACAACGAGCTACTCATCAAGAGAATTAACTATCTATTAGACACAACATCTCTAGCAAATTGACAACTCTACACATAGACAAGCAAAACAACATCGCAGACTAGACACAACATCACAATAAACAAGTGACAACTGCAACAACTCTAAAGCACTAGTCAAAACAACATGACAAGCACCTATTAGTAAACTAAAACAGGGGGTAAACCTTCAAAAATAGCCACACCTGGCTTCAGGGATGACGAAAAGCACACCTGCCGCTATAAAACAACAAGGCCCTGCACCCGTTGCTATGACCGTTGTGATAACAAGCATGTATTTTTATGTTTAATTGCCAGTGTGCCACCATCTAGTACTGAATGCACAGGCACGCTCAGAGAATGCGAGCAAGTATCCATCAGGGACTGCATTTTTCAACGCAACATTTGCATTCTGATAGCTCTAAAAGGAGCCTTATCAGCCTCTAGTAAATCAGATTTGTTTGCTTGTTTAATCACAGGCTTAAAAAAAGGCTGTCATTTAAGCAGGATGCCAATAAGAAAAGAGGAGAAAATGCTCTTTTGTTACCCCACCCTTTACAAAAGAAAGGGAATTAGAACAAACAACTATGTAGATTTTTTTTTTAAAAGGCTCCAGGGATGACAAACACGTTGTTATGCAGTGGCTTAGCGAATGCAAAAAATATGTTGTATTAGTATTTGCTTAGGGTTCTTATTAAGGGTGAAGTTTAAAATAGAACAAAAAATATCTTGGCAAACCTACTGCACTTTTGTACAAACAAACAAACAAAACAAAACAAAACAAAACAAAACAAAACAAAATAAAATAAAATAAAATAAAATAAAATAAAATAAAATAAAATGAAATTAAGTGAAAAAAAAAAATGACCCCGCATCAATTGTACATGAACTTATTATAAAGCCGTTTTTTTTGTATGTTCAAAAAGTCATCGAAAGTTCAAACACATATTTTAAAGATTTAACCCATCAAGGACGCATTAAATAGCATGATGACATTATGAATACTGCAGAAAGACATGCGCATGCAGGTACAAGTCTGTTACACGCTGGAAGTAGATAGAGAGAAAAGATAATGAGAATGGAGAAATAAGAGGTACCTTCAATCTTCTGCAGGGCTGTCTGACAGGCTTCCTGGCTAGCGAACTCAAATGGGTTGTTGCATGTTCGTACACTATCACATTCACACTTCCCATCAATGATGTTACAGCCCGTAACCAGGTTTTCATTGCATGGCTCAAAGCCCAAGAGCTGGTCGTCATCCCAGTTTTCATCTGAACGAAAATGAAAGAGACACATATCAATAAAAATGCCACAGACACAGAAATTCATTACCAGATCAAACAGAGAATTTTAAAATTCAGAATCGGGCCCGATACATTTTCACAGTATCATTAAAACCGCGGGTTCCCCAAAGCCAACTGGTCTGATGATACTGAAGTAATGAGGCTCCTGAATGCTAGAAAAGAGCACGTGGCCAATTACATGTGCATTTGAGGTCCAAGGGGTATGGTAGAACTCAGGAATAGGAGAGAAACGTAGACTTGTTATAAAGGATTATGCAGTTTCTACGTTCCTTGCCTCTCTCGACTTACACGATAAATAAATGGTGGCAGAGAGCAGCACATTTTCAAAATAAGAATGACCCCGACCCTGAAGACGCTTCTATCTGCCAGTAAAATTATGAAGTCTTATTTGCAGTGCAAACACACATTGCTGCTGAACAAGCGCTGGTATTTCAGCCCACTGCATGTTCACCTTATCAGTGCGCACGCATGTTTGTGTGCTTAGTACGGATGAATACACACTCAAGATGGGAACATACCAGGGCTGGCTGATATATTGAATTTAAAAAAAATATATATATATTTTACAATTTATTTATTAAAACCATAAATATGATATTGTATTCCCTAGAAAACATACAAAAAAAACTGCTTAAACCAGTCTTAGGATGGTTTGAGCTGGTCTTATCTGGTTTCACAACCGAGTCAAGCTGTGCAGCCAGCTGGTTTCCCACACTGAACAGCTGAAAAGTGGCCAAAACCCCTAGAGAACCACCCAATAGACCAGCTTTACCAGGAAATCAGCTTAGGCCAGTTTATTTATTTGTTTATTTCAGCAGAGTATTGCTCAGTGAAGGTGTATGAGAATTGTTTTGCCTGTTTTAACAGCCTGAAACATATTAATGTATGTTGTTGATCCTGGAACAACATTTTAATCAGTTTTAAGTGACAAGTTTACAGTTTATGTCAAATTGAGGCTTAGAACCAGGATTATAAGCTTCTACATCAGTGTTATTCACCTATCATTTCCCTCTGATTTTAGGGATAAGTTATGGGTAGGTTTAGATTTAGGGGTAGGGATAGGACTACATTTTAGGGCAGAAATGTTGATCCAGGAACATGTATTAATGGGGAAATTAGAGTTGTAAAGTTGTAAATTTGACCATTCATTTTCCATACTAGACCTTAGTAACATACACTCACCTAAAGGATTATTAGGAACACCTGTTCAATTTCTCATTAATGCAATCATCTAATCAACCAATCACATGGCAGTTGCTTCAAAGCATTTAGGGGTGTGGTCCTGGTCAAGACAATAGCAGATGGGCTACAACAGCAGAAGACCCCACCGGGTACCACTCATCTCCACTACAAATGGGAAAAAGAGGCTACAATTTGCAAGAGCTCACCAAAATTGGACAGTTGAAGACTGGAAAAATGTTGCCTGGTCTGATGAGTCTCGATTTCTGTTGAGACATTCAGATGGTAGAGTCAGAATTTGGCGTAAACAGAATGAGAACATGGATCCATCATGCCTTGTTACCACTGTGCAGGCTGCTGGTGGTGTAATGGTGTGGGGGATGTTTTCTTGGCACACTTTAGGCCCCTTATGGCGCTTTTCCACTACACAGTACCAGCTCGGCTCGACTCGACTCGACTCGCCTTTGTTTGCTTTTCCACTGTGTAAAAGTTGTACCTGTACCTGCTTTCGGGTACTTTTTTTCGTACCACCTCCGGCGAGGTTCTAAGCGAGCTAAGGCGATACTAAAATGTGACGTGAAAACAATGCCGACTGCTGATTGGTCACAGAGAATCTGCGTCATCATTGCACGCGCCAGATGGAGTATCCAGAATAAATAACCCCGCCATTTTTAAATAGTTTGGCCAGAGTTACTAAACTTACTACTATTATTATGGCAACTCGGAAGAATACGCCGTGGTCAAGCGAGGAGGTGCAGACTTTCCTTTGTTTGGTTGCCGAAGAGAGGATCCAGCGAGAGCTTGATGGGGCAACGAGGAACGAAAGGCGTCGCTATGACGACCGGGTACTATTTGTGGCGGTACTTTCTGCAATGGAAAACGGAGCGAAAAGCGAGCCGAGTCGAGGCGAGCCAAGGCGAGTCGAGTCGAGTCGAGCTGGTACTGGTAATGGAAAAGCGCCATTAGTGCCAATTGGGCATCGTTTAAATGCCACGGCCTACCTGAGCATTGTTTCTGACCATGTCCATCCCTTTATGGCCACCATGTACCCATCCTCTGATGGCTACTTCCAGCAGGATAATGCACCATGTCACAAAGCTCGAATCATTTCAAATTGGTTTCTTGAACATGACAATGAGTTCACTGTACTAAAATAGCCCCCACAGTCACCAGATTTCAACCCAATAGAGCATCTTTGGGATGTGGTGGAACAGGAGCTTCGTGCCCTGGATGTGCATCCCACAAATCTCCATCAACTGCAAGATGCTATCCTATCAATATTGGCCAACATTTCTAAAGAATGCTTTCAGCACCTTGTTGAATCAATGCCACGTAGAATTAAGGCAGTTCTAAAGGCGAAAAGGGGTCAAACACAGTATCAGTATGGTGTTCCTAATAATCCTTTAGGTGAGTGTAAATTACAGTAGAGTACTAGAGTAGAGTTTTAATGAATCGGTCCAAAACATGGATTTATTTGCATACACACATCAACCAGACCCAGTGCATATACTAAGTACCAGCGCATGCATGTAGATGCATTTGCATGCGTGTAATTTGTGTCTTTCGGCCTCCGAGGAATGCAGCCCGCTTGCCAATAAATAACGGGCCTCGTGCTTCTATGAGCAATTCGGCTGCTGAGTCAGAAAGATTTCTGTAGAAACCTGCCTGGTACTGCAGAGAAACCTTAGCAGAAATTAGACTACTAAATGACTTTGTTTTGTATCCATAACTTCTCAACCCCTGGGTGGGTCGCTTTAAATACTCTGAGGATAAACAAGTCATGGAAAAACATTCCTTTCACCCGCCCTTGTCTGTTCACTGTAGGGTCAGTCACAGCTGCACACTTGCGGCCCAGTGTTTCGGTCATCTGCATTTGATGGGTGTGATTCCAGCTGTACGGCACAACACCCATACCGTGGGACGCAAGAACACAAGGTCCCGATCTATATAGGGGACTGTGAGTATGTGATCTTCTAACAATCACGGACTAGAAGCTGATGTTCCAAAGCCCCTGCACTTGTTGTTTTCCCCAAAGCCACAGGGGTGAAGTCCCCAAATAGCTGCTGTCAACAGCTGATTCTTCTGTAACTAAGCATGGCTCTCCAGACCAGCTTCGGGTCGTTTAGCTGGGTGTGGAGGGTCGAGTCCCCTGCCAAACGAGGGTTGTCAGTAGCCTGGCATAGGGTTCACATGATAAACACATCGCGGTGGTCCAAACCACACAGCGGGATTCAGCTTGGCATGTTCACAGACAGCATTGCCTTGAAGACCTCCTGGGAAGATCCTACTTACGAGTTCAGAAATCATAATTACGACGTGATGTGCATTCAAGTGATTTCAGTCAGATGCAATTTGACATTTCTTTCTCTCTTTTTCACTTCCTGACAAACACGGGATGTTTTTAGTGCTAATGCAACAAAAATGAAGAGAAAATATGCATAATATGAGTAACTGATGTGTTAACTATATATTTTATCATTCTTGTGCTCCAAGCACAATGACTGATAAGAAATGCCTAACCAAGTCAGCCCATAGTAATCCATAATAATAATAATAATTCCTAATCGGGTTACATGAGCCGTATTTACTGGCAAGCTGTATTGTATTCAATACAAAAATGCATACTAGAGATGCAAATCAATTAAAAATGTTAATCGAATTAATTACATGATATGCTTATTACTACAAAAACAGTTTGTTGTACTGTATTTCCATATTAAATGTAAACCTATCACTAGTGTTTTCAAAAAGCAAGGTTCAAGCAGGTTCAAGTTTTTGGACAAAATGCTTGTTTAATGTAATTAATCGCAGAAAATTAACATGCTAAGTTGATAACCCTAGTACAATATAATTGGTACACATTCACAAATACAACTTCTATCATGACCAATTTGCGTGCATTATGATGAGTATTTAATTGATACGCCTCCAAACCCCAGAAACACAATCAGTGTTCAATAAAATATAATTTCCCACTGGAAATTACAACATTGTGGAGGATTCCATTTACATTCATTTTGAAACTACGATCATTCGGATACACTTGACAGCAGCATTACTGTAGTGTTGTCACAAGTCTAAATTGGAACCATCTTAGTTTTTACATTCACTAAAACCATAAAAAAGGTAACAAAAGTATTGACAGATCTTTTGTTCTGTATTGTGACAAACATCTCAGTGAAACAGAGTATCAAAAAAGAAAAAAAAATGGTGCAGGGACTGTCGATTGGGCGGAGGCAGATCTGAATGCAAGCTTTGGGTTGACTCTAAGAAAGGGTGGGGTTGAAGCGGATGAAATGATTGGAGAAGTCTGGTATATGTCACCAGAGAGAAGTCTGTCGTTTCACTGGAAGATTGAGTTGACATTTTGACAAACAAATATTGAGCTCAAAATATTTTTTAATTTGCATGGATGAATCTTTTACAATAAGATACGACATAGGATAGAGTGAATTTACACTTCATGCCAACTTTAAAATATTCTTCTTGAATATTTTACATTCTCAGTTTGAAGCATGTCACATACAAAAGTAGTCAGGAGATGTGAGTTATCGCAATAATTTAATAACAATCACAAAAGTGCAACTGCTCCTTCTATCATTTTCTCTCAAGACTCAATATTTTTATTAAGCCTTGTACTATGCGAAAACGCAATCCACTCACCTCACGTTACCTAATATAGTCCGGTAGATGAAGAGGCAACTAAAAAAATCTCACAAAAGGCTTGTAGAATCAGAAAAATTGAAGGAATAAAATGAAGGCCCTTTCAACACAGCGGTTCTTCATTAACAAACATAGTGAAAAGTGTTGTTTTGCTGATATCAAAGCATGATATTGTCCTCTTCTAGCTGATACATGGCCTTCCTGCTGTACTCTGCAGTGGCACCTGGTTGTTATCAAGGCAGGAGTCCTTCCTGAAGCAAGAGATGCTTGCTAATTTGCAACCAAACCAATTAATTACTCTGTCAGGAAAAGACAGCATTTCCAACACCGTAGTCGTTAAATGCTCCTCTGCAACCAATGAAAGACAGTGAAGATAGGAAGACAAATGCTCGTTATAAATCAGAAAAGCTATTTATACCCAAAAAATGGTAATAATTTCAACAATTACATCATAATTTAGCATACTTAATGCATATTCCTGATGTTGCTGTGGACGATTCATCAATGCAATTAATTTTAAAGGTAAAAAAAAAAAAGTCTTTTTAAAAGTTACTGAAATTCTTTTAATTATATCATTTAAAATAAATGTATAATTAATAAAAGTAATATGCAGGTCACCCAGGCTATCTAATGGATAATGTCAACCAATAACTAAATAGCCAACACAATTTCTCTTTTACATTTTAGCGAATTGGTGGCTAATACATATGAATTCATACAATCTCATTAAAACAAAAAACCCACACATTTTCGTACAGGTCAAGGTGATTTTGTCAAGTAAGACATGTTCCTGGATCAACATATTTTGTTGATCCTGGATCAACATTCCTTTACGAAAATGTTGTCCTATCCCTACACCCTAACCTAACCCTGCCCATAACTTATCCTTAAAATCATAGGGAAATGATAGGTGAATAACTGACGTAGAAGCACATTACCCTGGTTGTAAGCCTAAACTTGACATAAACTGGAAACTTGTTGCATTTGGTGAAATCACGTTCACCTTTCCGTATACATCCATAAGAAATCACCACCTTGAAAAATCTTTACTTTTTTTACCAGAGTTTAGGCCTCAGGTTTGATTCCATTCGGGAATATAATGCCCACCTTCACAATCCAATCATTTCCCGCCCCTTTTTTTCTTTATTGAATATACCATTTCACTCTGAATTGTCACATTACAAAAGTAAATGGTCTGCAAAGTCAATTTAGAATTGACTTTAGGGGAAGAAGTCTTTATTGCAACAGTGTCTACGGTCTGTATCGCCTGTTCATTGTTCAAATTACACTAACTTTCCAGCCTCTGAATTATAACCACGAAAAGTCCCGCCGGCCCCTACGCAGAACCCCCCGAGGACACTTAGTACTCTGAGGAGCAGAAGAGAGACTTCAGGGAAGTGCTTGACAGGGAGGCTGCCGAGAGGGGGAACACATTTCCGCTTGTCTTCACTGACTACACCAGACAACCGGGTTCTCTCTCAACAAATTTCAGCCTGCCTGTGCTGTCCCTTTTTGTGAAAAAGAAGAAAAACATAGACACAGACGTAGAGAGTAGGCGGTGGTGTTAGCTTTTGACGCGACAGACCCGAGTTTGAATCCACATTCGTCTCCCTTTTCCCAATGCATATCAGGTCGGAGTAGCATTTATTTTATAGAAAAATTAAGAAATAATCAAAAAATGGAAATAAAGTGCCAAATGGTTATTTAATAGTGGGAATAAAGTGTTTATCAGGTAGTGTTAGACGTAGGTGTAGGGTAATGGCGGGCATTTGAAAACCAAAACACGCCAAACATTACATATTTTTACAAATTCACTTCATAACGTCAGTCGAGTGTTTGTAATAACTTCCATTTGGGATCTGGCTTCTTTTCACAGAATGAGGCAGACAGAATATTATTTTGTAGTATTGTATCCTTTAATTAATGCTATGTCGATTAGCATTGCATTAAAAATATACTTTATTCTTATGTTGAGGTGGTGTGTTTATTGTCTTCATGTTTAATAAGTCAAAGTTTTTCTTTGGTCTTATTTTTCAGCTACAGCGATAGATGGATGCCTTTGTCCATATTAGGGATTTCCTAGAACGTCATAAGGTTTATTACTTCAGCATATTTGGACTTACAGTAAATAAATAAAAAAACATGCAGACTCCGAATGCACCTGCTAGTGAGGAAAAATGAAACTAGACATTAAAATGAGTGGAGCTGCTCTTACAACCCTTTAATTTGGAGCACCATCTTAGTTTACTTCTATCACAAAGTGCATTGTTTCCTAATCACCGCATAACCTTTATTTAGATGGGTCATTTAGCGTTTTTGGCAGAAGAATGCCTTAGACAAAAAAGAACTCCGTCTGACAGTGATTAAGGCCAATGTGGAGCTGCTTTGTTAGCAGACAGAGTCCAGGGTTTGTGTGGAGTGGATGATATTAATAAGGGCAGACGTGCTTCATTCTCCAGGTGTTCTCTGCAAACAGATTGTGTATAATCACGTCCCATTCTTCCCAGTCTGAATCCATTTAAATGATAAAGACCACTGCTTTTCTCCTAGTCAGGAAGATTATGATTTGAGCCCAGTGCTATATTAACAGTAATGTGGTGCAGTCAGTTGGGGATATGAACTGTCAAGCTCAGGGCTCCAATTCCAGATGGGTGGACAAGGTGAAGCTTTAGGAAATATACTGCCGCACAAATGGTCAGAGCGAGTGTGTCAAAAATGTCAACCATGCATGTTGTCAAGAAGAAGGATGTCAGCTACACAAATAAATTACAGCACAACAGGAGAGCATCACAAGTACAGCAAGGGAAATGTAATTTACGATGTTTATAAAAAAAACTAAAAACTAAGAGTAATATGTGTTTTTTTAAGGCACTATACATTTACATTTAGTTATGTAGAAAGACGACTAACAAATTTGTACACACATTACATAGTGCATGAAAGATGGATAAAGATCCTGTTGAAAACTGCTAAAGAAAAACCTATACTATCTGAATAAGTGAAAAAAATGTGTTCAAAATAATAATTGCTTATGCTGTTATGGTTTAAAATAGTTTACTGTGCATTTCAAAGTAGTTAATCAAGACTGTTCTACTTTTGGCACAAATGTACACAGCTAAGCTATCATTGCATGTGAACAGTAACTCACAAAGTCATTCTTAAGCACCGGGCACACCAAGTACAGTAACTATAATGAGGATAAGGATAAAGATATAGGCTAGTTCTAAAAATCATTCTAATCTACATTCTTCTTCTGCTGAACACAAGAGAAGGCAGGCGGAACAACCTGTCACTCACATGAGATCACAGCAATAGCAAACCACAACCATCCAATCAATTCCCAATTGACAAAATACATTTCGCCCTACATTTTTTCCTGGTTCGAGAAGTTGTTTCATTGGTATTTACATCACAATAGGGAAAAATACTCTCTCACCTATCAAAAAAAACAAACTTATCTGATAACCAACGTGGTGCTAATATATTGTTTCCCTAAAAAAAAGCAGCATGCAAATTTTTCTAAAGACTCAAGTTAAAGTAGGCCTATATGTTAATTTCTTGCTCTGTAGGTCTTCCACTGCCAAGCTTCATAAAAATAGAGCAATCTGTGATTTATAAGGCACATTTTTCTGATACTGTTACAATCTTGTATAATCATCAGGCAACATATGGATGTCAACAAACAAATAAAGCAGTTCTACAAGAAAAACACGGTAAGCTAAAGTTTCATAGATTTGAAACATTTTCAGTTGAATTTTCGAATGTCTCTTGAAAAATGGTAGGATTTTGAGTGCAACAGTTCACACATGTAAAACACTAGGACTGCACCTGAACCCTTTCAAGACCAGTATGATGAGCTGTGTTTAAAGGTCTTTTCTTATTGAGATCAGCCCTAAAGTAACTTTAATGTCACAGGGCTGTCAAGTCCAGCCGGCTTCACACAGGGACCCCTGGCTGCTTTCTCTGAATAGAGAAGCAGCACATCATACATCACTTCTTAGGGAAAGCTCACCTGGAGGGTCCTGACACTAACCCCCCGGGTGTTCCATGTGATGTGCTTGGTAAGCCCATCTCCAGAGAAGCCCGCGGGGCATTTCAGGACCATCATCTCGAATGTATGTGTTCACTTGTAAACAGCCTGTCAAAGTAATATCATGCACAGGAATGCACAAGAATTTATAGACTTGGACGTGAACCTTACGGTCAATTCGAACAGAAAATTGCTTCTGTTGTTTTCTCCTCCACCCCTGTGGATTGTGGTGCTCCATTTAAAGGAACAGTTCACCTAAAAATGGAAAATTCTGTAATTATCATTCAACATTTAAATGTGGGTTTGTTCGTCTTCAGGAAACTTTAAAGATAGTCATTCAAGCTATTTTGCTTTCGTGTCCTTTTTAAGGCTTGACACCCCTTGTTGTCAGTCAACTTTATTTAAAACACAACCAGGGGTTACTTTTTGTGTTCCACAGAAGAGAGAAAACAGGTCTTGAATGACATAAGAGTAAATAAATAACAGAATTTTTTTTTTTTTTTTGGAGTCAACTTCTTAAAAATCCAGTACAAATCTGTAATGTCCCACAACACACTGGACTTTGAGATATTCATAATTCATGTTGACTCACAGCAGGCACGGTCTACAGCACTTGTACTTTCTAATTCACTGTTAAGACCCTCTGAGGTCTCAGTTTGTTAGGAGGTTAGCAGGACGTGGCCTATAGTGGCATTCGCTGCGCTCTCTCATCTGACTCATTTATCTGATAGCCATAGCTGTGGCACTCAGTGCCGCAGTGTTTTCTTGGCTGAATTACAGCAGATGTCACCCCGGCAGTTACATGTCAAACGGTCGAGACACCTTCAATTTTCATTGCCATCCATGCTGAAACCTGACCCGTGACATTGCAATGCATGTCCTCTGACCAAGCCCGGCGTTCCAACTTGGACTAGACCTAACAAGCGACAGGACTCTACAGAGGAAAAAGTATACCGATACAATGTGCAAGCATTCAGAAAATGTTACAGATTGTGAGAAATGTGCCTAAGAGTCTTGATAATTGCTGTGCCAGTTCCCTTTCAAGGGAACTCGAGCTGCGTCGAACGCTGCGGGAACGCCTCTGCGTTGTGCGTCATGAAGCACGTATGGAATCAGCCCAATGGAGAGATGAAACGTCATAGGCGGGTGACGTCATCGACCAGGAAACTATAAAGCACCCCAAAAACATAAGCGCAGTAGCTTCTGTGCCTTCAGTCGCGCTACATGTGAATCTGTCCCTGTCTGATATTGTTTGTCTTACATACCCTGCACCACACAAACAATTTATCCTATATATATATATTGAGAGATTATGGCGGACGAACAGCAGTTTAGAAAGTGTGTTCCTCCCTGCTCGCGTTATTTAACGAGCGGGGATACACATGATCTTTGTGTTGTTTGTTTGGGAGTTCAGCATGCCCAGTTTGCTCTCGAGGGAGCAGACTGTGAGCATTGCGAGCGTTTGCCGTTAAGGACGCTCCGCTCCCGCCGGTCGCTCTTTGAGGAGAGTGGTTCGGTGCGCGCTCCCCGCGGTTCGGGTCCCGCTTCTGCCGAGGCAGAGCGGCGGCGCTTATCGTGGGGATCGCAGATGGATCTCTCAGCGGGGGTTGAGACGGGCGCTGCCTTATCTCTCCCTTCACCTGTGAGATCCAGTGCCTCATTCCTGGGTTCGGAAGCACGCGCTGCGGTTTCTTCCGCTCAGGATGAGGCACCCGTACTACAGCTATCCAGTTCTGAGGAGCTGGATGTTGTTAGTGTGGAGGGAGAGACTGAGGATTCGCCACCTCACTCTCCCGAAAGTGATGAGCTTATGGAGGTTTTAACACGAGCTGTTGAAAAACTCAGTATTGAATGGCCAGTGATTAGACAGGAGTCTGTGTCAAAATCGAAACTGGATGAAAGATTTTTGCCCTCACGTGTTCAGCCTCCACGCCGGTGTCTGCCGTTCTTTCACGATCTCCACACTGAGGTGTCGAGATCGTGGAAGAAACCGGTTTCATATAGAATATTTAGTCCCCAGACATCAACATATTCAAATATAATGGGGGCTAGATCATATGGTTATGGCGCTTTGCCTCGCGTGGAAGAGACGCTCGCGCGCTATCTCTCCCCCGAGGCGGCGTCATCTTTTAAAACACCGGTATTACCCACCAAGCCCCTCAGAAATACATCTGCTTTGGTGGGTAAAGCGTATTCGGCTGCAGGTCAGGCTGCGTCATGTCTGCATACAATGTCAATCTTGCAGTCATACCAGGCTGACCTGCTGAGGGACGTGAGTGAGAGTGAGGCAGTCAGTACTGACGTAGTTCGAGAACTGCGTCAGGCTGCTGATTTATCCCTGCGCGCCACCAGAGAATCGGCCAAACTAGTGGGTCGATCTATGGCAGCTCTGGTGGCCGCAGAAAGACATCTCTGGTTAAATCAGACTAATGTGAAAGAGAAAGAAAAAGCTTTTCTTTTAGATGCTCCTCTCTCTCCATCGGGGTTATTTGGCGAAGCTGTTAATTCTGTTATAGACAAATTCCAGGAAGAGAAAAAACAAGCTGCAGCTTTCAAAAAATTTCTCCCGTTAAAAATTCACGTCCCTGGGGCTGCTGGGCGGGAGCAGCCCCGGCCGTCTACAAGCTCATCCCATAGGGCGCAGCAAAAGCAGAGTGTCGCGTCTCGTGCTCCCCCTGCTGGACAGTGGGCTCAGGCGCGGCACTCTCAGCCGAAGTCTTCTAGCAATAGACCTGATCTGAGGACAGTGATATTGTCTAAGAAGGCTTCAGCTAAGAAGAAGTCCTGACGCCGAGGCGTTCAGGATGCTGAGGGTGGTCCCCACCGAGGCGGAAAGGAGTTCACCTCTCTTTACGGTGCCCATTCTTCCTCGGTGCCCTCAGGGGGCCGTTCTGCCAACCCCGCCTTCATGCCGGGGCGTAGGCGGTCCCAGCGAGCGTTTTCCCGAGGGACGCTCGCTCCCTCTGAGGAGGGTCTCACAGCAGTCAAACCAGTCGTTCCCTGCCGGTGCGCCGTTACAGGGCGCTGTGTTTGCTGCTCAAGTTACACCAGAGGCCAGTCTCGAGAGACTGGTACCCTTAGTAGATTTTCTGGCAGAGTAGAAAAACCTTCCAAGAATATCTCATTGGGTCCTGCAGACAGTAGAAAAAGGATATGCTATCCAGGTCAGGTGTCGTCCACCAAAATTCAGAGGGGTTCTGCACACAGTGGTGGGCCCCGAGCAGGCTCTGGTAATGGAACAAGAGGTGAAAACGCTCCTCCAAAAGGAGGCTATAGAACGGGTTCCTCCTCCCAGTTTGGAGTCAGGTTATTACAGCCGATATTTCATCGTTCCAAAGAAGGATGGGGGGTTGCGTCCAATTTTAGACCTGCGCCTATTGAATCGCTCGGTAGGGAAGCTAAAATTCAAGATGCTCACTATCAAGCAGATCGTGTCTCAAATCAGATCCGAGGACTGGTTTGTCACGATAGATCTAAAGGACGCATACTTCCACATTTCCATCCTTCCACAACACAGGAAGTTCCTGAGGTTCGCCTTCGGGGGCGAGGCGTACCAGTACAGGGTTCTTCCGTTTGGCCTAGCTTTATCACCCCGCACTTTCACGAAATGCATGGATGCAGCACTAGTGCCTCTGAGGCTTCAGGGCATTCGTATTCTCAATTATATCGACGATTTGTTGATTTTGGCTCAGACGGAGCAGATGGCGGTTCGGCATCGAGATGTCGTCCTCGCTCATATCAGAAAGTTGGGGTTGAGGCTGAACGCAAAGAAAAGTGTACTATCTCCTTCTCAGAAGACCACTTTTCTGGGTGTCGTTTGGGATTCGGTCTCGATGCGGGCGCGGCTCTCTCCGACCCGCATCGCTTCGATTCTCTCAGCTGTGAAACGAGTAAAGCTAGGCCAGCTACTCACTGTGAAGCAGTTTCAGAGACTGTTGGGTCTGATGGCAGCAGCGTCCAACGTTATACCTTGCGGCCTGTTGTACATGAGACCGTTACAGTGGTGGCTCAGGACCAAGGGATTCTCCCCGAGGGGAAATCCGCTCCGCACGTTCAAAGTCACGCGGCGCTGCCTTCGTGCTCTGGTCATGTGGAGAGAAACTTGGTTCCTATCCAAAGGTCCTGTGCTGGGGGCTCTTTGTCGTCGCATAACGCTAACGACGGATGCTTCCCTCACAGGGTGGGGGGCGGTCATGAGTGGCCGCCCAGCCCAAGGTCTGTGGCAGGACCATCATCTATCGTGGCATATAAATTGTCTAGAGATGTTGGCTGTGTTTCAGGCTCTGAAACACTTCTTAACAGACCTGAGGGGCCATCATGTGTTAGTTCAATCAGACAACACGTCGGTGGTCTCTTATATAAATCATCAGGGGGGCCTGCGGTCTCGCCGGCTTTACAAGTTGGCCCGTCAGATCCTCCTGTGGTCCCAGGGGAAGCTACTATCACTGAGAGCAATGTATCTTCCCGGGTATTTAAATGTGGTAGCGGACTCCCTGTCGAGGCAGGGGCCGAGGCCAGGGGAATGGAGACTCCACCCCGAGGTGGTGGAGCTCCTTTGGTTGAGTTTCGGTCGCGCCGAGGTGGACCTATTCGCTTCCAGGGAGACCACGCATTGTCATCTGTGGTTCTCCATCAGTCATCCAGCCCCCCTGGGGTTGGATGCTATGGTGCAGCCGTGGCCGAGGTCACGCCTGTACGCCTTTCCCCCGATTGCTCTGCTACCAGGAGTTCTGGAGAGGGTTCGCCGGGACGGGGTCAGCCTACTATTAGTAGCCCCGTTTTGGCCGGCCCGAGTATGGTTTGCGGACCTGATTTCTCTCCTGGACGGCTCTCCCTTGGAGCTCCCGGTCAGGAGGGATCTACTCTCTCAGGCGGGCGGCACGATATGTCACCCCCGCCCAGAATTGTGGAAACTGTGGGCTTGGCCTCTGAGGGGGCCCAGCTCATAGAGTCTGGTCTCTCAACCGAGGTTGTTGAGACCATTCTTCACTCCAGAGCTCCATCCACGAGGAAGCTTTATGCCTTGAAGTGGAAACTTTTCACTTCTTGGTGTGGAGAACACCTGCAGGACCCAGTTAACTGCCCAGTGGGTGCAGTGCTGGAGTTCCTGCAGGAGCGCTTCTCCACAGGGTTATCCCCCTCCACACTAAAGGTGTATGTGGCGGCACTAGCTGCTTACCACGTCCCTTTCAGTGGAGTTTCTCTTGGGAGACACCCGCTTGTAACTCGTTTCCTCCGTGGCACTTTGAGGCTGAGGCCAGCAGTTCGTACGAGGGTGCCGACCTAGGATCTGGCCATTGTATTGGAAGGTCTTTCCCTAGCTCCTTTTGAACCTATCGGAGAAGTTCCTGAGAAGTTTCTCACTTTTAAAACTATCTTTTTACTTGCTATCTCCTCATTAAAAAGAATCGGAGATTTGCAGGCTCTGTCGGTGTCACCCTCGTGCCTGGAATTTTCGCCTGGCATGGTTAAGGCTTTTCTGCATCCTAGACCAGGTTACGTTCCCAAGGTCCCTACTAATGTTGTTAGACCTACGGTTCTGCAGGCTTTCTGTCCTCCTCCATTTATGTCATCGGACCAGGAGAAACTTAATTTACTCTGCCCTGTTAGGGCGTTAGACGCTTATGTCCACAGAGCTGCCCTGTGGAGGAAATCAGAACAACTATTTGTATGTTTCGGGCCATCCAGGAAAGGGTGCCCTGCGTCTAAACAGAGAATGAGCAAGTGGGTGGTCGAGGCTATCTCACTTGCTTATGAGTCGGCTGGTCAGCCTTCACCTTTGGCTGTTCGAGCCCACTCTACTAGGAGTATGGCTGCTTCCAAAGCTCTATTGTCGGGGGTTTCCCTGAGTGACGTTTGTGATGCGGCTGGATGGTCTTCACCGCATACTTTTATTAAGTTCTATGACCTAGACTTAAGTTCTACCCCTGGGGCACAAGTGCTCTCGTCCTCTGTGCGCTAGTTCTCACATGGCGGTCATTTGGTCCTATGGCGACGTGGGTATTCGCGTTCCCGCAGCGTTCGACGCAGCTCGAGTTCCCTTGAAAGGGAACGTCTCGGTTACGTATGTAACCCTAGTTCCCTGATAGGGAACGAGACGCTGCGTCGTTCCGCCATACTCCCGGCACTCCCGTTAGCGCTTCCTTCAGGCCTATCAGAAGCTACTGCGCTTATGTTTTTGGGGTGCTTTATAGTTTCCTGGTCGATGACGTCACCCGCCTATGACGTTTCATCTCTCCATTGGGCTGATTCCATACGTGCTTCATGACGCACAACGCAGAGGCGTTCCCGCAGCGTTCGACGCAGCGTCTCGTTCCCTATCAGGGAACTAGGGTTACATACGTAACCGAGACGTTTTTCATCTCTCGGGTAATTTTCTTCAGATGACAACACATTCTAGTAGTCGCTTCATTAGTGTACATGGTGATTCAGAAAAGCAAATTCAGAAACATGAAATAAAAGGATCCTCTACCCAAAAATGAATCTCATCATTTAATCCCTCGCATGCTGTCCCAGATATGACTTACTTTCTTCTGTGAAACACAAACTAAGATTTCTTCTAAGATTTTTGGAAAAATAATCCATCTCTGTGAGTCCTTGTAATGCAAGTGGATGGGGACCCTCAAAGTTTACACTTAAATAACTATGCAAACAAAGCACAACAGTAATCCATACAACCCCAGATGATGAATCAATGTCTTCTGAAGAGAAACAATAGGTATGTGTGAGAAGCTCGACTCAAACGTTTTGTGAAACTCGCTCGGGAAGTGACGTAGAAGCAGATTCTCAACACAAAACATAACGCTTCACAATAAACTGGCATTTACCTCAGGCATGAACTCATGAACCTGCATTTGAATAGTTGCACGGAAACGATGATTTTAAGTTTATGAGGTTAAAAATATTAGCATTTTTCTCTCACACACCTATCGTTTCGCTTCAGAAGACATTGATTCATCAACTTTGAGGGACCCATCCAATTGCATTTATATGGACTCACATAGATTAATCTCTGTCACAAAATCTTAGTTTGTGTTCATCTGAGGTAAATAAAGTCATATACATATGGCATGAGTGCGCAAATAATTATTAAGCCGCCATGATTAAAATTTTCAATTTTGGCTGGAGTCCCTTTAAGTCAAATGGTGACAGGCCGATAAATCGGCTGATATTTGACATTGACAACACTGTGAATGAATTTCTGTTTTCAAAAATGTTGTATAGAACTATATTGCATAGAATAAATGTGCATTTTATTTCATAAATTGCATACATGTAAACCGTGAGTTTACGTTTTAATTTGTATATTATGAGGCCATTAACATTGATATTTTACAGATGAACATCCTGTTTTAAACTGTAGACTATTTGTCCAATCAGTCAATTCTGGATATTCTAAAGTCTTCCAAACAATATTCAGTTAACGTGTTTTCCATTTTATATATCTCAGGCGCAGAAACGAAACAGAATGTTAAAGTTTAGGCTATGTGACTGTTCAAATCTCATGTAATCATAGTTTCACTTGAGTATGGCTTCATAACACAGGATTTAAACACCCTTTCAAAACTACAAATATGAAATGTACTAACCCAGGGTTAAAAAGAATGTTACAGGGAGAAACCCCATAGTAGCCTACAGAGAAGAAGACCCTGAGCCAAGACGTGCTTGACAGCACAATTAACTGAATCAAGGTGGGATGAGGAAAAGCAAAGCCTCATGACTGAATGTATTAGAAGCGCACGTCCCTCGACGGTCCGATGTCAAATAAACTTAAGTTGCATAGCCGACATTCCGATGAAAAACCAACAAGCCTCGGCGGAAAGAGCGAGGCTGGCACCACGTCCAAAAACAGTACGGAATCCGTTAGCCATACTCAAAGAAACGGAAAACCGACATGCTGCAAACACATTAACCAGCTCGCCTGTCTTTCACTACAAACGACATGAAGGCAGGGGAAATGTGTTGTGTACTACAGGACCTACGCTTACATTCTGACTCATGCTGTCACTATATCCTCTCCATAATGTCTTTACAATCACATTACGATATCTAATGAGCCCTGATAATGGTCCATTTCTACTGAAATTAGCTGTAATCATGATTCATTATGTTCAAGAGTTTGTTTTTCCTTATTTCTTTCCTCGAAACTAATACACTACTGTACTGTGAACCAGGCTATCCTCTAACATCTCAAACACAGCACATTGTATCACTGATTTACTACACTTTACACATTTTCTTTCCCTTTCCATATAGACAGATCGTGTGGCAAGCTGTTTTAACATCCATTCTTTAAATCTATTTAATGTTACCAGTAGCCCAATTTTTAATTCCTGCATTTTCTTTCTATTGAATTCTAAAGGGATCTGTGGCTCAGATAGGGACTATTCACTTATTATAGCAGGCTACGTATTCCAATGTTGCTGTTTATCAACCTATACACTTTATCTATTCATTGGATAATAGAACTTTCATTCTAACTTGGAATTCCAACTGTATTCCAATTGTTACAAACATTTCAATCATGGTAAGAATTGTAACTAGTTGGGTATTTGTTAGGCTAGTAATTGGGATAGAGTCACACGATCTAATAAACAAGAACTAAACATGTATACTGGAACCTATTGTAACTAATGGAATGGGTAGGCCTATGTACTACAACAACTACTACTACTACTAACAAGCAATTATTAGTACCACTGGGAAGAGAAGTTAATAGGCCATATATGAACCACAGATCCTCCGAATTCAGAGATAAATCTTTGAAATTTTTAGCAGTAACAAAATGGAACAGTTACTTGGCTATATTGGGATGTGACTAGCACTAGTATGAAATAATTATTAGGCCTACAAATGAACAGTAACACACAATGATAGGCCTATTAGTTAGTTTCATTAGGCTAAATTAAGTGTTAAAAGAGCTTGCCAGAAAACATCCGCTTTGGTTTAGTTTCACCATACAGATGGAGGCAGAAGTGATGTGATTTATTTAATTCCTTTCACCATCATTAGCCTCGATTAAAGCAATGGACATAGATGGCAACTTTTCAGGGAGTAAATGGAATGTGTATACAGACCTTCGCAAACTCCAACCTCGTACTGCGTGATGGAGCCGCCGTTTAACGGGGGTCTGATCACGCACCGGAGTCCGCGGTCGCAGGTCCCGTAAAGACCGTAAACCCCGCCGCAGCTCTCGTTCTTCTGCTTGGCACAAACCGAGCAGCAGCCGCAGATCCCCAACACCACCGAACCAGTACAGTGCTTGGGCTCCTCGCATTTGGATTTATCACAGGGCAAACAAATGAGCGCCCGACTGTTTTTCGCGATCAGCACCACAAGTTGGAAAATCAGCATGCATTTCATAAGAAGATACATCCTGGAGGAGGCCATGAAGGAAAAGTGAAAAATATAGATATCCAACCCAACCCCTGTCCCCCAAACTACGCGATGAGGAACAGATCCTCCAGCCAAACCAACAAATAACAGAAGAAAACAGCGACTCTGGACGAGCGCGAGAAATGTTCCGTTCAGAAAGACGCGTTTTCTTGTCGAACAGAATAATACGGCGTTCCTGGCGTTAAAGTTTTGTTGTCAAAAGCCACAAAAAAGGCATCCCCCTTCAGATGAACGACACCAGAAGAACTATCCCACGCTGTACAACCAGTGCATGGCTTATGCGTCACGATTTTTGCACTGTTCCGTCCAGTTTGTTTTTGCGGAGGAAAACTTTCCTCACGCGCCTCTTCCTTTGAGTCTTTTGTACACTGTCCTGCGCCTCTAAAGCCAAAGCGCGATGTTTTTCAGTAGTTCCCTGTCGAAGAAAACGCGGTCCTGTTATTTTTCTTTTTGTTGTTGCCAGAAGAGATTCATTCAGCTGTGTGAATAAATGTTTCCAGCTATCGCGTCCGTCTCATGTCTACCGCTTGCGCTCGCTGCTGAGCGTTCAGCTCAGTCCCTCACCGTGACCTCATAACGGAACCACTCCCATCTCGCATTACTTTGCTCCATTGGAGAGTTCGTTCGTTCCAGATATGAGACACAGGAAATGCTGGTAACACGACACGCTCAAGTGCAGGACTCTGTGATATAGCTGGTGAAGGTGCATGTGTGGAATGTGGGGCCCGCATAACTTTGCAAGAATCTCGAGTTTGTGTGGCTGCACATCTTTAGTACGATTTTGTAGAAGGAATTGTTATGTCTTGTTTTGGCCATATTTTGTTTCCTGTCATCCAAAACATGTTTTGTTTATATAGTAGGAGTATTTACACACGATATAAGAGAGACAGCATGTTAAAACAAATCTTCCATCGCAAAGTTCAGTGTATATTAACATAGCCAAACATAAATAGCCCTAGGTTTTGTCAGACAATATCTTTTTTTTATCAGAGATCATAATCTTGAATGTAGGTTTAAAAAATCTTTATGGTCTTATTGTGAGTCTTGGACAAACCCATTGCAACAATTTCTCTTACATTGTACATTGAAGCCTGTGTGAACTCACTGATCTCTCCTGGTTGACTTTGGACACTGCCTCCGAATGTAAAGAAAACAGCACATTTATACCAGAAGCAAGCATTGTTGTTTGTCATTTTCATACATTATGTAAACATTTAAAGTCAATGTGAAAACAAAATAGCCACATGTATTAATATTACATGTTCCTGGTCATATTGTGAAAGTCAGTTCACCTTTATTTACAGTATATAGCGCTTTTTACAATGCAGGTTGTTTCAAAGCAACTTTACAGTGATAAGGAAAATAATGCAACAAAGTTTGTTTCGGCTGTACAGCAGCTCCAGAAGAAAATAGTATCATTGTCCAGCTTAAGTTCAGATTCATTTCGGTTGTAAAAATCATCAGTTATTAATTTAGTTCATTTATATAGACAGCAGCTCTGGAGAAACAATGCAGCCAGATCAATAATATTGTTGAATATTAAGTGTCTTGACTCCAACTAGGCAAGCCAGAGGCGACAGTGGCAAGGAACCCAAACTCCATCAGGAGACAGAATGGAGAGAAAAACCTTGGGAGAAACCAGACTCAGTCGGGGGCCAGTTCTCCTCTGGCCAACGAACGAACAGTTTATGATTATGATTCAGGCAGCATTACAGGATGTCCCTGCCATGCATATTGTGAATGATTCATTATATGCATATTATTCCTAAGAAAAAAATCTGTCTTCACGTTTTTTTTTTTCAGCAAAATGTAACAACTTTCTCTTCCTCTGAAACCACTTTCCTTTCCGGCTGATATCCCCAAACCCTTTTATTTTTCAACCCCTCTCCTCCAACCACCTCTGAGACCTTTCAAGATTCAGTCAAGCCCACTTCTAAATTTTTTCGTTCAATATCCATTGTTAGACTTTAACTGTAAATGTTTATTTAAAAATCTTAAAGAATGCTAGAAGTGAAACGGCTTTCCCAAAGAGAAAAAAAAAATGTAGGAAGGTGAATTGATTTCATTCATGCAGTTTTTTATATGATGTTTTATTAACAAAGTTCAGGAGGATCACATTCAGTTAATCAAGTCAATAAATGAAATAAGAGGTAAATATACAGCAGACTTGCCTCTATTCCACGACAGTTTTCCAGCATCCCAACACCACCCCATTTCCTCACTTATAACTATTCTTTTCCCAACCTGGCCAAATTCTGAGTTCAGAGCCCTCCTTTCAGACAGCACGCCAAATACGCATAAACTTTACTCTATTTAATTATATTTAAGTGTGAACTCGTGAATGGATCATTGTCATTTTCAGATTGCTGTGATCTTATTTGAGTGACAGGCTGCTGGAGGGGATGGATTTTCGCCCAGCCCTCACATGAAATCAGAGAAGAGATGTTGTTGAGCGAGGAAGGGGCTATTAATGTTTTTGCACAGATAAATCATCTACAATAAACTGAAATATTCCATTAAAAAAAAACAAGAATTGTACATTTGGATTTCATGGTGACTTTAAATCACAATTGCACAACTGAGCAGTTATTTGCAGCATGCTTTATCTTACATTCGATGCTCCATACTGAAGCTTTTCTTTGTAGAGATAGCTATCAGCGCTATCAGATGTCATAATCCTGTAGATGATGAGTGATACATGTGGTAAAAGCCAAGAACAGGGCCTCTCTTCTTGCCTTGAGAAACCATTTGTACAGCAATCTCTGAAGAAATCAGATATCTTTGGATTATATTTACTGTTCTTTCATCTCAACTCTTTTTACTGCAACGGTGTCCTGGCTTTGGGCTGTAGCCAATTAGCAATAGCAGAAGATCAGAGGCTGGAGTTGGCATATACTGTAGATATAGGTTTAGGGTGTTTAGTTGTTGCTAAATGGATATGATAGAAGACACATTGCTTCTGTTAATTCTGTTCTCTATGCAGGACATGTCGATCCCAAGAGGGGCTCAAACGTAAGACATGGAAGCCTTTTTGATGCTGGATGCTGTTTTTATCGATCAATGAACCACAGTCTTGGCTACCTTCAAATTCTATTTATTTTCCTTCCTTTCTCTTTACACATCAAATTTGATCTTGTCTGAGGGATTTCAAGTTTTTTTTGGCCCATACTCAGTGGTGTCAGATATTTCAGAGAGTATTTGAATACAGTCAAACACGTAAGAGTATATAATAAAGAGGCGGGTGGGGGTGGTTGAGGTTTGGGATTTCCTATCCTTTGACGCTATTTCCCAAAGGCAGTAAAACTGGTGACAGTTCTTGGAGCCAATGGACAAGGACTGTGAGAGTGTCTATTATGTGAGAAATCATATAAAGCATTCCCTTTAAACCAGTCCATTTAAACCCAAACAAATAGATTTTTTTATAGAGCTTCAAAATAATTCCTTTTTATACCTGTTGCATTGTTATCACTAAAGGTTGTATTATGTTATGTCAAAGAGACACATCCATGCTCCTTAGAGATCATTTAATTTGAATTAATTTTAGTTATTTAATTTTATTAATTAATTTATTTTATTTTATTAGACTATGGTGTCTTGACATTAAAAAAAGAGAGGGAAGCAGGGGATTTAACCCAAATTCCCAATTTTTCTCTCAAAAAGATTTTTTGATTTCTGAATGTTCGGCTTTCTTTGGGAAATGACACTGACATTGTGAGGAGGAGATAACTGGTACGATGCTTTGGGTTGTTTTCTTTTGGATGTGTGTGTCTAATTGTTTAATGATGTTAAGTGCTGGATAATTGAACACCCACTGTTCCAGTACCACTGTTTGTTGCTATAGTTCCTGGGGAAACAGCCACCGGTGTTCCTGCACCCTATTGAATTAGCCCTGATGAGCAAGGTCTTATCAGCCATCTCCTTTCAGTCAGAATATGACCCTCAGAAGTCCTTTCTCCAAACTGACAACATTATGTATGCCAAGGACGGTGAGGAATGCTTCCCAACGAAAGGTCCCTCGTGCACTCAGCGTAATCTTGCTCATCAGCCCCCACGTTTCATGTTCAAATGAGGGTAGAATCTTTCAAACGTCTTGGGAAACAGCTCATATTTAGTCAAACCACCTCAATCCCATTTAACAGGCTTTTAACAGCAGTAGCCATCAACAGCTCAAATATGTAGGTGGCATTCCCACTGAGGAACAAGATTAGATTTTACATTAAAACAACCAAGGCTCGGTCTTTCGTAACTCAAGACTCAACTCACTTTCCTGCTATGAGTCTGCAAAGCACTGGCATGTTTACCTGTCTAGCTGTCACGTCAAAACCGAGCTCTGAGCGTCTACCCGCAGCGATACAGACGTCTGTCAATGTCTAATGCAATTAAAAGACATAAAACACAAGTCTTTTTCTCTGGTTTCCAGGTACTGAATGACGGTTGGCTATTGTACCCCAGACAATGTCCTAGACTAAATGGTTTAGCTCCGCAGTACTTGAGCGAGCTCTTAACGCATTATAGTCCTTCACGTCTATATTGCGATCTCAAAATTCCGGCCAGTTGATAATACCTAGAATATCTAAATCGACTGCAGGCGGTAGATCCTTTTCCTATTTAGCACCAAAACTTTGGAACAGTCTTCCTACCATTGTCCGGGAAGTAGACACACTGTCACTTCAAAGCTAGACTAAAAACACATCTCTTTGACCTAGCATACACATAATACATTATAGACTTCTATAATTCAATGTTAGGCTGCATAGATTAGGTCAGCCGGAACTGGGAACACTTCCCTTAAATCTTGATGTACTCGTTACATCATAAGAAGAATGGCATCTACGCTAATATTAGTGTCTTTGTTTATCTCGAGGTTTTCCCGCAGCCTGCCGGATCTAGGCCGTATCCAGATCTGATGAAGGAGATCCGCCTGGACCCGATGACAATGCAGTGCTGAAGTGTCAACTATCCTCTCCCTATGGAGGATCCCTTTCACTCTACATATAAAGCGTTGTGAATGTCGGTTCGCGTACCCCGAAGTGATAAAATAAAACAAAATTCTG